>OX377620.1:53246896-54718583 GCA_947397865.1 Polietes domitor
GATCAATGTCAGTGAATATAGTGTGACTTAGACCACTTTCAAACGAACACTAAAGACAATTTCGGTGTGCATAAAATGAGAAATGTCATTGTAACGGTACATTTTTTCTAAATGTCAAAAAGAAAAGTTCTTAAATTAGAGATCTAATCAAAGTAAAGAGAAAAATTGGCATATATAATTTTTTTGGATGTTTGGCTTAGACCAATATCATTCTAACTGGCACATACGATACCCTCTGCTTTGTACCCCATAACCAATCCTAGATGTTTCAAAATATCAGTAAAAGTTAAGTGATGGAAATGGAAAAAAGTTAAGTGGATGGATGGAAAAGTAGGATATCGCCAGATAACCAAGTAGAAAGCGGTGAAAAAGCGATTTTCCATATTTTCACATTGTATTTCAATCAAAATTGATAATTAGGTACATACAATAATTACAATAAGGACAACTCATCGATGTAACTAACCGAGTCTTTGTCTAATTTTGCTAGTTCAGTTTTCACTGCTATCACTTCTCCCGATTGTCATTTGTTATCTTTCCAAAAACTTTTCAAGCCAAGCTGATGCATTGAAAGGAGATATGGATTTCAATAAAAAGATAATTTTCTTTATAATGTAATAGGATAAGTAGAACAACAAAATAAATGTTTTATTATATCGCCAATATTTCTTCAAAATGATAAAGGGGTGATATTAAAATATATTATTTTTATGACCTACTCGCCGAAATATACTCTTGGTGACATATTTTTTGTTGGAATTCAATTAAGAAGTTCGTATGGTGTTAACAATTTTTATATTTTTGGGCGAAGAAATCTGAGATTATGTACTATATTATGTTATATAAATATTTTTATATCAAAAATTACTCATTTTATCTTCCAAAGCATACAAAGTAGGGGAATGAACCCGTGCTACGCCGGGTACAAAATACTAGTTTTCTCTAAAATAATAATAACAAGTAAGAAGGCGTTAAGTTCGGCCGGGCCGAATCTTATATACCCTCCACCACGGAGTGCATTCCACAGTATTACCAGCAGATTAAAGGATGTCGACTTTACATAAAAGCACAGTACCATATTACGAAAATTGTGATATTTTTATGCACATTACTATATTTGTTTACTATTTCAAACTATAATGTATACTTATGCTTTAAAGATATCCCCATTCTCCACCCAAATCTACAAATTTCGAAAAAAAACCTTTTTCGAGTCTTCATAGTCAGAATGTATACACCGACTTTCATGATTTAAACTTCAGCGGTTTGGTAGGTCCCATTTTTATCCCTCTTTTTAATTATATCCCTTTAAAGTACGAATTTCGAAAAGTCCCTCTATTTTACGTGTCTATGCAATTAGAGGGATGTACACACCGAATTTCATGACTCTAGCTGTTGTCGTATCATTGGTACCATATTTTATCCCTTTTTGTCCCATTTCGACCGCTAAAACTTTAATTTTCTTTGTGGTGCTTCCAAGATACAAGAGGAATGTCCGTAACAAATTTTAACTGTATGAAAATATGAAATTTAATTAATAAGACAATGCTACCAATATTTGTATACTATATATATAATGGATATAATACTTCAATTCATAAAGTAAATATAAGGGATTTTCAGCTACAGTCGTTTGGTTGGTTGTATTTCCATCCTATTTTAATTTCAAAAGTATAAATGAAAATACCTTAACTTTCACGTACGCAGTATAAGACAACTTCATGATTCTACCATTTTTTGTCGTAAAAGCAACAAAATAAAGTACGAATTTGAAAAAAAAATTACGTGGCTATACAGTCAGAGGAATGTATACACCGAATTCCATTATTCTATCAGCGGCCATTTTGTTGGTACCATTTTTATCCCATTTTTCCAATTTTGCCCCCTCAAGAGTACGCATATGTAAAATCTCTTTATTTTACGTATCTACACAATTAGAGTGATTTACACTCTGAATTTCATCATTCTAGCTGTATTCGTTTAGTTGGTACTATTTTTATCCCCTGTAGCCAATTTATCCCTTGAAAGTACGAACTTGGAAAAAACGTTTTATTTTTCGTGTCTACGCAGACAGAGGAATGTATACTCTGAATTTCATGATTCTAGCTGCTGTCATTTGGTAGGTACTATTTGTATCCCTTTTTTCCATTTGAACCCCCAAAAGTACGAATTTTGGAAAGTTCTTTTATTTTACGTGTCTACGCAATCAGAGGAATGTATATATCGAATTTCATTATTCTAGGTGCAGCCGTTAGGTTGGTACTATTTTTATCCCTCTATCCCCATTTAACCCCTTAAAAGTACGGATTTAGAAAAAATACTTTTATATTATGCATCTACTCTATTAGAGGAATGTACACGGCAAATTTTGTGTTTCTATCTGTTGTCGTTTTATAGGTACCATTTTTATCCCATTGCGCCCCCTACAAATAGAAATCACTCTATGGTGCCCTTTTATGCTATAAAGGGAATGCGCATTGCAAATATCAAGTAAATACACGCTAATATGTTGAAAAAACATGCTGAAATACTCTAAATATTAGGGGTATTTTCAGTCCTTGTGAGGGAAAAATTTTTCCCTCTGGGCCGATTTCGTCCACTTTCAATCCCAACCAATCTACAACCACAAGACACATTTAGGAAAAATTTGAACCTCGTAGCTCATTTCGTTCGGCCTTTCGTGCTTTCAACAGACAGACAGACGGACATGGCTATATCGTCTTAGAATTTTACCACGACCCAGAATATATATACTTTATGGGGTCTCCGATGAATATTTCAAGGTGTTACAAACGGAATGACAAAGTGATAATACTCATTTTAAAATCTTCTTATTAAAACGGCTATAATTTCAATTGGACAGCAAGCTTTCGACAAATCCCAATGAAAAAATCTTCTTTTACGGCCCCTTTTTTCATTTGAGGGTAATTCCATCAACATTTGGCACATACATTCTACTCGTTCCTTTAGGTTATACTTTAGTTCTAAGTAGTAGATACAAGTTCAAAGTTTACAGTGTTCATTAAAATAATTAAAAAAATGAAACAGTTTTTCAGGATATTCATTGAACTGTTTCGTCTTACCTCCATACATCGGATATTGATAAATTTTTGTTGTATACCACATAGTAATATATACCGTGAAAATGAAGCCCAACAGAAATGTCAGCCCAATTTACTCCATTTGATAAAACTTATTCGAATTAGAATGACCTTTCAGATGCGTTTTTTTATTTAGACCGCTATACATGCATGAATTACATATTGAAAAGCAACAATTCATATTCAAAAGCAATTACATATTCGGAGCATCTGAATTTTTTTGATTTAGCCCGCTATACATGCATGAATTACATATTGAAAAGCAACAAACAAACATCAATGATAGTATGACTTTATTTCTTATTAAATTGACTACATTGAAAGTTCTTATACAAAAATTCGGCAATAAAAACCAATGTTGAGATGACATGACATAAAATCACGATCATGAAAGCCATATGCAGCTCGACCATACCAAACAGATGATTTCGTGGCTGCAGCGGACGACTCAAGTAATTAGTATCGAGCTGAAGACGAGCCCAATACTCCAGCAGCCCAGAACCATGTATCAATACCAGCTCTTCATTGAACTGATCGATGAGATATGAATGTTTGGCCAAATAAATCGCCACCTTGAACGTTATTATGTGATAGGGTAAAATTCGGAAGAGTCCCTTCTTGACGTGTATCTGCATATAGTAACGTATGTAATCCATGGGCATTGCAGCCACCGTATGTTTGGCTTCTTCCAAAGACAATCGCTGCAGATAGTCCAAAGCGATAATATTGGAGTAGGAATCCACGAAGATTAAGTTTACGGCTTGCAAACCGGATACATCGGACAAAGCTTCGTGTACATTGCGACTCACAATCATTGAGAATCTGTTGTTTAACATGGACTCAAAAGACGGTGGCACACTCGTAATTATTTGGGAGCGTATCATGTGGAAGAGGAAACCATGATATATACTTCGTATAATCAGGGCGAAGAATATCCACGAGATATTTAATATACGTGCTGCAACTTTTCGGGGCTCAAATACTGACGGCATACCCAGGAGCATTAGCAGCATATCCATATCTCCCTTGCTGGCAATCTTCGGTATCATTGGCCTGTGAATGCACTCAAGTATAGACGTGATGCCCATAGTCAGAGCACAGCTGACAACTAGTACGAGCCATGTATCCAGTTTGAATGGATGCAGCAGGATCTCAAGGGAGCTCAAACGATAGACTTTGGTCAAGGTGACCATCGAAATGGTCGATTGGTAGTAGTTTATGGTCGGTGTTGCCACAGCATTGCGTTTATCGTTCTGGCGAAATGAACCCATGGTCAAGTCTACCTCGCGATCGTTCAGCTGAAATGAGAAAAGCGGATGGTGAGTTTCAGTTAAGACAGAGTCGCCTCGATCCATTACACTATCCATACTACACTTAAACCAAATGATGTACAACTGAAACTATAAGTGAGGTAGAGTTAATTGACGTTTTTAGTTTTTCATTTTCTCATCCTGTTGCCCCTAACTAATACAGACAAAAACATGATATTTAAAGTATTTTAAATAAATATTCTCCTCTCTAATTTGACTTTATTGTCGTCATCATAAGGTGCCAACAAGCATATAAAATAATTTTTTGATAATAACTTGTATCCTTTGGAACTTTGTAGTCCTGTGAAGGGGCAACAGGATGAGGAAATGAAAAACTAAAAACGCCAAGTAACTCCATTTCGCCTATAGTTTCATACGTATATCCATTATTTGTTTAAATCACTTTTCTAAACAATCATGTTTTGAATTTAATTTAGTCCACAAAAGTGATGACATATTCTATTTCTCTCAAGGATTTTTATACCCTCCATCTTCAGGATGGGTGTATATTCACTTTGTCATTCCGTTTGTAACACCTTGAAATATTCATATATATACTTTATATATATTCTGTATCCTGGTAAAATTCTAAGGCAATTTAGTCATGTCCGTCTGTCCATCTGTCTGTCTGTTGAAAGCACGATAGCGGCCGAACGAAATCAGCTAGGAGGTTGAAATTGTCCGTAAATATGTCTTATGGTTGCAGATCGGTTGGGATTGAAAGTGGGCGAAATCGGCCAAGAGGGAAAAAAATCACTAACAAGGACTGAAAATACCCCTAATATTTAGATTATTTAAACAATTTTTTTCTGAAAATTTCTGATTTGTATACTCTTGAAATTTGTTTCGTACCTTCCTCTAGTAAAGTATATTCACCAAAAAGTACAAAAACAGATTTAGCGGGTGAAATGGGACAAAAGGGATAAAAATGGTACCTATGATACGACAACAGCTAGAAACATGAAATTCGGTGTGTACATTCTTATAATTACGTAGACACGCAAAATAGACTAGATTTTTCGAAATTTTTACTTTTAAGGGATACATCTGGAAAAGAGGACTAGCAATTGTACCAACCAAACGAAAATTCAAAATCCGGCATCATATTTATCTTTCTCATGATCAGTAAGATATATACGGTCCAATTTTCAGTCTTCTGGCTCAACAAAAAAAAAACACTTTTGTCACGTCCCCACCCCCGCGAAATCGACTTACACTAAGGTTTTATAATATTTATTAATAGGGATTGGGATTCGTTATTAATTGTACTCACCATCCGCAAAGCTCCCGTCAATGACCCATTGGCCAGCACAACTCCCCTTTCGGCACCATCAGCCGGCTGCCTTATGTCCAAAGTGAAATTTAATTTTTGACTTAATTGCAATAACAATTTTCCCTCAAATCCGCCAGTTATCTGCAGTTCACCACTTGAGTGATTTGATAAATACAGGAACGGTGGTACATTCCACAAGGCCGCTCTCAATGGGCAACCATATAAGTTGACCAATTTCTTGGGGAATAGTTCCTCATGGACCAGCACACTACCATTGAATGCATTTGTCCGGACAGCTTCAACTTTACCACAATGCTGCGGCATATATGGATAATAGGTATAGAGTAATATTTCACCCTTGGCATTCTGTATCTGAATGACACAATTGATCAGATGATAATGCCAACAATAATCGAATATATTCTGCATGTCCCCGGGCAAAAGAGTGTCGCGGTTTTGTACGAAAATATAATAGTATTCATTGTAATCGTTTTGATTGGAGTACGAACTTAAGTCTGCCTGCCTGGGAGGGAAAGAGAAGGAAACAATCTACTACTCTTCTATCACTTATCACCAATCATCACCTACTTACAAGAAGCTTTCATAGGAATCCACGAGCACCAGGTTATAGCGTCTGGTGCCATCCAGTCTCGGTCGTTGTGTCTGCTGCTGTACATTCACAATTTGCAAGGGCCATTCACCCCACCCCGCAAAGAGTTTCACAAATAAATCATTGTAGAAATTACATGTATGCTCGCGGTTGCAGGATAATGTGAGGACGAAATTGTTGGACCATCGCGCAAAATAACGTCCAATGATATGGAGTAAACTGGCCGCCACTAACTGGTTGAAATTATTTTGCTGATCGCCCGATTTTTCATGGTACTCGTTGTACATGGCGGTTATATTCATATTGGAACTGGCACAGTTCTCGTTGAATATCTGGTTTTTATACCGTTAAGGCTTCAAAGTTGCCTACCACGTTTTAAGTTATATTTGTGACCCCAAAAAAGTTTTCATTAGCTTTGTCTGACATGCGATCTATGAATCAATTGATGATATTATTCATAAGCATAAACTGTGGAAGTTCCATTAGTCCTTATTTCAAAGTTGGAATTTTCCATTTCTATGCCACATAGAAACTTTGACGATATTGAAACTATTAATGAGTTGAAACTTGTGCTATCATTATCAATTACCTTGACACGTGCTAGCAATGTTATGCTAACAAAACGTCTAGCCAAATGTGTGGGTAGCATACTTAATTAAAAAATGTAATCAATCCCATCATTTGTATGTGTTTCTCTCATCTATTTATCATGAAATAATTTAATGCATGTTTTTCTTTTCCCGGTAACTACTAAAGTATACAAACTTTGAGATAGAAGGACTTGTAAATTACCATGCTTGCAACATGTACCAGATGTACCACATACCTTGAAATATTTGGAATAAGTTCTAGAAAATATTTTTATTTTTTATTATAATAAATTTTGAAACAAATTAAAAATGGATATTTACATCGTGAGCCAGGGCACTTTTCCGAGTGAAAGTGGAACAGTTTAGGTAGCAAATACTCACTGTATTTTTATACACTCCACCTCCAGGATGGGGGACTTAAAATACCCATAATAAACCCTAATATTTTAGCGTATTTAAGCATGCTTTTTGAATATGTCTGTTTATATCTGCTTGATATTTGATCTGCGTATTCCCCTTTTAGCAAAAACGTGCACCATGAAGTGATTCTTATTAGTAGGGGGTGAAATGGGGCAAAAAGGGATAAAAATGGTACATATTAAACGACAACAGCTAGAAACACGAAATTCGGTGCGTACATTCCTCTAGTTGAGTAGAGACATAATACAAAAGTATTTTTTCCAAAATCGTACTTTTAAGGGGTAATATGGGAATAGAGGGATAAAAATGGTACCAACCAAACGGCTGTACCTAGAATAATAAAATTAGGTGTATACATTCCTCTGATTGCATTGACAGGTAAAATACACGGATTTTTCGAAATTCGTACTTTTTGGGTTTAAAATGAAAAAGGGGGATAAAAATAGTACCAATCAAATGACCGCAGCTAGAGTCATGAAATTCGGTGTATTCATTCCTCTGACAGTGTAGACACGGAGAATAGAATAATTTTTCGAAATTCGTACTTTTTGGGGTTAAAATGGAAAAAGGGGATACAAATAGTACCAACCAAATGGCCGCAGCTAGAGTCATGCAATTCGGAGTATACATTCCTCTGACTGCGTAGACACGGAAAATAAACGGATTTTTCGAAATTCGTACTTTTAAGGGTTACAATGGTACAGAGGGATGAAAATAGTACCAACTAAACGACTACAGCTAAAATGATGAAATTCTAATTGCGTAGAAACGTCAAGGGGGTAAAAATGGTACTAACCAAATGGGCGCAGCTGGAATCATGGAATTCGGTGTATACATTCTTCTGACTGCATAGACATGCATAATAAGAAGTTTTTTCCAAATTCGTAATTTTTCTTTTATTTGTACATTTGGAATTAAAATAGAATGGAAATACAGCCAACTGTAGCACTCACTATCTACCAATTTTTATGGTATTTAAGCTTTTTGAAAATATAAATATAAGAATATTTATTTTTTGATTTGAAATAAATAATGGTTTGAAATAATTAAAATATTATATTTATTTATAAAATTATTTTTTTAATATTTGTATTTAAATAATATTAAAAATTTATATTTTCCTGTAATATTACTGCACTTCTACGAAAACCGTTGAAAAAAGATTTTTTTACAAAATAATAACACCTTGAAATATTCATCGGAGACCCCATAAAGTATATATATTCTGGGTCGTGGTAAAATTCTAAGACGATATAGCCATGTCCGTCTGTCCGTCTGTCCGTCTGTCCGTCTGTCCGTCTGTCTGTTGAAAGCACGATAGCGGCCGAACGAAATGAGCTAGGAGGTTCAAATTTTTCCTAAATGTGTCTTATGGTTGTAGATCGGTTGGGATTGAAAGTGGACGAAATCGGCCCAGAGGGAAAAATTTTTCCCTCACAAGGACTGAAAGTACCCTTAATATTTAGAGTATTTCAGCATGTTTTTTGAACATATTAGCTTGTATTTACTTGATATTTGCAATGCGCATTCCCTCTATAGCATAAAAGGGCACCATAGAGTGATTTTTATTTGTAGGGGGCGAAATGGGACAAAATGGGATAAAAATGGTACCTATCAAACGACAACAGATAGAAACACGAAATTTGGCGTGTACATTCCTCTAATAGAGTAGATACATAATATAAAAGTATTTTTTCTAAATTCGTACTTTTAAGGGGTTAAATGGGGATAGAGGGATAAAAATAGTACCAACCTAACGGCTGCACCTAGAATAATGAAATAGATGTAGATACATATAATAATGTAGATACGTATAATAAAGAGATTTTAGATAGTCGTAGTCTTGAGGGGGCAAAATTGGAAAAACGGGATAAAAATGGTACCAACAAAATGGCCGCTGATAGAATCATGGAATTCGGTGTATACATTTCTCTGACTGCATAGCCACGTAAAATATTTTTTTTTTCAAATTCGTACTTTATTCCGTTGCTTTTACGACAAAAAATGGTAGAATCATGATTTTGTCTTATACTGCATACGTGAGAGATAAGGTATTTTCAAAATTTATACTTTTGAAATTAAAATAGGATGGAAATACAACAAATCAAACGACTGTAGCTGAAAATACACTCTCTATCCACCAATATTTAGGGTATTTATGATTGCTCCCTTATATTTACTTTATGAATTGAAGTATTATTTCCATTATATATATACATAGTATAAAAATATTGGTAGCCTTGGCTTATTAATTAAATTTTTGATTTTCATACAGTTAAATTTTGTTGCGGGCATTCCTCTTGTAGCTTGGAAGCAACACAAAGAAAATAAAAGTTTTAGCTGGCGAAATGGACAAAAAGGGAAATATGGTACCAATGATACGACAACAGCTAGAATCATGAAATTCGGTGTGTACATCCCTCTAATTGCATGGACACGAATTTTCGAAATTCGTACTTTTAAGGGATATAATTAAAAAGAGGGATAAAAATGGAACCTACTAAACTGCTGAAGTTGAAATCATGAAATTCGGTGTATACATTCTGACTATGAAGGGAAAAAGGATTTTTTCGAAATTTGTACATTTGGGCGGAGAATGGGGCGAATGGGGATATCTTTAAAATGTATACTTTTCTTATCACTTTGTCTGTATCTGAAAATGCTTCTTTCTAATGGCGACTGACAATCGCCTAATATTTTCGGCGTGTTCACTTTCACAAGTTCAGCATTTTATTTATATATAGTAGTCGATTTTAAACAGTGCGCATTATAGTTTGAAATAGTAAACAAATATAGTAATGTGCATAAAAAATATCACAATTTTCGTAATATGGTACTGTGCTTCTATGTAAAGTCGACATCCTATAATCTGCTGGTAATACTGTGGAATACACTCCGTGGTGGAGGGTATATAAGATTCGGCCCGGCCGAACTTAACGCCTTCTTACTTTTTTTGTATGTGCATGTATATGTCAGTGTTTTAATTTCCTTATTCCCATCCGAATAAATGTGCTAATATGACTGTTAACTGATTATTTTAAAAAGATAATGAATTTTCCATTTTTGAAGCCTCTCGGCAAGAATCAAGGACGCTGTAACAGGGTAGTGTCTCTTTTATCAGACCATTTATCATTTTTGAGACCTACTCCGCAATTAGGCAGCCAATTTGAGGCAAAAAGTCCATTTTTGAAGTGACGTATTTTCAGAAAGTAATAATAGCATGTTCTTGCCAACAATTTAAAATGGCAATACATACAAATTGGAACCACGTGGCAACTTGTTTTTTTAAACCATGCTGTCAAAGTTATTATTTTTCTCTTATTACTTTTTTGATATTTCAACCTAAAGTAATAACGAAAACACATCTATTGTAAAAAGCAATGTACTGTGATAAAGAGTATTGTATTTTTCGGGTATGTTTTTATGTATTTCTTGGAATAGAACTTTGTTTATCCGCTGAACCATATATATGAGAAGAAAGGTTAAAAGGTGGACTTTAATATACCGGTAGAATGGGCTGCATCAAACTGCCATAACTTATGAAAATTTCTGATTTAAACTTGTATTAAAGTTAAAAACGCATGACGTGTCTATGCAGTCAGAAGAATATATACACCGAATCCCATGATTCTAATTTGTACCTTTTTTATCCCCTTTTTCCCTCTTTATTTTACGTGTCGACGCAAATCGAGGGATGTACACACCAAATTTCATCATTCTAGCTTTAGCCGTATAATTAATTAATAATTATTAAGTACTATTTGTATCCCTCTGTCCCCATTGTATCTATTGAAAGTACGAACCGTTTTATTTTTCGTGTCTACACAGTCGGAGGAATATATACTCCGAATTTCAATTTTAACCCCAAAAAGTACGAATTTCGAAAAATCCGTTTATTTTACGTGTCTACGCAATCAGAGGAATGTATACATTTAAGTGCAGCCGTTTGGTTGGTATCATTTTTAGCCTTAAAAATACGAATTTGGAAAATAAACTTTTATATTATGTATCTACTAAATTAGCGGAATATACACACCAAATTTCGTGTTTCTAGCGTTTGTCGTTTGGTAGGTACCATTTTTATCCCTTTTTTGACCCATTTCGCCCCCTACGAATAAGAATCACTTTATGGTGCACGTTTTAGTTATAGGGGGAATGCGCATACCCAATATCAAGTAAGTACAATCAGACATATTGAAAAAACATGCTTAAATACTCTGAAATATTACAGATTATTATGGATATTTTTCAGTCCTTGTGAGGGAAACATTTTTCCCACTTGCAATCCCAACCGATCTACGACTATAAGATGCATTGATGGAAAATTTGGACATCCTAGCTCCGTTCGTTTAGATGCTAGCGTGCTTTCAACAGACGCACAGACGGTCGGACATGGCTAGATCGTCTTAGAATTTTATGACGATCAAGAATATATATACTTTATAGGGTCTCAGGTCGATATTTCAAGGTATCAAGGAGATGGAGGGTATATAAATACTAGTTTGCGGCGAATAGGGTAAGACATTTTTCCTTCTTTTGACCAATTAAAGTTCTGTTCTTGAGTACGTCTTGTACATTAATTGGTCCCATGAAATATACAACAAAAGAGCAATATTTCATGTATACTCATGGATATAGAAAGTCTTTACTCACACTAGATATCTCCTCAATGTTCAGAGTCGGGAGAATATATGTAATGTTAGATCTTAGAGATAAGCCTGGTGGAGCCTAAATAGGAAAGTGTATTACATGCTTCCGTAATTGCTAAGACTTTGTGCAAATGTGTGTGCAAATATTCATTAGGAAAACCCAAAAGTGGAATACACAAACAGTTACAGGCATATATGCATGTCATACACATTTCAATTAACTCCTAATTAATCAATAAATAACACCAAATTCCAATTGTGCGAAGCATATAAACAACAAGTGAAAATGGTGTTACGTGCCACTTGGTCGAATTGTATATACCCTGCAAGATGGACTGCTACAAATCACATCCATTGAAAATAACGACCACTTCCAAATTCATAAGGGAAACTGATATGATTCTCTACAATCGGACGAAACTACAAACTTGTACTTGACATCAGGACATGTTTTAAATGTAATTATGCACCATTTTCTATTTCTTGAAATTGGGAAAGTACGACATCATATTGAGAAAATACAAATTGGAATTGAGAAAAAACAAGATGAAATTCAGAAATGTAAATTGAAATTGAGAAAATACATATTGAAATTCAGAAATTGCGAATATACAATTTTCTATTGAGAAATAAACAGTTGGAAATGAGATAATACAAATTAATTTAAATTTCAATTTCTGAATAACAATTTGTATTTTCACAACTTAAATTTAATAAATTAGTTGAAAATAAAATAAAATGAACAATATGTGTTCGAGATCTAAAAAATATTTTTTGAGTATGCCCCTTATTCGTAAAATCAATGATAATTTCAGTGGATATTTTTTTAATAAAATTCTAAATTTGAATTTTTGCATCATTCCAGTTCACATCTCTCATTATTTTACAAATTTAAGTCCAATAAAAATATATAAAATTCATCAAAACAGGAAAAATTTTCAAAAAGGCATTGCGTCCATTTTAATAAAAAATTTCCAATTTTGAAACACAATTGCCCACTTTGGGAATTCTGGTATTTTTTTGGAAAAAAATCAAAAACAGTTTTATTGGACCTCATTTCGTAAAATTAAATGAGATAATATTTGCAATTGGTATTTTTTACTAAAATTCTTAATTTGAGTTTTTTAAAACACAATTTTTGACCATTCCAGTTCACATATCTTTTTACGAATTTAAGTAAAAACAAGTAAAAAAGGCGTTAAGTTCGGCCGGGCCGAACTTTATATTCCCTCCACCATGGATTGCATTCCACAGAGGTTGTCGTAGAAATGCAGTAATATTACAGGAAAATATAAATTTTTAATATTATTTAAATACAAATATTGAAAAAAATAATTTTATAAATTAATATAATATTTTAATTATTTCAAACCATTATTTATTTCAAATCAAAAAATAAATATTCTTATAAAGGGTGTTTTTTATTGAGGTATAGAACTTCGAATTGAAATAAAACACAAGAAAATAGTTTTAATGTCCATCAATTTGGCTTTATTGGAAGGATAATTTTATGCCATTAATGTTTAAATATGATTTCGGGCATGTGGCCGCCGCGGCTGGCTCGAATATAGCCAATTCTACAGGTCCAATTTTCAACCACGCCACGAATGTTGGCTTCCAAGTCCCCTAACGTTTCTGGTTTGTTGGAGTAGACGAGCGACTTCACATATCCCCAAAGAAAATAATCCAATGGTGTCAAATCACACGATCTTGGTGGCCAATTGACAGGTCCATTCCGCGAAATTATGCGCTCATCGAATGTTTCCTTCAATAACGACCATAAAATGGACGGAGCTTGCGGTGAACTTCGCGAACTGAACCATTACTTTCGAAATAAATTTGCACGATTTGCAAGCGTTGTTCTTTTGTCAACCTGTTAATGATGAAATGGCAAACCAAACTCACTTGACAGCTGACAAAATGGCCGCCAGTTAAAAAAGTGATGCAAACTTAAAGTTCTATACCCCAATAAAAAACACCCTATATTTATATTTTCAAAAAGCTTAAATACCATAAAAATTGGTAGATAGTGAGTGCTACAGTTGGTTGTATTTCCATTCTATATTAATTCCAAACGTACAAATAAAAGAAAAATTACGAATTTGGAAAAACTTCTTATTATGCATGTCTATGCAGTCAGAGGAATGTATACACCG
Source organism: Polietes domitor (assembly GCA_947397865.1). Lineage (NCBI taxonomy): Eukaryota > Metazoa > Arthropoda > Insecta > Diptera > Muscidae > Polietes > Polietes domitor. Next base: position 53,261,006 of record OX377620.1, read on the forward strand.
AATTCCATGATTCCAGCTGCGCCCATTTGGTTAGTACCATTTCTACCCCCTTGACGTTTCTACGCAATTAGAATTTCATCATTCTAGCTGTAGTCGTTTAGTTGGTACTATTTTCATCCCTCTGTACCATTGTAACCCTTAAAAGTACGAATTTCGAAAAATCCGTTTATTTTCCGTGTCTACGCAGTCAGAGGAATGTATACTCCGAATTGCATGAATCTAGCTGCGGTCATTTGGTTGGTACTATTTGTATCCCCTTTTTTCATTTTAACCCCAAAAAGTACGAATTTCGAAAAATTATTCTATTCTCCGTGTCTACGCAGTCAGAGGAATGAATACAGCGAATTTCATGACTCTAACTGCGGTCATTTGATTGGTACTATTTTTATCCCCCTTTTTCATTTTAACCCCAAAAGAGTACGAATTTCGAAAAATCCGTGTATTTTACCTGTCAATGCAATAAGAGAAATGTTATTTATTCTAGGTACAGCCGTTTGGTTGGTACCATTTTTATCCCTCTATTCCCATTTTACCCCTTAAAAATACGAATTTGGAAAAAATACTTTTATATTATGACTCTACTCAACTAGAGGAATGTACGCACCGAATTTCGTGTTTCTAGCTGTTGTCGTTTAATATGTACCATTTTTATCCCTTTTTGCCCCATTTCACCCCCTACTAATAAGAATCACTTCATGGTGCACGTTTTTGTTATAAGGGGAATACACAGATCAAATATCAAGCAGATATAAACAGACATATTCAAAAAGCATGATTAAATACGCTAAAATATTGGGGATTATTATGGGTATTTTAAGTCCTTGTGAGGGAAAAAATTTTCCCTTTGGGCCGATTTCGCCCCGTTTCAATCCCAACCGATCTACGACTATAAGACGCATTTATGGAAAATTTGAACGTTCTGGCTCCTTTCGTTTAGATGCTAGCGTGCTTTCAACAGACGGACGGACATGGCTAGATCGTCTTAGAATTTTATGACGATCAAGAATATATATACTTTATAGGGTCTCACGTCGATATTTCAAGGTGTTACAAACGGAATGACAAAGTTAGTATACCCCCATCCTGGAGGTGGAGGGTATAAAAACATAAAATTCATCAAAACAGATAAAAATGCTAAAAAGGCTAGCGACCATTTTAATAAAAAAATCCAAATTTTGGAACACATTTTCCCCAATTTGGAATATCGTGAAAAAATGGAAAATCTATTAAATTTTTCCACCGTTTTTATCATTATGATGAATTTTATATACTTTTATTGGACCTCAATTCGTAAAATTATGAGAGATGTGAACTGGAATGACAAAAACTTGTATTTTATTATTAAAAAACGTTAATAACTCAGTCAATTACCAACGGATTTGGATTTGAACCAAAGCGGCCCTTTACTCCTTACTAAATGTTGAAAAGGTCTAAAATTATTTAAAAAATGTGTTTGCTGAACAAAACCACACAAATTTCTTAAGTTTTATTACGTGAGCTGTATATTTATGGAAAGATTCAGAATTCTTTTTTAAATCTGTTGAGAAAGTGAAAATTGGGTGATAACCAACTAAGTTACAGTGTCCAAAGGTGCGAAAACTCGGTTTTTACTTGTAACTCAAAATTTTGGGGGTGTCTGGCAAATTTCAAATACATTCATTCTTGTTCTACGCGACAATACCTACAAGAAAAATAATATCACTTCCCAGAGTATTCTACTTCCTTCTTTTTTGAAGCACAGTGTGATAATTTATTATCCATTGAAATTGTTGTGAATCTCACTTTCTCTTAAAAATTTGAGAAAAACTAGATATTTTTGAAAAAAAAAATGTTTTTTGGTTACCACGAAAAACCCCATAAAAATAGAAGAAATTGAGAAATCAGCTAACATTCTAACGAAGAAAACAATGTCTATATGTAAATTATTTATGAATAAATGTTGAATTTATGGCCACCTTTTTATTCTCAAAAATTTTAAATTTTTGTTGGAAAAATTATTTTTTGGTTGCTACGAAAAAACCCCATAAAAAATATAAGAAAACCGGAAAAAAATAATTTCATTTTATTTTTTATTAGCTAACATTCTAACAAAGACAAAATATTTATATGTAAAGATGTTGAAGTTATATATATATATATATATATTTTTTTTTTTTTGAAACAAATATTTTTTGTTGCCACGAAAAAACCCTATAAAAATAGAAAAAAATGGTGAGGGGAGTCGGGAATACCCACAGTTTTTTTAAAAGCCAGCTAAAACAAATTTTTATTTTAGAGTAAGTACCACCATAAAACTTATGGAGCGTTATTCTACTAGAACTAGAAATAAAAATTAAACTAAGTTATTTTAATTATTTATGTTAAATATGTTTATTTTAGAATAAGTACCACCATAAAACTTTTGGAGCGTTCTTCTACCACTATTAACTAGAAATAAAAATTAGTTTACAAAAACCGAAGGTATATTTTTTTGTTTACAAAATAATAAATTTAAAAATATTATTTTTCAAGATTTCACAATTTTCTGTAAAACTAGAAGAAATTTGCTTGAAATTAGAAAAAATATATTTATATCTTGTACCTAGTGACAAAAGTACTTTATTTTCGATCCACCCTAGTGTCTACATTTTTTAAATCGGCAAATGCAGTTTTATTCGCCATATAGAAAACTACATATTTGGAGAAATTATCAAAATCGAAGAGAAGAGACAACATTTGTGTGATCGCTTCATATTCGGAAAAATTATCAAAATCGGAGAGAAGAGACGACATTTGTGTGATCGCTTCACATGAAACTACTCATGTATGTGTTTTATATTTCCCATAATGAATTCACATGTTCTCAATATGAACGTATTTCTTCTCATGAAGTGTATATGAATAACAACTTTTTCCCCGTATCCGTTCCGTTTTGCGATGTGTTACAAACGTTATGACAAAGTGATTAGACACTCCATCCTATGGCTGGTGGTATAAAAACATATAAAGTCTCGTGCATAAAGTAGTGGACTACCATTTCGCACTTGACTTGCTCGATAGCCGATGGACACAATGAATCATACGGTATTTCAATCCGATCCGAAGCACTTTGTCAAAATACCGCAATCGGAGGTAGTCGATATTTTCGTTACAAATGCCCTGCGTTACCTCATACAGCATGTCCTGCGGAATATTGCCAATTCATTTGTCATAACGATATCGACAGCAGACACACCGTCAGAACTGTGGTTCCACGACATAATGGCCAAACTGTTTGCAACATGGGGTTTTATGGCCGTTCAGCTGGTGGTGCACGACAGCAAACACAAAGATGTGCCTGTTCCTGGCAGACGTTTCTGCAACATCATAATGGTGGACTCATTTGAAAATCTGCATCGCACCAATATATCCGAATATAATGGCAACTATGACAATGAGGAATACTATTTTATATTCCTGCAGATTCGTGACGCTTGGATGCCGGCCCAAAGGGAAAAGATTTTGCAATACTGCTTGGATAACTATTGGCTGCACTGCAATGTCATTGTGCAGACTTCCAAGGCCGAAATACTGATTTACACCTATTTCCCGTTTCAAGAGAGTGGCTGCTACAAAACCGATCCCGTGCTGATCAATCGATTCGATGGTAAACGTTTTGTGAATGAGGATATGTTTCCGCAGAAGACGCGTAATTTACACGGCTGTCCACTGAGACTTAGTATCTCGAATGTACCACCATTTTTGGCTTTTGAGCGGAATGCTACCGAACAACTATCCGGTCTTGAAATGGTTATACTACGTGCCATAAGTAATGATATGAACTTTACAATTGTTCTAGATGACACTGGTGATGCATCAATGTTGGACTGGGATAACACGGATGCATTTGATATGGTGAGTATAAACAATTAAGAAAAGGCCTAAAGTCGGGCGGGGCCGACTATATAATACACTCTACTTTCTATTCAAGTCGGTAAAAAAGTGAAAAAACGGGAAGGATTTTTGTATGTATCCTAATCATAGACTGATATGACCTGACCCAATTTGTCAAATCGAAAAGAATATTTGTATCGGGGCTATATCCAAACATGGAGTGAAATAACACACTTATGCTCAATTTGAAGAAATTCGGTGAAAATACGTGGTTTCTGGGGCGGAAAAAATCGAGCCGGGAGCGAAATTTGTATGGGAGCTATATATAAATCTGAACCGATCTGACTCATTTTTACCCTGGGCGTTTCTAGTGGAAATATAAATTATTTTGGCAAATTTGAAAACAATCTGATAAAATATATGGTCTCTAGAGCGGAAAAAGTCAAATTGGGAGCGAAATTTGTATGGGGGCTATATATAAATCGGAACCGATCCGAACCATTTTTATCATGGGTATTTATTTATTTATTGAACCAAATCTGGTAAAATATGTGGTATCCAGCGTGAAAAGAGTCAAATCGGGAGTGAAATTCAGATTTAGATATAGCCCCCATATATCTAAATCTGAACCGATTTTCTTCAAATTAAATAGCGTTCGTTCTTGTCCCGAAAAACTTCGTTGTACCAAGTTTCGTTTGGTTCTGGCTACAATTGCGACCTGAACTTTGATTACAAGAATAGATGGACAGACAGACGGACATTCCTAAATCGATTCAAAAAGTGATTCTAAGTCGATCGGTATACTTAACAATGGGTCTATCTCGCTTCCTTTTGGGTGTAACAAACAAATGCACAAAGACATAATACTCTCGTGGTAGACCCATTGTTAAGTATACCGATCGGCTTAGAATCACTTTCTGAGTCGATTTAGCAATGTCCGTCTGTCTGTCCGTCCGTCCATCTATTGTTGTAATTAAATTACAGGTCGCAATTATAGTCCGATCTTAACTAAAAATGGCACAACTTAGTTTTGTGGATCAAGGACGAACGCTATTTAATTTGAGACAAATCGGTTCAGATTTAGATATTGCCCCCATACAAATGTCGCTACCGCTTTGACATTTTCCGCTCTAGAAACCACATGTTGTACTCGATTTTCTTTAAATTTGGCACAACATCTTATAATCCAACTAGAAATACCTATGCAGAAACTGGGTAAAATCGGTTTAGATTTAGATATAGCCCCCATACAAATGACGCTCCCGATTTGACATTTTCCGCTCTAGAAACCACACATTGTACTCGATTTTCCTTAAATTTGGCATAACATATTATAATCCAACTAGAAACACCTATAGTAAAATTGGGTAAGATCGGTTCAGATTTAGATATAGCCCCCATTAAATGTCGCTCCCGATTTGACTTTTTCCGCTATAAAAGCCACATAATGTACTCGATTTTCTTTAAATTTGGCACAACATCTTATAATCTAACTAGAAATACCTATGCAGAAATTGGGTAAGATCAGTTCAGATTTAGATATAACCACCATACAAATGTCGCTTCCGATTTGACATTTTCCGCTCTAGAAACCACATATTGTACTAGATTTTCATTAAATTTGGCACAACATCTTATAATCCAACTAGAAACAACTGTGCAGAAATTGGGTAAGATCGGTTCAGATTTAAATGTAGCCCAAATACAAATGTTGCTCCCAATAGTTTAACCGATTTTGGCCAAACTATACATTTTATATTTCACCTATTTTGTTCCAGGTTTCAATATATCCTCATACAAATGTCCTTTCCGATTTAACATTTTTAGTCAAACACATACATTTACAGGATACAAAAAACCTTCCCTTTTTCACCGAATTGAATTGTATTCGGATAGAAAGTGGAGTGTATCATAGAGTCGGCTCCGCCCGACTTTAGCCTTTCCTTACTTGTTTTTAAATTAAAACAAGTAAAAACGGCGAAATTATACTTCAAGTCAATTCAAAAACTAAATATTCTTATATTTATATTTTCAATAAGCGTAAATGCCATAAATATTGGTAGATAGTGGGTGCTATAGTTGGTTGCATTTCCATTCTATTTTAATTCCAAAAGTGCAAATTTTGAAAACTTCATGATTCAACCAATTTTTGCGTAAAAGTAAAAAAGAGCGAATTTGGAAAAACCCTCTTTTCGTGTCTATGCACTCAGAGGAATGTATACTCCGAATTTCATGACTCTAGCTGCGGTCATTTGGTTGGTACCATTTTTATCCCCTTTTTCCATTTTAATCCCAAGAAGTACGAATTTCGAAAATCTCTTTATTTTGCGTGTCTACGCAATCAGAGGAATATATACACCGAATTTCATTATTCTAGGTACAGCCGTCTGGTTGGTACTATTTTTATCCCTCTATTCCCGTTTTACCCCTTAAAAGTACGAATTTGGAAAAAATACTTTTATATTATCTACTCATTTAGAGGAATGTATTTCGTGTTTCTAGCTGTTGTCGTTTAATATCTACCATTTTTATCCCTTATTGCCCCATTTCACCCCCTACGAATAAATATCACTTTATGGTGCGCATTTTTGTTATAGGGGGAATGTGCATATCCAATATCAAGTAAGTTCAAGCAGACATATTGAAAACATATGCTTAAATACTCTAAAATATTAGGGGTCATAATGGGTATTTTTAGTCCTTGTGAAGGAAAAATTTTTCCCTTTGGCCGATTTCAATCCCAACCGATCTACGACTATAAGACGCTTTTATAGAAAATTTAAACATCCTAGCTCCTTTCGTTTAGATGCTAGCGAGTTTTCAATAGAATTTTATGACAATCAAGAATATATATACTTTATATGGTCTCAGGGCAATATTTTAAGGTGTTACAAACGGAATGACATATTTAGTATACCCCCATCCTGGAGGTGGAGGGTATAAAAATAAGACGAAATTATTTTTTCCCAATTTTTTTCTATTTTTACTGTTTTTTTTTCGTGGCAATCAAAAATATTTTTTCCGAAAAAATCAATTTTCTCAAATTTAAATAGACTGTACCTAAATCGCCATTTCTAAGAGAAAGTGGAAGAAAATTTTTTATTATTTTTTTATTAAAAAAAAATAAAAATATCCCGGGTTTTCGTACATTTGCACACTTATAAGTCTGTAACTTAGTTGGTTTTCAATCGATGTTCACTTTCTAATTGGATGTAAAGAGAAGAAAGCTGGTTCTTCCGATAAATATATAACTCACTAAATAAAACTTAAGCAATCTGTGCGCCTTTGTCCAACAAATACATTTTTTAAACAATTTTTCAAATTTATCAATGTTTTTGCATTTATTTAAATAACACATTTAGAAAGGAGTAAAACGAGAGTTGGTTTTTAAAAATCTGTTGGTAATTGAATGTGTTACATTTTTTTCAATTTTTAAAATTCAATTAAAATGATAAAAACGATGAAAAGTACTAGATTTTCATTTTTTTTTTTCAAAAAAAAAAACGAATTCCCAATGTGGGGGAAAATATGTTCCAAAATTGGGGATTTTTATTAAATTATTTGTTTTGATGAATTTTATGTATTTTTATTGGACCTGAATCAGAAAAATAATGAGATAAAAATTCAAATTTAGTATTTTAGTAAAAAAATATCCCTTGAAATTATTATCTTATCTAATTTTACGAATTGAGATCCGATAAAAATACTTAAAATTCATTAAAATGATGAAAAATGCAAGATTTTCCATTTTTTTAAATACCCGAAGTGGGGAAAATGTGTTCCAAAAATTGTGGATTAGTTTATTAAAATGGACGCCATGCTTTTTTTACCATTTTTACCATTTTTATCTGTTTTGATGAATTTTATGTATATTTATTGGACTCAAATTCGTAAAATAATGAGAGGTGTGAACTGGAATGACCAAAACTTGTATTTTTCAAAAATTTAAATTTTGAATTTTAGTAAAAAAATATCAATTGCAATTATTATCTCATCTAGGTCTAATAAAACTACTACAAATTCATCAAAATGATAAAAAAGTACTAGATTTTCCAATTTTTCCCGAATTTTCAAAGTGGGGAAAAATGTTTTAGCATTTTTATCTGTTTTGATTGATTTTATGTATTTTTATTGAACTTAAATTCGTAAAATAATGAGAAATGTAAACTGGAATGACCAAAACTTGTATTTTTTGAAAAATTCAAATTTAGAATTTTAGTAAAAACAAATCCATTGAAATTATTATCTCATCTATGTTTACGAATCGAGGTTCAATAAAACTACATAAAATTTATCAAAATGATGAAAAATACTAGATTTTCCATTTTTTAAAAAGTAACTGAATTTACGAAGTGGGGAAAATGTGTTCCATAATTGGGGATTATTTTATTAAAATGGCCGCCATACATTTTTACCATTTTTGTCTGATGAAATTTGTGTATTTTTATTCGACTCAAATTCGTAAAATAATGAGAAAGGTGATCTGGAATGACAAAAAAAGTTAGTAAAAAAATATCCATTGATTTTACGGCATACACAAAAAGGAATTTTATTGTTTATTTTATTTCTGATATTTAATTTAATTTCTTTTTATATCCCAACCTTTAGTTAAAGGACCGCGGGACAAATATAACTGCCGGCTTCTATCGACGAACAGCCGATAGAGATGCGTTAGCCACACCTTCTTATGTCACGTATAATCTACCTTTGGTTGCCGTGATAATGCAAAGAAAAGATGAATATGAATCACTGGAAATATTAACATTCCCCTTCGACATATTCACCTGGTCACTCTTGATAATAAGTGCCATTTCTCTAATTGTAATTGGTGGTTGCAAACGAAGGATAGTACAATCCTATAGCTGTTGGCACATAGTTGAAGCTCTTCTCGGGGTGCCATCCAATCGGGTACCCTCGCATCTATCGCCGAGAACAACCTTCCTCATATGGATATTGTCTTCGTTCATACTACGCTCCGTCTACCAGTCTCTACTGTTCTATCTCTATCGCACGCAATTCTATCGAGATCCACCCAGAAGTTTATCGGAATTGGCACAGTCTAATTACAAAGCCGTGTGCTCCATACGTTCGGCACCCATTTTGCAATATATTCCCGAACTTATGGACAAGTCTCTGCCGTTAACTGTCCTAAACACGACAAATGAAATGGAACCCTTGCGTTTTGTGGAAAAACACTCCGATCAGAATATCGTTGCCATATCCGTCGTCGATTTCACCCACTACTATGTCCGTAAAGAATTGCAGCGCGGGAATGTCTTGCTGATGTTCAGCTACACGATTAATAATCAACAGATTGGTTTCTACTTTCCCAAACATTCGTATCTGTTGGAACGTATCAATGAATGCATTTTAGGTTATCATCAAACCGGATATTTGGGGAACTGGCGAAAGCTGTCGATAGAATCAAATCGTGTCAAACAAACATCCTATTCGAAGAAATATGAAAAACAATTGCTGATCAGTATGAAACAATTTAGTGGTTTTATGACAATAGTGTTTGTTCTCGACTCGCTGGCGGTTATTGTTTTCGTCCTGGAACTGTTATCGAAAAGAGTTGCCTTTCTTCAAAGACTATTGTCAATTTAATAAAAATCACATTCAATTACATAGTTTAAGTCGTCATATATTTGTTTGGATTATTCAAATAAAATACATTTTTTATTTATTTAATTCTTTTTATATAACTGTAACACTTTTTATAAACCATAATTTCAATATTTATCAATTTTTTCTTTTTCACAATAAAAGATACATGTATAAAATATAAGAAATTTTCTTTTTACTTTCTATCTCTGAGTATCCAGCACATCCCTTTTAATATTATAAAACCTTAGTGTAAGTCTGTCTGTTTGTTTGTTCCGTAATCACGTGTAAACGGCTGAACCGATGTTGTTGAAATTTTCAGTAAAGATAGATGCAGGTCCGGAAGGAACTATAGGCTATACAATTTTTAAAAGTTTACTCTTGTGGAGGAGACGTGGCAAATGTGTTTTTGAGAGATAGAACACTGAAAATTGGTATATATCAGTAATATAGATAACGAGAAAGATCGATTAATGCCGAAATTTGGATTTTGGTTTTGTGGGCGGAGTGGGTGTGGCAAAAGTGAGCTAGATGGCTGGACATTGATACATATATATTACTGAAGGCAGAAAATTGGTACGTCTACATTACTGATCACGATAAAAATCAATATGAAACCCGAATTTTACCATTTGTTTTTTTGCCTGGCGAAGCGGGTGGGATTCAGCTAGTGATGCAATATACGAAACAAATAAAAAGGGTGTGAAGTTCGTTCGAACCGAATCTTATATACCCTCAACCATGTATAGAATTCCGATTTCGCCCATTTGCACTTGCAACCTTTCACAGAGGCACAGGAGCATGTCTTCAAAAATATTTGCTCAAATACTGGAAATATTTGGTGTTATTAGGTGTATTTTCTGTCCTAGTTAGGGAAAAACGTTTCCCTCTGAACCGATTTCGTCCATTTGAAATCCCAACCTATCTACAGCTATTAGACGGATCTTTTCATTTAGATACTAGCATGTTTCAACAGGCGGAGGAGAGACGACCATAGATCGTCTTAGAATTGTATGACGATCAAGGTCGATATTTCAAGGTGTTACAAACGGAATGACAAACTTGCTATGTTTCCATCATGTTGTGGAGGGTATACAATTAAGTATGTGAATATAATAAATACGTACGATACTAGCATGCTTTCAACAGGCGGAGGACAGGCGACCATAGATCGTCTTAGAATTGTATGACGATCAAGGTCGATATTGCTATTGGGGAGGGTATACAAATAATTATATTCACATATATAATAAATACGTACATCATACGATCTGTGTCGCGCATCCATCGTGGGACGTATTCCGAAAATTTTTTTATGGTAAATTTACTAAGGAAACACTAATGACGGGAGGAGCCGACAATATCTAACCTTCCACTACACACTGTTCCCAAATCTATTTTTTATGGCATAAAGTCGAAAAATAATGATACAATATTGTAAGTTTGCAAATTCAGTAGACATAACATACTTTAACAAGTAAGAAGGCGTTAAGTTCGGCCGGGCCGAATCTTATATACCCTCCACCACGGAGTGCATTCCACAGTATTACCAGTAGATTAAAGAATGTCGAGGGAATGCGAATTGCAAATATCAAGTAAATACAAGCTAATATGTTCAAAAAACATGCTGAAATACTCTAAATATTAGGGGTATTTTCAGTACTTGTGAGGGAAAAATTTTTCCCTCTGGACCGATTTCGTCCACTTTCAATCCCAAGCGATCTACAACCATAAGACATATTTAGGAAAAATTTGAACCTTCTAGCTCATTTCGTTCCGCCGCTATCGTGCTTTCAACAGACAGATGGACAGACGGACAGACGGACATGGCTATATCGTCTTAGAATTTTACCACGACCCAGAATATATATACTTTATGGGGTCTCCGATAAATATTTCAAGGTGTTACAAACGGAATGACAAAGTGAATATACCGCCATCCTGGAGGTGGAGGGTATAAAAATAATATAAAAATATATAAAATATGCCATATAAACTCAATATATAACCAACATAATTATCACCCTGTATTGGTACAGGATGACCAAAAACAAAATTGTATGAAAGCTTAAAAGAATGAAGTTTAGCTCGCTTTGGCGGAATGTTTTTTGTGGACATTATTGCAAAAGCAAAATATAGTAAAAACAAGTAAGGAAAGGCTAAAGTCGGACGGGGCCGACTATATAATACCCTACACCACTCCGTGCATATATACATCGCTTTGATTACTAAACCCAGGTATTCTATGGGAGCAATTTTATGTAGTTCATATAAATTATACAGTTACTATCAATTCAATTTTAGTCAAATTTAATGAATATGGTAAATAATAAAGTAACTGCTCCAATTTTCCAGCAGATATTTCGAGTAAAGTAAATATAACATGATATTGAAAAATTGATCAAGATCCATAAGTTTTTTTATTTGGATTTTTAGATGTTGTGCTAAGTTTAAAGAAAATCGGGTACAATATGTGGTTTCTAAAGCGGAAAAAGTGAAATCGGGAGCGACATTTGTATGGCGGCTATATCTAAATCTGAACCGATCATACCCACTTTCAGCATAGGTGTTTCTAGTTCGATTATAAAATGTTGTGTCAATTTTAAAGAAGATCGGGTACAATACGTGGTTTCTAAAGCGGAAAAAGTAAAATCGGAAGCGACATTTGTATGGGGGCTATATCTAAATCTGAACCGATCTTACCCACTTTCAGCATACGTGTTTCTAGTTCGATTATAAAATGTTGTGTCAATTTTAAAGAAAATCGGGTACAATATGTGGTTTCTAAAGTGAAATCGGGAGCGACATTTGTATGGGGGCTATATCTAAATCTGAACCGATCTTACCCACTTTCAGCATAGGTGTTTCTAGTTCGATTATAAAACGTTGTGCCAATTTTAAAGAAAATCGGGTAAAATATGTGGTTTCTGAAGCGGAAAAAGTGAAATCGGGAGCGACATTTGTATGGGGGCTATATCTAAATCTGAACCGATCTACAAATGAATATACATTTACAGGATGCAAAAATCCTTCCCGATTTCACTTTTTTACCGAATTGAATTGTAATGACATAGAAATTCCGTTCGTCTTTAGCCTTTCCTTACTTGTTTAGGAGATGTCCATACTTTGGTATAACCCTAATGGGGCCCCATTCTGATCTATTACAGCTCTAGAAACTACATCTTACATCGGATCTTCAATTTTGCAGATCATGATATTTTTCAACTAGGAATACCTACCGTGAATGAGAAATATATATGCCCATGTCTTGGACCAGGCTCAAAATGTTGTTATAGGCTCCCTTTTGAAATGCCGGTCCGATTCATTCTATTACTACTGTATAATTTGTATTTGTCTGTCGGATAATTGGATCAATTACCATATTATTAACCATATTCGATAAATATGACTAAATATGAATTTATAGTAGCTGTATAATTTATATGAACTACATAAAATTGCTCCCATGAAATACCTAGGTTTAGTAATCAAAGCGAGGTACATACGCAGGGAGTGGTGTAGGGTATTATATAGTCGGCCCCGCCCGACTTTAGCCTTTCCTTACTTGTTTTATAATAGTACACACTTATAAAGCAAATGTAATTAATAAAACCTTTTCAGGTATAATTTTGTTTATGACGCTTACTGTCGAAATTACTGACGGTACCAAAAAACGCTTATGGGAACGCTTATAAAAAACAAAGAATTACAAAATTTAATGAAAGCTCAAGCGGGCATATCGTAACAAAAAGACAATATTTTAAACTTTAATTGTATGTCATTTAAATAAAAACTTTAAAAAATAATAATTAAAAATGCTATTATTAAATCATTTAAATGTATACCTTTGTCATTTAATCTTTCTCTATGGGGTGCTGGCGTCAATGTGATATTATCAGTTGTAAAGAGTGATTTTTTTGAGGTTAGGATTTTCATGCATTAGTATTTGACAGATCACGTGGGATTTCAGACATGGTGTCAAAGAGAAAGATGCTCAGTATGCTTTGACATTTCATCATGAATCGTCTTACAAACGAACAACGCTTGCAAATTATTGAATTTTATTATCAAAATGCGTGCTCTGTTAAGAAAGTTCATTGCGCGCTTCCATTTTATGGTCAGTTTAATCGACCCACTGAAGCGGCTATTCGGGCTATTGTGACTAAATTTCGCACCAAATTTACATTGTTGGACATTAAACCACCAACACGCTTACGTAGAGTGCGAACTGAAGAAAATATCGCAGCTGTATCGGCCAGTGTTAATGATGACCACCAATTTTCGATTCGTCGCCGTTCGCACCAATTGGGTCTCTGTTACTCAAAAACGTGGAAATGCCAAAATTGGACTAAGCGGATGGACCACCTAAGACGCAGCCGCGGTCAACATTTAAATGAAATTATCTTCAAAAAGTAAATGTCATGGACCAATCTAACGTTTCAAATAAAGAACCGATGAGATTTTGCAAATTTTATGCGTTTTTTTTAAAAAAAAGTTATCAAGCTCTTAAAAAATCACCCTTTATATACCTATATACGTATTTCGTACCCTATGTGGGGATAAGTCATCAGTGGAAGTAGAGCGGAATGGGCCTTTGAAAACAAAATTTGTCCGCACAATGGAGATGTCCGCTCACGGGACCTGTCCGCAAGCAGGGCTTTCACTGTACTTGGTTTGAACTATAATTAAATTCAAAGAATGTACTAATACTTCAAGGAAAAGTGTTAACTTGACATGAGGAAATATTGCTTTAGTGCTATATGAAGCTCAATTTTCCTGAATTTTAGTTCATTTTAGGGTTCACTTTTTTCTGAGTGCATGTAGTAGTCATTTAATTTAATTAATTTCTCTTAAGTGATTTGCAATTTCTGACGGCTTGAGAAATTTATTCCAGTTATGTGTACCTTTTGGCAGCCAATTAACTTTTATTTAAAAAGTTGTTTTGATTGATACGTATATAAAACAGCGATGGCGTACTACTGCTGCTGAAATCACTCGCATGCCCCTTTAAAATATTGGGATCAAGATTGGATTGGGAACAGTTCGTTATCAGTGACAAGTGAAATTATTTACTACTATTCACAACAAATAATTGTCCATGCAAAAATAATTGATTTTTTAACAATACAATAAAAGTCTTTGGTGTACGCGAGCCTTAAACCTTTTCCATGAGAAGCAAAAGATTTAAGCTCTCGGTAAGTCTATAGTTTATTCAAATAGAATTCTTATTTTTTTAATTTTCACAGACAATATTTCCAAAACAAAAACAACCCCGGCCAACAAATACAATCCAGCACATATGATATAAATACCCCACAGGTTTTCCTGCTCTATCATTTTATCGTCGTCCACGATCGAGTTGGATAAGGCCTTCGAGTCCAAGTAACGATTCATCCAGAACTTTAACAAACCCACTGCCTTTAAATGCATAAGCGTATTATCGAATTGATGGATGAGAAACGAGTGTTTGGCTAAATACAAGCACAATTGTTGCTGCATGATTGTCTCCGGTATGGTATAGAACAGGCCATGCTTGCCATGCATATCCATGTACAGCATCAGGAACTCGGCAGAAATGACAGCAAAAACGTTCTCCTCGGTGTGTTCTTCCAAATATTCCAGGGCAATCAATTCATTACTCGAATTAAGGACGACGGCCATAGTCCCTCCTTCGTTGTGATTGTACAGTGAGATGGCTTGGACGTCGTTGTAGGTGAAATTATTCATAACCGAAGCATAACCTTGATCTATTGCCTCGAAAATAGTCTTGGGCAACGCTTGATAGATATCATTTCGGAACAAGTGATACAGTAGACCCGAGTAAATGGAACGCAGCAAGAAGGCGCACCATAACCATGGCGTATACAATAAAACCGAATGCAAATACTTAGGCTTATCCTTGATGGGTATACCGAAAGTAGAAGCGATAATTGAAAAGGTGCGAATCGATGTGGGTTTTCGCGAAACAGTCCATCTTGTTATGATGAGCACAAGTGTGAAGCTGGTCAAGATGGCGATCCATGTATAGACATTAAAAGGATACGAGAGCACTTCGAATGGGTTGAAAGTGTGAGCTTTCACATTGATCACACAAACCATGTACGACTGAAAGTGTGGAGAGGTGGTTGTATAGCTGACTGAGAGTGAGGCACGTTTGCGATAGTAGCCGAACACAAAGTGGGCAGCACGTTCGCCAAGCTGTTGATCGGAACAGAAAAATAAATTAATAGAAGGGCAATCATGAGGAAATAATGTTTTAATAATTAAATTAAGATTGTACAACACCGTACGGCAATTTAAAAAATTGTTACACTTGAACCGGATGATATACATACGTATGAAACAAACAAAATTGAGTCAGTTGGCGTTTTTATACCCTCCACCTCCAGAATGGGGGTATACTAACTTTGTCATTCCGTTCGTAACATCTTGAAATATCGACCTGAGACCCTATAAAGTATATATATTCTTGATCGTCATTCTATTCTAAGACGATCTAGCCATGTCCGTCCGTCCGTCTGTTGAAAGCTCGCTAGCATCTAAACGAAAGGAGCTAGGACATCCAAATTTTCCATAAATACGTCTTATAGTCGTAGATCAGATGGGATTGAAACTAGGCAAAATCGAGCCAAAGGGAAAAAAATTTCCCTCACAAGCACTAAAAATACCCATAATAACCCCTAATATTTTAGAGTATTTAAGCATATTTATACACTCCACGAGAGTATTATGTATTTGTGCATTTGTTTGTAACACCCAAAAGGACGCGAGATAGACCCATTGTTAAGTATACCGATCGACTTAGAATCACTTTTTGAATCGATTTAGCAATGCCCGTCCGTCCATCTATTGTTGTAATCAAAGTACAGGTCGCAATTATAGTCCGATCGTAACAAAAATTGGCACGAGTTTTTCGGTCCAAACCCCTATTCAATTTAAAGGAAATCGATTCAGATTTAGATATGGGCTCCATACATATGTCCATTCCGATCTGACTTTTTCCGCTCCAGAAACCACATATTTTACTCGATTTGCTTCAAATTTGGTGCAGTACCTTATAATTAAACTGTTAATATCTGTGATGAATTTGGGCAGATCGGTTCAGATAGCTCCCATACAAATTTCGTTCGCCATTTAACCTTTTAAGCTCTAGAGATCACATAATTCAACCAATATTCTTAAAATTTGGTACAGTACCTTATAATTCAACTAGGAACATCTGTGGTAAAAGTTGGTAAAATCGGTTCAGATTTAGATATAGCTCCCATTTTGACTTGTTTTTCAAATTTCGCAAAACATCTTATGTTTAAACTAGGAACACCTCTGGTGAAAATAGGTCAGATCGGTTCAGATTAACATATATCTCCCATTCAAATTTCGCTCCCGATTTGACTTTTTCTGATCTAGAAACCACAAATTTTAACAGACCTTATTCAAATTTGGCAAAATATCTTATATTTTAACAAGAAACATCCATGATGAAAATGAGTCAGTTCGGTTCAGATTTATATATAGCTCCCATACAAATTTCGCTCTCGGCTTGACTTTTTCCGCCACGTATTTCACAGAATTTCTTCAAATTGAGCATAACACGTTATACTTGAACTGGAAGAACCTATTGTGGAAGTGGGTCTCATCATTCCTTGTTTGGATATAGCCCCGATACTTTAGCCTTTCCTTACTTGTTTGTTAATATGTCTGCTTGTACTTACTTGATATTGGATATGCGCATTCCCCCTGTAACAAAAACGTGCACCATAAAGTGATTTTTATTCGTAGGAGGGAAATGCGGCAAAAAGGGATAAAAACGGTACATATTAAACGACATCAGCTAGAAACACGAAATTCCTCTGAATGAGTAGATACATAATATAAAAGTATTTTTTCCAATTTCGTACTTTAAAGGGGTAAAATGGGAATAGAGGGATAAAAATGGTACCAACCAAACGGCTGCACCTACAATAATGAGATTTGGGGTTAAATGGAAAAAGGGGATAAAAATAGTATCAACCAAATGACATCAGCTAGAAACACGAAATTCCTCTGAATGAGTAGATACATAATATAAAAGTATTTTTTCCAATTTCGTACTTTAAAGGGGTAAAATGGGAATAGAGGGATAAAAATGGTACCAACCAAACGGCTGCACCTACAATAATGAGATTTGGGGTTAAATGGAAAAAGGGGATAAAAATAGTATCAACCAAATGACTGCAGCTAGAGTCATGAAATTCGGAGCATACATTCCTCTGACTGCGTAGACACGAAAAATAAAACTTTTTTCCAAATTCGTACTTTCAAGGGATACAATGGGTACAGAGGGATAAAAATAGTACCAACTAAACGACTACAGCTAGAATGATGAAATTCGGTGTGTACAAGAATATTTTTGAATTGACTTGAAGTATTATTTAGTTATGTAAGCGTATTGGCAAGGCAAACTTATAAGCGTGGTTTGAAATTATAAAAATATTATATTTACTTATAAAATTATTTTTTCAATATTTGTATTTGTTTTGGTTTGGCTATATTAAAAAATGTATATTTTCCTGTAATGTTACTGGACTTCTATGAAAATGTACTTTCTATTAAATTTACTTTTACTTGTTTTCTTTCGTTGGGATGCTAATGTGCTTTCTCGGACGGACATCGCCTTATAGAGTCTGAGGACGAATTTTCAAGGCTGACAAACGGAATGACAAACTTAGTATACCCCATCCAATGGTGGAGGGTATAAAAATATAGTGGCGATTCGTTTATTAGTGGCGATTCGTTTATTATAAATAAAATAATTTCCAAAAACAGGCAGTTAGTATTGAAAAACACTTTTGTGCTACTTCATATAAAAATTCAATAATTCCAACCACAAGCATGATTTTTTCAAGCTCCAAAAGTCCTGCCGCCCTCCTTTTTTATTTTCAACCGAACTTAATGAAATTTGACGCATATCAGTTTTTTGTCCTCTAACTATGTACATATGTTTGTATTCAATTTACCATATTCGAGCCTCCTCCGCTGTCCGGATATGTTCGATCATCCTCTCGAGCCAACCTTAAAACCAATGAAAAATTCAATTTCATCGACATTTCCTTTACCATTTGCACTTCCAATCCTTTGAAAATCCATTTCACAGCATTTTCCATTTCTGTATAGGGTGGTATGTCCCGCAGAACACCCACAAGTGGACAGCCATAGAAATTTTCCAATTTTGGTAAGAAATAAGGCTGACGCAGCCATTTATCGCCGACAAACTGATTGACGTGTTGAGGCGCCGTATTGCCACACTTACCCGGTCCATAGGGAAAATACGTATACAAATGTAGTTCATCGTGAATATTTTGGAATTCTATATTGCAATTGATGATCTGATTGTTCCAACAGTATGCAAAGATGTTCCGCATGTCTTCATCCATATAGCGATCATATTGCAATAAAAATATATGATAATATTCGTTGGTGTCATAGTCTTTGGTATAGGAGATGGCATCAATGTCGCTGTAATAAAACAAAAATGTTAGATTGGATTATTTGTTAATAATAATGGGGTTTCTTAATAATCTATATATATATAAAAGAGTTGCGTTACTGACTGACTGACTTATCATTGATCAGCGCCCAGACGAAATGGCTGAAGCCAGGGTTGTTCCCAAATATGACGTAGACGTCGACTAAGAAAGGGTTTTACGAAAGTCTAACTTTTAGGTAAAATGGGACATAAAGGGATAAATATCGAATCTTCGTCCTGACTGAACGGCAGTAGCTAGAAACATGATGTTCCTTGCAATGACCATGCAGACAAGCTACTAATAAGGATTTTTCGAAATTTGTACTTTTAAGTGGACAAAGAGAAAAAAGGGATAAAAATGGTACAAATTTATGCATTGCATCAATATTCGTTAAAATCGGTATCTACATTTCTCTGGCAACGTAGGCTTGCAACATAAATGGATTTTTTAAAATTGGTACTTGTAAGGGGTGAGCGGGACAAAAAGGGATAAATATGGTGCCAACTAAAGTATTACAGCTAGTATCGTGAAATTTGGTATGTAAATTCCTCTGACCATGCATAAGCGCATTCAAATTGGATTTTTCAAAGGGTTGCGAGGGACAAAATGGGATAAAAATGGTACTAATTTAAGTAAAAATGGTACTAATTTAGTCGCGAAATTTGGTGTGTAAATTCCTTTGACATCGTAGAAGCGCAATCTAAATGGATTTTTTCGAATTTTGCACTTATAAGGAGTGAGCGGGACCAAAAGGGATAAAAATGGTACTGACTAAAGTATTGCAGCTATAGTCGTGGAATTTGGTGTGTAAATTCCTCTAACAACGTAGAAGCGCAATCTAAATTGATTTTTCGAAATTTGTACTCAAAAGGGGTGAGCGGGAAAAAGGGATAAAAATGGTACCAACTAAAGTATTGCTGCTGTAGTCGGGAAATTTGGTGTGCAAATTCCTTCGAAACCGAGACTTAAAACATAAATGGATTTTTCGAAATTTGTACTTTTAAGGGTCGCGCGGGACAAAAAAGGATAAAAATGGTACCAACTTAAGTATTATAGCTAGAATCGTGTAATTCGGTATGTAAATTCCTCTGACCATAGAAGAAGCGCAATATAAATGCATTTATGCACTTTTAAGGGGAGCTGGGCAAAAAGGGATAAAAATTTTTCGAACTAAAGTATTGCAGCTAGAATCGTGAATTTTGGTATGTAACAAATAACTGGCTTTTCCGGGTGCGAAGTAAAGGGCACTGCTAGTGTTATAAAAATGTGCCAACCTATTTTTATTATTACACTCTCTAAGTACACTGATACCTTGTATATAAAGAGTGATTTTTTTGAGGTTAGGATTTTCATGCATTAGTATTTGACAGATCACGTGGGATTTCAGACATGGTGTCAAAGAGAAAGATGCTCAGTATGCTTTGACATTTCATCATGAATCGTCTTACAAACGAACAACGCTTGCAAATTATTGAATTTTATTATCAAAATGCGTGCTCTGTTAAGAAAGTTCATTGCGCGCTTCCATTTTATGGTCAGTTTAATCGACCCACTGAAGCGGCTATTCGGGCTATTGTGACTAAATTTCGCACCAAATTTACATTGTTGGACATTAAACCACCAACACGCTTACGTAGAGTGCGAACTGAAGAAAATATCGCAGCTGTATCGGCCAGTGTTAATGATGACCACCAATTTTCGATTCGTCGCCGTTCGCACCAATTGGGTCTCTGTTACTCAAAAACGTGGAAATGCCAAAATTGGACTAAGCGGATGGACCACCTAAGACGCAGCCGCGGTCAACATTTAAATGAAATTATCTTCAAAAAGTAAATGTCATGGACCAATCTAACGTTTCAAATAAAGAACCGATGATATTTTGCAAATTTTATGCGTTTTTTTTTAAAAAAAGTTATCAAGCTCTTAAAAAATCACCCTTTATAAATTTAAAAATATTAATACAAAACACACATCCAGACTAAGTCTTAATTCACAGTCACAGTCTCGCAGTTTTAAATAAATCACTATTTTAATATTTTTATTTTATAAGATTATCAATTCGAATATATGATAAGATTTTTTTTTTTGATTTTTTCCAATTAGAAAAACTAATATGCCATTTACAGTAGTAACTTTACTCCGCCCGTTTTTATTTCCCCATACACATTTTTCCAACATTAACTACGATACTTACAGGAAGGCTTCAACGGAATCTATAAAGAAGAGATTATAAAATCTTGGTCCCTCTATGCGTTGTGGCTTCTGGTGATCAATGAACACCAATTGTACATTCATATAGTCCACCATATGGAATAGATATTGCATGACATTCAAGAAAGAGTTTAACGATCTGCCACCACGAGTTGAGACCACAATCATGAATGATGGTGCCACCTTCATGAAGACTTCCTCGATAACAACACGTATGGAATTGGCTATAAATGTATTCATACTATACACATTGATTTGTGTTCCATGAAGGCTCTCAGCTTGAAATTTCAATAGATTGCTAGTATTCATTGCTGCTTTTTTCCGCGCGTTTTAACCGATTGTCGAGTAATAATTGTGTAAATGTTGAAAGCGTTCCACAAAATATTTGTGTGATTACATTTTTGAAAAGAAATAATGAAATGGTAGACCTTCAAGATGAGTGGTATATTCCCTCCGTCTTTCGGTTGGTAACAACTTGAAATACAAATTGGAAAATATTGTGAAGTTTTCTAAAACTCGAAGATACTACTGTCATGCCCACGATAGGATACTATCATTCCCTACATCCAGTGAATCTGTGACTGTACATACGACGTAGTACTCTGTGGCTGAACATCCATGGTGGAAGGTATATAAAATTCGGCTCGTACCTACTTTCGTTCGGGGTTTATGATTAATTTTGTTTGTACGGAAAACTTTTGCTATTATTTTGTAATTAAGAGTGAACTTTTTTGTAACTTTGGTATTAGCAACAATAATGTAGAGTTGTCCTTATTAATTATGACTCCTTCAGTGTAAAATATCCAAGCTTGTATGTAATTCTTGGTGTTAGTAGTGATTATATTTTACCACGCATGGCTTGTAAAATCCAGATATTCAATATTCATTATATAGTCACATTCGTTCGTCTATTGAGAGCACATGGAGCCCAATCGTGACTATCTCGAAGAAGTTCAGAATCGTCTACACAAGTTAAACCATAAAATTTATTCCGTTTGAACTAAACCCCAAAATAATCTCTGAATATTTTTCGGATAATAATTATTTTATCTAAAGGCGTTTATCTTCTGTCGATTATTGATTTTATTAATAGGCCTGTTCGATTGGGCTTACTAGCTTAATTTTTGTATGGAATAAGAAAGTAGCTTGCTACTATCTTAGTTGTGTTGGGTAGCAACATTGCCACCTTATCAAGTTTGTTAATTGTAAGCTAGTAAGCCCAATCTATTATGTATTATGAGAAGTATAAACTTTACGAATGTTTATTGGTATTTTTATAAATTATTCTCTTTACGTGGAATCACCCTAATACAAAACTTTTTACTTGTTTTGTTTGAACTTGTATACCCTTCACTATGGATTACATTCCACATAGGCTATCAAAATGTAGTAACATTGCAGGAAAATGTAAATTTTCAACATATCCAAACCAAACCAAATAAAAATATTAAAAAAAAAATTATTTTTTTTAAATAACGCTTATAATGCAAGGCTACCATTAAGATTATATATCTAAATAATACTTCGAGTCAATACAAAAAGTAAGTATAAGACAGCAAAAAGCTTAAATACCATAAATATTGGGGATATAGTGTTCATTTCCAGCTACAATTGTTTAAGTGATTGAATTTACAACTTATTTTAATTTCAAAAATACAAATTTGAAGATCCATTATCTCTCACGTACACAGTGTAAGATAATCTAACTTCACGATTCAACCAATTTATACCGTAAAAATAAAAAAGTATGAATTTGGAATAATCTTTTTATTTTGCGTGTCTATGCAGTCAGAGGAATGTATACACCGAATTCCATGATTTTAGCTACGCCCATTTAATTGGTACTAAAAAGGCGACTTTCTAATATCACTTTATTTTACGTGGCGACGCAATTAGAGGGATGTACACACCAAAATTCATCATTCTAGCTGTAACCGTTTAATTGGTACCATATTTATCCCTCTGTCCCCATTGTATACCTTAAAGTACGGATTTGGAAAAACCTTTTTTTTACTCTCCACCTCCAGGGGGTACACTAACGTTGTTATTCCATTTGTAACACCTTAAAATATCGAGACCTGAGACCCTATAAAGTATATATATTCTTGATCGTTATAAAATTCTAAGAGGCTAGATAGCCATGTCCATCCGTCCGTCTGTTGAAAGCACGCTAGCATCTAAACCAAAAGAGGTAGGACTTTTCCATAAATGCGTCTTATAGTCGTAGATCGGTTGGGATTGACAGTGGGCGAAATCGTCCCAAAGCGAAAATTTTTTCCCTCACAAGGACTAGAAATATCCATAATAACCCCTAATATTTTAGAGTATTTAAGCATATTTTTCCATATGTCTGCTTGTACTTACTGGATATTGGGTATGGCATTCCCCCTATAACAAAAACGTGCACCATAAAGTGATTTTTATTCATAGGGTGTAAAATGGGGAAAGGGGATAAAAATATTACATATTAAACGACAACAGCTAGAAACGCGAAATTCGGTGTGTATATTCCTCTAATTGATTGATGTATCTAATATAAAAGTATTTTTTCCAAATTCGTACTTTTAAAGGGTAAAATGGGAATAGAGGTATAAAAATGGTACCAACCAAACGACTGGACCTAGAGTAATGAAATTCGGTGCATACATTCCTCTGATTACGTAGACACGTAAAATAAACGGATTTTTCGAAATTCGTACTTTTTGGTGTTAAATGGAAAAAGTGTTTCAAAATAGTACCAACCAAATTACCGCCGCTAGAGTCGTGAAATTCGGAGTATACATTCCTCTGACTGCGTAAACACGAAAAAAGGTTTCTTTTTTTTTAAATTCGTACTTTCAAGGGATACAATTGTTACAGAGGGATAAAAATAGTACCAACTAAACGACTACAGCTAGAATGATGAAATTCGGTGTGTACGTCCCTCTCATTGCGTAGACACGCACTATAAAGAGATTTTAGAAAGTCTTACTCTTAAGGGGGTAAAATAGGAAAAAGGGTGTAAAAATAGTACCAACCAAATGACCCCAGCTAGAGTCATGAAATTCAGAGTATACATTCCTCTGGCTGCATAGACACGAAATTTTTTTTTTCAAATTCGTACATTTTACTTTTACGGCAAAAATTTGTTGAATCATGAAGTTATTTTGCTCCATATACAAGAGAAAATTTGTACTTTTGGAATAAAAATAGAATGGATATACAACCAACTGTAGGTATTTAAGCTTTTTGAAAATATAAGGATATTTATTTTTTGAATTGACTTGAAGTATTGTTTCGATATGTAAACGTATTGGTAGCCTTGCCTTATAAGCGTGGTTCGAAATAATAAAAATATTATATTTATTTATAAAATATTTTTTTCAATATTTGTATTTGTTTTGGTTTGGCTATATTGAAAAAAATATATTTTCCTGTAATATTACTGGACTTCTATGAAAATCGACAACCTCTGTGGAATGCAATCCATGGTGGCATGGTATATAAAGTTCGGCCCGGCCGAACTTAACGCTTTTTTTACTTGTTACTTTTCGTATCTACGCAGTCGGAGGAATGTATACTTCGAATTCCATGACTCTAGCTGCTGTCATTTGGTTGGTACAATTTTTATCCCCTTTTTCTATTTAAACCCCAAAAAGTACGAATTTCCTTTGTATACACCGAATTTCATTATTTTAGGTGCTGCCATTTGATTGGTACCATTTTTATCCCCCTATTCCCATTTTACCCCTTAAAAGTACGAATTTGAAAAAAATACTTTCATATTATGTATCTAATCAATTAGAGGAATGTACACACTATTCGCGTTTCTAGCTATTGGTGTTTGGTAGGTACCACTTTTTCCCTTTTTGCCCCATTTCACCCTGTACGAATAAGAATCACTTTATGGTGGACGTTTTTGTTATAGGAGTAATGCGCATACCTAATCTTAAGTAAGTACATGTAGACGTGTTGAAAAATTATGCTAAATACTAAAATATTAGGGATTATTATGGGTATTTTTAGTCCTTATGAGGGAAAAATTTTTCGCTGTGGGCCGATTTCGATCTACGACTATAAGACGCATTTATGGAAAATTTGGACGAAAGGAGAGGAGCTAGGACCTTTCGTTTATATGCTAGCGTGCTAGATCATCATAGAATTTTATGACTATCAAGAATATATATACTTTATAGGGTCTCAGGTTGATATAAGGTGTTACAAACGCAATGACAAAGTTAGTATACCCCCATCCTGGGTATAAATTACAAAATTAACATTTTCTCAAAAGATAACTCTGCCATAAAGATTTGATCTATTACTCCATGATTGCTGCGAAGGCAAGATAGATACAAAGTTGTTTAGAATCATACTTGAAGTATTTAAGAAATAAGTCTCTACAAACGAACGAGAATTTCTTCTTCTTTATAAGTTCATTAATACTTAAATGTATGAAGAACTCGGCATAAATTTCAGTAAACACTTAACTGAATTTTGAGAAAAAAAACGCATTTTTAGTTAAAATTTGCTAAGTGGAATTTTTTCCATACAAAAAAATCTTAATATATTTCTTACTTGAAACCTTGTAAATTTTCTTCATCACAAGTATGAATTAAATCAATTGTAAGATTTTTTATAAGATCCAATTAAATATTTTTAAGTAAAATTACTACCCTAGTTCTAGTAAATGAACTATTCTATGACTTTGGAATAAGGAAACTTTACTCATTCTTAAATAAGGAAATTTTTACTGTACTGGAGTAAAACTGTGGAACTAAATTGAAGTTAGGATTTTATTCAGATTTAGGAATGTTATTTTTCCGAGTGTACATATTCCAATAAAAACCGGTATTTCGAAAAATGTTCCCTTAGAATTAAAATACTTTGTGATTAGCAAAAGCGATCGAGCCGAATCGATGAAGGTCGATTTAAAAATGTCAGGTCAAATAAAAATTTGACATTAGTAAATCGCACTTGATCGATTTCGCATGCAGACTAAAAAAAGACTTTAAGAAGTACTGCGAACGATATGCGTTCCCTACTTCTCACCAAAATTAAATATACACACATAGCGTTTCTGACTTGTCCTTCATTTAATTTATTTTCGGCGGAGATAATCATCAGTAAACACTTTGGTATTCGCCTTTTTATTTTTTTCTTAATTAATAAGTACAAACCACCAACGCTGTATTTGCTTATCATTTGTTCTTCCACATACATCAAATTAAAATCAGGGAATGCACAATTTATGAATGTCACCAAACAATTTACACATTGAGTGGAATAGTTATTCATACCCCATGGGGAGTAGAATGGTTGCAACGCATCCTCTACTTCTCCGATAAAATTTCATTTACTATGCAAAAGGAGGATGGTTGACACTATTTATGGTCACATTTCTGTTCGCCGGTGAAAACATAATAAAACAAAATTCTTTCAGTTCCAGCCAAAAAGAGGTCTTCCACCAGGACTGTGGAGTTGGAGTAAAATAATTCTTGACTCCGACTACGGAAAAATATTTGTTACGCTATAAAGAATTAATTTGATTCCTTGACTGAAAATATATTTTGAGTAAATGAAAGATTTATAAAGCTTAAAATATGCGAACGATGTGCGGTCAGAATTATAAGACGCATTTAACATCTATTTATTTATTTTATTTATTATATTATATTATATTTATTTTGTTTATAGAATAAAAAAAAAACAAATTTTTAACATAAAATCAAGTAAGGGCTAAAGACGGTCCGTCTTTATGATATCAACCACTATCTACCCCATTATACGGTTTTCGTTTATTATTCATTAGCGTTCGTCCCTAGTATAAATAATACTTCGTCTATTTTGATTTATTTCTTAGTGGATTCGGAGTCGAAACATTATACAATGCTGGAGTCGGAGTCAATTTTAAGTAGTTTTTGGGAGAATCATGCATAGGGTTTTCATTGGAAGCAATCGGTTCATTTACAGATCCCTGTCACTTCATTAAGTGCACTGTTTCATAGGTGAAAGTCTAATGTCTGACTTTCACCTTTCAACAACTGTACAAGTTAGGACAGAAAAAAGTGTAAAGCACCGAAGGAGTGGCCGTAAGTCACGTAAGTATGTTTGGAACAAATACGTTTTTTACGCTGTTTGAGCCATGTCCGTCCGACCGACCGTCTGGATGGTGTACACGATAACTGTCGAAAGGAGTTACTGAATTTATTCAAACTTTGTGCATGGTAATATTTTTACCAAACATAGTTTAAGTTTGAAGATGTGCGAAACTGCCAAGCCCCTTCTTGTACATCCCACACAAATGGTCCACATTCCTATGATAATTTAAAACCGATATAACTTCCGAACGGATATTAACAATTAGCAATATTTTGATATTTGATACAATTTTTATAAACACTTTGACCGTACCTAGTACCTCCCTACGGTGAAACAAATGCGTTGAAAATGTTTTTTAAAACGCATTTTGCATTACGTCGGTTTAATTTTACTTTTAATATTTCTTTTTTATTTAATTTGAAAACGACACTTTATTTTTATTTATATTCTAGCACGGTACGGTATTTAAAATAGTTGTTTTTGAACACATGTTGTTTTTTCTTTCTCGTCACTCTCTGGAACATTTTCATCTTCCCGCTACTCTTGCCGAATTCTTCGTTCGATCTTAACTATTCTTCAAGATTCCCTAGTCTTGTTGAAAAGTCGCTGCGATGCTTTCTAAAGAAGATCGCCACGGGCCAGAAACTATGACAGAGGTAGTGTAAATCTGTAAATAAATTTGCATTCTATTAAATATAGATTAAAAAGGTCAGGATAATATTTATTTATCAAACGATTCCTCACATTTTTTTAATGTCTCTACCCGATTTAAAGACTTTTCAGTAATCTATCGCTGTATGTTTCAGCTTAAATTTAAAAATGACCACAATTTAAAAATAAAAAGTAAAAACGGAGTTAAGTTCGGGCAGACCGAACTTTATATACCCTCCACCATGGATTGCATTCCACAGAGGCTGTCCATTTTAGGGGAAGTGCAGTAACATTACAGGAAAATTTATTTTTTTTTATATTGCCAAACCAAATAAAATTATTGAAAAATATAATTTATTCGTCAGAAAATTTTAAATATCCTAAATATTGAGGGATAGTGGGTGCATTTTTACCTACATCCGTTTGGTTGATTGTATTTCCATCCTATTTTAATTTCAAAAGTACAAATTTTTAAAATCCATTATCTCGTATGTACACAGTGCAATATGAGCGAACTTCATGATTCTGCCGTAAAAGTAAAAATATTTTTATTTTGCGTGTCTATGCAGTCAGAGGAATGTATACACCGAATTCCATGATTCTAGCTTCGACTCTATGCATTCAGGGCAATGTATACACCGAATTCATTGGTACTAGCTGCGGCTACTAGCTCTTTATTTTACTTGTCTACGCAATTGGATGGATGTACACACCGAATTGCATCATTCTAGCTGTAGTCGTTTAGTTGGTACTATTTTTATCCCTCTATTCCCATTGTAACCCTTGAAAGTACGAATTTGGAAAAAACATTTTATTTTTTGTGTCTACGCAATCAGAGGAATGTATACTCCGAATTTCATGACTCTAGCTGCGGTCATTTGGTTGCTACTATTTTTATCCCCTTTTTCCACTTTAACCCTAAAAAGTACGAATTTCGATCTGAGGAATGTATACACCGAATTTCATAATTCAAGGTGCAGCCGTTGGGTTGGTACCATTTTTATCTCTCTATACCCATTTTACCCCTTAATAGTACGAATTTGTAAAAAATACTTTTATATTATGTATCTACTCAATTAGAGGAATGTACACACCGAATTTCGTGTTTCTAGCTGTTGTCGTTTAATATGTACCATTGTTATTCCTTTTTGCCCCATTTTACCCTGTACGAATAAGAATCACTTTATGGTGCACGTTTTTGTCATAGGGGGAATGCGCATACCCAATATCCAGCAAGTACAAGCAGACATATGGAAAAAATATGCTTAAATACTCTAAAATATTAGGGGTTATTATGGATATTTCTAGTCCTTGTGAGGGAAAAAATTTTCGCTTTGGGACGATTTCGCACTCTTTCAATCCCAACCGATCTACGACTATAAGACGCTTGATATCTACAGACGGACGGACATGTCTAGATCGTATTAGAATTTTATGACGATCAAGAATATATATACTTTATAGAGTCTCAGGTCAAGGTGTTACAAACGGAATTACAAAGTTAGTATACCCCCATCCTGGAGGTGGAGGGTATAAAAATAGCATAATAATTTTTCTACATATATACACTCAGAAAAATAGCATTCCCAAATATGAGTAAAATACATACTACAATATATTTCAACAAATGCCCTTAAAAGTAGGAAAATTAACTAAGAATGAATAAAGATTCTTCCAAAGTAATAGTAAATAGTTCATTTACTAGAGATAGGGAAGTAAATTTACTTTCATTAGATCTAAGAAAAAATTCTTAGAATTGAGTAAATTCATACTTGTGTTTTCAAGGTTTTAAGTAAGAAAATTATTAAGAAATTGTTTGTATGGAAAGAATCCATTTAGGAAATTTTAACTAAAAAATGTGTTTTCCTTAAAATTAAGTTAATGTGTTTACTACCGAGTTCTTCATCATTTTAGTATTAATGAACTTATAAAAAATCATTGAAATTGTTCAGATAATTCTTGAATATTAATCTAAGAAGCCATTCTCGTTCGTTTACAGAAACTTATTTCTTAAATACTTCAAGTATTGTTCTAAACAACTACTGTCTATCTTGTCTTCGCAGCAATCATGAAGTAATAGCTCAACTCTTCATTTGAGAAATATTTAATTTTGTATTAGTTTTGCACACTCTGAAGCAAAACCATTTGTTTGAATTATTTTAGTTAAATTGAACTTCACAACGAAATAATCCTTGTATTAAGTAAAATTTTCCTCAGTTTAAGTAAAAATGTACTTGTTTTAAGGAAAAATCAGCAAAATTGTCCTCAGTTAATTTACTCATTTTTAGGAAAATTCACACCCCTTAATTTATCCAGTGCAGTAAAGTAGCACTTTCATATTAGAAAACCAACCTTACAGACAAAACTAGGTCAACATTAAAGCACAATCAACAATGGAGCCTTCTTCTCAAACCGAAATTAATTATTTGTATTACCAAATTGCTCATATCCAATTAGACTATGCCAAAAAATAAACCTAGGAATGTGTATTCAGTAAACGATTTAATCAACACTACCAACTAAGTAATTAACACCACCTTCCACGAGATTCATGATGCACACCATAGCATATAAAAACCGTTGTGAAAATTGGTTGCTGGCCAATTCTTAATCGTATATTGCTGGAAAACAATGAACTATTCGGTATTTCAATCAGACGCAAGGAATGTTGAAAGAACACAACAGCCGGAAGAGATCAATGCATTCGTTTTAAATGCTTTGCACTGTATCTTACAGTATGTACTACGGAATATTGCTACGACAGTTGTGGTGACAATATCCACGTCCAAAGGCCCGGTCGAGTTGTGGTACCAGGACATAATGAGTAAACTCTTTGCAACATGGGGTTCTTTGTCTTTCCAACTGGTGCTGCACGATAGTACCCATAAAGAGGTAAACATTCCAGGAAGACGTTTTTGCAACATCATTATGGTGGATTCTCTGGATAGTCTACATCGCACCAACATTTCGGAATATAATCGGAGCTATGACACTTCAGAATACTATATTATATTCCTGCAAATTCGCGACGCTTTCATGCCGCTGCAAAGGGAAAAGATTTTGAAATATTGCTTGGATAACTATTGGCTGCACTGCAATGTAATGGTGCAGAATGCAATGGGAGAAATTCTGATCTTCACCTATTTTCCATTTCAAGAAAGTGGCTGCTTTCGAACAGATCCCGTGCTGATCAATCAATTTGACGGCGAACGTTTTGTGAACGATGATATGTTTCCTGAGAAAATTCAACATTTGCATGGCTGTCCAGTGAAACTAAGCACTTGGGATATACCACCGTTTATAGATTTCCAGCCGGATGCTGAAGAATCATTGACCGGTTTGGAAATGGTGATTTTACGATCGTTAAGTGTGAACATGAACTTTTCGTTGGAATTGGATAACAGAACAACTGAAGGCAGTCTGCAAACGAATTTTGCATTTGAGAAGAGTGCATTGGAATTGGTAAGTGGGTCCACTCTCAACGGAGTGTCAAGTAGTGTCTTAAGGCGCCATTTTGAATAAATTAAGGTATTGAAATTTAACCAGGTTTCACAGAATTTATTTATAGCCTTTTCAGACTGCTTGCGAGATCAATTGATTTCAGCTTGAAATGACATACGGTCGATTTTGAAATGTCAAATTTATATGGGATCTGACATTTGTAAATCGGCCTTATGGCAGTTCAGACAGACTTCAGATACAGTCTGAAAAGGCTATTACTGAATTAAGCATGGGGCATACCGAGGCGTGCGTCTTACCATAGAAATGGCATAAGGTCGATTTACAAATGTCAGATTCCGCGCAAATGTAACATTTGAAAATTTACCTTATTTCATTTAAACTAGATTTTGCAGGCAGTGTGCCAAGGCTATTTGGCACAATTGTACTCAATTCGTTGACGTCGGCGTAAAGCGTAAAAACGCCTTGTGTGCACAATGCTTTATTCGATTGCCCAAATTATCGCCTTTGCATTTAATGTTATGATACCTTCTATTCTATTCGTCAATAGTTGCAAAATCGCGAGACCAATATAACGGCGGGCTACTTTCGAAGGACAGCGGCCAGAGATTTAGCTGCCACGCCCAGTATTGTGACGTATAACCTACCATTGATCCCCGTTGTAATGCGTAGAGTTAACAAATATGCACCCATGGATATATTAACGTTTCCATTCGACGATTATACCTGGTGGCTCCTAATTATAAGCTGCATCGCTCTGATTGTAATCAATTCTATTAAACGTACATTTGAACGGACCTGCAATAACTTGCACATTGTAGAAATTCTACTTGGCGTTGCAGTCTGGCGTGTTCCAAAATCACTGACGCGCAGAACATACTTCATATTGTGGATTTTGTCAACATTCATACTGCGCTCTTCGTACCAGTCGCTGCTTTTCTACCTCTATCGTACACACTTCTACCGGGCACCGCCACAATCATTAGCTGATCTGGTGCAGGCTGACTACAAGGTGGTGTGCACTCAAAGATCTGAACAATTTTTGAAATATATTCCGGAACTTATGGACGGTAACCTGACCCTAGTTGTTCTAAACACATCAAATGAAATGGAACCATTACGATTTATGGTAGAACGCTACGAAGAAAATATAGTCGCCATGTCTGTCAAAGACTTTGTTTTCCACTACGTCTACAGAGAATTGCAACCGGGACACGCATTACTTGCACTCTCCGTATCGGTTAATAACCAACAGCTTGCTTTCTACTTCACCAAACATTCATATCTCACGAGAAGCTTTAACGAATGTCTGCTACGTTACCATCAGGCCGGACTTTTGGAGTACTGGCGGAAGCAATCCATTGAATCGAATCGAATCACAACGAGAACGGGGAACACCAGAAAGTTACAGAACGAGTTGTTCATTGATATGAAGCAACTGTTGGGTCTGATGCCGGTGATAGTTTTTCTCGATTCAATTGCCATCGTTATATTCGCTATGGAATTGCTGTCGAAAAGAGTTGATATTCTTCAGAAGTTATTCTCAATTTAGGAAGGAAGAACTTAGACAGTAGTCGTTATTCTAAATAATAATTAAGTTATACAGTGTAACACGCATTTTAGAGTCACGAACCAATCTAATAATCTCACATAAAAATACATTTATAGGTATTTAAAAACCCATTATTTATAATATCGAGTCGTCGATATTGGCGTCGAGCTTCTAATCGAAAAGAGACATGAGGTCTAAACTTTTAAATATATATGTACGTCTAAGGGCCATTTTCTGATAGTATCCATGTATGTATCGAATCGAGAACTCGAACAGCTGATGGTATTTTGGTGTTGCTGTAATTAATTTGTACCGAACTTCAATTTCTTTGCTTCCAAGTTGCTATTTCGGACTATTTATTTCTTAGCAAACACTTGTGCTCCTCATCAGCCTAGGAAGTAAGTGTTTCACATCCCGTGACTCATGTTTCCATCTTTTCTTTTTGGATTATCCATGTATTTTCAGTTTTTCTCAACAACAATAAAATAAACCGCTGAGTTAGCACAATATTAGATTCCCATTTCAGTTTATTATTATCATTGGTGTTGCCATACTCACACATTTACCTATGT
Source organism: Polietes domitor (assembly GCA_947397865.1). NCBI lineage: Eukaryota > Metazoa > Arthropoda > Insecta > Diptera > Muscidae > Polietes > Polietes domitor. The sequence continues at coordinate 53,294,491 of OX377620.1, forward strand.
ATGAACAATTTAACCGTTGTATGAGAAAAACAAAATGTTTAACCGGGACTTTATCGTTTCGAAAAACTAATGTCCCGGTTAGTTTATTGGCACTTTAGCCGGACTATGAGAAAATGGCCCTAACAGTTGTAGATCGGTTGGTATTACAAATTATGCGAAATCAATTCCGAAAATAAGTGATATCCCATTTAAAAAATGTGTCTTACATTCATGTTTCAATCTTCAGTTTCGATTTTTCGATTATAGCCTTTTCACTCTGCGACGAAATCGATCTTAACTAGATTTCTAGAGTCAAAATTGTATGGGAAATCGACTTATGACACTTCCCCATCGATTTACCTGCAGCCTGAATAGGCTATTGTATCGTATGATTAATATTCAATTAACGCAAATAAAATATACGTAAGGGTGGTATATCCTAATATTTCTAACCTCTTCACCGCACAGTGGATCAATTTTTTATAGAAATAATTCTAGGCCTGTTCGATTGGGGGTTAACATTTTTCTGGGGGTGTCATAGCCCCCAGGACCACCCATCCTACATCAATGTATTTGTATGGAATTTACTCGCTTAAGAAGAAAGTAGCTTACTACTCTCTTAGTTACCGTGTAAGGTGGTGCCAGATTTGTATCTCTAATTTTTTTAAATAAAACCAATGGATAAAAATGTTGCCACCTTATTAAATCTCTTAAATTTAAGCTAGTAAGCCCAATCGAACAGGCCTAATATTTTGAACCCTTTTTGCGTTTTTAGATCGAATATGCAATATTCTAATGATGTATTCACAATTTACTTTGAACGGATTTCGTGTGTCAAACACCATATACAAAAATTCCAAAATCCGTGCTATCCCCTTTAATATCACCGTAAATTATAGTAACAGAATGACTTTCAGCTGTGTATAATTAAAACACCAAATTACACTTTTCTTGGCTAATTTTATGTGAAATCAGATTTTTCGAATAAATGTAAATTTTAAACCTTTTCCAGTTTTTCGTCATTTATGTCCACCTTTGGATCAATTGTATTATTTAACGCAAGCGGTTTTCCCCGCTTGTTACAAAAATGATCAATATTTTATAATTCTATTACACGTCATGACACGGATTTGTCTGTTCCAAATGATGTTAACCCTTAACCCATTAAGGCCCGACCCTATTAGGAGCCTCGATAGACAAAAATTAGTAGTATATATGAGGTCCCCATGGTCTAATTAAGAAAAAAAATTGTTACCCGAAATTTCCAGGTGCGCAGGTGAGCCATGCGGGGGTGATGCGAAAACGCATCACTGGGCCTTAGTGATATACAAAATTAACTTTAAAATAATTATAGTTAAAATAAAAAATATGTGAAAAATTTATAAAATTATATTTTAGAAATGAAATTTTATTTATTTCGATAAAAGAAAAGTAACGGCATTATATTTAAATTTCAGAGATGTCCGTTTTATTTACGCTCGCTAACTTTCTTCGATCTAGGTGTTTTAGAATTTTCACATGGATTTTTCACCAAGATACACACTTGCTCCAAAGTGACAACTATGAGCAATATTGTGGTATACAATCTAAAGTTTTTGGGAATATGTTGATGATTGCTATAGCCCTAGCCGTTTTTTCTCGGGGTGCCCTACAAAATGCGATGCGTTTTCGCATCGCTGGGCCTTGATGGGTTAATAAGTTTTTTTCAGTTGCTTAAGCAGCATTTACATAACGCGATCTAGTCGCGCGATGTGTCATAAAATGACAGGTCGCGTGAAAAATCGCATAGTGTAAACAAAACCACACGACTTCGAAAGAGGATCGCAAGTAATTTTTGACTGTCCGTTTGCCTTAACTAGTAAACGGAACATAAGGCCTGTTCGATTGGGCTTACTAGCTTAATTTTTGAATGGAATCTTTTAGTTACCTCTGATTTATTTAAATGAAATCTGTGGATAAAAATGTTGCCACCCTATCAAGTCTCTTAATTTTAAGCCAGTAAGCCCAATCGAACAATAAAATCGAAATAATCTCTGAAAACTCTTGACAGAAGTTGAATCGGATTCCAAGTTGTACAATAAAGTTACTTGTGTAAACACACCATTATGCGCTTTTTGATTAGGTTGCACTGTAAGCCGATGGTTATGACGGCGGAAAGAAAACATTTGGCGGCGCCACACTCTTTTCCAAAGTAATGACAGCGGCATTTTTTGTAACAAGAAGAAGCACAATTGACAACATACAAAATTGCTAATTCACTCACGGAGCTGCATTTAATTTTGCGAGTGGAATATTATTTTTAAATAATTCGTATAATATAGACATTTTTTAGAAGGGAACATTTATTAAACAGAATGACTACTGGTACAGTTCCCGCTGATGGCGTACGTGAAAAGGCCCTATTTGAATATCGCAAAAAATTGCTGGAACACAAAGAAGTCGAATCAAGGCTGAAAGAAAGTAAGTTGGTTTGGAAAGCTGAAAATTACTTCGAAAAAATATATAATTGTGTATGTTTTCAGAAAGAGAAGAAATTAAGGAGTTGACGAAGCAGTATGATAAATCAGAGAATGACTTGAAAGCTTTACAAAGTGTGGGCCAAATTGTTGGTGAGGTGTTAAAGCAGCTAACAGAAGATAAATGTAAGTATTAAACGATTACAACGGGCGTAGTAACTGATGTTTCTCCAAATTTCCCCACCACTTTCCAGTCATTGTCAAAGCCACCAATGGCCCTCGCTATGTAGTGGGATGCCGCCGTCAGTTGGACAAAACCAAACTGAAGTCTGGTACTCGTGTTGCTTTGGACATGACCACATTGACTATTATGCGCTATTTACCACGTGAAGTAGATCCGTTGGTTTATAACATGTCCCATGAAGATCCCGGCGATGTCCCATACTCCACCATTGGTGGTCTTTCAGAGCAAATTCGAGAATTGCGTGAAGTTATTGAACTGCCCCTCCTAAATCCCGAACTTTTCCTTCGTGTCGGTATCACACCACCCAAGGGGTGTCTGCTGTATGGCCCACCCGGTACTGGCAAAACACTTTTGGCTCGCGCTGTAGCCTCCCAGCTAGAGGCAAATTTCCTAAAAGTTGTCTCATCTGCCATTGTGGACAAATACATTGGTGAATCGGCTCGTTTGATTCGAGAGATGTTCAACTATGCCCGTGATCATCAACCCTGCATTATATTCATGGATGAAATTGACGCTATCGGTGGCAGACGTTTCTCCGAGGGTACATCAGCGGATCGTGAGATACAGCGTACTCTTATGGAGCTGCTGAATCAGATGGACGGTTTCGATGCCTTGGGGCAAGTTAAGATTATTATGGCTACAAATCGTCCAGACACATTGGATCCCGCACTTTTACGTCCCGGTCGTTTGGATCGTAAAATTGAAATTCCATTGCCCAATGAACAAGCACGGTAGGGCGGATGAAAAATATTTATTTTCGGACATTAACTTTAATACTAGTTTTTTCTTATTTACAGTATGGAGATTATGAAGATTCATGCTTTGTCGATCGCCAAGCATGGTGAAATCGATTATGAAGCCATTGTCAAGCTGTCGGATAATTTCAACGGTGCTGATTTACGTAATGTTTGTACAGAAGCTGGTCTTTTTGCTATAAGGTAAGTTCGAATATTATGAGAAGTTCGGTGCAAGAAGCTAATCAGTAAGATTGAAGTCAAATTATCAAATAGATAGATATTTTGTCATAAATAATGGCAAGCTCTGAGAAATGATAAGATGATTCAAATTCGTCACAGATAGTTTTTGTTGCTCTTTGACGAATTCAAACTTAGGAACAGAACTTTAGGTCCTCAAAAAGGAGACATTTGTCATTGAATTATTTATAGCTTTCCGAAGATAATAATGCAAAAATAAACACAAATTTTGTTTACGGCGAGGTAAATATGTATAGGTATTCGAAATAGTGTTATTAGTATCATTGCTGTTTTTCTGATTTAAACCGGTGTTTTACGAATGGATATGTATGTATTTGTTCTTGTGTCATTCATTTGGCCAGAAAATTCTAAATATAAAATAATGCTTTCAAAAATTTCCCTTTTCGGCGAATTAAAGTTCTTCGACATATTCTTTGTTGATTGGAGTTTCGAAATTGTATTTTCAAACAAGTGAAATATTTTGTTGAACAAAGCCACTTTAAAGCAAGATGCGGCCGAATATGCAATTTACCCACCAAACAGTTGCTGTCAGGTCGACATCGAGTATGACATCAATGATAACAAGGTTTGTCCATATGTGTCCGCATACACATTTGTCACGATAGACGTCTTATTTTAGATATTAATTAGATATTCTCTCTCCATTGTAATTCTTTTAGAAAGTTTCAGGATTGTAGCATTTTTTCAAAGAGTCGGTTTGTTTTTAGACAAAAGTTATAACTTTAAATCAGAAACTATTTGTTAAACCAACTTTTTTAATTGTTCATTTCACTTTTTTTTTCATTTTCTAGAGCGGAACGCGAATATGTCATCCAAGAAGATTTCATGAAGGCTGTACGTAAAGTGTCCGATAACAAGAAATTGGAAAGCAAATTGGATTACAAACCCATCTAAATCGAACACAAGTCTTTATTTGTACACATTAAACATACAAAAAGAATCGTAATTATTTAAAAAAAGCTACTTGTTTTTCTTATAAAATACAATATTTGTAAAAAAAATATACATTTCTCCTCTCAGCTTCATTTCTGTTTCTCTTCAATGCGGCGTTTCTTTCGCTCCAAATAATCACTGACATTATCGTACTTCTTCTTAAACCAAGATGAGATATCTTCAGGCGCCCATGTGTATTCCTTGAATTGTTCCTCGACCATATTCAACCAATTGACGGGGGCATCTGGACTTTTTGTGGATAATCGTATGGTCAAATGATCATTTATAACACCTACAACATAAAGACGTTCTTTAGCATACGTCAAGCCGCAACAAATAACATCAGGAAAGTTAAGTACATCGCTTGCAGAGAAATCCCATAATCCATTCTCATCTTGGGTGATTTCATACTGAATCACACATTCGTTGGGTTGATGTAACAAAACCGCGACTTCATATTTCCCTGTTTGTGTAGACTTCACCGACATCTGTATACCTGGTGCTGGCAGTTGTATCGTCTGAAGTTCTTTGCCTTCTTTAAAATCCCATACTTTTAAAGTTTTATCTCCAGATACGGACAGCAGGGTGTTTTCATTTAACAATTCCATTCCGGCTACAAATTCTTTATGACCCAAACAGTAGCTGTGTATGTCAGCCGTTTCGGGATAATTAGTAACACGAATTTTATCATCTCGGTCACAGGTTAATATGTATTTTTCATCCTGGGACCACAGTATATCGTAGACAATACTTAAATGACCAAAAAGTAATTTTGGCGCTGCCTCGTACTCTTCACAGTTGTATTCGTAACAATCGCCAGTTTTATCGGTAACCAACATACGTTTAGAATCTTGACTAAATACTAAAGCACTAGATGCCCTAGCCAAACTTCTGACCGATACCAGTTTGGCGTGTTCCGGCCGCAATGTATATAGCAGAACGGCCTTTTGGCCAGCTGTGGTTATTGCCAATATTTGACGATTTGGTGCCATCTTCACATGTTGTATTGTTGGTTGCTCCTTATTCTTTTTCTGCTTGGATTTGGAATCATCACCTTCATCTTCCTTGTCCGCGTCATCAGCCAAACCACATTGTGTCAAGTCCTCCGGCAAAGATATTTCTTTGAATATTTGCAAATCGTTGGGATTTACAAATATTACGCTTTTGTTAAGAGCAATGACTAATTCCGGTTCTACATAGAAAACACTCGTCATTTTGGTATCTTTTAAAAACTTTTAATAATAATAATGATAGCTAACTATTAGTGTACATAATGTGCACGATCCAAATATTTGTGTAACGCCGTCAATCTAGGTCGACTTCGTTCTCTAAGAGCGAAGTAGTGAGTTGCTAAAAAAGGAGTAGGAGCAGAGTTGCTTGAAGAGTATTGAATGGCAATGACAAAATCTATTTTGTCATACAGATTATCGACTTTTTATAAGTGAGATGTTTTATGTTGGCGACAATTTTAAGTGACATATTTAACATGACATGACAACAATAACATGAGTACCATTTAAATATTTTTCTCAGTTTCCAGCAAATTGCTTCTAGTTTAATATAATATTATCAAATCTTAAAAAAAAATATTTTTTATTTTTCAATTCCCTGTAATTTTTTAATAATCAACAACTTACCTCTTCGATTTTAAAAAAAAAAATTTTATTATTTTTTTCATTTGTGCAACTTGAAATCTAGTTGTGAAAGTTATTCATATAAAAGTAGTGTATCATTTAGTAGATTTAAGCCTTTAGTTATATAAACTTTATTTCCATTGAAAAGGGTAAATTTATTAAGTTTTCGTCAAAACCGTCTTATATGGACATGTGGTAACACTGCACAACATCTGATAAGGTTAAACCAACCGCTGTATTTTAACCCACAGACTGACGAATATTTTGCAATCAAAACAATATATCTTGAAAAGTAATCTATAATAGTGTCACGAATTTTAACATTGTAAACACAAAACCATGGACACACATTCACCAGTTTGGTGTATCCTAGGCTCGGGTGGACATACCGCCGAAATGTGTATCATTCTGCAAGGATTATTACAACGCACCAAAGATCTTAGTCAATACAAACCAATGAAGTTTCTAGTGGCGAATACAGATGCAACGTCCAAAGATAAAATACAACTGGTTATGGACGAACTGAAACAACCGGTAAAGGAAGATGACTTCATCTATATACCGAGGGCCCGCGAAGTCGGTCAAAGTTGGTTTACTACTGTTTTTACATTTCTTTACGCTTTAGTTTGGAGTTTTTGGTTGGTGTTCAAGGAAAAGCCTCGTCTGATATTGTGCAATGGTCCGGGTACTTGTGTGCCATTCTGCTTGGCCGGCTTTCTTCAGAAGCTAGCGCGGCGATCCAAAACAAAGCTGGTCTATGTTGAAAGTTTTTGTCGGGTTAATGATATATCGATGTCGGGCAGATTATTGCTGCCGTATTTGGATGTGATGATAGTTCAATGGGAACCTTTGACGACGATAGAATATTTAGGCTGTAAGAAAATTAAATATTTTGGCAATATTTTGTAAGCATAAGACGTTTTATTATTACTAACTTAAATTAACACAAATCAATTTCAAACACACAAAATAAAAGTACATAATTCAACAGAAAAAAAACGAATGCAATTTATCATTTATGCCAAGCAATCATCCAAATGATCATTCATTTCCGTTTCTTCTACCTCTTGGGCACATACGGGACACTGTCTAGTTGTTTTAAAGATATTACGCTGGCGATAACGTCTTGTATTCTCGTCTTCCGAAGACGAATTCAAATCTTGTGGCGCAGATGTAGTGGTGTTGTTTTTGTTTTTGCTCTTGCTCTTGCGACCTACGCCTGACATCCGTAGAAAATCATCCTCGTCCTCATCTTCATCCACACTACTGGCCGATGTGATTTGAGCCAAGTCAGCTTCCGAATAGCCCGCATTACGTAAAATATCTCTTGTGGTATGTGTAGATGGACGTGGTCTTCTCGCGGGTCTAGCCTCTTTGGATATAGCAGCCAATTTCTTCATAGCCTTCTTTGGCGGTAGTATTTTTCGAGAGATGCCGGTACATCCATTAAGATGGTCGGCGAAAACAGATCTAGCCATTTTGCCTTGGCAAATGGGACAGGTGATGATGTCACTATCCGGATTCAATTGATGTCTGGATGATGAAGGTTTACAATCATTTTCTCGTTTGAATTCCTTCATCAGCGTATCTTCGCCGAAGAATTCATCAATAATACTAGTGTCCACCAGTTCCGTTGCTGCTGTAAGGCTAGCATTGTTGCCAAGGTTATCATCATATTCATCGTCAATTAACTCTATGTCATCATCGAGTAAATCTATAGATTCATCCATTATTTCCTTTTTAATCATTGTCTGTCTCTGATCCATAGTCATGTTCTTGTTAATTTTTGGTTTATAGCCTTCCCCTTCGGAATCTGTGCTGTCCTCATCGTCAGAAGATAGCGTTATAACAGTTTGAGGTTGATCCTGCATCATTATATCGTCATCAACCACCTCCCAATTGCTTTTTCTATTTTCATCAGCAACATATACAACATCGGATGACTTTGAGTTATTGGATAGAGTACCATCATTTGATATACGTCGACGCTTAGCATCTCCTGGAAAAGAGAGGCAAAACGAAAAAGAAGCCAATAAATAAAGGAAAGGACTTAATGAGATTAATTTCCTAAATTAAAGTACTTATTTGTTTTCATTCATGTAAGATCAACAAAGGTGTCTACGTTCATTTGTATAGTTCTCCATAAAGCTTTCGATAGAAAAACTAATTTTCAAACTAAATTCCTTTTGAAAGTATACACTATTGAACATCCCTATAAAGATTAAGTGAATATAAGACTAGCCAAGACTGTACCAATTCCACTGAATGATATGAATAAATAAATTTATACATATCGTAGCTCCGATATGGAAGTACAGACACACCCAAGACAGAAAACAGAAACGTTTTGTGGAAATTGTTTTCCACAATTGGGTGTGTTTATTTCTTGAGAATCTAAACTCACCTGCAGGCTTGTCGTTATTAGGCCTTTTATCCCAGGAATTATAATTGGAATTAGAGCCACTACCGCCACCTCCAAAGCGTTTAGCCCACACATCCCTTAAATGATTTCGATCGACATCACCCTCAGGACTTGACACCACCGAAGTATTATTCGAGCCATATGAACTGGACGACAATGAGACTCCACGACCCCAATCACCCGAACTAGGAGTGGTTGATTTGATACCTGATATTGCGCGACCGGAATTGCCACCACCACCGCCGCCGCTATCGGAAGATCCGCCCAATCCACCAATATCTTTAAAACCAATAACATTACGTAAATTGCCGGCGGGAGGAATTACACGAGAAGTATTATTTCTACTTCCTGTGGAAGATGAATTCAAATCAACATTAAATGGATCCGATGACAAGCCCGGGTAGGAGGAGGGAGGGAATGCTTTTGCAATCGAAGATGTGTTTGATGGGGTTTTATTGACGGTAGTGTTGTTGGTTGTTGTAGACGATTTCGTTTTAGGATTTAATAACATCGTACCCCCACCATTTGTCTTAATCGGCCCTGCAAGTAAATATGGAAAACGTTAGAGGCTGGTGTGTGAAGCAAGCAGCAGAAGAACACACACCTTTGAAACCATTGTTTAAATTACCAAAACCCTTAACATTCGATGACGCTGCTGCGTTCGTAGTAGTTGATGTCTGAGGTGTAAAAAACTTACGTAAATCTGAAGATCCCTTTGCCGTTGATTTGGGAGCATTTTCCTTCTCTTTGGTTGATGGTCTTCCTTTTTTCTTCTTTTCTGGTTCTTTGATTTTCATAAATGTACCACCGCACGCTTCATGATGACTAGCCCACCATTGGTCGTTGGGACCGGGAGCACGATTAGATGTTCTCTTAACATATCCAAAGAATGGCGCACGATCCTGACAGATGCCATTACATCGCCACCAATGCTGTTTGTACAACTGCACTTCATCGTGAAAAGTATGGTAGACTGTAATGTTTGTACCCGCCACAGTATTGATTCCAACCATAATTTTCTTGAAATTAGGACCATGTCCACCGTTACCTTCACGTATGTTTAGTACAAAACAGTAAGCGTGAATCATTTCATGCAACATAGTCTCCACTAAATCTTTCCTTGGCCTCAACTTCAGCAGAGGCTCACTCAAGCGTATCGTTATATCCATACCAAATCGATTCCGCCGAGAGTAACAGATGCCAGCACAGCTGTACATGCGTTTACTCCATTCCAATGTAACACATTTTAGACGTCCTTGAAAGAATCTCGTGTCGAATTGGCCAAACAAAGAAAATATATCTGGCGTTGGGTCTAGAGTCTCCCATTGCGGATGGACCAGATTCTGAGTACGATTAAGAAAGTCCTCATCAAGGTTGGAATGAGGATTACTACGTTTGATTTGCAGTGGCTTTTTGGAGGCGTTAAACTTAATGGAGGGTTTTTTAAAATCCACTTCCTCTATATCACTGTCACCTTCTCCTTCTAAAGCATTTAAGCGCTTTTGCATTTCTAATGCGTACTGGTAGTCAGAATCATGAGCCATCTTTTTATCTATACTTATTTATGATAATATCTTAATCAATTTTTCAAATGTCCCGCATCCCAATGATTGCGAAAAATCAAAGCGAATGACCAAAATTAATTTGGCGCATTAACAGCTGTCGGCAAACAAAATACGGAAAGAAAAATATACAATTTATTTATTTATAGTTGCCATATTTGTTATAGGAGGTTTAGACACGCCAGATATTAAAGCAAAACATTATTAAAGGTGTGTTTATACATGAAGATTATTGTACAACTAGTTTGGAATGAAATTCGGAGAAACACCAGTTTAATTGCAGCGTGGGTATATGTAGAAAAAATCAACTTTTTTCAGGTTTTTTCCATTTTTTATATGGAGTTTGACAGATGAAACCCCGAAAAATGGATTTTAGTTATATATCCGAACGCAGTATTATTTTTTTGAATTGATCGTCAAAATTTGACGGAAAAAAAGTAAAAATAATTTCGGAAGTCCGACTTTGTAATTCCAAGCTAAGTGGCCGTTTATAATATAATTACAATAGGCTTGTTCGATTAGGCTTTCTAGCTTATGCTTAAGAGACTTGATAAGGTGGAAACAAACAATGCTAAGAGAGTAGTAAGCTACTTTCTTGTTAAACTAGTAAATTACATACAAAAATTAAGCTAGTAAGACCAATCGAACAGGCTTAGTATTCTTCTGGAAATTACATATATTAAATGATTTAAACTATTTACTACTAATAATAATCCAAACTACTTCCGAAAGGTTGGGAGAACCCAGCCAGTAGGATCGGTAATAGCCTTGTCACACTGCATGCGAAATAAGGTCGATTTTCAAATGTCAATTTCGTATGGAATCTGACATTTTTAAATCGACCTTATGTCATTTCAGCTAGATTTCACATGCATTCTGAAAAGACTATTATGTAATTTAAAGCTGAAATCGATTCATGAGACAAATATTGCGACCCGCAAACACTGCATTGGAATATGACCTAAAATCCATGTTTGGACATTTTTGTATGGAATTTAACAGGTCCAAAGTTGATTTTGGGCGCGTATCTGAATTCAGTATTACAGGAATCAGAACGATAAAGCGAATGAAATCGTCCTTCATTACAGAAAGTGTAATTACAATCAGAACATATGTAATTACACTTTACTACAGCAGCTGGCCGAGCGTATAAATGTCATTTCAGACAGACGCAACACGACAATCGCAAGTCGCATTGACAGTAGTGCCGTCTCACATATTCGAAAATATCAAAAGATAACGTACGAGACGGCACTATTATAACTGCGACTGTCGTGTCGCGTCCGGGCGTTTAGGTTGCACCCAACTTAGACGATGGCGGCTTTAGAAAATAATACCAACGGCGTCAGAGTGAACAGGCTTCGTGCTTTGTATTTGGTTTTGATGTGATAGGATTTCTTGGTTTGACACAAAAGAAAAATAAGTATTAATGTAAATAAATTGACAAATTGCAATTCTTTTTATTAAAAAACAGCAAAATTAGGTAATTGGACAGTAATATTGTGAAAATTTGTCAATACGAGTGCTAGTAATACTCAAAACAAGTACCAATTTACCGTCGCTTATGCAGCTAATACAGCAAAAGATAATCTGGAAAAGCAATTAATTATTAACAGTGGTCGTATTAGTTTGCGAGTAAGAATATTAACTGTGTTCTCGTTGTCGTAGTCGAATTGTACTTCCTTACTAATTGCTAACTTCCTTTGGCGAATATGTCGACCGAAGATAGTGAACTGGACCCGCGTATAAAGGTAAGAATTGTGAACTGAAGCACTCAGTATGGTAAAAGATGGAAAGTTGTTTGTAAATTTCAGCACCTGTTTTGTAATTATATTGCACATTCGTATAAATTATTCATAATAGTATCTTGTTTACTAATCCAAATGAAATATGTAAGAGTGATTTTTTGGACACATAATTGTAAATAGGGATATGTAGTTTTGCACCCCCACGAAGACAATTCTCTTTTCTGTTTGTTGAAAGCATGTTAGCTACTATACGCAACTGGAAGGAGTTTTAGAAGATTTACATACCAGTTAAAAAAGGCTCAGTAGGAATGTTCAAATAATTTTTAAAATTTTAATTATTACGGCATGTAGTAGTTACTGAAAATTATTATGGATATGTGGTCTACAAACAAGTTAATCAGACGACACATTAAACAATTTTAATTTGGAACACTTAATTATAATCCTCTTCCTTAAGACACAGAGAAATATACTTTAAAGATAATATTGAATCCACCAAGTCCTATTTGAAATTGCAAACCATACCTTAGTTTAATAGGTATAGTCATTGCTGTAATCGAATAATTTTTTGTGTATGAAACATAGGATTAAGAAAAGAGTTGAAGTAAGTTCGGTATTGCACAGTATTACAAAAAGTAATGACGTAGAAACTCCTGGGATGTAATATCACTTTTCTTCCAGATATTATTAAAACAAAAATATGTCTGTGGATTTTCCCAGATAGCACCAAAACTAAAAAACATTGAAAAACTTTTTTAGAGGTTTATTAATGCGCAAAAGTACGCAAAACCGGTTTATTACCCGTATGTCAAGATTTTGGTGGTGTCTTAGAAATTTCACACACATATTCTGTTTAACTCGACTACACCTACAAGAAAAATAGTATCACTTCCGAGTGTCGCAAAGTGTTATTCAACTGAAGTCGCTTTTCCAGTTTTCTGACAGAATCAGTAAGAGAGTACTATAGTATTGATCAATTAGTGAGAAATCAGAATAATCAATCATAACATCATGGAACTCACGTCTAGAACACCAAAGTTTACTCCACATCGTGTCTTAGGCATTTTAAGAGTTCAGAATGGATTTTGTAAGCAACTGATTCAACTTTAGTTTTTATTACAATTAGCTCAATTTCCATGTCCATTTTTTCCTTATTTATTCATTATAAGAATTGTTAAACCAAATAGACTACTGCTTTACTTTTTGAACACGTCAATGACAACATAGTGTCGTGTCGCCAACTCATTCAATTCAATTTAGAACCGTGTGTTGTTGTATCAGCCAAGTCATTAGATTCACAATGTCAACTGGAAATGACAGAATGGTTTTGTGTTGATGGAATATTCATTTAAATGCAATACTTGAGATTGTCAAGTATATTCGCTCTAAAATGATTACAATTATTACACGGCGTTATTTACAATATTCGTAAATTATCCTGCGAAATCTATTTTGACTAGTCCTGCCATATATGCCGATAAAATTTGTTTTAATTATTTCACTGTTCACTTTCAATTAACTAATGCATTAGATTTATTAAGATTATCATTATATTTTTGTAATATGAACAGTCTAATTCATAAATGTTTTACATTACTTCATCACCTCAATATAACAGTAATCTATAATTTTTTGTGTATTTTGAGATAATCGCCATTGAAGTTTTTTTACTGTGGACTAGTATTTTGTACCCGGCGTTGTACGGGATCGTTCTTCCCTATTCCCCTACTTCGTATGTTTTGCAAGATTTTTGATAGTTTTAAAATATTGTTTGTGTGGGAGGTACCACCCCCCCTTTGCCCTATCCTAGTATATCCAGGAATCATCCTCCGTCCAAAAGTTAGGTACAGTAAGATTTTCAAGCGAATTGGTCCACCGGTTTAGCGTCCTATACGGAACATACAGACAAACAAACACACATTGATTTATACATATAGATTTGCCCACGAACGACAATGACTCCACCCTAACCTCATCTACTCCGTTTCCTGGTAAGGTTTTTAATTCGGATCGAATTCAACATTCTGGATCAAGTTCCATGGCCTGTTCTGGTCGCCATGCCTTTATTTACCGAGATGTAATATTTTCTCTTGATTAATTTTAGGTATTTTAATTGGACTTCAAATTCAAAAAGTTTCTCTGGGAATGAATTGTCCTCTTCGAATTGAAATCATGTTTATTGGTAATGTTTACATTTTTCTGCCTTCTTACTTCAGTATCCGTTTCAAGGAAAATAAGAGAATGTTGTTGTCGGGATATATACATTGGGATAAAATGTATACATAAAAATAATAATAATGAAGATTGGATTGTTTAATAATGATCAGCAAAATATTACGTCTCTGGGTCAAGCCACCTGTGAGCTAAACGCTCCTGAAAACACCTCTAAATATGTTTGTCCAGATTTTTCTGAATTAATAGACCCTTGAAAGCACTTTAAATATACATTTTTATTCTTGTCTTAGAATAACTTATTCGTCGAATTATTGGACGCTCATTTTTAAATCCGCTGGGAAACTGAAAATTGATTAATAATCAGATATTTTACAGGTTTATAGGTTTGCAAAAACCCGTGTTTTTAACCATAAGTCAGGTTTTTGAGAAATTTTACAAACAGTAGTTTTTTGTGTTTTTCTGTCCCTTTTGCATTTCTCGTGACGATATGCATTTATTTAAAAACGCGCAAACACACTGCAGGCGTGCGAGAAAAAACTATTGCGCTAAAGCAATGAAATGTGAGTGTATTTGGTTTTTTAGGTGTGGATAAGTGAAAAGAAATGAATAGCGATCACAACACGTCTGGATATAGAGTCCGAACCCATTTCTCCAAAGAAATCGGTGTTATGGGATAGAGAAATATGAAGTTGATGGTTTTAGATTTAAATAAAGAACAAGTTTCTCATTTTTATTTAATGAATCGTCTATTCTGTTGATTACACAGTTTCATATCATTTGAACAAATTAAATGTTTACATTATGTTTATGTAAAACAAAAAAAATGCACAATAGCGGAAAAACTTCAGCTGTTGCATGTACACAGCGAATGCAGCTCAAGGGTTGCATTTCCGAAAATGCCCACTGCGACAAAAACAAAACTTGTCTCCTGTACTTTCTCTAACGGAATGAGTCGCTAGAAACGAGGACAAATTAATTTATCTGGAACTTTATGATCTGTTGTAATCTTAAATAGATTAGGTGCATAATATTGTGGACTCGCTTTTTTTATTAATTGTTTGTGTTGTCAAAGCTTAATTTAATACATATAGTTATGTTTGAGTCCACTTATGACGGACGTAGTTTAAACAAATTCGTAACCAATGCCAAATTGGAAACCATTGTTAACTTTATCACCTACACATTTTCGAATAGGTAGACAATAGTTGAGTTCAATGCGAGCACGTTCTGCCAATTTAAATGCCAAACCAATACCAGCTGCACTGCGAATATTTTCTAGATAGAAAAAAATGGAGACGTAAATAAACGAATAACACGGATAAACAAATAAATGTATTACCTGTTGAGAACGAATTGAAGTTTCCAACATTATAGAATAAATGAGTGCGAAAGTTATTTGCGAGACCTTTAAATACTTTATTGAATGGCAAAGGTGCCCATAAGTGGAATCCTGTTGACCAATAAGTCTGAAAGGAAATGAATATTGAAACTGTTAATTGCAAAATAAAAGATATCGTTTCATACTTGCGCTCCTATTGGTGTTCCGTCGATAACAGGACCAGCACCGCCATATTCAAAGCCTCTTAGTGTCAAGGGTCCTCCACAATAGAACAGATTGCTCAACGGCAGAACCGTAGTTTTTTTAGTCTCTTTTATAATACCCACACGGCCGCATATCTGCGCTACCAATCCTCCAAAAAGGGGCACACTCACTTCGGCATGTGTATTATTGCTGACATAGGCAACATTGCCACCCAAGCCGCAGTACTCGTTAACGGACTTCACCATAAGTCCTTGGGAGGGAAATACAGGGCTATCACGCTGGTCAAAAATTAACGAGTAACGTAAAAGCGAGGCTAACTTGGGACCGCAATGTTCTCTTATGGCCATTGGTACATTTTTTTGTAGTAACGACAATTCCCGTATTGAAGCTTCGTATTGCAAGGAGTGCGTTAACTAAAAAATAAAATAAAAAAATAAATAAAATATAGATATGTCGCTTGCTACTTATGTATTTACCTCTATTGGTGATAACGTGTTTACAGCAAATTCAGCTATACATCCAAAATTGGTATTTTGAAATTTACTAACATTAAAACGATCCAAATGTCGAAATAAGGAAAATGATACTCTAGAAATGATGGATATTTTTCACGTTATTTTATGGTAAACTTAATAATTGAATATTCCTGCGAGCTTACTTACTCTGGTCTATTTTCTATAAACTTTGTATGAAAGAATGACTTCCAAAATTTTAGTTGTATGTCATTGGCACGTTTACTGCTATAGGAACCTTGTAGCGAAATACTCTCACCTCTGCCAAACAAGTTGGGTATGGTCAATTCGGTACGCAATGATCCTTCATTTTGTCCAACTTCTGTGCCGACAGAGCCGACAATTCGAGATAATTCTTTCGCCTTGAAAGTAACCTCATAACCATCCGGCGTAGCATTCTCACTGCGACTCACATCAATGTGAACACTGACATCTTTAAATATTCCTAATTCATGCAAGTATGATTTGGCTCTATAATAAAAAGAAGAAGAATACTTAAAACACAAGTACAAACACTATTAAAAGTAAAGAAAGCTACTCACTGCATACTCTCCAGCATAATATCTTGGAAGTTGTTAGCTTTGAAAAGATTTTCAGCAGCTCTCATCACATAATCATTGTGAGTGCGTAGTAGTCCAGTAACATTCACTCGATCCACTCGGCCCTATAAAATATTAGCCTTATACTTATCCTAAAAATATTTAATATATATGTACATACCGGCACCTTATTCAGATCAAATTTTGTTGGTTCTTTGGCCCGACGGCTTGGATTTGATGACACCATTTTTAGCTTTGATATTTATTTCCACCTAAAAAAGATCAGAGACTTAAATTACTATGGATTAATTAATTACGTACTTTCAGATTGAATTGGAAAATCTTAATACGGCCACAGATGACATCAACAAGTTGGAAATTGAGTTAGAGGTAACGTTTCGAAATATTTCGCAAATATAATAAAAATAAGCATTTTAAAATCCATTTCTTTGTAGGAAGCAAATTCCACCTTTCGCATATTATTAAATGAGTCGACACGACGACTAAAACTGTCTTCAAAAAAACTAGGAAGCTGCATTGACAAGGCTAGACCTTATTATGAGGCATTGGAAAAGGCAAAGGCGGCTCAAATTGAATGTCAAAAGGCTGCGGTTAAATTTCAAAGAGCCAATGGTGAGTAACATTTTCAGAACGTAAGTAAAGTTATTCTTCATATAAAGTAGGCTTGAATATCCAAAAGTAAGTCAGCCAGAGCATCTTTTGCTGGTTCTAGTTTCAAAATTTCGTATTTGTCTTTAAAACAAAAATATTTAAGTTGCCTTTCTTTTATGACGAGCAAATGAAGATAATGTTTGGTTAAACAAAAACATTTATTAAGAAATGGAAAACTGGAATCCGCAAAACAATGACGGTTTTAAAAACTGCAGAAGTCAGCACATAATTTATTGTATTTCTGCTTGTTAAAAATGTTTTATTTATAATTTGTTTCTATAATTCACGTCTTCCACCATTATTCTGAGGAATGATATTTACTATAACGTACCATAAAATACCACTAATGTATTTTTACGTTCGATATTTCAGAAATTCATGCAGCAGCTAAAGAAACTGTAGCCTTGGCCGAACAACGTTTCATGTCCAACTCGCACGAATGGCAATTCGACAACGCTTGGCAGGAGATGTTAAATCATGCCACTCAAAAGGTCATGGATGCCGAAAAACAAAAGGCCGAATGCCACGCTGAACATCAGAAACGTACAAGTATTTTTCATGTAGCCGAACAGAATGTTCAACAACTGGAAGAACGTTTCCGCAGAAGTATTACAAAATCTCGCCCGTATTTCGAGGAAAAACAAATTTGTCAAGATCAATTACAAACTCAAAAGAATCGCATAGAAGAGCTCCAATCACAAGTACAAGCAGCCAAGAATACATACGCCACCGCTTTGCGTAATTTAGAACGTATAAGTGACGATATACACCGACAACGGGGCGATTATCCACAATTGCTGAGCACACCACCACCGGGACCTAGAGAACCAGGCGTAGGTGCAGAATTGAATTCTCCAGTGGCCGCACAAATGCCTTCCTTGCCCGATTTTCACATGGAACTGGAAAAATGTGATTATCCTTCAATAGCTGGCAGTCAAATGTCATTGGGAGCCCAATCACAAAAGTCTTCAGAAACTATGCCTTGTTCTAGTAGAAAATTGTATCAAAGTGTTTCTACCAAAAATCTCGCACCATTAGCAACGTTGGCCACAATGGAAGATTCCGATTTAGAGGATGACGATGTTGTCATAAAGCCACACATTACCCCTGACATGGAAAGGGAATTTGCTGGACAACAGCAACAGTTGGGTGTTGTTGATGAAAACGATCTAGAAGTATTGAGGCAAAAAGTCAAATTTTTAGCAGTTAGGCCAATAGAAGGTGGAGATGGTCAACAGGAGCAAAACGATGTCTGGGAACATGAGCTGAATGCTACCGTAGACAAACTCGATCATTTGCTATTGCTTAAAGAGTGTGCTAAACAACAGGAAGAGCTACACAAACAACATAGTAACCTATTAACAGATGATTCCAAGCGTCCTGATTCTTTAGGCGCGGAAACGCCACACCCACACAAACCTCTCATCAAAATTACTCAAGATGAAGGTGGTAGTAGTCTTCCCACAACACCGGATCATGGCGTTAAACCTCTGAAAAATTTGCATAAACTCGAACCGCTACCCATGGTTAATGTATCGATGAGGGAATTACCTTTGCTATCGCGTCTTTCGAATGAAATACTCAATCAAAACAGTAATTATAATAAGCAACGTAGACGTTCGCTTGATTAAGCTTTCTTGTGTTGTGTTTAAAATAGAATTGTAAATTCACAAAATAGTTACGAATAAATCATAGGGTCTTATATGTTCTTTTCTTAGACAGATAAGTACTATTAACTCTAAGTAAAATGCAGCATTATCGATCAATTTTAGATGTAGTTACATATGCAACCACACCCTCTTTTTCTGTTTACTTAATTATTATTAATAATGTTGTTATGTGATAATTTTCTGGAATGGCAATTAGCAATAAGTTATTAATAGACAAATTCAGTTACAGCTTTAAAGCTCTAAGTTCAATGATTGCAGATACACAATATGTTATTATTTTGATAAACACACAAAAAATTCTCTAAAGGGATTTAAATAAACTGAAATAAGAAATATATGAAAAAATATCAGCTTTTGCAATATCATTATTAGGGCTACGTTGAAAAATAAATTTTAATAAAATGAAAATTAACTAAAATTAAATTATTAACTAGGTTTAAAAATTACTGAGTACTTATGGCGGGGTTTACAATGAGCTTTAGTAATATCAGATTGAAATCAAGATCACCTGCTGCATAAATGCAAGTAAAGTTTTTCTTGACAAACATGTGATGATAATAAAAAATATTACCATAAGTAATTGGAACTACCTAAGTTGGCGAGACTAAAGAAAAACGAATATTAACTTCTGGTCTGTTTTATGAAAAAAAAAATGGAAATTGTTAATTATAAATATTTGATCAGTTCAAGTCTTTTACAAATATTGCAAATATCAAACATTTGAATCTCTGAACCCACATTTTTATAACAAAGTAGCGAGCCAAGTGCATTCAAAAAAGACGAAATATTTCCGTATGTATTTAAAAGAAACAAAAAACGTTTCATTATGGAGTTAGTGTTGTGTTAATAAATTATATATTTTGTCTGTGGATTTCTTAGGACATTTAATTTAGTTGCTACATACATAAAAACATAAATTCAATTGTCGAAGTCAAAATAACGCTACGTTTTTAAAAAGTATTTTTTGATTTTCGTTAATAAAATCGTCATATTGGGAAGAATATGTCTACTCTTATGTAATATTGTGCATTATAGAAAAAAGTGAGGTAATCGAGTCAATGCTAAACTCGTTTTGCGATTTTTGTTGTTTCTTCTTTTGTGATTGAATCTCGAAATCTGTAAACATCGCTATGGATATTGATATACAATAAAATGCGTTTTTTAAACCTTATATGTTTGGATATATTCCAGGCAGGATGATTTTTAGAGGAGGTGAAGAGTGAATTATTATTATTCATTACATAAAAGGGTAATTAAGTTTGGACTTAGTCATCCTTTTCAATAATCGGAAGATTACATTTTTGTACAACCTGTTTGTACTCTATTCAGATCAAATGGGGAGGGACATTTGCATGATTGCTTTCTCAGAACATGAACTTTTTCTACAGGTGTCCCTAAGTTAAATGTGGCTTCTAAAGCGGTAAAAGTTAAATCGCAAGTGGTGTTCCCATGACCTAAATCTGGATAGCTATAAAAGAACACCTCAGGAAGTAAATCCGAGACGAACGATATGATGAGTGTTTTACACAAATACAATAGCATTGTTAGGGAAAATAAAGCAAAAGTTGTAGAAAAACAATTGTAAACTTGTATCCAGTGCATTCTGCTTCACCGTATAATAAGAAACGTATAAAAACGCCCGACACACACAAAATTATGAAAGAATAAAGTGAATACAACACATCTTTGATTTATAAATGTCGTAAAAATTCTCGGCTTTGCTACCAAGGTATAGTAAAAATAGTAATAACAGGAAAATACGCAAGGTGCAATGATATCTCTGTTCCTTGACCTAGCTCACATTTCTGCAAGCTAACATAAGATGAGATTCTCTCTTGTAAATATATTGTCAGAAAATATGACGGTATCCCTTTAGAGTAGTAACAACAACTCTGACATCAACATTACTATAGAAACTTACATATATCCCAAATTAAGTTTTCACCGTCAGTGCGTGTAGGGTATGTAAATCGGGCACGGCCG
The DNA here is from genome assembly GCA_947397865.1 of Polietes domitor. Classification (NCBI taxonomy): domain Eukaryota; kingdom Metazoa; phylum Arthropoda; class Insecta; order Diptera; family Muscidae; genus Polietes; species Polietes domitor. Next base: position 53,315,558 of record OX377620.1, read on the forward strand.
TAAGAACACGCCGATAAAGCATCTACATTATATAACACGACAACACAACATCTTATTTTAAAGGCCTTACCTTTTCCACAACAATTCACAATTCATGTATGTAATATGCGCGATGTCGTAATATTAATTTTTAATATTGCAAGAAAGCATCCAAACACACCAAACACACGCAACACTAAAAAGACTAAACAAATTAAATGTCAAAGAAGTCTGACATCAGCTGTTGCGGACAAATGAACAAAACAAAAGAAAACCGGAATTATTAAGATCGGTCAAGTCGAATTTTATACCACCTACTATTGGATGTTAGTTAGCTTACGCCAAACTTGTGCACGTCCATAGATTTATTTATAATCTATTTTTTTGTAATATTTTTATTCGAAAAGACTTCAAAGAACTAGAATCGGTTTCCAATTTGTACAATACATTTATTCGGACTGAATGTGAAATCGACCTTGATTTCGCATACAGTCTGTAAAGGCAATTAGCTCGATTTTTATAGCTTTTTCAGACGGCATGCGAAATCGAGCAGAAATGACATTTGTAAATCTATTCTGTAGCCTTTTCAGACTGCATGCAAAATCAATTGATTTCAGCTGAATGTCGGAAATCGCTGTGGCCCTAGTGACATATTGTCGCGTCTGTTTGAATGGGCCTTTATAGAGGATTTAGACAACAAATATTTGGACAAAAACGTGTTGTGCCAAATTTTAGATGTTTTCCAAAAACATTGTGTAAAGCGGTTTTTTTCACAAATAAATTGTGCTCTAAAAAGGCCATTAGTCGTAAGTGTAAAAATGCTGTAATTGAGAGTAATTGAGTTTTAGTACTAGAGTACCCGATATACGACGACGAAATTACGTTCTCGTTGATTTATTTAGCGTTACAGATGCTTTGATGAGTCTAATACTTAATATTTATAATAAAAAATGCAATACAATTTAAAAGCAAAGTATACAAAATTACATATTTGTGTTTTACACAAGTTTCCTAATTCAACTTTTTAAATCTTTTTATATAGAGTTGACAGAAGTTATACAAGTAAATGCTAAATTTCCCTCGTACATGTGTAAATTACACATGTGCTTATTTATACAAATAAATAACTAATAGGGGGTTTAGGCAAACCAAAACGGTTTGTGCAAAATATGAGATAATACGTCTTATATACTCAGGTGTTGTCCTACAATTTTTTTAATATTTGTTGGTATGCTATTAATGTTGTAGTGGAATATTCTTTAAATCTTAAGTCTTTTTAATGTAAGCCTTCAACACATTTTAGTGAATATAATAACTAAATAAGTTTTTGATTTTGATTAAAGCCATCAGCGTTTTTCTTTGGGAGGGAAACTAATTAAATGATTTTTGGTCATTTATTTTATTCAATTTAGTAAAAAAAAAAACATTAAAAGTTGCATAGATGAAAAAGTGGAAAATAGTAAAAATTTTCAATCGTTTGGGTTTTTTATTGTGACAATTAGCTGATTTATTTCTTCATTTGTATGTATTGAGAAAATGCAATTTGTAAATTGTGAAATGAACAAAGTGCTTTGAAATACAGCCAAAACATTCAAGGTATTTTTATACAAATTTTATTGTATAACTGGCAGTAGATTTTTTGGTACCAAAATACCCAAGTGTTCTGTATGAGTTACCAAATATCCTGAAAAATTGTATTTCACCTAAGAAACTTAGGTAAATTGTACGCTTTTCTTGTATGATTTCTCACATTTTTTGCTTTGCGTGTAGTTATGAATTTCATAACGCTTCGGTGTGAAGACTGTCGTAAATACATACTTTTTTGATGCCGGTGGCGTCAAAGATGTCTTGGTGAGTACAATTATTATAATGAAAAACTCAATGCTATTCAAAAATAAATTATACATATAAAGGGTGATTTTTTAAGAGCTTGATAACTTTTTTTAAAAAAAAAACGCATAAAATTTGCAAAATCTCATCGGTTCTTTATTTGAAACGTTAGATTGGTCCATGACATTTACTTTTTGAAGATAATTTCATTTAAATGTTGACCGCGGCTGCGTCTTAGGTGGTCCATCCGCTTAGTCCAATTTTGGCATTTCCACGTTTTTGAGTAACAGAGACCCAATTGGTGCGAACGGCGACGAATCGAAAATTGGTGGTCATCATTAACACTGGCCGATACAGCTGCGATATTTTCTTCAGTTCGCACTCTACGTAAGCGTCTTGGTGGTTTAATGTCCAACAATGTAAATTTGGTGCGAAATTTAGTCACAATAGCCCGAATAGCCGCTTCAGTGGGTCGATTAAACTGACCATAAAATGGAAGCGCGCAATGAACTTTCTTAACAGAGCACGCATTTTGATAATAAAATTCAATAATTTGCAAGCGTTGTTCGTTTGTAAGACGATTCATGATGAAATGTCAAAGCATACTGAGCATCTTTCTCTTTGACACCATGTCTGAAATCCCACGTGATCTGTCAAATACTAATGCATGAAAATCCTAACCTCAAAAAAATCACTCTTTATAATGCAAATTAAGATATCTGTGTCCCTGCTGGTAGTGAGTATACGAACAAATTCATACGTCGCTCAGGATTTTGGCTTACGTCACGGAGAGCGCATTTTGATTAGGTAAACTAGAATTGTTTGTTTTTACCCAAGGTATTGCGTGGTTACTTTTGAGTATCTAGGAAAAAACGGACAGGTACTCGTTACTCAAATATTCGATACTTCTCTATCTATCTTGAAAAACACGCATGAAAATAGTAATTCTCCGTCGAAGAAAAAACAAAAAAGTTCTTAAAAATATCTGAATAACGAAGAAGAAAAATGTCCGGCCTGGTAAATTACAGTAGCGAGGAGGATCAGGACGACTATAAATACACTAAAGCGGTAAATACTATTAAAAAGTTTATTTTCTATTGACAAAAATATGTGTACGTGCGAATGAAAACATAAAAATGGCTGTCTACTACTAGGACTCGCCTCCTAGTATAGAGAAAAATGTCGTATCGTATTTGTTAAAAATACATAAAATTCATTAACCTTCGCCTTACGGAAGATTTTAATGTGCATCGTTTGTCCATAAAGAAATAAAAGTGAAATGGCCACTCGTGTGGGTATTAGTAAGGCGAAGGTTAATACATATTTAACACAGTCAGTAAACATCCTCATTAGAACAAAAAAAAGAACTGACAAAAAGAAAAAAAAAACAAAAACATCTTATTAAGATTTTGTTTTTAAATTAGTTTGTACTCTTTGAAATAACACCATATTTGCTGTTTCTGAATAGTTGCCAAATTCCTTTAGGGTGAACGTGAACGTGAAAGAGAACGCATCGGCCGAAATGCGGCTGGTTCTGGGTTTGACAGTGGTGGCGGCAAACGCTTGAAACTTCGCCGCGAACGCTCCAAAAGCTCCAGTAGCTCCGATTCGAGCAGTGACAGTGATGATAATGCGACCCCACCCCCTCCTCGCAAGGAGAAATACAGTAGCAGTGGTGGCGGCTGCGACGGCAGTAGAAGTGAACGTTCCAAAAGGGGAAACATCAACAGCAGCAGCACTTACAACAATGATGAGGTAATAAGAACATTTTATTTATATCTAAAATGTATTTTGTATTTTTAAGATGTTTTTCTGTTGTCATTCTTTTGTTGCGAAAGTTAGGTTTTCAGTATTGCATAGTTTGTGTCTTTTGTCATTTGCTTTCTATCCATCTGTCTTGTCAAATAAGAGGGACAGAATAGGGTGTTATTTGTACGTTGTCTTTGTAGTTGAAAAAGTAAGGGTTGTTTTGTGATTTCTGATAGCTTTGCGCATTGATTTATCTTTCATACAAATCAATAGGTAGATGAGAATTTTAAACATAAAAGGCCGCCACATATAAATAATACTTTATGGACGTTTTTTAAAACAAAATTTTCATTATCTTTAAGCCATTATGAAGTTGAACGAAAGAAATTAGACGACTCTTTCAAGTATATTTATAAATTGGGAAGGTCAAATCATATGACAAAGATTTTATTTAACCTCTTTTCTTCTTCTTATGTTTATAAAACCAAACTCCATTATGACCTGCAATTTAGAGTAGTGTTTTATTCATATATTGATTTGGTTCAGGTTCCATTATTATACTACTATAAAATTTTTGGTTTTGATACTCTTTTATCATATTCCACTCGATGTATATATAAATTACAATTATGTAATTAGTGTAGATAGTGTCTTCAAATTAGTTGGTGTGTTTGTAAGAGAAAAGGTTTAGAACTATTTTTATGGTAAAAATATTAGAACCCTCCATTGTGTGAAAAGATATACAAACGAACTTACTCATAATTTTTGAGATATCGATTTTTTATTTACATACGAATTTAGGGTTTTTATATTGGGGTAACGATACATTGATTTAAAATTACATGGACTTCCGATGCATGCATTCTACAGAATCGTCATAATCAGGAATATTCATGGCGTCGGGTTATTTATCGAATTTCTACCATTTCCACAATGTCTGGTTAGTGATAACCAACAGAATTATTACAGTATTTTATTCTCATTAAATCTATACTACACGTCATTAAAAACCGAGATTGAAATTGTGTATATGATTTGGGACTCTTTATCAATCGAAATGTCACCTTTGGTGGAATTCGAATGGATTTGGATTGGATAATTTTGACTATGATTTATAGTCGCAATTTTTGTAGCTCCCACTATGATATTAAAATATTTATGTGTTGGTTTTTTTTAATTTTTCAATATTTGAATACTTAATTTTGGGTTGCTAAAAAGAACAGGAAGTTATTTGACAATTTTAATTGTAGTACATTGAATCACAACCAAGGCGTATTTATACAGGTGATAGCACTAGAACAACAACAAATTCGGCAACAACAAAATACAATTAATTTGTCAAGGCGTATTTATAAAGGTGATAGCAGGAGCCCAGCTGACTGAAATTTTTTTCTTTCAAAAGTAACCGAAACTGTCAAATCCCATATATTTTGCTTTGGCATTATGGCTCACCATTCAAAAAATTAATTGTATTTTGTTGTTGCCGAATTTGTTGTTGATCTAGTGCTATCACCTGTATAAATAAGCCTGTAAATTTTTTTCATTCAAAAGTAACCGAAACTGTCAAATCCCATATATTTTGCTTTGACAGCTCACCATTCAAAAAATTACTTGTATTTTGTTGTTGCCGAATTTGTTGTTGTTCTAGTGCTATCACCTGTATAAATACGCCTTGAGCCCTCCTTAATCAAAATTCGTAATGTATTCCGTGTGTCAAAATAAAAGTTGGACACATGTATTCATATGAATGTTAGCCCCAAACCAAGGCGTATTTATAAAGGTGATAGCAGGAGCCCAGCTGACTGAAATTTTTTCATTCAAAAGTAACCGAAACTGTCAAATCCCATATATTTTGCTTTGACAGTATGGCTCACCATTCAAAAAATTACTTGTATTTTGTTGTTGTTCTAGTGCTGTCACCTGTATAAATACGCCTTGCCCCAAACACACAAAACGATTGAAAATCGAAAATTGAGAACTTTTTGTTCTCTTTACAATATTGGAAATGTTGGACATAAGGGCATATTCGCACGATATTTTGAATAACTCTTAGATTACAAACATGCCAAAGTGCACGAAATGCCAACATTCTGGCTTTGCTTTAGGATTTTTTCCACTTCTTTTAGATAAAAGCTGATATCTCTGCAACTTAGTTTAATTGTAGATTATTTTGAATAGTATCAGTGGTTTGAATAGTTTTAACTGTTCAAATGACTTGACATTTCACATTTTTTTTTGCAATTCCATTTCGAACATCACATTAATTTTCTATTTGAGAATCCATTGCCATAAGAAATAAACTGCTTCCAACAATTAAAATTAGATGAAGTCTTAAACATACCGCAAAAATAGAAATGAAAATACAGATACTTTCCATCTATTATACTGCGGAACTTAACAAAATATTTCCTTAAGTTTGTGTTGAAATAAGAACTTATTTATATTTATTAATAAAAATAGATTTCAAATAAAATTGCATTATTACATTTCATAGTGTTGCTGTACTCGTCAGGTAACAGAAATTGGAGTCGTTGTCTTTCGACGGCCACTGTATATCTATAATACATACATATTCAAATCCTATATAATCAAAATCGAATTATAGAACGTCTCTGACACATTAATTTCCTCTTTAATAACGTAAAGTAAGCTATAGAGATTTTGTTATTAAAATGCACATAATTAAGTTTATTTATCTAATTCCATTCTAGTTTGTGCCCTTACTCTATTGAATGAATTTGTATTTGCACCACTAGCAATTTTTGGAGTTCATTCCGAACAGAATAATCGTCGTGTTTTATTTATAAATGAGTTAAATGAATTTTCAAAAATTGTTTTGATTGCAAACTAATTACACCATAAATTATTAATTTTTAAAATTTCATATTATGAAAAAAAAGGCAATCCACTTTAATGGGGGAAAAACGTTCTACAATATTTACTTTAAAATTATATTTAACCTGACCGAATTGGGTTCTTATTCCGATATTTAGCTTCCCTGAGTGGTAACCACTTTCAACTGTCCAAATAACAAACTACAAAGTCTGAAGCGTAGTGCAAAAATAGAAATTAAAATAAACAAAATGATATCAATATTAAGTCTCTACTCAAGAAAAGTCAACTCTTATAAGAGAATTGCACACAATTATATAAAATAATCAAAAAATCATAAACAAAAACTCCAGTAAAGTTTTTTTCTGGATATTTTGAAAGGATATCACGAATAACTACTCAAATATATTTTTCGTGAATTTTTCTTTCTAAGCTAATGTTGAAATGCAATTTTTACGGGTTTCAATAATAAAAACTGATTTCATAAAGATGTAAGAAATATTTCACACCCTCTGATCTTCTCAATATCTACACTACCTACATCAGACCAAAGATGGAATACAACTCCCATATATGGTCGGGTGCTCCAGCTTCATCACTGGAGCTACTTGACCGTGTCCAGAGGAGGGCGATGGTGTTGATAGGTGATGGTAGGATATCCAATTCTATTGTCTCCCTTGAACACCGTCGTAATGTTGGTTGTGTGTCATTGTTCTATCGATACTTTCATGGTGTTTGTTCTTCGGAAATCCGTGATCTTATACCGCCCGTGAGAACGTTCGGTAGAGATACGCGACTCTCCAGGAACGCTCACCCATTTGTTGTCGATTGGACAACCGACCGCACTACACATTACAGAATAAATTCGTTCTTCGCCCGTACTATCCGTATGTGGAATCGACTTCCGGCAAATATCTTTCCCTCCAATTACGACATTCAGAAATTCAAAACTGACGTCAACAGACACTACTCCCTCTTTCCTCCTTCCAATACCTTATCTTCCTTCTACCAACGCAATGCACTGCATTTATAGGGGACATCCCCTGAGTGTTGGTTCAGTGAAAAAAAAAAAAAAAAAAAAATTGAGGTCGTATGTTAACTTTTGCGGCCACTGTATGCCAAAACTAGTTACAAAATCATTATGGGGTTTATAAATAGATTGATTTGAAAATTTCCTCAAGGTATAGACGCTTTTTTGAAAGGTGTTGTGACTAGTATAGTTATGTTGTGGCGGTGTTATTTATTTTTTGAAACAATAACTGTTATTGATGCTTACATATATGTCCTATCCATTACAAGCAAAAGTCTCGCAAATTACTCTATATATATCTCTTCTCCTGGTTTCCATTTTGTTGTTGTCCTTCGATGCCCTTCGAAATATTTAGTTGGTTGTTTGTTTAGGCATATCAATTACATATACATAATATATTTTTAATGTTGTTTATTTAGTTTTACTCATTTTTACATTATTAATTAAATATCAACTTTTGTTATTATTGTACAAAAACAAACATAAATCGAAAAGTTTTTAAAACCAAAAAAACTCAACTTAAAAAATAAAACCAAAATCTACTACGATCACCATATTGAGAAGATGTGCGAACATCACTCCCCTATAGAATGTGTTTAAAAATTCGATTGAAAGAAAAATACACAAGAAACATTTTCCGAAATAAGCGCCGATAAAATAGTAACAGGCGCTCACTCACAGCCCGTCCGTCCTTCTACGTACGCCCCCTCTCTTTGAATACAAACAAACAATCAATCAATCACAAAGAAACAGACAAGCTCAGAGTGAGTGAGTAGGAGATTTTTTGCCAATGTGACCGTGTGAGCGGCTTCGAAACGTGAGTATGATCAATTTTATAACTAATTTTACATGCCAAGTCTATTGAAATTCTTTTACAGGATTTTATTAATTATCTAAGAAAACAAAAAAACAAATAAGCATACATAGTATTTTTTATTAAACACATTAGTTTAATTTCGTTAAATGCAAAAAGGTAAAGGAGTAAAACTAAATTCTTATCAATTTTATGTTTGGTTAAAATGTTTACTAATAGCGACTACTGCGAAAGGTTTTAGATTAGTTTTGTTTGTTAATTTTGAATTATTTTGAAATGAAAATGAAAAACAAAAAACAACAAATCTATTTCCCCCGCCCACGATATTAATACATTTAGTATCTTTTCACTAACATTTCTCTTACAGGTCAAATACAGCAAATCGGATAAACGTTCAGAGAAATATAGTAGAGACCAACGTCGGGATAAAAATCGGGATTGCAGAGAAACAAACAAATATTCTAGAGATAGTCGCGGCAATCGGGACAATAAAGACGATAATAAAAACTATGATAATGACCAGTGGCATGACAGTAAGAAGGTATGTTGGATGATTTTCACATTGTTATCGTGGTGGTGGTTGTCCTCTTTATCATGCCATTTTATTTTACTAATTTACATGTATGTATGTCTGTTTGCCCTATTTCAGTATGACGATAATAAACAACGTCATAGCAAGGATCATAAACGCGACAACAGCAAACGTGACAGTGGCGCTGATTACTATAGAGACGACAAACGTTCTCGTTACGATGACAAAAAATCACATTCTTCTTCTTCATCATCAAATTATAATAAGGACCGTTTTAACTCTTCGAAATCCCGCTATGATGACAGAAAACCACATGAGGAAAGAAATGATGAGCGCCGTGATGACAAAAGAGTAAACGACGACAGACGTAACAACTCGGGCGGCAGTAATTCTACACACAGAAGAGGTGAATATAGCGAGAGAAAAGATCGTAGGAATAATGATGATCGCGGTACACAACGTTCCCATAATCAGGATAGATCGAATTCTTATCGATCAAACAACAAACATGCTACGGAGCGTCGTGTAGATGATGATCGTAAGCAGCAGCATTCACGTTCAGATTCTCCAGATAAATCGAGTGAACGCACTAGTGCACACAGAGAGTATCCCGCTGAAGCCATCCGTCCAGAAGAATCAAAGTCATCGTCGTCCCCGGATGTAAAAGTGGAGAAGAAGGTCTTACCATCAGCACGTAACTTTGAAGCTCTATTGTCCCTGCCCCTAAGCGAAACCGCCCCCAAACAACCGAACGTAGTTACAGTTCCTCTGATCACATCAAATCCTACTGCGGATGCAGCCACCACGGTACAGTTACCTAGTTACTATAATCCGAAAGTCGTCAATCCCAACAAATACGCTCAACAAATCCAAAAACGTAAACTTATATGGGGCGCCAAAAAGACGGAGGATTCAGCCTCCAAGTGGGGCCATGCACAGTTCTCACAAGATTCGGATGGCAAAGTTGCTTCGAAATTTATGCGGCTTATGGGTATTAAGAATTCCGGCACAGATTCGAACACAAATGAGGTCGAGAAGAAAACGGAGCCGGTGCCATCATCCTCTGCCTCAACTAATCCCGATTTCAAGTCCAGAGAAGCTATGTTCTCAACCATGGAGCAACAATACGAAGTAGCCCGTCAAGTCACGCATACGATGCGTGGTGTGGGTTTAGGTTTTAGTTCCCAAACGCGACCTTATTAAGAAGGTCCAAAGTCAAAGAGAATATTTTGTGTGCAAAAGAGAGATATGTATGAATATACACAAATATCAAATTTAATATATTTATTTACAAAAACAAAATACTGTTAACAACAACAATGTAATTTCTGTTTTACATTAAGTTTTTTGAATGTAAAATATAAACAAACCAAATTTAGTGAATTACAAACAAACAAAATAACGAAAGAATAAAAGTAAAATATGTTATCGAATTGTTACTTTAATATTTCATTATTCAAATTCTGTTATGTGCTGCAAAATGGTTTTATTGCCGTGTTCCATGAGAGCATGTTACTGTATCATTTTATTTTTATCTAGGGAAACTTGTTTGCTACTCGACTTTAGCTCTTTTTAAGGAGGTGGTATTTTTAGAATTCAAAATCATCTTTCTCTCTCTCCGGGTTTGCATCCCGGGAAATTCGTACGGGAATTCAGTAGAAAATTTTACATATTTCTTCTCATATTCTTTTCCATCATTTCCACAATAAAATTAAAAATGTTGTATAAAAATTTAGATCACATAGCTTTTAATCAGGTATGTCAAATATTGCAGTTGGGTGACAAAATATTTTTAAGCTGTGTTCGGATGTAGACTCAAAATCCAGTTTTCGGATTTTCCTGTCAAGTTCCATATGAAAAAGTTAAAATTGCCAAAAATAAAGAATTTAAAGTTTTCGAAGCGACAGGACAAAGAACAAACATTTCATTTAATACTCTACTCACTATTAATGTGAACGATCGTTCTCCGTCGCGTCCACATTTTCCAATAAAATCTTTAATTAATTTTGAAACTTGAAAAGATGTTTGGATTGATCTCACATTGCTCTTTATTATATGAATTCTTTAACAGGTTCGTTGTGAAATATATATTTATTTTACTTTAATAAAATGTGAATATTTCATTGGAAAAAATAAGCTAACTCATGGTAAACAGTATGTTGACGATTTCCCGTGTTGTCCCGGGATCCCGGGAAATTGAAAAAATAATTCCCGTTTCCCGGGAAATAAAAAGTAATTTAGAAACCAACCGTTTTGAAACCATTGATATGAAGAAGAATTTATTTTTTCTCATAATTTTATTTTTTTATGATTTTTTATGGAAAACATGCTTTTTGTATTATTTTTTATATTTGTTCATAATTTGTTGTCTGCTTTTTATTTAGATTTGATTCACGTTTTCATTTTGTAGAAATGCTAAAATTTAAATTTTGAATTTATTGTTTTTTTAGAGTATTTTTTCATGTCTACAATACAATTTATTCATTGTGGTTGTGGCCGTTTTTTTTTAGAAGAATCTATAAAATTAAATCGATATAGGCAAGGGGTATTTATATTAGGTGAAAGCAGGAGCACATTTGACTGGAATTTTTTCATTCAATTGTAACCGAAACTGTCAAATCTCATACAGTTTGCTTTGACAGTACTTACCATTCAAAAAATACTTGTATTTTGTTGTTGCCGAATTTGTTTTTGCTCTGCTGTTATCACCTTATATGCCTTTGGGTGTAGGTTTTTCACGGGAGTGTCAAGTAGTTTTTCCGTTTTCAATGAATATTTTTTAACAAAAATATATAAATGATTGTGATTGTGTGGCCTTCATTTTTAATTTGCCAAAATGAATTTCACCCCATAATTATCGGGTATGTGGTGGCTTTCGCTTTTCGGTGAGAGAATATCACGAAATATGTGTGATGGCTTCCACTTTCACGGCATTTTACGGTGATGTTCTGACAACCGCAATTTTTTCAAAGCGCATTTTTTGTGATTTCAAGTTTCTAAATCACATAACTGTATAATTCATGAAATTTCGTATTTATCATTTTTCAATCCTACACTTTGCATTTAGTGTCATTACTTGACAACGAACAAGTTTATACAGAATCAGTATTAGAAGTTCTGTACCAAGGCGTGTTAATAAAGGTGATAGCAGGCCTTGTTCTGTACAGAGACAAAATTCAAGGCCAACGTAACTCAGAAAATGACCCACATAATTTTATATATACATTAGAAACATTATTTGTTATTTTGTTGAGGTTATATCAAATTCATATTAGATTTTTGTTTATTTATTCGACCTTTATTTTTAACTATTATAATTTGTTTTTAAATGAATGTTCGAAGTAGTTTTTTTGTTTTAAAATAATTATTTTATTTGCTCAACAATTCTTCAGGAGATACACAATAAAGAATACATAATAATATTTTAAAACACGATAAGTTCTGTCCAATTAAAAAAACCATTTCTATGACTTGGAGTCTTTCTATATTCAGGTAACGATATAATATTTCCGTTGTACTACCTCGAGCTTTTTATTTAAAAAAATATCTGAGATCTTGCTCACATTAATCTTCTGTTGGTTGGTTGATAATGTATACAATATTCTAAAAGATAATTATATAATTAGCACAATTAACAAACTCCATCCCTCATAATTGTATTCGAACATTGCCATTTTGTAATATGTCATTCATTAACTAACATAGAGCATATCCACATACTCTTCATGTTTCTCAACTATAACCTGCACTCCAATAGACTTTCCTTTTCTAGTTCTGTAACTAGAGACGAATTCGCTTCAATCACATCAGTATCCATAGTGATAATCATCATCGTTACCTTGAGGTGTGCAAAGTATACTTGGACCATTGAAGTATCTTCGAATACACTTCTGCAATGATTTTTTATTAACTGGTTCATTCATATAATATCGTAGTCGTTTTACGATAAAACTTACTTAATTGTTTGCGGTCCAACATCTGGATGTTGTACTAAAAATACTCTTCGGATCCGCTATCTCAGCATTACCATTGCCATGCCATGATGATTTTGATCTCAACGCACATTCATTCAGCATAAAGAAGATGTTTTTCCGACCTTAGCATTATTCATTAGTTAGAGTTGAGTAGTTTAAAAAAGTATTATATATGCATTTTGTAATTTTTTTAAATTAATTTTAAATTTCAATCGCTTTGAAATAATAAATCAAATAGCCTCTGTTTAGGCGGATGCAGTTTATAATAAGTATTATTTTATATATATTTTTTAAATGTATGTAAACAAAAAATATCTGATTTAAAGAGAAATATTTTGGCACTTTTTCTTGCTCTTATAAGTGGTCCCTATCTTCTGTCATTAAAAGTGGTCCCCTTCTTATAAGTGGTCCCAATCATCGATAATATCGATAATAATAGCGGTTGGTTTCAATGTCTCTCATCGACACTTAAACAACCGCTGTCTTTTACAGCTGATTTTGACATCTCACCAAACACACAGAACAACAACAACAAAACAAAAATAATAAATACCAAATTTTTTATTGCCAGCTTGTCATCCCAATTTAAGTAAAAAATAAAAAATACACTGTAATTGACGAAAGTCCTCCAGGAATATTTTGAAATCAATGTGAAAGTGCCTAACGTGTCGTTGATGATTATTTAAATATGTCGTGGTTAAATAGTAGTTTAAATACCATTAAAGGCCAACTTACAACTTTGGCCAATGAAATCTTAGAGGAAACGGCTGGACCAGGTGATATAGAGTATGGTGGTCCGCCGCAGATTGATAATAAAACAGCCATAGAAATGCTGGCTGATACGCAGCGAGAAAAGGATGAATTGGATAAATTGTGTTCCGATAAGGAAGTGGAGGTGAGTGTGGCATGGTGGAGAAGAACTGGGACGTGGACGGACGTGTGTGTGTTGCGCCGCATTTTGCATTTTGCAAAATGTATGTGGTGTAGATAGAAATTTCGATTTTTCATTTTCTGAAGAACAACAAACGACGATATAAAGTGAAGTAATTCGTGAAGTGGTTGAAATAGCATTGTATGGCTATAAAACAACAAACATTTAAGAAGGAGTTTGATTGCATTCGTTGTGGTTTGGGAATTTTGTTGTGGTTTAATGTTTGAAAAGTGTGTACTTTATAATGGATACATAACTTTGCAATGCATACAACGCCTAAGCTGCTGATATGTTTCAAGACTTTATCATAATTATTCAAACGCCTATCAGTTGAAAGTTTACATACCAAGTGCACGGGTAGCGAGCAATATATACCTTTAATATCCTTACAATTGGATATGGCATCGTTGGCAGACCATTCTTAAATCAAGTCGTTAGGAGTATTTTTGATTGTGCCATCTTTAGGCTCGAATGTGAAGTGAATAGATAAGAACCTATGTGAGAATGTAACTGGTAAGACTCTAATATATAATGACGTGTACTATATATATTTCATACATTACGAAATAAAGAATATTGTAAAAACGAGGTTCTGGTTTATGTAATTTCAAAGTAAATGCTGCTGCCAGCATGTTATTATGGAATTCTAGGCACACTATGAATTCTTGACGAATTCTGACAACCACAGTTGTGGTTTTGACAAAGTCTATGTACTTGAGCAGATCTTTGGAATGGTCTCTTGGTTGTAACACAAACTTATGCGCATCGGGGGTTTCTCCTCTCGATGCAAGTTGTGTGAATGAATTGCATTTCAAATGGTAATTGATTACTAAAATGAAACATGTAAGGAAAAGGAGTCAGTGGTGCAATATCTTATACCAACCATAGGTTTCAGACTTATTGGTATGTATTAAAATTGCAATTGATTTTTTATTATTGGAATTACTTTTCATACCAAAAGGAACAAGTCTTTTAAAATATTCCATATAAACTAGTTTAGTTTTGATTATTTAGTGATACTTTTTATTCACTTAATAAAAGTTTAACACAAACTACATTAATTGTATTTGATTTGATTTATTTATTTCAACTTGTAATTCAATTGTTATTTATTAATTAAAAAAAGAACATATCACAGAAAATAAGACTAAAAGGGATATATCTGCGGATTTCCATATAAAACTACGTATTCAATTCCGATGCATTCAAGTTAGAATTACGGAATGATCCTAATTGGCTCAAACAAACTATATAACTCAACTGAATACAATCAACTGCAGTCGAAACTCTCTGTAATATACTTCTATATAAAGAAGTATTCTTTATTGCGAATTAATTTTTATGAAAACTTTGTTATTTCTGCGGATTTCCATATACATATATGAACCTTCGAAAACTACATATTCAATTCCGATCCATTCAAATTAGAATTTCGAAATGATCCTAATTGGCTCAAACTAACTTTATATCTAATCTGAATAGAATTAACTACAGTCGATACACTCTATAATAAACTTCTATATACAAATGTTTTCTTTATTGCGAATTAATCTTTATGAAAACATTGTTTTCGTTCTATTTTTAGTGTATTTTGATCTCGATATAACGCATTTCCCAATAGCAAATCCACATTTTTTGCGCTCTCGAGTTTCATAATTATCTATTTCTTTCTAGAATGATTTTGTTTAAACATCCTCATCATTTGCTCGTCAGAAAAGGAAGACGACAGAAAAAAGTTATTTTAAAGATAAATGCAAAATTTAGAAACTCGAAACCGCAAAAATGCGGTTTGAAAAAAATGTGGAGCCCAGATAAAGGTTGTATATTTCCTTATAACGAAAAATTTTGCCGCAGTAACTTCAAAGTTGAAGTGTTTTCAATCTCCATATGACAAATTTATTCAAATCATTATTCGTTATTCAGCACCAATAAATTTTT
Organism: Polietes domitor; assembly: GCA_947397865.1. NCBI lineage: Eukaryota > Metazoa > Arthropoda > Insecta > Diptera > Muscidae > Polietes > Polietes domitor. The sequence goes on from OX377620.1 coordinate 53,331,167, forward strand.
ACCAAAAACTTTAGGGGACTCCCAAACTTTACAATTGATAACTGCAATTGGCAACAGTTACTGATGTCTTGCCGATGATATCGTATTAACAAATCTTTCCTAATTAAGCTATACTACTTTTTGGCAGAATTTGTTTCGAAAGTTAATAGTTTAATTTAATTTATCAATTCAAGGATAATTTACTGTAAATGGCAAGAAATTCAAAATTCTATATTTAGCTTTTTGTTGTGACATGCCTAAGTCGACCATTTACTAAGTCGTGTAAGGACACACAGGTTTATTTTCCTGCAAAATATATATTGTAAAGGGAGAAACACGTGTTTTTAAGGAAATAAATTGCGAATAACGCACTTCTGTGTCATTCAGATAAACCAAATCACAATTAGTCAATGGAAAACATGTATATAACTTGAAAGAGACATAATAATAGGAAAAGTTCTAAGTAATATATTAGATAAAAAAGGACAATCGTTTTCTGATAGTTCTTGTTGCATTTCATCTTCTTTCAAATTTGCTACCTTAAAGTATCAATATAAAATAAAATCTCTATATAAAATCAATTATAAAATCGCCGACTAATCCTCTTTCTCAAATTCCAAGAAAGCTCTATATATTTCACAACGCCATCATCATCAAATAACATTCTCTTGGTATATAAACTAAATAAAAATTTAATATATTTAGCGTCTGAGTCGACCGTTCATTTTCTTTCATATATATAAATGGGCCCAACATTACTGCTACTCATCCAGGTAACGAGCGTTTACTCAATAATGGCCATGTTGTGGTAATAACTTAACTTTTTGGTGTAAAACGCATAGGCATTCTTGAAAAGAACTCTTTTTAAAGGCAATAATTATTTTTTCACTTATCAACATCCATCGAGTCCAATTTGGTTGTTCAATGTTAAGTATTTTGATTATGTATTCTTGCTGTATTCAATAATGAAAGATTAGATGTAAGACTTTTGCATAAATAAATGTAATTTTAATTGATATAAATAAAACAGAGTTCAGTATAACAAAAACAAGTTTTATGTAAATTTATTGTGTCCAATAAAAATTTTTTTCTAGGAAGTTTTTGTATAATTCACTTGTATTTTTCAATTTTTTTAGCGCTCCTCTATATAGAATTCAACCAACCAATTGATTGGCCAAATTAATGAAGAAATATTTGTATGCCCTTCACTAGGGTATTATGTCTCTGTGCATTTATTTGTAACACCCAAAGACCCATTGTTAACTGTACGGATAGGCTTAGAATCGCTTTCTGGATCAATTCAGCCATGTCCGTATGTCTGTCTGTCTGCCCGCTCGTCCGTCTTCTATTCTTGTAATCAAAGTACAGGTCGCAATTATTGTCCGATCGTTACAAAAATTGCCACAAGGACGGACGCTATTTAATTTGAAATAAATAGGTTCAGATTTACATATAACCATCATACAAATTTCGCTCCCGATTTGAAGTTTTGCGCTCTAGAAACCACATATTTTGACAGATTTTTCTTAAATTTGGCAAAATACTTTATATTTCATCTACAAACATCTGTGGTGAAAATGGCTCAAATCGGTTCAGATTTATATATACCTCCCATATAAATGTCGCTTCCGATTTGACTTTTTCCGCTCTCGAGGCCATTTCTGTTAACCGATTTCTTTAAATTTGTCACAACAACGCATATTTTAACTAGAAACAAACTGTGGTGAAAGTGGGTCAGACCTGTTCATATTTATATATAGTTCCCATACATTTTTTTTTCACTGAACCAACACTCAGGGGATGTCACCTATAAATGCAGTGCATTGCGTTGGTGGAAGGAAGATCAGGTATGGAAAGGAGGAAAGAGGGAGTAGTGTCTGTTGACATCTGTTTTGAATCTCTGAATGTCGTAATTGGAGGGAAAGATATTTGCCGGAAGTCGATTCCACATACGGATAGTACGGGCGAAGAACGAATTTATTCTGTAATGTGTAGTGCGGCCGGTTGTCCAATCGACAACAAATGGCTGAGCGTTCCTGGAGAGTCGCGTATCTCTACCGAACGTTCTCACGGGCGGTATGAGATCACGAATTTCCGAAGAACAAACACCATGAAAGTATCTATAGAACAATGACACACAACCAACATTACGACGGTGTTCAAGGGAGACAATAGAATTGGATATCCTACCATCACCTATCAACACCATCGCCCTCCTCTGGACACGGTCAAGTAGCTCAGTGATGGGAGTTGTATTCCATCTTTGGTCTGATGTAGGTAGTGTAGATATTGAGAATATCAGAGGGAGTGAAATATTTCTTACATCTTTTTAAAAAGCCATACATATCATATCATACAAAACATATACATATCTCTCCTGAATTTACTCTTTTTGCTCTAGAAACCATACATTTTAATCCACTTTGTTATAATTTGGCACAACGCCTCATATAACAACTAAAATCTGAAAGTGGCTCAGATCGATTCATATATATATACAGCTGTATATATAATTTTCGCTCCCGATTTGACGTTTTCCGCTCTCAAAACCATATATTTTGACAGATTTTCATAAAATTTAGCACAATACTTTTTGATCTATAAACCACATAATTTAGCCGATTTTGATCAAATTTGGCACAACACCTTATATTTTAACTAGAAACATCTATAGTGAAAATGGATTATATTATATTATATTTATATATAGCTTACATATAAATGTCGCAGATTTCACCTTTTCTGCTCTAGTAAACAAATATTTTGACAGATTTTGATCAAGCTATATTTCACCTGGAAACATACACTGTGAAAGTGGGTATCATCGGAACATGATATAGGACAAATTCTCACCGAATTGAATTCCATTGTAGCAGAAAGTTTTAAATAACGAAGGATCATGCTCACAGTTATTTTTCGTGGATTTTGCCATTTCTTGTTTTAAATATAACATTATTTATTATAATAACATTAGATCCTTCGTAAACTTTATTGTTTTTTTTTGTAAAAACGGTACTGTGTCCCTGGTACTTACTCTAAAACAATTGTAAACATGATTGCTGTCGAAGTTAAAAGAAGAAGAATAATCCAGCGAATAATAATAATTATTGGCCAATGTCAATAATCAACATTTCTTAAATTATGTTTATCATTAGATTAGAAACTATTAAAAATAGAAAAATGTTAAATATAATGTTATAACATACTAACAAAATTTATGAATAATAAGTCTGTTAATTAAAAATATTTAATATATTTTAGTTTTTTCGTTTGTATTTTTTGGATATTGTTTAAGACCATTTTGCATCTATATTTAATAGAATGCAAATTTATTTACAAATGGTGACATTTATTACTTGGCTGCAGACTACCACGATCATGCTTTCGACCATGTCAAAAGTCTTTTCAAGTGGCTTCGCAGCGACTTTTCAACATAAAACCCGGCCTCTTTAAGTAAATGATTCTCACAAACGAACGAGAAGCAGAACAAAAAAATTATAACAAATAAAAAATATGTGAGGCCGCCTTAAGGGTTGAAGATAGGGTAGGAGTGTTTTTAGGAAATATTGGGATTGAAAAAATATTTGGAGCGTGGGAACAAATTTTATAAAAATTCGCGATCGTATGAGGTACTTCCGAGCCAGTAGTGGTGTTCCATTCTTAAATGACAAAGTTCGACCTTTCCAATAAAATCAGAAATTTGAAAAAATAATCAGTACTTTTTTATAGCCGATTCTAATTTAAAGTTTGGAATTGCCCACCCTATACATACTTACTTAAAATTTTCTAATTTCATTTTCATATTTTAAAAATATTTTTATTTTTAAATCGCCGATCTAATTTATTTAAATTTCCAAATTATTGTGAAGTTTGTTTTGAGCTTTCTTCTGGATACCACAAGAAATACTTGGAGATGCTAAGCTTCTTATAATTTTTTTCACAAAAGAGAATACTAATATGGATTATGTCTAAATCAGCGATGCTGTCAGAATTCAATATGAGACAAATGTGCTCATAAATGTCGTTTGCAAAGTTATTTATTCGAAGATTAATTTTTTGATGGAAATATACAGGAGATGTTCTCAAATTTTATACGTTTCGCTGCTAATATAATTATTTTCGTACTTTTCTGCATCCATTTTAATTTAATCAATATTTTGGGTAAATCTTAACTCAGTGGTATTAAGTGGTTAGTTCAGCTTATATTCACATCTAGTAAACCAATCATGTGATAGTCATGATTTTCTAGCGTATTTTTATTGTAGAATATATACACGAAACGCAAATGTTTTGTAATTTAAAAACCGTTTAACCTACATGAAAACACCGGTTTCTCCGGTTTATCGAAAATGCCAATTTTTTAAAAAACCGGTGGACGGTGTCGGAGTTAACACCGGTTAACCGGTTTTCGGTTTCGGTTTTGACATACCTAGTTGTTGCCTAGAAATAATGTCACAATGCCCAAACGCAACGACATATTGCGCAAAAAATCGATAAATTTTACAAAAGCCAATCAATGCATCGTTTTTAGGCTTTATGACATTTTCAATTTGGGCGTTATGACCTTGGCCAGGGTAATATCCCAGTTCAAAAAAATACATTTTTTCATTTTCTTGGAGACTATTCATGAACCATTATTTCTTTGTGAAAATGAAATTCGCAACATTTGTAGTCATCATAATTTCCATTAATTGAACATATATGCGGGTGAGATCTGACCTATATCCCTCAAATGAGAGTACGACGAAAATTGGAATATTATTTTTTGTCAGACAAAACACTATTTATTTATTTTCGCCTCAATTTGTATGGATTGAAAAAAATTAACAATGTGTCAGGCAAAAACGAAATCTGCGGAGCCCGCGGAATTCAAATTCCAATTTGAGACAGACAGACGGACATGGCTAGATCATTATAGAATTTTTAGTCAATTTCCACGGGCTAAGAACTCATCTTACCCCCTTGGTTTCTCGGAGAAATGTTTTTAGACTTTTACGTAGATTTTTCTTTATGTCGTATACTTTGTGCAAAAAAAATTAGCCATCCTAATATTGTTGAATTTTGAATTGCCTATATCTCGTTTCGATAATAAACCAGTAAGGGAAGGCTAAAGTCGGGCGGGGCCGACTCTATGATACACTCCACTTTCAATCCGAATACAATTCAATTCGTTGAAAAAGTGAAAACGGGAAGGTTTTTCGTATCCTGTAAATGTATGTGTTTGACAAAAAATTGTATGTTGGAAAGGACATTTTTATGAGTATATATTGAAACCTGGAACAAAATAGGTGAAATATAAAATGTATAGTTTGGCCAAAATCGGTTAAACTTATGGGAGCAACATTTGAATTTGGGCTATATTTAAATCTGAACCGATCTTACCCGCTTTCACCATAGTTTTGTTTAGTTAGATTATAAGATGTTGTGCGAAAATTAAAGAAAATCGAGCACAATATGTGGCTTTTACCCCAATTTCTGCATAGTGTTTCTAGTTGGATTATAAGATGTTGTCCAAATTTAAAGAAAATCGGGTACAATATATGGTTTTTAGAGCGCAAAATTCAAATCGGGAGCGACATTTGTATGGGGCCTATATCTAAATCTGAACCGATCTAGCCCGCTTTAGCCACAGGTGTTTCTAGTTAGATTATAAGATATTGTGCCAAATTTAAAGAAAATCGATTAGAATATGTGTCATTTAAAGCGGAAAAAGTCAAATCGGAAGCGACATTTATATGGGGGCTATATCTAAATCAGAACCGATCTTACCCAATTTCTGCATAGGTGTTCCTAGTAAGATTATAAGATGTTGTGCCAAATTTAAAGAAAATCGAGTACAATATGTGGTTTCTACAGAGGAAAATGTCAAATCGGGAACGACATTTGTATGGGGGCTATATCTAAATCTGAACCGATTTGACCTATTTTCACCATAGATGTTCTTAGTTTAAATATAAGATGTTTTGCCAAATCTGAAGACAATCTGATACAATATGTGGTTTCTAGAGCGGAAAAAGTCAAATAGGGAGCGAAATTTGTATGGGGGCTATATGTAAATCTGAACCGATCTGACCGATATTCACCATGAGTGTTTCTAGTGGTAATATAAGATGTTTTACCAAATCTGAAGACAATCTGATACATTACGTGGTCTCTAGAGCGGAAAAAGTCAAATCGGGAGAGAAATTTGTATGGGAGCTATATATAAATCTGAACCGATCTAACACATTTTTACCACAGGTGTTTCTAGTTACAATATAAGATGTTTTGCCAATTTTAAAGAAAATCTGTTGTAATATGTGGTATCTAGAGTGAAAAGAGTCAAATCGGGAGTGAAATTCGTATGGGGGCTATATCTAAATCTGAATCGATTTTCTTCAAATTAAATAGCGTTCGTACTTATCCCGAAAAACATCGTTGTGCAAAGTTTCATTTAGTTCTGTCTACAATTGCGACCTGTATCGTGATTACAAGAATAGATGGACGGACGGACAGACAGACAGACAGACAGACGGACATTGCTAAATCGACTCAGAAAGTGATTCTAAGACGATCGGTATATTTAACAATGGGTCTATCTCGTTTCCTTTTGGGTGTTACAAACAAATGCACAAAGACATAATACATAATACGAACAGAGATTCGTGGAGTGTATAAATATTTCATTTAGTTTTCAGAAAAATCATTGACTGGAATGTCATTTGACTGGAATGACTCATATATAACATGAATCTGAAGCAAATAAGATTCTCCTTAAACCAATCTGGTTAAAGATATATTTTCCACACTTTTTAAATGTCATACGTCCTGACTCCACGATCATTATTCTTGTTTTTGTATCTTTTACTCGTGTTCATGTCTCGCTCTGACGAGAGAAGCACAAGTAATTTACATATTTTCATACTAGCGCATATGTATTTATGCAGATTAGATTCTTACTTACATTTGTTGTTTACACCTTGATTTACAGATTGTAGCGCTGCGCAAACAGATTGAAACATTATTACAAAATCAAATTAGCGATACTGGAGGCGGCGGTAGAGCAAGTGGCAGCGTCGGCGGCGCCTCAGGCAGTGGACGTACGTCGAAAACGGTAAGTTCTCCTTTTTTCTTCAAGTACTTCTAAGTGAATATTATTCAAATAAACAACGGAATCGACTGTGATGACGATGCCATAACATGGTCGCCAAAGGACAACAACTGAACTACATTTGCATACATTGTATGTAATGTATGTACTTGGTATATATGTATGGATATAGGCATATGCATATGTATTTCCGGATTGCTTGTTTTGTCATACATTATTTACACACATCGAGCATACATATGCATGTATGTACATATATGGAGAAGGAAACCATACCGAAAGTTATACATGGAATCGTGTATAAACGCATATAACAAAAGTAAATATTTACATACTGATAAAGAACGAAAATGCAGTCCCTGCTGCGCGACACTCGCCAACACACACTCCACTCTTGTGCACCTTGTCGTTTTGGTGAATGCATTCTCAAACAGAGATTATCTGTTCTTATCAATGGTAGATAAGATTTCTTTCATTGAAATATTTAAACTCATAAATTTATTAAACAGTGGGTTGAAAGAACCATTTTATTAAATATTTCCTCAACATTAGGGATAAGATTTTTTTAACTTTTATAAATTACAAAAAAAAATGTATCTTACGTCCTGAAGTCTTTCAGACTGACGGCGAAACTTTGCATTTGATCGAATGTAGGTTATATACTAGAGCTATGAAAATCAAATCCACCAAATAGCCTTCATCAGATTATACTTTACGAGTATTTGAAATGAAATAACTGACTACAAAACTTGTAAAATCCAACGCATTTCTCTTCGTGTAACGATTTAAATAAAAAGTTGAATGCAACATTTTTGTGAAAAACTTTATTGTTTTGTTCTGATTTCTTCTTCATATTTAGGCTTTATTTATGTATTTTCTTTCTTGTAACGCGTTTGTGATTTATACCACAAATATATGAAAATCAAATAGCAAATAAATAAAAATTCATCAAAAAGTAAATATTAATCCATTATTTTATTTTTATTTTTATTATTCCAAAAAAATAACCGAGCCAGATAGGTTATAAAATACTTCCATCTTAAATTATGAATAATAAAATTAACTTAGAAACAATATTAAAATTTATAAAAACAACTAATAATACCCTACACATCCCAAGAAGCAATAAACAAAATGACATCAATATTAAGTCTCTACTCAATATAAGACTACTCTTATAAGTGAATTGCACAGTCTATATAAAATAATCAAATATTATGAACAAAATACCAGCTTAATCTGGATATTGTGAAATGATAGCACGAATAACTATTCAAAAGAGACTGCTAATCATAGCAGTACTTATAATATGAAAATTAGAAATTAAACTAAAGTTTTTTCTTGTTCGTATGACAGGAATAATTAAATGATTTCAGCGAGACTGACAATCTATTATATATTCGAATAACTCTAACATGAAATGATTGTCCTAAAGTTGCAGCTATACGGGGGAATATAAGCTGAGGGTTTCTTGTAGATCTTCCAAATCTGAAAAATTTAATCAAATACAGAGGGGTTTGCATTTTATATATCTTGTAAAAGTGGAGCTGGTTTCTAATGTTTACAAAATCAGAAAAACTACAACCCAAAAAACTCTTAACATATGCCGATACATGCTGATGCATTTGATACTTGAAAATATGTAATGGATTTTTGTAAAATGAACTTGAAAATTGTGGCGCTGAAAAATCATCTCCTGTATTAAATTATTTCATAAAAAATGGAGTCAGTGACGTCTTTTTTCGCCAGATGCATCATTTGAAAGGTATTGATTCCTTCTATTTATTTTTCATAACACTTTTTACAAAATATTTATAAGAAATATTAGTTTTTACTTGTCACTTTGAACAACAAAACAAGTAAGTAAGCTTCAGTCGGCTAAACTTACTTATATATACCCTCACTCTCAGATAACATATATACGGAAGTTATAAGGAATACAATATTATGTGGGGCAGGATAATTTGTGTGGAAGATGCTAGAAGGTTCGTGCCACATGATCCCAGCTTGCACATTTATAAAACAATTATAAAAACATGATCAAATATCAAGTCATAGTGGATTCCATGCACCAGTATAAAAGTTATGTAGGATTTAATATTGCCTTGGATAGAGACAATTGTGTGGGAGGTACAAGAAGAGGCGTGGCTAAAGTGTAAATACTTTTTAGGTTTAAAGTGATCATAGAAACATTTTTAAATATCAAATTGCAAATGGTTTTGACTACCCGTATGGATTGCTAAATGTAAAATTTCTGTGAAATCATCCGATCATCCTTACAGAATAACAGCTTTAATTTTACGTAGTTTTGCGAGATTTGTGTGGGAGATGCTGGATGGGGTGTGGCAAAACCCGCCATATTTAGTACACTTAAAGTGACTATAAAAACATTATCAAATACCAAAATATAGCTGATTCCGATTATCCGTGTGGAAGTTATTTTGGTTTTAATATAACATTGGAATATGGGCTATTTGTGTGGGAGGTACCAGAAGGGGCGTGGCATCTTCGAAATTAAACTAAGTTTGGGAAAAATATTGCGATGTGCAAAGTTTGAATAAATTCCTTAACCTCATTCGACAGTTATCGTGTAGACCAGCCATCCAGACGGGCGAACGGAAATGGCTCAAACAACCTACAAAGTGAACCTTGACCCTTCTGATACTTCCCGTACAAATGGTGCATATATCTATGTTCAAATAAAAACAATGTAACTTCCACAGTTATATTTTGGTATTTGATAACTATTTTATAATCCTTTTAAGCGCACAAAATATGGAATATGGGCGATTTTGCCACACCCCTTCTGGTATCTCTTACACAAAGTGGCATAAGCTTTGTTTAAAATAAAACCGATATAACATTCATACGGGATTCATATTTGAAATTGTTTTTAAAATCACTTTAAACCTAAACAATATTTACGCTTTAGCCTCGCCCCTTCAAGTACCTCCTACACAATTGTCTCTATCCTAGGTAAAAATAAATGCTTTATAACTCCTACACCGGTGCCTAAATCCATTATGACTCGACATTTGATCATGCGACCTGTACTTTAATTAGAAAAAATAAATGGACGGCCATTGCTAAATCGACTCAGCAAGTGATATGTATAATGAACGATGGGTCTATCCCTTTGGGTGTTACAAACAAATGCACATAGACATAATACCCTAGTGGAGGGTATAAAAATACATAAATTGATTTTCTGCACGCATTAGCAGAAACGAAATTTTAGACAAATGAACTTCGTTTGCTGGTTTCTTTTGTGGATAACATTTTTTGGTTGCAGTAAACATGTCATCACTTGTTGTAAATGATGAAGGTATTTTATGTGAAGAGAAATAGATTTGGTTCAAATTCTATACAAACTATATATAATCTATTGAATTATTAAGAAAAATTAAAGTCAAGCGCAGAAAAACTAGGTGTTCAGGACAACTTAAAATTTTATCAGGGCATTGATTCGAAACACAAACACACACGTTTAATCCATGAGTGGCTTCTTTATAACTGTCGAAAAGTGTTCCTCCCCAATCTCCAGACATGAAACCCCACCGGAAATTTGTGGCATGAATTGGGCCGCCGTATTCGCCGCCACTCAATAACCTTCACATCCGAAAACGATTACATGAATAATGGGATAAAATACGAATTTCCTTTACCAGAAAAATCGTGGAAAATGTACCAAAACGTGTAAAAACAAAAAGATGTTTTTGCCTTATTAAATATCATTTTTTTAAGAAAAAAAAAACCGAAGATTAATGAAGCTATGATTTTTGATGTAAATGCAGTAATGCGTTGTTTTTTATTACTTGTAATCAGTTAATGATTATTTTTTGGTGGATTTTGATACTAACATAGTGCGACAAATTGCAGTTTAATCTCTGCAATTCAAGCACCACTATGACGGTTCGTTAGTGTATCCAAAATGATGACGATTGCCTAAAGGATTTTTTTTGGATACACTAACGAACCGTCATAGTGGTGCTTGAATTGCAGAGATTAAACTGCAATTTGTCGCACTGTGGTATCATAACTAGGGTATCCAATTATTCCGACTTCTAAGATATTCGATTAATTGTTTATTCGAAAGCTAAGAATTTCCAATTAATCGAATAAACGCCTGAAGAGTTAATCATCAAATAATTGCTCAACTCATTAAAACATAATTAATATAGGTTAGGGAATTTTTTTTCATAAATTTATTTATATCTGCGAAATTGTTTAAAATATCGAGAAAGAGCATGGGAATGGATTAAAGGAATTATAATTCTTAATTTTTCAACATTTATTTCACCTATATCGGGACAGCCGTTCTCGAGTTATGACAAACAAAAGACCATAAGATAACAAAAGTGGGTGGGGGAGCGTGCCAGGGCGTCCCGCGAAAACGGGTACCTCAGGAAAAAAATCCTTTAGGCAATTGTCATCATTTTGGATACACTAACGAACCGTCATAGTGGTGCTTGAATTGCAGAACCACTGTTGCACTGTGTAATCTAATGGTGAATTAAAATTATAAAGTAAAGTATTATGTTTAATTTCATTTGTAAACCAAATTGAAAAAAGATTTTATTAAAATGAAGTTTAAGGCAAACTGAGAAGCTACACCTTTTCAAGATTATAATCAGAACATACAAATTTATATTGAGAAATTTAAATTCATATTAGGAACATATAAAATAATAATGAGTAATGTATATTTATAATAGGAACATGTTAATTCATAATGAGGAATGTAAATTAATAATGGGAATTGTAAATTTATAATGAGAACTATTAATTCATAATATGAGCATAACAATTCATAATGAGAAATACAAGTTCGTAATCAGAAAATCCAAATTAGTATTGACTAAATATATCTTCATATTCAATATAAATTCATAATGAGAAAACATAAAATCATATTGAAAAAATATAAAATTATAACGAGAACATTGATAAAATATTTTACTTGAAATTGATATAGGAAAATGTAATGAATAATAATATGAATTATGATTATTCTCCCACATTCATATCATTTAAAGATTATGCATCTGAGTGAAATATGCTTGTATGTTGCTCTGCAATCCCCAGTTATAATTATATTTGCCTCATCCACAACGCTCTCAAGGTACTGCATTCTCTTTTCGCAAAAATCCGGACCACGAACGAGATGGCGATAATCTTCGCGAACGCATCTTACGAACGTGGAAACAAAAGCTCTCTATACAGTAACTCCACTGATGAGTTATCCCACAATGGACAGGAAATGCGTATATAGTCAACGTGTGTATGGATGACTGTGGTTCTCCTTTTTTCCATTACCAAATACAAAAATCGTCTTAATCGAAATTTATTACATTCAATTTATAACATTCATTCGAATTTATTACATTCAAAAAAATAAGTTTTTCTCTTTAGAAAGCAGTTTCTAATATTGATTCGATCTGTGCCTGCCCTTTATTTGATTCAATTTTCACGAAATTTTATTTCAGCTATTTTAGATGAAAAGGAAAAAGAAACATTTTCATTTCGATGGGTCACTTCAGTCTACCTTAACAGTGCCAAGTCCATTTCGACTAGACTTTCTTTATGACTGAGAAGAAACTATAGAAGGAAAAGTAAATTAAAACCTAATTAAACCCCTAATTAAAATGGCAGTATAACTGTGTGTATCTGAGATTTAACAAAATGTTTTTGTTGTTGAATGAACCTAGCCGCGCAATTGAAAGTATTCCACCATTTTAAGCCGCACAATTGTATTATTTACCTGCCAAGTGTTTTTGTTCTTGATGAAAATGAAACCATTTCGGCTTTGTTTGCATCAGACTCATTCTTTATGAGAATTTTGTGCGTTTTTATTTTATCTACAGACAGAAAATAAACGGCGTATGTTTTTGGTATTTTGTTTATTTTTCTCCTTATACATATGTATGTACATAATATGCATGCATGTATGTATGGCTGTATGTATTATCACTTTTTTATCATTATTGGTCTTTGGTGTCGTTTAATATTTTATTGCATACACCGACCCCGACAACAACAACCAACATACGGAACGCCGTGTGTTGGAACGCTGCTCTATATTTTGCCATAATTTTCAGACATACGCACGAACGGCTGTCATAAAATATGTGCGGTCGGTATTCCGGGAATCATTTGATTAAATTAAACTTTATCAAAAGGTTATCCGTTCCAAATGACTTCATAGGTAATGTGAACGTGCACATACATTTGTACACAACTGTACCAATTGCAATCATAAATTGGAATATTATGTTTGTAAGTACAACCTATTAAAGATATGAATATAAGGTTGGATTCGCCGCATGTGTTAGAGATGTCTGCCGATTCTTCTTGAGCCTTGAGGATTATATTCAACAGACTGTCTCGTTGGTTTCCTCATCAAAGCAAATATCGTAGATATAAACTTTCTAAAATCTGTTAATGTTTACGATCTGCACATTATGCAACAAAAGAGAAAAAAATAGTGTCAGGGAATACAAAAATATTTTTTGTACACTGTGGCTTAGTGTTTCATAAAAGAAACACCAAAAACTTGTTTAAGGATTTTTTTTGTCAAAATTCCCATTTTCGGCTTTAATATTTGTACTATCATTTTGGGACAGTAGTTCCAATCACGCCCGGTTATATACGTTGATATTAATTATGTGAGTTTGACTTTCACGTAGAAACCGGGAGTTAGAAACTGTTAAGTATGTTTTATTCGGTTAAACCAATTTATATATACCTTCACTCTTCACTTACCTTTTTGCATCGGCAGGGAGAGAGGTTTGTCAACTGTATTTACACTTTGATTCTGATTCACAAAATTTCTTTAGGTTAAACATATCAGGGTTGGAAATGGAAAAACAAGTTCCAGTCACCCCACGAAAATAAAGTTGGGATTGTTTAATGATGATTTGCAATATATTTCGTTCCTAGATCAAGCCATCTGTGAGCTAAACGCTTCTGAAAATAACCCTAAAAATCATGTTTTTCCGGTGTAATTTTTTTGTGTTACATTTTTTTTTCAAAATCTTTTTCTGAAATAATGGACACTTTAAATGAAAATTTTGAATTTGAAGTAATTTTTGTGGATTTTCATAGTGCCCCACGGGAAAATGGACTGTCCCAGGACAAGTCCCGGAACTGGTCCCTGGTGGGTAAGGACCGGTCCTGGTTCTAACCCAAATGTGTGAAGGGGACCGGTCCCTTTTACCATTGTCTTGGACATGACCTAGAATCGGTCTCAAAGGACTTGACCTGGAACCGGTCTCAGATGACATGACTTGGAACGCACCTCAAGAGAATTTACAATTAATTCACACTTTGGGAGCAGTTCTGTGATATATCCATATAGACCTATCCCAGGATAGTTACGTTTATAGCAATTGCCACCGATTTTCCGTAGGGTGACTACTGAAAACTTTTGGTGGTAGTATTTTATAAAAACTAAATAGCTGCAGGAAATATCTTTCGAATGATGCCTAAACATTGGAATGAAATTGAAGCCGCGCGCTCATTTTTTGTGAAAAGCGTTTGAACATTTTGGCTGTGAAAACCATCTCCTGCATTAAATTATTTCACAAAAATGGAGTCAGTGACGTTATTTTTCGTCTGGTATTCATCATTTAGGCATCATTCGAAAGGTATTGATTCCTCCTATTTATTTATATTTATATATTTATATACATATTTATTTTTACAAATGTCACCTTAAAAACCCGCAAAAAAAAAATAATTCTACCAATGAGATATTCTAAGACAAAAATACAATTTTTTATTTAAAGTCCTTCCAAGGGTCCATTAACTCAGAAAATAGATTGGGCAAAAATGCAACTTTAAAAAAATTACACGGTATAAAAATGATTTTTAGAGGTGTTTTCAGGAGCGTTTAGCATGCGGATGGCTTGACTCAGTGACCAAATATTTTGTAGATCATCATTAAACAATCCAATCAACATTTCAATTGGAAGATTTGCCTTATAAACAGACATAGATGCTGCGGCTGAACTGATTAAAAATATTATCTTGATTGGCATGAAGTCATTTATTCCAGCCAAAGTCATTTCGTATAAACCATTTAATAAAAGTTGGTTTAATCAGACATGCGAAATTACTGTCAGATTTCAGAAAATGACGTTTAAATAAATATGCCAGCAATGATCTGCTACGCAAGCAGACAAGAACTATGTGTGTCAGGGTACTTAGACGCGAAAAGCTTCTGTACGAACAACGTTCAAGTGCTTTGGCTTTTTAAAGCTGTATAAGGAATACTTCACACCCTCTGATCTTCTCGATATCTACACTGCCTACATCAGAAATACAACTCCCACATATGGTCCGGTACTCCAGGATCTTCCTTGGAGCATCTTGACGTGTCCAGAGGAGGGTGATGATGTTGATAGGTGACAGTAGGATATCCAATTCTATTGTCTCCCTTGATCACCGTCGTAATTAGGGTTTGCATTTTCCCGTACTTTTTATATCCCGGGAAACGGGAATTATTTTTTCAATTTCCCAGGATCCCGGGATAGCTCGGGAAATCGTCAACATACTGTCCCATTTGTTAAGTATACCGATCGACTTAGAACCACTTTTTGAATCGCAATGTCCGTCTGTCTGTCTGTCCGTATGTCTGTCCATCTATTCCTGTAATCTCGATACAGGTCGCAATTGTAGCCAGAACCAAACGAAACTATGCACAACGAAGTTTTTCGGGATAAGGACGAACGGTTCAGATTTATATATAACCCCCATACGAATTTCACTCTCAATTTGATTCTTTTCACGCTGGATACCACATATTTTAACAGATTTGGTTCAAATTTGGTAGAGCATCTTATTTTTCGAATATATATATGATGAAAATGGGTCAGATCGGTTCAGATTTATATATAGCTCCAATACAAATTTGGCTCCCAATATCACCTTTTCCGTTATAGAAACCACATATATTTTATCAGATTGTTTTCACAATTGGTAAAACATATTATATTTCATCTACAAACACCTGTGGTGAAAATGTGTTAGATCGGTTCAGATTTATATATATCTCCCATTCAAATTTCGCTCCCGATTTGACTTTTTCTGTTCTAGAAACCATATATTTTATCAGATTGTTTTCAAATTTGGCAAAACATCTAATATTTAAATAAACTGGGAACACCTCTGGTGAAAATAGGTCAGATCGGTTCAGATTTATATATAGCTCACATTCAAACTTCGCTCCCGATTTGACTTTTAGTGCTCTAGATATCACAGATCTTCTTCAAATTTGGCAAAATATCTAGAAACACTCATGGTGAAAATGGGTCAGATCGGTGCAGATTTATATATAGCTTTATATTTATATTCGCTCCCAGCTTGACTTTCCTCCCAGAAACCACGTATTTTCAGAGAATTTCTTCATATTGAGCATAAAACGTTATACTTGAACTGGAATAACCTATTGTGTTAGTGGGTCACATCATTCCATGTTTGGATATAGCCCCGATACAAATATTCTTCGCGATTTGACAAATTGGGTCAGGTCATATTTGCCTATGATTAGGAAGCATACAAAAATCCTTCCCGTTTTCACTTTTTTTAGCGAATTGAATTGTAT
Source organism: Polietes domitor (assembly GCA_947397865.1). Lineage (NCBI taxonomy): Eukaryota > Metazoa > Arthropoda > Insecta > Diptera > Muscidae > Polietes > Polietes domitor. Next base: position 53,347,840 of record OX377620.1, read on the forward strand.
TCGGATAGAAAGTGGAGTGTATCACATAGTCGGCTCCGTCCGACTTTAGACTTTCCTTACTTGTTAATTTTATTGTGGAAATAATGGAAAAAATAGGCGAAGAAATATGTAAAATTTTCTACTGAATTCCCGCTGGATTCCCGTACGAATTTCCCGGGATACGGGAAATAAAAATGTACGAATTCCCGGGAATCCGCTGGAAATCCCGGGTTGCAAACCCTAGTCGTAATGTGGGTTGTTTGCCATTGTTCTACCGATACTTGCATGGTATAGGGTGAGCCATTTAACATTTTAAATTAGAATTTAAAATAGCTATTTAGCTTTAAAAAAGTACTGATTATTTTTTCAAATTTCTGGTTTTATTGGAATGTTGAACTTTGTCATTTAATAATGGAACACAATACCATTCATATGACTACCACGACTGGCTCGGTAGTACCTCATACGATTAACCCAATTTTTCAGTACATTGCCCAAAATTCACACCAAACTGTGATGCGTGTGGGTTCACTAAACCCAATATGCGGCAATTTTGCTTATTGACATAGCCACCGAGATGAAAATGAGCTTCATTTGAAACCACGAACATTTTCCGCGTAAATTTCTTACAGTTTCTACCTTTCAAAGTCGAAGTAATCGGTAGTTCAAATTTAAAATGTCCAATAGCCCACCGTATATTTGTTCTTTGGACATTCGTGATCTTATACAGCCCGTTAGAATGTTCGGTAGAGATACCAGACTTTCCAGGAACTTTCACTCATTTATTGTCGATTGGACAACTGGCCGCACTACACTTTACAAAATGAATGTGTAGTGCACCCGTACTATCCGTATATGGAATCGACTTCTGGCAAATATCTTTCCCGCTAATTACGATATTCAGAGATACAAAACAAATGTCAAAAAATACTACTCCCTTTTTGGTCCATCCAACTCTTCCTTCAGCCAAAGCAATGCATTTATAGGGGATAACGCCTGAGTGTTGGTTCAGTGGAAAAATGTTGTGCATGTTCCCGACTAAAAATAATACTCAAAATATGTTGGCTTTATCACTCAATCCACTTATGAGATAGCCAATTTTTTAAGATTTTAGTTGTGTTTGTGATGCATTTTTTTAAAATCCGCAATAACTTCCACTTTTTGGTCCGATTTGTGTTTAAAGGACTGGTTGGAAAGGTATATGAGCGGAATATTCTAGTTCGAATCAATTTTGAAAATGTATTTTAAAATTTCTACAACGTATGCGCTTTGCCAGCTGCATATTACAAATACTCGTACGAACCCGAACTTCAGCACGATTTTGGCCGAATCAACGGGCAAAAAATCGTTAATAATTGTACAGTTTTATTTACTCCCCCCGAAGCTATACACTTATTTACATACATACATATGTGCCCCCATTTCAAAAAGTTTAGCACTTTATCTATCAATACACGTTGATAAAATGCCAAAAACCACCCTAATTAATGAACAATTCGTATCTCTATTGCCCACATACATACATAGTAGTTATTCCCACATTTTGTTTTCGCTGGATTCATTGTAAATGCAAATCGTGTCCTCCTCCATCCGTTTCCTATTTTGTCCGAGAGTACATACTATTATTATCTCGATATTGATTGATCTTATCAATGTGCCACATCGTTTATCACCTGTCTAAAAATAGTGGCATAGATACCTAGATGGGGTGGGTGGTATTGGCGGTGTCTGCGGTGGTGGTTGTTTTTGCTGCCCAGATTGCAGATTGGAGCCCGTTCGTAGCTCCTATATAAGAGGGATCACAGCAGGGATTACATTCATTTGTATTATTTTAACTGTTTCGACGCAACTATTCAATACTTTGCGAGTTCGAGCCGAGTATGCCGCCCGCATAATTTCTGTTAACATTTAATTGCCAAGTATTTAACGTGTTTTAGTTTAGTTTTGTTTTCTTTTTCCATTTTCACCTGAATACGGGTTTTTTTGTAGTTTGTAAAATAGAAACGTGTAGTGCATGTAAATTGTAAATTTAAAGGGGGATTCTTTTGTGGAAATTATAACTTTTACATATTTTACAATTGTTGTGTGTTGTTTGCGAACGGAAGTTACACCTGGTTGTAATGGGAAGAGATAAGACTGAAAATTACCGCATGGGAAGAGGTAAGTTGGAAAATGGTGACATGAATTTTACATTTTTGTTCATTTGTTGGTGAACACGAATGTTTGGAATTGCATTTTAAATGGGTCTATGAAAAAAATTAAAATCGAAATTTTTCAGAAGTGGAAAGTTAAAAAGCAAGCCTGGGTAACATATGTTATCTAATGGTTTTAAGTTGCAGAGAAGCTAAACCTTGTTGTGATATTTTTTATCTTTGTTTGCAATTCCTCTCACATATCGAATAAATAATTCAAATTAGAGTAGCTTTTAATAAATTAGAAAACCATATCATAATATTATTCGAAAAAAATTTATGCTAATTCCTAAAATCTAAACCTGTTACGCAAAAATATCTCCAAATGTTATCCGGCTTGCTCAAGAAGTGTTGCTTTAAAAACTTCCCATTCGAAACTTGCCCAATTGTGCATTTCCGTTCCATTGCCAAAAGGGATACCAAGTTGTGTTTCAGTTTGGCGTGTAATTGCTTTTCATGTCAACAATTGCGATTCGCTAAAACACGATGACATAAATTTAGAGTAAATACGCTTGTTTCTGAGAAACATATGCATTAGGCTGCCCCGCGAACTCACTCAAACGATGATTTGTTAAACAAAGAAAAAAAGTATTTTCCGAGGCCTTTTTATTAGTGCATTCAAGAGTATATGGTGGACTAAAGTTGCGTTGGCAGTCTGAAAGTGAGCATCCATCCCAGCCAAAGCAAGCATTCTACCCAGAAAAGTTCCATTGTTATAAATAGATGGAGCAAAGTTAATCCACGCGGTTTTTATACCCTCCACCTCCAGGATGGGGGTATACTAACTTTGTCATTCCGTTTGTAACACCTTGAAATATCGACCTGAGACCCTATAAAGTATATATATTCTTGATCTTCATAAAATTCTAAGACGATCTAGCCATGTCCGTCCGTCTGTTGAAAGCACGCTAGCATCTAAACGAAAGGGGCTAGAACGTTCAAAAAGGGTAAATTTTTCCCTCACAAGGACTAAAAATACCCATAATAATCCCTAATATTTTAGCGTATTTAAGCATGTTTTTTGAATATGTCTGTTTATATTATATGCGCATTCCCCTTATAGCAAAAACGTACACCATAAAGTGATTCTTATTTGTATGGGGCAAAAAAGGGATAAAAATGGTGCATATTAAACAGCTAGAAACACGAAATTCGGTGTATACATTCCTCTAATTGAGTAGATACATAATATAAAAGTATTTTTTCCAAATTCGTACTTTTAAGCGTAAAATAGGAATAGAGGGATAAAAATGGTACCAACCAAACGGCTGTACCTAGAATAACGAAATTCGGTGTATACATTCCTCTGATTGCATAGATAAGTAAAATACACGGATTTTTCAAAATTCGTACTTTTTGGGGTTAAATGAAAAAAGGGGATAAAAATAGTACCAATCTAATGAACGCAGCTAGAGTCATGAAATTCGGAGTATACATTCCTCTGAGTGTGTAGACACGGAAAATAAACTGATTTTTCGAAATTCGTACTTTTTGGGGTTAAAATGAAAAAAGGGGATAAAATAGTACCAATCAAATGACTGCAGCTAGAGTCATGATATTCGGAGTATACAATCCTCTGACTGCGTAGACACGGAAAATAGACGATTTTTTCGAAATTAGTACTTTCAAGGGATACAATGGTACAGAGGGATAAAAATAGTACCAACTAAACGACTACAGCTAGAATGATGAAATTCTAATTGCGTAGAAACGCAAGGGGGTAAAAATAGTACCATCCAAATGGGCGCAGCTGGAATCATGGAATTTGGTGTATACATTCCTCTGACTGCATAGACACGCAAAATAAAAAGTTTTTTCTCCAAATTCGTACTTTTTCTTTTACGGCAAAAATTGGTGAATCATGTTAGGTTATTTTGCACTATGTACGTCAGATAATGGATTTTCAAAATTTGTACCTTTGGAATTCAAATAGAATGGAAATACAACCAACTGTAGCACCCACTATCTACCAGTATTTATGGCTTTGAAAATATTTTTGAAAATATAAATATAAGAATATCTATTTTTTGAATTGACGTATTGGTAGCATTACCTTATAAGCGTGGTTAGAAATAATTAAAATATTATATTTATTTATAAAATTAATTTTTCAATATTTGTATTTGTTTTGGTTTGGCTATATTAAAAAAATATATTTTCCTGTAATATTACTGCACTTCTACGAAAACAGACAACCTCTGTGGAATGCAATCCATGGTGGAGGGTATATAAAGTTCGGTTCTGCCGAACTTAACGCCGTTTTTACTTGTTTAAATTATTTTCCATAAGAGACATCACGCCACTTAACTTTTTAGACCCATTTTGTAAAAAAATGTAAATTAGACCACACTTCCATGATAGGCCGGGAAAATATTTTTTTCCTTCTCATTATCAGCACATAAATACGCCATTTTTGAATAGGACATCCTAATATATACCCCACAAGCGACCTTCATTTAATTACAAATTGTAATGTGTGTAAATTTTTTAAGTACGAGAATAAGTATTTGTCATACATATATAAAGGGAACTCAATTCAGAAATCGCGTCTCCGACATGTTGAATGGAGTGCTGGTATTTTGGCAGGCAGTTGGTAAAGTGTGGTATTAATCAATTGTTATGAATACAACAAAACGATGTTGCCATACAAGTAATGTATGAATAACATTTTAAATTGAAATCAACATAGTGTTTGGCTTCGTTTGGTTTAATATTTGATGGTCCAATCGCACATTACAAAAAAATGAAAAAAAAGAGAATTTTTCTATAACATATTTTTCCTGAATTTTTCATTGTTTTAATAAATTGTGTTTATGAACTAATAAAAAAATATTTTTCTGATGATTTTTCACTGAAATTCTGGATGATTTAAAAAAATCGTAAAAAATAGAACTCATCATTGCACCACTTTACAAACTCACACAGTCGTTTAAAAAGAAACTAATTCAAAATTTCAGAAAAATTGATTAGTGTAATCATTTGGAAAATAAAAGAAATAAAATTGTAAAAAATCGAATCCGGCTATAATACAACATTTTTAATTTTAAAAGTAATTGAAATTATCTTCAAAACAAGGTAAAATCGATCGAAGTTACTGGCGAGTTACACCTCTTTGAGAAATTAGTATTTTTATACACTCCACGAGTGTATTATGTCTTTGTGCATTTGTTTGTAACACCCAAAAGAAAGCAAGATAGACCCATTGTTAAGGATACCTATCTACTTAGAATCACTTTTTGAATCGATTTAGCAATGTCCGTCTGTCTGTCCGTCCATCTATTCTGGTAATCACGATACAGGTGGCAATTGTAGACATAACCAAATGAAACTTTGCACAACGAAGTTTTTCGGTACAAGGACGAACGCTATTTAATTTGAAGAAAATCGGTTCAGATTTAGATATAGCCCCCATACGAATTTCTCTCCCGATTTGACTCTTTTCACGCTAGATACCACATATTTCAACAGATTTTCTTCAAATTTGGCAAAATATCTTATATTTCCACTAGAGACATCCATGGTGAAAATGGGTCAGATCGGTTCAGATTTATATATAGCTCCCATACGAATTTCACTTACAATTTGTTTTTTTTTCCGCTCTAGAAACCACATATTTCAACAGATTTTCTTCAAATTTGGCAAAATATCTTATATTTCCACTAGAAACACCCATGGTGAAAATGGGTCAGATTTATATATAGCTCCCATACGAATTTCACTTACAATTTGACTTTTTCCGCTCTAGAAACCACATATTTTACCAGACCTTCTTCAAATTTTGCAAAATATCCACTTTCCACTAGAAACACCCATGGTGAAAATGGGTCAGATCGGTTCAGATTTATATATAGCACCCACACGAATTTCACTTACAATTTGACTTTTTCCGCTCTAGAAATCACATATCTTAACAGATTGTCTTCAAATTTTGCAAAATATCTTACGTTTCCACTAGAAACACCAATGGTGATAATGGGTCAGATCGGTTCAGAGTTATATGTAGCTCACAGTCAAATTTCGCTCCCGATTTGACTTTTTCTGCTCTAGAAACTACATATTTTACCAGATTTTCTTTAAATTTGGCAAAATATCTTATGTTTCCACTAGAAACATCCATGGTGAAAATCGGTCACATTTATATATAGCTCCCATAGAAATTTTGCTCCCGGCCTGTCTTTTTCCGACCCAGAAACCACGTATTTTCAGAGAATTTCTTCAATCTGAGCATAACACGTTATACTTGAATTGGAAGAACCTATTGTCTAAGTGGATAACATCATTCCATGTTTGGATATAGCACCGATACAAATATTCTTCTCGATTTGACAAATTGGGTCGGGTCATATTAGCCTATGATTAGGAAGCATACAAAAATCTTTCCCTTTTTAAATTTTTTACCGAATTGAATTGTATTCGAATAGAAAGTGGAGTGTATCATATAGTCGGCCCCGCCCGACTTTAGCCTTTCCTTACTTGTTCACTGTTAAATTAATCATAAATAGTGAAAACAATTTTAAATTTTTTTCCAAAAAACGTATACAATATTTTTGTGAGAAGAATACATACACAAACTTTCAAAACAATCGCAGCTATCGAGGTCAAAAACCGTACCGCTTGACATGGAATGACTCATATTCATATTCTGTATCCTAGTAAAATTCGAAGACGATTTAGCCATGTTGTAGTCTGTTGAAAGCACACTAGCCGAACGTACTTTCAACCATTAGACATAAATGTGTCTAGTTTAGAATAGTGAAATTCGGTGTGCGTAGTGCCCTGACTGCCCAGACACGAAAAATAAAGATATATTTCGATATTCGGGATAAAATTGGTACCAAGCAAGCGGGAGTCTATAAAAACAGGAAATTCAGTGTGTGCATTCCACTGTGGACGCGAAACATAATGGATCTGCAAAATGAGAAATTTTCCTATCGAATCAAAAAATTGTAAATGGGGGAATCTGTCGTTTCTCTCTAATGACGACTGATAATATTGCACGACATTTTTTTAAAGCCCCCTAAACTTGAACCGGATGATATACGTATGAAACTATAGAGAAAATTGAGTTAATTTGTGTTTAGTTTTTACTTTCCTCAAGTTCCAAGGAAACAATTTAATTTTATTATTTTAAATTAAGGAGGGAAATATCTGTTAAAAAAAACTATATTTAAAAATCTGTTTTAGTTCAGCATTAGCAACCATTTTTCTTTTTCTAACTTAGGCCTGGTGATCCTGTAATTACTGATCGTTTTCATTCCCTTGTTCGGTTGATAATTTTTTAGGGGTTACACCATCTTGACGGTAAAAAAAACAAGTGTAAAAATAATTTTTTATTGTGCGGCAAATATAAAATTTAGGAAAAACCTTTTATAGGCAATATATAGTGGCTACTTTTGATAGTATTTAGAAAATGGAAAAGTTACATATTTTGAAAACCTTGCCTGGTGGGATTCCTCCGTTTGGCATTTGACAAATATCAAAAATTGTCATTCAGGAATCGAAGGAGTTTTTCTTTTTTTTAATACCAGCTGTTTGAAAACTCAAAAATGTTGGATACAAATATATAACTTCGGAACAGGATCTTAAATAAAAAATACTTATGATGCACAGACAATAGACAATGCTATAAAGAATATGAGATAAAAATTTAGCCAAATCAGTTTAGTAGATTTTATGTCCACCAGTTCGACAAACGCAAAGGAAAAAAAATGTACGGGTTCTGTCGCGCCAGCTTCTAAGCGCTATATCTTGGAAACCAATATGAATTTTGCTTTAATGCTTTAAATATTCTTAAAAGTATATAGGATTTTTTGAGATAAATCCAGTTTTTTCATGGTGATATATTTACATTTTTTTCATGAGGAATTTATTTATTTTATATTTTGAAAAAGTCATTTCGTAAAAACGAATATTTTTGACGTTTTTAAAATATTTACCCGAAACAAAAACGCCATTAGTTAAAGTGCATACCCCTACCGAGTGTGAGCCTAATGAAACTGTTTGTCGTACTTACTCACTCGTCCGCATATTTAACTGTGAAAGAATGGTGTTGGGTTGTTTCTTCCACTCCATGCACAATAGATTCATTTGTTCGCATGAAGTTTTACATTAGAGGTGTTTGTACGACTGTATTTGTGTAAATTTTCACAAGGTACTTATCGCATATCGTTCACGTTCCTAAACGTTCATGTTTAAATTAGAGTGGGTCGTGAATGAAAATATCGCCGATCATACCAAACCCACCAAGCGTTTCTGGGTTGTCTCATAATGATTCACAAAAAATTTCCAGCCGAAACAACTCAGTAAGCAGATCCATAATAAGGCAAAAAAGTATTATCAAAAAACGAAAAATTCTAGGAAGCGGATATGAAATTATATAGGGACTTTTAGAGCATGCAATAATTGTCTTATTAATATTTTAGGGTGTGGATGGGAAAGGAAATATATATATTTATTGTAAAAACATCGTGGCTCAGTTTAATGTGCACACATATTTATACACAAACATACGAATACAATTTACAGGTACTAAAAACTGACACAAAAATAGGTGGTATTACTAATAGTGTTCCAATATTTGACTACGGACTTGCATTTGTGTAGCAAAACTAAATAAATATATAAATATATGAAACATGTTTCAATGTGTAAACTTTAGAAAAAGTACACTTGTAAAGTCAGCATACATACAGTGGAACGTACAAAGAGTGAACGGAGAGGTGTTTAAAGAATTGGTTCAATGTAGGTAGTTCTCCACCTCCGCTACACTACAACACCTTAAAATATTCAACATAGATCCCCGAATATATGGTCGTGATAAAATTCGAAGACGATCTTGCCATCTGCCCGTCCGTCTGTTGAACGTTACACTCCGAAAAATAGCATTCCTAAATTTGAGTAAAATCCATACTCCAACTTAGTTAAAGAATTTTACTCCAGTTTAGTAAAAATTTCATAATTGTGTGAAAGAGCATTTCCAAGGATTTAATTAAGAAAAATATCAAGACTTTTTCGTATGGAAAACATCCATTTAGGAAATTTTAACTAAAAAAGAGAGAGACTCATTTCTTGAATACTTCAAGTATTATTCTAAACAACCACTGCGAAGGCGCCTATCTTGCCTTCGCAGCAATCATTGAGTAAGATCTCAACTATTTATGGCAGAGGTATCATGAAACATTTGAGAAATATTTCATGTAGTCATTTTTTGTATTATTCTGAAGAAAAATAATTGTTTGAATTATTTTAGTTAAATTGGACTTATTATTTAATTTTTAATTTAAATTTATTTTTCTTACAAAATAATAAAATATAATATCTGTAGATTTTTTAAATTTATGTGTGAAAGATTACCACCATTTTCAGCCGCGCAAAGTTGAGCTCTTTCAAGATCTTTTTCCATGACACGATTCAGAGTATCTGGCTGCAACGCTCTTATTTCGGCTCGAATATTCTCCTTCAGCTATTCAAGGGTTCTGGGTTTATTGATATACACACTCTCTTTTAAATATCACCAAAAGAAATAATCAGGTGCTGTTAAATCCGGCGAACAGGCCGGCCAATAGAATGCTACATTTTTTAGAAATTAAACGTTCAAATTGATGTTCAAAATAAAATTCTATGATTTTGGTTCGTTGCATAACGTTGTAACTTTCCGTGATTAAATCTCCCAAATTAATTTTACAAGTCCTAAAAAGAAAAAGGGGCAACAATTAAATTAGAAAAGTTATTAATTTTTCAAATCCCTTCGCGACTTTTGCCTCACCGTAAAATTTTCCTCAGTGTGAGGAAAAAATAGCAAATTTATAATTAGAATTTACTTATTTTTAGGAAAATTTTACTTAGATTTAGTAAAACTGTACTTGGGTTGAGGAAAAACTTACTGCAATTTTCCTCAGTTTGAGTAAATATTTATATGGCTAGTTCATTTTAACTCATTACAGGGTTCACTTTTTTCTGAGTGTAGCTGGAGAATGAAAAAATTAAAAAAAAAAGTATTTTGAAAATGGCAAATAGGGATTTAAATGGTAAAATAAAAACTATTTTGTATACGAGCGTCACAAATGAAATTTTCGAAATGTGTACATTTAGGGGGATAAAGGGGGTACTAATTGTATCATACGGCTGCAGCTAGAATCGAGAAATTCGGTGTTTACGTTCCTCTGACTGTGAAGACGGTCAAAACAAGAGAATTTTTCCAAATTCATACTTTCCTAAATGGTAATAAAGGAATAAAAAATGGTGCCTACCTAGCATTTTCGATTTTTTTTACTTTTACGGGAAGAAGGGGGCGAAAGGTTATATAAAGAACGATATCAAGCAATTGCGTGAAGAGTCGGTAGAAAAATTAACGTCTCCAAGACAAATTTGATGAGAATTCGAACATCGAACTCCACTCCCTTAATCCTAAAGGGCGTAGCAATTAAAAACGTCCTCCTCTATGATTGGAAAGATAACAACGAAACTGCAAGTGTTCATAATCAAATGTTTGAGGAAAATGAATAGAATATAGAGTGCATGTGGAATGTGAAAGAATGAACTACCTGGCGCAAATCAGTAGAAGCGGAAAACCTAAACAGAGGTCTATCTTGGCTGAATAATCTTTGTAGAGTATTTATAACTCGACATAAATTATTGAATGGTTAATTGTTTGTATTAGTTGAAATCATGAATTATTATTTTTTGTATTGCTAGAAGATCCATGGCACATGATTGTGTGACTGCGACTCGGCCCGGACGAATTTTAAGCGCTTTTTACTTGTTTCTACTGTTAATATAGTATATACGGTATAGAATCTATTTTTTTAGAAATAGTGTTCCATGGAGCTATCATATTTAAATAGTATCCCAATTATCTACACACATTGGGCGAATTTAAAGACCAAGTCCTTATTGGAGTGTCCACTATAGGGTGGGCTTTAAGCATTGAAATAGTTTTTGGAGAAAATATTTTTATTTCCTAGGATCATAGGGCCAATACATATTTCTAGAAGTGGTGTTTGTTAACTCTCTATATAATATCTACTTTTGTGAGGTTTCACTATATCTCGTATATACGAGATATACGTGTATTTATGTAATTCATTGTTTGTCTCGAACTAAATATGGCGAAGAAGTTGAGCGTGTAGAGGAATATTAAATATTCTTCAAATTATACGCCAATGATAGTACACTCAGAAAAAAGTATGCCACGGATTAAGTAAATATCTACTAAAACTGAGGAAAATTGAACTTCACATAGCGCTAAGGCAAACATTTCTCACAACAACATGCTCACAAGGACATGCTTTGAACTTGATTCCAGTTCAACTTTTCCTCAAATGAAATAAAATTTACTCAAACTGAGGAAAATTTGTATTTAAACATAGCAAATGTTTACTTAATCTAAGGAACATTTTTAAGAAATTTTACTCAAATCAAGTAAATTTATAATCAATCTGAGTATAAATTTACCCTCAATCCAAGTAAATTGTTACTCAAACTAAGTAAAATTTTATTCAATGTGAGGAATATTATCGGAAAATTTTCCTGAATAAAATTTTCCTTAAACCAAGTAAAGTTATATTCAAACTAACTAAAACTTTACTTGATAATTGAAATAAATTATTTCACTTCAAAGTATGCAACACTCATATCAAAAATGACAACATGGAATAGTTCTCAAACGTTTCATGTGGCTTCTGCCATAAATAAAGGGTGATTTTTTAGCTATTATATTTTTGGCAACACTGGTTTAAACAGCTGACGCACGTTTCGTGTTTTGTTTCACTGTCAAACATCTTCAGTTTGGTCTATAATTTAACCATGAATCGTCTTACAAACGAACAACGCTTGCAAATTATTGAATTTTATTATCAAAATGCGTGCTCTGTTAAGAAAGTTCATCGCGCACTTCCATTTTATGGTCAGTTTAATCGACCACTGAAGCGGCTATTCGGGCTATTGTGACTAAATTTCGCACCAAATTTACATTGTTGGACATTAAACCACCAACACGCTTACGTAGAGTGCGAACTGAAGAAAATATCGCAGCTGTATCGGCCAGTGTTAATGATGACCATAAATTATCGATTCGTCACCGTTCGTCATCTGTTACTCAAAAACGTGGAAATGCCAAAATTGGACTAAGCGGATGGACCATTTGAGACGCAGTCAAGGTCAACATTTGCATGAAATAATCTTCAAACGTAAAATTATATGGACCGTACTATCGATTCAAATAAAGATTTCATGCATTTTTCTGAATTTTAAGTGTTTTTTTTTTTTGAAAAACTTTCCTATAGCTTTTAAAACCCTTTAGTTGAGCTATTTAACCATGACTGCTGCGGAGGATAGGTAGGCGCCTTCGCAGTGATTGTTTGAACAATGTTTGAAGTACTTAAGAAGAAACTCTTGGCAAACGAACGAGAATGTTTCTTAGACTACTATTCCTGTAATTTTTCTAAACACATGTATGAAGAACTTGGCATACATTTAAGTACACACATTAACTTTATTTCAAGGAATAAACATATTTTTAAGTAAAAACTTCCTAAAATCATTTTTCCATACACAAATTTTCTTTATTATTTCCTTTCTTAAAAGCTAGTAAATTTTCTTCCGCACAAGTATGAATACTTAATTGTCAGAAGTTTTTACTAGACCCGAAGAAATGTTTTTAAGTAAATTTACTACTATTATATGTACTATTTCTTCTGGCTTAGAAATAAGGAAACTGTTCACATATCTAGTTAATTTGCCTTCTCGTAAGGAAATTTTTACTAAACTGGAGTAAAATTGTTAAACAAAATTGGAGTATGGATTTTACTCAGATTTAAGAATACAATTTTTCTGAGTGTATGCTTAAGCGTATGTCTACGAATATTTGATGCTGATTATTTGAGTATATGCCTGTGAATATTTTATGAATTTATTTATAACACCATGATAATTTCTTCAAAAAAACATCACAAATTATACATAATTTTGTGTTAATATCGAAAAGTTAGACCTGTTAGTTTAGCCAAAAAAAAAAAACTTAGCAGAAAATGACCTATAGTTTAGATTTTATCTTTATAAACTGAGATGATAATTTCTTCAAGAAATCCCATCAACATTTTTTATAACTTTGGGTCAATGGCGAAAAGTATGATCTGTCTTAGCTTAGCCAAAAAAATTCTTATTCAACTGACGGAAATTCATAAAAAATGCGACAACATTTGTCAAAAAATAAGCTGACGTTTAGATTTTATCACCAAAAATCGTCTAACGGAACTTCATAAACTGTCCAATATTTCCAATGATGTGTTCCATACTTCTCTCTGTATACCAATATCCATTATTACTTTTTAATTGTTGCAACTATAAATATATCAGGCAACCTTGGTTGTTTTTAAAATAGAATTTGCCCTTTTCAAAAGTAAAATTTTCCATTTTAATGTCGGTTGACAATGTCCGAGTAAGATATTAATCGCCACCGAGCAATTATAATTTATGTCATTACACGGACACCGGCATTAAATTCACAAAACTTCATATGTGACGATCAATCTACCCACCGATCATTTAAAAATAGATTTGTTTTTAGGTCAATATGTTGCACATGTGGCATGTCACATTTACCTTGGAGCGTTTACCTTTGTTGTCGTTAATTTAGTCGTTTCTATTTTCATACTACTCATATTCAAAGGTACATAAGTACATTGTACATACATATGTAGGTTTGTTGGATCTGAAAAAAGCGAAATTTTCTATTGTTTCGTTTAGTTGATTATTAAATAATTATTAATCTGAAAACCCTCCATGTGTTTTTTTCAAATTTGTTCTCAAAATTATTCAGACCCTAACAAGCTGACTTTTTTTGTTGTTCTCGGCAAATTGCCACAATTTGTGGCAATTGTTGTAATGTTGGCTGCCATTGTTCGAGTTGACCAAGTTTTAAAATGTTGTCGTTTTGCTACTTCTATTGCTGGAGTTGTGAGTTTTTGCTGCTGATGGTTGTGGTGGACCTTCACCATCGTAGTTGACTCTCTTTGCTGGGCATTTGTGAAAAATAAATACAATTTTGTTGTTGTCGTTGTCGTTAAAGTTGTACATGTTTTTGCATGTGCATGTCTAATGTCATATTTGTAAAATTAGTGATGTACCTACTCGTTGCAAGCCAGTTTCATTATTCGAAATATTGTTTTATTGTCATATAATTGCATTTACTATTAAATAATTTCAATGTAGTTTTCCATTGTAAATGCGCGTGTTCACCGGTGGTGGTGGTCGTCGTCGTGTAATGCATGGAAAAGCGACATTTTACGCTTGAAAAGATATTGACTTTGAAAATGTGTGCGTATGTATGTGTGTTCGTTCGGGTTCCCATGTAACGTGACCGCGAGCGACGCCGCTTTTACAAACATTTTGTAAAGATTTTGTTTTGGATTAAGTGGTGATGTATTGTCTCACCCCTTTCCTACTTACGAATGCATGTTGACATTATCTTGCGTCTGAACTATACATACAGTGGCGCGTTAAGTCCTTACATTATAATTGTTTACCATAGTCAACTCCCCTTTTCAACTATTACAATATCATTCGGCAATCTGACGACATTTGGTGTTTGTGCAAAGTAAAAAGGTGCATTAGGTGCAGATGTCATATATGAGTCATTCCACTTCAAGCGGTACGATTTTTGACACGATAGCTGCGATTGTTTTGAAAGTTTGTGTATGTATTCTTCTTATAAAAATATTGTATACGTATTTTTGAAAAAAAAAATAGATTTTTATACCCTCACTCTACAGAGTAGGAGGGTATATATCATTTGGAACAGAAAAAGTGTAACGCATTGAAGGAGTGACTTAAGACCCTAAGTATGTTTCAACAAAATCCGTTTCATGACTTTTTAAGCTGTTTGAGCCATGTCCGTCCGTCCGTATGGCTGGCTGGTGTACACGATAACTCTCGAAAGGAGTTAAGGAATCAATTCAAACTTTGCACATGGTAATATTTTCCCCAAACTTAGTTTAAATTCGAAGATGGACGAAATTTCCACGCCCCTTCTGGTACCTCCCACACAAATGGCCAATTAAAACTAATGTAACTTCCACACCGTTATTCGGAATATAAATATATTTTGGTATTTGATAAGGTTTTTATAATCACCTTAAGTGTAGTAAGTATGGCGGGTTTTGCCGCGCCCCTTCTAGTACCTCCCACACAAATCACCCTAAACTACGTAAAATTAAAGCTGTTATAACTTGTATATGGATGATCGGAATACTGTGAAATTTGATATTTGACAATGCATCTGTAAAGCTTACATTCACATGGAATATGGGCGATATTGCCACACCCCTTCCGGTACCTTCCACACAAAGGTATAAACTTTTTTCATACTCTTTGGTTAAAATAAACCGATATAACTTCCATACGGGTAGTCCAAATCATTTGCAATTTGATATTTGAAATTTTTTTTATAATCACTTTAAACTTAAAAAATATTTACGTTTTATCAACGCCACTTCTTGTACCTCCCACGCAATTGTCTCTATCATAGGTAAAATTAAATGATACCTATACCGGTGCCTGAAATCCATTATGACTTCATATTTGATCATGTTTTTACAATTATTTTTGCAACCTTGGTCCAATTGGCACAAACTTCTAGTACCTCCCACAAACCCGGCGCAATTTAAGTCCTTCCACACACATTTTCTCTGAGAGTGAGGGTATATATAAGTCGGTTTAGCCGACTGCCGTTTTCTTTCTTGTTACTTTTGAAATCGATGCTTTGGGTTTCGAAAATTAATTTTCAAAATCAATTATTTTTTATGAGAATTGGTGATTCAGCTGAGCAAATTATTGTAGTTTTCCATTTCCTGATTCTTTTATTTTATTATATTATTTTTATTGTCCACCATGTACCATTTAAAATTTTAAATTAGAATCTGCTAAAAAAAATTACGGATTATATTTTCACATTTCTGGTTTTATTGGATAGGTTGAACCTTGTCATTTAATAATGGAACACAATATCATTCATATGACTACCTCAACTGGCTCGGCAGTACCTCATCCGATCAACCCAATTTTTCAGTACATTTTCGATTGTTCCGGCTCGAATCTCTTCAATGGCAACTTCTATTTCATGTTTCAACCCTTCAATTGTCTCTGTAAGGTTTTGCGTAACATTTATCCTTAATGGCTCCTCACAGAAAATAATGCAAATGGCTCAAATCACAGCTCACAGGCGGCCAAATGGCATCACAATTTCGTCTGATTATTCAATTTTCAAACAGTACGAAAAATATCGATCGTTGCGTTGGCTGTGCGGCATGTGGCCCCGTTCATGTAATTCTCTTGAATTTTGGGAAACAAAAATTCATTGAGCATTGCACGGTAACGCTGACCGTCGACGGTAACGTGGGTTCCTTGTACATTGTCGAAGAAAAATGGCCCAAAATTCACACCAAACAGTGACTCCTTGTGGATGCATTGGCTTCTCAATAGTCACGTGTGGATTCTCTTAACCCCATATGCGGCAATTTTGCTTATTGACATAGCCACCGATATGAAAATGTGCTTCACCTGAAACAACATTTTCCATGTAAATTTCTTACAGTTTGCGTTAAAGACACTACTTTGGAAGTAAGTTTTTAATATTTCCCAATTGGACATATATGCTTTCCGTTTTTACTGGGGAGTCAAATCAGAAAAATAAACTTTTTATAAAAAGTTATACCATTTTGGAAAGGGCTTTAATAATATGTAAGGCAATAGGGTATCACTTTTTGAACTTAATTACATGCAAGGCTAAAAATTTCAAAAAATGTATTTAAAAAAAAAAAAACAAATTCACATTGAACTTTGTGTAAAATGTGTTGTCATTTATTTTGGTTTAAGACCAAAGGTTGTGCTGAAGTCTTCAGCAGAACCCAAAATTTGCAAAAAGGCAAAGTGAGACCTTTATTGTTGCAGCTAAAAGTTTATTGCGCAGTTTCGATGGGCGCTACCCCATCTCGTCAGAACTTTCGCAACGAATGTATGTCTTTGACTTAAATCAGGGTTCATATTAGTACCAGCGGTCACATATAACAAATGAGAAGCTGATAAACAAAATATTTCACCGAACTAAGTCGACACACTAAAAATCTCACTTTGCCAATTCAATGTTATGGATGTGCCCGCATCGCTCGCATGTGTAAAATCTAAAAAATTTAGATATCGTAACGAAATGTTGGGGAATTATGCAGAAAATATGTCTCAAAAAATAATATATTACTAGTTTTTTTTTACATTTTTGTGCAACATTTCTTTATTTACCGCAGGGATATCGTCTAGTTATATTAAGGTTAGGGTAGGTTATATTCACCCCTATCGCGAAAAAAAATTTTCGTGTTCCCCTAAATTTCCAATAGCGATTAATGGTAATTTTTTCAAGTTTCTTCTGCTTTCTTACTTCGATTTGATCGCCTTATTTCTATAACAACGCAAAGAAGTTAAAAAAATATATTTATTTGAGATATAAAATTTTGGGAAGCCAGATTTATGATAATGACGTGATGTATGTGTGCAATAAAGTTTGCTTCCGAGCAGACACCACTATTTCGCCTCGTTAATGTAGGCAATAGCTAAAAACCTTGCAAAGTTTCTCCATAAAATACGTTCGATACCGGCTGTTAACAAATGATCCATTTCCCTTTCTCTCACTGATTGACATCTCAGAAGTAAAAATTTGGGTTCTCTTGTAAGTCTAAATTTGGGTTCAAATATCGGCGATAACATTTCTTTCTTTTAAATTACATGATATGATTGACTGAGCTATATGTGGAATTAAGGTCAATATATAGTAAATACCCTTTACATATGAATGAAGGGTATAATTTGGCAAAGAGTGTGTGTTGTGTCATTACTACTGAATTACTCAGCAATTATATCATATTGGCCCAAAAACCATAGCCAAACTCAACACGTACACAGAAATGTGTGTACGGCGGGTACGCAAAACAATTTATGTTGTATTTGAATGACAACAAACAATCAAAGTGAAACAAATGGATACAAAAAAACGATGACCACCAGCAACATCAAGAGATTTTAGAACGTTTTTTTTTTCATAGTGTGACTGACTGAATGCATCTAACAACCGAAACCACACAAAGCAGCAGTAGCAACAACAACATCAACTATTGTATAATTGATCAATTTAACAACAATGATTGGGCATAATAGCACACACACGCGCACACATTTTATTTCGATTTAGTCAAATCCCAATGAACAAAAAAAAACATCTGATATTGAAATTTCGTTATATGAATACCCGCACACATACACTTACTCGCATCAACACGCAGCACGAGTCAATTGTACCTCAATCACACAGGTATCGACCGAAAAGGCCAACTTGTACACACACCACAGTAGCTGAAACCGTCGCTCGCTCGAGCCAGTATAAAACATGGGTTGCATATGCCGAAAAGTGGCAACAAAATTGGTTCAAACTTCTCGTCCCTTGACAACCGAATTTGATAAACATTAGAATACTCCGATAACACACACACCCACATCCACACATGCTGATATTAACATTTTTGTTGGACAAGGTAAAAAGAGATGTTAACAGGCCATGGATACTAGGGCGTACCTCAAAAAAAAAGTTCGCCGTACACCTTCGAATATGAAGTATTATTGAAAGGTAGTTTCAAAAAAAAAAATTTTATTTTTTTATGCCGAACGTAGGGGTCGCGCTTTTACATTTTTCTATATAACTTGTATTTATAAACGGATTTTAAAGTGTGATACATCGATGTTTTTGTCTCGACGAGGCCGATTTTTTTGTCTTTGAAGTCATTGAGCTCAAGCACCCCCTTCTGGTACTTACCCATCATTTCTCAGTTGCTACTACCCTAATGTACCACTCTAATAATCGAAAATTAAAGCTCGCATAAAATCATGAATCATGTTTGAGCTCAATGACTTCAAAGACAAAAAAATCGGACAAAAACATCGATGTATCACACTTTAAAATCCGTTTATAAATGCAGAAGTTATATAGAAAAATGTAAAAGCGCGACCCCTACGTTCGGCATAAAAAAATAAAAAAAATTTTTTTGAAACTACCTTTCAATAATACTTCATATTCGAAGGTGTACGGCGAACTTTTTTTTTTTTACTTGTAACCTGGTACGCTCTAATGGATACCCTTCTGTGACAGCCAGACAGGCATATGGTCGTATCGAATAGCGAGCAATTGCCAGTGTTCTTTCGATAGCGATCGCTCTACAGTGGTTCGAAGAGACAAATATGTCAATTATTACGCTACTTTAAGAGTAGACCAATGAAAGGAAAATTTGAAATTGCGTGTAATTTTACAGAATACCTTTCTTTCAAATTTCTTGGTACAATAGTAAAGAAAAGTATCTGATATTATTTATTCAGGACCAGCAAAAATAATAGAAAATTAAAATATTAGAGAACGGATAGTAAAAAGGGAAACTACACCCTTTTCAATAGTAATTCAAAAGACATCACTTGAAATTCAAAAGACACCAGTTGAAATTCAAAAATTCCATTTGCAATTCAAAAAATATCACTTGAAATTCAAAAATTCCATTTGAAATTCCAAAAATGACAATTGAAATTCAAAAAATGACAAGTGAAAATTCAAAAGTCGTCATTTGTAATTCAAAAGACATCATTTGAAATTCAAAAGACATCATTTGAAATTCAAAAGACATCATTTGAAATTCAAAAGACATCATTTGAAATTCAAAACTCTTCACTTGTAATTCAAAACTCGTCATTTGCAATTCAAAACTCGTCATAAGTAATTCAAAAGACACCATTTGAAATTCGAAAGTTTTCATTTGAAATTCGAAAATTATTCCATTTGTAATTCAAAAATTATTCCATTTGCAATTCAAAAAGCGTAAACAAAATTATTTAAGCAAAATATACATTAGGTTGGGTAGCATTTATTTATTTCTGTAAACTTTAATATTCTGCTGTTAAGAAAACAGATTTACGTATCTCTCACGCAAATCGCCCTAAACTATTTAAATTTAAAGATTGGACGATCGGAATACTCTGAAATTTGGTCATTGGTAATGTTTTCATAGACGTTATATACGCCTGCAATATGAGCGATATTGTAAGACCTCTCACACAAATTGGCAAAAGCTTTGGTTAAAATAAAACTGATCAGAAACAATATAATATTGGAAATGGTTTAACAATCACGTTATACCTGTAAAATAGTTATGATTTGTTGTACCTCCCACACAAATAATCCAACCCAAAGTAAAATGCAAGTCATTATAAATTATATGCAGATGCTCTCTGAGCTGGTGAAGGTTATAAACTATATATGAAATTACCGACATTTTACATTATTATAATTATTAGTTGCTTATCATTTTATTAAATCTGCTTCCAATACTGCAGAATATCCAATTTGCAGAAAAAATAAATGCTACCCCACCTAATGTATATTTTTCTTAAACAGGTTTGTTTGCATTTTTGAATTTTAAATGGAATCTTTTGAATTTCAAATGGAACAATTTTTGAATTTCAAATGAAAACTTTTGAATTTCAAATGGTGTCTTTTGAATTACAAATGACGAGTTTTGAATTACATATGACGAGTTTTGAATTTCATATGACGACTTTGAATTTCAAATGGTGTCTTTTGAATTACAAATGACGAGTTTTGAATTTCAAATGATGAGTTTTGAATTTTTAATGATATTTTTGAATTTCAATTGATATTTTTTTAAATTTCAAATGGAATTTTTGAATTTCAAATGGTGTCTTTTGTATTACACTTGAAAATGGTGTAGTAGTTTCTATTCGGGTGGAGAAGTCTATATTATACCCACCACTTTCTGTGTGAGCTTGTGTGGGAGCTATATATAAATATGAACCGATCTGAACCACTTTCACCATAGATGTTTTTAGGAATGCCAAATTTGATCAAAATCGCTGTAATTATGTGGTTTCTACAGCAGCAAAATTCAAATCGAGATCGAAATATGTAACCCATTTTCACCTCATATGTTTTTAGTTGAGATATAAGGTATTGTCCAAATTGGAACAAAATCGGTTAACTTATGTGGTTTCTAAAGCAGTATGAGCCATTTTATTTTACAACTGTAATAAAAAAAAACCGTAAAAAATAATTGTGCCAATTTTTGTAAGGATCGGACAATGATTCTAAGTCGATCGGTATACTATCTCGCTTCCGTTTTGGTGTTACAAACAAATGCGCAGTACTTTAAAGAGCATCAATGGCCCATTAATATAGGGTGGACCATTTAAAACATTAAATTAGAATCGACTATAAAAAAGTAAGTGAGTATTTTTTTAAATTTCTGGTTTAATTGGAAAGGTTGAACTTTGTCATTTTATAATGGAACATAATATCATTCATATGACTACCACGACTGACTCGGCAGTACCTCATCCGATCAACCCAATTTTTCAGTACAGTCCAAAATGCACACCAAACAATGACTCCTTGTGGATGCATTGGCTTCTGAATAGTCACGTTTAACCAATATGCGGCAAATTTGATTATTGGCATAGCCACCGAGATAAAAATGAGCTTCATGAAGATTGAACTGAAGGCCGATCTATTCTCGAAAATTTTCCACATAAATTTCTTACAGTTGGCGTTAAAGACTCACTACTTTGGAATTAAGTTCTTAATATTTCCCAAATTCGTTCGAGCGTATAGCGTCCCATTTTGCAAATGTCAAACATAAACCTGAAAATAAAAACAAGTAAAAACGCCTTAAGTTCGGCCGGGCCGAACTTTATATACCCTCCACCATTGATTGCATTCCACAGAGGATGTCGATTTTCGTAGAAGTGCAGTAATATTACAGGAAAATATATTTTTTTTATATCAAAACAAATACAAATATTAAAAAAATAGTTTTATAAATAAATATAATATTTTAATTATTTCAAACCACGCTTATAAGGCAAGGCTACCAATACGTCAATTCAAAAAATAAATATTCTTCTATTTATATTTTCAAAAAGCTTAAATACCATAAATATTGGTAGATGGTGGGTGCTACAGTTGGTTGTATTTCCATTCTATTTTAATTCCAAAGGTACAAATTTTGAAAATCCATTATCAGACGTACATAGTGCAAAATAACCTAACTTCATGATTCAACAAATTTTTGCCGTAAAAGAAAAAGTACGAATTTGGAAAAAACTTTTTATTTTGCGTTTCTATGCAGTCAGAGGAATGTATACACCGAATTCAATGATTCCAGCTGCGGCCATTTAATTGGTACCATTTTTACCCCCTTAAGAGTACGACTATCTAAAATCTCTTTATTTGACGTTTCTACCCAATTAGAATTTCATCATTCTAGACGTAGTCGTTTCGTTAGTATTATTTTTATCCCTCTGTACCATTGTATCCCTTGAAAGTAAAAAAAATCAGAATTTCGAAAAATCCGTTTATTTTCCGTGTCTACGCAGTCAGAGGAATGTATACTCAGAATTCCATGACTCTAGCTGCGGTCAATTGGTTGGTACTATTTGTAACCCCTTTTTCATTTTAACCCCCAAAAGTACGAATTTCGAAAATTCCGTTTATTTTCCGTGTCTACGCAATCAAAGGAATATATACACCGAATTTCATTATTCTAGGTGTAGCCGTTTGGTTGGTACCATTTTTATCCCTCTGTACCCTTGCATTCCTTGAAAGTACGAATTTTGAAAAAAAACTTTTATTTTCCATGTCTACGTAGTCAAAGTAATGTATACTCCGAATTTCATGACTCTAGCTGTGGTAATTTGGTTGGTACTATTTTTATGCCCATTTTTCATTTTGACCCCAAAAAGTACGAATTTCAAAAAAATCCGTTTATTTTACGTGTCTACGCAATCAGAGGAATATATATACCGAATTTCATTATTCTAGGTGCAGCCGTTTGGTTGGTACCATTTTTATCCCTCTATTCCCATTTTACCTCTTAAAAGTACTAATTTGGAAAAAAAATACTTTTATATTATGTATCTAATCTATTAGAGGAATGTACACACCGAATTTCGTGTTTCTAGCTGTTGTCGTTTAATATGTACCATTTTTATCCCTTTTTTGCCCCATTTCACCCCCTATAAATAAGAATCACTTTATGGTGCACGTTTTTGTTATCGGGGGAATGGGCACACCCAATATCAAGTAAGGACAAGCAGACATATTGAAATAGGGATTATTATGGGTATTTTTAGTCCTTGTGAGGGCCGATTTCCTTTGGGCCGATTTCGCCCCGTTTCAATCCCAACCGATCTACGACTATAAGACGCATTTATGGAAAATTTGAACATTCTAGCTCCTTCCGTTTAGATGCTAGCGTGCTTTCAACAGACGGCCAGACGGACGGATGGACGAACATGGCTAGATCGTCTTAGAATTTTATGACGATCATGAATATATATACTTTATAGTGTCTCGGTCGATGTTTCAAGGTGTTACAAATGGAATGACAAAGTTAGTATACCACCATCCTGGAGGTGGAGGGTATAATTAATGTTACTCTATCTTCCAGTCAAAGTAATCGGTTGTTCAAATTTTAAATTTTAAATAGTCCACCCTATATTAGCAATATGTATATACGTTAGTAAAATGTTTATAATGTTACAATTACTATCACTTTTTTACGTTTCGAACCACTGTTCTGATCAGCATAGCTTGCTACAACACGTACAAACATTTGTGTGTGACAACTAATGATTAAATGATGATGAGTGTGAGCGATTGATAATTGCCACTGTTGTATCCACTGCTGCCGCCGCCGTTCATTCATTCATTTAGGCCAAAAATTGAAAAACAAACATACCAAACTCACACACACACCGATACCATCATCACTACCACCACAACTACAACGACTATCTTCATCACTGTATCATGCGGGCTAAGCTACAAGTGGCCAAAAACGCTCAAATGGAAAATGAAAACGTGTACTTTGGTTGGAAAGAGAGAGTGTATGTGTGTTTTGGGCTCAAAAATGCGCTTTGCACATTTCATTTCGTTTTGGCTTGAGTGAGTGTGTGCGTGTGTGTTTAAGTTTTTAACCGGAAACACGCCATGCTGGTATTGTGCTTTGCCTAGCACACATTTTATCTCTATCTCACTCTCTCTCCCACTCACTTTCCTGTTCGAGCGATTATAATGTTGTGGGCAATGGTTCGCTGTGAGTATTATTTCTAATGACAATATGGAAGTTACACGATGTCGTCAAATACCTTTTGTACTCGTGTGTAATTTACAATTATCATTTTCTGCTGCTGTTGCTATTGCTGTAAGTAGGCAATAATTATTGTTGTTGGCAGTAGTAATTATAAGAACGTGCCAGAATCTATAAGATTTCGGGATGTGATGTTAAATTTTCATGTAGACATTCTCAAGACAATGTAAAAATTCACCTTTTTTCTTTGAATGAAATGTAGTCACTTTTCATTGTTGCGAAGAGTATTGACTTTTCATATGATCCGTTTTTCAGTGATAGTCATAATAGGGATGTTTACACATGAAGATTTATTTTAGTTTATAATGACAACTTAAAGATTCAAACATTTAATTTTCGTTGAGAAGTCTTCACAGAAGTAGAATCGAATTCCAAGTTGTTGAAAAATCTTCACAATAGTTGAAAAATCTTCACAGAAGTGGTTTCGAATTCCAAGTCGCTATGGAATATCGAATATTTTTTCAGAAAAATATTCAGAGAAAATTTCCCCACTTCCAAGTCTGCTGGGACGATTATAAGAGTTCTTAGTAATGCGCGTTCCTTCTAATTCAGCGTCGTCCTTGGTTAAATTCGAAGCATCTTCATCTCTCCCGAAATGAGAAAACATTTACAACTTTTGAATAGAAGTTGCGATAATCGAAACCATAAGTTGAGCTTATAAAGACTCCAATGATAATATAAAGTTGGTTGCAAACAACGAGCAGTTGCTATAATATTTTTCTGAAAAAATATTCGACATTCCATTGCGACTTGGAATTCGAAACCACTTCTGTGAAGATTTTTCAATTATTGTGAAGATTTATCAACGAAAATTAAATGTTTAAGTTTTCACCATAAACTACATTGAATTTGTAAAATAAATCTTCATGTGTAAACATGCCTATTAAGACTATCACTGAAAAGTCAATACTCTTCACAACAATGAGATGTGGCTACATTTCATTGAGAGAAAAAAGGCGCATTCCAAAAAGCGTTTTCATTGTCTTGAAACTGTCTACATGGCTGGAGTATGCTAAATCTGTTGCATAAACTGAAAGAATTTTCCTTCATAATATTTATGAACCGATTTCATAAAAGGTTTTTCATATATTTAGTGATTTTTTTCTTAATATGTATTAGAAATTCATAAATAAAATGAAATATATCATACAATCTTTCATAAACATTTCGTATTTCATAAAATAAAATTGTTAAATTAGTGAATCTTAAGATCATAAGATCAAAAAAGAATTGCATTCTATTAAATAAAAAAATCTTAAAGATTATGAAATATGTCATAACCAATAAAATATTTGAGTTATGAAATGTTTTCATAAATATAATCAAGGATTTTGTTGTTTTTATGAAACGTTTCAAAACTTACAAATAGATTCTTAGTGGGTCGACTTTATTCGGTTGAATGCAATTCTCATTTCTCCTATATTGACTCTGACATAAGTATGTACCCTGATTTATGTCAAAGACATATTCATGGTAAAGTTTCTCGCAATGATTTTGTGTATCGACTGGTTTGTTTGTTTGTTTATATTGGAAGCTTCGGTATAAATTAATAGTATTTATGAAACTTTTTTATAAGACTAATGAAGTTTATTTATAAAATCTATGAATGTTAAAATGTTTAAAATTGTTTGAATTATTTAAATTGTGTATAAAAAGGCTAAATTTATAGGTTACACATATTTTTTTCCTTCCAACAATTCATTATAAATCTAACAATGCTTAATGAACTACTGACTTTCAAAACACTTGCTTAATCAGTACATATGATACATTTCTTTCCTCAATAACATAAACTCAGTAGAGTAAAAAAACAAAAAGTTAGAGCAATTTGACAATGTCGATATATTTGGTTAGATTGCATCAAACGAACCAAATTTGCATAGTTGACATAAACGGAGTGAACTTAATGTATGTATTATGTTTACATAAACTAATATTAATTAATATTCATGATCAATATCTATACATGTAATTCTCACTTCAAATTGCAGAATTTGCATAATTACATACTTCAAATTTGAAATCTTAGATAATTGCAAAGGGGTAAGACTGAATTTCATATACAAATAATTACACTAGGCAACATCCTTTTCCCCACTATTTTTT
This sequence comes from Polietes domitor, assembly GCA_947397865.1. NCBI lineage: Eukaryota > Metazoa > Arthropoda > Insecta > Diptera > Muscidae > Polietes > Polietes domitor. Next base: position 53,374,361 of record OX377620.1, read on the forward strand.
GCAATTTGCAAAATTTATACAAACGTTGCGATTTTTTCACTTATTACTGGTATCTTTACCGGACGATAACATTTAAGGCCGATCTCATTCCACAGTCCGAACATTAACTTCCAGTTTTATATAGTTCATAACTTCAGGCAGCATTTTCGGGAATTTAAATGATGTCTTCGAATCTTGAGAGGTTATTGCTCCACTTTCACGATATCTTTTAAATAATTTTTAAAATGTTTACTTATTCATCGAATATTTCCATCTTATAAATCTAATCTAAACTTAAAAAAAATTTAAATTAGTAAATAGTTTGCATCGTATTATGTTAGAAACAATTTTAAAAATTTCATAAATAATTAATGTTTGGAAAACACTTTTTTCAAAAATATAATAATATGATTGAAGCAAATATGTTGGTGGAGCGCTTAGTTTACAGGATATTTATACATCTTCGTGCATTTTTTGTAATATTCGTAAGCAGGAATTTTACACACTACAACACTTTGGAGTAGTAGAAGGAGTGTTGGAGTGATCTACTTATGGTTTGGTTTCTTTGTACTTAACAATGTGTTGATTTAAAAATGCGAGTAGTCATTCTAAAAACTTTCGCCCCAAAGTTGCATATAAGCAACATCACGAGTTGGCGCTATAAAATCATTATAATAATTATTTTTTTCAGAATTAATAATTTTTTTAATAATTCAGTAACTTAAATCGACGTAGGAAGGCGAATATCAAAGTTAAGTCTAAAATATGAATTTTTTGATATTTTTGGAATTAAATTTTGTTGACAGAAGATATCTGGCATTTCATGGAGGACAAAAAACTGTATTTGTTATTCGTAGTAATACATATTTAAGATTATAAAAAATGATTTTAGTAAACATCCTGTTACTCATGTCCTGTATAACACTGTGCAACATTTTTGAAGTCATTTCAAAATAACCATATACGGACACCGCTACATGATAAAAGACCAAAAAAAAAAGACCCGTGTTTTTTTTTTCCCCAAAGTCATGCACTTTTTTTTATGGGCCCCCAGAGATTTGAGGCCTCGGTGTAATTTTTGGAAAAAAGTGATCATATTCTCAGACTCATATCTTGCAAACCGTTCGGAATTTTGATTTACTCTCTGAGGCAAAGTTCTAGCTCTTGTCGTAAAGAACAAAAATTGTGAACATATAAAATCAAAAAAACTTCATCTTCAAGGTCAAAATCGCAAAAGTCGTCGAACAAATCTTATAGGCTGTAGTGTATGTAGGTAGCGTATACGTGTTGATTGAAGATAATATCGCTCATACGCACTGTAGTCGGAATCACTTTTCACTTTTGCGGCTACCTAAGCGCTACCTAAACGGTGTTAAGAATAATTCCTAGGAAGTTCATATGTTCTAGAAAGTTGTTTATTGAGATTTTAGGTACATTTTTGTAGTTGATTGTTTCCCTGAATTTTCAACGGTTTGCTACCTATGGACCTGAACAGGGGAAAAAAGGTTAAAAAAATCGAATTTTTTTAAGTTTTTTGCGATTTTGACCTTGAAGATGAAGTTTTTTTGATTTTATATGTTCACTTTATGACAAGAGCTAGAACTTTGCCTCAGAGAGTAAATCAAAATTCCGAACGGTTTGCAAGATATGAGCCTGAGAATATGATCACTTTTTTCCAAAAATTACACCGAGGCCTCAAATCTCTGGGGGCCCATAAAAAAAAAAAGTGCATGACTTTGGGAAAAAATGGTCTTTTTTTTTTTTGGTCTTTTATCATGTAGCGGTGTCCGTATATGGTTATTTTTTTTCGTGTTGCACTGTGTAAATAAGAAACCCCAAAACTCATTAGAAATCATATTGAGACCCATACTTCATCAACAAATATATCCAAATTTCCGTATTTATCACTGAAAAATTTTATTATTATTATTATTTAAGTCAATGTTTTTTTTAATATGTCCAATGCAGCATTTCTTTAAGACCTTCTTATAAGTTTAATTGTTGTTGTCAGGCGATTTCTTGGGAACTTAAAAATTCTGTTTGCATGCTATTTTATCGTTTATTTCTGTTTATTTATAATATTTATTATTTATTTATGTATTAGTAACATGCTATTTTTTGTCACATCTGGTTGTGTTCTCCCAATCTTTTGGTATTAGTTTGGTTTAGTAGTAAATATTTTAAGTCATATATATAATATCCCGAATGATATTGTAATTCAATTCCACTTAGCTTAGAATTGTAAAAATATAAATGAAATGAAATCCAATAGTCTTATATGACACGATCTATGGGACATTTGTGATCTTCTTAAGACGACAATAAATTAAATGGAAGTTCCACGATCTACGCATCGTGTCAACCACTTCCATATAATTCTATTTAGGTAGACAAAATCAGTAACATTCACTGCTTGGTGACGCCGCTAGTCATATTCTACGCAACGGCGTGGATGTATTTGGATTTCGGTAATCACATCGATGGTTTCATTCCATAGTATTCTAACTCGATTTGAAATTTTCAAGATGATAGCATTTTTGAATTCGGCTTGTTTCTATTTAAATTTTGTCAAAATCTGAACTTCCGAGGTTAATCCTATCAAAAGGAATGAAGCCATATGATCCTTTTTAAACATCAAAAGGGTCAAAACGAGCACAATTGCTGGAAAAAGTTTCTTTGAAAGGCCTTCATTATTTTCATAATAGTGCTCGTCATTGAAAGCATGTTTTTCATTTTTTTATTATTCCATTTTCACTAAATCTAAATAAATAAAAAATATGATCAGATCTACATTCATAATTTTCTCCCTCTTATTTTGTTGACTAGTGCAGCATGCATTTCTTCTTTTTTAGCCAGTACACTTGCATGCATCAAATACGTCCATGGTGTCCATGGTAATCGAACATTTGATCATTGCCATCAGCTATTGTATCCACTTAGAAACATGCAAAATTTAAAAATGGATTTATGGACAATTTAAACACGTGTGTACATGTGTCTCACAGATAATCGTTTTGTTAGATTTCCATACTCAAATTACCGGCAAATGTATGTTAAACGTAACAACTTAAAACCACTCCGACCCCATCCCTCCCCCCATCAACTTAGCCACGGCAACAGTCATTAGTTTCGCATGCAGTGCATGATGAGAAATAAATTCAGAAATAATCTCAGTTTCATGTGTGTGTGTTCCCAGAGTATTTTCGGTTCTATGAGATTTGTTTATGAGTGCGCTGACTCTGACGAACGATTGTGCTGGTCGTGGTGTAGTGGTAGTAGCAGTGGTGGGGATTTCCCCACTTGTGGTAGATAGATACACGATCAATAGTTTGATCAATCAGTCAACCACAAACCATATAAATTAAATTGCTTCCGTTTTTCTATCGTTTTCAAATTCAAAATTGCTGCTCACTCGTCGTGTTCAACAGAAAACATTGTCAGCTGCACATACGAATATACCTACAACAATCACTGGTTATTGCGAAGAACGTCATAACTCCAAAAAGTATAAATGTGGCGAAAAAGGCGTTTGCAAGTTCTAATTCCTATAGGTTGCCATGTAATATTCAAAATTCAACTTCTTCTTATGCCAACAATAAAATAGAATTTTTTTACTTATGGCTTGCCCCAAAGGAAGATTTTACTCCAGAGAATATTTTGTGGTTTTCAATTGAAAAATAAGAAATTCTGGCTTGTGACATTGTTCATGAAATATGAGCGTTGTGATAGTTATAGTGTGTCTGTCTGTATGTACGATGTTGACTATTTAATCTCTTTACTATGACACGCTAATACACCTGTAATAAGACCAGATTTTGTTGTTGTGCGGTTCTTGTCATTTGTGTCTGTTATGATTTTTTTTTTTAATTTATCCCCCAGCCAAACTGTCGTACAATGATGTTGTTTTGAAGTTTATTTTTTAGTAAAACGGACGTCTTTTTAATTTGTTCTCTCTATTTGCGTTTTCTTATTTGAATGTTCATGGCCTTACCACTTCATGTGGTAAGTACTTGGGAAACGTTTCAGTTACAGGTGGGCCACATTCCATGGAAGTTGACTTTGAAATGATAAAAATCCAAATTTAAATTTGTCAACTAAAGTATGCACTCTCTGTCTCTTTGCGGACCGATTTGGGCGGATTGTTCTAGTAAATCTTCGAAAATTTGTGCCCCTATTAAACAGGTTCCCCTATACTGATACCCTACCAAAATAAATTACAATTTATGAAGTGTATATAGCAAATAGAGTTCAAAAAAGTGACATGCACCAACTTTCACCAGGTCCAAATGAACTTTGTTTGCTGAATTTCTCAAACGTTTACTGGAATTGTTTAAACATTGTCCTCAAATTCAATCTTTTATCGTAAATGTCGTTTTCATTGCCGTAAAAGAAATTTACTCGAAAATCGTCTGAAATTTCTTTTAATGGAAGAGTAGAAAACTTTTAAGAAGTATTTTTCAAACAATTCGATAATTTATATTCCTGTTGAGTGAAATAATTGAATTTAATAAATTTCGTAATTTCAGATTTTTTATAAATTTATACCGTTGACAACAGTTAGAGCTAATCAGCAGTTATAAATTATAGATTATAGTATGTATAGAATTTGAAATATTTTACTGTTGCTCGATGTCCCACCCGACTTGGGTACCACTTTTTGTCTCCCTTGTAAGAACTAATTTCGAAAAAATTCAGAAGCGCAATCTAGCTTCTACGTTGTCAGAGGAATTTACACACCAAATTTCACGACTATAGCTGCAATACTTAAATTGGTACCATTTGTATCCCTTTTTGTCCCGCGCAACCCTTTAAAGTACAAATTTCGAAAAATCCCTATTTGTAGCTCGTCTATATTAAATTGGTACCATAGTTATCTCTTTTTGTTCCGCGCAACCCTTTAAAGTACAAATTTCGAAAAATCCCTATTTGTAGCTCGTCTATATGATCAGTTCAAGGAACACATCGAATTTCATGTTTCTAGCTTCTGCCGTTTAGATAGGACGAACGTTCGATGTTTATCCCTTTTTGTCCCATTTTACCCCATAAAAGTACGAATTTCGTAACGCAACTCGTTCATATATGTAGATTGTCTTTGGGATTTTGTAATGGTAATATAAATCTATTTCAAAAACTGTTTGATATACTTCTCCTCTCATAAAAGACTTTGTTTACAACAAGTGGTGACATGTTTACAGCAAACGAAATAACTTTCCCCACAAAAGAAACTCAAATAGATTAATTCCATGTGAAACGGAATTCCTTCGATTCTTCGATTTTAATGACATTTTGCACTTTTGTACTTCTATGTAAGGCAAATAAAACTACACATCCCGATCTTCAAAAAACTATGAAATTGCAAATACTAGGGTGGCTCGAAAATCAGGAATTTTGTAATAATGTAATTTTTTTAAATTTTTGTAATTTTTACTTTTTTGTGGTAGGAGATACAAATATATTGTTTAAAATAATTTTTTTATTACCAGCTAATAGTGTAAGAAAGACGCTCCATAAGTTTCATGATGGCGTTATAAACGTGATTGCAGTCCAAACATATTATATAGAAATATTTAAAAGAACTAACTCTAAGCAGTCATCTAAAAAGGTAGTGGATGTTTCCGAGTAAAATTAATCTTTGTTTTGTTTAATGCATTGTCCCAAAATACAAATTTGATTTGAACCTCTGTGCGTTATAGGAGCATACTTCTGTGACATATCCTTATCGTCCTATCTCAGGATAGGTACGTTTATATCAATTTCCATCAGGTAGTGTACTTTCAGGCATTTTCTGATCCACACACAAAAAATATTCACGTAAGCAGAATTAGAAGGATTTAAAAATCGACTCCAATTACATTGTCAATTTTGGTAGCATCGATTCAAATAATGTTCCAAAAATGTTACTAAACTGACATCCAACTTTTTCCGTTGATCATTTACGCTGGTGCCATAGGTTTGACTCTCCGTTGGGAGGTATATTCGATTTCGAAAGGTGTCAGATACTCTAATCCATACTTCAGGTTATGCTCGTACATACATACATATATTTGTAAGTTCTAATGTTGTTTGGTTTTTACATCATGGGAATTAGAGCTCTAAAATATTTGAATATTTACAATATTTACATACATACATCTGTTCACGTACATATGTATGTACATGGCTCTGTAGACATTCTCAGTCTTCAGTCATTCTTCTCTTTACAATTATACATTTTACGTTATTATTTGTTGTTGTCGCTGACGCTGTTGTTGATATTCTTGTATGTACAGACCATCAACAAGTATGTGTTGAAATATCTTTTTAACACTAGGGTGTTAACTGAAAATCTTGAAATATATTCCATGCACACATACATTAATACATTCATAAACACATACATGTACATCGCAATGATGTGACGTGACGAGACGATCTGTTATTATATACTCCACTTACATTGGAAATTGTATTAGTAAACTTTAGACGAAGATGCAGGAAGAAGACCTTACTTGCAGACCACGTAGACGAATTTAACATTTTCAAAGTTTAAACTCATGCCGTGGACTAAAAGGGGGAGGTGGTTGGTGGCATCGTGTTTGTTTGAATTCATGCAACACTATGGAGTGTCGTTCAAAGTCAGTCTGCATCTGCATATTTGTGTCTGTCCGCTGCACAGTGGTCGACTCAGAAAATCATGTTGGTAAAGCTTTAAGTTCGTCAGGTCTGACTATATTATACCCTCCTCTATATACTCCATTGCAAGGCTTTTATTACCAGGCCTTGATGTTTTATAATATCAACCAAAGTTCTAAACCCTACATCAAGACGTGGTCACTTTATGTTTATCATTGATAGAACCCAACGAACTGTTTAAAATTTACCCAAGGTATTTTCAAATATGTGGCTAATAGATGAGCGGCAAGACGATGAATAGGAGAGGTTTGTATGAAGGCTAACGTGTGTCGATGCTATCAACTTTCAACTGCTATTTTTCTAGATGAAATATAATCCGAATGACGTGACAAATCCGAACAAATATATTTACAATAAGAGGGCTTCCAGAGCGCTATCAAGTCAAATTGGAGTAATTTTTATATGAGTATTATATATCTAAATCTGAATCGATTTTTCTTCATATTCAGTCAGTAACAAGAAAATGAAAGTACTAACACTGCCCGACAGTCCATATTACACTTGAACCAAATGAGATATATCTGAAAGTACAGGTGAAATAGATTTATTTGACGTCTTTTTATTTTTTTTTAATTTTTGTTTTATTTAAAATTTATTATTATTAAAAGGACTACAAAGAAGACTCCAAAGAATACTATTTTTCAAAAAATACTTTTAATACTTATTCACACCCTTTGACACCGGTATAAATGCCAAATCAAAGAAGAGAAAGTGTGCTAAAAATACTTTAAATTTCAAGCTTCTATCTTAATTAGTTTTGTATTAACAACCATTTAAAAAATTGTCTCTTAAAAAGCAAGATATGAATAAACCAGAAAAACTAACTAACTAACTAAGAGTAAACTTGAAGTAGATGTAAATCCTGAAGTGATACATATAAAGGGTGTTTTTTATTGGGGTATAGAACTTTAAGTTGGCATCACTTTTTTAACTGGCGGCCATTTTGTCAGCTGTCAAGTGATTAATATTTAGTTTGGTTTGCCATTTCATCATGAACAGGTTGACAAAAGAACAACGCTTGCAAATCGTGCAAATTTATTTCGAAAGTAATGGTTCAGTTCGCGAAGTTCACCATTTTATGGTCGACATAATCGTCCATCAGGACAATTAATTCGGTTAACCATGGATCGTTTTCGCACTACGTTTACTCTATGTGATAATACGCATCCGCAGAGACGTCGAACAGTGCGCACCGAAGAAACAATTGCCGCTGTAGAGCAAAGTGTTGAAGAGGACCCGAATGAATCGATTCGCCACCGTGCACAGCAATTGGAGCTGCACAGCAATTGGAGAAAGTGGTTGAAAATTGGACCTGTAGAATTGGCTATATTCGAGCCAGCCGCGGCGGCCACATGCCCGAAATCATATTTAAACATTAATGGCATAAAATTATCCTTCCAATAAAGCCAAATTGATGGACATTAAAACGATTTTCTTGTGTTTTATTTCAATTCGAAGTTCTATACCTCAATAAAAAACACCCTATAGAAGCATGATATTTGAAGTATTTTTGTTTGTATTTTTAATAAAGAGTGATTTTTTTGAGGTTAGGATTTTCATGCATTAGTATTTGACAGATCACGTGGGATTTCAGACATGGTGTCAAAGAGAAAGATGCTCAGTACGCTTTGACATTTCATCATGAATCGTCTTACAAACGAACAACGCTTGCAAATTATTGAATTTTATTATCAAAATGCGTGCTCTGTTAAGAAAGTTCATTGCGCGCTTCCATTTTATGGTCAGTTTAATCGACCCACTGAAGCGGCTATTCGGGCTATTGTGACTAAATTTCGCACCAAATTTACATTGTTGGACATTAAACCACCAACACGCTTACGTAGAGTGCGAACTGAAGAAAATATCGCAGCTGTATCGGCCAGTGTTAATGATGACCACCAATTTTCGATTCGTCGCCGTTCGCACCAATTGGGTCTCTGTTACTCAAAAACGTGGAAATGCCAAAATTGGACTAAGCGGATGGACCACCTAAGACTCAGCCGCGGTCAACATTTAAATGAAATTATCTTCAAAAAGTAAATGTCATGGACCAATCTAACGTTTCAAATAAAGAACCGATGAGATTTTGCAAATTTTATGCATTTTTTTTAAAAAAAAAGTTATCAAGCTCTTAAAAAATCACCCTTTAGATATTCTCCTCTTTAATTTGACACTAATACCTTTATCACAGTGTGCTAACACGTAAAGGGTGATTTTTTAGCTATTATCTTTTTGGCAACACTGGTTTAAACAGCTGACGCATGTTTCGTGTTTTGTTTCACTGTCAAACATCTTCAGTTTGGTCTATAATTTAACCATGAATCGTGTTACAAACGAACAACGCTTGCAAATTATTGAATTTTATTATCAAAATGTGTGCTCTGTTAAGAAAGTTCATCGCGCGCTTCCATTCTATGGTCAGTTTAATCGACCCACTGAAGCGGCTATTCGGGCTATTGTGACTAAATTTCGCACCAAATTTACATTGTTGGACATTGAACCACCAACACGCTTACGTAGAGTGCGAACTGAAGAAAATATCGCAGCTGTATCGGCCAGTGTTAATGACGACCATCAATTATCGATTCGTCGCCGTTCGCAGCAATTGGGCCTCTGTTACTCAAAAACGTGGAAATGCCAAAATTGGACTAAGCGGATGGACCATTTGAGGCGCATGAAATAATCTTCAAACATTAAATTATATGGACCGTACTATCGATTCAAATAATGATTTCATGCCTTTTTCTGAATTTTTTGTGTTTTTTTTGAAAAACTTTCCTATAGCTTTTAAAAAATCAAAAAAAATCAAAAATATAAAATATTTTTTTAAACAATTTTATCCTTTGGAACTTTATTGTCCAGGATGAGGAAATGAAAAACTAAAAACCCCAAGTAACTCCATTTTAACATACGTATATCATTCGGTTCAAGTGCAACATACGATGTAATAAATAGGCCCCTAGATGTTTTCAATTAATAAATTAGAAAATATGAAAATTCCTATATTTTGCCATCAGAATACTATAAATTGCCCAATATCACTTGACATTCATTGACACTTGACAAATCTCCCTATTCACTTAATAATTGTCGCCTGACGTTCAATGTGTCCTCTGGCACTCTTTTTCCACTGTAACTTCTCCGTTTGTTCGAATTCTTAAACGTACATACATATATACGTGTGCAAATATAAACAAAGTCGACGAATGATAAAAAGGTTCTATCCACTCTTGCTCATGTTTTATATTTTTATTTCTGTTTCTGTTGTTTATTTATTTACTTTTTCGTCTATAGTTCATTAGCATCTCCTTTGCAATCCCATACCAGCACCACCACCAGCATCTTCTTCGTCTTCGGAGATTGTGTTTTATTTGTTTTTTTTTTTCATTTGTTTGTGTAACTTTTTTCTGGATTCTGTGCTACTTTTTATGTTAAGCGTGGTTTTTTTTCTGGATCATACTCTGCTGGGTGTTTCTGTGGAGTTGTGTTTGGTCATTGTTATTCTGGATAAAATTGGATTTGGTAGTCAATTTTTTATTTTTTTTTTTAATTTTATACACTATTTGTGTATTCCTTTGGAAATAAATAAAATATTTGCAAATATGTGCATATAAATTATTGCGTTTATATATAACTTATTTTTTAATAAAAAATGTTTTTTTTTTAATATTATGTATTTTTATTTTTGCTAAGTGGTTGTTTCATGGGACAGAGGGACAATCTTTCTTTGTAAAATATTCCAATGCCAGCTATTTCGATCAAGTTTTTTTCTTCTTACGAAGGAAATTTTGAGTTTGGTAATGTAAAGGAGGAGAACCACACTCAACTATACACACTAGGGTTTGCATTTTCCCGTACTTTTTATTTCCCGGGAAACGGGATTTTTTTTTTCAATTTCCCGGGATCCCAGGACAGCTCGGGAAATTGTCAACATACTGTTTACCATGAGTTAAGCTTATTTTTTCCAATGAAACATTCACATTTTATTAAAGTAAAATAAAAATATATTTCACAACGAAACTGCTACAGAATTAATACAATAAAGCTCAATGTGAGATCAATTCAAACATCTTTTCAAGTTTCAAAATTAATTAAAAATCAGATATTTCTTATTTTATTGGAAAATGTGGACGCGACGGAGAACGATCGTTCACATTAATAGTGAGTAGAGCATTAATGAAATGTTTGTTCCTTGTCCTGTCGCTTCAAAAACTTTAAATTCTTTATTTTTGGCGTTCGGATACACGCCCTAAATCTATTTTTCCGGGATTTCGATTTTTTTTTTCATATGGAGCTTGACAGTAAAAATCCGAAAAAGTGTATTTTGAGTCTACATCCGAACGCAGCTTAAAAATATTTTGTTATCCAACTGCAATATTTGACAGACCTGATTAAAAGCTATGTGATCTAAATTTTTATACAACATTTTTAACTTTATTGTGGAAGTGATGGAAACAAATATGCGAAGAAATATGTAAAATTTTCTACTGAATTGCCGCGGGATTCCCGTACAAATTTCCCGGGATACGGGAAATGAAAAATGCGCGAATTCCCGGGAATTTTTCCGCGGGAAATCCCGGATGCAAACCCTAATACACACGTAGGCCATACAAGTATTTCATATTTTGTGTGGGGATAATCATCCTTCCGTGTAGAGTGCTTGTATTACCATATTGTTATCATATATATAATGATGAGTGGATTGTTTAATGATGATTTGCAAAATATTTCGTTCCTAGGGTCAGCCATCCGTGACCTAAACCCCCACAAATCATATTTTTCCCTTGTATTTTTTTATGTTTTTGTCATTTTTTCTGAATTAATTGACCATTGAAAGCACTTTAAATAATTTTTTTTTATTCTTGCCTTAGCGTAACTTATAGCTTGAATTATAGGAGGTTTATTGTAATTTCTTGTGGTTTTTATAAGTGATAGCTAAAAACTTGTAAATATAGAAGAATCAAATACCATTCCAATGATGATGACACTGACTCCGTTTTTGTGGAAACAGTTTAATAGAAAATATGGGTTTTCAGAGTCAAAATTTGCAAAATGTTTTTACAAAAAAAATGAGCTCTGCGACATCAATTTTCTTCCCATATTCATCGTTATTCGGAAAGCATTGACTGCAGCTATTTATTTATTATTATTTTTTTTTTTTTTGAAAAAGATCGATCTTCCAAAAAAACATGGACAAACTTTTTTTGTAAAAGTTGCCTATAATTTTGCTACTTATGCGTGAAGAGCTTTATTTACAACTTTGGTGTTTTTACTGACCTCCACTGAAATTTTCCGGGAAATTTTTTCGTAGAACATTTTAATCCTTAAATGTCCTTTTAGAAAGGAATTTCTCAAAAAAAGGTCAAATTGACCCATTAAGAGAGGAGAGTTATGATTTGCCACAAAAATTATTCTCACAAAATTCCACAATATACAGGGTGGCTGATGAATACTGCTACCATGCTACCTAATGCTGTTGTTAAAGGACTTATACTTTGCAGAACTGCATCGAAAGTGAATCCCTTCAACACTGTGTGGTTTCAAGAGGATTATGCGACTTTGTCACATAGTCAGGTCCTGCTATGAGAGAGAACTGCTGCGAAAGTTCCCCAAGAAGGTGATTTCTAGACACTCGACATTTCGTTGGCCCCCAAAGTCTCGTGACCTCACTGCACCTATCTTTTTCTTGAAGTTTACAAACCAAATCAAAAAAATGGATTATTTAAAGCAATGCATTCGAACAACAATTGAGACAATTCTTACTGCAACTATGCAGGATGTAATGAATAATGAATTTTGCACATACGTCACCGGCTATCGTCATGTCATTTAAATTCTTTTGTTTTTAAACCCGTTAAAAAGGTTTAATAAAAATGTATCGGTTGTCAAATGAACAAAGAAAAAGTAATTTACATGAATTAAACAAAAAGTTATTTCAGTTTCTTAATGTAGTGTCATTCATCAGCCACCCTGTAGTTAAGAATTCTTTCAGGCATTAACTTACACCACTTTTTCCGCTTAAAAATGATCCCTTCGGCAAAATAAATTTAATCTTTGGCCAGTTGTAAAAAGAAACTTACACCAACTATAAGTTTGTTCTACAAAAATTATCTACTCAATATGCCCTTTAAGAATAATAGGATCGCTACTCTGTTCCAACAATGATGTTGGACAGTGCAACCTTTTTTGAGCTGCGATTAAATCTACACTATATTTTTAGACAACCAAGGCAGCTTCAATCCTGTCGTTATTTTTGATTAAAAAGCCTTGTAAAGTTTATGTAAAAAATTAATTAGAATTGCCGAATTTAATCACCATCAGTTTGTACCTTTTCTCCCCTTTTATCTTTTAGACCTTCGACTTTCTAAAAATCCCTTTATTTTATGTGTCTACGGGGTAGTATACAACGAATTTTGTTATTCTAGCTTTAGCCATTTTGTCGGTACCAATTTTATCCCTTTTCCACCATTTTCACATTACTATTATATAGTAATACTATAGGTTGGACCATTTAAAATTTTTAATTAGAATCGGCTATAAAAAAATACTGATTATTTTTTCAAATTTCTGGTTTTATTGGAAAGGTTGAACATTAATAGTGGAACACAATATCATTCATATGTTCGAACAATTTATTTATGTTTCGCGTCTATACGGTCAAAGTAAAATTTCATGTCTTCGCCGTTTGGTTGATACCATTTTTATCCCCAAGTTTGGCCTTTCGAAAGTTTCGAAAGATCTCTTTATTTTATAGTCACATAAAATAAACACAAGGGTTGCCGTTTAATTGGTACTATTTTTGTCCAATGCTCTCACAAAATATCAGGCAGACACTAGGCAAATATATTCAAAAATTGAATTTTATTATTATTTGTATTTATCTATTTTCTGTTATTGTTAAGGAATTTTTCCCCTACCATTTCGATTTGTACAACTATTGGATATATTCTTGGAAAATGTAGACTTTTCAAATCCTTGTATTTCGCAATACGTTTTTATGAAAAGTTTCGATAAAAAGTAAAACAAAATTTATTTTTGTGATGACTGAAGAAATCATGATTATTGCCAAATTTCTTCATTATTAGTATAGGTATCATTAACCTCCTTATGCTTATCTTAAAATATTGTACTTTTATCTTGGCGATTTTGTTTTTTTTTTTTTCAAGAAATATATCACCACAACGTCTGAACTTTGTATTTTGTAACCTAATTTCTTTGTTTCGAAAAATGTTTATCATGTTTCACGGTCCCTGGTTCCAGACACAAAAGTAAATTCTCCAATAAAGCTATAAAATTTTATATAAATATGATGATACGTGTATGACGACAATATTTCAATTGCGAAGATTGAACGATAATAAATAGAAGACAAAAACATGGATGACAGACAGAAGGGACAATGCATTCATAGGGGAAAAATTTCCGAGCAAAGTTAATTAACGCCTAACAAACATCGGTGTTCCAGTAATGAGTTCTATTCACACATGCACGAGCAGTGCAACATACACACCAACTGGTGAGCTAGTACCTACAACATCGAACAGCGAGACCATTACGTTATGAATAGCGTAGCGCAATTCACACAATCGCCGGTGTTTGCAGTTACATATGCACGGCTGTACGCGTGTGTATATGTGTGAATTGTATTTATTGGTAATGGTTGTTGGTTATCTGTTAATTAAACATTTACAACTTAAAGATACCAATACATGCAATAATAATACCCAACAAACAGACAAAGACCCTAGAAAATGATTAAAACCGCGCTAACTGAAAGCAAAGCAACCCTGGCCAAGATAAACAAACAACAGTGTTGCTCTGCTTGCGCTACTCACTCACTCACTCACACGACTGCAGTTGGGAGGGACACACTTGCATACGTGTGTCTCTAAAGTTGTGAGCCGGTGTTTTGTGTACAACAAACACAGCCATACAACGGTGATCGCCGCACACTCATTCCTCATTCATTTATGACTCTCACTTTAATCAAATATGAGAGCATTGCTTTAGGTGTACATGTAAGGTACGATACCTTTTTTTGTATTTTCCCCTTACAAGCCGTCTGTTGGTGTTGGTGAGTGTTTTTAGTTTGTGGTGGTGTATTTGTTTTGTTTGTCTGGTTCTTATTTGTATTTGTTTTATTTTTAAACCTGATAAGTGTGTTGAATGTTTAAGTATGGTTTCGTCCTATATTTAACAAATTTTGAAAAAAACCCAAATGATATTTTTCTACTTTGAAAAAAAGTTTTTGGTATCATCGCTCGGTTGAATTGGACAATGTGTGATAGTGTGTGTTTTACATTTTGAACAGATATCTGTGAATATGTGTATGTACATATATACAGTGAAACCCTCAAGCAAACTTTTAAATGTTTGTAGAAACATTCTTCCAGGTGGTTATTTTCAGTCCAAACATTTTTATCTCCCTATTTGTATATACTCACCCTACAGGATAGTAGGGTATATGCCATTTAATACTGACACCTACTCAAACCTAGCACATATTATATACTTTTGTCAGAGTTAACCACATTTGCATCATGTCTAGTTAGAAATAACCAACAGATTTCACACAAACTGACAGTTATACATACCTGTCGGTAAGATCTAACGTTAGGTAAACCAGACTTGACGGTTTGGTGCAAATTTTTGAGGGGAAAATGGGGATGAAATTCTTTTCGAAAATAGGCGCCTGCCACACAAATTAACCAAATTATCGGTTATAATAAAGCTATTTTTCTTTTAGCCAGGATCTCGAATAAAAATTTTTATTTTCACTCAATGGATTTTTTCAGACTATCGCCAACAAAAATAAACATTTATATTGTATATGGGCATCTCCCAGTGGCCCGGAAGCGACATTCGCACGCCTTAACATTCGATCAGCCGTTTTAGTAATCTAAATCGCTTAAAGAGTACTACATTTTCAATTTATATCGTCAGGATTGAGTACAAATTGGTACATACATTTACATTGAAACCGACGCTACAAAAAACAGAAGTACTTTTGAAGCTCTTGTAGAAATATACAAAGTTCAGCGATTTTTTGACAACTTTGTTTTTCCATATATACATGTAAATGATGGTCAGAGGATATATTTTGTTCGTAGATTTATGAAATATGAAAATTAACTTTTTAATTAGGTACAGCAGAAATACGGACGCTACAAATATTTCCACGCGTATAAAAAATATTAGTAATTTTCGTTATAACAACTTTTAACAAAAATAAATAAAATAAGGAAAAAATAAAGATAAAAGCTATTAGTGTTGTCTGATTACATTTTTTTGTAGACTTTTTTTTTGGGAGAATCCCATATGTGTATAAAAAAGTAATATATATTAAAATTTTTCGACTTAGCATGGATAACTATCCAGTATAAGCGAAATTGATGACTATCGAGGCTAAGTCCAAAATGTTAAGATAAAATTATTTTTTTGCAAATGTGTTTCAATACAAACATCTATAATGAATAAACTTATGTCTTATTTTGAGTAGAAGGTTATCTCGTTTATTATCGTTTTTGTTATCGCAATTATAATAATTTACACACAGATATTAGGAATTAGTTAAAATTATAAATTTCCATTTTCCACAGAATTTTAGTAGCACTATGTTTAGTGAAACGCGACAAAAAATAGAAGTCGTTTTCGACTGCATCTAGAAAAGTTCAAAAATCTGCTAATTGGAATTAAGTTACTTTTAAACTAAAATGAACTAATGTCGTTTTCTATTACTATCAGTCATGTTAAAATATATTTTACAGCAACTGCAAGTAATTTAAACTCAAAATTGCATTATTTGCCAAAAACTTCGTATTTGCTATTCATTTATTGGAGTACAATTATCAGGGTCCTGCCCTAGAACTTCAACGTTATTAATTGTGCTCATTTTGGCTTCTTATTCCGTCATGAATAGATTTATACGAATTTAGAAAATCGTTGTTCAGTTCGGGAATGTTATTGCGTCGTAAAGATTGTCGTAGAAAGTTCCAAAGGATACAATTCTTTAAAAATTATTTTAAATAAATATTCGTACCCTATGTAAGTGTCAAATTAAAGAGGATAATACCTGTTAAAAATGCTTCATATTGTATAATTTTATCTGTATTAGTTAAGTAACAACAATTTCAATTTCCCCTTAGTTTATTTAGTTTTTTTCACATTTTACATTTTAAGAAGGAACATTTGAAATGAAAGAATTGACACTTCTAGCGGTATCATAAAATTATAAATAATTTTTAAAAAATTGCATCCTTCGCATCTTTCGATTCAAGTGTAATATGAACTGTCAGACGGCGTTATTTATTAAATACAATACAATTTCATTCATGTGACTGTCTCGGCAGGCTTCGCAGTTTCGTATTCTGTCTAATTTTCAAAGACCTTGGTGACGATTTCCTGATCTATTTCATCAATGGCTTCCTCGATATTCGCCTTAACAAGACTGGTAACAAGCAGGAACTAACTATTGTGGCCTGGATTGTATGGTATGGAATGTCATCATATTGAAACCAAATATAGTCCAAGTCGATGTCTTAAATCTTCGAAAATCGAAGAAAATTCTGCCAATGATAACATCGCTCCAAAAATCGGAACAAATTGTCACTCTTAGAAGGTGCATTCATTGGCTTCTTGGCGCCTCTTGACATTCATATAACAGGCGCGTGGGTGTCACATTTCGGTCAAAACGCATTCTGATAGCGGATTCTGATAGAGGGTTTTTAAGACATTCTTATGATGAGTCGGCATATGAAACCTTGTAATACTTACATTTTATGTATAGGATGTGTTCAGCAATATTACTTACAGTAAACGTTTGTAGAACGTTTTCACCCTCTAGCTCAATATAGGAGTCTTTTTGGTCCCTTTTGCGCAAAAGGGTAAAAAACACCTATAAAACCGATCAAAAAGTTTTACAAAAACATATTTCATAAAATTCTACTATTAATCTGTGAATACAATTCAACTTAAATGACCTAACTTAAAACTATTTTTTTTTTCGAATTGTCGCTAAACTGTTGCAACAAAACTGAATTTCGGTGGGAAAATATGATGGCACGGTTTTTTTGAGTTAGAACTTTTTTATTCCTCACGATCTTCCACAATATCTAAACTGTGGCTCTCGGTGGAGCATAGGGCCTCAACAAAACGTTCCCATCTATTTTGATTCTTTGTTATATTTATTACATCGTTGAAAGAATGTTCTAGTTGTTTTTCTATCATACGCTTTCGTGTCTTGCGTGTTTCACTGGATGTCCGCTGATGTCAATTTGTAATTCCTATCCATGCCTCCACCTCCTTTTGATCTCTAAATATATCGCTGCTTGTTTACATATTCTCCATAGTTGTTCGTTTGATATTGTATTTGGAAAATATTTTTCTCAGATACTAGTTGAAAAAATTTTGAAGCTTCGCCGCTAGTGTCTGTCATTATCCATGTCTCACAGTGGACAACAGAACTTATTTTTGGAGTATTTTTGTACGAGTTGAGAGGATGATCTCCAGATTTTCCAAAGCTGTGGAAAAGCAGCTTCGGGTTTAGATATCCTGCCTTGAATGTCGTATCTCTACTAGTTCTCGTCATACATATTTATATTTATATCCACCTCCATGTAAATGCATACAAATGTGAATCTTTAAACGTCTTTCTCTCTAATATCTATAAGGAAATTAAGCATTCAGCTGACAATTTCTTCTAAATCGTTAATTTTTTCAAAATGTTTTTGCCAGATATTTGCTTTGATTTCTGAAGATATATGTATCACTGCTGCTCTCGCCATTGTTACATACAGCTTCCTTTTTAGTATCTACTTTTTTGTTCATTTATTTGTCGAATTGATGAAAGAAGTTATCAATTATTTTATTGATTCGTTTTCGATATCGGTATGGATTTCGACATTACCGTGTCCCATTGGTAGTATGATCAATTTTTTAAGGGATTTTGATTTTTCATAAATATAATCTGTAGGATATCGTGGCCGCTCTCATGGAAACGTCAAATAGTACCTTAAGGCACCGTTTATTATACGATACTGTGAAATAGGGGATAAATCGGAATATTGTTAAGACCAAATTGCATCGGGATTCCATGGTGGGTGCTAACAACAGTTTTCAAAATTTTAACAGTCGCATGTAAATACATGAGACCTAGTTTTAGTGGACTGCTGAGAGGTCCCACTGTACCTCCATACAAATGGTCGGTATCTCCTTCACGTCGTGGCGTTGACGACAATAGCGTTGCAGCGGTTCAAACCAACTTCAAATTCTGAAGATAACGTGTGTTCGTCGTTCGTTGTCTTTTAAACAAAAAGCAATATAAACAAACAAATAAATAGAGAGAGAGGCAGTCAGACGGACGGACAGACAGAGAAAAATAACGCAAAAGGAAAAAAGTACCTACGTAAGATATAAGCAAATAAAACGACCAATCATGAATTTTGTTGTGTGAATGTTGTTTCCAGATACGACAAAGTAAACATTACGCGGCGCGGAGCGTCGTTGCGTTGTCGTCGTCCCATGCAAAAGCACTGAGACACGTCGTACCCTAGAAATGGTGTTTTGTCTTCCCGAAAACGGTATTAATATTAAAAATGTATTATCTACAGCTTTGTTTTCGTTTTATGCACTGTGCAAATACTAGATATCGTAGTCGCGTCGACGTCGTCGTTTAGGATTGCCAAGTTCAGTTTTGGAATATACATTTACACGTGCGGTGGCAATCACTGGAATGGGGAATGGAATGTTTTTCACAATTGGATTTAAAATGTATCTAATGAGCACAGCCTTTTTTAAAAAAAGCCAACATGATTTATGAAACCAGGATATGTTTTAAATCTAATGAAAGGGACAAGGATCAATACAAGCTAGTTCGTTTCGTAGAATTTACACCATTTCTTTGGCTTTTACAGTACCTTTACAAAAAATTTTGATTTTATAAAAAAATTATGTTTTGTAGGAAACCATATATTGTGACTTGAAATTCAAAAAGTCGCAACAACAAAATTAAAAATTCGCATCAATATGACAACATTTTAGACACATTCGTCCAGAAATAGAAATTTTACAAAGTTTAAATTTACAAATTGTAGATCTCTACGTCCAAAAATACAGAATTTATTTACACAATACGAATTTCATGATTGAAAACTTATAAAAGTGTTGATTTCGTCATTTTGTATTTCATGTGAGGAAATATTTCTTATATATATATATATATCTGCATCTGCAATGAAATAAGTTTTTAAATTATTTCAATTCCGCCACATTCGATAGATAAAATTAAACATCCCCAGTAAAACCCGGTCCAAAATTTGATTATTTGAATTAAATGTCCTCCCGCTAAGGCAGCTTTTCAAGATCGAGAAGAAGAAGTAGTCACGGGGAACTAGATCTGGAAAATACAATTTTTAAGGTGACGCATCCCTAGGTCGAAGTGAACAGTGTTCACATTTAAATTCCTCGTGCCAATAAGCCACATTTGTTTTTTGGTGTTTCTTGTATTCGTTCTTAAACCTATGCTCGATTCGTTATTTTGAATAACTCAACAGATGTGTTCGCTTCCTAGGGTTCTTAAACAAAATTATATTAATGTAGATAGTCTACTAAGAATGTAGATAGTCTACTTGACAAAAATTACACTGATCTACGAAAAAAAATAAATTAAAAAACTCTGGGAAGTGTTATTACTACTATTTTTCTTGTAGGTATTGTCGAGTAAAACAAGATGACTTTTTTTCACAAGTATTACGGTTATCTTAGAAACTAAAGCAAAAACCAAAATGTGTCTGCTACACACAAAGTTTTAAATAAACAACGTATACATCGTTGGAAAGGTCCAAGTTTCTTCTAAAAACAGTAAATCGGTTGATAAGCAACAAAGTTTATAAGTGTGTAAAGGTACCCAGGGTTTTTACCCGTAAGACTTTAGGGAAAATTTCACATACAGATTCTGTTTTACTTCCCAGAGTTTATGGACTGTTATTTACATTCGTTTTTAGAAGTGGTTTTAGTTTTTTCAGCATTTAATTTTTTTAACTTAAGGGCTATAAATTGTTAACATTTTCTGAAAATATAAAAATTTGCATACTTAGTCGAACAGACCATTAAAAACTATGAAGGAATTAGATTTTACCTTTTCGCTGGCATCAAACAAGTTCACGCACCAATAGAGAGATACTTCTTGATCCCGTCCGAATGTCGGATATTCTGCAAAGTTAAAATCATCTTTGGAAAACTCGAGAGGAAATTTCAATAGCAGCTTTGAACAAACAAAAATATTTACGCTGTTAGTCGTAGACAAACACCTGAAAAGAGAAAGAATTGAACAAACTCTGGGGAAGAAATTTTGTAAGAATTTAACGTTGAAAAGCTTTAGCAATGCCTTTGAACATATAGGATGGGCCATTTAAAATAAAAAAATACTGATTATTTTTTCAAATTTCTGATTTTATTGGAATGGTTGAACTTTGTCATTTAATAATGGAACACAATACATTCATATGACTACCACGACTGGCTCGGCAGTACCTTAATCTTAACGTTATTTGTGACGATTAATTGGAATCCAGGATTCGTTTTTCAAGATTTGTTCTAGCTTCCGACTTTCGAGTAGTTCCAAAACATGTGAAAATCCAAACAGATTCCAAGTGTTTTTGTTATGTTTGTGGATAATATATCAGATCAGAAAAGTGGAAAATAATATTACAAAGTGATGAGAGACAGAATATCAAACAAATGAACGTCAGTTTGTGGCAAATTTATGGAAAAATCGGAGCTCGATTGTCTCTCAAAATACATTTTCTTCATACCGATCTCAAGTTTTTTTCCAGAAAACTTATGCGATACGAGCAACGAGAGCACCTACACAAAATTTGGCAAAATCGAAAATTGATATCAAGGATTTTGGGATGAGGGTATGATGAGCGACTACTGTCGAATTCTAATGAACAGATCCCAAACAATAAAAACAAACTCAGTTAGACTGCTCATTTCATAAACCATCACATTTTATTGAATGAAAGAGATGAATGAATATCTGTATATTTAAAATTCCATTAGTTTATTATAAACAACCATTTGAAGTTTCTCTGTTAGTTTATTATGATTTAGTTTTTAAAGAGGAAGTTTTTAAAATGGTTGTTAATACAAAATTAATACATCTAGAGTCATGAAATTTTAAGTATTTTCAACAGATATTATTCTCTTTCATTTGATACCCATATTGCATTTGTATGACTCGCAAAAGTACGAAAATAAATTATAAAACAATTATATCCTTTGGAAATTAAAAGTCCTGTAAAAAGGACTACGCAGTTTTTCTACATACGATCCATATGAATATTAGAGTGGCTTCTTTTGTGAGGATGGAAAAAATGTTGTTGATGTTCTCGACTAAAATGAAAGATTGGTTTGTTTTATGTGTTCTCCCAAAATATTTCGCGTTTATCATTGTCCATTCGTGAGCTGGACGCGTTCAAAATAAACTTAATAAATCAGGTTTTTCTTGAATAAAATTCACCATGAGAATGGTATTGAGAAGAAAACCGCTAGAAATTAAAATCCGACCCGAGCCTTATCAAACCATATTAAAATATGAGCCAGTGTAAAGGACAGATTTATACTATTTTTGATGCATTTTTAATAAAAACTGCAATAACTTCCACATTTTTAGTTCGATTTATGTTTTTAGGGGCTCGTTGGAGAGGTATTGATAACCAATTGCAATTTTTAGAATTTGCTAACCCATTAAGGGCCGCAATTTGTTCTCTTTCTTACTGTTAATACTCAGTGGGTTAAATGTGAAGTAAAAACGGAAATATGGGGTTATTTGCATCGTAAACACATTCTAGACTTATATAAAGCTAATTTTTGGAAAGAAATTCAACCATTTCAAATTTTCTTTATGAAGAGGAAAAATTGAAATGGTTGTTAATGCTAAATTAACATAGATAGACGCATGAAATTAAAAGTATATTTTAAAAGTACGAAACTA
Organism: Polietes domitor; assembly: GCA_947397865.1. NCBI lineage: Eukaryota > Metazoa > Arthropoda > Insecta > Diptera > Muscidae > Polietes > Polietes domitor. Next base: position 53,397,006 of record OX377620.1, read on the forward strand.
AATTATTGAAACATTTAAATCCTTTGGAAATTAAAAGTCCTGTAAAAAAGACAAACGACCACGAAATAAAAAACTGAGTACGAATTTTCCTATTAGTGACCTATAGTTTCACTTCTATGTAATCTCGTTCTTGGGAGGGAAATCATGTCGCACGGTTTTATCGTAACATCTTATGTGAAGTTTTCCTCCCAATTTATGCATTGAAAGACCAAAATTTCAGATGCTAATTTTCAAAAATTAGTTTTTTGTAAGACTAGAATGTGTTTACGATGCAAATAACCCCTTATTTCAGTTTTTACATCACATTTAACCCACTGAGAACCAACAGAAAGAAAAAAATTGTCGGCCCTTGTCGGTTAGGAAGTTCTAAAATTTGGAATTGGTCATCAATACCTCTTCAACGATCCAACAAAAACACAAATCCAACTAAAAATATGGAAGTTATTGCGGTTTTTATAAAAAATGCAACAAAAATTGCACAAACATTTTAAAACTCTACCCTCTATTCTTGATTAAAATGCAAGTTTTTGATATGGTTTGATAAGGCTCCGACCAGATTTTAATTTCTAGCATGTTTTTTCTAAATACAATTCTCATCGTGAATTTATTCAAGAAAACCCTGATTTATAGAGATTATTTTGAACGCGTCCAGCTCACGAGCGGACAATGATAAAAGCGAAATATTTTGGGAGAACAGATAAAACAAACTAATCTTTCATTTTAGTCGGGAACATCCGCTACTTTTATTTTGAAGCCACTCTAATGTATATTATAGTCTTGCTCAGGTCCAACAAAAAAAATGCAAAATTATCTCACGATGTTATAATCGAGTTGCTCAAATTTGACACAACATATGTCGACAGATGTCGGTCCATGTTTATATATAGCTTCAATATACATATGTATATGTGGGTCATCAACGGTTTGAATCTTCACACATTTTAACCGATTTTAGTTAAGTTTGGAATAACACGTCATATTTCACCCAGAAATACCTAAAGTGCAAATGGGTTTATATTGGCCCGTGTATTGATTTAGCTCCCATTTGTTTATCCTTCCCGATTTGAATTTTTCTGCAATAGAAATTTTAACCAAATCTGATGAAAATTCGCACAACAGACATCTTTCACCCGGAAACATCTAGAGTGAAAAGGGGTCACAACGGCCCTTTTTTCATACAGTTTGGAAATAAAAAATCTGATCAAAAGCAGTTGAAGTTGTTGTTGCATTTTTGCTAATGTTTTAATGTAGCTATGCCATATATGCTAATTTTCACGTTTCATCTGGAGTTGTAAGATTTAAGCAATTTGATACTTGTATTCCATGCTTTCTGGTAGTCATCATGTGCTTATATGTTTATACATGGCTGGTCTCATAACATTTCTAAGAATCAATGAACCCTTTTTTATAAACCATATATAAGTACAAATGTGTGTACATATGTACATTTGGATACGAAAATAAGTACCGGCGAAATACTCCATATAACTGACCACAAACAACGGACGCCTGCCACTATTGGGTGTAGATCTCTGTGGCTGTGTGTGTGCGTGAATTTTTCTAATCGAATCCCAGCGGGAAAAAGAAGGCGTACGCAAGGCCTTCTCACAGGCCTTCTTAGGGAGGCGCAAGGCATGCTTGCTGCATTCTATACTCATTTAAAATTAACACAGGGTAAGATTGGAGAGCAAGGCCTTCCCCTCTCGCTTCTATTCGCAGGCCTTCAAGAAGGGCTCTGACAAAAGGCCATCTAGAAGGCATCCTACCAAAGACCTTCTGGAAGGCCTGCAACAAAAGCGCTTCCAGAAGGCCTTCAGAAGGTAAAAAATATTGCGCAAAATTAAAAAAAATATGACGAACCAATGGACCAGCATTTTTTCAATATTTCTGGCCTTGTTATTGACAGTATATTAATTTTCAATTTAAATCTTTCAACATTTTTTCAATTTAAAACTTTCAACATTTTTATTTGCCTCGGCTGGAATTTGAACCCATGATCTTCGCATTGTTAATCGGAAGTGCTACCTACTAAACTAAAGAACTTTATTGTCTGTTTGTGCCAAAAAGTTTATAGAAACATACGACCCTTTATCAAAGCGAACACCTTCGCTGCTGCCTTCTTTTGGCAGGCCTTTTAGCATGCCTGGCGAAAGAAGGGAAGTAGGAATGAGCCACAGAATTTTGTTATGCGTTTACAACCAAAAGTGTGTAGAAAATACCCATCGATAAATCGAACACCTTCCGCGCTGCCTTCTCTCGCAAGGCCTTCTAGCATGCTTATCCGAAGAAGGCAAGCAAGCATGAGTTATCGATCGTGTAGCATCTAATGGGAAGGCCTTCTACAATGCCTTTTCGTAGAAGGCCTTCAGGAAGGGGTGTCGGACGTGTAATAATATTTCTGAAGAAAGTATGAAGGATATGATAAATATTTTGGTAATAAAGTAAGAACGTTTTTTGTTTGTTCTTGAAGAGGAGTTAAATACTTTTCTGTTTTATCACTGATAAATGGGTCTATATGAAAACATGTATAAAGACATTTGTATAAAGTCTATATCTACACTTAAACCGATTTGCTTAATATTAAATATCGTTCGCATTACCCCGACAAAATCCACATATAAAGTTTCATTTGAATCGGTCAAGAATTGCGATCTGTAGTTTGATTACAGGAATAGATGCACAGACAGACATTGCTAAATCGACTCAGAAAGTGGATCTATGTCGATCTGTATTATATTGCCTCTTTAAGTTGTTGCAAACAAAGGCATAACGACAACAACAACAAATGTGTTTTAACACTAAATAAACAAAACATTTAAAAAATAATTTTAAATGTAAAAATTTCAAATTATTTTTAATAAATGTATTTTAATTGAGTTCAAATCAGGAGAATTGTAAAAATATCTTTCATAAAACTCGTAAAAATAATAAAATCGACTCCATCCGTACTGCCTTCATTCTTCCAGCATGCTAGAAGGCCTTCTAAAGGAAGGCAATGAAGAATGTCTATTGCATTTATCTAATAGTAAATGAGAAGGCCTTTCTAAATGCCTTCTCAAAGAAGGCAGTCAAGAATGAGTATAGGATTTCTAAATGCTGATGATTTGGCCTTCTGGTAGGCCTTCTTAGAGAAGCGAGGTGAGAATGTGTGCCAAATCTTTTTTCATGGGCGAAGAAGGCCTTCTGGAATGCCTATTTTCAGAAGGCATACAGGAATGTGTTTCGGATCCGAAGAGAAGGCATTTTAGAAGGCCTTCTATGGGGAGGCCTTCCAAATTTTCCCGCTGGGATATTAATTATGTATGTATGTGTGCAAGATCATGAAGACTATGACAAATGTGCAATTTTACTTACACAAGTACGTATGTATGTGTTTGTGGCAGAGAGTAAATCGACAACAAATGTTAAACTTAGATAAGTAACCAAGAGCCCAATTTACTTACTGTGCAATACTGCACATGAAACAACAACTACAAGTTGTGTATGAATGCAGCATATGCATATGGCTGCATGTATGTGTATTGTTACCAAGATCTACTCCATACAAATGTCATACCGGCGAGAACTCTCGCAAGTATGAGCAGCCGACATCAATGTGATATCGCCGGCGTGGCAGTTTTTCGCGTAACATTGTGAGTGCTAGATCACACATGCACACACACACACATACCCAAGTGTACTCCGCTTTAACACCACTACGACTGCTCACTCACTCACTCACTCACATGATCACAACACACAATCGCACGTACGTGCAAAGGTGGTGCATTTTATAATGGGTGATATAATAGAAAACAAACATATTCACTCACTCGCACTCACACCGTGAGACGGACACGGACATACACACACACACTCGTGCACACATGCATACACATGTCGAGAATGCTTTGGTCGCGGGGTTGCTGTAGTTAAGCCACAGGTTAGTTTTGTCATTCCCCGATCACAAGAGCAAACGTTAACAACGTGTTTGGGAAAAAAGCGCGCGTTTGAATATCACATATAAAAAATTCAAATTTAAATTTCAAAATAAAAAAGAACAATTTACAAAAAATAAATAACAACAAAATTTTTTTTTTGAAAAAAAAAAGTAAACTAAATAAAAAGTAATAAACAATAAAAACTAGTACGAAAGAAAAATAAAAACGCGCTTTAATCACATTTAATTCTGTATTTTACGCAAAATTCCGTCTTATTTGGTGTGTTGTTGTAGCTGTTGTATTCTGCGGTTATTTGACACCGTCTCGCAATATTTTGGTTTCGTTCATTATTGACGCTGCTGTTCGTTATTCTGTATTTAGCACTTTAGACTTTATAATTTTTGCTGATTCAACAGAACAGAAGCGAGCGAATTCAACCAACCAGCCAGCCAGCCAAGCACACAACGTCTCAGTTCAAGTAACTTTTGAAATTTTCAACTTTCCGCCGCCACCACCGCCCTTTTACTAGCTACCGGCGGCCATCGAAAAATAAAAACTAAAAAAATCATCCAAATCATTTTGTTTCATCGAAAAGTGTTTGAAATGTCAAATAGAAGAAAAAAAACTGTTGAAAATTGTGTGTGGAAAATACAAAACAAAAGTTCCTTGCGTAAGGTTAATTACTTGTGTTTCTGTTTTTCGTCTGCCACTGTAATTAACTTTTATATTAACATATGACGTTTGACGTTAACTCACAAAAAAAAATGTCAAATCACTTAAAATTGCAACAGCGACAAGCAATGAAAACGAACTGCGACTGAGAGAGCATCCAGACTAACAAGTGTTTTTTGGGGAAATTTCAAATTGTTTATAAAAAAAGGTAAGTTATACTTGTTCACAACAATAATAACAATGCAATTTACATTTTTTGTATCGATCTTGTGATGTTTGTAATCATGAGATTAATTTGTTCCGATAGGCTTTTGGTAATATGTGGGTTTAGAAATTTATCAAAATACCCGTTTTTTATTACGCGAGCGGTCATTTAGCGAGTATTTCAAATATGTCTCATAATTAAAGCCTTAATTAAAGTTCTGTCCTTTAAGAATAGGACATAGTTTTGTTAGTAATGATCTCTGATATAAAATTCACTACTACTTCTGTCATAAAGATCATTTGGATGGCCAGAGTTGAAAAATACTTCGAATATACATTTTTAAACCCTACATCATGGGAGGGGAGCATATTAAATTTACACTTCCTTCAGTAACACCATAAAATATCAATCTGAGAGCCTATCAGGCATAAATCGTCATCTGAAATCAAAAAAGATGTAAGTTTACTGGAGAAGTAATAAATTATTTGGTTGGCCAGAATGCCGAAAAATAATTCCTTGAATATTAATTTGCATACCCTACACCATGGCTGGGAAGCATACTAAATTTGCCATTACTTTGGTAACACGTTTACATCTGAGACCATAGTATATATCGTCACTTCAAATTCAAAAAGATATAAAAACATTTTCATAAGTTTACTTTAGAAGTAATACATCATTTGGTTGGTCAGAATACCGAAATAACTCCCTGATCTATCGAATACTAATACATCCCTACACCATGGGATGGAGCATTGAAAATTTTCCATTCCATTGATTACACTTTAAAATATCCTTCTGATACCCAATGAAGTATATGTACATCGTCATCTATATGTACATCGTCATCTAATCCTAAAGGAAGTAAAAACATTTTAATAAGTTTCCTAGAGATGTAAATGAGCATTCCTTTATAAGTTTCGTATTTTCTTAATAAATCCCATGTTTTTGAGCATAGAAGTCTCTAATTTTCTGAGAATATGTAGTTTAGCCGAATGAAAAAATAAAAATTACTGAATTGTAAATGTGATTGTAGGGGCAAAATTATGCCTTTGTCACGGGGTTGCTGCATATAAGCCAGAGGTTAGTTTTGTCATTCCCTGATAATAATACATCATTCCTTTATGAGGTTCGCATTTGCTTAATAAATCCTATATTTCTATACCTAGAACTCTATATTTGTTTGAGATTATGTAGCTGATTGTAATGGAAAAATAAAAATTATAGAAATATAAATGATATTGTGCGCATTAAAACTACGCCACTATATTAAAGAAAATATTTTTTTGATTTTTGTTAAAAAAATTGTTGTTTTTGGATGAAGTCATATATGTCATATTGTGTGTAATAAATAAAATCTCGATTTGGGATTTTTGTAGTCACTTCTTTTTGGATTTCAGGTGACGATATATTATTGGTCGTTACTATAGTCATTCTTGCTTAAAGGAGGATTTCCTTATTTTCTTAAAATATATGTATAAATAAGTCTAATAGTTGCAGATCAGTGGGTTTTAGGGTTGGGGTAGTGCACGACTTTTCGATTTCGATCTAACATAGCCCTAATTTTGTGAGGTTCGGAAAAATAATTCATGAGTCAAAAAGTGGGTGGTTGTGGGGTGAGTGTATGTGGGCGCTCATCGGCGTTAAAGGTGAGGGAAAAATACACAAAAAGCCCCAAAACTGCCTCGGAGTCGCCCCCATAGGGGTTAAATGTAAGACCGAACCCCATTAATTTTCCCTCTCCAAAATTTTTTTCCGAACACACATACCCCTATCCCCACTCCTTAAGGGGCTCCAATGCTAAAATTTATTTTTTATAAAATTTGCTCCCACTGCTCTTACTGGCCCAAGGTAGCCGCTAATAGAGTCAAATATATGATCAAATGTATTTTTTTCTATTCCCGCATTTTGTCTAAAAATATTTACCTTCTCCTCCTACCTCCCCATACGAATTTTTTATTTCTTATAATTTTTTAATGACTACAAGGCTCAAAACTGCCCGGAGTCATCCCTAGCTGGGTTAAATGTAAGACCAAGCCTCATTAATTTCCACTCCCTTTTACACCCTACCCGCGCTCCCTAATCGGGCAGCCCTACAAAAACTTATTTTTCTAAAATTTGCTCCCGATGAGCAGTCGGTAAAGACTTTTCTGTCTTATATTTACTATTTGAATATTTAAATATGTTTTTTTATTATTTATTATTTGATTACTTTGAGGATTACCAACTAAAATTAAATATACTGCATATAATAATAATAATTTATGTAAAATATTTAAGCACGTTTTTTGACAATTTCTGTATATTTTACTATTTCAATGCTTTGACAATATAATAAGCTTAATCGAACAGGCCTAATAATCATTTATTCAAAACAGTACCCATTTATGGAGTTGGATCTTTAAATTTGTTTTACGTGGGAGCATCATTAATATCTTTTTGTAACATTGATACATTAATTTAATTGTAAAGACGTCATACAAAGTAGCAACTCCAAATTTTAAATACAAATTCAAATATATATTCATTCTCGGAAAACTTTAAAGTTCAATTCTTGATAATATTTTGACAAATATTTCTTTCGCACTATTTGTTTGTCTGTCTCTCTGTCCCGATTATCCTACATTTATTACTTGGTTCTTGGAATAAATTGTTTTTGGGCTGGTCAATTCCTTGAATTTAATTGCGCGACGACATACCCAGAATACTTGAATGACAAATCATACCATCCAAGATAAGATAAACAATATTGTTTACATCCGTTGTACGAGGGCTGTGCGATAAGTCAATGTCAATGCAGACGATATATGATATTTATTTTCCCGAAATATTTTATATTTTAGGGAACTTTAGTTTAGGGGGAAATGGGGGATGAATGAAATTCTCATTTCTTCGGTGGGAGTGCTTAAACCTTTCAATTTTCTTCCAATAATTGATGAAATGGTACTAATGCAATATTATAAAAATATTTTCATTCACATATTAATAAATTTTTTTTTCACATTAATAAAAAATTATTATTTATATTGTCGCCAACTTCAATATAAATGTTTGTTTAAAAAAAAAATGAAAAAAAAAAATTTATGTTGGGATTAGGCTCAATAACCATAAATTTGCCTAATACTGGATAATTATCCAGGCTAAGTCCAAAAATTTTAACACAAAATTATTTTTTCAAAATTTGTTTTCACACATACATGATATGGATTTTGAGTGAAATTTTTATTTTTTTATTTAGGTTTTTGTTATCACAGCTTAGTTATCCAGTCTTAAAACAACCACATATAAATTATATTATATTATATTCTCAAAAAATTGTTTATAATTTCTCTGATCGAAATCGATGCAAAAGACTTTTATTTTAAATGGGATTGAATGGGAAAAGGGCCAAATATATGTCGATTTCCTTAATTTTACTAGTTTTTTTTTTAATTGGCAATTTTTAGAGTTTTGTAATGACATTGCATTCCCTTTTATTCCATAAAAAGTCAAACAAAGCATCTCTCAAATTAAATGTCATTGGGTGTATACCTATTCATACTGACTTATCCACATAGTCCTCGTATCTTTTAAGTGTGCGTGTGTGTGCATTTATGTATATTCCTAATTCCAAGATAAGATAAATATTCAAACAAAAAAGCTATCATTTAGATATTTGTGTAAGAGATAAACAAAAATGCTCATATATTCTCATATATTATCATAATTATAAATAAATAATAAATTCTCCCGGGACAGAGAGAGAGAGTGTTGTAGTTACGTGCAAGACTAACTAAATATTCTTCATTCTACTTGAAGCGGGCAGACAGGTTCAAAAAATACCCGTACTAAGTACACGTCTTACGTACATGTCTGATGAGTCATCATCGACCATCATTACTGCGATTTGTTTATTAACTGATTGCTGTTAAAACAAACAATGGCAAAAACAAAAATACAAAACAAAAACAAAAGTTTAGCAAATTAATAACTAATAACTATTAACAATTATCGATTGAGATAGTCAAACTACTCAATGATACTTTTGATGTTGAAGCTGAAGATTTATATTTCGGTTGAAATTAAATATTTTTCCCTTTGTTTTGTTGTTGCTATTGTATTTTTTTAATTCATTTATCTTATCTGTGAAATCTGATATAAAATAAAAAAAAACAATATATATTCTTATCTGACGAAATTAAAAGTAATTGTTTTATATTAATTTGTTTTGAATTTCTTGTGAAATATAACAGCGGAATTTTTTGTTGTCTGCCAGTAGGTATGTTGAATGAATGAAAGGGGCAAATTGAGTGTTGAGATCTTTTTAACAAATATTATAATACATGCTTAGAAGATTTAAAAGAAATACAAATTTTGCTAGTTCGTATGCTAACTCAAATACGTCCAGGTGTTGCTATCATATCCATATCATGGGCAGACGAGTATATCACAGAAGTACTTATTCGGAGAAAAAGAATGCCGCGGTACCTTAAACTAAAGTATGTGGAAAATATTAGCTTTGTTCCGGTATAATAACGCTTTTACGTTCTTTAGAATAAATACAAAATTCGAAAATCTAATTAAAAAGTTTTTCATTTTAACTATGTATGTTTCGTAAAATGAAACTGGCTATAAAAAATATTGAAATATTATATGATTACAACGTGTGGAAATTTTACATTTATTTTATTGGACTTGAGCAAGAAAATGTACATGTGGAATTAGAGATCGTAGAAAAACTGTGTACTCAATTTTTCAATTGGCAATCCTTTATCTTTTTACAGAACTTTTAATTTCCAAAGGATATAGATGTTTAAATAATTTATTTTCATAGTTTAAGGAGTCGTACAAAAGCGATATGGGTATCAAATAAAAGCAAGGAATATCTGTTAAAAATATTTCTAATATATGCTTCTATCTGTATTAGTTTAGTATTTACAACAATTTCAAATTTCCCCTTATTTATTTAGTTTATTCATCTTTATTATTATTTAAGGAGGAAAACTTAAAATGGTTGTTGATGCTAAACTAATACAGATAGAGGCATGAAGTTTTTAGTATTTTTAAGAGACAACCTTATCTTTCATTTGATACTCATATCGCCTGTGTGTGGCTCTCGTAAGTATGAAAATAAATTATTAAATCAAAAATATCCTTTGGAAAAAGGAAAGGAAAAGATTACCAAATCAAAAAGTACACAGTTTTTCTATGTCCAAAAAGTACTGTCGCACGGTGTTGTGTAGTTGAATAGTAAAAATAAAAAAAATGTTTAAAATATCCAGGTTTCGTCCTGCATTGCCTTAAATTATATAGATGAATTCACGCTTCAAAGTCCAGCTATTACACTATTTGAGCATTTTGACCTCCTCACATTTTCCAAGTCATGCCTGCCCGATGACAGGCAATTTAATGAGTTAACATTTTATAATTACGCTTAATGGAAATTTCAATTTATTGTCTGACAGACAGACAAATAATCTATTGTCAAGTTTTCTTTGTAAGCTCAATAACCAGCTGTGTTCTTATTTGTGTTATGAAAATATTCAATTTAATTTTGTTTATATTCGAGAAACAATTGTAATACTTAATTGAATTCAGTTAAGACAGACAATGTTAACGATATAGTTTTTTTTCACTTTGATTAAATCATAAAACACTGTTATTATTCTTAATTTCAATACAAAAATGTAAAACGTTTTCCATTGAAGCAAGATTTCTATAAAATTTTAATTAAATTAAAACAATTTTAATTAAGTGTCTGAAAATACTAAGAAGCTTAGTGTGAGGTATGATATAGGGCGTAATAAATGTCAGAATAATTTACTATCGCACTAAACCACAAACGACAAATGATGATTATTTAAACGATAAAGTTATCGGAAGTTGTCGCCACTCCTCCCCCCACTTCCCCACACTATTCTTAGGTAACTGGGGGGGAAAACAGTTTAGTTCAGTTTGGTTCGGTGTTTTTTCCAAAACCCCCTCTATTTAGTCAAGTGTTTGTTGTTTGGTTTATCTGACTGTTATCTATCTGCCCAGTATTTGATGTTGGTTTTGTGTTGTTGTTGTTTTTTTGCCTTTTCTTTTTTTATATCTGTTGATGTTTGTATAACCGATTTTAGTGCTCTGTACACTTGTGATCGATTGTTTGGCATAATGGCGGGTTTTTCGTTTTCGTTGGCCTAATTCATAGCAACAATATTTGGATTGGAATTCTGGAGTTTGTTTGGTTCTATGGTTCATATCATCTGCATACCTACGAGGTATTGAAATATTTCAGTTCGATATACATACATATGACTAATGAAACAAAAGGTTTGACGTTTGCTTTTGGCGTTGCTGTTGTTGTTATCCAAATATTGGTTGATTAGACAGGTGTTTCTATTTTTGTCATCTTCTTTTGTCGACCGGGGAATTTTAGGTTACGTGTACGTGTACTGCAAGTATTCATACGTACTCGTATGCATATGACTAGAACAATAGTGTCAATTGTTTGAGTTAATGCTGACATTGTGGAGTGGGTATAATCTCCCACACCCATTGTGCCATATGGAGGGGTTTTACCCCAGGAAAGTGTGAGAACTCAAACCTGACTAAAACTTAAAAATGCTTCAGGTTTATAACTTGAATAATTAACTTATTTGGTATGTGAACATAGTTTACACCGAATTATTTACTCAATTACAATGAGAGCAAATTTATTTTGACATTTTATGATTAAATATCGAAAGCTTATATTTAATATTATGGCTAGAAGAAAAAACTATTCTATGTAAATTTTAAAATTCCAGTAAATAAAATAACAAAATAATAAAAACTGATTTTTTCTAAATAAATGATGCATTTTTTATACATGTAAAATTCTCAGAAAAAAAATTAAAAATTAAATATTGTCTAGAAAAAACATTAATCTGTTGCTTTATTGTGAATAAATTAAAAAGTGTCAGCAAATGAATGTTCCAAATTACATATTTACTTTATGAAAACTATTTATATAATGGTAAATTAAAAAATTCCAGCAAAATAAATATTTGCTTAAAACACAAACTTTTTCTTAATAAATTAAAGTTTTATTTGTGAGTAAATTATTAAAATTTCAGTTAAAAAATATTACAAAATTATTTATTTGGTTAATAAAAATATAACGTTAAAAATAAATACACATTTTATTTAAAAAAAATATTTTTGTCTATAAATTTTAACAAAAAAAAGTGTAAATAAAAAAGTAAAATACCAAATAAATATTTTCTTAATAAAACATTAAATATTTTCTTAATAATGACCACATAGGTCGCTCTCACGGGAGCTTTAAGAAGTGCCTTAAGGAACCGGCGAATCAAATTAAATATTTTTAAATATTAATTTTATTAATAAAAAATAATATTTTCTTAATAAAAAATTAAATACTTTTTTAATAAAAAAATTAAATATTTTTTTAATAAAAAAAATAAATATTTTTTTAATAAAAAAATTAAATATTTTTTAAATAAAAAATTGAGAATATTGTCTTAATAAAAAATTTTACATAAAAAAATCTTTCTTAAAAATATTTTTATTGTAGATATAACAAATAGAACAAAATTAAATATTTCTTAAACATTTGATATTTTCGTAATAAAAAATCATTATTCCTCATATTTTTTCTATAATGGATAAATTTAAAAATAGGAACAAACAAATAATGCAAAATATAAATATAATAAAAAATAATTGTGTCTTAATAAAAATATTTTATATTTTAGATAAAATAAAAAAAAAACAAATAACATAACAAAAAAAAAACAAATTAATAAAAACAAATATTTCGAATAAAACAATCTATTTTCTATAACGGATAAATATAACGATCTATAGAATATAATAATTAAAAAAATCATTTTCTTAATAAAAATATATTTTGGGTGATTTTAAAATGTTAACGAACAGCAAATATTTTCTATTTGTTATTTTATTGAAAATTAAGCTTGATGTCTAATTTTTCAATAAAACAACAAATAATTACAGAAAAGTCGAATAATAAAATAAAAAATCAAATCAAATATTTTCTTAACAAAAATTAATATTTTTTAATAAGAATAATATGATAATAATAATTACCAAAACAAAGATTTCCTTCTTAAGAAGAAATTACTTGATCGAATTAGCTGAAAATCTAATGTATTACATTCAAAACTCATAGAAAAAGAAATGTTTTTATTTCAAACTTTATAGAGAAACTAAATATGCACACAACTAAAGATTACAGCAAAATAAATATTAAAAATTAAATATTTTATACATAAAAGCAAATTTTTTTTAATAAAAAATTAACTGTTTTATTGTGAACATGTTTAATTATTTCAGTAAACAAACTGTACACAATTTTATATAAAGAATTGTTTGTAAAATGTATATTGAAAAGTACATATTTTTTTAATTATCAAAATTTTCTCATATATAAATTCTTGTTAATAAATTTTCAGCAGATAAATATTAAATAAAGCCCTCATTTTACAAATTGGTAGCTTTAATATTTTTTTTTGATAAAAACTTTTTTGTTGAATTTTTTAATAAAAAATATTTGTTTTATTACTATTAGATATGTTCAACCAACAAAAAATACAATATAAAATAATTTCATAATATAAAAATATTTTTTTCTTAAATGTGATTTTTTACAGAGTTTAACATTTTCTTGAACAAAAATTGTCCCAATAAAAAATTATTGTTTGTGCATATTGTTTATTTTTATTCTTACTTTTTTTGTTTATTTATTTCCATCAAATAAATATTACAAGAATATTTTTTAATAAAAATATATTTTTTCTTAAATGTAAAAATTTGGCAATACAAAAAATATTTTTTGGTTAAATATTTCATGTTCAAAACTAAGCAAAACCATTTAGTAATCGGCACATTCTCCTCAACATTGTTGGGGATATTTATGTTTAAAAAAGTATCTAAAAATTGATTTAGCCGTTAGGAGCTGGTTTGAAAATGATAGCCACCCCTCAACAAAGATTCCCAGTTGTTTTGTGTGGCTCTTAGTTTTTTCTTCGCCACCCAAAAAGTTGTTTGGGGACAATTTCAGTTTATCAGATGTTTGATTTCCCCATGTAAAAATTCTACTATAATTGCAGTTTTGCATCTTTTCGAAATTCTCATTCGTTTGATTCTCTGTGCCACATCATCAACGTTAGCATGTAATTTTGTTTTGTTTTTTTAATTTTTTTTTAAGATGTCGCCTTTTTTGCTCTTTCTCTCCCAGCTAGCATTGTTCGGTGTTAAATGTCTGTCACATACACACACTCACAATTAAATATCAATTAAAATATTTAATTTATAATGCAATTAAGTTGTTCTTTTTTTGTATGAACCGATGTGTGTACACATGCAAAAATGTGTTTTCTCACTACAAACAAACTACAGGCGAACGCGACGACTATGTTAGTATTTTTATTTTCTAAACTTTTAACACTGACCTGAATGATATTTTCCATAAGATAAATATTTTTATTTGCTATTATTGTAACGCATGCATATGTTCACATACATACATCACATCACTTAACTAAATATGTGTTCGTACATCCATACGAATGAGTGTTCTCTCTGTAACTACCGCCACTGCCACATTCAGCAAAATGTTGTTGTTGTTGTTGATGGCAATAATTATGATCTGACAAAAAATAGTTGTCGGTTTTGTTGTTGTTCTTGTTTTGCACAACCTGACAACCTGTTGACTTACTTGCATCTCGCGAGCAACGAGAGTTCGCCGTAGTTTAAAGGTGTAGAGTTCATATAACACACACACACACACACGCACAACCATACCTCTATACATTGTATGTACTGACATACATAAGTATGTGACCTCACACATGTTAAATGTCTTAAAGGTAATTACACTTCCTTCAAACAAGAGTTAGTCGGAGAGTGTTTGTGCGAGTGAATGCGGTAATGAGAGAGAGGGAGAGATAGAGATTTACTGTTTTTGATAATTTAATTGTGAGAATTTAATAGAGGAGAGAGGTGGGGTGTACTTTTTCTTTTCTTAGGCGAAAGGTAAAATATACAAATTAAAAGTATTTTTAAAGACAATTCATAGAAAACATAAAATTTATGAGCAATTATGTGAGAGCAAGAAAATTATATTTTTATTTTTCATTGGTAATTATGAAAAACAAGTAATGCTGTGTTCGGATATACAACAAAAATCTACTTTTTACGGATTTTGTTTTTTTTATACACTTCAAAGTGTATTTTTGATGCTTATCCGAAAGCATCTTAGGAAAGTTTCCGAGGAGCCTTTTGAGCGATCACACACACATTTTGCTTCTTCTTTTCGATTTTGATGTAATTTTCCATTTATAAGCTTTTCTATAAGGGGAATTTAGTTGAATTTTGTCGATTATTAAAAAATAAGAAACTGTAGACACTGGGGTGGGTCGAAAATAAAGAATTTTTGTCATAATGTTATTTAAAAAATTTAACTTTTTTGTGGCATGAGACACAAATATATATTTTTAGCAATTTGTTAATTTTAAGCAAATTGTAAAATTGTCAAATATTAAATCAAGCAGATATACAGAAATATAATTTCCAGTCTCCCCTCGGAAATTGATTTTAAAATAATTATTTTCTAGATCAAGCGGCTTGTGAGCTAAACTCTCCAGAAACATACCAAAAATTCATGTTATTCGGTTTTTTATGTTCAATTTTGCCAATTTATTTCTGAATTGATAGACCCTGGAAACCATTTTAAATATAAATAATTACTATTGATTTTGAATAATAATTTATCGGTCGAATTATTGTAGGTTATATTAAATTTTTGTGATTTTTCATAGTGCCAAATGAGTTGAGATATTGGCTCTGAAAAACTATCTTTTTATTATACTATTGGAGACAGTGATTCGAAATGCCACAATTAGTGATTAGTAACTTTCCTCCAAGATGCCAAAAACACAAATGCGGTTTTAAAAAATGCGTTGAAAAGAGCGCATAAATCGTAAAAATGGTGGCTAGTTCCCGAAGGGACAGTGATAATGGACGATATATTTTGGGTCAGCGCATTAAAGATATCAAAGATTAATTTTAGCCGGAATATCTGTAGCTTAAAGTAAGTTGATTTAAATATTTCTATTAAATATTATTAATTTCGACTGCAATCACGATTATAATTGTACATACGAACAAGGAACGCCATCATGATACTTAAGGAGCGTCTTACTGACACTATTAGTTGTGAATAAAAAAAATATTTGAGAAAATCGATGAGGTCTTTTTTATTATTAAAAAATAAAGGGAATGAAGAAATATATATTTTATAAGATTTGAAAATGCAAATTGTATTATCTCAATGAAACTGAAAAAATACAAATTGAAAATCAGAAATGTAGATTGAAATTGAGAAAATACAAATCAGTTTCAATTTACATTTCTGAATAATAATTTGTTTATTCTATTTCAATTTCCATTTCTGAATTTCAATTTTCATTTTCTCAATTTCAATTTTCATTTTCTCAATTTCAATTCGCATTTTTTCAATTTCATTTCTCAATTTCTATTTGTACTTTCTGAATTTTAATTTATATTTCTCATTTTCAATTTGCATTTCAGAATTTCAATTTGTATTTTCTCAATTTCAATTTACATTTCCGAACTTCAACTTATATTTTCTCAATTTTTATTTTTCAATATTAGCATCTATTTTCTCAACTTCAACTGAAAATTGTGTAGAAACAATTTTGTTTGATATTCAGAAAACAAATAATATGTCTCTCTCACACCAGAAAGAAGTTACGAGTTTCTTTAATTACCTTATGACAAAATTCCCGATTCACCCTAGCATCCACAATTTATTGATAAAAATTCAACATAAAAAGACAGATGAAATACACGATTTTAGAGGTGCTTTCAGGATCATCATTAATCGAATCCAATCTTCATTTCATCTAATCTTAAATTGTAAAGGTTTTACCTATTTGTCTAGAATGTCGACATTAGTGTACGATGTTATTAAAACGGAATAAATTGTTATACTTTGGTCATTTCATTCATAAAGTTTGCGGTTATCTTCAAAACATTTATGAGATCCGGTTTAGCTCGGTTTAATCACACTAAGTACTTGGTGAAAACGTTTTGTGGTCAGAGATCAAATCACTAAACAAAAATCAAGAATCTAGAGAAATAGTTTTTTGTCGAGCCGTTTTAACAAAAATATTTTTTTCCTTTATAAAAAAATTACCAAATATTTTATTTTAGCTCGGTTTGTGTCCAGACATCAAATCACTAAACAAAAATCAAGAATGTCGAAAAAGTCGAACAGTTTGCAAACATACATTTTTAACATTTAACATCGATTCTAGACATTTTGAGGATGTACACAATTCATTGTGCAAAAACCAGAATCACTTAAACTTAGAAAAAAATCGATTTTTTGTCAATTACCATATTCAATTAAAACAAACATCTCTGAGTGTACTTGTTGGCTTTCATAAGCAACAAAAAAATAAATAATCTTTTAAATCCGTTAAGAAATGTGATTGCGTGAATAAATCGGAATTCAATTGAAATTGAATATAACTGAAGGCCATATTTAAAAGATTTCTTGGATAAGGTGATATTTAAGAATATTTGAAGAGTCTTTTTAATCAAAGATAATACTTTGGAAATAAATTTAAATAATTTATTAAATTAAATTTTCTACAAATACTTAAATATACCTAAATCATTTATCCTATGCCATGTTTATTCTGAGAGTAGTAATAAGAACATTTAAACAATATTTTTAATTTCTTATAATGTTTTCGTTTATGTGTATGTATAGCAGTGAATGTCTCTATTGCCTAGTACATTGCCCTTTTTTGAAAAAAAAACTAGTGAAAATATTTTTACTAAATCTTATCGTGTTCACTTCTTAACACCTAAACATTGCTCTGTCGTTAAATACAATTGCCCATATTTTCTGTTGGTCAACAGTGCGACATTAACGGCTGCTGCTGGCTGGCTGCCCGACTGCCTGCCTGCCTGCAACATTCAAAGTAACTGCGTAACTGTAACTTAAGGCGCATGCGTGCAAATGCATACGATTTCAGCTATTTATGAGCTTAACTCGTATGTCAACAATAACGACGTCTAAAATCGTTCCATTCGCTACTCTTGCCGGTTTTTCCACACAACTGCTAGGCGAGTATTTAACAAAACCATTGAAGCGTCAAACTTAAACACAACATAATCATTAAAACGATTTTTTGAAAAGCAAAAAAAGAAAATATGTGTGGAAGTTGCTAAGCCCCACATATATGTGTAGATACAGCACCAGACCAATGAATTAGAATCGCTCAAAGTATTTCTGAAATTTCCCTTATAAGTGCCCAAATTTAAAACAAACACCCTGAATATAATAATTGCTGGAAATACATCCTTATACTTACTTGAAAACGTATTAATTAGGATTTTTATATTTGGGTCCAATAAACTTGAACCGGATGATATACGTATGAAATTATAGACAAAATGAAGTTACTTGTCGTTTTTAGTTTTTCAAAGTTCCAAAGGATACAATTTGTTAAAAAATTATTATAAATACTTATTCGCACCCTATTAATTAGGATTTTTATATTTGGGACCACTAAACTTGAACCGGATGATATACGTATGAAATTATAGGCAAAATGAAGTTACTTGTCGTTTTTAGTTTTTCAAAGTTCCAAAGGATACAATTTATCAAAAAATTATTTTATATACTTATTCGCACCCTATGATAACGTTATTAGTGTCAAATTAAAGAGGAGAATATCTATTAAAAATACTTTAAATATCATGCTTCTAGCTGTATTAGCTCAGCATTAATATCTATTTAAAGTTTACCCCTTAGTTTTTCTTTTTTTTCTTTATTCATATCTTGCTTTTTAAGAGACAACATTTAAAATGGTTTTTAATATTAAACTAATACAGATAGAAGCTCGAAATTTAAAGTATTTTTAGCACATATTCTCCTCTTTGATTTGGCATTTATCCAGGTGTCATAGTGTGGGAATAAGTATTAAAGATAATTTTAAAAAGGGGCAACAGAATGAGAAAATGAAAAACTAAAAACGTCAATTATCTCTATTTCACTATAGTTTCCGATATATATCATCTGGTTTAAGTGTAATATCGGACAGTGTTATTTATATAAATTTTTTTTGTGCCAAATATAAAATGTTTGCATGCAAACAACAATTGCAACATTTTTTCTCCGTGTAGTGACAAAAAGTGGTCCAAATGTTTTCTCAATACACTCTATAAAATAATAGGCCCTAGCTTGAAACACATTTTTAATTGTTACAAACTCAAATCATTGTTTTTTAGAAACAATATTTTCCAAACATTAATTATTTACGCACAAACATATATTGTTTATATGCAAGTATTTAAATATTTGGGTAATTTTTTTCTTTACACACATAATGCTGACGTATAAAACAAAAAATATATTTTTGCATGCAAAGAATATTTTTCAAACATAAATTTCTTACGCGCAAACATACATTGTTTACATGCAAGTATTTAAATATTTGGGTAAACTTTTTTCAATATACATATAATTCTTGGGTATAAACCAAAAAAAAAATGTATACCAAATTAACTTCAGAATCTCTGCAAGACTTTGCCAGCGAAACTGGAATTCAGCATCGCCCAACCGCGTAATTCAATGACCGGCCCCTGTAGCGATGTTAATCAAGCAAAAACCAACCAACCGACCAGCCAGTCAGTCAGCCAAGCCAAGCCAAAAATCTAATGGATGGCCATTGGAAATTTAGTTCGTCATAGGCCATTGTGCAGAATAATGTCATACAGAGGTAACAAACAGCACCAACACACAAAAAAAACAAACTAGCACACACATAATGACTGAAAACTGAAATTGAATTATGAAAATAAAAACGAATCGGAAAAATCCGCATCGCCACCACAAGTGGAGAGAAGTGGTTTTCAATACTAACCACATTGTGGGGTTAAAATTTTAACGGCGACGACGACCACTAAAGTCGTTGATCGTAAACATCTGCGTGTTCTAAATTTATTTCAAAATGTATTTCAAATCCTCCAAACCTCCAGAAGAGCGACCGACCGACCGATCATCTTTTGCTGCTTCTTGCGAACTGCATGTGATTTTTTCTACTTCGAAATTTTATGGCCGCACTCACAATAAACACTTGTGTTGTTGATGGTTTGTTTATTTAATTATTTTCAACAATAACAACAACAACACCAAGTGTCGTAAAAACCACAACAATTTAAGTTTTTTTTTATTTTATTTTATGTTGTGTTGTATTGTTTTTTTGCACGAGATTATAATTTTGTTACTTTTAAAATATGTTTTTTTATTATTTCAATTTATATATTGTGATTTATAAATAAAATAATTGTGGTTTTGAAGGTAATGATGAACATATGTATGTTGGTTGGTTGCTCTGCTGATTCTGGTAAAATCCCATGTTTTTTTCATCCACAACATCAACAGTAGCAACATTGTTTAGAGGTATTCTCGGACGGGCATTCCCCCGCCTCTGAGATTGGGCGGTAAACGTTTGCAATTTTAAATAGGTTTTTTCGTATTCACTCTCTGTGTAATAATTACTATGCGTTCATGCAAATTTCTTCAGAAACGTGTTTCAAGTCGAACTTTGTGTTTATTAATAAAATCGCAGTTCAAATAAAAATAATAATAGACAGACATTTTGTAATAAAATTCCATTGATGGCGATGATGAAAGAGATAAACTGGTAATACTATTGAGACCTACCTACCTGACCTATTGGCCTATAGCAGGGTAAAATTATCGTATTGTCACATTTTTATTCTTTCAAACGCTTTAATGGGATAATTGTAGGAAGATAATGAATAACTGACCTCTAACGTAGCAAAAGGGCAGGGAAACCATGAATCCATATATTTTTGTATTCTTGCAAAAGCTTCTAGGGGATGAATGAACGAATGGTTTCCTACCCATTGTGGTTACCATATCAGATTTGATTTGAGCTACTTATAAATATTTCAATGGAATAAAAGAAGAATGGTTGAGAATGTTCAAAATATAGGCCTCTACACAGCAATGTAATGATAAAGTATAAATGAGAAATAACCACAGCAATGTAATGATAAAGTGTAAATGAAGAAAGGTTAAGAATAATTAAACTATAGGACTTCAGCATATCAATGTAATGATATTGTCACCCTGTGTCTCATATGTTGAGAATAATGTAATTATCAATCCATGATTTATATGATCCATAAGCCATGATTTGAGCTACTTTAAAACATTTTAATAGAATAAGTAAAAAAGGTTGCGAAAGATCCAACTATAGGACTTCAACATAGTAATGTAATGCTTCATCCATTGAGAATAATGTAATCCATGATTTTCTTGTCCCATAAGCCATTGTGCCCACCTCAATCCTTAAATTCACGATTTGCGCTACTTTAAAATATTTTAATGGATTAAATGAAGGTAGTTTGAGAATTGCTTATCGTATGGTCACCCTATATCTCTTCCATTGAAGATAATGTAATATTTAATCCATTATTTTTGATTCTTTCGAATACTCCATTGGTCGTCAACTTAGCAAAAAATATTGTATGGTCACCCTGTGGCGAATCTTTAAATCCATCATTTGTGCTACTTTCATATATTTTTAAGGTATATTTATAGAAATATTAAGACATACTTATCTATTGGCTTTCATAGCAAAATAATAGTGCGGTCGCCATGTGTCTCTCCCATTAAGGATAATGTAATGTAAATCCAACACTTTTTGATTCTTTCAAATAGGTCAATGGAATAAATTATGGAAGTTTGGCTAATAATATATAAAAATAATTGTATGATTACACTGTGTCGTATAAACCTCCAATATGGCAAATTATATGTTCACCCTGTTTCCCATACGCTATTGAGTTTGGCTAATCTTTAAATCCAATATTTTCGGTTTTATTTTGTTTATACCCCAATGGAAAGAAACAATTTGTTTTCAACATAGAAAAATATTGTATGGCCACCCTGGAATAAATTATGGAAGTTTGGCTAATAACATATACAAATAATCGTATGATTACCCTGTGTCGTATAAACCATTAAGATTGGCCCGTATTTATTGACCTCAAATATGACAAATTATATGTTCACCCTGTTTCCCATACGCTATTGAGGTTGGCTTTAATCTTTAAAACCAATATTTTCCAGGATGGGGGTATACTAACTTTGTCATTCCGTTTGTAACAGCTTGAAATATCGATCTGCGACCCTATAAAGTATATATATTCTTGATCGTCATAAAAGACGATCTATGCATGTCCGTCCGTCCGTCCGTCCGTCTGTTGAAAGCACGCTAGCATCTAAACGAAAGGAGCTAGAACGTTCAAATTTTCCATAAATGCGTCTTAAGTCGTAGATCGGTTGGGATTGAAATGGGGCGAAATCGGCCCAAAGGGAAAAATTTTTCCCTCACAAGGACTAAAAATACTCATAATAATCCCTAATATTTTAGCGTATTTAGGTATGTTTTTTGAATATTTCTGTTTATATTTGCTTGATATTTGGTATGCGCATTCCCCTTATAGCAAAAACGTGCACCATAAAGTGATTCTTATTTGTAGGTGGTGAAATGGGGCAAAAAAGGGATAAAAATGGTACATATTAAACGACAACAGCTAGAAACACGAAATTCGGTGTGTACATTCCTCTAATTAAGTAGATACATAATATAAAAGTATTTTTTCCAAATTCGTACTTTTAAGGGGTAAAATAGGAATAGAGGGATAAAAATGGTACCAACCAAACGGCTGTACCTAAAATAATGAAATTCGGTGTATACATTCCTCTGATTGCATAGATAAGTAAAGTACACGGATTTTTCAAAATTCGTACTTTTTGGGGTTAAAATGAAAAAAAGGGGATAAAAATAGTACCAATCTAATGACCGCAGCTAGAGTCATGAAATTCAAAGTATACATTCCTCTGAGTGTGAAGACACGGAAAATAAACTGATTTTTCGAAAGTCGTACTTTTTGGGGTTAAAATGAAAAAAGGGGATAAAAATAGTACCAATCTAATGACCGCAGCTAGAGTCATGAAATTCGGAGTATACATTCCTCTGACTGTGTAGACACGGAAAATAGACGATTTTTTTTTTGAAATTAGTACTTTCAAGGGATACAATGGTACAGAGGGATAAAAATAGTACCAACTAAAAGACTACAACTAGAATGATAAAATTCTAATTGCGTAGAAACGTCAAGGAGGTAAAAATGGAACCAACCAAATGGAATCATGGAATTCGGTGTATACATTCCTTTGACTGCATAGACACGCAAAATAAACAGTTTTTCCCAAATTCGTACTTTTTCTTTTACGGCAAAAATTGGTTGAATCATGAAGTTAGGTTATTTTGCACTATGTACGTCTGATAATAGATTTTCAAAATTTGTACTTTTGAAATTCAAATAGAATGGAAATACAACCAACTGTAGCACCCACTATCTACCAATATTTATGGCTTTGAAAATATTTTCAAAATATAAATAGAAGAATAATTATTTTATGAATTTACGTATTGGTAGCCTTGCCTTATAAGCGTGGTTTGAAATAATTAAAATATTATATTTATTTATAAAATTAATTTTTCAATATTTGTATTTGTTTTGGTTTGGCTATATTAAAAAAATTATATTTTCCTGTAATATTACTGCACTTCTACGAAAACCGACAACCTCTGAGGAATGCAATCCATGGTGGAGGGTATATAAAGTTCGGCCCGGCCGAACTTAACGCCGTTTTTACTTTTTTTTGAAATACCCCAATGGGAAGATAACAATTTGTTTTCAGCATAGAAAATTATTGTGTGGTCACCTGTGTCCCGCAAATAATTGCTGTTGGGAAATCTTAAAATTCAATATTGTTGATACTTTTTGAGACTTTACTAGCATGAACTTGAACACACAAGAAAATTGTTTTCCTAAAATTAAGTAAAATCCATGCACCAACATTATGGCTTTAATGAATTGAATTGAATTTTCAATACTTTTGTGTTCTCTTCTTTGTATGAATTTTAAATCCCTGAACCAAAATTATTTACTCCGTCTTTCTGGACGGCAAACATTCTTATGAACCAGAATCAATTTAAAATCAAAGTAAAATTTTCCTCCGTCTTACTTCAATTGATTTCTATTTTTCCTTTAATTTTTATAAAATGGTCATTGTATTTTCATTATAAAATGTAGTACATTTGAGGAAATGGAAATCTTGTATGAAGTAAAGCTGAAATAGAAACAAATTAAAATTATGGCCCAATTTAAGTGTTATAAATACATAAAGATTTGTAAGGAAATTTTCATTTCATGGCACAATTTTTCTCAGTGTTTAAACTACCTACAAACGATAGTAATCAATCTATATACGTGGAAAATGTACTCCCATTATGCATATATATTATAACAATATGCTTATGATCGTAAACATTTAATGATGTGGCTTAAACGACCAACAACAATCAATGCAAGTAACTTAACAATATTTCACACTTGTCGAAAAACCTGACACTGCATTTTGATTTTAGGTTGTGTTGCTGGGTGGGTGCAACAAAGAACCGAACTTTATGACTTTTCCAAACAACACAAAAAGTTATAACTTTTTTTCGTGGCAATAAAAATGTTTATCTACACACAATAAAATTCTAAATTTATGAGCAAACATGTCTTAAGCTTCTAAACTGGATTGTAAAAAACGAAAACTAACATAAATTCTCTCTCTCACTTCTTTGTGTACTTGCAGCCGACCGATAACAACGCCTCCACGTTGGAAGACAGTTGGTGCTGGGAACCAGATAATGCCAAAACCGACAATGATCACAGCTCGGAGACATCGAGTGGCAATGGCAACGAAATGGTCAATATTACACTGGAGGAAATCACTCTGGGAGCTACGGCCAAGGCTGCGAACAAAACGAAAATACATCGTTTAGGCGGTGGCGCAGGAGGCCAAAATGCCGAGCTGCAGAAACGTGTACAACAGCTGGAGGAGGAGAATAAACAGTTGAACGGTTCTCTGGAAGAACTGGACACCCAACATAATGTGGCCATGCAAAATATGCTGGAACTTAAAACGGAACTGCAAGAGAAGCTCGTGACAGTCTCGCACGAGTATGAAGCTTTGAAGAAATCGCAAGAGGACAAGTTCATCAGCACAGAACTGGAGTTGGCTAAACTGAAGAAGCTCCACGAAACAGCGGAGAGTGAAAAGCTTCGCATTGATAAGGAAAATAAAGAGCTGCGGCAAAAGCTGGATGAAAGCTCGCTGGAGATTAAAAAATCCCTAGAGGAAATGGCCGATTTGCAGAGTCTCTTGGAGAAGAAAACTTTGGACAACCAAGAACTCATCCAAAGAATCAAGGAAGTTTCGCAAGATGCTCAACAGGACAAGGATGAGTTAAATCAAAAGTTAGACTTTATGGCTCAGGAACTGGAAGAGTTGAAGGTGACGAAAGCCAAGACAACCTCTGAATCTTCCAACAGTTCGACCAGCAAACAGAGTGAGGATGAGTTTATTGTGGTAACTGAGAAGGATGCCAACTCTTCGTCGGCTGCTACACCGCCCAACAAAGAAGAACTCAACGATCGCATGGTGGAACTGGAAAATCGTGTCTCAGAACTGACGCTGGAAAATGGCAGTCTTTCTCTCAAGCTGCAGGAACGTGAAATGGAAAAGGAACTATCGCTTAAGGTCTTAAAGGAAAATATGAAAGCGCTGCAAACGGAGAACGACGAACTCAACGAAAAGCTGCGAATGTCTCTGATGGATGTGGAAGATCAACAGTTTAAAATTGACGATCTCAAAGACAAGGCGGCCGATGCCATCATCGCCCAAGAGCAGCTGAAGGCCTTGAGTGAGGAGAAATTGCAAATTGCCGAAGAGATTAGTAAAATGAAAGAGAACCTCAAGAATTCGCTGGAGCTGGAGAAACGCTTGCTGTTCTCTGAGCAAGAGAAAGAAGCTTTGCAAATTGAATTGCAGGCGGCGAAAAATTCAGCGGACAGAATCAACGGCCTCGAGCAGAAGATCCAGAACCTAACCTATGAAAATCAACAGCTTAAACTAAATGCCGAGGCGGAAACGGAAACGCTGAACAACAGCAATGAATTGGAACAAAAACTCAAGGATCTGAACGAAGAGAATGACAATCTGAAGACGGAGCTGGATAGACTAAACGAATCGAACTTCTCTCGTGCACTCTCGGTTGATGACAAGAAACAGTGTGTTACCGATCTAGATGAGGAGGATGACGACGAAAGCTTTTCGCTGGAGAAGCTTAAGAATTTACTTAAAGTTTTCTCCACCTCCGATTTGAAGGAATTAAACCTGGAGGAATATGAACAGTTCTACAAGAACTTGAGGGAGAAACTTACGAAAATCGATACCTTGCAACGAGACCTGACCCACATGTCGGCCGAGGTAATGGATCTGCAGGACAGCAAATTAATGTGGGATCATGAAAAGAAGACACTGGAGGCTGATATCTCGCAATACATACTGCAGTGTGACGAACTTATGAAGAACAACGAGATATTGTTAAACGAATTGGAGAACTACAAACGCAACAAACTGGAGACTATACATGAAAACAACGAGGAGAATGTGGTCCAGTTGGAATCCCAACTGGACGAGTGCAATAAACTCAATCGCACCTTGGAGCAGGAGTACATCGAGCTAAATGAGAAAATCGAAGAGTTGGAAAAGGAAAACCAAAATTTAAACGAAAAGCTGAAGGAGTCCCAGCACAGCTATGAGGCCTTAATTACAAAAGAGAAAGATTTGAATCTACAAGTGGAGACGCTAGAGTTGGAAAAATGCAATCTTCTACTGAAATTCAACGATTTCGATTCCAAGATCGATGAAAACGCCAAAGACTCCAAAGTGCTGCAAGAATGCCAAGAAAAATGTGAAAGTCTGGAGAAGCAACTCTCAACATTGGCTAAAGATCATGCAGATTTGGTGAATGCCATGCAAAAACAAAAGGAAACTCTGATGGAGAACATACAAGCAAAGGAAGAGGTTGAAAAGCTCTTAAGAGAAAGAGAGCTGGCCATGAAAAATAAAATGGACAACGATAATGCATCTCAAGAGGAACTACAACACAAGTTGAAAGCAGCCGAAGCGGAAGCCAAGCAGTACCAACAAGAAGTGATGGCCAAAGATATTGTCAGTCAAAGTTTGAAGGATGAAATTAAAGTACTGCAAACCTATGTTGAGGGTGCAGAGGCCCTAATGAATGACAAGGTTCTGCTGGAAGAGCAATTGCTAGAGAAAAAGCAACAAATAAAAGACCTAAGCGAAGAGCTACAAAGTTCAAGGGATAAACAAGAAAGAATGGTAAGCGATCTGGAAAAGCTGCAGGCCGAGAAAATGGAAGTGGAGCAACAATTGAAGAACACTCCAGAAGAATACCCTGCCAGTGATAGTACAACTGATCATATCGTCCATTTAACACGCATAGCCGAGTTGGAAGAAAAACTTCTGGCCACCGCTGATTTGCAAAAGTCTCTCGATACTTTGAATTTCGAGAAGCAAGAATTAATAAAAGCTTTACAACAAAAGCATGGCGAAAACATGCAATACTATAAGGAAATTCAGCGTCTGACGCCTTTAGTTCAGCAGGCGCCGCCACCACAGCAAGAGTTGGCTGAACAGAAACCTTGCGAGAAATGTCCTCAACTAGAGTCTACCTTGGCCGAGCTAAATAAACAACAAGAAAAGTGCCAGGATCAAATTAATTTCCTCAAAGAGAAATCCGACATCCTCACCACTAACCTGCTGACGGAACAAACCAATCAGAAGCTGATGCAGGCGGAGAAGGCCGATGTCTTGGAACAGAATGCTACGCTGCGCAAAGATGTCGAACGTTTGAGGGCTCATTTGCTGGAAATCGAAGATATACATACCCAAGAATCGGTGGAAATGCAAAAGGAGTTGAATGAGACTAAGGCGAGAATGAACACACTCGAGGTGGAGGTGTCCAAGTCCAGTAATGCCTACACATCGGCAAGGTGAGTTAAAGAGAATGGAATTGAGTTTGTGCAGAGCCAACAATTTGCAACAAATTTGAATTAGGAGTCGTTAGAGCCCTTCGTTTTTGGTTCGGCTATGGTTGAGATATGTAAATGTTTTTCATACCCTCCTCTAGGATTTTAGGTTTTTGTACATTTATTTGTAACACACAAAAGCAAGCCAAATAGTCCCCTCGTTTATTGTGCTGATCGGCGTAGAATCACTTTCTGAGTCGGTTGCAATTATTGTCCGAAAATTTGACACAATAAGGACGCTTTTGAATTTGAAGAACATTTTTTGAGTTTTTCTGTTTTAGAAATCCCATATTTGAACCAATTTTGATCAGACTTTGCACATCCCATTATAGTTCACCTGGGAACATTTATAGTAAAAGTCGATCACATCCTTCGATGTTTTGAAATAACTCCCATTCAAATATCCCCCCGATTTTACTTCTTACAACTCTAGAAGATACATATTATAAGCGATTTTGTTCAGGTTTTGCTCTATATTTCACCATCTGCAATAAAAGTTGATCATATTCTTCCATATTTAGAGATATCTCCATTCAAATATCCCTCCTGACTTTTTACCACAAAAAGGAAGATATTTCATAGATTTGGATCGAATTTGCCAGAGTGTTTATTTTCAGTGAATTTTTTATTGAGATTGAGAGTGTGGGGTGTTTTTATTTGTCGTATTTTGAAATCAACCTTAGGTCGTGATAACTTTTAATTCCCATAAATAAGTAAATGAAATCAGTTTCGGCTGCGTCAAATCCTTCTTATTTTCTATTTTGGCTTTTTATTTTAATTTTTAATATAAATAATTCAGGCTTGAAACTCTCCAAAAATCCATTCAGATTGAAATACCTATTTTTAATTAGAAATTATTAATTATTAGAAATTTAAATTTTTTCGTTTTTTATTTTGGTCTGTAACACTGTCCGACATACTGTGCATATTACACTTGAACCAGATGATATACATCTGAAACTGTAGTTGAAATAGAGCTAATTGGCGTTTTTAGTTTTTCATACACTACAAAGTTCCAAAGGACACCATTTTTCAAAAATTATTTTTAATACTTAATCCCACTCTATGACACCGATATAAATGCCAAATCGGGGAAGTGAATGTGTGCTAGAAATACTTTAAATTTCAAGCTTCTATCTGTATTAGTTTAGTATTAACAACCATTTAAAATGTTGCCTCTTAAAAAGCAAGACATGAATAAACTAGAAAAACTAGGGGGTAAACTTGAAATGAATCTTAATGCTGAACTAATATAGAAAGAAGAATGATATTTGAAGTATTTTTAATAGATATAATACTCTTCAATTTGACACTAATACCGTTAACATATGGCGCGAACAAGTGAATAAAATAATTTTTTGAAAAATTGTATCCTTCGGAACTTTGAAAAACTAAAAAAAAAACCATTTTGTCTATAGTTTCATACGTATATCATCCGGTTCAAGTGTAACGATTTTTTTTAATTGTCGTGCGGTGTAATCAATATTTGATTTGGGTTTGAACTGGGTTATTCTCTTGGCTCAAGACCATTTTGCATCTATATTTTATAGAATGCTAATTTACTTACAATCCACTATCATGGTTTCCGGCCAGTGAAAGACTTCATCATGTGGCTTCGCAGCGACTTTTCAACAACATACCCGATCTCTTTAAGTAAATGATTCTCACAAACGAATGAGAAGCACAACTCACTTACCATATATCCGTTTAAAAAATCGCACCAAGTATTATTATTAGAAATTATTCACAACCCTTAAGTTCCAGCACTTATTTCACCCTCAAAGTCTTCTGTACGAAGTTAGGAAGCGTAAATTGTTTGCTACTTTCATCAGGTAGCAGGGCAATCCCTATATTTTTCCCAAATCGGATTCCTATCTGATGTATTTTTTTGGCTTTAACCCATTACCGCCCTCTGTCCCCATATGAGTACACCTGTTTAGTGGAAGACAGTTGAACAAGAGTTTTTTTCTGGGCGTTAATGGATTAAACTACATTCAGTTTCTTATCGATATTTATTGGTGTATAAACAAAATGATTCAACCCTACCAACATTGAGCTTCAGAACCCTGTTCGTTTGCATACATATTTTCGTTTGCATATGGACTTCTATTATTTGCGCCATTACGCTTTTTCAAACTGCTGTATTTAACACATATTGGGAAAATATTTCAACACCTCGTATTTGGCACAACATTTGTCGAATTATCTAAATGAGGAGGAGGAGTTGGCACACACAAAAATGTGCAAAACAAAAACGTTAATTAACCATAGCAAAGACTAACGTTTTCGTGGCGTTTGGTTTTGATTATGGCAAAATAAAATCAACAACACCACACCAATATCGTAGTATACAGCTGAAAGTTTGAAAAATATTATCGTCTAATTACTGCAAACAGTAACGAAAAGCTGAAAAGAACTAGCACGACATGGTGAGACAACAACCATTTTTCCAATTATCGACGCCATATTGTCGGCCATTTTGTTGTCGCTTGGCCGTCGTGTATTGGCATGCCTTTGTCGAAACGTGTATTTCAAATAAAACAAAATGTTATTAGCATTTTTTTGCATTAGCAAATTCCTTATCGCTCGCTCGGTCGCTCGCAACAAATGTGTGAACGAGCAATGTGCAGAAAACATACAACATCTATTATTCATTTGGAACAATTTAAAATGGTTTTCTAGAATACCCAGCCAAACACACATGTAACGAAGTAGATCAGAGTTTCACTTTAGTTTTTTTATGACTCTACTCTTTTGACTGCAAAGGAAATATTTAAATTTCTACATTTTTTTATAGCATACGTGCCAATCAACATGCTGAAACACTGCAGGCTCAATATGCTTTGGTGGTCCAGCAGCGAGACGAACTGTTGCATAAACTGTCGCAGGCCGAAGATCGCGAATCGAAAAATCAAGCAGCTTTAACGAATTTACAATGTGCTCTCGAGCAGTTCCAGAATGGTAAGAATATAAAATACATAACGTACAAAATATCAGATAAGCATTGTGGGTGTAGAGAGGAGGATTATTGATTTTCTTGTTTTAAATTACACTTTTAAAACCTTTTTGATTAATGGAACATTAAAGAGTTAACTTGGAATGTTTAAAATAAAAATTCATGTACATGTTGCTGAACAAGATCATATACACGTGAAACTAGACATTGCATATAGGAGAACTGTGTACTCCGTTTTCCATTTGGTGATCTTTTAAGAGGATTTTTCATTTCTAAAGAATAATGGTGTTTTAATAATTTATTTTCGCACTTTTCCGAGTCATTCATAGGCGTTACGGACACCAAATGAAAGAGAAGAATATCTGTTAAAAATACTTTAAATTACACTCATCTGTCTGTATAAGTTTAGCATTAACAACCATTTCAAATTTCCCCTTAAAAATGAAAATAAACAAATTGTAACTTTTTAAGTGGGAAAACTTGAAATACTCCTTAATGTTAAGGTAATCCAGATAGATGCAGGAAAATTAAAGTGTTTTTTACAGACATTCTCCCCTTTCATTTGATACCCATATGACATTTGTATGGCTCGTAAAAGTACGAAAATAAATTATTAAGCCTTCTACATATATATTGTAAAAAAGAGAAAAGATCACCAAACGATCTCTAGTTTCATGTCTATAAGGTCTTGTCCAACTCCAATGAAAAAATTTGTAGAACCCAACAATACAAAAAGTGTGATTAAATTCCGAAGGGGGTTTTTACGTTCCCACCACACGAAAGAGTTTATTTTCACTTCTTCACATCGTTTGTGAGGCATTGAAATATCCATTGAATACCTGTTAAAGTTTATACTAAAATAATGAAATTATTTGATGATCTAGTCAATTCATCATATAAATCCTCTAATGAAAAGAGTTCCCTCTTACATTGAACAATGCAACTGATATATAACTAGACCTATAACTAATATTTAATATTCTCTTCACTTTAGACAAAGAACACGACATTAAATTATCTACGCAACGCATACGCAAAGAGTTGCAACAACACTTGGACAAGGAGACACAATTGCAGCTGGAAATACAACAGTTACATCAACAGCTATCGGATGCCACTCAGGGTCTAAATGCTGCCTCGCGGCTATCGGATCAGCTGGAATCGTGTCAACAGACTATCAATGTTTTACGGGAAGAGGGTGAGTAAAGTGTGCAAGAGTGGTATAAGGGCTTAAAATTGTAAATAAAAACAAACCATCTTTGTGTTAACTAACTTTTTACCTTTTCCCTGCAAACGAAGACAAAGGAATAAGAACATACTACGTACTAACATATTTTTGTGTGGAAATTAAAAGAATAATTTTGTTTTTAGTAAACGAAGCGAAAAAGTGCAATACACAAAAGAAGAAGATAAGCATTTTTTAGGGCCACTTGCTGGGAAATAAATAAAAATTATTTAAGAAATGGGGGATAGTTTTGTAGTTCATGCTCAAAATGATATGCATTTTGTAATTGTTCGAATTGCAAGTTGAAATAAATAAGTCATAAATCAAATCAATACTCTAATTCCCATCAAAATTCTAATTCTACGTGTTTTTTCTATTTAAATGAACTGAATATGTCAAAAGCACAGAATTTTCTAATTTAAACCCCTTTTAACCAAGTCAGTTTTACTCATTTTGACATTTACAATTGTTTGTTATCTCTATTGGTAAATGAGGGTAAATAGCAAAAACCGAATTTTTGAAAGTCTCGTTGACTTTCACATCGATCTTGCCTTCTCATTGAGTTCTCATTTCGTAAAAAGTACAACAGCTTGTCTGTTCCCCTAAAACTTTTACTATCTGTAGGTTTTGAAAAGATTACGATTTTATTTTAATTATGACAGAAGAAGGACAAAGTTTTGTAAATAAATCCACCTTTATATTTAGAAACAGAAACACAAGATTTCCTTCGTAAGAAGAAAACACTTGATCGAAATAGCTGGCGTTCGCAAGTCAATCAAAATCGATCACTAATCAAACAACACTAAAAACTAAGGGCCTGTTTCTGTAACTTATGTTGGTTCGTCTGAGGCGAACGATCGAAAACCACTCAATTATTATGTACTTGAGATCTATAAAACTTAAATAATAAACATTTTTGCTACGAGCTCTTTGTGTCCTTTTCCATAGACACAGTAAATTATAGACTCCTGTGGCTTATAGATTTCTCATTAATTGAGTGATTTTGGATTGCTTGTGATTGACCGGCCCTAAAAAGGTTTTATTTTCTGTCTTGTCATTTATTTTGGTTTAAGACCAAAGGTTGTGCTGAAGTCTTCAGCAGAACCCAAAATTTGCAAAAAGGCAAAGTGAGACCTTTATTGTTTCAGCTAAAAGTTGACTGCGCAGTTTCGATGGGCGCTACACCATCTCGTCAGAACTTTCGCAACGAATGTATGTCTTTGACTTAAATCAGGGTTCATATTAGTACCAGCGGTCACACATTTCCAATGAGAAGCGCTGATAAACAAAATATTCCACCGAACTAAGTCGACACACTAAAAATCTCACTTTGCCAATTCAATGTTGTGCATGTGCTCGCAACAACGCAAAAGGTTGTTGTTGTACGGTATGTCCCGTCTTCACTGTACCTCGTGTGTATTGTTGTTTTATTTTCTAAATTTTTTTCCTGGATAATGTAGTCCACATCCAATAAGAATTTAAGAGGGCTTCAATTTTGTATTCTCTAAAATTCATTCGGTCGAATTTCTGCAACATCCTAAAACATTCTGTATGTGACTAGAATAATTTTCAACAATTTATTCTTCTTGTTTATTGTACTTTACCACTTCTAACAAGCAAAATTAAAATTATTCCAAAGATTAGCATATTTTTTCGAGAGAAAAAACTGAAGAAAATCAATTAAACTCACCACCACCCACCACCACACTTATGTAATTGTACTTACCTTTTTTAATATTCACCACCACCACAACAAACCACCTCCACGAAAAACAAACCAAAAAAATCTACAACAGCAAAAAAAATCATTTATATATGTTTGTAATTCTTAAAAATAAATATCAGCTGGTAATTCTGGGATTAATATATGTTGGCATCCCCCGGAATTTCAGTTGGTATCAATTTTTTCGAATTAATCTATTACACCATAATAATTAATATAATGCAAATCAATTGCTCGCATAAAAATGGAAATACGAATTTGTTTCAAAAGTTGCAAAATTTTTATTATTATTTTTTAATTTATTGATTTATTAACATCAATCATTTTTTTGTTTGAATTTGAATGTTTCATTTATATGTGTATGTTTTATTTTAGTTTTTAAGTTAACCTTTTTTGTGTATGTATGTATGTTTGAGCGAAAGTATCATCCAACCCCATCGACTAATTTCATTTCAGTTTTACATTTTTCTTATTAGGGACCCTATTTAGTTGTGGGTAACAAAGATTGATTCAGTTGTAATTTTAGGTTATAATATAAATTTAATATTAGATTCGGGTAATGTATGGACGGACAAACTTTAATCGATTTGATATATGAAGTTATCATTCAAGCCGTCTGGTTCTTATCTCAGGTGTTATTCCCCAGAGAATGCGTATAAATTGGACGCTAATTTAAATCATTTTCCCTTTGCTCTTTATAACTAAAATTGAAATTGATAAATAATTAAAGGTATAATTTAGAGGATTTAAATATAATAGGAAAATTTTTTCATTTTAGTTTTTATATGAAAAATTAATTAGTTAATGTGGACTATTTAATGACGATTTTCCAAATATCTCTTCCCCGCCTTTAAAAATTAAGAGCAAGGATTAATACCTTTCAAATGGTGTCTATTTTTTTAAATAGTTAAAAAAATTTCGTTCTGAAAAAAATGTTTTTTATTTAAACTATTATTACAAAAATTAACTCATGCGACTTCATTTCACTTCCGATATTCATCATTCAAGAAATAGCTTTGGAATGAGGTCTATTCCAAAGCTATTTCTTTCTTCTGTTAATTCAAACCTTTTCGCAAAATGTTCCCACGAAATACAAGTTTTTAGTAGTCGCTTTGAAAAATCACTAAAATAAAATATTCTGCAATAAGAATAAAAATTTATAATTGAAGAGCTTTCAAAGATCTATTTATTAAAAAAATAGACAACAATGCAACATTCACCACGAAGTACAAGTTTTTAGTTGTCGCATAAGAATACAAATTTATAATTGAAGATCTTTCAAAGATCTATTTATTAACAAACTTAGACAAAATTGAAAATCCACAAGTTTACTGTAGAAAGACATGATTATTAGGGGTATTTTCAGGCAGTTTGAGCCAGAGACGAAGTATTTTTCAAATCATTATAAAACAATCCAATTTTTAGTCCTTGGTAGAGAAAACAGTATTTTTTTCATTGTCTCGCCTTCAAATTAGAAATCGGGAAGATTTATCTGGCCAAGAAATTCTTGGTGCGATTGTTATGCCAGAAATAATTGCAACCAGATTTCTAGATTATCTCCTACCGAAGACGCTAAAAAATATAATAAATAAAATAAAATTAGAATTTCTTAGCCGTATTAGCTCGATTCGTAGACCTTTCGCGATACTTTAGGTTTGTGTATATCGGTCACTATTTTCAATATTTTTGGAATTGTAACTGTTTTCTCTCCACCTAGGAATTAAATATATGATTGCTAACCAAAAATAATGTCTAGATTTCCAGAATGTCTCCTTCCGAAGACATTTTCCTTTTTGTAAAGCCAAAAATTGTGTAAATCAAACGAAGCGTATTGGGATTTCTTGACCATTTTGTTGAATTTGCAGAGTCTCTTGACTTTAATTCAAAGCATTTTTGGACTTGACTTTATAAAAAGGCTGACTTATTAAGTAATTTGAGGTTAAACTGCTTCAGCCACGGCTTTTTGAAGTGAATATTAATTCTGGGAGTTTATAGTATTACTCTTAAAGGGTTTTCCAAATTATAGTGTCAAATTCAGGTTCTGAGCTCTGTATGATATTCGTATTTCACATGCATATATTCCATTTGTATATTAAATTTCACTTTAACTAATTTTTAACTAGTCTGTTTCATTCATAACCAATTATCATTCTTTTTTCGATCATTTTCATTTCTTTAGATTTTCCAGTTATTTAACCTTTGTAACAGCCTTAACTTTCTGTTTTTTATTATAATTTCTCTTCGACTCAAAAAAAAAATACATAAAAAATGTCCGACTCCAAGCAATCTCATTATGTAATGTGGTGATTATATGATTTTCCCGACCACGTTGCATGTGGAGATTACTTGGCCTGGCATTGAAGACTTCATTTTGTTTTGAATTTCGTTTGTTTTTTTTTTCTTCTTCTGATTATTTTATATTATTTAATTTCAATTAAATTGTGTTGTCCTGCCTTGTTAACTTTTGATTTGTTCTGAGTAAAGAAAAAGCATGTTTTATTTTCGTACTTAATTTAATTTTCAACAAAAAACAACTTTTTTGCAAAAGAGTTAGGCGCCGCTAAAATCGTGTGCTTCGGAAAAAGCTCGTATGCCAAATACTTTTGTCTGACAGAGTATTACATTAGGTACTGGTGTTGCAATGTTCAAAGTTTGTTTGTTCAACAAAATCTAAACTGACCAGTACTTATGTCATACTTACCGTCAGATGAAATGTAAATATCAACGCATGGAATGAAAGAGAATGAGTCCCGCCAAAGTGTTTTAAAACTACCCAACGCATGATGTATATTAACCAAACCGAACAAAAAAAGTGAAGTGTTTCAGTCCCCAAAAAACCAATTTTGAAAGTGTTTAATCTAAAAAAGTGTTTTAAAAAATTGTTTCTTGTCCATTATTAAAAACTCAATAAATCTCTTTATTGGATTGGATTTTAACTATTTCTGTTTTATTTTCTTTTCTTCTCAAATGTAGTGGAGTCGTTGAAACAACACAATGTGGCCTTGGAACAGAAATTGTCTACCACGGAATCTAGTCAATCGGACAAAATCGAAAAGACTCTCATCAAGAGTCTGTTGATTGGTTATGTGGTCAGTGCCAGTCCCAATGATAAACAACAGATATTGCGCATGATTTCATCGGTATTGGATTTCAATCAAGGAGAAACCGACAAAGTGGGCCTTAACAAACAGCAAGGAGGCTGGCTGGGTTCACTGCTGGGCGGAGGCGGTGGTGGAGGAGCACCAGGTACATATCATTTTCCATTATTAAAAACATTGTTTATTAATTTTTTCTCCCCCCCTCCTAGGTTCCCATTCCAAAGATAACTTGGTTCAGGCATTTGTACAGTTTCTTGAACAGGAATCTCAGCCGCAAACGCAACAACAGCAAATGCCAAATTTGCTCAACATCACACATTCCTCCCAGGCGACAACGGCGCCCTCATCGAAGCCTGCATCACGACGTTCATCGAATATCACAAGTCCTGCAATGCCACAACAACAGCAGTCAGCAGCTGGCAATAACGCAATGCCCACACCAGTGCCCATACAACCTCTACTACTCAATTCTACGGAAGATTTTTCACCTACGCGCAATTCCAGTTCCATATTGAAAGATATTCTAAGTGATTCCTGATTATTGTAATGCCATTAATTTATAGTTTCTATCCCTAAGGCCTGATTTTGCAATGTTTAGTTAAAAGCCGAAGACATAAACTATTCGAAAATAACTGTTTCATTTACAATTTTGTTTAGTTTATATATAACAATGCATTGTGAGAGAGTGTGGATTACTTAATTATTATTTTCCGTCTTTTTTTCGTTTGTTTGTCTATTATATGACTCTGTAATATAAATTGTGCAATTTTGTGTTTTTTCGATATAATTTCCGTTTTAATTTTTTGTTCTTTTCCCCTTCCCGTGAATAATGCCTTTGATATTTTTTCAATATGCGCTTCTATGTAAATAATGTATGAATGATTGTGTTTTTAAAGACGATGAATATTTTTAGCAAAGACAACAGTGAATGTATTGTATACACAGAACATAAAATATTATTATTTAATATGATATAATCAAAGTATAGAAACTTCTAAATAAATAAATACACAATTAGTTTAAAACTGAATGCATTTTTTAATGATTTTTATTATCAGCTCAGTCGTATCTAAAAAACCTTCGTATCACAATAAGAATGTTAGCAAAAAGTTTGAACACAAAATAATAGAAAACAACTACAAAAAGTAGTTATTGTCTAAAAAAGAGAATTACTTGTAGGTTACAGGCTGTCGAATTTACTTAGTGTCATTAGATCTTTCAAAAAGTGTGTGTCTAAAATAAAAATCGTTTAGTGTGACCACGAGTGGGAGAGGAATCAAATGTTGTTTCTGTTAATACACAAATGAAGAAATAATCATTCCGATGATTTTCACTGAAATTTTAATTGATTTTGCAAAAATATTTTTGAAAAAAATCTTAATAAATAGAAACCACCATTTCACCACTTCCAAACTGATACAGTCGCTAAAAAACATCTCAGACACTGCTATAATATTTCAAAAAATTAATTTACGTAATTATTTCAAAAATCAAAATAAAAGAAATAAAATTGCTACAAAAGGAATGATAAACTTAGTATACTACCATCCTATATGACTTATACCATCTTTTTATAGGATTTTTGATGGAGATTTAAACAAATGTGGTTCCAGCAGGATAGGGCAACTCCGCGCACAGCACACGTGACATTAATAAATTAATAAATACGTTTTCGGGTCTCATTTTGGTGATTCGCAGTGGCCGACAAGATCGCCCTTTGTGAACAAACCATAGACCCTGGAAGCTCGAAGTTCTCACCAGAAACGCTGAAAATTACATAAAAAGAGCCCAAATGGCTAGCAACACTTCACTTTTTATCATACAGATTAGAAAAATAAAACTAAAACAGTACACATATTAGATTTAATCGATCTCGATTTTATTTTATTTATTTTTTAATATTTCATCTGTCATCGAGAGACGTCCTTAGCAAATTTGTCACTGAAATAAAACGAAATTCGAGCTAATCTCGTTTTCGCCGTCAATCTGAAAGACTTTGAAATTATGGACGCTTATTTTACTATATCTTACTTTATTATTTTTATATTTTAATTAACAGCAGCAATTTTTAGCCGACTGCAAACTCTATAGTATTGCTGAGGCATGATTGCAGAAAAACTCTTGTTATAGTTGAAAAACTCCTGTAATATCAGAAAAATGCCTGCGGATAGGCAGCAGACAATCGCTGCTGTTAATAACAGACTTGTTTCTCTAAGTGTAAGATTTTTATAATACAGTTGAAAGGTCAAATAAATACCAGTTGAAATATATAAATATTCAAGATAAAAAATAAACATTTTAGTTTTTTCGTTTATATTTTTTGGTCTGTAATTAATATTTGACTTGAACAGGGATAATGTCCTGGCTCAATACCATTTTGCATCTATATTAAATAATTTACAAATGACATGGTGACATTTATTACTTGGCTGCAGATTACCACTATCATAATATCCACCCTGTCAACATCAATTCCGGCCTCTTTAAGGAAATGATTCCCACAAAGGAACGAGAAGCACAACTAACTATTGAATATAGATGCAAAATGGTCTTGAGCCACGACAATATCCCAGTTCAAATCAAATATTGATTACAGACCAAAGAAATGCAAACGAAGAAACTAAAAAAATGAACATTGGCACGGCAGAAGTATTGCTGGGTAACTATACCTGCATATACACATACTACATATTCAAACCAATGTGTTGTTTGTAAGATGGCATGTGTACCTTGTGCAAGTGAGTTAAATTCGAAATCTAGAATCAATCGAGTTTCTAAATTTCGTATTTCCGTGTAAAACAACTTTTTCACTTGTCTTTTTTAACAAATCAGGGTATTTTCTTCCCATAACACACCGAATAAATGTAAATTTGTTGAACGTCGTACGTTTCCGTACGACAGTGATTGCTTTTTCTTACAGCCCAAAAAATGTTTGGTCTCCTGGGAAGGTTTGCGTCAAAACCGCTTGGCACTCAATGTGTTAATTGAATAGATTTGCAAAGTAGTGCCCGGAAATTTATGCAAAAACTGTAAAATTTTAAAAGTTTTAGAGTGAAAATAATGATCATCGAAAACCTAGAGCATTTAATCGAGTTGGGACCTAATCACAGCATTCGTTATCGAGAAAAATTCAATCGAAATTTTTTGTAAAAAATTATTCAAAATCTAAAGAGAATATTATTATTATAATAACAAAATATAGTAATTTCAACTTTTGGCTTTCGTTGGATTTTTTATTTCCAAGCTATAAATAACAATAGATTTCGGTCGTAATTTCCCGATTTCGAATCCAGTGATTAGTCCCCAGATTTGAAGTGTAGGGTCCGCCATCTAACTTTTTTTTCAACTATTCAACCGTTGGACTATTATTTGTGGGGTGCCATTTGAATGTAAGTATTTTCCATTATTAACCGGAAGGATTGTACTTTCAAATAAAAAAAAAGAAATTTGAGAAAATAGTCAGTAGTTTTTTTATAGCATTTTCAAAAAAAAGTTATTTTGGCGGACGCTATAGATGGAATAAAGTGGGTGTATAAAATGCCTTTTGTTATGTTTTATTTTCACGAAATATTTTGGAACATTGAGCTAAATTCTAGGTATGAAATTTGCGTTTGCCTGCATTAAATGTATATATCCATCCTCCTAATTTGTAGGGTGAGGGTAAAAATATTTGAAAATGAAATGACTCCTTTACTGTGATATATTACAAATAGGGTTTGGGGTCCGGGAATTCTCGGGAAAAAAATTTTAATTTCCCGGGAATACGGGAAATATTAAAAAAATATTTTATTGTTTATTTTGAACATTAATTTAGATTTACTATATAAATTGGAAATTTTAGATATATTTAAAATTCATATATTTAAATTACTGACAATAATAATAGATATTTATTTATTACTACAAAAAGATATTTTTAAATTCGCTAAGTACCCTTTTTTTGCGAAACCCAGCCAGGGGAATACACATTTTTTGTAAATATATTTGCATGATCTTTATTGTGAAACAAAAAAATCATACCGACATAATGCCAATACTTAAACCCTCGTGTTGGTTAAACTTTAAATTTCTTGTTTTCATAGAAGAATCGACGAAATAAAAGGTGAAAATCTTCTTAA
This sequence comes from Polietes domitor, assembly GCA_947397865.1. Lineage (NCBI taxonomy): Eukaryota > Metazoa > Arthropoda > Insecta > Diptera > Muscidae > Polietes > Polietes domitor. Next base: position 53,438,005 of record OX377620.1, read on the forward strand.
ATAACAGTTTACTTTACATATGAAACCAGTAAGAAATTGTTAAAAATTGAGATACAATAAAATCTTTTCACCTGGAAACTTTCAAGATAAATTAAATATGAATAGAAATATATCCTACGATATTTTTAAATAACCCTTTGTAAGAACTAATGACTGGACTATTTCAATGTTTTTATTTTTTATGAATTTATTTACTTCATATTAAATTTTTTGCTTTTACATTTTAGAATATTTTACTATGTTTCTGCATATTTTTTCATCGATCTTCTAAATTAATTACGTCATAACATTCACCGAGTTATTTGTTTCCTTAATCATTTTTTAATTTTGAATCTAGCGTAGTGTAGACACTTGTGACTGCGATTTAAATGTCCAATTTTATGACGCCTTTATTTCTGACGATTAGTCTAGAGTAAAATATTAGTAAAATGAAAAATAATCTGTAAAATATTTTGACAAAAACATTCGTCTAATTTGTAATATGTCAGTATTTTAACCTATTTTTTATTTATTACTACAATAATAAAAATATTTTTTTAGATTATTATTATATTATATTGTCTTTCGCGATCTCTTACAATAAAGATACTTGATAAGGTGGCAACATTTTTATCCATTATTTTTTTTTTCTTAAATTAATCAACAAGAAAAATCTGGCAGCAACATTATGAGAGTAGTAAATTCCATACAAAAATAAGCTAGTAAGCCCAAACGAACAGGCCAATACTTTAATAAACAGGAATTACATTATTATTAAAAGTTATCAAAAAAGTACGAAAACCTTGAAATAGTGTACTCGGACGTGTATGGTGTGCGTTAATAGGTTAAAATAACACATCAGTTACTAAATGTTGACATTTTAAATCATATTGGACATACCTAAAATAAATATTTTTTTCCCGGGAATTCCCGGGAATGAAACTTTCCATTCCCGTTTTCCCGGGAAATGAAAAAAGTCCGGGAAACCCCAAACCCTAATTGCAAATCTCCTTGCGACGAGGGTATTCCAAATATTCAAATTAATAATGAAGATGACCAACGGAGTTGGTCGAAATATTGGGAAATAAAAAACAAGAAAATAATAAAATAGTCATTTTTGTTTTATTATTTGAAAAAACTGACCTCAAGCCGAACAAAATACAAAACGCATTAATAGAAATTGTATTTTAATAAAAAAAGATTTTTTGTAGTTTATAATGTTGGCTAACAAAACCCATCTAATTCATGGTACTTTTTGTTTATAAAAATGGAGAAATTACGATTTTATTGTATGTTCGAAATTCCATACGATTTTATTCTATTTTTCGAAATTCCACAGAGTAATGAAAATAGCCAAACTATTGTGATTTGTCAATGATGACTTTTCAGGTACTTTGGTTAATGTCTTGGATATGAGATGTTTAGCTGTGACAGAAACCACAACGACAATTAATAATTTTAAATTAAGACAAGAAAAAAGATCGTTATTGTTGCACAAATTGAAAATGTTAAAATGATAATAAATTGTTTCATTGGCTTCTCTTCACTTAAGCTGCATTCGAAGGCATATCGAGTGTGGAACAAGTGCTAAGAAAGAATGTTGGTAAACTCGCTTCAGCAAAATTGTATTTTTTGTTTACGATCAATTTCTTTATCGAGTGTAAAAAAGCTTTAATATTTTTAGTTTATAGAGTAAATATGCTAAATATTTTCAATGGCCTACAAATTCGTTTATTGATTCTTTGAATATGAAAATATTTTTGCATGTTTTAATTGAATTTATATCAAAACATTGATCGATTTATATTCATAAAATTTACTTTAATTACAAGAATAAACAGGCAGATAGGCCAAATAGGCAGTTGTCCGAACGGAATGAAATGATGTCATGTCAGTGTTGTGAAGGATGCTCGCATTTTCAACCAAATGTTAATTTGTTTAATGGTTTTCGTGGTGTGTATTAGCATATACGAAATATTTCACACAAATCAGCCTGATCTCACTTACCTTTTTCATGAAAATAAAATTCAATACTCCGATTGTTTTTTTTGTTTAATGACATTCAAAATATATTTGATGGATGTTTTCTTTGTTGTCTAATGTTGTTGTTGTTTTTTTTTTTTGGTTTTCCTCATCAATTTTTCTTTCTTGATGCAAATTATTCTTTTTTCAAATTTTAAATTTTCATATAAATATTGTATAATTTGTGGAATTTGTTTTTTTTTCATAATTCTTTATATAATTTCCTTGCATATCGTTTGTTGAAAAAATTACAATTTTGTTCAGTTTAAATGATGATTTGTTTCTTTTTGTTTTTTATTATTTGGCTAATTACTAACAATTATACATTTATAGAGATATAAATATAAAAAACTCTAATAACAAGTTAAAACTTAACATTATACACAAAAAAATATAAGAATTATTTAAAAAGTTAATAAAAATAAATACACATGTTATGTGGGAGACTATTTAACGTTTGCGGGATTTGAACTTTTCACAATAAATAAATAAAGAAAATTTACAAAAGTGAAAAGAAGAGAATAACAGAAGATCGCAAAACTAAACTAAACTAAATGTAAAATAAAAACAAACTAAACTATAATATATACAATAAGTGTTTAAGCATTAAATATTAATAAAAACTATACATAGATTTCTGTAACAGTATTTCTCGAATATATGGTTCAAATATTTTCTTAACACATTTCAATAGAATTTTCTTTAGTTCTGATTCGTCACATTGAACATTACAAAAAACACGCACGCACACTTTACATTTTATTTTTTATTTTTATAAATTAATTAGATTAGTTTAGATTGACTTATAAAAGTGTTATGCATTATTTGTTGTTCGCAGGGAATTCATTTGTTGGATTTTTTACAGTGTGTGTGTGTGGGTGTATAAATATATATTTATATATAAAATTTAATTTAAGTGTGTAACAGCTTTTTTAAGTGTAGACATAGAGGTTTTGTTTTGTTTTGTTAGTTTCATCTGCATATTTCACAATAAATAAAATAGTTTGTTTTTTCTTTTCTTTTCATTTGGTTTTGTTATATTTTAAAAATATAGTATGTATGATTTTGAATTTCTTTTTTATTTTTGTTTTAAAACAGTTTTAAACTTGAGTTCGTTTCATTTTCATGTGTGTTTTTCTTTTCTTATTTGAGCTTCTTTCTTTTTGTAGAGTTATATAAATATTTAATATTTATGAAGTTGTCAGTTCGCTGTTAACACTTTGCACAAGGTTGGGATTTGGGTTCTTTCAAACTAATTTATATTTTTTCTGCGAATAAATATTTTAACAATGGCTTTCAAATATTAAACATGAGTATTTTATTCGAAGATTGAATATTGTCCGAAATCAAATTCCTCCCCCAAATATATTTGCTGCTACCCATAGATATAGCGCTTTTGAAATCAATTTTTATTTTTCCCAAAAGCTAGCAGAAATTTGAGCTTGAAAATTGATTGATACTTTATGAAATTCCAAATTCCGATACAAACGGAACAGGATTTATTCCAATAAACTGGCCGTTAGATAGTAATACAAGGTGGCGCAAAAGTAATCCTCCTATCAGAAAATGCTATAAATTTTGCGATTGACCCCTAATGTCAGTTCGGTTTTGACATTTGTGTAGTAAACACATGCGAAATACACGTTAATAAACTATGCTACGTTAAAAGACCAAAAAAAATAATCCACAAGAAGAATCAAAGTTTTTTTATTTTTTTTTTAAATTACAGCCAAAAAACATCGGAAGGTCATTTTTGCGCCACCTGTTACTAATTTTATTAGCTTTATGAAGTCGCCCTTTTTTTGGGTTAAGAAACCATTTTTAAATTAAATTTCCTTGATATTACTATGCAAAAAAGAAAACAAACAAGTAAGAAGGCGTTAAGTTCGGCCCGGCCGAATCTTATATACCCTCCACCATGATTCATGATTCTACCATTTTTTGTCGTAAAAGCAACAAAATAAAGTACGAATTTGGAAAAAAAATATTTTACGTGGCTATGCAGTCAGAGGAATGTATACACCGAATTCCTTGATTCTATCAGCGGCCATTTTTTTGGTACCATTTTTATCCCCTTTTTCCAATTTTGCCCCCTCAAGAGTACGACTATCTAAAATCTCTTTATTTTACGTATCTACACAATTAGAGGGATGTACACACTGAATTTCATCATTCTAGCTGTATTCGTTTAGTTGGTACTATTTTTATCCCCTGTAGCCATTGTATCCCTTGAAAGTACGAATTTTGAAAAAATGTTTTATTTTTCGTGTCTACGCAATCAGAGGAATGTATACTCCGAATTTCATGATTCTAGTTGCTGTCATTTGGTAGGTACTATTTTTATCCCCTTTTTCCATTTGAACCCCAAAAAGTACGAATTTTGGAAAGTTATTTTATTTTACGTGTCTACGCAATCAGAGGAATGTATATATCGAATTTCATTATTCTAGGCGCAGCCGTTAGGTTGGTACTATTTTTATCCCTCTATCCCCATTTAAATCCCTTAAAAGTACGAATTTTTAAAAAATACTTTTATATTATATATCTACTCCATTAGAGGAATGTACACGCCAAATTCGTGTTTCTATCTGTTGTCGTTTGATAGGTACCATTTTTATCCCTTCTTGTCCCATTTCGCCCCCTAGAAATAAAAATCACTCTATGGTGCCCTTTTATGCTATAAAGGGAATGCGCTAATATCAAGTAAATACAAGTAAATATGTTCAAAAAAACCTGCTGAAATACTCTAAATATTAGGGGTATTTTCAGTCCTTGTGAGGGAAAAATTTTACCCTTTGGCCGATTTCGTCCACTTTCAATCCCAACCGATCTACAACCATAAGACACATTTAGGAAAAATTTGAACCTCCTAGATCATTTCGTTCGGCCGCTATCGTGCTTTCAACAGACAGACAGACGGAATTTTACCAAGACCCAGAATATATATACTTTATGGGGTCTCCGATGAATATTTCAAGGTGTTACAAACGGAATGACAAAGTGAATATACCCCTATCCTGGAGGTGGAGGGTATAAAAAGTGAATATACCCCCATCCTGGAGGTGGAGGGTATAAAAACATGGGGCCTAAGAAATTAAGTTTGTGTGTATTGCGTCATACTGTTCCATAAATTCTACACCAAAATGTTTTCATGGAAAACTCTTTTATTTTTTGGATCGGTGTAATAAACGCTGGATCTATGTATCTTCCTTAGAGTGTTACAAACAAACATACTACCAAAACAATGTATATTTTAAAATTCTACTAATATTTTTGTTTAAATAGCGTTTTTAGTGGGCACGAAAAACAAATTATATTTTTAACGAAAAAACGAAAAAAAATGAAAAATATCTATGAATAGAACTTTAACAAAACGAGGTTTTTGAGTTTCTTTAAATAACGTTTCTTTTTGCTGGCACGAAAAACTTCTAAAAATAGGATAAATCAAAATAAAACAAGTCCTATTTGAATACATCCGTGTAGAAATAACAACGCTTCTTGTAAGAGAATTTCATAAAAATCATGTTTAATTTTTTTCGTTTTCAAATAAAGTTTTCGTTTGAAAACGTTAATACGACACTACAAAATAAATTCATTTTTCTATATAATATCGTAAAATAGTACTTGTTATCTTCATTAAGATGGTATTTTTCCGATTTTTCTCTACTTTTTGCGACAGCAAAAATCGATTTAAAAAAATCTTTTTGTGACTGTTCCTAAAATTTATCCATAAAAAGATTTAATATCGATCTCGAGTTTAGGACATCAAAATACATGAGAAAATATTATGTATTGTCCTACAACAAATTGGTTTGCAAAGTCAGTCATATTAATATATTTACACACACACATAAATAGGTGGCGCGCTGACGACCTTAAGTCCAGCGGTAGCACCCTTCACCCTGTAATATGGGCTGTACTCTGGCGGTCTAAAATGGGATGTTGCCAAAACTTAATTTGTGAATTGATGGTGACCAAAAGTATAGGTGTGGATTCGTCTTCGAAAAAGCTACAAAAACCGATATGAACATTAGGGTGAGTTTTTCAATATTTTCAGTTTTAATCGACTCTAACAAAGGTTGTTTGATATGGTGATACGTATTAATATCATCATATAAACAATTGGTTACAATTTTTATGTGTTCCATTTTGACTTTCAAAAAAACTTCTAAACTTTTAAATTTTTGGATGGGGGGAAATATAATTTACGACTGGGAAAAATATACATTTAACTAGCTTAACCCTTTCGGCCCCGATTTTTTTTTGTTATAAATATAGAAAATTTGATATGATTTCTAATGAGTTAGAAATCGTATCAGGATATTTACAAATATCATTATTCTGCAGATTCCAATTAAATATTTTTTAAATATTTCGGCATATTTATAATCTTAAATTACTTCGAATAACGAATACAGTTTTTGCACTCGATGAAAAGCAAGATTACATTTTAATTAAAAAAAAATCAAGTAATTTATATTCACTTCTTCTTCTTCACTTGACTTCATTTTCATACGTAGATCCAATTTACTGAATTCGTTGTTACTCTTTTGAATAACTTTTTTTACATAAATAAAAAAATATTAACTCTGAAAAATATTTGATTTTAAAGATTTTATAGGACAGACTCGTAATGGTGCTTATAAGTAACATTGGGTGCGAAAGGGTTAAAGGAAGAGTGATCTAGCCAAAATTGCCAGCTGTGCTGGCTTCTAGAAAAAATCATATATTTCTGAAAAAAGTAGTCGATACAAAATAATAAGAATAATTTTATGTATAAAGGGTGATTTTTTAGCTATTATCTTTTTGGCAACACTGGTCTAAACAGCTGACGCACGTTTCGTGTTTTGTTTCACTGTCAAACATCTTCAGTTTCGGTCTATAATTTAACCATGAATCGTCTTACAAACGAACAACGCTTGCAAATTATTGAATTTTATTATCAAAATGCGTCAGTTTAATCGACCCACTGAAGCGGCTATTCGGGCTATTGTGACTAAATTTCGCACCAAATTTGCATTGTTGGACATTAAACCAACAACACGCTTACGTAGAGTGCCAACTGAAGAAAATATCGCAGCTGTATCGGCCAGTGTTAATGATGACCATCAATTATCGATTCGTCACCGTTCGCAGCAATTGGGCCTCTGTTACTCAAAAACGTAGAAATGCCAAAATTGGACTAAGCGGATGGACCATTTGAGGCGCAGTCAAAGTCAATATTTGCATGAAATAATCTTCAAATATTAAATTATATGGACCGTAGTATCGATTCAAATAAAGATTTCAGGCATTTTTCTGAATTTTATGTGTTTTTTTCTTGAAAAACTTTCCTACAGCTTTTAAAAAATCACCCTTTATATATAAATATATATTCGAATTCTTTTCAAGGAAAATCTGATTTATAGATGTTATTTTGAACTCGTCCAGCTCACTAACGGACAATGATAAATGCGAAATATTTTAGGAGAATACATAGAACATACCAACCTTCCATATTAGTTGGAAACATGGATAACAAGTCTGGCTTTCATTTTCAGTGGATCCCTATTTAACAGAAAATTGATTTTCAGCCATGTTCGTTATAGCGAGAAATTCCATAAAAGTACTGCTTATTACGATTATTTATGCAAGATAAAAAATAATTCAGTTTAAAATTCATAGTAACCAACTAATTATGATAGATAATTTAATTATGGAACTCATTATTTATAAAATTACAATATTTTAAGAATGATTGTTTGAAAATGTGTTTGGAATTCATAGTGAACATTGCAAAAAAAACAATATTATATTTAGCATACTTTACAGATGCTACAAGGCTCTTTCTTTAAAGGATTGTTTAAAGCATTTCGCTCTATTTGTTGTGGCACACTCAGAAAAAAAGTATGCCACGTATTAAGTAAATATGTACTAAAACTGAGGAAAATTGAACTTCGTATAGCGCTAAGGCAAAAATTTCTCACATCAAGTACAAACTTTTCCTTGAAAATAGTACATGCTTTGAACTTGATTCCAGTACAACTTTTCCTCAAAGCAAGTAAAATTTACTCAAACTGAGGAAAAAATGTCTTCAAGTCAAGTAAATCTTTACTTAAACTGAGGAAATTTTTTAAGAAAAGTAAATTTATACTCAAACTGAGGGAAATATTTCGATTTTTTCCTCAATTCAAGTAAGTTGTTACTCAAACTAAGTAAATTTGTAGCCATGCCAAGTAAATTTATACTCAATCTGAGGAAATTTTTCCTTAAATCAAGTAAATTTGTACTCAGTCTGACTAAAATTTTCTTTCAACCAAGTAAATTTGTATTCAGCCTGACTACGACTATTCTGATAATTGATATAAATTATTTCGCTTCAGAGATGCAACACTCATATGAAAAATGGCAACATGGTATAGTTCTCAAACGTTTCATCCTACTTACACCGTAAAGAGTTGAGATATTTCACCATGACTGCTGCGGAGGCTAGGTAGGCGCCTTCGCAGTGATTGTTTTGAGTAATAGTTGAAGTACTTATGAAGAAAGTCTCGGCTAACGAAGGAGAATTGATTACTATTTATGTATTTTGCTAAACACACTGAAGTATTTTTTTAGTTCATTTATACTTAAATGTATGAGGAACATGGCATACATTTAATTACATTTATTTACTTTATTTGAAGTGGTAAACAGTAAAAACTTCATAATTGGAATTTTTCCATACAAAAAAATCTGAATTATTTTCTTTCTTAAACGCTAGTAAATTTTCTTCCGCACAAGTATGAATACACTTAATTGTATGAAGTTTTTACTAGACCCAATAAAATGTTTTTAAGTAATTTTACTGACCTATTTTGAGTATATGTACTATTTTTTCTGGCTTTGAAATAAGGAAAGTGTACTCATATCTATTTAATTTTTCTTCTCGTAAGGAAATTTTACCTAAAGTGGAGTAAAATTGTTAAACTAAATCGAAGTATGGATTTTACTCAGATTTAATGATGCTATTTCTGAGTGCAGCTTTGTTAATTTTGCCTGTTCGTTAAATCGGGAAACACCTGTTCTTTAGTTTACTTTTATATTTTGAAACTGGCTTATTTCTACAAAAAGGGCAATACCATCTACATTTATCCATATTCTTTTTATAAAATATTTTCTTCGATTTTTATGTAGTTTTTGACTTGAGAGAAACGATTTGTTTTAAATATTTTTCACAATTTTTTTTTTGTTCTTGTGCAATAACTTTTAGTTTAATGTGTCCAAATACTAAAGAAAAATATATCCTTAAAAATAATTTGTGTTGATGTACACACAAATAAATATTTAGGTCCCAGACACAATTTTATTTATTCTATTTTTGTTACATAGTGTGGCCAAGACTCCGTACCTTAAAAACCATGCGTCCAATATGCGAATCACTGCGTTTGTTCAGTTAATATTTTCAAATCCAACGGCTTGTAAAGTGTTAACAACTTCTTGACATTTCAACAGATTTCGTATAGGGTGTGTGGTGAATGACATTTAGTACAAAACAGAAGATCTTTTTTTGTAAAATTTTCGATCTTTTATAAACTTGTCCATTTTCAATATCATGCGCAAAGTTAAACCTTAATAACATGTATGCTCCGTTTTAATCATATTAATATTATTCAGCTATAAGACATTTATGTATATAAAATTTGGGATTTGGTTTTGTTCTATTTTGTAATAATTAATATTTCTTTTTCAAAGTTGTTTGTGTGTTTTATATATATATAAAATTCGCAAAATGTATGTTTAATATTCATAAAAACAATTTTAAGTTTAACGACAACATGAGTAGGTACCGGTTTGAGTGAGTTTGAGTTTATATTGTTTTGTTGCATTAAAAATATTTGGTTAGTGTCGGCTCTGCTATTTTTCTTCTTTAATATTTTTAATATTTTAATCGCCGGTGAATTTGAAGTTCAAAATGAAAAAATACTTTCGAAATTTCGAATTCAAATTCAAATTCACTTTCGATGAAACGCGAATATTAGGTGGTCCTTTAGAGATTGACAGTGATGAACTAGCTTTTCATTTTCTCTACAAATATGTTCTATGTTTACTAAATATTTTCTCGTGTGGTTGGCGGGGGAGGGACAAGAGTAAGCAGAAGGGGCTAAGGTAATTTGAGACAGGGTCTCCATGAAAGCATTCTTCCTTAACTCTGAACTCTTGTGTACAATTCCATACAAGTCGTTCGCTAAATGAGAATTTAAGGTCTAAAAGTTTTCCGTTTTACTCGATCAAAACTACTTTCAGAGAACTTTCAAAAATCCATCGAAATCTAAGGCGAGACTTTGAAATTTGTAACTGAATTATTTCAGAATGTTTCAGCGATCAAAAACTCCTTCCTCACGTTAACACAGCAATGGAGAAGATCAGCTAAAGATCAGGCGTATTCATTCCTCGAAGAGAGAGAGAGAGAAACTATTCGTTTGCTCTCTTCTTCTTTGTTTTGCTTGACATACCATTCTCTGAGAATTTCATAGATCATTCTCAATCTCATCTCCCTTTAACTGATACTCCCATTCTGTTTCTTGCATTCAGCTATCGAACTATTGTTACGCTCTACTTCCTCGTCGTCGTCGCCCAACAGATCGGGTTTCCGTTGGGTGAACAGGAATACCTCCATGTTGTCCTTGCCCTTCACGTACACACTACCTCTCGGCTCGAAGTCGTATTTTGCTTCCAAGAATTGTAAACAATCTTTACCCACCTGTATACGATTCGAAACACCTGTGGAGTCCATGCGCGAGGCCACATTCACCGCATCGCCCCAGATGTCATAGTGCAGTTTGCTGGTGCCAATGACACCGGCCGTCACATCGCCCACATTGAAACCAATGCGCAGTATCAAATTGAATTCCAACAGATCTTTGTTGAAGGCATCCACCACGCCCTGCATGGCCATGGAGAACTCCATGAGGGCATAGATGTGTTCATTGCCATCGCCACGATGATTGGGATCGAGGCCGCTGGCCGCCATAAAGGTGGAACCTATCGTCTTGATCTTCTCCACACACTTGAATTCTGGGCGGCAGAGCAGCTCATCAAAGTCTCCAATCAATTCGTTGAGCACTCTCAAGTACTCCTTGCCGCCCAGATAACTTTCGTCGTACATTTCGTTGAAGTTCACAATGGAGGCGAAGATGATGCCGACATTGTGATGATTTTCCGAATACTTCGCCGTGTTCTTCAAATGTTCGGCCACATGCTTGGGTATGATATTGTGCAGCAACATATCGGCTTGGTTTTTCATATTCTGCACCCGGATCTTATCCTGATTGGCCACAGCATTGCCATAGAACGTAAGGCGATAGCCGATTTCGAACTCGCGATTTAAGAACCAAACTAAAACCAAGATGAGGAACAGATCCAAGTAGATTTCGACATGATAGTCCTGGAACCATTTGATCTCTTCGATGATGTAGTTGATTATGGTCTTCGAGGTCGCCGGGATCTGAGTGGCATTCAGTATGGCCGAGGCCTCCTGGGCATCTGTACGATTGGAATACACCACCAGCTGGGACACGGCTATGCCCACAAAGCACAGAGCCGCCAGAAAGGCCAGTATATTGCGCATCCAACAGTTGAGTTGCGTGAAATTGCAAAAGTGCACGATGCACACGAATATCAAAAACCCGTAATGATACTCGAAAGCCTCCAATTCGTTGAGATCGAGTAGGAGGAAATTCGCTATGATCAGTATGACGGGCATAGCCATCAGTACGGCCAGGCATATGTGCCAGGGATACCAACTGGAGATGGACTCGAATATGCGATCGGCACACGATTCCGAATTGGCCAGTTTTGAACGTGTGTGCGAGGGATGGCGGCGACACATTTGCCGGGTGAACAGGAATAAAGCGAAGACTTGTATGGCCGTAAAGCAGGTGAACAGCGACACCCACAACCGGAAGCTGGGCGTCATTGTATTCGGTGTCATTAGGAACAACGATATCGATATACACAAGTATACCGCCAATCCGATGAAGATGTCGATGTACGTATTGTAGCGGGGCGTGGCTAGAGTGGGCGGTCCCTCCGTTTCACTCTCGTTGCCGAAGCGATGGGCCTTGGAACGAAAGTCCCTTTCCATTTGACGGGACTTAAAATACAGACTAAATCTCCTGAGAGGAGGCTTGACTAGATAACTCCTTTGGGATTTGGCATTATCACGAACACAGCGTATCAGCTGTAGATCCGATTGTTTGCGTAATTGTTGTAAACAAGCGGCCAACGGATCAGCAACCTGACCCGCCGAACCCGGATGTGGTGGCAAGGGAGGTAGTGGCACATGAGGTAAAGTTTGTACATCCCCTAAATTGGAGATACTGGAAGTAGAGCTGGTAAAATAGCCCGATACCCTGTGGGTGCTTATGGCCGTCTGGTTCAGAGCATATATCTGCTGTTGTATCGAAGACCGTCGGGAATTGCTCTTAATGCCAGAGTCCTTGCGTGACGTAGCCGAAGGACATATACTCAAACCATCCGGCCATATGCTGGAGTTCCTCGAATGGGTAGGTTGATGAAGCTGATGATGGGGCGCTGAAATTCCAGGTACTATCAATGGCTGGCAGGGGTTGGTTGTTCCGGCACCTCCCGGCGCCGATGCTTCAGCCTTGTTGGTCGTCAGCGTGGAAGCTCTGGGTCGGGGTAAAGGTGAAGTTTCTGATTGTCCACTGCGACCACACTGCGAGCGATAACTGCCCGACCGGCCAAACGGAGATATATCACTTCTCGACTGACTTATGTACGAGCGTATGTCAATTATATCATCGAACATGGAATATTGGCCGGGGGAACAGCAGCTGGCATCGGGCGAGCGATTAACCGCCGAACAAATGCCCGTCGATGTGGCCACATGATGCAACATCGGCTTCTGCGGTATTTCCAACATGTTCGGATTGGATTTGTTGTTTTCGATCACCATGGGTAGCTGCTGATAACCATTCGGTTCTATGAAGGCTAACGTCTCCTCGTTCGTCGTTGGGGTCTTTGGTCCATTATTCATTAAGCTAATGCTGACGTCCGTGCCGGTGGACTTTTCATGGGTTTTACCCATTTCCTCGAACTTCTTAAGGAATCTTGGCACTTTCCATACTTTTAGACGGATTTTGGGTCGCGACGACGACGACGAACCGTTCGTCATATGCGTTTTACCATTAGCGGCTGGTTGCTCCTCGTTCGTTTCGGTTGGGTCATTTTCGGAATCCAAGCTACCCGGTAAACTTTTCGTTGTTATTATAATCTTTGGTCTTTCGCGGCAAACAATGACGGGCGGTATGCCCGCAGCCGCCGGATGGATGATGCCTCTCTCTATGTCGCATTCGCGTGATTGTGATTTCTTGCGTAGTTTCATGCTCAGCGAAGTCAGTCTTGGTCGTATGGATAGAACGGGTGAAGGATTGAGGGATGACGAAAGTTGGCCGACCGGCGATGCTGGCGGCACATTTGGATGTATCACGGAAATGTTGGTAGCACTGTGCGACAGCGAATTGGGCTGACCCGGTATGCCGGGCAGCATCAGATGACTGCCGGACGAGTTGACATGTATGCTGGGACTGAGGCTATTGGTGCGGGAGATGTCTTTCCGGCGGCCAACCACAAAGTAGGTGCGATGACCTGGAAGGACGCAGAGGATAATCATGTGTCAGTAATGTTTGAATTGAAAGAAGTGTGGAAATACTCACCAAAAACCTCTTCTCCCTCGTCCAGATAATAAGCTTCGCCCAAAAAACTTGCCGTTTCTTCTGATATATGAACCTGTTCTGGTTTTCCAGAGGATTCCATTCTGAAAAGATAAAATCAACTCACTCATCAAAAACAACGAACTTCCCCGCAGACAATATCCTGTCATTCTTACTTGTTTGCCAAGGTCACATCGTTACTCCAAACGTCAAATTTAACTCGGCGCGTACCCACTATGCCACACAAAACCGTGCCAGTGTGGACACCCACCCGCATTTTCACACCCTCATGGCGTTGAGCGTCAAAGCAGCGCATGGCATCGATCATGCCCAGTCCCATTTCCACACAACAGATGGCATGATCCGGCCTCGGTTCCGGACAACCCGACACGCAATAGTAACAATCGCCCAACGTGGAGATCTTCTCACATCCGTTTAAGGTACACAAATCGTCGAAGCGTTCGAAGAGATCGTTTAAAATTTCCACCAACTGTTCGGCGGTTTTCGTCGACGACATCCGTGTGAAGCCCACGATATCGGCAAAAAGGATGCTCACATTTTCCATGCTGTGCATGTGAAAGGGACGAAACAGCGACTTGACATCGTTCGAGGGACGTGGTCTCATGTAGTGGGATTCGGGTTTGATGCTGCCATCGTTGTTGCCATCTATGCCACCCTCATTGAGCAGCATGTCCGCCACCTTTGGCGGCATCACAGAATGGATCATTTTCTCCTTCAACTGCTTCTCCATTTCCAGCTGCCGTCTGACTAGTAGATTTTGACCGACCTTCATGAAGGTACCACGCATTCTCACCAAATTCATTATCAACACATGCAGGCCCACAAAATGCACACACAGATGGCAGAGTATTCGTAAGACCAAGATTTTATAGCTAAATTCAGCTTGGGCGCCATGCACGGCATTACCCGCCACCACAATGTGCGTGACCACCTCGAAGAGCACGGTGTATGTTATGGCTATTGCGGCACTCAGCCATAGGGTCATTGGCAAGGCTGTGTATATGAGCAGCACAATTTCCAAACATATGGCAAAATGACCCAAGGGACTGAAGGCGCGACCCGTATAGGTGAGGAATGCCAATGAGGTGGCACACAGCAGTGCCGCTGTGATGGCCGAGGTGGCGACATGATTGGCCCGATACATATCCCAGTGTGTAAAGCACATGGCCATGATTGTTATCAGCGATAGTAGAGAAAAGGAACTTGATATAGGACGCCAGAAATCTTCGGAACCGCCATCCACTAGGAAGTAGAGAAACCATGCCAATGAACAGAGTAGTATATAGGAGAGGGTGAATCTGAAAAGAAAAGGGAGAGAATAGGGAGCATATTAAAGGGATTGCAAATTTTTGTTACAGTTAAAAAATAGAAAAACAAATCAGATTTATTGAAGTAAAAATAAAGAATGTGATTTCAAACGAACTTGAATGTCCTCATTTATAGCCTAGGATTTTCACTAAGCGTGTCAGATGTTTGAAATTGATTCGAAAGAGTTGTTTATGTGTTGTGGTATATGGTGGATTAAAGTACATATTATTATTTTTATACCCTCCACCTCCAGGATGGGGGTATACTAACTTTGTCATTCCGTTTGTAACACCTTGAAATATCGACCTGAGACCCTATAAAGTATATATATTCTTGATCGTCATAAAATTCTAAGACGATCTGTCCGTCCGTCTGTTGAAAGCACGCTAGCATCTAAACGAAAGGAGCTAGAACGTTCAAATTTTCCATAAATGCGTCTTATAGTCGTAGATCGGTTGGGATTGAAATGGGGCGAAATCGGACCAAAGGGGAAAAAATTTCCCTCACAAGGACTAAAAATACTCATAATAATCCCTAATATTTTAGCGTATTTAAGCATGTTTTTTGGATATGACTGTTCATATTTGCTTGATATTTGGTACGCGCATTCCCCTTATAGCAAAAACGTGCACCATAAAGTGATTCTTATTTGTAGGGGGTGAAATGGGGCAAAAAAAGAGATAAAAATGGTACATTTTAAACGACAACAGCTAGAAACACGAAATTCGGTGTTCAAGTATTTTTTCCAAATTCGTACTTTTAAGGGGTAAAATAGGAATAGAGGGATAAAAATGGTACCAACCAAAACGGCTGTACCTAGATTGCTCTGATTGCATAGATAAGTAAAATACACGGATTTTTCAAAATTCGTACTTTTTGGGGTTAAAATGAAAAAAGGGGATATAAATAGTACCAATCTAATGACCGCAGCTAGAGTCATGAAATTCGGAGTATACATTCTTCTCAGTGTGTAGACACGGAAAATAAACTGATTTTTCGAAATTCGTACTTTTTGGGGTTAAAATGAAAAAAGGGTATAAAATAGTACCAATCAAATGACCGCAGCTAGAGTCATGAAATTCGGAGCCTCTGACTGCGTAGACACGGAAAATAGACGAATTTTTCGAAATTAGTACTTTCAAGGGATACAACGTTACAGAGGGATAAAAATAGTACCAACTAAACGGCTACAGCTAGAATGTCAAAATTCTAATTGAGTAGAAACGTCAAGGGGGTAAAAATTGTACAAACCAAATGGGCGCAGCTGGAATCATGGAATTCGGTGTATACATTCCTCTGACTGCATAGACACGCAAAATAAAAAGTTTTTTTCCAAATTAATACTTTTTCTTTTACGGCAAAAATTGATTGAATCATGAAGTTAGGTTATTTTGCACTACGTACGTCTGATAATGGATTTTCAAATTGTATATTGTAATTAAACTAGAATGGAAATATAACCAACTGTAGCACCCACTATCTACCAATATTTATGGCTTTGAAAATATTTTTGAAAATATAAATATAAGAATATTTTTTTTGAATTGGCGTATTGGTAGCTTTACCTTATAAGCGTGGTTTGAAATAATTAAAATATTATATTTATTTATAAAATTATTTTTCAATATTTGTATTTGTTTTGGTTTGGCTATATTAAACAAAATATATATTTTCCTGTAATATTACTGCACTTCTACGAAAACCGACAACCTCTGTGGACTGCAATCCATGGTGGAGGGTATATAAAGTTCGGCCCGGCCGAACTTAACGCCGTTTTACTTGTTTAAAATTATATCATTAAAATAGCCTCCGTGGATGCACTCTATGATTCGTTTGGGCTAGATATCGCCAGCTGGTTTGGGTAATGTTTTTCTCCAATTGGGCAATATTTGTTGGTTTGTTGGCCTAACCCATCAAACAATTGCTCCTGAGAATAACACGTTCTTGGTGCTTTACTGCAACAGGAAAGATACTGTGATTACTGTGACAGGAAAGATACTTGATGGAAGTATAGAAATAACTCTCCCTGTAAATCACGCTGTGATCCAATGGCTAAGCGACAACAAATAAGTGGACTATTCTGGAGAACCTGGTAGGTCAAATATTCGAATCTCAGGAATGATATTGGACAGAACTATGAACCCAAGCTCCGACGGCGCTGTAGAGGGAGGGGACAGGACATCTCCAATCAGCACTATCGCTCTCCTTTGGAAACGATCAAGCAACTCAATGGAGGATTTTGTAGCCAAATAAATCAAACAATAAGTTTCTTCGGATAGGAGTTGTCAGTTTTTAAATCACCCAAAAGTTTTTAAATCATCCCCATAAAATCCCCCACAATGCTGTAGACATAAAATATATTTCTTCGATTTATTTACATAAAAATTCATTAAAGGTTTCAAAGAGAGATTTGCAGACATTGCGTCGAATAAACAAAACTAATAAATAACTGGAACACAATTGCATAAAATGTAACAAAATAAGTAAATATTTTTTATATTTAAATAAATCGGAGGTGGTTATTTCATCTACGTCTGTAGATATAAATAGACAATTAAGAGAAATATTGGAGTTCTAAACCTTCTAAACATTGTTAAATATGTATAACAATAGGTTAGTGATTTCAAAAGTTATTTACCAAGCCGTTATTGTAGTTTTTCCTAAAGATTATCGATTTCGGATCAGAGACTTCCTTTATAGTGTCTCTCGTATTCTCAGAAAGATATAATGTTTACAAGAGAGTGTAAGGGATGTTCATATGAGCGAGACAAAAACTATACGGCTTTCCATTCCATAACATTTTTTAAAATATTTTTCACATACAAATCAGATATTGAAACAATCCTGAAAGCTGAAATTCGAATATATTACATTCAAAACGTTAAGAAATCAAATCGCACTAAACACAAAAACTAAGAATTAAAAATTGGGATAGCCCGCCAAAAAATCATTATTCGACACTTGATGTCTTTGGGCCGACGACCGGTCACGAATCTAAGTTGCACGGTTGTTGGGCGGACATTATGCACTCAGCCTGGGCGTGATATTCGCATGATGGTGAATAAGAAGACACATGTAGTACAAAGTTCAACAAAAGCAACATCTAGAATTTGCAGCTCCCATTGTTGGGTGTGGTCATCTGAGTGTTGGGTGTGGTTCTCCTTCCTTCTATTATCAAACAAAAATTTCCTTCGTATGAAGAGACAACTTGATCGAATTAGCTGACATTCGAATGTATTGCATTCAAAACACTGAGCAATATTAAGAATAATCAATCCCCAATAATCCCCCAAAAATAAACCGCCGTTTAAGAAGAAAGATCATTAACTTGGGGAATATCCCCTAAACTGGCAACTTTGCTCCGGATGCAATGGAATCTCTTCAAACGGTCGATCGAAAAGTCATTCAACCGGAGGTGCCGTGCTAACTCCGTTTGATCCCAGTCACCGAATGTTCGACGAGACTGGTGGTCTGCTGGTTTCAGTTCCTCAAGTGCATCTTATACGGATCCATTCTCAAGTCCTTTTGAGGTTTGAAATGGATTTTTTAAGAATTCATTCCAAATTAAATTATTTGTTTTTAAATTTTTTTAAATTACTATACTCGTCGAAGGAACCTTCAATATTCGTACTCTCATTTTGGAAATATAAGTCCGATTGAAACAAAATCAATTTTCTAACAGCTGGGCATTTTTGCCCGAATACCAACCCGGAAAAAATTTTCACCCAAATAGATTATTTTAAAAATAGTCTAATTAAAAACTGAAACAATAAATAAACATCCGAAAGATGGTTTTTTGCTAATAAAATAAATAATAGAAAGCTCTTGACACCAGCTTTAAAATGTCCATGGTGGAACAAATATCCTTATATAACGCCATTTGAATTTTTTGCGAAAAATTTGTCAGAAAATAACCCACAATTTTAAATAAAACCTGTGAAAATTTCAGGATGGCCGCATCATGGTTCCTTGTAGGTCCCTTGAGTACCAAAAAAATAAAAGAATGGGGTCCTTAATGGGTTAGGAAATCACAATTACCGTTCCAGAGAGCCCTTTCAAATACAAATCATACAAAAAATGTGGATTTAGAGTCAATTTTATAAAAAATGCATTAAAAAATAGAACTAAAATCTTAAATTACTTGCTAGCTCACAGATTGACAGTGACAAAAACTTAAATTTTTTTGAGACAACACATTAAACAAATAAAAGATTAATTTTAGTCAGAAACATTAATAAATTTTTAAAGCTTAAATAAATAATTCTAATGTCGACGCCAATCACGTTTATAACTGTTGTAGAGTAAGTACCAGAAATAGGAGGACGTCGGGTCCGCAACTGTCTTGCAATTTTTTGGAATCATTAAGTTTTGACAAAGTCCACATTTACATATAGCGGTACATGAGTAAAGGGTGATTTTTTAAGACTTGATAACTTTTTTAAAAAAAAAAACGCATAAAATTTGCAAAATCTCATCGGTTCTTTATTTGAAACGTTAGATTGGTCCGTGACATTTACTTTTTGAAGATAATTTCATTTAAATGTTGACCGCGGCTGCGCCTCAAGTGGTCCATCCGCTTAGTCCAATTTTGGCATTTCCACGTTTTTGAGTAACAGAGGCCCAATTGCTGCGAACGGCGACGAATCGATAATTGATGGTCATCATTAACATTGGCCGATACAGCTGCGATATTTTCTTCAGTTCGTACTCTACGTAAGCGTCTTGGTGGTTTAATGTCCAACAATGTAAATTTGGTGCGAAATTTAGTCACAATAGCCCGAATAGCCGCTTCAGTGGGTCGATTAAACTGACCATAAAATGGAAGCGTGCGATGAACTTTCTTAACAGAGCACGCATTTTGATAATAAAATTCAATGATTTGCAAGCGTTGCTCGTTAGTAAGTCTATTCATGATGAAATGTCAAAGCATACTGAGCATCTTTCTCTTTGACACCATGTCTGAAATCCCACGTGATCTGTCAAATACTAATGCATGAAAATCCTAACCTCAAAAAAATCACTCTTTATTACTAAAAAAATAAATAGTAGGAAAAATATTTATAATTACTACATTTTTCTTTCAATTCAAGTTGGACGCCCACAAAAGATCTGGGAATGTATATATAAATATTAGAGTGGCTTAAAAATAAAAGTAGAGGATGTTCCCGACTACAATGAAAGATTGGTTTGTTGTATGTGTTCTCCTAAAATATTTCGCTTTTATCATTGTCCGTTCGTGAGCTGGACGCGTTCAAAACGACCTCTATAAATCAGGTTTTTCTTGAATAAAATTCACGATGAGAATGGTATTGAGAAAAATCCGTCAGAAATTGAAATCTGGTCCGAGCCTTATCAAACCATATCAAAAACTTGCATTTTAACCCAAAATAGAGGGTAGAATTTTAACATTTTTGTGCATTTTTTATAAACACCGCAATAACTTCCATATTTTTAGTTCGATTTGTGTTTTTGTTGGATCGTTGAAGAGGTATTGCAATTTTTAGAACTTCTTAACCCATTAAGGGCCGACAATTTGTTTCTTACTGTTTGTTCTCAGTGGGTTAAATGTGATGTAAAAACTGAAATATGGGGTTATTTGCATCGTAAACACATCCCAGTCTTACAAAAAACATTTTTTGAAAAAAACCTCTGAAATTTTGGTCTTTCAATGGATAAATTGGGAGGAAAATTTCACATAAGATGTTACAATAAAATCGTGCGACATGATTTCCCTCCCAACAACGAGATTATATAGAAGAAAAACAATAGGTCACTAAAAGGAAAGATCATACTCAGTTTTTTTATTTCGTGGTCGTTTGTCTTTTTTACAGGTCTTTTAATTTCCAAAGGATGTGAACGTTTCAACAATTTAGTTTCCTACTTTTGCGCGCCATACACTGGCGATATGGGTATCAAATCTGCCAAATATACTTTTAATTGCATGCGTCTATCCCTTTATAAAGTTTTTGTAGATTATTCATGTTTTATTTTTTAAGGGAGAAAAATTGAAATGGTTTAATTTCTTTCCAAAAATTAGATTTATATAAGTCTAGAATGTG
Organism: Polietes domitor; assembly: GCA_947397865.1. NCBI lineage: Eukaryota > Metazoa > Arthropoda > Insecta > Diptera > Muscidae > Polietes > Polietes domitor. The sequence continues at coordinate 53,459,090 of OX377620.1, forward strand.
TTTACGATGCAAATAACCCCATATTTCCGTTTTTACTTCAAATTTAACCCACTGAGTATTAACAGTAAGAAAACAATTTGCGGCCCTAATGGGTTAGAAAATTCTAAAAATTGCAATTGGTTATCAATACCTCTCCAACGAGTCCCTAAAAACATAAATCGAACTAGAAATGTGGATGTTTTCGCGGTTTTTATAAAAAATTCATCAAAAATTGCACTAAAATAGTATAAACCTGTCCTTTATACTGGGTCATATTGCAAGTTTTTAATGTGGTTTGATAAGGCTCGGGTCGGATTTTAGATTTTAGTGTTTTTTTTTTTTTTCAAACCATTCTCATCGTGAATTTTATTCAGGAAAACCCTGATTTCTAGAGGTTATTTTGAACGCGTCCAGCTCACGAACGGACAATGATAAAAGCGAAATATTTTGGGAGAACACATAAAACAAACCAATCTTTAATTGTAGTCGGGAACATCAACCACATTTTATCCTTCCTCACAAAAGAAGCCACTCTAGTATATATAGAAGATATGACCCACTTTATAGATAAAAAATATAAATTGATTTGTTTATTGTTATTTTATGTTATATTAATTAATTGATACAAAATATTTTTTAAACATGATCTTTTAATAGCTAAAGTTCTAACGAAGAATTCATGTCTATATGTAAACAAGTTGAAATTAAATTAAAATTATAAAATTCTAAATAATATAGTAGAAAGATTTTTAGAAATGTATTACTTGAAACAGAAGTTAAGCACTGTTAAAGACAAAACTTCCAAAAAAGGTCCACTTTATTATTTATTACATTACCAGTGTCAGATTATATTTTCTTCCGGCAGTTGCAGATTTTTATTAGTTTTCGTAAAGAAGACATAATATCTATACATTTAGTGCCCTCCCTGAATCATTTTGATCAAAGGAGCTCCAGGGAAGGTCCTCTCCAAACCTGGTATCTTATCAACACAAGCAAAATTTTATTTGCAAAAATTTTCAAATTCATTTAGCACCGATTATGTTTGTTATATTTTTTCGACCTCATATATTGTCTTCTTTCTAAGAAAATACTTCCCTGTGGTAAATAAAGAAATAACGAGCATTTCAGTCAAAACCTCCAACCATAAGAAGAAGATGAAGAAATGGTCGAGCACATTTTCTCCGTCTGTCCAGCTCTAATAAATGAATGCCGCATTGACTTGAGAAACAATCTAATAAAATATCTCAATCTTTAAGCCTTTCCCGTCTTAAGGCTATCGGTGCTATCGTGATGGTGAATGGCCGTGTAAACCATCCAACCACGAATCAATGAGCAGCACTGAAGTAAATAAATTTGTATTGGTAGGAGTGCAAATGAAAGAAATGCCAACAGTAAATTTGCCCCAAAGAGGACAGAAAGTATTTCCATTAAAAATTGCTTTAAGAACGTGACAAAACTAATTTCCATCATTCGCGAAAAACGAGGAGAAAGAAACCCCATCAAACATCTTATCGTCTTGATCACTTCTGCAAACCCATCTGAACTAATTTCCACAAAGTTATTATTGCTAATTAGCTGCAATTAAAACTTTCTTAATACCAGAAGAAGATTAAACGAAGGAAAAACCTTTAGAATTTCCAAAGATTAAACGTTAATAAGTAGAGTAATCCCAGCAACCAACCTCATCAACACCGAAGAACTCCACCCTCAGCACCACCTCCGTCGACGGCAGCAGAAGCAACAGCGGGGCCAAAACTGCTGACTACACGGCGATATGGGTGACGAGGATGATGATTTATAGGCCAGAACGTAACTGTCTTAAGTCTCTGGAGTCAAGTTAACACATTGAGTGCAGGCAACAACAAATCGAAGTCAATATACACTGTAATGCATACTTTAAGAGCTAAAGGGTAGGTAGAGTGACCAGAGTCAGGTCTGGTGTGGTCTGTTCATTGTTTGTAACTGTCGCACGTGAGTTGTGACCTGTCTGATGTTATTAGGCCAAATTAACTGGCAAGAGAAAATGACATTTTCGTTTGGGTGCTTTCTTTATCTTCTAGGCCAAAAGTGAAACAATAACGCGTATCTTTGACATTTTCTCGCTGTATCCCTGCAACATTTTGATAAGAAGCCTTTAAAGAAACCACTCAGACAGTGATAGAAAAAATTAAAAATGTTTTTGGCCCAAAGGGTATGACTGTAGACGGATAGCAGTCACAAATACCGCGTTGCACCTTCGTAATTTGTTACTTGTGGTCGTGGTCTCGTATCTCGTGTTTTTTGGGTTGCCACTCATTCCTTGGTTCCAGGCAATATTTGATGTTGTTGTTGTCCTATAATACTTGTTGTCCTGTGTGGCAGTTGGGGGAGGACTTGGGAAAATACCAGTCTGGCTTAAGCGTTAATGACAAATACGTGTCGCGTAATTAACTTAAAATGTTGTTGAGGCCTCTGCACACTGGGTCGAAATAATTGTTTCTTTAAATAATAGCAATAGATTAAGAGAATTAAATTTGTGGAGGTGGGGTTAAAACATGTTCTAATCAGTACTTTACCATTTGAGAATTTTTGGCCTTTGCACAGTGGGACGAAATAATTTGTTCTTTAAATAATAGCACTACATTAAGAAAATTCTATTTGTGGAGGTGGTGTTAAAACATTTTCTAATCGATACATTGCCATTTGAGAATTTTTGCAAATAAAATTGTAATACCCTCCACGTTAGGATTAGGATTTATATTAGTTTTTTTACTCCGTTTGCAATACGTTCAAATATTCTTCGGAGACCTCATATAGTATATATATATTGTGGGTCGTTGTAAAATTTTAAGTCGATCTAGCTATGCCCGTCCGTCTGTCTGTTGAAAACACTCTATTCACATATGTGTCTAATGGTTGCAGATCGGTTGGTATTGTAAATGAGCGAAATCGGAAGGATTTTTTTTCTAATAAGGACTAATATGACGTGATAAAAGTGCTACAAATCAAACAAAAGCTGCTAGAAACATGAAATTCGATTGGTACATCCCTCTAATTGTGTAGACTTGTAAAATAAATATAAATATTTCGAGATTCGTAATTGAGAAAAGAGGAAAACAAATGGTACAATCATAGACTGACATTCCTCTGTTTACGTAGGCTCGTAAAAATAAATAGAATAAAGAATATTTTTTAGAGATGAACGGGACGAAATGGGATACAAATGGTACCAACCAAACGGCTGTAGCTACAATAATGAAATCAGCTGTAAACTCGCACTGACTGCGTAGACGCGCATTATTATTTTATTTTGATATTTTAATATAATTTTATTCTAGCTATCTATTTCATTGTCCTTACCTGCCTATAAGAGGGTATACAAAAACGCAAAAGTATCAGGAAATAGATAATTCGCAGGCGGATCACTATGACCAATTCTCATAAAAAATATTTTGAAAATTAATTCTCGAAACCGGATTTCAATTTTATCCAGCAGCAAAGATATTTTTCACCATCTCGATCGAAATTATAGTCCATCTGGTCTGAGTTTCTTTTTATAGCTGGTCAAATATGTAGTTTTAAGCGAAAAAGTGTTGTCAAAAAAAATCGATCATACAAAAACATGGTCTCATTTTAACCCTTGTAATTTTGCAATTTAAGAGTGAAGAGCTTTATTTACAACATTGGTGTCTTCGGTGACCCCACTGAATTCTTCTGACAATTTTTTCGTAGAACAATTTAATCCTTCAATATCCTTTATGAAAGGACTTTTTTGATATTTTCCCTTTGACCAAAAAATCAAAACTTTGATCCACTGTAAAAAGAAACTCAGACCAGCTGGACTATTACACTTAAAAGGAAGCGAGATAGACCCATTGTTAAGTACCGATCGATCGGCTTAGAAATACTTTCTGAGTAGATTTAGCAATGTCCGTCTGTCCATCTATTGTTGTAATCAAATTACAGGTCGCAATTATAGTCCGATCTTAACAAAAATTGGCACAAATAAGTTTTGCGGATCAAGGACGAACGCTATTTAATTTGAGGCAAATCGGTTCAGATTTAGATATAGCCCGCGATTTGACATTTTCCGCTCTAGAAACCTCATAGTGTACCCGATTTTCTTTAAATTTGGCACAACATCTTATTATCCAACTAGAAACACCTATGCAAAAATTGGGTAAGATCGGTTCAGATTTAGATATAGCCCCCATACAAATGTCGCTCTCGATTTGACTTTAGCCTTTCCTTACTTGTTTAAAATTGCGGTTTTTGGAAAACCGGAAAAGCCGGGTTTTTTACGTCGGTCCCAACCGGTTTTTATAGAGCAAAGTCTCTTTTTCGGTGCTAATTTATTTATAATATGTCACTTTTTATATTATCATGCTTCATAGAACTTTTTTATCAGGGACAGCAAATTTAAGATTTACGAACACAGCAATGCTATGAGTCTCAAATGGCGAAATTCGTCCTAGATTTCACATGCATTTCGTATGGGCAGAAGAAAAATCGGCGCCGTTGATCCGCTGCGGATATCGACCAGCCATATACACTAGAATATATGTATGTGATTATTTTTTTACCCAACGACGAAATATTTTGCAGATCATTATTAAATAATCCAGTATTAATTTCTGAGGACTCTCGTCCTTCTAGGTAATATGAGGTTGATGTTGATGTACGCATAATCCTTGAATTGCATGTCAAACTTATGATTTATTTCCTTATTTTTATATATTTTAGCTTCTTTTATTCTCTACATGATATCAGAATCGCAGATTGGGGTAATTGGTTTAGAAATTATAGCCGTTTCTCAAAATGCTTTTCCATTTCAGCAAAATATAATTTGTAGTTTTTTTAGTTGGGCAACCAAGTATTTTGAAATCTCGGTTTTCGAATAACCGGGTTTTTGATCACTCTAGTGGTGATTCGTCGTCGTTCTCAGCTGCTTGTCTTGTCGTAATCGACATCTTGGCGTATTTTACGTAAAGATCTTGGCCAGTTTATACAAGAATTGAAGGCAGACCACCTTAATTTGAGTGTTATTTTCAGGACTCTCCAGCCCAATAGACCACCTCAGACGTAGTCGTGTCACAATTTACATGATATAATTTTCAAATAGTAAATGACATAAATTGTTCTTTTAACCGATAATAAAAATTTTAAGTCCACTTTAAAATTAATGGGCTTTATTTTACATTATAAATCAAACCTCACGATGAATCACCCTATACTTTCATTCAAGTGTTAATGAATAATTCAAATATTATTCAACTGCAATAATATAATACCTCAACTCTTTACGGCATATAAATATGAGTTTTGCATACTCTGGAGCAAAATCATTTAATCGAATTATTAGTAAATATTTTCATTAGATTTAGTTAAATTGAAACTAATTCTTAGGAAACTTTGTTGCCTTACAACAAGTAAAGTTTTAAAACAATATTTGGTTTGACTATTATTTCGGCAAAATATTCTCAGATTTAGATTTATATTTAATATATCTATGATTAAAGGCGGCTGTTCCTAAACCAATGTTTCTAAGTGAAAGTGAACATTTATAGCCCTTATAATTACCTTTGCTATTACGTGCAACAGGGCGTGATCGGAGTTATACTTTATATGGTGTAGATTTTATAGACCCCTGCTCCAAAGGACACAACATTTTTTGTTGCATAGTGTTATAAGTCTTTATTAACGATAGCAGCACTATTATGGTATTTATTATTCACGTCATTAGCTTCCACCCACTGTGCAATGTGTTTAAATATACATCAGAAAGAGGTCCGCCCGTAAACCGAAAGGCAAATTAAAGTCTATTTGTATCAAACTCATTTGGTCAAATTGCTTTTGTCGTCGAAAGGAATGCATAGTAGGAGACAGAAAGAGATTGATTCAAATGAAAACAACTTTTAAATTAACAACAAACGAACATTTCATTTCAATTTCACTTTCACTTAAGATCAAATGATAATTTTGTGGGTAAACGTATATTTTATACGTTGATCTACTTTCTAATTGAAAACGAAATCCTCTGATGGAATCTCACAGTCAACAAAGACCCTATTCCCTATTCCAGTGACCCTAAAAAAGTTTAATGCAACATTGTTGTCAAACAGAATAGAAAAAAAAAAGAAAATCGTATATTAATAGAATTCTTTCGAAACCCTTTTTAATACTTAATACGACTGTATTAAGTAAATATTAAGAAATAATCATTAGAAATGGCATGTAATGACACTCATTGCGAGTGACATTTTCCTCCTCCTGCTCCTCTTGCAGTTCTCTAACAAAAGGTCCTTGGAAACTTACTTTGAAATTGAATTCGAACACAATGTCGGCTGACCGTTGATAACCTGTGGATAATAAAGTTCTATGAAAGGCATGAGTTGCAAGCCAAAGCTGCCACATGCAATCCAAGAAATTCTCACTCACTCTGCCTCCTTCGGCCGGTGTTACAACACAATTGGTCATAGAAAATTTAAGTAGACCTTTTGGACCTTTGTGGATGGGGGGCAAATAAATATTTGTTCAAACGCGAACAAGTACAACGCGAAGGACTAAAAACGCAATAGTTGGTTATACAATGGCAACCAGCCAATCTAAATCTTTAAGTTTATTCATTGAAACTGTCATAAATTCAAAATGTTATATATTGTGCAGGTAAAAAGCAGCGAATGCAGAGGAACTTTAACATTTAAGAAACAGAAATGGAAGTGGCACGTTGAGTAATGACTGTAAATTATAGTAACATAGAAATGAATAGGAAAAATCGAATATACATATTTTGATTAACATTTTTAAGTCATTATTAAAAAGAGAAGAAGTACTCTGTTCTTTTATTTCTTTTCAAGTAATAAATTGGAATTGCAAAAATGACTTACAGATTTATCGTGTAGATACCAAATAGATTATGATGAAAATATAAAAATGCCAGATTTTCCAATAAAGTGTAATTTTTATATAGAGCAGCTGATTAATGTTGCTACTTTAGGAAAGTTCTTAAATGCACGTAAATTATTTTATCTTTTTGGTGTTTTTTTAAATAATACAGATTAAATGGATTATATTTTTAATTTTTTCAACATAACCGTATAAACAAAATAATAAAAATTTCATACTTTAAATTGGCTTCAAAAGAATTTGATGAATTTAAAAATCGGTTGCAATTTTTGAAACTGCAATGCCTATAACTCTGCAAACAAAATTTTAAGATTTTTTCCTAAGACACGTGTAATAAATTTTTTAGAGAAGAGTATTTCATGAGATTTTGAGAAATGTCGCAGTGATCTGAAAAAATTATTCCAGCAGAAGTTGCGTCAAATGTTGTGGGAATGCATTGATTTAAATCATACAAATTTGTTAATTTTCTTGTGTAAACTTCTTGTTTGCTATAAGCCTACAAGAGATAATCAGGTGCTGATGTAGATATGGGCGCGTGAGTGATTTTTTACTCACGCTCCCAAAGGAAAATAATTGCATTCCACAGAGGTTGTCGATTTTCGTATTACAGGAAAATATATTTTTTTTAATATAGCCAAACCAAAGCAAATACAAATATTGAAAAATTAATTTTATAAATAAATATAATATTTTAATTATTTCAAACCACGCTTATAAGGCAATGCTACCAATACGTCAATTCAAAAAAAAAAATATTCTTATATTTATATTTTCAAATCCATAAATATTGGTAGATAGTGGGTGCTACAGTTGGTTGTATTTCCATTCTATTTGAATTCCAAAAGTACAATTTTTTAAAAATCCATTATCAGATGTACATAGTTCAAAATAACTTCACTTCATGATTCAACCAATTTTTGCCGTAAAAGAAAAAGTACGAATTTGGAAAAAAACTTTTTATTTTGCGTGTCTATGCAGTCAGAGGAATGTATACACCGAATGGTTGGTACCATTTTTACCCCCTTGACGTTTCTACGCAATTAGAATTTCATCATTCAAGCTGTAGTCGTTTAGTTGGTACTATTTTATCCCTCTATACCATTGTATCCCTTGAAAGTACTAATTTCGAAAAATTCGTCTATTTTCCGTGTCTACGCAGTTAGAGGAATGTATACTCCGAATTTCATGACTCTAGCTGCGGTCATTAGATTGGTACTATTTTTATTCGCTTTTTTCATTTTAACCCCAAAAAGTACGAATTTCGAAACATCAGTTTATTTTCCGTGTCTACACACTCAGAGGAATGTATACTCCGAATTTCATGACTCTAGCTGCGGTCATTAGATTGGTACTATTTTTATCCCCTTTTTTCATTTTAACCCCAAAAAGTACGGATTTTGAAAAATCCGTGTATTTTACTTATCTATTTTATTTTTCTATTTTATTTTACTTATCTATATACATCGAATTTAATTATTCTAGGTACAGCCGTTTTGTTGGTACCATTTTTATCCCTCTATTCCTACTTTACCCCTTAAAAGTACGAATTTGGAAAAATACTTTTATATTATATATCTACTCAATTAGAGAAATGTACACACCGAATTTCGTGTTTCTAGCTGTTGTCGTTTAATATGTACCATTTTTATCCCTTTTTTGCCCCATTTCACCCCCTACAAATAAGAATCACTTTATGGTGCACGTTTTTGCTATGAGGGGAATGCGCATACCAAATATCAAGCAAATATAAACAGACGTATTAAAAAAACATGCTTTAATACGCTAAAATATTAGGGATTGTGAGGGAAAATTTTTTCCCTTTGGGCCGATTTCGCCCCATTTCAATCCCAACCGATCTACGACTATAAGACGCATTTGTGGAAAATTTGAACGTTCTAGCTCCTTTCGTTTAGATGCTTTCAACAGACGGACGGACATGGCTAGATCGTCTTAGAATTTTATGACGATCAAGAATATATATACTTTATAGGCTCTCAGGTCGATATTTCAAGGTGTTACAAACGGAATGACAAAGTTAGTATACCCCCATCCTGCTGGTGGAGGGTATAATAATGAGGTGTCATTGCCAAGTTTTTGCTGGGATCTTGTCAAAAATTACGCGATAACAATTATCCAGCGAGAGCGCAAGAGAATTACCTGCCAACTTGATGACATAATTAATCATAGCACCCTCGTACATTACTTTACGGCAACACTTTCCAATCTGAACAATGGCATGTATGGGGTACGCATACAACAACGATAACGCACTTGAGTTCGTCGTACAAATTGGAACATGGAAACAAAACGAAGACATGTACATTAGACCGACTCATTGTGTGTGAAGCCAAGAAAAGTGAAAAAATTTTACCCCCAACCCTGAAAATTATGTTTGGTATGTTTTCTGAATATTACACAAAAATATCTCGGTTCTATCAACATCCACTGGCGAGTAAACCCGTTTTCAAACTACCTCTAAGGCCCTGCTTCGGTAACTTATTTTCATTCGTCTGTGGCTAACGGTCCAAATTCACTCAATTATTGCGAGAAATCTATAAGCCACAGTCTATAGAAAAGCACGCAAAGAGCTAAAATATTTCTTGTCTACGTTTTAAAAAAATCGCCTGAGACGAACGAAAATAAGTTGCAGAAACAGGCCCTAAATATGGGGTTTTATTCAATATTGAATACGTTATACTAAATTTATGACCAAAAAGTTACCTACGTATTGAAAATATTCAATACTGTGGAAACTGCAAAAAAATTCGAATACGTATGCAACTTACGTAAAGTAAAATCCCATATTTAGAGGTAGTTTGAAAATGGTTTCGCTCGCCAACGGATGTTGATAGAGCCGAAATATTCTTAATTTTTAGAGGGATAACTTTTCATTTTTTCCGTGAGTCGCTTTAATGTACTTATGTGCCTATGTGTAAGTATGCGAGTATAAACTCACACACGAGTACGCACAACCTGCCCCAATCAAATTTCGGTTGTCTTTTTGTGTGCTACTACTACACGTGACTATGTGTGTGAGTGTGTGTGCCATTTGTAATTTCAACTTCAATTTATTTAAAAAATGCTCGAGGACGAGCTCGTGCTCGCACCAGTATCGATTTGAAGTCGACTTTAATGTGTTCTTCATGTTCTGCTGAAGTGGGGGATAGTGGATAGTGATGTGCGGAAGCGGAAGAAGTGCATAAAAATGGCAATATAAACAAACAAACAGACATATGCATATCCATATGGGTATGGATGTGTCTCAACATGCATACATGTATGAGTATGTATGTATGTATGGACGTTAATAAATGTTGTTCCTGTTAACTTTATGACTTAAGTTGCAATGCATGTAGGACATGTGGTGCAGCGTTCGATGGCGGCAGTGCTGGTGGTGATGGTGATGTCGGTTGTTGTACGTGAACAATGTATTTAATTCGATGGTGTTGGAGCGCGAGTAGTGCCTGGGTGTATGTATCGCTGGTACACGAGTACTCGTACGTACGTATGTATGTATTTGAGTGTTTTATGCCATTCGTTGCCATACTGTCAGTTATTGTTTCGCTGCTGTTTTCCGTCGAGGGAACAAAGGCAACGACCTCCTGGAGTTCGTGAAAATTACAAATACGCTGTTGTTGCGTTGTTTGCTACACAATGTGAACAAAGAAAAAGTGAAAGACTAAATGACGGAAATCAACGGCACGATATGCAACTTGTGCGTGATCCCACTTTTGTTAGTATCCTTTTTTCTTGTCGTTCTACTGCAACCCATAAAACCAACTGACACAATCACGCATGGCTACGTGTACAGTAAGGTGAGGCGAAGATAGAAGGTTGGAGGAACTGAGGCAGAAGCATGCCGACTACCTGGACAATATTTTTATGGAATCATCGAGGGATTTTTAAAAATTATCAAGATTTAAAATTTAAAAAGCAGTTCCAATTAAATCACCCTACTATCAGGCTACATGTACAGTTTGGTGAGGCGAAAATAGAGGTTAGAGGAGAAACATGCCGATTATCTGAACTCTATGGAATCACGAGGGGATTTTTTAATTTTTCAAGATTTCAAATTAAAACAAGTAAAAACGGCGTTAAGTTCGGACGGGCTGAACTTTATATACCCTCCACCATGGATTGCATTCCACAGAGGTTGTCGATTTTAGTAGAAGTGCAGTAATATTACAGGAAAATATAATTTGTTTAATATAGCCAAACCAAAACAAATACAAATATTGAAAAATTAATTTTATAAATAAATATAGTATTTCAATTATTTCAAACCACGCTTATAAGGTAATGCTACCAATACGTCAATTAAAAAAATAAATATTCTTATATTTATATTTTCAAAGCCATAAATATTGGTAGATAGCGGGTGCTACAGTTGGTTATATTTCCATTCTATTGCAATTCCAAAAGCACAAGTTTTGAAAATCCATTATCAGACGTACATAGTGCAAAATAACCTAATTTCATGATTCAACCAATTTTTGCCTTAAAAGAAAAAGTACGAATTTCGAAAAAAAAAATGTTTGCTTGTCTATGCAGTCAGAGGAATGTACACACCGAATTTCATCATTCTAGCTGTAGTCGTTTAGTTGGTACTATTTTTATCCCTCTGTACCATTGTATCCCTTGAAAGTACTAATTTCGAAAAATTCGTCTATTTTCCGTGTCTACGCAGTCAGAGGAATGTATACGCCGAATTTCACGACTCTAGCTGCGGTCATTGGTACTATTTTTATCCCCTTTTTTCATTTTAACCCCAAAAAGTACGAATTTTGAAAAATCCGTGTATTTTACTTGTCTATGCAATCAGAAGAATGTATACACCGAATTTCATTATTCTAGGTACAGCCGTTTGGTTGGTACCATTTTTATCCCTCTATTCCTATTTTACCCCTTAAAAGTACGAATATGGAAAAAATACTTTTATATTATGTATCTACTCAATTAGGGGAATGTACACACCGAATTTCGTGTTTCTAGCAGTTGTCGTTTAATTTTTTTTGCCCCATTTCACCCCCTACAAATAAGAATCACTTTTTGGTGCGCGTTTTTGCTATAAGGGGAATTCACATACCAAATATTAAGCAAATATAAACAGACATATTCAAAAAACATGCTTAAATACGCTAAAATATTAGGGATTATTATGGGTATATTTAGTGCTTGTGAGGGAAAAAGTTTTCCCTTTGGGCCGATTTCGCCCCATTTCAATCCCAACCGATCTACGACTATAAGACGCATTTATGGAAAATTTGAACGTTCTAGCTCCTTTCGTTTAGATGCTAGCGTGCTTTCAACAGACGGATGGACGGACATGGCTAGATCGTCTTAGAATTTTATGACGATTAAGAATATATATACTTTATAGGGTCTCAGGTGGATATTTCAAGGTGTTACAAACGGAATGACAAAGTTAGTATACCCCCATCCTGGAGGTGGAGGGTATAAAAAGGTTTTACTATCAGTACTTGTGAAGGAAACCTTTTTGACCTATGCACCGAAAACGTAGACAATTTGAAGAAAGGCGGATGAACATGATTAGATCGATAATTTACCCTGACGTATTAAGTCTCCAAGGCATTGCAATGTATCGAAACGAAATAAATGTATAAAAATAGCAAAATAAAGAGAATACCCGATACGGCTTAAGGTAAGTTTGCTGGTAGACACAATGCGCCTTCATATCCGCTTATAGTGACTGCAGTATAAAATACTAGCATGTGGTGCCACACTTTAATATGTGGCCGTTGCTGTTGTTGCTGCTGACTTCTGGTGTGGCCTAAAGTAGAAGTTGCTAAAGTTATCAAAACAAATATCAAAGTATTTGATTGCATTTCACAGTTGGTTTTGGCTGACAAACTGCGGTTATAAGGAAACATTGGGTAGAAATATGGTTAGCCATGAGGCATAAGAATGAACTGAAAAAATCCCCAAATGTAGCATTTTAAAACCATGTCAAAAAAACTATTACCACTAACATCCAGTGTGGTGCAAAGAAGATTTTTCTCTCCTTATTTTTATACTCTCCGAAAGTCGTGTATTTAAATCAGACTCCCAATGGCGAATAAATTCTAGTGAAATCAATCACTACACGTAAAATAGAATAGGCCATAAATCAACATGTATTACAACAAGGATTATATAAATCGAATAAGAAGCGAAATTTGGTTGGTCTGTACCTATTCATCCTCCAGTAAAATTCAGGTCTACCTCTACTTTAAAGTTTCCACAATATTGCCATTTCCCCAACATTATTACGCGATTTTCTTCTGGTATGGAGATTCCCTTGCTTTTGTCCAAAATTCCGAGTTCGAACGTCATCGGCCAAAATATTTTCATTATCTTTCGCATGGAACCGGTTTATGTACAAATGTAGCTGTTGGCTGAAGTTTTCCATGATTCAAAGCCGAAAAGGAATTCGGTTTTTTAGTGGATATTAAGAGATTTTCATGTAAGATAACTGATTTCGATTATTCATGCGGGAGTTATATATATTACTAGCTCAACCTCCGCCCGCTTCGCCAGGCAGAAAAATAGACGGAAATTAAAATCAGGTTTCATATTTTTTTCTTGTGATTGGTAATATATGTACCATTTACTTCCCTGAGATACTAAAGAAATGGATATGTTCCATGGAGAATATTGAAGAACAGAACTTTAGTTACGGCGAATAAAGGAAGAATTGTGAAAAATCAAATTGATTTTAGGTCTCCTCTTTTTCATTACCAAGACAAAAAACTATGTAAGAAGAACTTACTTAATCGAATAGCTGCAATTCGAGTGTACTACATTCAAAACACATAGAAAGTCAATTAAACTCCGGTTTCTTGACTTAAGTCGGCTTTTGACGAATGAATATTTCTTTTTTGGAAACCTCTCTTTACTATTGTGCTAAGAAATCCAAAGAAAACGTGTAATTTTTCAAAATTCAAATATAAAGATCCCCATCTTTCAAATCCATTTGTATATTGTCTAAGCTGGTTACAAATAAATTAACTCACACAACAATATAGGAATCTCGGCGTCGATTATACTCTAAAACTGGTTTTAATTTCGAATGTGAAGGGTCACGGCCATTTTCCACCCATTTTTGCACAACTATTTACACTGGATCTACTAACAGAAATTTTCAGCACTCTAGGTGTTATAGAACTGACTATATTCGATAATAGGTTTTAAATTCGTATGTGAGGTACCACGCCCACTTTCACAATACCGCACATTTTTGGCACAACTACGCATATTGATACTAGATGCACTCACATGAAATTTCAGTATTGTATCTGTCATAGAACGAAATATATTCGAAAATGGGTTATAACTTCGTATGGGAGGTGCCACGCCCATTTTTCCAATACCGCCCATTTTTGGCACAACTGCGCACATTGATGCTAGATACACTTACACAAAATTTGAGCACTCTAGGTGTCACAGAACTGACAATATTCAGTAATAGGTTTTAACTTCGTATAGGAGGTGCCACGCCCACTTTTCCAATACCGCCATTTTTGGCACAACTGTGCAGACTAATAATTTCACAAAAATTCAAGACAAGGTTGATTTAAAAATATAGTATTAGATTGCTTATAAAATTCTTAATGAACTAATGATTGGTGCAAATTTATTACTTTACGCAGAAGTTATACAATTCAAAAGACAAAATTGCTAATTTTTCAATATAAATATTTTCGAAATAATTTTTTCTACATAGGTCCAACATTTTATATAAATTTTTGCAGAATATGAGAGAAAATTCACAAAAAAAGAAAAAAATATGAAAGATTTCCTTTAAAGAAGTATCCTTGTAGCATCTGCAAAGCATGATATCATGTTTGTTAAACAATGGTCTCTAATAGTCGAAAGATATTTTTCAGCCTTTATTGTCAAAATACTGAAAAAACGTATAAAATTAAAAAAAATCTTACATTTTTGAATAATTAAATTTCCTGCCAATTAATTATTGATTATTATGAGATCTGAACTGAATTATTTTTTTTTGATCTTACATAAATGATTAATGGTTTCCGTAGCCGCTCTCACGGGTGCGTCAAGTGGAGCCTTAAAGGCACCGTATTGAATAAAAGAATTCTACATATGTCCAAAATTGTATATACGTTTTTTGCAGAATTCACTGTATATTTTTTTCTTCTAGATTTTTTAATATTTATTAATATA
This sequence comes from Polietes domitor, assembly GCA_947397865.1. Classification (NCBI taxonomy): domain Eukaryota; kingdom Metazoa; phylum Arthropoda; class Insecta; order Diptera; family Muscidae; genus Polietes; species Polietes domitor. The sequence continues at coordinate 53,474,141 of OX377620.1, forward strand.
TGTATATTAATCCTACAAAATTCATTTTTGTTATTAAATCTTTTTCCATTTTTGGTTTATATATTTTTGAAAATATTTTTTGAATCACTTTCTTCTGTTTAAATTTATTATTTTTATGGAGATCTTTTATATTTCTGCTCTAATATCTTTGTTATTTACTAAATAAATAAATTAGTTAAGATTGTTCCAAAGGGTGGTAACTGCAACCATCCCCTTTACATAGTTTCACACATAATATCTCAAAACACCTATACTCGTATGCTTTTTTGTCCAATCCTTTGAGCGAATCTTATTAATTCTTGTGCGTGGTACAGTACGATGATAAGTATTATTTTATTGAAACCCCAATGCGCTGTGACAAACTTTGACAACTCTGAAGTCAAACCTGTCACTTCTTGACGCAGAAAAGAACAAGTATGATTTTACTTCTCGGAATACTTTCAGTGTCATTTAAATAATTTCTTATACACTATGCCACATGCAGATGTGGGTGTCGGATCCACATACACCAACGTTGCCCGAAAGGTATGTCAACCACAATATGTTCGCACCCCCCCTTGAAAGTTAAAAAAAATTCGACCATTGCTTGTCATGCAATGGCCACAAAATGAAATGACATGTTTGTGGTTGAAAAGTAAATTGTTAAAGGATGCTGGAATGTTGATGCTTCCTTTTCAGAGAATTGAAGACAATAGGAAATGTAAAAGAAGCAATGGAACATAGAAGTGTAATTTTAATATTAAAAACAAGATTAAACCCAATAAAGATGTGCCACTCTATTCAGGGAAATTATTAAATTATATTGATCAAGTGTTTTCATTAGAATTTCAAGGCCTCCTCAGAGTTGTAAACTAAGGACTTTGATATTATTTACACAAATTAATTGTCATTGAGATTTTATAACTTAAATTAAGCGTCTTTCTCATTTAACATCAATAATACTTACCGATATCTCATTCGTACGTGGGAGAACACACTTGTCTGATACTGGCCCTCCAGTACGGCCGAATCGAATTTCGGGTCGAGCCATGAATTGGAGGCGGCACGTTCAAAGGCAACGGGCAACATGACGCTGCAGCAGGAATGGCGACGACCGGTTTGACTTAAATAGGTTTGTATGTGGGGAGCTAAAGCGATTTGTATGTCATCGGTGGAATTGTTGCGACTGTCATTGGCTAAAACACCAGGTGGCATGGCGGTGAAGCTGATTGATTGTCGACGCGACTGCAAAGATAAGACAATAAGAAAATAAATAAAAAATCTTTGTAATAAAATAATACAGAAATCGGAAAGAAAATCTAATCGACTATACTTCATGACAGCCTTCAGTGCGTATACTTAATATTTCATGTCTATATTGCTCATACGCACTCTTGCACTGAACTGCACTGTAGTGTCAACACAATGTAATTTCTTAAAGAGTTCACCAGTTTTTTGCTGAACTTTGCTTCTATTGACCCCTCCAACTTCCTGTTGTTACTGCAGTTTCGTTTTGTGCCACTGCCCCCATACCCGGTGCAACATCCAATTAATTGCATTTTACACTTGTTGTGCTCTCTTTATATGCTTGCTTGCAACCAAAACCAATTAAAATCTATTGCCTTTTTTACTGTCCGCATTTTTGTTCATATGTTCCTTTTTCTGTTTCGCTTTCATTTCCCCCGCATGTCCTACATGAGAATGTGCACTCGTAAAACTTCTAGTTTATGTTATGTCAGGGAATTGGTAGAGGACACATTTTACAATTAGAAGGGCTATTTAAAATGTATGCGAAAAGTTGGAGGAAATGCCAATAGAGAGTTGATGACTTGTTGATGCTGCAATGTAAGGGAAATTAAACAGAAACTATGAAATTTCAGAATGATGAGCTTATTCAGCTGCAGCAGTATAACAAAACGTGCACATTTTATAAATTGGAGAATCCGAGGGATCAGTATTATATGCGATCTTAACGACAATAATTTGTACCAAGACATTTTCACTGTTTATACAAGAGTTTTATATACCCTCCACCACTGAGTGCATTTCACAGTATTACCGGCAGATAGAGACTGGCAACTTTACATAGAAGTGTACTAGTACATTAGGAAAATTGTGATATTTTTTGTGCATTTCAAATAAATTGCTCCATTATTATAATATAAATATATAAATCAACAGCTATATATAAATATAATATTTTAATTGCAATCAACAAGTGAACATGATCTTCAAAATCTTCGAAAAATTGCCCTAAATATTAGGTGAATTGTCAGGCAGATTTCCCCCATTTGAAATTTCTTGATTCGCCTACAGAACAAGTGACTGTACCATTTTTATATAAAAAGTACAAATGTTTAAGATCCATTGCGTTTCGCGACTACATTAGAATGTATACATATAATTTCATGATTCTAGCTACAGCCGTTTACTTGGTAACAATTTTATTCTGTTTTATTTTTACTCTAAAAGTACGAATACGCAGATATGAGAGTGCAAACACCAAATTCATGATTTTATCATAACGGTCCGAATAGCGAAAGATATCGTTATTTTTTCCATTTACACAGTCAGAGCAATGTACACATCGAATTGCACGATTCTTTAGACGATTTTTCCGCCAAAAAAGTACAAATTTCGAAAAATTGCTTTATTTTTCGAGTCTACACATTCAGATGAATGCGCACCGCGAATTTCATGATTTCAACTTCATCGGTTTGAGTGGTACCATTTTTATCCCTCTTTTCCAATTGTATCCCTTATAAGTACGAGTTTTGAAAAATACATTTATTTTACGAGTCTACGCAATTAGTGGGATGTACATTCCAAATTTCATGGATCTAGCTGTTGTCGTTTCGTTGGCACCATTTTCCCATTTCCCCTTTTTTCTCCCATTTCACTCTCTCAATATTTTATTTAATTTCTGGTGATCTCATGCTACAAGAGAAATGTACCTAACAAATTTCAAGTGCATATAAAGCAGAAATTTTGAAAAAATTGTTTCAATAATCTAAATATTGGGAGGTATTTTCAGTACTTGTTAGGAAAAACATTTTTCCCTTTGGGTCGATTTCACCCACTTCAAATCCAAGCGACCTACAACCATCTAAATATATATATATATATAAAAGAGTTGCGTTACTGACTGACTTATCATTGACCAGCCCCCAGACCGATGCCAGGGTCATGCAATTTTCAGGGTAGTTCCCAAATATGGCGTAGACGTCGACTAAGAAAGGGTTTTACGAAATTCGTACTTTTAGGGGGTACAATGGGACAAAAAGGGATAAACATCGAACATTCATCCTCACTAAACGGCAGTAGCTAGAAACATGAAATTCGGTGTGTTCCTTGCAATGACCATGTAGACGAGCTACAAATAGGAATTTTTCGAAATTTGTACTTTTAAGGGAGGAAAGAGACAAAAAGGGATAAAAATTGTACCAATTTAAGAATTGTAGCTAGAGTCGTGAAATTTGGTATGTAAATTGCTCTGACCATATAAAAGCAAAGTAATATTGGATTTTTCGAAAATTGTACTTTTAAGGGGCTTGCGGGACAAAAAGGGATACAAATGGTACCAACTAAAATATTACACCTAGAATCGTGAAATTTGGTATGTAAATTCCTTTGACCATATAAAACCAAAGTAAAATTGGATTTTTCGAAAATTGTACATTTAATGGGCGTGCGAGACAAAAAGGGATAAAAATGGCACCAACAAAAGTATTACACCTAGAATCGTGAAATTTGGTATGTAAATTCCTTTGACCATATAAAAGCAAAGTAAAATTGGATTTTTCGAAAATCGTACTTTTAAGGGGCTTGCGGGACAAAAAGGGATAAAAATTGTACCAATTGAAGAATTGCAGCTAGAGTCGTTAAAATCGGTATTTACATTTCTCTGACAATGTAGAATTGCAATATAAATTGATTTTTCGAAATTTGTACTTATAAGGGGTGAGCGGGACAAAAAGGGATTAAAAAGGGCACCAACTAAAGTATTGTAGCTAGAATCGTGAAATTTAGTATGTAAATTCCTCTGATGTAGAAGCGCGTAAAATTGGATTTTTCATAATTTGTACTTTTAAGGGTTGCGAGGGACAAAAAGGGATGAACATTGTACTAATTTAAGTATTACAGATATAGTTACGAAATTTGGTGTGTAAATTCCTTTGACAACGTAGATTTTTTTGAAATTTGTACTTATAAGGGTTGAGCGGGCAAAAATAGTACCAACTAAAGTATTGCACCTATAGTAGTGAATTTTGATGTGTACATTCCTCTGACAACGTAGAATCGCAAATCTAAATGAATTTTTCGAAATTTGTTCTTATAAAGGGTGAGCGGAAAAAAAATAGTACCAACTAAAATATTGCAGCTATAGTCGTGAAATTTGGTGCGTAAATTCCTCTGACAACGTAGATTTGCAACATGAATGGATTTTTTTTTCGAAATTTGTACTTTTAAGGGACAAATTAGGGTATTAATTGTACCAACTTTAATATTACAGCTGGAATCGTGAAATTTTGTATGTAAGTTCCTCTGACCATGTAGAAGCGCCATCAAAATGTATTTTTTTCGAAATTTGTTCTTATAAGTTGGTAATTTTTTTGTTCAAAACTGGTTAAAAAATGATAAAGATTATACATACATAAGGGAGTTCAGCTAAAATAGTGCACATCGACAAGCACATTCCTTTGACTGTACATGAGTGCTATATAATAGGAGGTTTCCAAATTACTATTTTAGATTTATCTATATACACCCAAAGAATATCAAATAAATACTATCCAAAAACAGAGACGGATAAAACTAATAACAAATAACTAGGTTTTTCGCGTGCGAAGCAGCGGGTACAGCTAGTTAGACATATTTATGGAAAATTTGAACGTCCCATTTGGAAGCTAACGTGCTTTAAACAGACAGTCGTACATGGCTAAGTCGTCTTAGAATTTTACCAGGATACAGAATATATATAATTTATGGAGAATTGAATATTTCAAGGTACTACAAATAAAAAATAAAAATAAAAATAAAAATAAAAAGATATCCATAAAACAGATTTTTGTGTGTCGATTTTATCAGTATGACTCAACAAATACATAAATAAGGTTTTGAGTCTCCAACACGTAGTTTTTTTATTTTTGTTCCATAGTGTTTTTAAGAAATAAAGGGTGTTTTTTATTGAGGTATAGAATTCGAATTGAAATAAAACACAAGAAAATCGTTTTAATGTCCATCAATTTGGCTTTATTGGAAGGATAATTTTATGCCATTAATGTTTAAATATGATTTCGGGCATGTGGCCGCCGCGGCTGGTTCGAATATAGCCAATTCTACAGGTCCAATTTTCAACCACTTTTTCGAGCATATGGGGCCGTATGTTGGCAATAACGCCACGAATGTTGGCTTCCAAGTCCCCTAACGTTTCTGGTTTGTTGGCGTAGACGAGCGACTTCACATATCCCCAAAGAAAATAATCCAATGGTGTCAAATCACACGATCTTGGTGGCCAATGGTTAACCGAATTAATTGCTCTGATGGACGATTATGTCGACCATAAAATGGACGGAGCTTGCGGTGAACTTCGCGAACTGAACCATTACTTTCGAAATAAATTTGCACGATTTGCAAGCGTTGTTCTTTTGTCAACCTGTTCATGATGAAATGGCAAACCAAACTAAATATTAATCACTTGACAGCTGACAAAATGGCCGCCAGTTAAAAAAGTGATGCCAACTTAAAGTTCTATACCCCAATAAAAAACACCCTTTATTATGATTTTCCGCGTCAATTTTCCATTAGACGACCGGTATTTTATATAATTTTGTAGAAGAATTATATTTGCCCCTGATATATGTACATTTGGCTGGATCACGGTCCATACAAATGGAAAAACAAGTTCCAGTCAACCCACGAAAATAAAGTTCGGATTGTTTAATGATGATTTGCAAAATATTTCGTTCCTAGAGCAAGCCATCTGTGAATACAAATCTTTATTTAAAGTGCTTCCAAGGGTTCTATTAATTCAGAAAAAAAAATTGGGCAAAAATGCAACATAAAAAATTACACGGGAAAAACATGGTTGTTATAGCTGTTTTCAGTAGCGCTAAGCTCACAGATGGCTTGACCCAGTGACGAAATATTTTGTAGATCATCATTTAACAATCCAATCTTCATTTGTGGGGTGTGAGCGCTGTAATTTATTTTCGTGACCCATCTTAATGTACATATTCTATCGCCCTTGTCAATTTTGTAGATCGTCATTTAACAATCCAATCTTCATTTGTGGGGTGTGACCGCTGTAATTTATTTCCGTGACCCATCTTAATGTACATTTCTATCGCCCTTGTCAATGTGCATCGTCTAAGCGATTTTTTTACAACACGTCATAGGGCCATTTTCTCATAGTCCGATCAAAGTATTAATTAACTATCCGAGACAATAGTTTTCTCTTCAAAGGTAAATTATTAGGTTAATTTTCAACTGAAATGAAAATGAAATATCAATGCTGTGCAGCTTTTCATTTTATGAGAAAATGACACAGTCATTTAGAACCAGCGACATTCTTCGTATATTATATGAGTACATGAGTATAAACGACATATTTATTATTTATTAATAAATCAATTTCCCCTATTAATCCCATGAATTTTAGGGAATTATATGTTTTTACATCACCGATTTTGGAATATTAATATCTTCTAGAAATTGTGCAATTTATTTAGAAAAGTCATGAAAATTGGTATATAATTTTACGAGTTGTAGAATTTATCGTGTCTTGCCGTTGGGTGTAGATCATTTACGATGTTTTTTCCAGAATTCGACTTCCAATAATGTCTTAGGGTAAACTCTGTAGCTCTACTTTTAAAGGGTACTACTTTAAAATCATGCTCGGTCATCCTCTCCACTACCATCGACATAATTGTACTGGGAACGTATTTTTGTTAAATCATGTTTTTGTGCTCCAACTCTAACTACGGGGGAATGGATGAATGTATTTAACCATAGTGGATGGGATTGCATGATGTTGCAGAAAGCATTGATGTTATTTTGTTATTCTCTTCTTTGTTAGGGCTTTTCTTCGAAAACATCACAACTTAGGAAAGTGACAAAAATCCCCAACCAACATTTCTAAGAAAAAACAACCGGTTACTTTCATTTCAACCATTTCCTGTGTATTGTAAGCCTTTGGAGTTTGTGCTGCTGCACACATCTCTCCGAACGTGTATGAGTAATTGCTTGTGTATGTGTATGCGTGTGTGTGTGCTATCTTTACACCACTTTTTGCAAACAGTAACAGTTTTGTGGAAATTGTTAGTGTCGTAATTGCCTTAAGGATTCTTGATGTCATCCAACTTGCGTTTTTCCGTTTTACATTTCCCTTCCCCTTGACTTCCGGTACTTGTTTCCTTGTTTGTCTCTTTGAGTTTGTCACTAGGATATGTTTAGTTGGAAGTGGAAGCTTTGTTATGGTTTCTCTTTTAAAGATAAACAAATATTTAAAGTGAAAGTAAACGTATTGCTGTTGATTTGAAGAAGATTAAATATATTCTCACAGTTGGAGTTAGAATCTTGGTAAATGTTCTAAGACATTTAAATATATGTATTTCATTCATAAAGAAAATATATAAAGACTGTTGAGTACGTATAACCTTCCCCAAATTTCGCGAAAATGTGCTCCAATATTTTTTCATGGAATTCAAAAGCTGACCAAAGATTCGATCGTTTATTTCCACTATTTTGAAAAAAATCTGATGTTACGTCAGACAAACAAAAACTAAATGACTTATTCACAAGACTATTTTAATGTAGCCTACTTTGAAATTGTAGTTGACAAAAATCATTTGCATTCGATTGTGTATGAAGACATCTGATGAAGATTGAAGCCACCCTCGTATGGTTGAGTGGACAATTTAGCGGTTTCTTTTTAAGAATAGTCTACATAACGCCCAGCGAAAAATAAGAGTCGTCATATTAAATTATTTTTTAAAACTACTTTTATTCGTGGTCCGCCCACATTGTAAAATTCACATTTCAATTAAATTGACTTTTTAAACACTTCGCTTAATATTTTTTTTTCTAAATTCGTATTACTCTTCAACATATTTTCTAATATTTACTATATAAATATTAATGTTTATTTTTTTTTCGAATTTGTTCATTAATAACAACGTATGGGCGAATATTGTTATATTTACAAAACCTAAATTCCATTGGGTTTTTAAACATGAAACAACATATAGCAACAACATTCTCTAGGGCTCATGGTGATTTCAACGGAAAGTATGTATGTATAAACTTTAATATTGGCAACTAAACACCAAAACAGCGCGGCTACAACTACAAAAAAGAGTTATAAAGTGTACGAGGGTGGAACAGTTCGCAACAAAAAAAAAAAACATAATGTTCTACCATGTAGTAACATATACGAGGTTATTTATATAAAAATAGTTAAATTTTATGCAATCCAAAGCCCCTTTGAACGTTGGAAAATCCGGAAATGTTCGATTTTCGGTGCATATCCGAACGCAGCAAAATACAATTTTGGCGTATTAGATTTATTAACATATTTAAACATATGAAAGATAGCAAATATGACAAATAACATAGGATTGGATTATGGCGTATTCAAAATTTGTCATTCCATTTGTAACACCTTGAAATATCGACATGAGACAATATAAAGTATATTAGGCTGGGTCGTGGTCCATACAAATGCTAAAACAATTTCCAGTCACTCCCGAAAATAAAGTTTGGATTGTTTAATGATGATTAGCAAAATATTTCGTTCATAGATCAAGCCGTCTGTGAGCCAAACGCTCCTGAAAATACCCCAAAATTCATGTTTTTCGCGTGTAATTTTTATACACTCCACGAGAGTATTATGTCTTTGTGCATTTGTTTGTAACACCCAAAAGGAAACGAGATATTATACAGATCGGTTTAGAATCACTTTCTGGTAATTGTTGTAATCAAATTACATTTCGCAATTATAGTCCGATATTAACAAAAATTTACACAAGTAAGTTTATTGGATCAAGGATGAATGCTATTTAATTTGAGGCAAATCGGTTCAGATTTAGATATAGCCCCCATACAATGTCTCTCCCGATTTGACATTTTCTGCTCTAGAAACCACATATTGTACCCGACTTTCTTTAAATTTGGCACAACATCTTATAATCCAACTAGAAACACCTATGCCGAAAGTGAGTAAGATCGGTTCTGATTTAGATATAGCCCCCATACAAATGTCGCTCCCGATTTGACTTTTTCTGCTCTATAAAGCACATTTAGTACCCGATTCTCTTCAATTTGGCTTATCACCTTATAATCTAACTAGAAACACCTGTGGCGAAAGCGGATAAGATCGGTTCAGATTTAGATATAGCCCCCATACAAATGTCGCTCCCGATTTGACATTTTCCGCTCTAGAAACCACATCGTGCACCCGATTTTCTTTAAAATTGGCACAACATTTTATAATCGAAGTAGAAACACATACGCTGAAAGTGGGTAAGATCGGTTCAGATTTAGATATAGTCCCCATACAAATGTCGCTCCCGATTTGACTTTTTCCGCTTTAGAAACCACATATAGTACCCGATTTTCTTTAAATTTGGCTTAACACCTTAAAATCTAACTAAAAACACCTATGGTGAAAGTGGGGAAGATCGGTTCAGATTTAGATATAACCCAAATACAAATATTGCTCCCAAATGTTTAACCGATTTTGGCCAAACTATACATATTATATTTCACCTATTTCGTTCCAAGTTGCAATATACACCCATACAGATGTCCTTTCCGATTTAACATTTTTGTCAAACACATACATTTACAGGATACAAAAATCCTTACCGTTTTCACTTTTTTCGGATAGAAAGTGGGGTGTATCAAATAGTCGGCTTCGCCCGACTTTAGCCTTTCCTTACTTATTTTGTGCTGCATTTTTGTCAAATTATTTTTCTGGAATAATAAACCCTTGATTCTTGTCTTAGAGTAACTTATTGGCCGAATTATTAGCCCTTTATTAGTAATTTTTTGTGTTTTTTCGTAGTGACAACTGATTTTTTTTTCATATTTGATGCTAGTATTTTATAAAAAATAAATAGCAATAGCAACAGTCAATACCTTTCGAATGATGTCTAAATGATGAACATCGGATGGAAATTGACGCAGCAGCGCTCATTTTTGTAAAAAGAGTTCGAACATTTTGGCTCTGAAAATCCATCTCCTGTCTTAATTTATTTTACAAACATGGAGTCAGTGTCTTCATTTTTCGTCCTATATTCATCATTTAGGAATCATTCGAAAGGTGTTTATTCTATTTATTTTTCATAACACTGGTTACAAAATGTTTCCAAGAAATATGAGTTTTTAGCTGCCAAAAAAAAACAATATAAACGTCCAATAATACGACGAATAAGTAATTCTAAGATAAGAATACTTTTTTATTTAAAGTGCTTTCAAGGTTCTATTAATTTAGAAACAAATTTTGGACAAAAATGCAACATAAAAAAATTACACGGGAAAAACATGATTTTTAGTGGTGTTTTCAGGAGCGTTTAGCTCACAGATGGCTTGACCCAGCGACGAAATATTTTGCAGATCATCATTAAACAATACAATCTTCTTTTGTGGAGGGTGAAGGCTGCAATTTATTTTCGTGAACCATCCTAAAGTATATATTCTGTATCGTCTAAATAATCTAAGATGAACTAGCCATATGTGTCTGTCCGTCCTTTGGAAGTTCAAGTGGTTTTAGTTTTACGGATAGAATGGGACAAAAAGGTACCAGTGAAACGTCAATGGCTAGTTAGGCGAAATTCGGTGTGTACATTCCTCTAAAATTGTCCAAAAGGCTACAGCTAGAATAATAAAATTCCGCGTGTACATACCTGTGACTCTAAGTTTGTACTTTTAGGAGGAAAACGGGGAGAAAGAGGATACAAATTGTACCGAACAAACTGCATCAGATAGAATAATGAAAATCGGTGTATACTTCGCTCTGGCGGTGTAGACTCGTAAAATAAATCGATCTTTCGATATTCCTACTTTTAGGGTTAAAATGGGCAAAAAGGGATAAAATTGGTACAAACCAAATGGTTGCAGCTAGAATCATAAAATTCGGTGTGTACATTCCTCTGTACAAAAACGCTTTTTTCTTTGGAAATTTGGACTTTTAGGCAACATAAATGGATTTTTCGAAATGTGTACTTTTAAGGGGCAAGCGGGACAAAAAGGGATACAAATGGTACCAACTGTAGTATTACAGCTATAATGTAAATTCCTCTCAAGCGCAATATAAATGCATTTTTGAACTTTTTAGGATGATCGACACAAAAAGGGATAAAACTGGTACCAACTAAATTATTGCAGTTAGAATCGTGATATTTCATATGTGATCCTCTTAACATGTAGACGTGCAGTAAAATTGGTTTTTTTGAAAGTTGTACTTCTAAGGACAAAAAGTGATAAAAATGGTACCAGCAAAATTATTGCAGCTAGAGCGTGAAATTTGATATGTACATTTCTCGGACCATGCAGAGTCGCAGTAAAATTTGATTTTTCGAAATATGTACGTGGGACAGAAAGGGATAAAAATGGTACCAACTAAAGTATTGCAGCTATGATTGTGAAATTTGGAGTGTAAATTCCTCTGGCAACGTAGAAACCCAGTCTAAATGTTTTTTTTTCGAAATTTGTACTTATAGGGGGTGAGCGGCGCAAAAGGGGATAAAAATGGTACCAACTAAGGTATTATACCTAGAATCGTGAAATTTGGTATCTAAATTCCTCTCAACATATAGAAGCACAATATAAATGCATGTTTGTACCTTTAAGGGCTGAACGACACAAAAAGGGATAAAAAATGGTGCCCACTAAAGTATTACGACTAGAATCGTGAAAATTGATATGTAAATTCCTCTGGCCATGTAGAAGCGCAGTCAAATTGAATTTGTCGAAATTTGTAATTTTAAGGTGCACGCGGGACAAAAAGGGATAAAAATGTTCTACAACCCTTTACGTAAAAACGGATATTTCAAAATTTGTACTTATAAGGAGGATGCGGGCGACAAGGGATAAACGTGTTACCAAATAAAGTACATGTTTTTACCTATAGTGATTTCATGTTACCTATAGTGATTTGTGTACTTTTTGGGTAAGAGGTGCATCTAGAAACATGACATCGAGGATATAAAATGCTCTGCGGTTGTTATTATACCATCCACCTCCAGGATGGGGGTATATTCACTTTGTCATTCCGTTTGTAACACCTTAAAATATTCATCGGAGATCCCATAAAGTATATATATTCTGGGTCGTGGTAAACTTCTAAGACGATATAGCCATGTCCGTCTGTCTGTCTGTTGAAAGCACGATAGCGGCCGAACGAAATGAGGTTCAAATTTGTCCTAAATGTGTCTTATGGTTGCAGATCGGTTGGGATTGAAAGTGGACGAAATCGGCCCAGAGGGAAAATTTTTCCCTCACAAGGACTGAAAGTACCCCTAATATTTAGTGTATTTCATCATGTTTTTTGAACATATTAGCTTGTATTTACTTGATATTTGCAATTCGCACTCCCTTTATAGCATAAAGGGCACCATAGAGTGATTTTTATTTGTAGGGGGTGAAATGAAACAAAAAGGGATAAAAATGGTACCTATCAAACGACAACAGATAGAAACACGAAATTTGGTGTGTACATTCCTCTAATAGAGTAGATACATAATATAAAAGTATTTTTTCTAAATTCGTACTTTTAATGGGTTAAATGGGGATAGATGGATAAAAATAGTACCAACCAAACGGCTGCACCTAGAATAATGAAATTCGGTGTATATATTCCTCTGATTGCGTAGACACATAAAATAAAGGAATTTTTCGAAATTCGTACTTTTAGGGTGTAAAATGGAAAAAGGGGATACAAATTGTACCAAACAAATGGATGCAGCTAGAACCATGAAATTCGCTGTAAACATTCCTGTGACTGAGTAGACACGAAAAATAAAAAAAGTTGGAAAACCCTTTTTTATTATTCGTACTTTCAAGGGATTCAATGGGAACAGAGGGATAAAAATGGTACCAACTAAAAGCCTACAGCTAGAATGAGTATAGTATACACTCCTCTGAGTGCATAACCACGTAACAATTTTTTTCCAAATTCGTACTTTATTTTGTTGCTTTTACGGAAAAAAATGGTAGAATCATGAGGTTGTCTTATACTGCGTACGTGAGAGATTAGGTATTTTTAAAAATTATACTTTTGACATTAAAATAGGATGGAAATACAACCAACCAAAAGACTGTAGCTGAAAATGTACTCTCTGTCACCCTATATTTAGGGTATTTATGATTGCTGCCTTATATTTACTTTATGAATTGAAGTATTATTTCCAATATATATTCATAGTATATGAATATTGGTAGCCATGGTTTATTAATTAAATTTCTAATTTTCATACATTTGAAATTTTTTGCGGGCATTCCTCTTGTAGCTTGGAAGCACCACAAAGGATATAAAAGTTTTAGCGGGCGAAATGGGACAAAAAGGGATAAAATATGGTACCAATGAGACGACAACAGCTAGAATCATGAAATTCGGTGTGTACATCCCTCTAATTGCATAGACACATAAAATAGAAGGATTTTTCGAAATTCGTACTTTTAAGGGATATAATTCAAAAAGAGAGATAAAAATGGGACCTTCCAAACCGCTGAAGTTGATATCATGAAATTCGGTGTGTATTCGGTGGTCTGAATATGAAGACTCGAAACAAAAAGGTTGTTTTTTCGAAATTTGTACATTTGTGCGGAGAATGGAGCGAATGGGGATATCTTTAAAATTTGTACTTTTCTTATCAAAATAATACAGTTACTTTGTCTGCATCTGAAAATGCTTATCCCTAATGGTGACTGACAATCGTCTAATATTTAGGCATGTTCACTTTCACAATTACAGTATTGTATTTATTTATAGTAGTAGATTTTAAACAGTGCGCATAAGTATACATTATAGCTTGAAATAGTAAACAAATATAATAATGTGCATAAAAATATCACAATTTTCGTAATATGGTACTGGACTTCTATGTAAAGTCGACATCCTTTAATCTGCTGGTAATACTGTGGAATGCACTCCGTGGTGGAGGGTATATAAGATTCGGCCCGGCCGAACTTAACGCCTTCTTACTTGTTTTTTGTTCAAAACTGGGTAGAAAATTATAAAAATTATACATACGAAGAGAGTTATGCTAAAATAGTGCAGTTCGACAAGCACATTCCTTTGGCTGTGTGTGAGTGCTATCTAATAGGAGGTTTTCAAATTACTATTTTAGATTTATCTATATCCACCAAAAGAAAATTCAATAAATACCATCCAAAAACAGAGATGAATAAAACTGATAAAAAATAAGTGGCTTTTCCGTGTGCGAAATACCGGGCACTGCTAGTTATGCATAATCGATCCACCCCACTCATTATACGACCATCGTCATACATGTGGTGTAATGTTTGCTTTTACAAAAACATACACACATACTATTGGATATAACTGCAACTAAACACGCAGTGGCAGTGGGACAAAGTTGCACGTCAAACTAGGGCTGTATTCATGGGGGTATACAAATATTTGTGGGTGTATGCAAATGAACCCTACCCTACGTCTACATTAAAGGGATGTACATACATACACGCACTATATGTGTGTGAGCAACCAATGCAAACATATTTGTTTGTAAGGCGCAACTTTATTTTAATGTTGACGGTCGGTCATACGCGTACGCAGTACCCAGTATTGCAGGCAGAACGGTAGCAGATGTGAAGCATACTCTACTTTGGTTCATATGTACGCGGTGGCGCGTTGGCACACGTTTAGTTACCGCACCATAGCACACCATTGCCGCCGTTCTAGTGGCGCGCGCTTTGCGGTCTGATGTATAGGTTATTTGTTGGAATTGCTTGGTTGAATGTTTGATGTAGACATAACCATTAGCTCGTGCATTTTAAGGCATAAACACACACTCACCACCACCACAGGCAGTACGGCAATGCCTCAAGCGCAAAAAATGGTTTCATACTCGTCGCGCAGTTATGACGATGTGAAGAACTAACAAACTTGTGCGTGCGGTTGTTGTTGCTGCTGCTGCTACTGCTGTTACTGACTGAGTGTATCATTCATGTCACTTGATTTACGTGGAATGCCACAAACACAAAGTTTTTGTGCACAACTCGAATATAAAAGTACCATTAAAGAGAATGTTGTCAGCATTATTTAGCTTCAGTCGTACACACATACAAACATACACACATGCATATGTGCAGTTCTGCTGCACTGCTATACACAACTGAAGTGTTGAATTTGAAGGAGGTCATGTGAGGCAGTCAAAGGAATTACATTGTAAGGATACATTTTTTGTTTATTCGGTTTGTTGTTTACGAACCACACAGATCATAGATCGATCGAAAAATTGGGACCATTTTTTCTTTCTTCTTTTATTTTTATGCTAAACCCATTTTAATCCATATTTGAATAAACTCGCTATGCAAAAAAGCTAAGCTAAAATTATATCTATTTTTGATCATTATAATCATTTGTGTGAAGTAGGCTATCAGTTATAACTATCCGTTCAGAATAAGTTATTGCATAAAAATACCTTGTCTAGTCATAACTTATACATTTATCCACTGATATTTTTTAAATATTCATTATTTTCACTATATTTCATTAGAATAATAGCTATGAAAGTTATTAAAAATAAGATAATAATTTGTTCTCTGTTTCTAATGCAAAAAACGTTATTAAAATAAAAATTAGAAAAACATGATTTTCTATATTGTTATACGACTAAACTTAACCATTAAAAGGCACTGTGTCATCGTTAGAAATACTTTTTAAATACAAATAACGATATTAAAAAAAAATAATTTTTGAGCATAATTCCAAAACCACTGTTTCTACATGAAAGAGAAATTTGGAATATTTGTAGCCCTCACAATTGACTAATGCCAAGTAAAACGTAACAGAAATTTTCCTTAGGTTCTCAGATTTTAATCAAAGTTATAAATTTGTACTTCTGAATAAGGGAAATAGAACTGGATTTTCCGATTTTCAAGAAATACGAAATTGTAGACATTAGGGTGATCGAATATCAGGAATTTAGTCATAAGGTAATTTAAAAAAATGCATATTTTTTCTTTAAGGAGATAGAAATATAATTTTTTGACAAATCTTAAAAATATATATTTTTAATTAAATTATTATTTTATGTAGACATCAAAGTCGGTGGCTCTAAATTATAGTTAGCACCAAAATTAGAAAGCTCTATGTTGCTGCAATTAGAACTGTAAGTTCGGCCTTCATGAAGCTAATTTTCATCTCGGTGGCTATGTCAATAAGCAAAATTGCCGCATATGAGGTTCAGAGAATCCACACGTGCTATTGAGAAGCCAATGAATCCACAACGAGTCACTGTTTAGTGTGGATTTTCGGCTGTACTGAACAATTTGGGTTGATCGGATGAGGTACATGCCATGCCAGTCGTGGTAGTCATATGAATTGGTATTAAATGACAAAGTTCGAGCTTTCCAATAAAACCAGAAATTTTAAAAAATAATTACTACTTTCTTTATAGCCGTTTCTAATTTAAAGTTTTAAATGGTTCACTCTATATTAACCCAGTTCAGTTACAAATAAACACTGCAATTGGACATGTCGATGTTCTTTGTGTCTGATATCTTTGAAATACGGACTAAAGTGTTTATTTTGGAGGTATTATTCGTGGAATTGACAGATTACATCATATTGCTCTTATCGTATGTAAAACTATGTTGATATATAACTTTTACTACACAAAACACAAGTACTTTGAGTTTATGTTTCTCAGAAATTCCACACAACATAAATGATTATTTTATTGTTTCGAAAGGTTTTGTATGTATTCTTGTCATAAAAATATTGTATACATATTTATAGATTTTTTCAATTTAACTGCGGTGAAATTACGATTTTTTTCATTCATTTTTTTTCATAACTCCTGAAATACTTGACCGATTTTAATGTGCTTTACCGTTTAGAAGGTAACTTTAATAACTGTTAAAATACTGAAGTGGTATGCAATGCTCCCGTTAGATTTTTGTAAAGTTTTACAATTGTATTTCTTTTATTTTGATTTTTGAAATGGTTATCATTATGTTGAAATTTTAAATTTATGTTCATTTATGTTTTTTACAGAGCAGTTTTTCTTGAAAAACTCAAACTTTTTACTCAAAATAAAAAATAATTTTCTAATTGTCTTTTTCGGACTGAGTCTCGATTGATTTACACTATATAATTATCCAGGCAAGTGCAACATTTTTAACATAAAATTATATATTAAAAATTTGTTTTAATACACTCATTGATATTGCTGTTAAACACAATTTAAAAAATATTTTGAGTGAAATTTTAACTTTTTATGTAGGTTTTGTTATCACAGATTAGTTATCCTGTCTTAAAAAACAGCCATAATGGGCTCTATTTTGTTCGATTTGACCCCCAATGAAATAAACCCCAAGAGAGCAAATGAAATAATCCCCCAAAAAATGGAAACAATTAATTGGGGATATTATTATACACGCAACGAGAGTATTATGTCTTTGTGCATTTGTTTGTAACACCCAAAAGGAGACGAGATAGACCCATTGTTAATTATACCGATCGACTTAGAATCACTTTTTGAGTCGATTTAGCAATGTCCGTCCATCCGTCCGTCCGTCCGATGTCCATCTATTCTTGTAATTACGATACATGTCGCAATTGTAGACACAACTAAATGAAACTTTGCACAATGAAGTTTTTCGGGACAAGGACGAACGCTATTTAATTTGAAGAAAATCGGTTCAGATTTAGATATAGCCCCCATACGAATTTCACTCCCGATTTGACTCTTTTTACTCTAGATACCACATATTACAACAGGTAAAAATGTGTTAGATTGGTTCAGATTTATATATAGCTCCCATACAAATTTCGCTCCCGATTTGACTTTTTCCGCTCTAGAGACCACATATTTCACTTGATTTGCTTCAAATTACCTTGCGTTATTTATAATTCTACTAGAAATATCTGTGTTGAAAATGGATTAAATCGGTTCAGATTTAGATATAGCCCCCATACAAATGTCGCTCCCGATTTGACTTTTTCCGCTCTAGAAACCACATATTGCATCTGATTGTCTTCAGATTTGATAAAACATCTTATATTTCCACTAGAAACACCCATGGTGAATATAGGTCAGATCGGATCAGATTGACTTTTTCCGCTCTAGAAACCACATATTGTACTCGATTTTCTTTAAATTTGGCACAACATCTTATAATCCAACTAGAAACACCTATGCTGAAATTGGGTAAGATCGGTTCAGATTTAGATATAGCCCCCATACAAATGTCGCTCCCGATTTGACTTTTTCCGCTCTAGAAACCACATATTGTACTCGATTTTCTTTAAATTTGGCACAACAGCTTATAATCCAACTAGAAACACTTATGCAGAAATTAGGTAAGATCGGTTCAGATTTAGATATAGCCCCAAATGTTTAACCGATTTTGACCAAACTATACATATTATATATCACCTATTTCGTTCCTGGCTTCAATATACCCCATACAAATGTCCTTTCCGATTTAACATTTTTTGTCAAACACATACATTAACAGCATCCTTCCCGTTTTCACTTTTTCAGCGAGTTGAATTCGGATAGAAAGTGGAGTGTATCACAGAGTCGGCCCCGCACGACTTTAGCGTTTCCTTACTTGTTTTTTTTTTTCAGGAGTTATTTAATTTTTAATTTGGGAATAGTTTCATCGTATATTTGGTTTTGGTCATTACTGTATCTTAATTGGGGATTATTTAATTTTCAGAAGAAACTAATGTGTGTAAATTTCTGAATAAAAGAATATGTGTTGCCGTCCTTCGAACAGGCTTAAAGATTTTCTACTCTGGGGTATGTTCTAAGTCGACTACACAGAGTAAAAGTTACCAAAAACGATATGTCCAAGGCATGCAACACAGTGTAAATGTAATTTGAGGGTTATTACATTCCATTGGGTGACATTTCAATTGCACTTTAAAGGTTATTTAATTTAATAATTATGAAATAACTTCGAAGAGTTTTGTTCCAATCTGGAAGTTTTAATCTATTTTGGGGTTAATTTAATTTTGCAATGTTATTTCATTTGATTTTGAGGCTTATTTCATTTCTTCGTTTGTGGTTAATTTCGTGGCGTCCATCTTTTGTATTAAACATTTTCACAAAAATTTAGTTAGTGTCGTAATTTTCTGTCCGATATCACTGTCCGACAGTCCATATTACACTTGAACTAGGTGATATGCATCTGAAAATATAGGCGAAATAAGTTAATTGGCGTTTTTAGTTTTTCATTTTCTCATCCTGTTGCCCGTTAAAAGGACTACAAAGTTCCAAAGGATAAAATTTTTCAAAAATTTTTGTTATACTTATTCGCACTCTATGACACTGATATAAATGTCAAATCAAAGAGGAGAATATGTTCTAAAAATACTTTAAATTTCAAGCTTCTATCTGTACTAGTTTAGTATTAACAACCATTTAAAGTTTTCTCTTAAAAAGCAAGATATAAATAAACTAAAAAACTAAGGGATAAACTTGAAATATATGTAAATGTTGAACTAATACAGATAGAAGCAAAATATTTGAAGTATTTTAATAGATATTCTCCTCTTTAGTTTGACTCTAATACAAGTATATAAAATATTTTTATGAAAAATTGTAAAACCCACAAAAAATTAATCTAATCCAAAAATAGGACTAATAAATTATTTTAAGACAAAAGTAATAATTTGTATTTAATTCTCAAAAATCTTTATTATAAAGGGTATCAAATGTAACCCGCGTTTATATATTTCCAGTAGAACACAAAAAATAACTAGGTTCTGACAACCGATTCAGATAGAAGGGCTAAAAAGGAATATGCGTTTATCGGCGTTTTGAAAGTTTTATTATTATGATGATTTTAAGTATTATATGTGTTCAGTAATATTACACTACGAGAAACATTTTCGTAGAAAGTTTTAACTCTCTAGCACCACAATGTATATGTATTTCTGATCCCTTTTGTAAAAAAGTGCAAAAAAACAACCTTAAAACAGTCCAGAAAGACCCCTATATTGAGAAGATAGAGAGTTAAAATGTTCTACAAAAATGTAGGTCGTAGTGTTTAAAGTAATATTGCTGAACACACCCTATACTTAAGATGAAAGGATCAAAAGTTTCAAGATTCATCATAAGAATGTACAAGAAATGAATTATTGACCACTCTATAAACTTTCTAGACGCCGATACATTTATTCATTTTTACCCCCTCTATCAGAATCCGTTTTGTTCCACTGTGTTTCCTGGCCATATATTTCCCATGCGAATATAGTTTCACTATTGGCCACTCTTATTACACGATCCTCGTATAGGTTACAACAAACATGTAGATGCGTCTAGTACAAGTAGAGTGGTGGCGCGCACTAGTATAAGTTACTATATTTTTACATTGACCCAGTTCATCCAGTCAAATGCAAACAATCACACGCACACACACACACAGAAACTAACTCGCTGCTCGCTCTGTTTTAGCCTGGCTCAAACAACCATCCAACGATTGTTAACTTGATTGTTGTTGGCTGTGGCTGTAGGTTTTTTTGTTGTCGGTTGATTGTCATCGACAGCATTGTCGTATCGGGGGGCTTGATGGACGGGGGTTACTGGGACATGGTCTCTCTCTGTTTCTTTGATCCATATACTCAGGCGGTGCTAGGGCGGAGGAGACATGTCGATAGGCGTTTTGCAGTCTCTTCTACTTTGGACCATACTCTGTTGTTGGTCTGTTCACAAAGTTGTGTGTGTGTCGGCGTGATATGCGTCTAGAGTGGAACTGTCTGTGGGGGTCATTATTAGATGTCGCAGCAATTGGTTGGTTGGTTGGATGGATGGTGGTTGTGTTGTGTCATTCGTTTTATTATCGTGTTGAAGGTTATTGCTAGTCAGGCTTTTTGTAACACGTTACATACATGCATACGATGTGTGTGAGACATTTGAATATATAGGAATGTACATGCACACATACAGACATAATGGTAATAGTATATATTGTATGTGCATATGTGTATGTATTTTTATGGCTTGATTTCAAGTGAAAAAAGGTGTTTGAGAGAAAATGCGTAACGCAGTGTGAGCAAAAGAACATTTGATGGCAAATGTTAGAATGTCATGGGATCAGTGATTTTGCCTTTCAAGATTTGCCATTGAATAGGGAAAGAATGACAGATAATCGATACTCCAACGATTTCCCTGCTACAATTATATTTATTTGTAATCTGATAACATTTCCTTAGCGCTTCCTTGGGCTCAACACGAGGGCTGGGGAAAAATATAAAAAAAAATGTTTTTGAAATTGTCTCGAGGTGAGCTTTACATTTTTTATATGGAGCCCAACCAGGTCAATAATTCAAAATTAGTCGTTTTTGTTCCTTTTTATACCCTTCACCTTCCTTTCCTTTTTATACCCTATACTTACTTTGTCATTCCATTTATAACACCATGAAATATCGACCTGAGACCCTATAAAGTATATCTAGCCATGTCCGTCCGTCTGCTGAAAGTACGCTAGCATCTAAACAAAAGGAGCTATAGTCGTAGATTGGTTGGGATTGCAACTGGGCGAAATCAGCCCAAAGGGAAAAATGTTCCCCTCACATGGACTGAAAATACCCCCTAATTTTTTTGAGAATTTAGGTACGTTTTTTTAATATGTCTGCTTGTACTTACTTGATATTGGGTATGCGCATTCCCCCTATAACAAAAATTTGCACCATAAAGTGATTGTTATTCGTAGGGGGTGAAATGGGGCAAAAAGGGATACAATTGGTACCTATCAACCGACAGCAGTTCAAAACACGAAATTCGGTGGACAATCCTCTAATTGAGTAGATACATAATATAAAAGTATATTTTCCAAATTCGTGCTTTTAAGGGGTTAAATGGGGATAGAGGGATAAAAATAGTACCAACCAAACGGCTACACCTAGAACAATGAAATTCGGTGTATACATTCCTCTAACTAAGTAGATACATAATATAAAAGTATTTTTTTCCAAATTCGTACTTTTAAAGGGTAAATGTGAACAGAGGGATAAAAATGGTACCAAACAAACGGTAGCGCCTAGAATAATGAAATTCGTTCCTCTGATTGCATAGACACGTAAAATAAAGGGATTTTTCGAAATTCGTACATTTTGGGGTTAAAATGGAAAAAGGGATAAGAATAGTACCAAATAATTAACCGCAGCTAGACTGCGTAAACACGAAAAATAAAAAGGTTTTTCCAAATTCGCACTTTCAAGGGATACAATGGGTACAGAGGTATAAAAATAGTACCAACTAAACGACTACAGCTAGAATGATGAAATTCGGTGTGTACATCCCTTAAATTGCGTAGACACGAAATATAAAGAGATTTTAGAAAGTCGTACTCTTAAGGGGGTAAAAGGGGATAAAAATTGTACTAACCAAATGACGGCAGCTAGAGTCATGAAATTCGGAACATACATTCCTCTGACTGCGTAGATACGAAAAATAAAAAAGTTTTTCCAAAATTACAATACCTATGAATACTTACAAGACCACAATAATCATAAAATGTTAAATATAATTTTTCAACTACTAACTCTTGCCGTCAATTTTCATAATATAGTCACTTTATTATTTTCTTTTTAAGTCTTGATTTTAATTAATTTGTGAAACTGCTTTATATCAAAACTAGCTGAACCCCGCCCGCTTCGCTAGGCAAAAAACCAAATTGTAAAATTAAAATCAGGTTTCATATTGATCTTATAGTTATGATATTATCGTGGTTTGTGATATATACGTTCCAATTTTCAGCCTTCTAGCTAAAAAACACTTTTTTCCCCGGGTCAGTAATATATACGTTCCAATTTTCAGCCTTATAGCTTAAAAAACACTATAGCCACGCCCACTAAACGAAAATCCAAATTTCCGCATCAACTTGATCTTTCTCCTGGTCAGTAATATATACATATGTACCAATTTTCAGCCTTCTAGGTCTCAAAAGCACTTTTGCCACGACCACTCCGCCCACAAAATGAAAATCCAAATTTCGGCATCATATTTATTATTCTCGTTGTCAGTAATATATACGTTCCAATTTTCAGCCTTCTAGCTCAAAAAAACACTATTGCCACGCCCACTCCGCCCACAAAATGAAAATCCAAGTTTCGGCATCATATTTATCATCAGTGGTCAGTAATATATATGTACCAATTTTCAGCCTTCTAACTCTCAAAAACACTATTGCCACGCCCCCTCCGCCCACGGAGCAAATTTTTAAAAATTCTATAGCATATAGTTCCTTCCAGACCTACATCTATCTGTACTGAAAATTTCAACAACATCGGTTCAGCCGTTTACACGCGATTGCGGAACAAACAAACAGATTAATCCCACTTTTTTGAACCGCAAAGTTTAAGTACCATTCAGGCTTGTGGTGTTGCCACCTAATTTTCTCCAGTATATGTTCTTGATTGCTTAGAGTGTTGCCATAAAGAAAATATATACACATTTACCACTTTCCAATCTAATTTTTTTTGAATTTCTGCAAAAAAATGGATTTGGACCATAGTGCAATGTGTACATGAGGCATAATGGATTTTCAAAGTGTGTACTTTTGGAATTAAAATAAGTTGGAGATACAATCAACTGTAGCGCCCACTAACTTCCATTATTTATGGTATTTGAGCATTTTTGAAGATTGTTGTCTTATATTTATTTTTGGATTATTTATAAAATTTATTTATTTTTTTATTTATTTATAATATTATATTTAAAATATTTGTATTTGTTTTGTTTTGGTTATATTAAAAAATTGACATTTTCCTGTAATTTACTGCACTTCTATGAAAATCTGTGGAATACACTCCATGGTGGAGGGTATATAAAGGTCGGCCAGGTCGAACATAATGCCCTCTTTACTTGTTTTATCTTATATTTGAAATCTCCTAGAAGAATAGTTCTAAGAATTTCCCAAAGTTCACATTTTTCATCAGTTAGCACCACTCTGAAAGATTTTTACAATTTTTATCCAATTTCCATTTTCCCTATCCATTATTTTAAATTAAATTAACACTGAAAACAAAAAAAGATTGCTTTGCTTGTTTGCCCATTTAACAAAAAGTAGTAGTCATGAGACATTTTATCTGGCGTTTTATGATCCCTCCTTAGTTTCGTTAAGTCTTGTCCCGTTGCACATTCACCATTCGCCATGGCTATAAGTCAGTTTCTTCAATAGCAAATAAACACCCGACCACACAATCTTATCAAGTTCAAGAAAAAAACTTTACTTTAGTTTTGTTTTCATATTTTTTTGGTTTTGTTCTTCACTCACTTGCCGGACCCCAGGTTCAGTTGTGTGGCATTGCTATCACAATGGAATCAAAGACAGACTACTATATATATAAATGCCAAATCAAATAAACTTTTTAGTTTTGTTTGTGGAAATTTTAATTAAGATTAAATTGTCGCAGACTTCAGTGCTGCCATGACCTTGCCTTGCCGTCATAATTTATCCGAAAATTGGAATTATTTATGTGTTCAGTTTATTTTTAAATTGTTTTGAGACTTTTGCATGCATAAATCATAGGCAAAGAGGAGGATTGAAATTTTGTGCGATATATTTTAATTGTTCACAGTGCAGATGATGGGGATAAACAATTAGCAAGTAAAGAGAAAAATGTATTAATAATTTTTAAGAAATAAATACTCTCTCTGAGAATTTTTTATAACCCAGTCTAATATATTTAAAGACCTACTCATAGTGTGTGTGTGTGTTGTAATTTTATTCATTATTAACATTCTCATCATAATTAGCAAACAGCAGCAACAACAACAACGCATAGACTTCTGCCCGCAAAATTTTACAAATAGTTTTCGCCATTAGTTAATAATGAATTCGGTGTGACAAAAATTTTCCATAATGACTTTTTAATTGTAAAAAATATTAACAATATCATAGAGTATTAATGAAAAACGAAAACAACAACAACAGCACATGACGATGAAAAATGTTCAAGTAATTCTGCTGATAATTAAAATTTTCATAATAATTGAAATTTTCAATTGACTGCAATAAAACTTATATAAAACAACAAAATTGTGGCAAAAACAAAAACAACAACAACAATGACACTGACATTGAGTGAGCCATGTCACACAGTGGTGCAAACTTCATAGTAATAAATATCTGAAACTGTTTAATGGATTTGTTTTGTAGTCCACGAGAGGGATGAAGATAGAAAGCTCGAATCGAAATTTTTAAACCTGTGTTTACCATTTAAATCTCCCAATAAACCACTGTACATCGCCATCATTATCATAACAAAATGTTTATCATCGTCATCATCATCGTACAAAGAATGTTGAAATCTGTCGATTATTATTAAAAACAGATGTTACGACAATATCAACTTATTGTCGTTTAACCGTCTATCAGCCATCTCATTCAATTGACGGAAATGTATGTATGTACAATGTTTGCCAACATAATATTTCAATATACGTACACAGTACGTACAATATTTAATTTAATTAATCAAAAGTAAACATTTTTGGGCAAAGACCCACAAATGTGCGATATAAAATGGAGATAGAAACAAAACATACTGTTCCGAAACCACTTCCAAAAACAACAACTGACAACCATATTTTTAATTGTGGTGTGTCGCCTAAATGGAGTGCTTGTATTACACGCATTTTGTTACAAAATCTAATTAAATGCGAACACAACGCACAGCGCAGATACAAAACGTGTCAACAGCAGCATCAGCAGCATATACGCGCTGCTACAAAACATTAGATTGCATTATTAGTGTTGAAAATGCGAACTTAATTTACACGTTCAGATTCATAGTTAGGCACTCGACAACGCACAGCCTTGCGAGCACAGTCTCCTTTTGGCCAAAGGCAAAACATACACAGGGAGAAATATACCAGGAAGTTATCGCAAATGGTTAAATTAGATAGATATCGTGAGAGATTTCAAT
The DNA here is from genome assembly GCA_947397865.1 of Polietes domitor. Classification (NCBI taxonomy): domain Eukaryota; kingdom Metazoa; phylum Arthropoda; class Insecta; order Diptera; family Muscidae; genus Polietes; species Polietes domitor. The sequence continues at coordinate 53,500,254 of OX377620.1, forward strand.
TAATCAATAAATCAATTAATCAATTAATCAATTAATCAATTAATCAATTAATCAATTAATCAATTAATCAATTAATCAATTAATCAATTAATCAATTAATCAATTAATCAATTAATCAATTAATCAATTAATCAATTAATCAATTAATCAATTAATCAATTAATCAATTAATCAATTAATCAATTAATCAATTAATCAATTAATCAATTAATCAATTAATCAATTAATCAATTAATCAATTAATCAATTAATCAATTAATCAATTAATCAATTAATCAATTAATCAATTAATCAATTAATCAATTAATCAATTAATCAATTAATCAATTAATCAATTAATCAATTAATCAATTAATCAATTAATCAATTAATCAATTAATCAATTAATCAATTAATCAATTAATCAATTAATCAATTAATCAATTAATCAATTAATCAATTAATCAATTAATCAATTAATCAATTAATCAATTAATCAATTAATCAATTAATCAATTAATCAATTAATCAATTAATCAATTAATCAATTAATCAATTAATCAATTAATCAATTAATCAATTAATCAATTAATCAATTAATCAATTAATCAATTAATCAATTAATCAATTAATCAATTAATCAATTAATCAATTAATCAATTAATCAATTAATCAATTAATCAATTAATCAATTAATCAATTAATCAATTAATCAATTAATCAATTAATCAATTAATCAATTAATCAATTAATCAATTAATCAATTAATCAATTAATCAATTAATCAATTAATCAATTAATCAATTAATCAATTAATCAATTAATCAATTAATCAATTAATCAATTAATCAATTAATCAATTAATCAATTAATCAATTAATCAATTAATCAATTAATCAATTAATCAATTAATCAATTAATCAATTAATCAATTAATCAATTAATCAATTAATCAATTAATCAATTAATCAATTAATCAATTAATCAATTAATCAATTAATCAATTAATCAATTAATCAATTAATCAATTAATCAATTAATCAATTAATCAATTAATCAATTAATCAATTAATCAATTAATCAATTAATCAATTAATCAATTAATCAATTAATCAATTAATCAATTAATCAATTAATCAATTAATCAATTAATCAATTAATCAATTAATCAATTAATCAATTAATCAATTAATCAATTAATCAATTAATCAATTAATCAATTAATCAATTAATCAATTAATCAATTAATCAATTAATCAATTAATCAATTAATCAATTAATCAATTAATCAATTAATCAATTAATCAATTAATCAATTAATCAATTAATCAATTAATCAATTAATCAATTAATCAATTAATCAATTAATCAATTAATCAATTAATCAATTAATCAATTAATCAATTAATCAATTAATCAATTAATCAATTAATCAATTAATCAATTAATCAATTAATCAATTAATCAATTAATCAATTAATCAATTAATCAATTAATCAATTAATCAATTAATCAATTAATCAATTAATCAATTAATCAATTAATCAATTAATCAATTAATCAATTAATCAATTAATCAATTAATCAATTAATCAATTAATCAATTAATCAATTAATCAATTAATCAATTAATCAATTAATCAATTAATCAATTAATCAATTAATCAATTAATCAATTAATCAATTAATCAATTAATCAATTAATCAATTAATCAATTAATCAATTAATCAATTAATCAATTAATCAATTAATCAATTAATCAATTAATCAATTAATCAATTAATCAATTAATCAATTAATCAATTAATCAATTAATCAATTAATCAATTAATCAATTAATCAATTAATCAATTAATCAATTAATCAATTAATCAATCAGTTCAGCTGTAACCATCAACGTGAACGGTTGTGTCTCGGTACCGCGCGGATAATTTCGAAAATTAAAAGTACATTGTTAGTGTGAATAGTGAGAATGTCTTCAGCAACAGAGCCCGAAGCCACGTCAAACAACAACATAATCTCAAACACAACAACTCAGACATCACATTTGGCAGAGATAAAAGCAGACATGTGTGAACTTCAAACGACACTACGACAAATTGCTGTGAATATGATCACAAATAATAAGGAAATGAAGGAAGAAATTAAAAATATTATCTCTTGTAAAATTGAAATGAAAGAAGATTTGAAAACTGCTCTCTCCAAATTCAACCAGGCGCTGTCTACATTGACAGAAAAAGTCATCGATCTCGAAAAGCAAAACAATGAAAAGACCCAGCAAATTTCCGAAATGAACAAACGGCTACAACAACTAGAACAGCTCTCAATCTGCAACAACATTGAAATAACAAATGTAACAAACACAGAGCTTGAAGCAGCGACGGTCATAAAAAAAATATCGGCATCGGTAGGCGTCGAAGTGAGCGATTTGGACATAAGCAGCACACACTACATCCAAAAAAATAACAAAATCATTGTTAGGTTCAAAAATATCACAAAAAAGAAAGAGATAATGAGAAAACTAAAGGGACATAGGATTGAAGAAAGTGCAATAACCGGAGTGACGAAAAACCAAACGAAAAAATACATCTACATCAACGATGAACTTACACCGCATAATAGACGTGTTTTGTGGATGGCAAAAGTAAAAGCGAAAGAAAATAGTTGGAAGTTTGTATGGTCGCGAAATGGGTACATATATGCACGAAAAAATGAAAATTCCACCCCAATTATTTTAAACAGTGAAAACGACATTAAAACCATAAACCAAACAATTTAAACTAAAAAAAATTAATACACAAAAGCCAACAAAGCCAAAGTTATTCAAAAAGATTATAAATCAAGCTAAAAGCACCCTTCTTTATATTTTTTACTCTTTTTTTATAGAAAAAAACGAAAAACACACAGTGTATTAACGAGCTATAATAAATAGCCAATACCATAATATTGTATATAAATATACATAAAAATAACATAAGAATGAATTCCATTAATAAAATAATTACTAGCTTTAATGAAATTGATAAAAACTATTTAAATTATCCGGTCTCATTTATTCATATGAACATAAGGTCACTTAGAAAAAACTTCGTCCCGCTGCTAGCACACATTAAAAATATTTTAAACAAAACAAAGCTAATAATCCTAACAGAAACAAACATAACAAACGACGAAACACAACTTTATCCCATAAATGGGTATAATGCAATCTTCTTGAACAGACAAACCAGGGGAGGAGGAATCGCAGTGTACATACACGAGAGCATAAGCTATGAAGAAACAACAATAAATGCATCTTCCTTCGAAGCAATCAAAATAAACATGACAACAACAAACAAGCGAACTGCAACTGTCGTTGCCGTCTATCGTCCCCCCAAACAAAACGCCAAAACATTCATAGAGGAGCTCGATATGATCACCAACAACATCAACAAGAAGAACGACGTGATTTTGGTGGGTGATATGAATATCGACATCAAGAAAAACAATGCAACAACAACAACATATCTGGACATGCTATCGTCAAGCGGACTGCAATGTATGATGACCGAGACAACGAGGGAGAGCACAAACAACAACAACACAGGTACCTGCATAGACCATTTGTTTGTACGCTGTAACAATGCGACAGCGAATGCATTCGCAGCGGTAGTTACAACAACTATATCAGACCACTACGCTCTTTTTGGATGTATAAAAGAAGAAGAAAACAGAAGTACATTAGGCTGGCACGGCATAGATTCTAACACCAGAATAAGAATAAATAATGGAAAGGTTAACCGTCTTCTAAATGAAACAAACTGGAATGAGATAATTAATAATTCAAATAATACAAACGATATTTTTAATTCTATATGCAATAAATTTACTAATATTTATGAAAAATCTAAAGAATTAAATACAAAACTTAAAAAAAGAAATCCCTACCCGTGGCTAACTGATGAAATTCTTAAATGCTGCGACATACGTGACAAACTTAATAAAAAATGGCAAAGAAACAAAAACAACGAAATCAATGAAAAAATTTATAAAACCTACAGCAATAAACTAAATATGAAAATAAAATATGCAAAAAATGCTTACAATATGGAACAATTTATAAAGAATAGGAACGATATTAGAAAGTCCTGGCAACTTATTAACGAAATTACAGGCAAAAAGTTTAATGATGTGAACAAAACAATTAAAAGAAACTTTCCTAATGAAGACACTCAAGAATTAACAGAAGAATTTGCTAAACAATTTGATGAAAATGTCCAAAAAATAGTACATTATTGTGATATAAAAACTATAACAAATATACCAATAAACATTCCAAACACAATATACGTCAATTATCCAAGTGAGAATGAAATATTTAGCATTCTAACTAATCTAAATATAAGAAAATGTGCGGGTGTAGACGGAATCAGATCCATAGACCTTAAAAACAATGCAATAATCCTAACTCCAATAATAACAAAATTAATTAATTGTAGTCTAGACGAAGCTAAGATACCAGACTTACTCAAAACTTCATTAATTCGACCAATATATAAAAATGGAACTAAATCTGATTGTAACAACTACCGACCAATTGCTATACTATCCGCTGTGGAAAAGGTTCTAGAGGAAGTAGTTTCTAGAAGATTAAATGAGTTTCTTGTTAAATACAAAATAATTCATCCAAGCCAATATGGCTTCCAAAAGGGGAAAAACATTAATAAGCTACTTGGTTTATTTTCCAACCATGTGAATCAGAGTCTAAGCGAAAATATGCAATGCATAGCCTTATTCATAGATTTTAGCAAGGCATTTGATACGCTACCACATAACAAATTACTCCAAACATTAGAGAGATGCGGAATACGAGGTAATTGCCTCGAATGGTTCAAAAGCTATCTGCAATGTAGAACATTCAGAGTGCAAATTGATAACAACCTGAGCAAAAATACGGCAACAAAACACGGAGTCCCACAAGGATCCAAGCTAGGTCCGATTCTATATATAATATATGCAAATGAGATGTTAAAACACCTAAAAGAGAGCAAACCATTCGCATACGCAGATGATACTGCAATCGTCGTCTCCAGCAAGTGTATAAATAATGCAACAGACATACTACAAAGGGAACTGAATGCTCTCACTAAATGGTGTCATGATAGCGGTCTAATCATAAATGCATCAAAAACCAAAATAATGCATTTTAGACCAAGACACGCTCCACACATAAACATAACATTAACATTTCACAATATTGATTGTCTACATGAAACACATACCAACAACAATGCTGCAACAGAAGACACTTGTTCAACTACTATAGAATTAGTTGATACTTATAAATATCTAGGAGTATACCTAGATACACAATTCAAATGGAAAACGCATATCGAAAACATACAAAAAAATTACGCAAAACTATGTTCGCATTATATCAATTAAGTAAATGCTCCCCATTTAAAGTATTGAAACAAGCATATTTTGCAATGGCCGAATCATATCTCAGACACGGCATAACTGCATGGGGAAAAGGATATTCCAGAACTTTACAACAAACACAGGATCGTCTTTTGAAACTATTATACAAAAATCAAAATTATACAACAAATAATATAAATCAAATAACACCTAATCCAAACAATAATTTCACATACAATCATACAAGAGACAACATGCAAAGAAACAATACATACCAAACAACACGCTACCCCGATGACATATACAAGGAACTAAAAATTCTCGACATCGACGGAATATATAAGACCACAATCGTAAACGAATTTTTCAACGACACAAGTCTTTTACAACCCATTAACCACCAACAAACAACAAGAAGAAGAATAGAAGGACGATACAAAATACCGAAATTTCGAAATGATTACGGGAAAAATTCACTATCAGTTACCCTACCAACTACTTTGAATAAAATGCCAATACATCTGCTAAATTTACATTGTACCAAAAATAGAAAAAAATTAATTAAACATCATTTTTTGCATTAATTTCTCGCTCAAATTGTTAAATCACAAAATTAATGAATATAACATATATACAATAATTAAAATCTTAATCTTAAAATAAGTACACAGCTGAACTAAAACGTACATACTAGCACATTATATAAATATTATTTTTCTTTCCGCAAACAAGCCGCAACGGCTTCGCGGGCTTAGAAATAAGATGAACTATATATGTACATAAATCAATCAATAAAGAACTGCATTAAAAAAAAAAAAAAAAAAAAAAAAAAAATTAATCAATTAATCAATTAATCAATTAATCAATTAATCAATTAATCAATTAATCAATTAATCAATTAATCAATTAATCAATTAATCAATTAATCAATTAATCAATTAATCAATTAATCAATTAATCAATTAATCAATTAATCAATTAATCAATTAATCAATTAATCAATTAATCAATTAATCAATTAATCAATTAATCAATTAATCAATTAATCAATTAATCAATTAATCAATTAATCAATTAATCAATTAATCAATTAATCAATTAATCAATTAATCAATTAATCAATTAATCAATTAATCAATTAATCAATTAATCAATTAATCAATTAATCAATTAATCAATTAATCAATTAATCAATTAATCAATTAATCAATTAATCAATTAATCAATTAATCAATTAATCAATTAATCAATTAATCAATTAATCAATTAATCAATTAATTAATTAATCAATTAATCAATTAATCAATTAATCAATTAATCAATTAATCAATTAATCAATTAATCAATTAATCAATTAGTCAATCGAATTTGGATTCAAATTATTTTTTACAGTGTACGAGCATTGTCAGTTATTAACAATACTTTCCCAGCCTGTGGAGTATACCCGTATGTTCGCTTGGACATATATACACACAACAGATGTCCAGTCTCCGGGGACACACGTTTTCAATTATATTCTTGACGCTAGTGTTAGTGGGTTGTATATGACCCTGTCCACTAATGACGTATGCCTGTGTCCAACATATTGAAAAAGTTTCAATATTTTATAATTGCATGGACATTTTCTGCATTTAATAACAACCTCGTCGTCATCGGCGACACTACGAGTATGTAACTATTTATGGATGACAATAATGTTATCAGCCCGTATTTTCCTATATTAAAGCCATTTATTAGTTCACTTCCTCTTTTGGGACAGAAGCAGATACCAGCACACCAGTATTTGCCAACTGCTGTGGCCACACAACGATGATATCTACAGGTGTCCCCTTTCCACATCTACCACAATGTCGTTTGTCATATGGCTAAAGATCAACCACAAAAATTCTACAAATTTATAAATGTTGCATATACGCTGGTCGGATTGGTTGTGTGGTGGGTGGTTTTTTGGGGCGGGAGGTTTAAGGGGTTGTTTGGTGGCATGTAACTGAGAAATTTTTTATGTGTCAGTCGGAATATTTTTGGTTTGTTCTGGAAAATTGAGACTATGCCACAATTCACGTGGGGAAAACTGCACTAAAAGTTTATGCCGAAAATGAAAAAAAAATGAGCTTATATTTAGTACATATTGCTTCGACGCTGTGATGTGGAACAGGACATCATTACCATAAGGTATTGGATAGTATTGCGTTGTTTGTATTTTTATGGATGTTTAAATGTTCATTTGTAGGATAAAAGTTTGTGAAACCAATGTTGTTTTGCATGAAATTATTTGGATGAAATTCAGAAAATGCCTTTTGTTTGATTTTAAATGTTAATAATGTATAGCAATGTATGTATTATATAGACAAACTTATTTATAAATATGAGAGCATAAGAACGTTAGACTGAACTGACCGCAAATTTGAACTAATTCAAATTTCATTTATTAATTCCTACAAGTGGAGCCAAATTACACTTTAACTGACGAACATCGTTGTAATTAAATTTCAAAAACAAAATATCATTAGCAAAGATAGGCACTTTATAATAGCAAATGAAACCGGAGTGAACTCATTTACTTCGTGTCTGTTGATCGTAATCACGTGGTAATGACTGAGCGGTTATCCTACAAAAGGGGACTTTTTTTCTAGTATTTCAAAATGGGAAAGAAAGTAAAAATCACATTAAGCTAATTAAGCAAATAACAATAACCCTTCTAAATTGAATTGTTCTGTGAAATAAACGATGTCGAAACATTCAATAGACTAGACGGTTGCCTTGGAGTAAAAACATCGTTCAATTTACTTATTAATTCCTTAGCTCTATTCTAATTCCTTAGCTCTACACAAATTTTACTTTGTCATTTCGTTGTTAACTGTTTTAAGTATTCTATGGCATCTCCATGTATCTGGTGCGCAAATCATTGTTTACAAGTAGTTACTATACAATATCCATATAATACCAATACCTCCAAAGTTGGAATATTAATAAAAATTGATTCTTGGAATATGCAACAAGTACTTAACATATTAGATTTTTAACTCTCAGCGATGTCCTTAAAATAGGTTAGTAAATGGTGTTGTCTTTGTTTGTGTAGAAATTTTACACGGTTAAAGAATGTTGCCCTTTATCGCTTAATAACAACAAGGACGCAATTGAATCTGTTAGCAATAATTGCACCCAAGGGAAGCATATTGATGTGTTCATTGTTGCAAAAAAATAAATTGTTTGTGCCCGATTTTTGTGTATTAAGTCATATTGATTCATAAAATCATCACAAATTTTGGCTATGGATAAACTTTTATTAATTTGTCACTAAATTTCCATTTTTTGTCGAAAGTACTTTTAATATTGGTACCATAATTTTGAGAATATAAGTTAGATAGATTTCCTTCTTTGTTTGTTTGTTAGGATGTCATCTAATAGACAATAAAAAGATAATATTTAATATCTGTTTTTATCGTGTCAGAAAAACGACACATCATAAAATTAAAAAAATATTTTTTTTATATTTTCTTAACTATTTCTCATGCCCAATGTTGCCTATAGACCTATATTGCGAGTTAGTCCTATAAAATCTTTAAAATTAAATATTTTGCAGAATTAATAATTTTTAATTTTGTTTACATATGTAACAAGGAATATTTAAAAGAGAACCAACAAATTCGCTAACTTGGGTTTGCGTAGGAAAGTGAAGTCTCAAATTGCAATTGTTTGAGTTTCTTGTAATTCGAAATTGTTTAGAAATTCTTTTTATTTTTATTGGATTTCTTCGAGTACAAGAAAAACTGTCTTTGTTATTCGCAGATATATATATCAAAGATTTTTAAACTGAAAAAAACATTTAAAAATATTTTTTTTGTTTAACCGATATCTGCAGTATAAGGATTTTAAGAAATATCCTGTTACTCATGTCCTGTATGAATCAAAACCCCAAGAATCTATAGAAATCACATTTAGACCCATACCTGATCAAAAAGCATAGTACGTTTTATATATTTATTAAGAAGAAAATTCGGGCGTGAGAAAGTTTAAACGAGATATTTATACACTCCACGAGAGTATTATATCTTTGTGCATTTGTTTGTAACACTCAAAAGGAAGCGAGATAGACCCATTGTTAAATTATTAAATAAATATCGATTTAGCAATGTCCGTCTGTCCATATATTGTTGTAATCAAATTACAGGTCGCAATTATAGTCTGATCTTAACAAAAATTGGTACAAATAAGTTTTGTGGATCAAGGACGAACTCTATTTAATTTGATGTAAATCGGTTCAGATTTAGATATAGCCCCCATACAAATCTCGCTCCCGATTTGAAATTTTCCGCTCTAGAAACCCCATATTGTACTCGATTTTCTTTAAATTTGGCACACCATCTTATAATTCAACTAGAAACACCTATGCGGAAAGTGGGTAAGATCGGTTCAGATTTAGATATAGCCCCCATACAAATGTCGCTCCCGATTTGACATTTTCCGCTATAGAAACGACATATTGTACCCGATTTTCTTTAAATTTGGCACAACATCTTATAATCAAACTAGAAACACCTATGCAGAAAGTGGGTAAGATCGGTTAGATATAGCCTCCATACAATTTCGCTCCCGATTTGACTTTTGCCGCTTTAGAAACCACATATTGTACTCGATTTTCTTTAAATTTGGCACAACAGCTTATAATCCAAGTAAAAAACCTATAGTGAAAGTGGCTAAGATCGGTTCAAATTTAGATATAGCGCAAATACAAATGTTGCTCCCAAATATTTAATCGATTTTGGCCAAACTATACATATTATATTTCACCTATTTCGTTCCAGATTTCAATATACCCTCATACAAATGTCCTTTCCGATTTAACATTTTTTGTCAAACACATACATTTACAGGATACAAAAATCCTTCCCGTCCTTTTTCACCGAATTAAATTTATTCGAATTGAAAGTGGAGTGTATCATAGAGTCGGCCCCGCCCGACTTTAGCCTTTCCTTACTTGTTCCTACATGTGTTATGGTTGCAGATCGGTTGAGATTGAAAGTGGGCGAATTCGGGCCAAAGGGAAATTTTTTTCCCTAACAAGGACTGAAAATACTCCCTAATATTTAGAATATTTAAGCATTTTTTTTAATTTCTATCTATAATCACTTGAAATTTATTGCGTACATCTCTCTTGTAGCGTAAAAGCACCAGAAAGCAAATACACGATTTAGCGGGCGAAATGGTAGAAAAAGGGATAAAAATGATACCAATGATACGATAACAGCTAGAAACATGAAATTTGGAATGTACATTAGAGCGTACCAGGTTACAAGTAAAAAAAAAAAAGTTCGCCGTACACCTTCGAATATGAAGTATTATTGAAAGGTAGTTTCAAAAAAATTTTTTTTATTTTTTTATGCCGAACGTAGGGGTCGCGCTTTTACATTTTTCTATATAACTTCTGCATTTATAAACGGATTTTAAAGTGTGATACATCGATGTTTTTGTCCGATTTTTTTGTCTTTGAAGTCATTGAGCTCAAACATGATTCATGATTTTATGCGAGCTTTAATTTTCGATTATTAGAGTGGTACATTAGGGTAGTAGCAACTGAGAAATGATGGGTAAGTACCAGAAGGGGGTGCTTGAGCTCAATGACTTCAAAGACAAAAAAATCGGCCTCGTCGAGACAAAAACATCGATGTATCACACTTTAAAATCCGTTTATAAATACAAGTTATATAGAAAAATGTAAAAGCGCGACCCCTACGTTCGGCATAAAAAAATAAAAATTTTTTTTTTGAAACTACCTTTCAATAATACTTCATATTCGAAGGTGTACGGCGAACTTTTTTTTTGAGGTACGCCCTAATGTACATCCCTCTAATTGCGTAGATACGTAAAATAGAGGGATTTTTCAAAATTCGTACTTTTAAGGGATACAATTTGAAAAGAGGGATAAAAATGGTACCTACCAAACCGCTTAAGTTGAAATCGTGAAATTCGGTGTGTACTTCCATCTCACTGTGAATATGTGAATAAAGTGTGAATATGGGGAACGACTGCAGCTGTAATAATGAAATTCGGTGTGTACACTTCTCTAACTGCGGTGACGCGAATAATGAAGAGATCTTCCGAAATTTGGCTACAATCAAACGATTTTAGCTCGAATGATATTAATTATTTACACTCGGCTGTCTACGTAGACGCGGAAAATAAGAGGGTCAAAATGGAAAAAAGTGAAACAGGTACCTATAAAACGGCTGTAGCTAAAATCATGAAATTAGGTGTGTACATTCCACTCTTAAACATATTAAATCTTCAATATTACAACTTTTCAAAATAGTACAGACATTTAGGCTGTTGTTGGAATCTAGAAAGTACAAATGGGCAAAATCGGACTTGAGGGAATAATAATAATATTTAGGGCAGATTTCTGACTAATAATTATATTAATATTTATATATGGTATAGGACTCTTAATGTTATAATAATGAAGAATCACAATTTTCCTAATATGGTAGTGCACTTCTGTGTAATGTCGACAGCCTCTAGTCTACCGATAATACTGTGGCCGAACTTAACGCCTTTTACATGTTTCATTTTTTTTTTGCAAAATCAAAAAAAAAATCTTCGGAATGATAATTTTTTCAGTAGTTTAAAAATAATGAAAAAATCTATGAAAAAGTAGATAATGGAAAAATATATATATTTATACACTCCACGAGAGTATTATGTCTTTGTGCAATTTTTTGTAACACCCAAAAGGAAACGAGTTAGACCCATCGTTTATTATACAGATCGGCTTAGAATCATTTTCTGAGCCTATTTAACAATGTGCGTCTGTCCGTCTGTCTGTCCATCTGTTGTTGTAATCAAATTACAGGTCGCAATTATAGTCCGATCTTAACAAAAATTGGCACACGTAAGTTTTGTGGATCAAGGACGAACGCTCTTTAATTTGAGGCAAATCGGTTCAGATTTATATATAGCCCCCATAAAAATGTCGCTCCCGATTTGACATTTTCCGCTCTATAAAACAAGTATAGTATCTAGTTGGCATAATCCAACTAGAAACACGTATGCTGAAAGTGGGTAAGATCAGTTCAGATTTAGATATAGCCCCCATACAAATGTCGCCGATTTGACGTTTTCTCTCTAGAAACCACCCGATATTCTTTAAAATTGGCACGACATCTTATAATCCAACTAAAGAAAGTGGGTAAGATCGGTTCAGATTTAGATATAAATTTATTTATATATATACAAATGTTGCTCCCAAATGTTTATGTTTTGGCCAAACTTTATATATTATATTTCACCTATAAACATAAATGCTGAAAGCGTTCCATGTTTCAATATACCCCCATTCAGATGTCTTTCCGATTTAACATTTTTTGTCAAACACATACATTTACAGGATACAAAAATCATTCCCGATTTCACTTTTTTACCGAATTGAATTGTAATAGGATAGAAAGCGGAGTGTATCATATAATCGGCTCCGCCCGACTTTAGCCTTTCCTTACTTGTTTTATTTTTCTGATGTTCAACACAAAAATTTTAAATATACTAATGATAAAATTATCGTTTTGAAGATTTTTTTTTGATTTTGAAAACAAAAAAAAAAGGAAAAAATCCTAAAAATAAAAGCCATAATTTCATCAATGCCAAACTCACACAGTCATTAAAAATTAAATTTTCTATTTTAGTCATAAAAAACGTGAATGTATAATTTGAACGGATTTCGAATATTGTTGTATGATAACCTTATGTTTGGGGCACTTAAATTGGAGTTGCCGCTTTCATTTTGTTACATTTTTCGTGCGTATTAAATTAAACATATATAGGGCATGGCTATAAAAATAGCACATATTCGAAGAAGTTTTACACTTTGCCAAAAAAAAAAACAAACAGAACAATTCTCCGAGAAATATAAACAAATTGTTTACCACAAAGAAATAAAGAAGCACACAACAAACTTATATAAGAAACAACAGTAACAATAAAAACAAAACAAAAAAACAAGACGTTAACATACCCATTTCAGGCGTAATGTGGTAGCTGTTCGAGAAGACCATTTTTTATAACCACTTTCGATTAGACAACACGCAACGCGATAATTTATTTTATAGCCTTTTTCTTTTGCTCTGTGCGGCAGATTGTTTGTTATGAGCACGTCGACAATGGCAGCGGCAACAACAATAGTAAAACTTGCTATAAAAACAAACACGTGCTTAATAGGATCCAGGAACCGGATCTACACTCCAGAAATTAATTTGCAAGTGGCATGTCTTGCATTTATTTGTTGTTGTTGTTTATTTATTTGGACCGGCCCTTACGCACAATAGCACCGAACACTGAACATAACATGAGAGGTCATGTCGTGACATGAGACCGCACTAAATTCAACATCAATCGTATTTTTATGATTTGATTTGGGGTTTTTCCTTCGCTCTACCTCCCCCCTGTACGCACTTGCAATTTGTTTATTTCTTTTAGGGTTTGTTTTTGGCTTAAATCATTTGCATGTTTTGCGGAACAACAAATGCGGCGGCGGCAACGGCAATCGTCTCGAAACACGCCAAACGTCAAACTAAAAATTACCCGACCGTTTAGCTGTTCAGAATGTTAACTCTCTCGTGGTGTTTGAAGAACTTTGCGGAACTGTTTTCGGGCGTTGTTACGTTTAGCGCTTAGACGACGCTACTAACTGATTTGAATTTTTTGTTTTGTTTTTCTTCTCGTCTTTCTTTCGGTTTGTTTGCTGAGAAATTATTATTATGAGAAATTCTCTGTCCCCTTTTAATTATAACATTAAATACTATAGAACCGTACTCGTGCTACGTTTGCACGTATGTTTGCACATGTACGAGTATGTGGAGCACTCTACAGTACGTCGTGCCGTTATGGGGTGTTAAAGGGTGGGTTGTAACTTATTAAGTAGGCTGTTGGCTATCTAAGGTTTGTTGCTATGCATATGGGTAATTCCACATACTCGTATACTTTAAAATTTAAATAGAATAATAGTTTACAAAAAATTAAAAATAAATATTTTTATATACTAAAATAAATTTAGTAAAACTGGCGTTAAGTTTGACCGAGCAGAATTTTATATACCCACCACAATAACAAACACGACGAGTCTAAAGGTACGCATTTGGAAAATTCCTCGTATGCACAGACAGAGAAATGTATGCACCGAATTTCATGATTCTAGTTTAACTGGTACTATTTTAAATTTCGAAAAATGTTGAGCTTCTTTACAGTTAGAGGAATTAATAACTGAAGTTTATGTTTCTAGCTGCAGCTATTTTTACGTGTCTACGCTGACTTTTTGTTTTATCTTATTGGTTGGTATCATTTTTCCTCTTTTTCTCCCTAAAAGTAAAATTTTTGAGAGAGATGTAGATTAGACTGGGTCGCCCTCCATACAAATGGAATATCAAGTTCCAGTCACCCCACGAAACTAAAGTTTGGAATGTGTAATGAGGATTTCCAAAATATTTCATTCCTAGATCAAGTCATCTTTGAGCTAAACGCTTCTGAAAATAACCCTAAAAATCATGTTTTCCGGTGTAATTTTTTGTGTTACAGTTTTTCTCAATTTTTTCTGAAATAATAGACCCTTGAAAGCACTTAAAATATAAATGTTTATTCTTGTCTTAGAGTAACTTATTGGTCGAATTATTTTACGTTTATAACTAACAGTAACTACCGAAAACTTTTTCCTATTTCGTGGTAGTATATTATTAAAAATAAATAGCTGCAGTCAATACCTTTCGAATCATGCCTAAATGGTGAACAGCGGAATAAAATTGACGTCTAAGCGCCCATTTTTGTAAAAAGGGTTTGAACATTTTGGCTGTGAAAACCATCGCCTGCATTAAATTATTTAACAAAAATGGAATCAGTGTCCGTCGTCTGTTATTCATCATTTAGGCATCATTCGAAAGGTATTGCTTCATCCTATTTATTTTACACCTCTCACAAAATGTTTGCAAGAAATATGAGTTTTTAGCTGTCATCTTGAAAACTCTGAAAAAATCAATATAAACGCCCAATAATTCTACCAATCAGTTGTTCTAAGACAACAAAGCAATTTTTTTAATTTAAAGTGCTTCCAATGGTCTATTAATTCAGAAAAAAAATTTGGGCCAAAATGCAACATAAACAAAATTACACAGGAATAACTTGATTTTTAGAGGTGTTTTCAAGATCGTTTAACTCACCGCTTAGCTTCACCAAGTGACGAAATATTTTGTAGATCATAATAAAACAATCCATTCTTCATTTCTGGGGGGTGACCGCTGCAATTTATTTTCGTGACCCATTCTAATGTAGATATGCCAAAAATTGACATCCTAAACACTGCAGTGATAAAAAATGAGCCTGAAAATATTCCTTAGAAGAATCCACTCCAGAATATATCTAAAATGCAAAAAGTAATATATATGTACCAGTTTGGTTTTAATGAAGGAATGAACACTTTTTTCCATTCAGACATTGGTTCAGAAATGTGCAAAAAGCCCGTTTCTTATATTTCGTAGACATTTTTGACACGACACAGCATGACGTATTCGCGAAAATTCGTATACCTATTTGTAATAACCATAAGAGTCTGTATTGGTATCAAACAGAGGTCAACTGAGAAGTGGCAGAAACTATTCTTATATCCAGAGGTGTTTGGCAAGGCTGCATACTGTCCTCTCAACTTACAGCGATACATAAAAATTAACATACGAAAAACTAACTATATTAACTATATATATAACCAGAACATTACAACCCTAAAAATACAAAACGCATACATCGAGAGAGTAAATAGTTTTAAATGTCTCGGAGCAACAATCAATGTCTTATGGGACTGTTTGAATGAAATTAGGTGCCGCATAGAAAGACACATATTGAAACGAAATCGTATTTCATAAAAAAATATAATGATCAAAAAACCGTTTTTTGAAAATATATAAAAACCTGTGGAGGGTTTTTTGGTGGTACGTAAAGCCGGCTAAATCGGTTACACCGTTTTTTCTTCGACATGAAAAAAATATGAAAATTGCATTTCTGAAAACAATGAAAGTGCAAATTTTCTTTTTACGATTTTAGTGCGGATAGAGATGATACTCTCAGTCATTTTCAAAATAAAAATTGAAAATAACATTCAATTAACAAAAAGTCAAAGTGAGACCTTTATTGTTGCAGCTAAAAGTTGACTGAGCAGTTTCGATGGGCTACCCCATCTCGTCAGAACTTTCGCAACGAATGTATGTCTTTGACTGAAAGCAGGGTTCATATTAGTACCAGGGGTCACATACGACAAATGAGAAGCGCTGATAAACAAAATATTCCACCGAACTAAGTCGACACACTAAAAAATCTCACTTTGCCAATTCAATGTTATGCATGTGCTCGCATCGCTCGCAACAATGCAAAGGTTGTTGTTGTACGGTATGTCCCGTCTTCACTGTACCTCGTGTGTATTGTTGTTGTTTGTATGTATTGTTGGTCTCCTATTTGTGTGTGTTGTCATTTATTTTGGTTTAAGACCAAAGGTTGTGCTGAAGTCTTCAGCAGAACCCAAAATTAGCAAAAAGTCAACCCTTTGTCTGAAACCAACATAAATGACAACACACACAACATAACAGACCAACAATACATACAAAGAACATTCAATTAAATATTCAATTTCTTCACTCTGCTTATACCCTTAAACCTAAGTGCAATATTTAATATTTGAATAAATATATTGTAATATCTAGTTCTTTGTTGTAACATATATGTTTGTAGATATACATATTTTAGAGGTAAGTTAGCCCATACATTTCGTTCTCCGATGTCAAACAGTTATTCCAAAGTCTTCTTCTGTATCTAATTTACAGAAGCCTTTTAAATATCCCAGCAAATATTGGTACCACAAATCACAAAATTTCGACGCGATAGAGAAAACTGTAAATTCATTCGATCAGGATTTGAGAGTCATTTGATGTATCTTGGTTTCAATGAATATACATTTTTTAACATACTCAGAGTTCTTTGGACGCATAATTTCTGGGAATTTTTAGAGAGTCATTTCTAGTATTTTGATGTACATATTACTATAATTAATATAAATTTCGTTCGTAGACGTCAAATATTCTACATATCGTTAACAAATTAAAAGAAAGAGAAGGAAACTTTACTCATACTTAGTTAATTTTCCTACTTTTAAGGAAATTTTTACTGAGGTGGAGTAAAATTGTTGAAATAAATTTGAGTATGGATTTTACTCAAGTTTAGGAATGCTATTTTTCTGAGTGTTGAGAAATAAATTCCTGTTTTAATTTTTAGTATTTAACTGCAATCGTATCTTGAGAATAAAAATATTTACCCCCCATTAATTCGTGTTTTCTAGAACTTCAATTCACAATATCCCAAAAAAACTGTTAACATATTTCAGCGCAGGTGTTGATTCTATTACAATGGAATTACCCATATGTATGTAATAATTTAGATTCACGTTATAATGGTATGCATTAAGGTGAATGCAAGGAAAAACAAAACAAAAAGTTGGATATACGAAAGCAATTCAAGAATGTACATTAGCATAAAACGCTAGTTTTGGAGTTGTCTTTTTTTTTTGTAATAGCACAAAGAAGTTTTCTTCATTCATGTTTTCTAGAACTGTCAAGTATAAGAGGACAGTACAAAGCGGCGATTTAGACTGATCGAAAATAAAGAAAAGCCGGAGACGGGTTCTATAGAAAAAATTTCAGAATATATGTAGGAAAGTAATAATATATATATATATTATTTTACTCCCAGGAATAATATATTATTTTACACAGAGACGATTAGTGTGTTTTTCTTATTTATATATCAAAATAGCTCATTTTTAGGAAACAAACTAATTTAAATATAAATATGTGCAAAATAGGATGATTTTCTTTTAAGTTATATTTTTTTATTATATTGTAGTGCAATGTCTCTGAAGCTCTTGTACTTTTTTATTCCATGCTTTATATAAGGTTACTTTCTATATATGTTTGTGTGCCACAAAATTTGAAATCAATTTTTGAAAGCTTTTTTCTCAACCAATTTTGCTCAAATTTTGCACACTTAATCATTTTCGATGACAATACAAGGAAATGGAAAAATTTGACCAATTGGACAAAGGGGCGTGGCACATCCCATACAAAGTTAAAACCTATTATTGAATATTGTCAGTTCTATGACACCTAGAGTGCTGAAATTTTGTGTAAGTGCATCTAGCATCAATGTGCATAGCTGTGCCAAAAATGGGCGGTATTGGAAAAGTGGGCGTGGAACCTCCCATACGAAGTTAAAACCTATTATTGAATATTGTCAGTTCTATGACACCTAGAATGCTGAAATTTTGTGTAAGTGCATCTAGCATCAATTCGCATAGTTGTGCCAAAAATGGGCGGTATTGGAAAAGTGGGCGTGGCATCTCCCATACGAAGTTAAAACCTATTATTGAATATTGTCAGTTCTATGACACTTAGAGTGCTGAAATTTTGTGTAAGTGCATATACCATCAATGTGCATAGTTGTGCCAAAAAGGGGCGGTATTGGAAAAGTGGGCGTGGCACCTCCCATACGAAGTTAAAACCTATTATCGAATATTGTCAGTTCTATGACACCTAGAGTGCTGTAATTTTGTGTAAGTGCATCTAGCATCAATGTGCATAGTTGTGCCAAAAATGGGCGGTATTGGAAAAGTGGGCGTGGCATCTCCCATACGAAGTTAAAACCTATTATTGAATATTGTCAGTTCTATGACACCTAGAGTGCTGAAATTTTGTGTAAGTGCATCTAGCATTAATTCGCATAGTTGTGCCAAAAATGGGCGGTATTGGAAAAGTGGGCGTGGCACCTCCCATACGAAGTTAAAACCTATTATTGAATATAGTCAGTTCTATGACACCTAGAGTGCTGTAATTTTGTGTAAGTGCATCTAGCATCAATGTGCATAGTTGTGCCAAAAATGGGCGGTATTGGAAAAGTGGGCGTGGCATCTCCCATACGAAGTTAAAACCTATTATTGAATATTGTCAGTTCTATGACACCTAGAGTGCTGAAATTTTGTGTAAGTGCATCTAGCATTAATTCGCATAGTTGTGCCAAAAATGGGCGGTATTGGAAAAGTGGGCGTGGCACCTCCCATACGAAGTTAAAACCTATTATTGAATATAGTCAGTTCTATGACACCTAGAGTGCTGTAATTTTGTGTAAGTGCATCTAGCATCAATGTGCATAGTTGTGCCAAAAATGGGCGGTATTGGAAAAGTGGGCGTGGCACCTCCCATACGAAGTTAAAACCTATTATTGAATATTGTCAGTTCTATGACACCTAGAGTGCTGAAATTTTGTGTAAGTGCATCTACCATCAATGTGCGTAGTTCTGCCAAAAATGGGCGGTATTGGAATAGTGGGCGTACCACCTCCCATACGAAGTTAAAACATATTATCGAATAGTGTCAGTTCTATGACACGTATAGTGCTCAAATTTTGTGTGATTGTACAAAGGGGCGTGGTACCTCCCATACAAACCACAAATTAAAAATCTATTATTTCTGCTCCTGATAACGGTATTTGAACAAAATTTGGTACGTCGGTTTGGTGTGGATTTTTTAAGTGCTGCTGCAAATATGGGCGGGATTGTACAAAGGGGCGTGGTACCTCCCATACAAACCACAAATTAAAAATCTATTATTTCTGCTCCTGATAACGGTATTTGAACAAAATTTGGTACGTCGGTTTGGTGTGCATTTTTTAAGTGCTGCTGCAAATATGAGCGGGAATGGACAAAGGGGCGTGGTACCTCCCATACAAACCACAAATTAAAAATCTATTATTTCTGCTCCTGATAACGCAGTAATTTTTCCTTCTACAAAAGATAACTAAAAAAGAATTTCTAGGCCCAATAGAATTCTGCTTGCATAAAGCATGGATTTGAAAAAAATTTTTTTTGATTTACTAGTTTTTTTCCAGTACTTCTGCTGACTAAAGGTGTGACAACGCCTAACTCATTTCGTCAATAATTAAAATATATCTTTGGCATTTCCTTGACGGAAAAATTACAAATTCCTCTCCTTATTAGGGCTCTTCGCGGTCGGTTGTAATGCACCACATCACAATCTTCCTAAAATATTTTCTACATTCAAACGTTTGTGTGATTGTGACTCTGTCCGTATGAACGCGTGCTTCTCGGTGACCGTGTGTGCCTGCGTCACATGTACTGCAAAGCTTTAAAGTCTCACCTTTTTTTGAATTTATTGAAAACGTTGCCTTTTGTGAGTTTTTTCTTTTCAGTTTAGTTACGCGATTTTTGTTGTCATCGTAGTGTATATCTGTAATGCCGGTAATTATTTTATTATTATTATTTTCTTTGGCGTTGCCGTTGTTGCTGCTGCCACAACACACACACACACACATATTTGTTATGTTGTTTATAGTTTCCGAGATAAGCTGTAATAATGAGAACATGATGATAATACACACTCCGGGCCACTAAATTTTACTGGTTTTAAATGGCCGCGCCGCCAATGATGGCGAAAGCTGAAGGCCTGGTCTGAGCGAATTTTCCGCAGTATGGGGCGCAGTATGAATGTTACACTGTTAACTCTGGCGACATTGGTAGGTTTTGGCGATTTTTCAAATAATTTAGACCATTTTTCCAAAAGGCAAAATTTTCATATATAGTTTATTTTCTTTTCTTTTAATAAAATAAAAATTATACATAAATATATGCACTTTCAGATAATAGATAATTTTATGAACAAATGCGGACAATTTGTTCTCGAATTATGGTTAAATCCGCTTAAAAGTCAAATTTGGAACATTTGGTAGTTGGCGGATAAGAAACAATTATTTTCAACGGATATTCCCCTCTTTAATTTGACACTTATACTGATATCATAAGGTGTGAATAAGTATTTAAAATATTTTTGGAAATTATATCCTTTGAAACTTTGTAGTCCTGCAAAGGGGCAACAAGATGACAATATGAAAAACTAACAAGTAAGGAAAGGCTAAAGCCGGGCGGGGCCGACTCTATGATACACTCCACTTTCTATCGGAATACAATTCAATTCAGTAAAAAAGTAAAAATGGGAAATTTTTTTGTATGTTTCCTAATCACAGGCTTATATGACCTGGTCCAATTTGTCAAATCGAGAATAATATTTGTATCGGGGCTATATCCAAACATGGAATGAAGTGACTAACTTTCACAATTTTAAGAAATTCTCTGAAAATACGCGGTTTCTGGGAGAACGAAATTTGTATGAGAGCTATATGTAAATCTGAAATATTTTCACCTTGGGTGTTTCTAGTTGAAATGTAAGATATTTTGCAAGATTTGAAGAAGATCTGTTAAAAATGTGTTTTCTAGAGCAGAAAAAGTCAAATCGGGAGCGAAATTTGAATGGGAGCTATATATAAATCTGAACCGATCTGACTTATTTTCACTATAGGTGTTCCTAGTTTAAATATAAGATGTTTTGCCAATTTTGAAGAAAATCTGTTGAAATATGTGGTTTCTAGAGCGGAAAAATTGGGAGCGAAATTTGTATGGGAGCTATATATAAATCTGAACCGATCTAAGACATTTTTACCACAAGTGTTTCTAGTGGAACTATAAGTTGTTTTGCCAATTTTGAAAAATATCTATATCTAAATCTGAACCGATTTTCTTCAAATTAAATAGCGTTCGTCCTTATCCCGAAAAACTTCGTTGTGCAAAGTTTCGTTTGGTTCTGGCTACAATTGCGACCTGTATTGTGAGACAACAATAGATGGACAGACGGACATAGCTCAATCGACCCAGAAAGTGATTCTACGCCGATCGGTATAATTAACAATGGGTCTATCTCCCTTCCTTTTGGGTGTTACAAACAAATGCACAAAGACATAACACTCTCGTGGAGTGTATAAAAACGCCAATAAACTCCATTTTGGCTATAGTTTCAAACCCGATTCAAGTGTAATATGGACCGTCGAACGGTGTATTCAGTGGCTGCAGAAACACAATTATACTCTTTTTTAGAAAACAAACTATTTTTTAGAAATGTTCCATTGTACACGCGTACTTCTAATAAAGTATTAAGTGATATTTCGATACTGAGTTCTCAAACTGAGAATACAATTCGAAACGAACGATTTTTAAAATGAAATTGTTTGGCAACCCTCGGCTATCATATTTCATACGGGCGAGTAGGTGGTTGGCTTTCCTTTGTTTTTATTTTTTATTTTGTTGTCTTCAGTTACAAAAGGTATTAAAATAGTTTGTTTTGTTTTGTTTTTTTTTGCTCAACTGCCACTGATAATATCTCAATTGTGGCAATTAAGTACTTTTTTAAAAAGGGTAATCATTTAATTGCGATTTTTTCGTTGTCGTTATCAACGATAAGTAACTAACTAACTATTTCGCTTTTCAACGTTTTCTTCTTATCGTTCGTCTGATTGTTGACAGCAATAGGCGGAGTGATGTGGAATTTTCCCAACAATCTTTGTGTGGCAAAAATTGTCTGTAAATGTATCTGAATATGATACATTTAAAGGTGGAGAATTTATTTACGGAAATTTACTGAATATGGAAATAATTAGTGATATTATAGGAGATATTAAGGGAATATAGATTTGTATTGACAAAAATATCCAAATATATATTTTTAAGAAATTGTATTATCTTCTAAGAAAGGAAAATAGAAATGCAAGCTATTTAAAAATATTTTTATGGTTTTTATATCTGCAATAAATTCATTGTGTCTGAATTTGTCAGCAATTTCCGATAAGAGTGTTATCAGTGTGCATAGTCCAAGAAACTTACGTAAAATCCCAAGCAGAAATGCAACAAAGCTCTATTTAATCAAATATATTGATATCCAAACAATTCAACTAAGTAGACGCCGTCCAGTTTGCAGCTTAATATTATAATTGGATGTTCTTAGTTTTGAATGAGAATTCATTTCTGAACAATAAAACGGGTCGAAAAAATTTGTGATTGTCCACAACTAACATGAAAGCTTTTAAAAACGACCCAAACAGTAAGTTTTTAAAATTCATCATTTCAGAATTTTCAGAAATTGAAATTGACTCCCTGTCTAGCAAATGCAATTTATTTAAAACAGTTCGCATAAGTATGCATTGAAATAGTAAACAAATATAGTAATGTCCATAGAAAATATCATAATTTTCTAATATGGTTCCTCACTTCTATGTAAAGTCGACAGCTACTTATTGTGGAATGCACTCCGTGTTGGGGGGTATATAAGATTCGGCCCGGCCGAACTTAACGACTTTTTACTTGTTTTCTTTGTTAAATTGGTCATAACTCGTAAAAATAAATTCTATTTTTTTCTTTCAAAAATACGTATACAAAAAAATCTATTAAGCATAATTGATTTGTCCTGTGGAATATTCTGGTTATTAAAATATTTTTTAGAGTTTTTACGTTTGTTTTATTTCGGTCTGTAATCAATATTTGATTGGATTTTATATCTATATTTTATAGAATTCAAATTTATTTACAAATGCATGAAGCTCATTTTCATCTCAGTGGATATTTCTATAAGCAAAATTGGCGCAATATGGGTTCAGAGAGCCCACACGTGACTATTGAGAAGCCAATGCATCCACAACGAGTCACTGCTTGCTTGTAATACACTTTTTTCTTCCATACATACCGAATGAACAATAACATACTGAAAATATACAAGATTAGCAATATATTGCTTTTGCTCATGAAAAGTCGCAAGAAGACCCATTCATTGAAGAGTTGGAGGGTTAACAGAATCCATTGGCCGAAAAAATTTGGTTTGCACTCGGATGAGTAGTTTATGGCCATCGTTGCGTATGCGCAATTAAAATAATTATTATTCAATAATCATACGTCATAGTGTCACAGTCGAAGTATTTGAGTAGAGTAGGTCTGTTTTTCTTAAGCCGGGTTAACAAGTTGCAAAAAAAAAGGTAATACAATTTTATTTTTTGCTCAAAATAATTTTTTTCGTATTGTCGCCAACTACAATATAAATATTTCTATCAAAAAAATTTCAAAAAAAAATATTTTGTATTGACTTTTTTGGACTTAGCTTCTATAACCACAATTCCACTAAGTCCAAAATTTTTAACATAAAATTATTTTTTCAAAATTTAAAAAAAATAATATTTTATGTGAGTTTTGAATGTACAGTCGAACTTCCATAACTCGAACCACCATTATCCCGAAAAAACCTCGACATATGGGGACTTCGAGTTATGGAATTACTTATAATTTTTTTGCAAATTAAAAACAAGTAAATTCGAATTTATCCATTTTTATTCTATACAGATCTAATTACTTGCAATAAGTACAATTATTCGAATTTATACACGTTTATCTATATATATAAAAGAGTTGCGTTACTGACTGACTGACTGACTGACTGACTGACTGACTGACTTATCATTGACCAGCCCCCAGACCAAACGGCTGAAGCCAGGGTCATGAAATTTTCAGGGTAGTTCCCAAATATGACGTAGACGTCGACTAAGAAAGGGTTTTACGAAATTCGTACTTTTAGGGGATAAAATGGCCCAAAAAGGGATAAACATCGAACCTTCGTCCTGACTAAACGGCAGTAGCTATAAACATGAAATTCGGTGAGTTCCTTGCAATGACCATGCAGACGAGCTACAAATAGGGATTTTTTCGAAATTCGTACATTTAAGGGACGACCGGGACAAAAAGGGATAAAAATGGTACCAACTAAAGTATTACAGCTAGAAACGTGAAATTTGGTATGTAAATTCCTCTGACCATATAGAAACGAAGTAAAATTGGATTTTTCGAAATTTGTACTTATAAGGGACGAGCGGGACAAAAAGGGATAAAAATGGTACCAACTAAAGTATTACAGCTAGAAACGTGAAATTTGGTATGTAAATTCCTCTGACCATATAGAAACGAAGTAAAATTGGATTTTTCGAAATTTGTACTTTTAAGGGACGAGCGGGACAAAAAAGGATAAAAATGGTACCAACTAAAGTATTACAGCTAGAAACGTGAAATTTGGTATGTAAATTCCTCTGACCATATAGAAACGAAGTAAAATTGGATTTTTCGAAATTTGTACTTTTAAAGAACGAGCGGGACAAAAAGGGATAAAAATGGTACCAACTAAAGTATTACAGCTAGATATGTGAAATTTGGTATTTAAATTCCTCTGACCATATAGAAACGAAGTAAAATTGGATTTTTCTAAATTTGTACTTTTAAGGGATGAGCGGGACAAAAAGGGATAAAAATGGTACCAACTAAAGTGTTACAGCTAGAAACGTGAAATTTGGTATGTAAATTCATCTGACCATATAGAAACGAAGTAAAATTGGATTTTTCGAAATTTGTACTTATAAGGGACGAGCGGGACAAAAAGGGATAAAAATGGTACCAACTAAAGTATTACAGCTAGAAACGTGAAATTTGGTGTATGGTACGTGAAATTTGGATAAGAATGGTACCAACTAAAGTATTACAGCTAGAAACGTGAAATTTGGTATGTAAATTCCTCTGACCATATAGAAACGAAGTAAAATTGGATTTTTCGAAATTTGTATTTTTAAAGAACGAGCGGGACAAAAAGGGATAAAATGGTACCAACTAAAGTATTACAGCTAGAAACGTGAAATTTGGTATTTAAATTCCTCTGACCATATAGAAACGAAGTAAAATTGGATTTTTCTAAATTTGTACTTTTAAGGGACGAGCGGGACAAAAAGGGATAAAAATGGTACCAACTAAAGTATTACAGCTAGAAACGTGAAATTTGGTATGTAAATTCCTCTGACCATATAGAAACGAAGTAAAATTGGATTTTTCGAAATTTGTACTTTTAAGGGACGAGCGGGACAAAAAGGAATAAAAATGGTACCAACTAAAGTATTACAGCAAGAAACGTGAAATTTGGTATGTAAATTCCTCTGACCATATAGAAACGAAGTAAAATTGGATTTTTCGAAATTTGTACTTATAAGGGACGAGCGGGACAAAAAGGGATAAAAATGGTACCAACTAAAGTATTACAGCTAGAAACGTGAAATTTGGTATGTAAATTCTTCTGACCATATGGAAACGAAGTAAAATTGGATTTTTCGAAATTTGTACTTTTAAGGGACGAGCGGGACAAAAAGGGATAAAAATTGTACCAACTAAAGTATTACAGCTAGAAACGTGAAATTTGGTATGTAAATTCCTCTGCCCATATAGAAACGAAGTAAAATTGGATTTTTCGAAATTTGTACTTCTAAGGGGTGCGCGGGACGAAAAGGGATAAAAATGCTGTACAATCCTGTGTTACCAAATAAAGTACATATTTTTAGGGGAGCAAAAACACATGTTACCTATATTGATTTTTCAAAATGTGTACTTTTTGGGAAAGAGGTGCAAAAAGTTATAAACTGGCTGGCTGAATCTAGAAACATGAGATCGGGGATATAAATGGTTGTAATTTTTTGTTCAAAACTTAGTAGAAAACTATACATACGAAGTAGTTCAGCTAAAATAGTGCATATCGACCAGCACATTCATTTGACTGTGTGTGAGTGTTAGCTAATAGGAGCTTACCAAATTACTATTTTAGATTTATCTATATCCACCAAAAGAAAATTAAATAAATACTATCCAAAAACAAAGACGGATAAAATTAACAAATAACTGGCTCTTTCGCGTGCGAAGCAGCGGGTACTGCTAGTTCTATATATTTCTAATTACTAGAAATACTGTGAAATTGTTTGTTGTTGTGAATAAGAAGTAACTAGAATTTGTTTAGGGCTTTGTAATGCTCATCAATTGTGCTTTCATTCGTGTGCAGAAACAAACTTATATTTTTTAAGGATTCTTCTAAAACTTTGTTAGATGGGTGAATAATAAACTCTTCTACCGAGTCCTCCTCATCACATATTGTGCTTTCTGCGTAAGTACCTGATTCGGAGGCACAATGTTCAACAATATCGCCATCCGTAGGAAAGTCTGATACAATGAGTTCATTATCACCCTCAATCCTGAAGAGTACTATTGGATGTTATATTATTCAAACGCATCCAGGTTTCATAGGCAGATTCCAGACATCAAATCGTAATATCTCTTAAAACATATCAAAGGTACGTCATCTTCTTCTTCCCATACTGAATGCTGACCAAATCCAGCTTTCTTAAAGCAATTTGCGATCGTTTGACTAGTGGTTGTAATCAAGTAGTTGTAATTTTGATGCCATATTTTGGCAATGTTTTCAATTAATGGTTTTCAGTTTACTCTGTAAGTATTTTGGATGTGCGGGACAATTATCAACAAAGAATCAAATTTTTCGCCCTGCTTTCAAAAATTGCTGATCTAATTTCAGCATCCATTCTTCAAAAAATTGTCCTGTCATCCAAGCCTTTTTGTTACTTTTATATTCGACTGGTAAACACTTAATGCCACGAAATCAACGAGGTTTGTTACATCTTCCAATCAAAAGAATTTAAAGTTTTTCAGTGTCATTCATATTCGTTGCCAGCATTCATGTAACACGCTCTTTGCCATGTTTTCCTCTATGACATTTTTCATTTTTAAAAGTTAACCTTTTGTCTGGTAGACGTTTGAAAAACAGTCCTGTTTCATCCGCATTAAAAATATCGCTTTCACTGTATGTTTTTAATAGAACTGGTAGAACATCGGTTTTCTCTTTGCGAACTCCATGGCCTTACCCTTTAATATTCCTCCAGATATTGACATATTTTGGGCTCTTGTTGCGGTAAACCATTCGAGTACAGCTTTGTTAAATTTCTCGAACGTTGGTTTTTCATTCTTTTACTTCCTTCAGAAGAAGAACCTGATTCAAAAGCGATAATAATAGTCTGCTTATTTTTTAAATTTGTGGAAACCGTACTGGCCGAAAGACCATATTTCTCAGCCGCGTCTTTTTTCTTTGATCCATTTTCCACCTCATTTATTAATTTAAATTTTTCTTGAATTGACAAACTATTCAAAACACGCTTTGATGCCATGGCGACTATCTTGTATTTAAATGAATTTTGTTCGCAACATACCAAACACAAGTGAAACATAAATCGATAGAGTTAAACTTCGGGACTTACCCGAGCTATAATAACAAAATCAATTGTAAACTCATAAACGACCAACCTAAATGACGCTCAAACATAAAGCGTCATTACTTACGTCCCATTACTTTCTACTTTTTAGAGTTATTTTGTACAACGTACAAACAACTTATTTTCAAATTCTGTATTTCACCGAAAAGTTCGACTTCTGAAAGTTGGTGCAATTGTTTTTCTTCGAGTTACAGAGAAATACAAGATATGTAAGTTCGAGTTATAGAAGAAGATTTTAAGCGAATTTTCCTCCTTAGTGCTGCTGTCACTACTTGTGCTTCGACTTATGGAAGTTCGACTGTAATACATTCGAATGGAGGAGAACCACACTCAAACATACACACATTTGACCATATACGTATTTCATTGTCCTGTGTAAAGACAAATCATCAGTGATCCTTCTGTATGGAGTGCATACGTTAACATGATGTCATCGGTTGTATAGGGTTTTCCAAAAAGGATTTGACATTTTTTTTGAAATAAAATCGGAGAACGTACGTCGCGTGTAATGGCCCATCGGCTTCAATTCTAGAGTCAGCACAATCTTGTATGGGTGTAAACCAAGATCCTTACGCAAAATTCGCCGTAAAGTGGTATTGGCGATGACCAGTTCTTCAGAAATCGCCAAAAATGGAGATTAATTCAAAAATCAAAATTTATTTTTTTTGAAATTTTTTTATTATACGATTAAAGAATATAAAATTCTACATCACTACTGAAAATATCAATGACATGTGTTGTTTACTTTTCCAGTTGCACTGTCTCAAAGTCAGACATGTTATGAGTTTTACGCGAACAGTTCTGAAAATTGCAAATTGACATACTTCAAAGGTTAATATATTTTCCCCATTGTAAAAAGTAACACTTGGATGGTGGAATCGTCAAGTTCAGGTATTTTAGAGTGATTTTACAAAAAAAAAATATTTTAACGAAAGTATTTTAGAAATATTTTTAAAAAATTGTTGAAAATATGTCAAAATTTAAGGTATTTTCAAAATATATGTGGAGTTTTAAATATGAATTCTGTAACATACCGCCAGATGGCGAATTTCTAATTAAATTACAATGTGTTAGCTTCAATATTCCGCAATTACATGTTGCGCGTTTTTGCGCCAATTTATTTTATTAAATAAATTGTGAAAATAGTCACTCTTTATGGGTGCTTATACATTAAGTTTTATTGTACAACTGGAATTTACAACTGGAATATGACGAAAACTTAATATTTATCTATTTTGAAATGAAAGTCTATTTAATTACTTAACATTTAAATGAAACAATTATTTCTGATGAAAAGCCTTCTCAGAAGCAGAATGAGATTTCACAATAAATCTTTATCTTATAAACACCCTATATAAAAACGAAGTGGCGTAGGGTATAACAAGTACTGAAAGACTACAGTCGGGTGATATGATACCCTGCATATTCTACCTTATTTCAAGTAATTTACTACCAATTCTAGATGTATTAAAATATCTGTGACAGTTTAATGTCGGACGCATTCGAAACATTGTCCTTTATGAGCAAATGTCACCAAATCTGCTGGGACATTTGTATGAGGGCTTTATCAAACAATGAACCGATGTCACCGCATTTAACTGCAGCTGTTTGTTTCTAGTTGAAATATAACGTGTTGTGTCAAATTTGAACAATATCGGTTAAAATATGTGGTATCTAGAGCGAAAAATGTGAAATTGGGAGTGACATTTGTATAGAATCTAAATCTGAACTGATTTGCTTCAAATTTAATAGTTTCCGCCATTGATGAGAAAAAATTAGCTGTATCGAGGGATTGGGATATATATTGCGATTGGATAATAATTGCGACTTCGATAAAAGAATATATACACGGGCGGATTTTTAATTTATTTTCCAGAAAACATATTTCCTCTAAATTGTATGTTCTTTTACTGATTGTAGTATAAATATTGAAAAAATATAAACATTACCTGACCCGAAGGCTTCCCCGAATTAATCTCCACTTTTGGCGATTTCAACCCTCTGTGGGACGCCTGAATATGCAAGATTAATCTGGCTCTAGAATTGAAGGCGATGGACCATTTGAAGCGACGTACGTTCTCCGATTTTATTTAAAACAAGTAAAAACGGCGTTAAGTTCGGCCGGACCGAACTTAATATACCCTCCACCATTGATTGCATTCCACAGAGGATGTCGATTTTCATAGAAGTGCAGTAATATTACAGGAAAATATAATTGTTTATAGCCAAATGAAATCAAATACAAATATTAAAAAAATAATTTTATAAATAAAAATAATATTTTAATTAAAATAAGAAAAGGCTACCAAGTCGTCAATTCAAAAAATAAATATTCTTCTATTTATATTTTCAAAAAGCTTAAATACCATAAATATTGGTAGATAGTGGGTGCTACAGTTGGTTGTATTTCCGTTCTATTTTAATTCCAAAAGTACAAATTT
The DNA here is from genome assembly GCA_947397865.1 of Polietes domitor. NCBI lineage: Eukaryota > Metazoa > Arthropoda > Insecta > Diptera > Muscidae > Polietes > Polietes domitor. The sequence continues at coordinate 53,531,172 of OX377620.1, forward strand.
TGAAAATCCATTATCAGACGTACATAGTGCAAAATAACCTAACTTCATGATTCAAAAAATTTTCGCCGTAAAAGAAAAAGTACGAATTTGTAAAAAACTTTTTATTTTGCGTGTCTATGCAGTCAGAGGAATGTATGCACCGAATTCCATTTGGTTGGTACCATTTTTACCCCCTCAAGAGTACGACTATCAAAAATCTCTTTATTTGACATTTCAACCCAATTAGAATTTCATCATTCTGGCTGTAGTCGTTTAGTTAGTACTATTTTTATCCCTCTGTACCATTGTATCCCTTGAAAGTACGAATTTCGAAAAATCCGTTTATTTTCCGTGTCTACGCAGCCGGAGGAATGTGTGAATAAATTTGAAATTTTATTATGTGGACGGAACATTTATTGGGCATTTTCAAGTTTATGCAAAAAAATAAACACACACTCACAACACATAAATTTATAGTATACTCAGAATTTCATGACTCTAGCTTCGGTCAATTGGTTGGTACTATTCGTACCCCCATTTTCATTTTAACCCCAAGAAGCACGAATATCGAAAACCATTTTTCGATATTCGTGCCATTTTTATCCCTCTATTCCAATTTTACCCCTTAAAAGTACTAATTTGGAAAAAATACTTTTATATTATGTATCTACTCTATTAGAGGAATGTACACACCGAATTTCGTGTTTCGAGCTGTTGTCGTTTAATATGTACCATTTTTATCCCTTTTTTGCCCCATTTCACCCCTAGGAATAAGAATGACTTTATGGTGCACGAAGACCCTAGACACATAATTTTTTTATTCCAGATACACCCTTAAGCTCGATGAATTTAGAAAATTATCTTAATAAGCTCATCTACACAGTCAGATGAATGTATGCACCGAATATCAAGCAGTCGTTTAGTTGTTACCATTTTTATTCCCTTTTGTTCCGTTTCCCATATCCATACACATATGTTGAACATTTAACCCCCTATCTAATTTCGTTGTACACAAAGATGAACGGACACCAGAGCTGTTGCAAACGGAATGACAAAATGAATATACACTAGAGCGTACCAGGTTACAAGTAAAAAAAAAAAAGTTCGCCGTACACCTTCGAATATGAAGTATTATTGAAAGGTAGTTTCAAAAAATTTTTTTTTATTTTTTTATGCCGAACGTAGGGGTCGCGCTTTTACATTTTTCTATATAACTTCTGCATTTATAAACGGATTTTAAAGTGTGATACATCGATGTTTTTGTCCGATTTTTTTGTCTTTGAAGTCATTGAGCTCAAACATGATTCATGATTTTATGCGAGCTTTAATTTTCGATTATTAGAGTGGTACATTAGGGTAGTAGCAACTGAGAAATGATGGGTAAGTACCAGAAGGGGGTGCTTGAGCTCAATGACTTCAAAGACAAAAAAATCGGCCTCGTCGAGACAAAAACATCGATGTATCACACTTTAAAATCCGTTTATAAATACAAGTTATATAGAAAAATGTAAAAGCGCGACCCCTACGTTCGGCATAAAAAAATAAAAATTTTTTTTTTGAAACTACCTTTCAATAATACTATGGGTAATTTATTTTTTTTTAGATTGTGATGTCTTTCACTTTATGGATTTTAACATAAATCCACAATGATTTATTGGAATACATAAATGAAAGAAAATATGAAATTAAATTATCTTAAAGTGTTTATAACAATGAATGAAATGAACACTTTGCAAAGAAAATAAATAAATAAATATCGGTATTAGTTCCATTTGATTTGATTTTTGATTTATTTATTTCAACTTGTAATTCAAAGCCATCGGGCCAATTTAAAACAAATTACAAAATACTTTTTTTAACATGGCTAAAAAAACTACTCAATAAAAATGATTAATTCCACTAAAATGATGGTAGTTTATTTACGAGAATTTCGAATCTATGAAATTTAATAAAAATAATATAGCTGTAAACTTCGTAAAGATCTATCAACTGCATTTTCGCAAAACTCAAAACATTATTTTGCATCAATATTTCATACAATGCACATGGTATGGCGATATATATTACTTGGCTGCCGAGACGACCGTTGATAGTCCTTGTGAGGGAAAATTTTCGCCAAAACACCCGAATTCTTTCAGTCAGATGCAACATCACCACCCTCACATCTGTACATTTATTAAAAAAATTAGTTTTTCTATCTCAAATCGCCTGGCCACAACAACGCGTGAGGGCTTAAGATTTTAAACCCACAACACACGTTTAATTGGATTTTAAGTCGAAAATATACACGGGACTTTGAAACCAAATACGGATTTGCACTATTATTTTAAATTGCAAAAAACTGGGGGATTATTGCCAGTATCAATACTGTACTCTATTTGAATTACGTACTTAAGCGTGAATATAATTTAGAACATGAAAGCAGATGTATACATACATATGAACCAATGTATGTATTTTTATTACTGAAATCTCAGCAAAGCATAAATAAAATGTATATCAAATGAGGCGATAAGATAAAGAATATTTAAAATATTACGCACTTGTAGCCGCACACCATACAAAAGTCATTCACAAACAAAAACAGCTGAACTGAAAGCAAAAACAAAATCAAACTCAAACATTTCAAAAGTGAAAAGATATCGCTCGGTAGAGATGGTGATAATGAACATGACGGGAAAACGAGCTACTATTGTCAAGTAAAAAGGGGCTATTAAACAATCTGCATTTACTCATGAGTGTATATTAGGCCGGACTGTTCAAGTGAAATCAAAAAAATACATTAAATAATTTAAAATAATTGCTGTAGACTATATAAGTAACTCCTCCAAACTATACGATTTATTGTAATTTTTATGTCGATATTCATCGAAACATAAGGAAGCATTTAGTTGCTTAGAAAATGTTTCTAAATGTATCAAAGAATAATGAATTAAGGATTCCCTTCCAATTTTGGGATAACTAAAAAATTTTAAATTGGCAACCAAAATATTATAAGAAAAAACAAAAGTCACAAACAAATTGAAATAATATTATGGCTGTTTTTCTTTAAGACTGGATAACTAAGCTGCGATAACAAAAATCTAAATAAAATGCTAAAATTTCACTGAAAATAAAAAATTATTTTTTTTAATTGTCGCCAAAAGCAATATCAATGTGTGTGTGAAAACAAATTTTGAAAAAATAATTTTGTGTTAAAATTTTTTGACTTAGCCTGGATAATTATCCAGTGTAAGTCAAAATGATGGTTATCGAGGCTATAACACAAAATATATTTTTGAATTTTTTTGATACATATTTATATTGTAGTTGGCGACAATGTAAAAAATATTTTTTTATTTTGAGCAAAAAATTAATTAAATTAACGTTTTTGTTATCCCGGCTTAAAGAAAAACAGCCCTATTAATATTGTACTTGCATAGGCCATTCCTACTTTGCGAGAAAAAATTAGGTCGATATTATAACTTTAGACCCACAAAAAAATGTTTATATTTCTGTAGAGCATTCTAGTCCCCTAAATCTTGAATGAATTAGTATTTCCCCCTTTTCACAAAAGTCAGTAAAAGCAAAAAGTACAAACAATAACCAACATTAGATTTGTAGCAAAATGTTGCTAGCAACTACCAATTGCTATAATACTGTCCGACAGTCTATATAATACTTGAACCAGATGATATACCTCAGAAACAATAGGTGAATAGGTTTTTTATAGCATTTAAAAAAAAAGTTATTTGGCGAACCCTTTACTTATTCGCACCATATGATACCGCACCCAAATTAAAGACAGTATGTGCTAAAAATACTTTAAATTGTAATTGTAAAAAGTAAAATATGAATAAGCTAACTAAACTAAGGGGGAGAATTGAAATGGTTTTTTAATGCTAAACTAATACATATAGAAATTTGAAGCATTTTTAACAGATATTCTCCTCTTCAATTTGACAAAGTATCTAAAATAAATTTTGAAAAATGTTATCCTTTGGCTATTTGTAGTACTGTGAAGGAGCACCGGGATGAGTAAATGAAAAACTGAAAACAGCAGTTAACTCGATTTTCCTATAGTTTCATACGTATATAATCTGGTTCAAGTGTAACGACTTTTTTAAAAATTGTTGTACGGTTTACATATAGATGGATAAATTGATGAGATTCGGTATATGTTAATGGCATTCATTATCGCAGAACGAAAACAGCCTATTTAGTGCCTCCAATTGAACAGGTTAAGAAAAATCGTCCAATGAAATATTGGCGATTTTATAAAAAATCACACTATAACACTATAAAAAAAATTAGTGTCCGAGAACTAAAAATTTATTTCTTTGTATACATTGAGGCATATTGGTTCGTAAAATCAACATAACACATTTTTATGGATATATATTTTTTAGTTTTTACTAAAACTCAAATTAAGGTTACATGTGTGCTGTATTACTTGATGCGATTTTTTAAAAGGATATTCGGAAAGTGAGGTGTGCTTCTCATTTACTTCCAGGCAGAAGTATTGCTGGGTAACTATATTATAGATGCCGGGTTTGATGTTGAAAAGTCGGTGCGAAGCCACTTGAAAAGACTTTTGACATGGTCGAAATCATGATCGTGGTAGTCTGCAGCCAAGTAATAAATGTCACCATGCCATTTGTAAATAAATTTGCATTCTATTAAATATAGAAGCAAAATGGTCTTGAGCCAGGAAAATATCCCAGTTCAAATCAAATATTGATTACAGACCAAAAAATGCAAACGAAAAACGTAAAAAAAAACATTTTTTTATTTTTTATTGTTTTTTTCGTGCCAGCAAAAAATGTTTTTTTTTGTTAATTTTCAGTGAACTGTTCCTAAACCACTATATCTATGTTAAAGTGAAATTCACAGCATTTGTAGCCATAAGAATTTCCTTATTAAAGAACATATACCAGATGTTATCTGACTTATATTACCACAATGAGTTACAGCGGTTTCGTTGGTACCATATTTATTCATTTTTTCCTATTTTGACCCTAAACGTAGGAATTTAGTATTTTTCTGTTTTTCGCGTCTGCGCCGTCTTCACGAATTTCATGATACTAGCTGCAGCGGTTAGGTTGGTACCATATGCCCCTAAATTTCGAAAAATAACTTTATGTTGCGCGCGTCTACACAGTGATTTATACACCAAATTTCAAAGTTTTAACTTCAGCCGTTTGGATGGTACCATTTTTATCCCTCTTTTCCCATCTTATCCCTTAAAAGTACGAATTTCGAAATATCCATTTATTTTAAACGTCTATGAATTTCTTGTTATGGTACCACTTTATCACTTTTTTTTTGGTCCACGCTGCATACACTCAATAGTCTGCGTACACTAATATTTTTTGCAAAATTTTATCTTTATAAGCTTGGAAATCTTTCTAAAGGGTGATTTTTTAAAAGCCATAGGAATGTTAAAAAAACACATAAAATTCAGAAAAATGCATGAAATCTTTATTTGAATCGATAGTACGGTCCATATAATTTAATGTTTGAAGATTATTTCATGCAAATGTTGACCTTGACTGCACCTCAAATGGTCCATCCGCTTAGTCCAATTTTGCCATTTCCATGTTTTTCAGTAACAGAGGCCCAATTGCTGCGAACGGCGACGAATCGATAATTGATGGTCATCATTAACACTGGCCGATACAGCTGCGATATTTTCTTCAGTTCGCGTGTTGGTGGTTTAATGTCCAACAATGTAAATTTGGTGCGAAATTTACTCACAATAGCCCGAATAGCCGCTTCAGTGGGTCGATTAAACTGACCATAAAATGGAAGCACGCGTTATTCGTTTGTAAGACGATTCATGGTTAAATTATAGACCAAACTGAAAATGTTTGACAGTGAAACAAAACACGAAACGTGCGTCAGCTGTTTAAATCAGTGTTGCCAAAAAGATAATAGCTAAAAAATCACCCTTTATATTCAAGTTTTTTTATAATCTTTTTAATTGATATCTTTCAGCGATTTCCACCAATAAAAATTATACTATATTCGGATTTTTAATTCAAATGCCATCAAGAATATGGTCTCATTACATAAAAATAAGGCACAAGAAAAATGTTGCGTACAGCAATTCAAATATCTTATAAATATTATAAAAGTGTGGTGTTTTGTTTGTTTGCTTTTTTTCAGCACTTCAAGAAGAATTGTGTGAGTACAACAACGGGGTACGCAAACTTTTTCTTCCACCTCATTTTTCGATAATGACACAAAGTTATCGATAGCTTTTAATTTTTTTATTTTTTATTGGTGGGAAATGCAGAAAGGTATCAATTAAAAAGATTATAAGAAACGTGAATACGTGAATATAAAAATAATTCCAAGCTTAAAAAATTTGGGACTAGGTAAAGTCCAAAGTTCCCTACGATTGAGAAATTGGAGTTATTCACAGAATACCAGACAATTATTGATGGTTAAATATCCAAAGTGACCCAATCGATCCCCATTTAATCAGTTGAAACTTTGAAATGAAAGTTGAAAACAGTTTTTATTGAGATGTTGTGAGAAAATTAATGCAACGAAACTTAAATTGGCTTCATTTCACAACCATTAAATGTGAGAAAAATGCCACTAACATTTATCCATTTCTGGCCTCCAAGTATAGTCTAATTTTGTCCTTCCCACTTCCCCATTTTTTGCCAGCTGTCAAGAAAACTCATCCATATGTTCATACATATGCATATTCACTTTTCATAGTTATTTTCGCACAAATCCAATGAAAGCCCAAAATATTTCAGGAAAACAAAATCACCATAATTAAATTTCAAATAATGATGATTAAATTAGTCCGAGTATACAAAGATAGTGGGAGGGGAGGACGTAAAGTTCACCACGCTCGCCCACCAATCCAATTATAGCCGACGTATTATCATGGCGGCATATCTAGAGAATTGTCATGGACTAGCTGCTTATCTCGCTTCTTAAAGATAGGAATTGTGAAATTACTATTTGCGGCTGTTTTGTTTGTGATGGTTGCTGGCTGGCATTTCCAATTCGAGTGGGTCTCTTCAGTTAAATTGAAATCAAAACAAATCAAAATCATATTCGCATTCATTCAATTCAGCTCTCGCTCTCGTTTCCCTCCACCATACAAAGGGAAATATTTTCTTGTTTTTTGTTTGGCCAGAGTTCCTAAGGGTGGGTGGGAGTTACTTCGCATACGTTCGTAGATACGTCGATATATCTCGTAAGTATGTGCACGCTTGGGTACCTTAATGACGTTTATTGTTTGTTGGGATTTGATTAGTGCCAAGGAAAAACTCATTTATTTTGTTATTACTATTCACAAATACAAATACCAGTGTATAGTAGGGTGGAGCAAAAGTTTGAATAATTAAATTAATAATAAAGAGTGATTTTTTTGAGGTTAGGATTTCCATGCATTAGTATTTGACAGATCACGTGGGATTTCAGACATGGTGTCAAAGAGAAAGATGCTCAGTATGCTTTGACATTTCATCATGAATCGTCTTACAAACGAACAACGCTTGCAAATTATTGAATTTTATTATCAAAATGCGTGCTCTGTTAAGAAAGTTCATTGCGCGCTTCCATTTTATGGTCAGTTTAATCGACCCACTGAAGCGGCTATTCGGGCTATTGTGACTAAATTTCGCACCAAATTTACATTGTTGGACATTAAACCACCAACACGCTTACGTAGAGTGCGAACTGAAGAAAATATCGCAGCTGTATCGTCCAGTGTTAATGATGACCACCAATTTTCGATTCGTCGCCGTTCGCACCAATTGGGTCTCTGTTACTCAAAAACGTGGAAATGCCAAAATTGGACTAAGCGGATGGACCACCTAAGACGCAGCCGCGGTCAACATTTAAATGAAATTATCTTCAAAAAGTAAATGTCATGGACCAATCTAACGTTTCAAATAAAGAACCGATGAGATTTTGCAAATTTTATGCGTTTTTTTTTTTTAAAAAAAGTTATCAAGCTCTTAAAAAATCACCCTTTATTTGTTCTGTATAGTTTTTTTTCTGAAATATAAAATAACTCGAGATAAATTTCACAAACGCAAAGTGTTTTAAATAACACAATTTTTACTTTCGCCTTAGAGTTACGATCACGGACTTGGATTTACAAAATCCGTAAAAAAGCCGTAGCGTAAGATTTTTTAAATAATGAATAATATAATTTAAATTAAATTAATTTATATTAAAATTAAAAATTAATAATTAATAATTCAATTCTATCTGCAACACAGCATTATCTACCTCAAATGGAATTTTCCTAATTGCCGAATTGAATATTTTAAAGTGCATTGTGATGCATGTCCACCTATAGAATAGAGAGTTGAGGTCCTTTTATGGTTGTGCTCCAATCCAGTGTATACCCATCAGATACAATTGTTTATTGACATTTACACTCAAGGAAAACGTTCATAAATAATTTAGCAGTTGTACTTGTATTTGACCCAGTTTCTGGTGAATACACAGGTGTACATGAACTTAATTTTCTCAGCGGTTGCTCATATTATGGCAATGCCAAAAGGTGGTGTTTTAAATATTTAAATTGGCGAATAATTAAATCGATGTCAGTGCTATTGAGTCGTGATTTTCTTTGTAGATGATGTGTTCTCATATTAATGTCTTCGTCCTTCAGCGATATGGAGGAAGAAGAAAGTTTCACTGAGTTAAACTGACTTATACATATGTATACATATCATCACTCTCATTGCCCCAATTCCGAGCATGCACAGTTACTAAAGGGAGCGTGATAATTGATACCTACTTCCGCATTTGTGAAACAATTGTAAAATCATTAATAAATATCAAGCCATAGAGAATTTAAAGCAGCCGCATAGAATTTATAATGATTTTAATTTTACGTAGGATGGGGAAATTTATGTGGGGGGGGGAGTACCAAAAGGGGCGTGTGCATAGCATATATATTTTTTTAAGTTTCCAGTGATTACACCGTGCGACAGTACTTTTTTGACCTGAATAAGATCACATACACATGAAACTAAAGATCGTATGTTAAAAAACTATATACTCAGTTTTTCATTTGGTGATCTTTTCTTATTTTTACAGGACTATTATTTTTCCAAAGTATATAGTTGTCTTAATAGTTTATCTTCTTACTTTTGCGAGTCATACAGTAGCGATACCGGTGTCAAATGAAAGAGAAGAGTATCTGCTAAAAATACTTCAAATTCCATGTTAACAATCATTTAAAATTCATATTTTACTTTTTAAGGGGGGAATTTTAAATGGTTGTTTATGCCGAACTAATACAGATAAAAGCATAATATTTAAATTCATTTAATTTTTTATTTAATTTCACATTTGTATGATTTGTAATAGTACGAAAATAAATTATTTAAACATATATATCCTTTGAAAATTAAATGTTGCAGGAGAAAAGAGAAGACAATTTAAAAAAGTCGTTACACTTGAACCAGTTGATATAGGTCTGATGCGATAGACAAAATGCAGTTAATTGGTTTCAGTTTTTCATTTCCTCCTCCTGTTGACCAGAAGGGACTACAAATTTTCGAAGGATACAGTTTTTTAATAAAATATTTTAAATACTGATTTCAAAACTCTGATATTGGTATAAATGTCAAATTAAAGAAGAGAATATCTGCTAAAAATACCTATGCATCTCTCTGTATTAGTTTATTATTAACCTTTAGTTTATTTACTTTATTCTTTTCTACTTCTTTTTTACTTATGTGATAAACTAATAAGGGTAGAAGCACGAAGTTTGAATTATTTTTAGCAGAGATCCTCGTCTTTAATACTAAGATCAAAGGGAGGGAATAAGAATTTAAAATATTTTTTTGAAAAATTGTATCCCTTGAAATTTGTTAGTCGTTTTAAGGGGCAAACTTATATCATCCGGTTCAAGTGTATTATGTACTGTCGGAATTTTTCATAGCTGCGTGAAATCCATTGCTACTAATTTTTATTTTGGTAAAAATATAAACTGTTCGTTCCTTATACTTGTACTATTTGGCAAAAGTTATTTACATTCGGTTGTCTATGGAGCCATCTCTTTGGGTTCGATTACTTATTGCGCTTGTTCTCGTATTCGAAAGATCTGAAAGTATAATCGAATCATGTATATTAGAGTGGCTTCAAAATAAAAGTTGTGGATGTTCCCGACTAAAATGAAAGATTGTCTTGTTTTACGTGTTCTCCCAAAATAATTCGCTTTTATCATTGTCCGTTCGTGAGCTGGACGCGTTCAAAATAACCTCTATAAATCAGGTTTTTCTTAAATAAAATTCACGGTGTGAATGATATTTAGAAAAAACCTGCTAGAAATTAAAATCTGGTCCGAGCCTATTCAAACCATAAACTTGCAATATGACCCAGTATAAAGACAGATTTATACTATTTTAATGCAATTTTATATGCATTTCTTATAAAAGCAGCAATAACTTGAACATTTTTAGTTCGATTTATGGTTTAGGAAGTTTAGGAATTTGGGTGAAGTTTGGCTTCGGCCAAAAAAAAAAACACCTTCGGTCGAACTCTAAACGATATTTACTAGAATTGATTCCATCGAAATTTCCTTTGATTTGGAATTCAAAATCATGTATTGTTAATAGAGAGTACTGCAGGCTGTAAGCTTCGGCCGATTGGTTTTGGAGATACGTCGGATAATTGATTTGGAAAGATCCAGCAGATTCCAAATCACAAATCTCAAAATTCAATATTAAAATTCCAAAAGATGCAGAGTTTGGCATTTTTATATGTCAAATACTGTGGTGTCAAAAATCAACTTAGTTTTTCTGATGAAGGATGATCTCTATTTCATCATTTATAGAACATTTGAGAGAATTTGTTTTACCATATTACCCTTCTAGAACCTTTATATTACATCGGTACCTAATCACATTTAACATGGCATACCAGAAACTTCTGAAAACCACTCTCTGAATAATATTTAGAACACATGCTGAGCTTTCACAGTATTTTTGATATTTCAGCTATTGGGGTTAAATAGAAAATGCGTTTCGATTTTTCCTTGTCCACCCTACCCCAGACAGATGCTGGATTTTTATCAAAATTGTCATATAATGTTCTTAATGGCCAAATCATATTTTATTGGATAATATAGATCCATGTTTTGAGATAGGCCTCATAAAATTGTTCCATATATATGATAACATCTGAATTTCGTAATCAGAATCATGCATAGGAGAAAGAGTGTTTTTGGTTATCGTACAGTGGGTAGAATTTTAGCCTTTCCTTATTTCTACCAAAGATTTTCTTCATTTGTGTGGCAGCTACTAGCACGGTCACTAGTCAAAAATATTAAAAAAAAAACTAAAAGAACATTGTCAAAAATCAAATTACATATGATTCTGATCATACATATAGAATTTTTAGAATTTCACCTAGACTAGGTCGATTTGTATGGCAATATTTTCCACATTTCATGTGCTTAAAGTGAATATAAACAAGTAAAAATGGCGGTATGTTCGGCCGGGCCGAACTTTATATACCTTCCAACATGGATTGCATTCCACAGAGGATGTCGATTTTCGCAGAAGTGCATTAATACTAGAGGAAAATATAATTTTTTAATAGAAAGGTAGATAGTGGGTGCTACAGTTGGTTGTAATTCCATTCTATTTTAATTCCAAAAGTACACTTTTTTGAAAATCCATTATCAGACTGTACGTCTGTAGCAAAATAACCTAACTTCATGTTTCGACCAATTTTTACCGTAAAAGAAAAAGTACGAATTTGGAAAAAAACTTTTTATTTTGCGTGGCTATGAAGTCAGAGGAATGTATACACCGAATTCCATGATTCCAGCTGCGCCCATTTGGTTGGTACCATCTTTACCCCCTTGACGTTTCTACGCAATTAGAATAGCATCAATCTAGCGGTAGTCGTTTAGTTGGTACTATTTTTATCCCTCTGTACCATTGTATCCCTTGAAAGTACGAATTTCGAAAAATCCGTTTATTTTCCGTGTCTACGCAGTCAGAGGAATGTATACTCCGAATTGCATGACTCTAGCTGCGGTCATTTGGTTGGTACTATTTGTATCCCCTTCTTCCATTCTGACCCCAAAAAGTACGAATTTCGAAAAATTCGTCTATTTCCCGTGTCTACGCAGTCAGCGGAATGTATACTCCGAATTTCATTATTCTAGGTGTAGCCGTTTGGTTGGTACCATTTTTATCCCTCCGTACCCATTGTATTCCTTGAAAGTACGAATTTGAAAAAACCTTTTATTATTCATGTCTACGTAGTCAAAGGAATGTATACTCCGAATTTCATGACTCTAGCTGCTGTCATTTGGTCGGTACTATTTTTATCCCCTTTTTCTATTTTGACCCCAAAAAGTACGAATTTCGAAAAATCAGTTTATTTTCCGTGTCTACACAGTCAGAGGAATTTATACTCCGAATATCATGACTCTAGCTAGTACCATTTGATTGGTACTATTTTTATCCCCTTTTTTTCATTTTAACCCAAGAAAGTACGAATTTTAAAAAATCCGTGTATTTTACTTGTCTATGCAATCAGAGGAATGTATACACCGAATTTCATTATTTTAGGTACAGCCGTTTGGTTGGTACCATTTTTATCCCTCTATTCCCATTTTAGCCCTTAAAAGTACGAATTTGGAAGAAATACTTTTATATTATGTATATACTCTAGCTGTTGTCGTTTAACATGTACCATTTTTATCCCTTTTTTGCCCCATTGTGCACGTTTTTGCTATAAGGGGAATGCGCATACCAAATATCAAGCAAATATAAACGACATATTCAAAAAACATGCTTAAATACGCTAAAATATTAGGGATTATAATGGGTATTTTTAGTCCTTGTTAGGGAAAAATTTTTCCCTTTGGGCCGATTTCGCCCTGTTTCAATCCCATCCGATCTACGACTATAATTTATGGAAAATTAGAACGTCCTAGCTCCTTTCGTTTAGATGATAGCGTGCTTTCAACAGACGTACGGACGGACATGGCTAGATCGTCTTAGAATTTTATGACGATCAAGAATATATATACTTTATAGGGTCTCAGGTCGATATTTCAAGGTGTTACAAACGGAATGACAAAGTTAGGTGGAGGGTATAAAAACGTTATCAAATATCAAAATAGAACCAATGATGAATCTCCGTGTGAGAGCTATATTTTGACTAGGTATCTCGGTCATTTGCCTGGGAGATACCAGAAGGGTATCTGACCCTAAACTTCCAGAAAGCGAAGGAGTAGTAGTTGGATAGCAACACTGATGATTATAGCTCGGATTTTGCATATTTTTGCCATTATTTTTTTTGCACAATTTTTGCATTTGTTTTGTCTATTTTCGACATGTACTCAAATGTTTTATATTTGAATGTTAAAACTTCTAAATGCGAAGTTTGTTCCCAAACGGCTTAGGTCTACTGATGACCATCTTTATAATGGCCAAATTTCTGTGAGTGTATTTACTCTTCATATCCGAAACGTTTTAGGATTTTGCGGTTTATTGAAAATGATAATATTCATTTTGTGGCTATGGCTGTGGCTGTGCATCGGTATTCTTATCTGTTTGTACGTTTCTTTGGAAATGTTCAAGACAATTCCCATCGATATTGACAGGGAGAGAGAGAGAGAAACAGGCAATACAGACTCACAATAATAACCATTCGTAGGAAATTAATTTCGAAAGGAAATTAAATTGAAAAATCAGGAGGGGAACACACAATGGACATATCTAAGTATGAGTGTGTGTGTATGTATATCTGTAACAAATTAAATTAAATTGAATTGATTTGAGATAAGTTTTAAGTATTTGTTTTCGAGTACGAGTAGTTGTTACTCATGCCGTACAGTGGCAGTCACTTGTTCTGACTGCCCATCACCAAGTCACTGACTGCCTCAGGTTTATGCGGCGAATGAATTATCATTGTTCTGTTGTCGAAACTTCACTGTGACAAATTGTTTGCGCTGCTTTGCGGCTTGGCTGGTCTTGTTTATTTATTTGTTCATTTCTGTTTTAATTTTTTCTCTGCTGTGTTGTGAGATATCTTTCAGAGATAATTTCTAAATTAAAATGCCGTACCCAGATTCAAGTGTGTTTGTGCGTGTGTCTATGTGTATGATAGATTGTGATAAAGTAATGCAAAACAAGAGAAAGACAGATTTATGATGTTTGTCGGGAGATAACCACTTTGTAAATGAATAAATTCGGATGTGGAAAAGCGACAGAAATCTTCGAATGCGAAGGTCGTTGGAATCTTTGTGCTGCGTACACCCAATTCCACGATTCTAGCTGCAACAATTTTGTTGGTACTATTTCTCTCCCATTTAGTCCCGCTTTCCCAGTCATTCAGTCACACAACAATTTTTTATAAAGGGTGGACCTAACCTTATTTTATTTTTAAAAATATCAAAGAAATGAAAAAATATTATTTTCGACAAATAATAAATAATTTCTTGATTATGTAGACTAATTCCAAGTGAAACGTAACATACATTTCCCTTAGATTCTCCGATTGTAATGAAAGTTTGCAAATCTATACTTCAAAAAATGCAAAATTATCAGGAATTTTGTCATAAATGTGGAATTTGTGAAAAAAATATTAAAATATTTTTTTTTTCAAATCGCAAAAAAATGCTAGCTCATTAATGGACAGTGATAAAGCTGAAATATCTTGGGACAATGCATTAAACAATCAAAAATTTATTTTAGTTTAGAACGTTCACACCTTTTTCGAAGCCAGCTTGAAGTATGTTGTTTTAATTATTTCTATTAAATATTTTCATTTTCGACTGTAACCACGTTTATAATTTTTGTAGAGTAAAAACCAGGAACTCCATTATCTACAGGATACTTTTTTGATTGGTAAACAATAATGGGAAATTAAGAAAAAAATATTTTTTAAAGATTTGATAGTTTTACATTAAACGAGAAGTAATTTGCTTGAAATTTGACAAAATTGTATTTAATATCCTAACAGAAAAAAGTTAAGACTTTATTTAATTACCTTATCAAAAATCGATTATTATTGACCATTTTTGGAACAAAGTAGCGGTCCTATAATTCGGAAAGGGCATGTTGAGTAGATCATTTTTGTAGAATAAACTTATAGTCCACAGCTGGTCTGAGTTTTTTTACAGTGGGTCAAAATGTTGTTAGTTAAACTCTGAGTATTATTTTTGTGGAATATCTTAATGGGCCAATTTAGTCAGCAATCATGAGTCAAAAATATTTTGTTATTCTCTATATGATAAAAAGTTATGCGGGTTTTTCTAAAGGCACTTTTCACAATTTTTACTAAACAGCCAATATTTATCACTCTTATTCAAAAAAAGGGTCAAATTGGCCAATAAAGAGAGGAGCTAGAGGGTTAAGATCTTCCACAAAAAGTATCCCCAGAAAATTACACAATGTCAAAAAGAATTCTATCAGACATTAACTTACAACACTTTTTTCGCTTAGTATAATGTTCCCTTCGACCAAAAATTAAAATTTTAATCCACTGTAACAAAAAACTCAGACCAGCTGGACTAAAAGTTTATTCTACAAAAATATTCTACTCAACATGCCCTTTCAGAATTATAGGGTCACTATTCTATTCCATTTAAAAAGTCTTAATTTGTTGGACAGTGTTATTAAAAAACAAATAAAAACGGCGTTAAGTTCGGCCGGGACGAACTTTATATACCCTCCACCATGGATTGCATTCCACAGAGGTTGTCGGTTTTCGTAGAAGTGCAGTATTATTACAGGAAAATATAAATTTTGTAATATAGTTTGGCAAATACAAATGTTGAAAAAATAGTTTTACAAATAAATATAATATTTTAATTATTTCAAACCATTAGTTATTTCAAATCAAAAAATAAATATTCTTATATTTATATTTTCAATAAGCTTAAATGCCATAAATATTGGTAGATAGTGTGTGATACAGTTGGTTGTATTTCCATTCTATTTTAATTCCAAAAGTACACATTTTGAAAATCCATTATCAGACGTACATAGTGCAAAATAACCAACTTCATGATTCAACCAATTTTTGCCGTAAAAGTACGAATATGGAAAAATCTTTTTGTTGTGCGTGTCTATGCAGTCAGAGGAATGTATACACCGAATTCCATGATTCCAGCTGCGCCCATTTGGTTGATACCATTTTTACCCCTTTGACGTTTGTACGCAATTAGAATTTCATCATTCTAGCTGTAGTCGTTTAGTTGCTACTATTCACCCCATTCACCCCCTACAAATAAGAATCTCTTTATGGTGCACGTTTTTGCTACAAGATTGCGGATACCAAATACCAAGCAAATATAAACAGAAATATTGAGAAACCATGCTTAAATACGCTAAAATATTAGAGATTATTATGGGTATTTTTAGTCCTTGTGAGGGAAAAATTTTTCCCTTTGGACCGATTTCGCCCCGTTTCAATCCCAACCGATCTACGACTATTAGACGCATTTATGGAAAATTTGAACGTTCTAGCTCTTTTCGTTTAGATGCTAGCGTGCTTTCAACAGACGGAGGACATGGCTAGATCGTGTTAGAATTTTATGACGATCAAGAATATATATACTTTATACGGTCTCAGGTCGATATTTCAAGGTGTTACAAACGGAATGACAAAGTTAGTATACCCCCATCCTGGAGGTGGAGGGTATAATTACATAAATTAAGAACAAAGTTACAAAATATATGTGTTTTAAGATTTGAAAATTGTCTATAAACTAGAAGTAATTTGTTTGAAGTTCGCCCAAAAATTATATTTCTCTCTCTTACCAGAAAATAGTTATGAATTTTTAAAACTATCCCATTATGAAGTAGTAAATATTTGTGACAAAATAGTTTCAGAATCCCAGATAGAGAAAGTTGAAATAAATGCAATTGCAACCTCAAATTGTGGATTTTTGCAACAATTACGGTTTTTTTTGCTACTGACTACATATATGTTATAAGCGACATTGTTTCTTTATACACATGCAAAAGTCCGCCGGATCCTTTGGTTAGATCGCGAGAATGAAATTACAAAAAATAAACAAAATAAAAAATATATTTTTTTTTAAGATTTGATAATTTTATATTAAACTAGAAGTAATTAGTTTGAAATTCACAAAAAATTTTGCGGACCCTATATATCCTATATCTACAGCTTTCTTCTGTTCGGTGACTTATATTGAATTTTGGCGAAAAGGGACTAAAAGACCGCTACTTGAGGAGATATATTTTTATATCCTCCACCTCCAGGATGGGGGTATACTAACTTCGTCATTCCGTTTGTGACACCTTGAAATATCGACCTGGGACTTTATAAAGTCTATATGTTCTTGATCGTCATAAAATTCTAAGATGATCTAGCCATGTCCGTCTGTTGAAAGCACCCTAGCATCTAAACAAAAGGAGCTAGGACGTCCAAATTTTCCACAAATGCGTCTTATAGTCGTAGATAAGTTGGGATTGAAACTGGGCGAAATCGGCGTAAAGGAAAAAAAATCCCTCACAAGGATTAAAAATTCGCATAATAACCCTTAATATTTTAGAGTATTTAAGCATATTTTTCAATTGTCTTCTTGTAATTGCTTGTTATTGGGTATGCGCATTACTCCTGTAACAAAAACGCGCGCCATAAAGTTATATTTATACGTAGGGGGTGAAATGGGACAAAAAGGAATAAAAATGGTACATATTAAACTATAACAGCTAGAAACACGGAATTCGGCGTGTACATTCCTCTATTTGAGTAGATACATATTATAAAAGCATTTTTTCAAAATTCGTACTTTTAAGGGGTAAAATGGGAATAGAGGGATAAAAATGGTACCAATCAAACGGCTGCACATAAAATAACGAAATTCGGTCCATACATTCCTCTGATTGCGTAGACATATAAAATAAACGGATTTTTGAAAATCGTACTTTTTGGGGTTAAAATAAAAAAGGGATAGAAATAGTACCAACTAAATGACCGCAGCTAGAGTCATAAAATTCGGAATATACATTTCTCTGACAGTGTAGACACGAAAAATAAAAGGTTTTTCCAAATTCGTACTTTCAAAGGATACAATGGGTACAGAGGGATGAAAATAGTACCAACTAAACGACTACAGCTGGAAAGATGAAATTCGGTGTGTACATCCCTCTAATGGCGTAGACACGTAAAACGGAGAGATTTTGGAAAGTCGTACTCTTAAGGGGGTCAAATAGAAAAAAGGGGATACAAATGGTTCCAACCAAATGGCCGCAGCTAGAATCATGGAATTCGGTGTATAGATTCCTATGACTCATAGAGTTGAAAAAATAAAACGATTTTTCCAAATTCGTACTTTGGGTAGAATCATGAAGTTAGGTTATCTTGTATTGTGTACGTGGGATATAATGAATTATCAAAATTTGTACTTTTGGAATTAATATAGGATGGAAATACAGCCAACCAAATGATTGTAGCTGAAAATGTTTCCACTACCCCCCAATATTTATTGTATTTAAGCTTTTTTGAAGATTGTTGCCTAACATTTACTCTTTGAATTTACTTGAAATATTATTTCGATATATATAGTATAAACATATTGGTAACCTTGCCTTATAAGAAACGTATAAAATAATTAAAAAATTTTCAGAACCTTGTTATTTTCGAAAATGTTTAATTTTGTTCCACAGAGTAATTATTTATAAACAAAATCTTAATAAAGTTTCGATAAAGTCAAGGCTATGAAACCCAACGAGCCTGCTATCCTCATTGGGTTTCATAGCCTTTTGATCACAATCCTTACTTCAGGGAGTCATTAGGCCCCAGTTTTCTTTTGCAGGTGTGGTTGCTAAGCCATAGCGAATGAGCCTATCGCATTGCAAAACGCTGCCAACAACAGTTGTGACCCTGTGCTGCCACTATAACCTTTAAATTTCTTCGAAGAACAATATGAGCCTGTGAACCTCATTGGGTTTCATAGCCTTTTAACGATGAACATGATTTTCCGCATGATAAAATTTCCGAATATAATATGTACATATTAAGTTGGCGTGTTCTTGTGGGCTTAACAATCAATATGCTCTTAATATGTATGTGCATATGTTTCGGAGAAGTCAACTTTAGTTGACATTCTTTTGAAGTCAGTATATTTCATGGATAAAAGAAAAACAAACGTTGAAACTTAAATTCAAATTTAAACAAACGTAGCCCACAAAAAATGACGACGACGACGTAAAAGAAACAACCTTTAAATCTTAAATTCGCATTTAGAATGAAATTACTTAAGGCGATTTTAATTTTCTCCCCTTACTTTTCATCTTCTTGCTGTGGAAATAAATTCCATGTGGCCGTCCGTCCGTCCGACCGTCTTATGAGAAGACACAAAAAGTGGGTGCTTTCCGTTTTTATGTTCCATTTTTTTGCATACAGAAAATATGCAAAAAATCTTAAGAGATGAAAGGAGAACGAACGAACGATGCTCGAATAAAAGTATTTCTCAAGTAGTGGCACGAGTACATCCACAAGAGCTAAGTTCGAACGCTACAAGAAAAGTGGTAAAAGTGATGCGGGTATAAAAACCAGAGGTGGTTAGCATGGAATACCGAATGAGGTATGGGAATATGCAAATACAAATACAAATGATATGGGCTATTGTTGTTCGGAAAATGTTTGGCTGGCTGGAGGGCAAAGTCGACCACAGTGATACCAAACATCCGTCCGGATGGTATGTATTGGTCCCACTTTCACAGTTTCCAGAAACTGTGGATGTGGACAGAAGAAAACAACGAAAAATAATCTTTTATTCAGTCAAAAGGTAATTTAAGCCGCTTATGAGATCACTTAATTGTATACCATGTAGCTTATGGAGTTTACTTGAAGGCTGCTGGACACACAATAAACATGTTCACCAGACCGGAACCTATTTAAATACCAATGACCAATGGGCAGCAAACTCCTGGGTGTAGGGTGTAGGTGACTTGTCACAATAAACATGTTCATCAGACCGGACCCTATTTAAATACAAATGACCAATGTGGCGAAAACTCCTGGGTATAGGGTGGTTGTTGTCCTCAGGAAATGTTTTTGGGTACTTGGGGGCAAGAACATTTTTCTTAGATCATTTTTAAGGATAAATTAGTATGTAAGGAATTCCATATCAAACCAACGAGATATTTTCGAAAGTCTTACGATTTTGATGAATTTTGGTGAATGCGTTTGCACGTTTTTTTGACAAAAAAAAATGAAAACTGTAGCAAGTTTTGCATCTTTAACGAAATGAGATTTACTCAACCAGTTGTTCTATAAAATATTTTTTTTTCATGAGAATTGTTGGTTTTTGGTTTTTTTTAGTAACACTGACAGACAATTTCATATTTTTAGTGGACCTCAACAAGATCATATACATATTTAGAATTTGCACCTTTTCACAGGACTTTTAATTTCCAATGGATATAGATGTTTTAATAATTTATTTTCGTATTTTTATTAGTCATACAAATGCGATATGACTTTAAAATTAAAGAAAAGAATATATGTTTTAGTATTAACAAGTAAGGAAAGGCTAAAGTCGGGCGGGGCCGACTATATAATACCCTACACCACTCCCTGTGTATGTACCTCGCTTTGATTACTAAACCCAAGTATTTCATGGGAGCAATTTTATGTTGTTCATATAAATTATACAGTTACTATAAATTCATCTTTAGTCAAATTTAACGAATATGGTAAATAATATGGTAATTGATCCAATTATCCGACAGACAAATACAAATTATACAGTAGTAATAGGACCGACATTTCAAAAGGGGGCCTATAACAACATTCTGGGCCTGGTCTAAAAAAAAGATCCGATGTAAGATGTAGTTTCTAGAGCTGTAATAGATCAGAATGGGCCCCGTTTGGGTTATACCAAAGTATGGACATATGGGCATCGCCCAAAAAATTCTCATTGAAATTCAATTCGGTAAAAAAGTGAAATCGGGAGGGATTTTTGCATCCTGTAAATGTATGTGTTTGACAAAAAATGTTAAATTGGAAAGGACATTTGTATGGGGATATATTGAAACCTGGAACGATGTGACCCGTTTTCACCATGTATGTTCATTGGTGAAATATAATAAGTAAAGTTTGGCCAAAATCGTTTAAACATTCGGGAGCAACATTTGTATGAGGGCTATATCTAAATCTGAACCGATCTTACCCACTTGCACTATAGGTTTTTAAGTTGGATTATAAGATGTTGTGCCAATTTTAAAGAAAATCGGGTACAATCTGTCTTTTCTAGAGCAGAAAAAGTGAAATAGGGAGCGACATTTGTATGGGGGCTATATCTAAATCTGAACCGATCTTACCCAATTTCTGCATAGGTGTTTCTAGTTGGATTATAAGATGTTGTACCAAGTTTAAAGAAAATCGGGTACAATATGTGGTTTCTAGAGCGGAAAAAGTGAAATAGGGAGCGACATTTGTATGGGGGCTATATCTAAATCTGAACCGATCTTACCCAATTTCTGCATAGGTGTTTCTAGTTGGATTATAAGATGTTGTACCAAATTTAAAGAAAATCGGGTACAATATGTGGTTTCTAGAGCGGAAAAAGTCAAATCGGGAGCGACATTTGTATGGGGGCTATATCTAAATCTGAACCGATCATTCCCACTTTCAGCATAGGTGTTTCTAGTTCGATTATAAAATGTTGTGCAAATTTTAAAGAAAATCGGGTGCAATATGTGGTTACTAAAGTGGAAAAAGTAAAGTAGGCCTGCGAAGGGGCTACTTTACTTTCGCAGCAATCTTTATGGCAGACGTATCATGAATTTTTTGAGAAATACCTCATTTTTGTGTGAGTTTTGCATACCTTGAAACAAAATCGTTTGTTTGAATTATTTTTAGTTAAATTTAACTTATTTTAAGTTCACATTTTTTCCTAGTACTAAAAGTGTCCTTAGTTTAAGTAAAAAATTTACTTGTTTTTTTCGGTTTAGTTTATATTCACTTGTTTTGAGTAAAAATTCACTTAGTTTCAGAAAATTTTCATGTACTGTCTTGTTATAAAATTTAAATTATTAACTATTTTTTCTTCACTTTTTCCTGCGCATATAGCTAAATGTGAAATCTTCTGAGATATTGGCACAAAAAGAGGAATTTCATGAAATTAGAAATTTCGGCAAAACAATTTTCATTGGAATTGTTAGTTTGTACTGAATGAATACAAATTATTTTTTGTTCTCCTCTCATGAATGTTTATACATATAATATAGTTTGTTGGTTTAATGAACTGCAGCTTAGTATATTTTAATAAAATATGTTTTAAAAATATTTATTTAATACTCACAAAATTATGTAAACATATGATGAATTTGCCTTACCTAAAAATAAAAACAAACAAAAATATTGTTAAAAATAATCATTAAATATATTTACATTTAAATAATAGAACTCAAAAAATAAAATGGTTTTAACAATTTAAAGGTGTCGACAGCTGACACTATCCCTTACCTGTGGTGATCTAAACTCATTTGGAAATGAATTAAAACTTAAAAAACTCAATTATTGGTATTTTATGTTTTTTAAGCATTCCCATTACACGGTGCTGCAATTTAAAAATGTTTAAACCCAATTAAACCGGATGATATACGTATGAAACTATGGGCAAAATGGAGTTAATTGATGTTTTTAGTTTTTCATTTTCTCATCCTGTTGCCTCTTCACAGGAATGCAAATTCAAAAGGATACAATTTTTCAAAAATTTTTTTAAACACTTCGCACTCTTTGATGACGGTATTAGTGTCAAATTAAAGCGAACTCTGTGTACAACTGAAACTTGTGATTTTTTTTAAATTAGAAATAATGCGAAATATTGAACTTTTATGAACATCATATTTTTGGACAATGTCTCTGTGTTATATTCCAAAATTAAGTAGTCATTATTCGTTGTATGAGCTAAGATCCCAATTTATCGCATGCCATTTCAATACAAACTCTGTTTTAACTCCCATCGAAAAAATAACAAAATAAAATTGAATATTCCTAAAAATTTATTTGGTTACAATAAAACCGATATAACATCCATACGGGTAGTAAAAATCAGTTGCAATTTGACAATTGAAAATGTCTTTATAAGCACTTTAAACATAAAAAATATTTACGCTTTAGCCACGCCTAGGTAAAATTAAATACTTTATAACTACCTTACATGTGCGTGAAATCAATTATGTCATTAAGTCATGAAGTTTGATCATGTTTTTACAATTATTAACAAATGTCGATGCTGACTCCAATTGGCACAAACTTCTAGTACTTTCCATAAAAATACTCCGGCGTTAAGCAAAATGTAGGCCCTTCCATACACATGTTCTCTGAGAGTGAGGGTATATATATGTCGGCTTAGTTGACTGGCTCTTTCTTACTTGTTTGTTTTTCAGTTTAAGAAAAAGGTAAAAATTATGTATTAAAAGTTGTTTATTCTTTTATTTTGTAATCTGAGAAACTGTGATTTCAATTTAATTATTTGAACTGTTTTTATCCCAGTTTTGAATGTAATGCAGTGGAGTTTTTTTTTGCAAGTATGTGCGAGAAAGTGTGTGTTTTTTATATGTATGGGCCTAAGACACCCCCAGGGGTACCAAAATGGTTATTTGAGTGCACGGGCATCAAATCCCATCCCATTATTATTTGAAACCACTATGCATGATTAAATTTCCACTCAGATCACAGGATATACACACAGCTAATATTTTGGGCCGCATGTAGGGTGTGAGGATACAAAGAAAAACCCGGGTGAAATGCTCAACCGTTAAATGTCTGCACAGGAAAAGAAACTCAACGAAAGACATTTTTTAATAATACACAAAAGCGAGCAAGACCCAGAGCAGGACGACTGAAAATCGACAGAAAGCGGGCGGCCAAAGAAAGCGAAACTGCAAAAGGAAAAGATGAGAGCGGAGAAGAGCAGAGCAAATTCTAAAAATATTTTCTTTATTCTTTATTCAGGCAGCAGAAAATATAAGGAGCTCAGTCAGTGTCATTGTCAAGTTATAATGACGCCATATAAATCAGCAACGAGCCACAGCAACAATGGCATTAGAGGCGACAGAATCGGCAGAAAAACAAACGACAAGGGCGGGCGGGCGTTCAAGACCACCACAACCCGTGTGGGTGGCAACAGCAACAAACAAGGAAACGGAAGTGTTCTTGGTTTTATTTTTAGTGGTTAAATGGTTTTAGCTTGGCTTGGCTTGGCTGGGTTATTAGTAATCCGCCCATGAACGACAACGACTATGACCGATTAATGCTGGTCTTCTCGTCGGCAGTCGGCTGTGTGTGTGAGTGTGTTTGGCTGAAAGTGTAAGTAATTACATCGGTCTCTGTGTGTGTGTTCAGACACAGAGCCACAGTGTCTATGTATGAGTTGTATGTTAATACTCGTACACGAACAGCATTCTACTCAGCAAGAGTGGCCTGGGCAGAAAGGCGAAAATTTCCAGTCTTTTCCTACACAGAAACAGAAATTCTAATGCAAATATTTAGGTCACTGTTTATAGATTACCAGTGGTGGTAGGTAGTACGACTACTCGACTGACTACATGCTATGATGACAACCAGAACAATAATAGCAACAACACCATTACCACGGGAAGCAGAATCGTGTTGCGGAGCACGTTGAATAAATGTAATTCAATTTTTATGTAAATTTGTTTTCTCGCTTTTTTGTTCTTGTTGTTTGTCTTCCAACATGACTCTATTTATTCTATTTTATTAAAACTTCATGTCGTTCGAATCTTGCAGCAGCAGCAGCAACAGCTGTTGTTGTTTTTGCGGTTTCCCTTTTTGGAATTTTAATGAGTCAAGGTATTCTGAGCGAGCCTGAAAGTATGCTAGCCAAATTTTTAGTTATTGTGTGTTTACACGGTCATTCGCTTGAGTGTGTGTGTGTTACCTATAGAATAATAACAAGTGTAAATAATACGATACAAAGTAAATGTCTGTTAGTTATAAATATCTATAATGCATCGAAAGTAAATACTTTCGACGTTAGTTGGCCAATAAAAGAGCAGTTAAGCAAGCTTATTCAGATTGAAAATAATGAGATTTCAGTTAAATTTGTATTGCGAGTTGTACCTTTTAGATTTTCCCATTTTTTGCAACAAAAATTTGTGAAAGAACTGTCTGTGTCTATATCGAAAAACATATGAGTCATTCCATGTCAAGCAGTACGGTTTTTTAACTAGATAGCTGCGATTGTTTTGAAAGTTTGTGTATGTATTCTTCTCATAAAAATATTGTATACGTATTTTTGGAAAAAAATTGATTTTTTTCACGAGTTATGACCAAATACAGTGAAAAATCATCAAAATTATAATTTTTTTCATTAGTTTATAACATAAGGTATAAAAACAAGAAAAATCCAAGAAAAAAGGTAATGGAAAATATTTTTTTTTATTTTTTTGTAGTGTGACATTGCACCATCAGAAAAAAATTGAAAAAAATACATCTTCCCATAAACAATTTTTCTTTGATTTTTCATTGTTAAACTAATGAAAAAATTATAATTTTGGTGATTTTTCACTGTACTTGTGGTTGATTTTGTAAAAAATAAATCGTAAAAAATAGAAGCCATCATTTCACCACTCACACAGTCGCTTAAAAATAGAACATAAGCACACTACTTTAAAATTTCAACAAAATGGATCGGTGTAATCATTTCGAAAATCAAAATAAAAGAATTAAAATTCCAAAAACTTTAAAAAATCTAACCCTGCTATAACACGCCACTTCAATATCTTAAAAGTAATTGAAATTACCTTCAAAACAAGGTTTAAAACCTTAAAATCCGTTAAGGCGATTGAATGAACATAGCTTTTGTAAAAAGTAGTTTTTTTCACTGTTAAATTGGTCATAATTCGTGAAAAAAAAATAATTTTTTTTAAAAAACCTATACAATATTTTTATGAGAAGAATACATACACAAACTTTCAAAACATTCGATCGCAGCTATCGAGGTCAAAAACCGTGCCGCTTGACATGGAATGACTCATATTAATTTTTCAAAAATATTTTTTTAATTTTTAACTAAAAATCCAATAATCGTCGAGGTATTTCTGTATGTCATTTTGACAGTATAAATCCGATCATTATAGTTGTACGTTTAACAGAAGGTAGTGGTGAGCGGTACAAATCTTTCCTTCACGTAGAAGTAGTGGTTCTTTAACAAACTGTTTTTATAAGTATAGGGTTTTGTTGGTACGAAAAATTCATGAAAAATTGGAGAAAATCTCCAAAAAAATATTTTGTATTATTTTTCTTAGCAAGCTATTCTAAAGAAGAAAAAACAATGCTTATTTTGATCTTTGTTTTTTTAATATATTGTTTTTCTGGCGCAATAAAAACCCATTGATAACAGAGTTAATAAATATATTTGTTATTTTCTAATAGCTTCCCAACGAAGAATACAAGTTATATTTCAAGAAGATCTCTGGATTCGTATTTTTCATGGTTTTTATATTTTAAAAACTATTTTTTTCAATTTTTGGCGACTGTTCAGAAAATCGAAAGCCCTTTTTTTCGTTGGTTTTATGAATCAGTATGACTCAATACGAATAAAAATATTTTTTTAGGTCTCGGACACAAAATGTTGTTTTTGGTTGCATTGTGTTATCTAGAAAAATTTACCTTGGGGCTCATTATGTTTTTTAATTTTTAAATAAATATTTGAAATATTTTCATTAAAAATTTGAAATATTCAAATTCACATTTTTTTTGGTACATAATAATGAACAATATTGATTTGATTGTCGCCTCAAGCATCAACTGGTTTCGACAGTTACAAAAGCTTATGTCAATTTATGAGGGAGGTACCAGAAAGGGTGTGACAATCCGCCCATATTTTAGGTGAATGCAATGCCTATAAAAACATTGCCGAACGTCAAATTTCAGAGTATTCCGATCATCCGTATATTAGTTTTAGCAGCTTTAGTTTTACGTAGCTAAGGGTGATTTGTATGGGAGGTACTTGAAAGGGCGTGGAAATCCCCTCCATATATATTGCTGATTCAGCATTTACGTTTGGAAGTTACATCGGTTTTAATTTAACATAGGAATATAGCAATTTTGTGGGGGAGGTACCAGGAGGGGCATGGCAATTTCACACATCTTCGAACTTACTTACTTGTTTCATTTTATTCTTACAGGTATTGAAATAAAACATTTTGTTTTATTTTATATCTGGTATCCTAACGAAGAAAACAAATCATATTTGAAGAAATCTATGGATACATGTTGAACTTATTAATTTGAATATTAAGGAATGAAAATGTTTGAAACAGTGGTTGCGGAAGCGTATTTTTAATTGTTTTTTGTAAAAATGTATTTTTTTCAGATTTCTTATAGCTAGTATTTCCGGATTTTTTATATTTTTTTCATGTTATTTCTTTTTGTTGGAGTTAGTTCCACTATTTCGACTAAATAATGATGCGCTCACATTTATTATCTACGATAGACAATAATATATTTCTTATTATTTTTCTTATTTTTATCATATTTTAATGGGTCCAAATACATTTAAATTTATCGCACAAACTCTCTGCAAAATGGTTGTTAGATTTAATATGTTAGTTCACCTTAACGTATGAGTCATATTTGAATTCAATTGAATATTAATCATACGCAGTAGTGGAATTAGATTCTTTCTTCGCTATATTAAGGCTGTTTTTCTTTAAGTCGGTATAACAAGCTGCGATAACAAAAACGTTAATAAAAATTTATTTTTTTGCTCAAAATAAAAATATTTTTTCACATTGTCGCCAACTACAATATAAATATTTGTATCAAAACAAATTTTCAAAAAAAATTATTTTGTGTTGACTTTTTTGGACTTAGCCTAGATAACCATAAATTTGACTTATACTATTTTTAATATAAAATATTTTTTTTTTAAATTGTTTTCATAAACACATTTATATTGCTGTTGGCGATAATTTAAAAAAATAAGTTTTTATTTTGAGTCAAATTTTAACTTTTTATTTATTCATATTATAGATGGCTTCACCCCAAAGTATTCTAACACGACATAGTACTTTTTGTAGGGAGATATCACTTTTGAATTTGGCTCCCTTCCTGTAAAAATCTCGAGTTTCGAAGTCAATCCTATCAACAATGTTCTAACATATATAACTAACTTAACGTATTACAATAAGTTTTCTGATGTACAGTGCTCGATGATCGCAACAACCTATTATCGCAACTGCTCGTTGTTTGCAACCAACTTAATATTAGCATTGGAGTCTTTATGAGCACAACATATGGTCTCGATTATCGCAACTTCTATTCAAAAGATATAATTGTTTTCTATTTTCGGGATAGAAACTTTGAATTTAACCAAGGACGACGCTGAATTAGAAGGACCGCGCATTACTAAGAACCCATAAGTAGGGAAATTTGCAGCTATATTTACAAGAATTGATCCCATCAATTGCATATCTCGTTTGTGTTTTCTTGGATAATCAAAGTTTTCGTGAAATCAAAATTCTAAATTGGTATTCAAACCGCGAACTATAACACATTTATAGAATGTCAGATTGTGTGATTTCAAAATCCAATAGAGGTGCTATTTCACGAGATGTCGAAAGAAATATTGAAAAATATTGTTTTAGAATTTGTGAATGCTAAAGCATAAAGAGAGAGAAAGATTCGCCGACTCCCCAAATCTAGAGTCCTATTTTCATACCTTTGCAATATCGTGTTAATAAATCTGAATAAATACAAACGTAATGATGTAAACAGTTCAATAAATCTATTGAGTTTATTCTGAGAAAATTATACAAAGCTCAATTTGGGGTTTAGTTATCGCAACTAATGCAGTTATTGCAACAGGCATGAGCAGTAATTAGTTGCGAGCTCGTACTGTATTTTGGTTTGATTGTCTCGAAAGCGATTTTAAATTTATGATATATTATTTTAAAATTTTTAAAACAGATTTCCAATTTTGGGACAATGCCTGCTTATATATTAAATTATAGGTAAGTAAGAGGCTATAAATGTTGTTTTCACTTAGAAACAACGGCATAGAAACATCCGGCAACAAATTGAAAATAAATTTATTTTATTTATTGGCACGAAAGACCTATAAAAATAGAAAAGGAATATTTATTTTTTTTTATCTATTTATAATAGCGAAAGCAATGAATATTGGATTTCTATTTTTATTGGTGTATTCCTAAATGTTATTTAAACAAAAAATATAAAAACATGATTTTTAAATCCTTTTACGTCTACAAGAGGGTATTTGAGATGTTTTGAAACAAAATCACTTCTGCTGATACAAAAAACCCATAAGTGATGTGTATTTGAACTTGATATTCTCCCATGAATTTTACTCATAACTTGGAAATTGACACCCTGCATTTACAGAACCAACCAAATTAGGTTATAGCACGGCAGTTCAACAAGTAGACGATTTCAAATAAAAAGGTTCTAGGAAAAGCAGTCTTATTTCTTATATTACGATGTTTCTTATATTACGATGTTTCCTGTCAATGTGTCATTCAATTTTTGTTTGAACAACAAAACAATGAATTTCATAAGTTGTTTAACCTTTATTTTTGGGTGGAAACCCCCACGAAAGAAACCCAAAAAATACTGTGGAACATCTGCTCCATCGGAAACAATTGTCGTTTATGGTATTGTACAATTTAAACTTGGTCATACAAGCGCGATTTATGAGCACCATACAGGACAACCAAATATTAAGCGCAATTCCAGAAATGAACAACAATCTTGTGATACATTTTACTTAACATTTTCGTATGAGAATGACGTCGTTATGATGGATTCCGCGTTTGTTGCGAGCCTGATCAAAGGGCGGTGTTTACTAAGGAATGCACATGTAGCTGAAGGGTATTACTGATTCCGTCCTGCCGTATTAATTATTTATTAAATTCCATGCCAGATTACAATTTAATATTTAACACTTGATTGAATCATTTAAATTTAGGTTGACGAACTGCGATAAGATAAGTCGTACTTATGCAATGAACTTTATAAAAAATAAATGCAATGCGAGAGCTCAGCTCAAATAACAACAACAATTAAGCAAAGTTCTCGCTGAACATTATCTGCAAAGGAAGCAAAATGCAAAACAATGAAACAGGTATACAAATATAATAAATCAAGAAAATAACACTGGGTACAAAACGATGTAACAAATTTTATAATTATGAGTGGTTTCCGCTAAAAGAGTCAACTATTTTCTTGAGTGAAATGAAGACAAAATAAAAATAAAAATAAAAATAAAAATAAAAATAAAAATAAAAATAAAAATAAAAATAAAAATAAAAATAAAAATAAAAATAAAAATAAAAATAAAAATAAAAATAAAAATAAAAATAAAAATAAAAATAAAAATAAAAATAAAAATAAAAATAAAAATAAAAATAAAAATAAAAATAAAAATAAAAATAAAAATAAAAATAAAAATAAAAATAAAAATAAAAATAAAAATAAAAATAAAAATAAAAATAAAAATAAAAATAAAAATAAAAATAAAAATAAAAATAAAAATAAAAATAAAAATAAAAATAAAAATAAAAATAAAAATAAAAATAAAAATAAAAATAAAAATAAAAATAAAAATAAAAATAAAAATAAAAATAAAAATAAAAATAAAAATAAAAATAAAAATAAAAATAAAAATAAAAATAAAAATAAAAATAAAAATAAAAATAAAAATAAAAATAAAAATAAAAATAAAAATAAAAATAAAAATAAAAATAAAAATAAAAATAAAAATAAAAATAAAAATAAAAATAAAAATAAAAATAAAAATAAAAATAAAAATAAAAATAAAAATAAAAATAAAAATAAAAATAAAAATAAAAATAAAAATAAAAATAAAAATAAAAATAAAAATAAAAATAAAAATAAAAATAAAAATAAAAATAAAAATAAAAATAAAAATAAAAATAAAAATAAAAATAAAAATAAAAATAAAAATAAAAATAAAAATAAAAATAAAAATAAAAATAAAAATAAAAATAAAAATAAAAATAAAAATAAAAATAAAAATAAAAATAAAAATAAAAATAAAAATAAAAATAAAAATAAAAATAAAAATAAAAATAAAAATAAAAATAAAAATAAAAATAAAAATAAAAATAAAAATAAAAATAAAAATAAAAATAAAAATAAAAATAAAAATAAAAATAAAAATAAAAATAAAAATAAAAATAAAAATAAAAATAAAAATAAAAATAAAAATAAAAATAAAAATAAAAATAAAAATAAAAATAAAAATAAAAATAAAAATAAAAATAAAAATAAAAATAAAAATAAAAATAAAAATAAAAATAAAAATAAAAATAAAAATAAAAATAAAAATAAAAATAAAAATAAAAATAAAAATAAAAATAAAAATAAAAATAAAAATAAAAATAAAAATAAAAATAAAAATAAAAATAAAAATAAAAATAAAAATAAAAATAAAAATAAAAATAAAAATAAAAATAAAAATAAAAATAAAAATAAAAATAAAAATAAAAATAAAAATAAAAATAAAAATAAAAATAAAAATAAAAATAAAAATAAAAATAAAAATAAAAATAAAAATAAAAATAAAAATAAAAATAAAAATAAAAATAAAAATAAAAATAAAAATAAAAATAAAAATAAAAATAAAAATAAAAATAAAAATAAAAATAAAAATAAAAATAAAAATAAAAATAAAAATAAAAATAAAAATAAAAATAAAAATAAAAATAAAAATAAAAATAAAAATAAAAATAAAAATAAAAATAAAAATAAAAATAAAAATATCCCAGATTTTTTTAAATCTCATCCTACACAAAAAAAAGAAATATTGACTCATTTTTTGGAGGGTGGGGATTTTTTTGTCCATACACTGGAAAAATTATGTATAAAAAGCTTATCAACGACTGCAATTCTGACAGTTATTGCAGTTCACATGGAGCTGTTCGACACACTCTTGCATCTCTCGTCGGAGACTGAAACGACATTTCGTTCAATAAATAATTTTCTGATTTATTATCTACTGTGGACGGGAGGCGATGGCGGCGGCGGTGGCCAACATCAACTTTCATTTCTCTCAATGAACCAGCTGGCCACTGATGATGTCTACGATTCGGGCATTGCCAAATATCCAATTGAAAACATTCCACATGCCACGGTGCCACAAGATTTTAACAATTATCGTGAACAACATCTGCAAGGATATTGGGAGGTGAAATCCGAAGGAGACTATTTAGGTGTTTCGCTGAAGATGGCATTTCCCATCTCCAAAAGTGTCAAGTTAAAGGGCGTCAATGGCAACTGGTGCTACTTGACCAAATACCGAAGATACTTGGACGGCAAAGAATTCTATTTCATACAGATAACACAAATCTTCAATGGCTACATAAATCGTAATTCGTATAAGGCACTCAGCGAGCTATTGCAATACATTAAATTGAATTTCCCCGGGTTGTATGTTATAACGGGTGACTTCAATGTACAGGGTCATGAAAAAGTCTTCGAACACTTTCTGGGCTCCACCGAATATCACATCTGTCCGTTTTATAAGACCATAACGTGCAACGATAACGAGGGACTCGCATCGCCCGATGGTCTTGTGGTATCGAAAATATTGTATCCACGTTTGGAGTATGCGGTGGACTTTTATCCTGGCTATTCGTATCAACACTTTATTGTCTCGGCTCGACTGTATCCCAAGTCAACGGCAGCAGGAACTTTTGATGTAACAACTGCAGGCTTTAAGAATTTTTTGGAAATTCTCAAGACGAAACATGGAAATCGTGAAAATTTTATTGGAAATGCTGGCATTTTTGATAAAAATGACAGTGGCATGCTGGGGTCGGCTGAGAATATTCATGAGGTGACCATAAGTGGCAAAGGACCGAAAACATTTACGGCTGTGCAATTGACTAAAATCATTAATAGGTAAATTAATTAAAAAGAAACTTTAAATAGTGATTTTTGTTTTCAAATATAGCCTTTTCTGTTTATTTTAAATATATATATATATATAAAGTTCGCTCATATGGTTTAAAAGATATGATAGAATAAAATGTGTTCTATAATGTGCTGTGATTGCAAACTTCTTTGGAAGAAAAAAAGGTTGCTCGGTCGTGCTAGTTGGTATAATGAAATGAAAGGTAAGACTCCATACTATCAATTAAAATTAAAAAAGTTTAAATAATTAATAATCTTTTATAAACTCATAAAATTTATCTCCAAATTCATGAAATTTTTAATTTTAAAAAATTACAAAAAGATATAGAATAAATAAAAGATTATAGAAATTATAGATTAAAGTTCTCCAGAAGGTATGATAGAGTTGCAACAAATACAGATGTTTTTCATCGACTTCTAGTATCGTCAGATCCTTTTATAAGTAGCATTAGATGTCAACCCCGTAAACAGGTTCTAGAACTTGATGATATAATTACAGAAATAATAGATGATGAATAAAAGTCTATATTTAAATGCAAGTACGGAAATTTATTTATAAAATAATTAGTTTTGCTAAAGAAACAAAAAGTTTTGGGAAAAAATATAATATGGGTTATGTGGGCGTTAATTGAGGTAATAAAATCTTCTGTGCCAAATTTCAAAAAGTTTGGCCCAAAAATAAATTTGGGTTCTATGGGCGGTGGGTGGTGGGCGTGGCCAATTTTGATGAAACTTTATTTTATTCTTAATTGAGGTAATAAAAGGCTCTGTGCCAAATTTCAAAAAGTTTGGGCCGCAAATAATTGTTGGGTTCTATGGGCGGTGGCTTCTGGGCGTGGCCAATTTTGATGAAACTTTATTTTATTCTTAATTGAGGTAATAAAAGGCTCTGTGCGAAATTTCAAAAAGTTTGGGCCAAAAATAAATGTTGGGTTCTGTGGGCGGTGGGTACTGGGTGTGACCAATGTTGATGAAACTTTATATTTTTCTTAATTGAGCTAACCAAACGCTCAGAACACAATTTCAACATTCTACAAGCACTCCTTATATTTTTTGCCAAACTTTGTATGAACGAATCCCTCTGTGTGGCGTCTACAATTTCATATATTTTTTAAATCCTGGAATACAGTATTATTTGCCTTATTCAGAAGTACAATTTGCAAAATTTTCTTAAAATCGGAGAGCCTACGGAGTATTTCTGTTCCGTTTCCCATAGAATTTACATATTTGACATAAAAGTCTACAGGTGGAAATTTTTTGAAAATATTCACTATTTTTTGCACAGCCACCTGAGGAAATCTTTCTCAGGGTGTAAATCATGATAGTGGTAGTAATAAATGTCACCATGCCATTTGTAAATAAATTAGCATTCTATAAAATATAGCTCTTGACTCAGGAGAATATCCCAGTTCAAACTGGGATATTAATAATAATAAATATATAAAGACTAGCAGTACCCGCTGCTTCGCACGCGAAAAAGCCAGTTATTTGTTAACATTATCCGTCTTAGTTTTTGGATAGTATTTATTTAATTTTCTTTTGGTGGATATAGATAAATCTAAAATAGTAATATGGAAACCTCCTATTAGCTAGCACTCACACACGTTGTCTACGTTGTCAGAGAAATTTAAACACAAAATTTCACGACTATAGCTGAAATATTTTAGTTAGTACTATTATTATCCCGCTCATTGTTTATAAGTACAATCTTAGAAAAATTCGTTTAGATTTGCGCTTCTCGTTGTCAGTGGAACTTACACTCCACATTTCACGACTATAGCTCCAATACTTTAGTTGGTACTACTTTTATCCCTTGTTGCTCATCCCCTATAAGAAAATTTCAAAAAATCCATGCGCTTTACAAACAGTTTACACTCCAAATTTCCTATATAGCTGCAATTCTTAAATTGGAACCCTTTTTGTCCCGCCTACCCCCTAAAAAGTACAAATTTCGAAAAAATCTATTTTACTTCAATTCTATATGGTCAGAGGAATTTACATACTAAATTTCGCGATTCTAGCTGTAATATTTTAGTTGGTACCATTTTTATTCCTTTTTGTCCCGCTCGCTTCTTAAAAGTACAAATTTCGAAAAATCCAATTTTACTTCGTTTCTATATGGTCAGAAGAATTTACATACCACATTTCACGATTCTAGCTGTAATTCTTTAGTTGGTACCATTTTTATCCCTTTTTGTCCCGCTCTCCCCTTAAAAGTACAAATTTCGAAAAATCAAATTTTACTTCGTTTCTATATCGTCAGAGGAATTTACATACCACATTTCACGATTCTAGCTGTAATACTTTAGTTGGTAAAATTTTTATCCCTTTTTGTACCACTCGTGCCTTAAAAGTACAAGTTTCGAAAAATTCAATTTTACTTCGTTTCTATATGGTCAGAGGAATTTACATACCAAATTTCACGTTTCTAGCTGTAATACTTTAGTTGGTACCATTTTTATCCCTTTTTGTCCCGCTTGCCCCTTAAAAGTACAAATTTCGAAAAATCCAATTTTACTTCTTTTCTATATGGTCAGAGGAATTTGCATACCAAATTTCACGTTTCTAGCTGTAATACTTTAGTTGGTACCATTTTTATCCCTTTTTGTCCCGCTCGTGCCTTAAAAGTACAAGTTTCGAAAAATCAAATTTTACTTCGTTTCTATATCGTCAGAGGAATTTACATACCACATTTCACGATTCTAGCTGTAATACTTTAGTTGGTAAAATTTTTATCCCTTTTTGTCCCACTCGTGCCTTAAAAGTACAAGTTTCGAAAAATCCAATATTACTTCGTTTCTATATGGTCAGAAGAATTTACATACCACATTTCACGATTCTAGCTGTAATTCTTTAGTTGGTACCATTTTTATCCCTTTTTGTCCCGCTCTCCCCTTAAAAGTACAAATTTCGAAAAATCAAATTTTACTTCGTTTCTATATCGTCAGAGGAATTTACATACCACATTTCACGATTCTAGCTGTAATACTTTAGTTGGTAAAATTTTTATCCCTTTTTGTCCCACTCGTGCCTTAAAAGTACAAGTTTCGAAAAATTCAATTTTACTTCGTTTCTATATGGTCAGAGGAATTTACATACCAAATTTCACGTTTCTAGCTGTAATACTTTAGTTGGTACCATTTTTATCCCTTTTTGTCCCGCTCGTCCCTTAAAAGTACAAATTTCGAAAAATCCAATTTTACTTCGTTTCTATATGGTCAGAGGAATTTACATACCAAATTTCACGTTTCTAGCTGTAATACTTTAGTTGGTAACATTTTTATCCTTTTTTGTCCCGCTCGTGCCTTAAAAGTACAAGTTTCGAAAAATCCAATTTTACTTCGTTATTATATGGTCAGAGGAATTTACAAACCAAATTTAACGTTTCTAGCTGTAATACTTTAGTTGGTACCATTTTTATCCCTTTTTGTCCCGCTCGTGCCTTAAAAGTACAAGTTTCGAAAAATCCAATTTTACTTCGTTTCTATATGGTCAGAGGAATTTACATACCAAATTTCACGTTTCTAGCTGTAATACTTTAGTTGGTACCATTTTTATCCCTTTTTGTCCCGCTCGTCCCTTAAAAGTACAAATTTTTAAAAATCCAATTTTACTTCGTTTCTATATGGTCAGAGGAATTTACATACCAAATTTCACGTTTCTAGCTGTAATACTTTAGTTGGTACCATTTTTATTCCTTTTTGTCCCGCTCGTGCCTTAAAAGTACAAGTTTCGAAAAATCCAATTTTACTTCGTTTCTATATGGTCAGAGGAATTTACATACCAAATTTCACGTTTCTAGCTGTAATACTTTAGTTGGTACCATTTTTATCCCTTTTTGTCCCGCTCGTCCCTTAAAAGTACAAATTTTGAAAAATCCAATTTCACTTCGTTTCTATATGGTCAGAGGAATTTACATAACAAATTTCACGTTTCTAGCTGTAATACTTTAGTTGGTACCATTTTTATCCCTTTTTGTCCCGCTCGTCCCTTAAAAGTACAAATTTTGAAAAATCCAATTTTACTTCGTTTCTATATGGTCAGAGGAATTTACATACCAAATTTCACGTTTCTAGCTGTAATGCTTTAGTTGGTACCATTTTTATTCCTTTTTGTCCCGCTCGTGCCTTAAAAGTACAAGTTTCGAAAAATCCAATTTTACTTCGTTTCTATATGGTCAGAGGAATTTACATACCAAATTTCACGTTTCTAGCTGTAATACTTTAGTTGGTACCATTTTTATCCCATTTTGTCCTGCTCGTGCCTTAAAAGTACAAATTTCGAAAAATCCAATTTTACTTCGTTTCTATATGGTCAGAGGAATTTACATACCAAATTTCACGTTTCTAGCTGTAATACTTTAGTTGGTACCATTTTTATCCCTTTTTGTCCCGCTCCTCCCTTAAAAGTACAAATTTCGAAAAAATTCAATTTTACTTCGTTTCTATATGGTCTGAGGAATTTACATACCAAATTTCACGTTTCTAGCTGTAATACTTTAGTTGGTACCATTTTTATCCCTTTTTGTCCCGCTCGTCCCTTAAAAGTACAAATTTCGAAAAATCCCTATTTGTAGCTCGTCTGCATGGTCATTGCAAGGAACTCACCGAATTTCATGTTTATAGCTACTGCCGTTTAGTCAGGACGAAGGTTCGATGTTTATCCCTCTTTGGGCCATTTTATCCCCTAAAAGTACGAATTTCGTAAAACCCTTTCTTAGTCGACGTCTACATCATATTTGGGAACTACCCTGAAAATTTCATGACCCTGGCTTCAGCCGTTTGGTCTGGGGGCTGGTCAATGATAAGTCAGTCAGTCAGTCAGTCAGTCAGTAACGCAACTCTTTTATATATATAGATTAAGGGTTCATTTTTCTCAGCATTCAGTTCAATGGTTTTGCAACTTTTACTCCTTATTGTATAGAACTTTGATTTAGGTTGGAGTAATCCTTCCAAAACCATTAATAACAATGTTGACAGACTCGAAACTCATGTCTGGTATGCCCACTACCAAGTGAAATGCTTTGCATAAATTTTGTTGTTGTTTCTATTTATTAGAATGCTCTCGAGCCCGAACTGAACTCAAGTTCTGTAATATATATATTTTTATTATTTTTCCCCTTTTCGCCTTTTTTACATACATTTTTTATTCACTATTTAAATTTTTGGGTCCTTCCTTCTCATATCCAAATATTTCCTTTTGCGGTTCCTAATAGTTATTTAAGAATTTTTCTCTTGTCATAATAACAATGGTATCAATCAGTATCCACGCGTTCTTGCTATAACAAAAGCAAAGCCATATAAAAATGCCAATAACTTTAAATCATATGACCAACATTTCATTGACACGCATACCACGTAGATTGGGTTGCTGCGAGAGTAGTGTTATTTTGGGAGATTTGTTTTTTTCTTCTTTATGCAGTATCTTTATCATTAGCAATCACTACGTTTCCAAAGGCGCCTTGAAAACTTGAATTTAATATACAAAAAATATGAGTGGGGTCGAGGGTATGTGGCAACTGGTTCGGTCCATTTTATATTTGTCACTTTGCAACAATATTTTCCTCCTGTATGACACATTGTGTGATGTGTGTCCGTGCAAAAAAAGTTCTTCCTTTCGAGTAATTGTTTTCTCATTTAGCAACCCTCAATTTCAATTTTCCACCGCATTTTGTAATTACTCAATTTTCTTTAGTATTTTCCTTCGTTTATTAAGGTTGTGTAAATATACTTTTGGGATAAAAATAAATTCAGTAGCGCGAGCGAATATTGCCAACAGTTTCCCCGTAACTTCTCCCACCTCCCAAGTTGTGGGGACGGAGGGGCACCATCGAAAAACAATTTGAAAAATAATATTATTTTTGTGTGCGCTACACTTTTGAAGGTGTTATTAGCGACTTGTGAGGGAACTTGATGAAGACATGCGAGAACGTTTTAAACGGTTAAAGCGACGTATATATTCTCAGTGTTCTAATTCGAGCATAGTGGTAAGTAAGTGCTGCATTTTTATTTAAAATTTATCAAAATGCTGGTAAGTATCAAGTTATAGGGGATTCAAAGCACCAGTATACAAGTTATCTCAATGATGTCGACATTTGTGGCGTGGTTTTGCTACAATACACCCGACTTCGACTGAGGTACCTTTACTCCTAGGACAATTTGGAGCATAAGACCGAATACACCAAATTAAATTAAATTGAAATTTTTAAATCGTTTTGCTGCTGGTTAAATTTGGAACGCATATTTTATTAACACTGGATTTATAAATCGCTGCACTGTGGTTCAACATCATTTTTTTAATTAATTCCGCAAATTTTGAACGGAAAAATATATCTAGACAAAGTTTTACATGCTTAGAGCAGAGGTGTTTTCCAGATGATGGATATGGGGCCACAAGGGATCCATGTCAAATTATAGACGCCTCAGGCAAAAAATCCAATCGATCGAGGGTCAGAAGAAAACAATTTATTAGCCGGAATTATTAGTTTAGCACAGGTACTTTGCGTTTCGAGAATTAATTGGCAATACAATTATTATGAAATTGAACATATTCTTAGGAACAAAAAAAATATTGGAAAAATAATTTTATAAATAAATATAATATTTTTATTATTTTAAACCGCGCTTATAAGGCTACCAACTCGTTTATACTATATATATCGAAAAAATACTTGAATTCAAAATTAATTCCAAAAGTACAAATTTTGAAACTCCATTATGTGACGTATACAGGGCAAGATAACCTAACTAACATCACTGTTCGCCAATTTTTGCCGTAAAAGTAAAAAGGTTCGAATTTTGAAAAATCTTTTAATTTTGCGTGTCTATGCAGTCCATGATTCTAGCTGCGACCATTTGGTTGGTACCATTTTTATCCCTTTAAAAAATTAAATACCCCTTAAGAGTACGGCTTTCGAAAATCTCTTTATTTTACGTGCCTACGTAATTAGTATGATGTACATACCGAATTTCATCATTATACCTGTAGCCATTTAGTGAGTACTATTTTTATCCCTCTGATCTCACTGTATCCCTTGAATGTACGAATTTGGGAAAACCATTTATTTTTCGTGTCTACGGATTCAGAGGAATGAATACTCCGAATTTCATGACTTTATCTGTGGTCATTGGGTTGGTACTATTTTTATCTCCTTTATCCATTTTAACCCCAAAGAGTACGAATTTTGAAAAATGCCTTTAATTTATGTGTCTATGCAGTCAGAGGAATGTATACACCGAATTCCATGATTCTAGCTGCGGCCATTTGCTTGGTACCATTTTTTATCTCTCTATTTACATTTTAGCCCTTAAAAGTACGAATTTGGAAAAAATACTTTTATATTATGTATCTACTCAATTAGAGGAATGTAGACACCGACCGGCACAACATCTTATGATCTAACTAGAAACTCCGATGCTGAAAGTGGGTAAGATCGGTTAAGATTAAGATATAGCCCCCATACAAATGTCGCTCCCGATTTGACTTTTTCAGATCTGGAAACAGCATATTGTTCCCTATTTTCTTTAAAATTGGCACAACATCTTATAATCCAACTAAAAACACCTGTGGTGAAAGTGGGTAATATCGGTTCAGATTTAGATATAGCCCCCATACAAATGTCGCTCCCGATTTTACTTTTTCCGCTCTAGAAACCGCATATTGTTCCCTATTTTCTTTAAAATTGGCACAACATCTTATGATCCAACTAGAAACACCGATGCTGAAAGTGGGTAAGATCGGTTCAGATTAATATATAGCCCCCATACAAATGTCGCTCCCGATTTTACTTTTTCCGCTCTAGAAACCGCATATTGTTCCCTATTTTCTTTAAAATTGGCACAACATCTTATGATCCAACTAGAAACACCGATGCTGAAAGTGGGTAAGATCGGTTCAGATTAATATATAGCCCACATACAAATGTGGTGGTGAATTGATGGCAATGAAAAATCCAAGAAAAATTAGGTTACGGTAAAATATTTATTTTTTTAATTTTTTCTGATGATCTGATCTCACACTACAAAAGAATTAAATTTTTCCATAACCTATTTTTTCTTGGATTTTTCATTGTTTTTATATATTGTGTTTATGAACTAATAAAAATAATAATTTTGATTTAATTTTTTCAATATAATTATGGTTGATTTTGTAAAAATAAAATAGAAAAAAATAGAAGCCATCAATTCACCACTTTCAAACTCACACAGTCGCTTAAAAATTGACCTAAGCATACTACTTTAAAACTCCAACAAAATGGATTAGTTTGGAAAATCAAAATAAAAGAACTAAAATTGCAAAAACCTAAAAAAATCTAACCCTAATTGAAATTACCTTCAAAAAAGCTATAACACATTAAAATCGTTAAAGTATTTCAGGAGATACAGGCGATTGAATGAGTATGAAGTAGTATTTTTTCACTGTTAAATTGGTCATAACTCGTAAAAAAAGATTTTCAAATATTTTTCCAAAAATACGTATATATACTTTTATGAGAAGAATACAGACACAAACTTTCAAAACAATCGCAACTATCGATGTCAAAAACCGTACCGCTTGACATGGAATGACTCAATTATTTAATTTTTCGTAATTACACTATGAAAAAATTAAATTAAATTAGACATTTTTGTCCCAGGTACCTTTAATAATAGTGGGAATAATACACTTTGTATATATTAGTTCCACTGCGGGTGCAGTCAAAGGTAATTACAATGTCCACAAATGTTGTGAATTACATTTTCACATAGAAACAGTGGTTTAGGAGCAGCCTCCAAAAAATTGGGAAAATTATTATTTTTTTAAATCTAATTTTGTGGCACGAAAAAAACATCAAAAATAGAAAAAAATCGGAAACGCATTTTGAATTATTTTAAAATTTGGCTATTTTAACTAAACACAACAACTTCGGTCATAATAAACAAAAATATCGATTTGCAAAAAATGTTTGTTTAGTCTTTTTTATATTTTGGTAACGATATGTAAAAAATTTATGGACGCAAAAGATTTTTTTTAAATAATGATTTTCTTAATTTTTGTACAGTACATAGAAACAGCGGTGTAAAAGAATATATTGTTTTAGTTTGTAATAGCTGGCATCTTAACGAAGAAAATAAAATCAAGTAAAAACGGCGTTAAGTTCGGTCGGGCCGAACTTTTTATACCCTCTACCATTGATCGCATTCCATAGAGGATGTCGATTTTCGTAGAAGTGCAGTAATATTACAGGAAAAGATAATTTTTTATATAGCCAAATCAAAACAAATACAAATATTAAAAAAATAATTTTATAAATAAATATAATATTTTAAAAATTTCAAACCACGCTTATGAGGCAAGGCTACCAATACGTCAATTCAAAAAATAATTATTCTTCTCTTTATATTTTCAAAAAGCTTAAATACCATAAATATTGGTAGATAGTGGGTGCTACAGTTGGTTGTATTCCCATTATATTTTAATTCCAAAAGTACAAATTTTGAAAATCCATTATCATACGTACATAATGCAAAATAACCTAACTTCAAGATTCAACCAATTTTTGTCGTAAAAGAAAAAGTACGAATTTGGAAAAAAAAAACACTTTTTATTTTGCGTGTCTATGCAGTCAGAGGAATGTATACACCGAATTCCATGACTCCAGCTGCGGCTATTTGGTTGGTACCATTTTTACCCCCTTAAGAGTACGACAATCTCTTTATTTGACGTTTCTACCCAATTAGAATTTCATTATTCTAGGTGTAGCCGTTTGGTTGGTACCATTTTTATCCCTCTGTACCCATTGTATCCCTTGAAAGTATGAAATTGGAAAAAACTTTTATTTTCCATGTCTACGTAGTCAAAGGAATGTCTACTCCGAATTTCATGACTCTAGCTGCGGTCATTTGATTGGTACTATTTTTATCCCCTTTTTTCATTTTAACCCCAAAAATTACGAATTTTGAAAATTCCGTGTATATTAGGTGTCCATGCAATCAGAGGAATGTATACACTGAATTTGATTATTCTAGGGGCAGCCGTTTGGTTGGTACCATCCTCTCCCACTTTACATTTTACCTCTATTCCCATTTTACCCCTTAAAAGTACTAATTTGGAAAAAATACTTTTATATTTTGTATCTACTCTATTAGAGGAATGTACCGAATTTCGTGTTTCTAGCTGTTGTCGTTTAATATGTACCATTTTTATCCCTTTTTTGTCCCATTTTACCCCCTACAAATAAGAATCACTTTATGGTGTACGTTTTTGTTATCGGGGGAATGTGCATTAGGGCGTACCTCAAAAAAAAAGTTCGCCGTACACCTTCGAATATGAAGTATTATTGAAAGGTAGTTTCAAAAAAAAAAATTTTATTTTTTTATGCCGAACGTA
Source organism: Polietes domitor (assembly GCA_947397865.1). Taxonomy (NCBI): domain Eukaryota; kingdom Metazoa; phylum Arthropoda; class Insecta; order Diptera; family Muscidae; genus Polietes; species Polietes domitor. The sequence continues at coordinate 53,574,423 of OX377620.1, forward strand.
GGGGTCGCGCTTTTACATTTTTCTATATAACTTGTATTTATAAACGGATTTTAAAGTGTGATACATCGATGTTTTTGTCTCGACGAGGCCGATTTTTTTGTCTTTGAAGTCATTGAGCTCAAGCACCCCCTTCTGGTACTTACCCATCATTTCTCAGTTGCTACTACCCTAATGTACCACTCTAATAATCGAAAATTAAAGCTCGCATAAAATCATGAATCATGTTTGAGCTCAATGACTTCAAAGACAAAAAAATCGGACAAAAACATCGATGTATCACACTTTAAAATCCGTTTATAAATGCAGAAGTTATATAGAAAAATGTAAAAGCGCGACCCCTACGTTCGGCATAAAAAAATAAAAAATTTTTTTTTGAAACTACCTTTCAATAATACTTCATATTCGAAGGTGTACGGCGAACTTTTTTTTTTTTGCTTGTAACCTGGTACGCTCTAATGTGCATACCCAATATCAAGTAAGTGCAAGCAGACATATTGAAAAAATATGCTTAAATACTCTAAAATATTAGGGATTAATATGGTTATTTTTAATCCTTGTGAGAAAAATTTTTTCCCCTTTATAAGACGCATTTATAGAAAATTTTAACGTTCTAGCTTCTTTCGTTTAGATGCTACCGTGCTTTCAACAGACGGACGGACATGGCTAGATCGTCTTAGAATTTTATGACGATCAAGAATATATATACTTTATAGGGTCTCAGGCCGATATTTCAAGGTGTTACAAACGGAATGACAAAGTTAGTATACCCCCATCCAGGAGGTGGAGGGTGTAAAAAATAATTACTTAATACTAATTTAACAAATTTTCCGATGGTTAGAGAATATATTTTGGCTTTTTTATGTATATTTTTATTTTTTGTGCTAAAATTCCAATTTTCGTCAAAGGTACTTTTAAATATAAGTCCAGTAGTACCCACTGGTACTAGTCACTTACTGAGGCAGCGTAATTATCCAGTTTTAAAGAAAAACGGACCTACTATGTACAAGTACGTGCGCTTGTTTTGTAGTGTGAACTCGCACCAGAAAACGATATATATATATATAAGAATCTTCTTAAGCAATTTTTGAAACTGGTTCTTTTTTGTCTATTTCCAATCCTAACCGATCTGCAACTATTATTATTACATGTTCTTGAAGTAGTGTTGTCTGTGCAACTCCCATATTTTAGTTGAGGGTTGCAATGCTGTCGTTCTTATTCACCTTAACCTCTCACGTCTGCTCTAGAATGAATGACGAACAAATACTACCAATTAATGTAAATGTGGGACAAGGTTATACCACAGTACGGCGAGATACAGGCACGAAGAAATGCGGTGACATTTTCCATAAAACTATTGGAGTAGTTCCGTAATATAACTAAATACTTCGTGCTGGTTGCTGCTGCTGCTGGCTGTCAGCCAAGTGTATCGAAATGAGAATCGGAAACTGTTTTCCAATAACAATAACTACAACAGCAACAACAGCTGTAATCGTAAAATAAGCAATAACAACGACAACCGAGCAGAGCGGAGCAGTCACTCCAGCCGTCCGTGTCTGTTGATCATTTACATTTCGCATTCGCTGATGTTTACATAAAAATAAATGTAAATACATTTTATTTATTTATTTGTTTGTTTCTTCCGCTGCTTCTTGATGACTTCTGCTGCTGCTGCTTCTTCGGTTACTTTGTTTGCCATTGAAATTGTGTAGAGAGTACACTTGAGCGGGTACCTACCTACCCGAGCAACTGGCACAAATATTAAATAATAATAATACCTGTATTTGCCCATTTTTGTATATCCGGGACAGACGCAGTAAATGCTATACTCTTATTTTCACTGTTATTGTTGTTGCTGCTGTTATTATTGTCGTTGTTACCATTATCAAAAAGCCAAATATTGTCGCACGTAATGAGGCGACAATGTTGACGATGCCTTGCACGAATTTCGAATTGTGAAAGTATTTTTGGTTGATTGTTATAATTTAGATTTTTCTTCACCAAATGTGTCAAATCAGAACATGAAGATGGTTGATGAAATTAAGGAAGGTGTTAACTTAATAAATTTGTCATCCATTTACACAAATACTGAAATACGTAGAAGGTTCGTAATATCAAGGACACATAATTTAGAGCCGATGTTTGGTGCATTGGATTTGAATAATTGGGATTCGTTATCGCACAAAGATCCTGAATGGAAAAAGGGGTCTCATCTGTCCGTGATATCATTTTATATTCAGGACCTACTGTTTATAGACACTTCCGAGCGGATGATGTATTTTTAGAGAAGCTTTACACATTATTATTACTCTTAAATGAGGCCACAATTATTCCGAAACCTCCACTGAAAATAGTCACGGTAGGCGCACACAAACATTCCACATCAGGTCGATTTGGAATCATGTTTTAATTTTTCTTTAACTTTTCTTAACTTGAGCCACTCTAGTTGTCGATAAATCGTAGTATGATATGTTAAAAATTGAGTGCTTTAGCTATTCCATATTTGTAGCCTAATTTATCAAACCAAATATCAGAGATGTAGTCTATATTGATTTGTCAGTTGCGGTGATCATATCAATCGTGTTATATCGACTTAACCAAATATCAGAGATGTAGTCTATATTGATTTGTCAGTTGCGGTGATCATATCAATCGTGTTATATCGACTTAATTACTTCTACTTCACGATATATCACATCGGGAATCGATACTGCATCAAATACATTTTCGGGTAGGGCACGCCCAGCGTTATCTGTGCTATAAATTTTATTCACCCAATATATTCCGTTTGGTTTCGGTGGTCTCAGTATTTTTAGCATAATGGACACAAAAATATGCATCTACAAAATTCAAGATTGTATGAATTTTAGAGACATCTGAAATATGCGGGGGCCAAATTCGGATAGGGCACGCCCAGGGCTATCTGTGCTATACATTTTATTCACCCAATATTTTCCGTTTGGTTTCGGGGGGCTCAGTATTTTTAGCTTGATGGACTCAAAAATATGCATCTACAAAATTCAAGATTGTATGAATTTTAGAGACATCTGAAATATGTGGGGGCCAAATTCGGATAGGACACGCCCAGGGCTATCTGTGCTATACATTTTATTCACCCAATATTTTCCGTTTCGTTTGGGTGGCTCAGTATTTTTAGCTTGATGGGCTCAAAAATATGCATCTACAAAATTCAAGAATTTTAGAGACATCTGAAATATGTGGGGGCCAAATTCGGATAGGGCACGCCCAGGGCTATCTGTGCTATAAATTTGATTCACCCAATATTTTCCGTTTGGTTACTATAAACTCCCATAGTTACCCTCCATCAGAATTTATTTCCTCTGTTAACTCCTAACAGAGCTCTGTTAACATCGCTGTTTCACATACATAATTGACATTTTAATAATTGCCTCAGAATAAACTCAATAGATTTATTGAAGTGTTTACAGCCTTTCGTTTGGATTTATTTAGATTTATTAACACGAGATTGCAAAGGTATTAAAGTAGGACTATAGATTTGGGGAGTTGGCGAATTGTTTCTGAATAGATAATATCTGTCTCTCTCTTTAGGCTTTAGCTTTCACAAATTCTAAAGATATATTTTTCAATATTTCTTTCGATATCTCGTGAAATAGTATGACTATTGGACTTTGAAATCACAATAACTGACATACTGTAAATTTGTTATAGTTCTCGGCTTGGATATCAACTTTGAAATTTTGATTTCACGAACACTTTGATTACCTAAGGAAACTCAAACGAGATTTGCAATCGATGGGATCAATTCTTGTAAATATCGCTGTAAGTTTCCACACTTCCGAGTCGGCTGGGACAATTATATGGGTTCTTAGAAATGCGCGGTCCTTCGAATCGTGTCGTCGTCGTCCTTGGTTAAATTCAAAGTATCTTCATCTATCGCGAAAACATAAAACATTTATAACTTTTGAATAGAAGTTGCGATAATGCGAGACAATAAGTTGCTCTTCTAAAGACTCCAATATTAATACTAAGTTGGTTGAAAAGAACGAGCAGTTGCGATAATAGGTGGTTGAGATCATCGAGCTCGCGCTGTAATTGACATCTTAGTACCAGGCTTAATAATGTTGAAATTATACCAAAGTAAACCCAAATTAAAATTATCTATTAACTATTTTTCGAAGTTAGGACACGCTCTGAATTCGATTTCGCTTTATTTGGAATATTTTACTGATTTTTTCCTCAAACCAAACCTCTAGAGGAAAATTTAAAAATACGTTCAATTGAAAGAAAATCGAGGAAAATGTTTACCCAAGTTTCAAATAAATGATTTTATTTCAGAGTATACAAAAATTTTACAACAGATTTATATATAGCTCCCATACAGATTTCGCTCCCGATTTCAGTTTTTCCGCTCAAAAAAACACATATTTTAACCGAGTTTTGTTTCAAATTTGCTACAGCACCTTATATTTCATCTAGAAACATCTATGGTAAAAGTGAGTCAGATCGATTCAGCTTTATATATAGGCCCCATAAAAATGGCACTCCCGATTTGACTTTTTCCGCTCTAGAAACTATATAGTTTAACCGATGTTCTGTCACGTCATATTTCATCTATGGTAAAAGTGACCCACGTCAGGTTCTAATGTAACCCTCATACAAATGCCCTTCCGCATTAACTTTTTTCTCTCAGACACATATCATTACAGGTTTTGATCTAATTTGAAAGAATACGAGAATATTTCAGCTGGAAACATATATTGTGAAAGAAGGTGGCATCGGTTAACAACATAGTACCCGAACAAAAATCCTTCCCGATTTCACTTTCTTCCCCCAATTCAGTTGTAATGGGGTAGAAAGTGAAGGGTATCATATAGTCAGCCCCGCCCGACTTTAGCCTTTTTTTAGATTTTGAAAATTGAAAGCATTTAATTTCTTTTTCGACTTTTTTGACCTGTTTCTTATGATTTTCATGAGCTTTTGCGCTCAGGAAGTAACACGAAAAGATCTAGAATAAAACAAGTAAGGAAAGGCTAAAGTCGGGCGGGGCCGACTATATGATACACTCCCCTTTCTATCCGAATACAATTCAATTCGTTAAAAAAGTGAAAACTTGAAGAATTTGTGTATGTTTCCTAATCATAGACTAATATGACTTGACCTAATTGGTCGAATCGAGTAGAATATTTGTATCGGGGCTATATACAAACATGGATATGAATACACAATAAGTTCTTGCAGTTCAAGTATAACGTGCTATGTTCAATTTGAAGAAATTCGGTGAAAATTGGTGGTTTCTGTATGGGAGCTATATGTAAATCTGAACCGATCTAACTTATTTTCGCCATGGGTATTTCTAGTTGAAATATAAGATATTTTGCAAGATTTGAATAAGATCTGATAAAATATGTTGTTTCTAGAGCAGAAAATGTCAAATCGGAAGCGAAATTTGAATGGGAGCTATAATAAATATGAACCGATCTGACTTTTTTTCACCATACGTGTTCCTAGATTAAATATAAGATGTTTTGCCAAATTTGAAGACAATCTGATAAAATGTGTGGTTGCTAGAGCGGAAAAACTCAAATTGAGAGTGAAATTTATATGGGAGCTATATCTAAATCTGAACCAGTTTTCTTCAAATTAAATAGCGTAAATTGCAAAAACGATTCAAAAAGCGATTCTAAGTCGATCGGTATAATTAACAATGGGTCTATCTAGAGATGGGCGCGTGAATGATTATTGGCTCACGTTCACGCACGCTCACGAAGGAAAAAAATTTAATCACGCACGAAGAAAATAATATATGCTTTACACCACTTATTTCATATTCTAAATCGAAGTGAGTTACGCCTCGCAAATCCGAAAATTATATTATTTAAATCACTGAGGTTTGTCTTAAATTCAAATTTTTAAAGTAGTATTAAAAATTGTAGACCTAAAGTAGGACACTGACATAAAATCCAATTAGAAAACAAAGATATCACTTATTTGATTTTTTTAAGTGAACTAACACTAAGGGGGTCTCCCATATAAATGCAGTGCATAGTTTTGGCACAAGCAATACTTGCCTAAATAATAGAAAAATTAGAAATTATTCGTGCATTGAAGCACTTTGTTTTAGAAATAAATAAATGTATATATATATATATATATATGAATTTTATTTTGAATGGAAAATTTCGGATTTTTAGACCAAATAAAATGAAAAAAATAAATAAATATGTGTCACTCACGAAAAAATCACGTGAATCACGCAAAAATTAGAATCACGCACGCTCACGTGAATAAAATAAATTTTGCTCACGCGTGAATCACGTTATTCACGCAACTCACGTGAGCCGCGCCCATCTCTAGGTCTATCTCCCTTCCTTTTGGGTGTTACAAACAAATGCTCAAAGACATAATACTCTCGTGGAGTGTATAAATACAACAAAGTTGTGCAAATGAGTGAGTCATTGAAGGGAGTTTTATTGATATTCAGGTATACGAACATTAAATAATGTCAACGTTCACTCCGGAATCAAAATAAGGTATTATTGGGGTTTGTGGGCATAGTAATGACAAATTAACTCCGACTGGCATATAATTTAGCTTCAGCATAAAGTGCACATCTTATTTCATTATTCTAGCTACAGTTTTATTCCTTCCTCCATTTTGATCCTAAAAGTACGAATTTTGCGCGTCTACGCAGTCAGACGAGTATAAGCACTGGATTTCCTGATTCTAGCTACAGCCGCTTGGTTGGTACCAATTTTATCCCATTTTGATCCTAAAGGTACGATGTCAAAAGATATCTTCACACGAAGTCTACGCAGTCAGAGTAAATTGGACACAAAATTTCACTATTCTAACTGCAGCCGTCTGGATGGTACTATTTTTGTCTGCACAGTCAGATGAATGTATACAACGAATTTCATGATTTCAACTTCAGCGGATTGGTCGGTACCATTTTTATCCCTTTTTTAATTGTATCCATAAAAAGTAAAAATATCTCTATTTTTCGTGTCTGCGCAATTATAGGGATGTACACACTGAATTTCATATTTCTAGGTGTTTGGTACCATTTTTATCCCATTTATAAATTTTTGTCCCCATACATTTTTATTTAATTTTTGTTGGATTCACGCTTCAAGAGCATGTAGGCCGCAAATTTGCTTAAATAATCTGAATATTATTTTCAGTCCTTTCAATCTGCAACCATAAGACACATTTATGGAAAATTTGAACATCTTGGCTAATTTCGTTCGGGAAATAGCGTGCTTTCAACATACAGACATGGCTAGATCTTCTTAGAATTTTATCACGAACATTTCAATGTGTTACAAACGAAATGACAAAGTGAATATATCCCCATCCTAAGGTGGAGGGTATACAAATCATTATGTTGTTTTGTATTCTAACGAAGAAATCAAGGTCTATTTGAAGGAAATCTATGGAAAAAGTGTAATTTATGACTTTTCTAGTAGAAGTAAGAGAATTAAAAAAAATCAAGTGAATTTTGTACATAAATAGATTTCGCCATTCGTACATTCGACACGTATTTCTGCAAGAAGGATCATAGCTTAAAAATATCAGTGTAAACAAATAAATAGTTGCGTTCGCTATAATTGAATCTGCTAAATCTTAACATTTAGGAATTGCCAGGCTTAGGATAGGCATATAGACCAGTACGGTATGATATCGTATTCTCGCTTATCTTATAAGGGAAAGTCCCCTCCATATATTTACCATGCTCACATACATACATACATGTTGAGCAATTTGTAGGCATTCACCACTTCTCCTTCCGAATAAATTAATAAGAAAAGTATATCATATCGAATCGCTTATTTTTATACGCATTTAAGCGATTACCTTGCATTGAGACTGAAATATACAGGCTTATAAATAATATAATAATCTGAGACAATATTTACTCATGTCAATGACAACAACTTGCATGAATATCAATCGAAAAATATAACATTCTAGATAACATTGCTAATGACCCTTTAAGTGACACAGCCAAATGCATTTGTACTTATGCATGGGCGTGTGTTCGTTTGTGCCTTTTATGACACATACACATACACACACACTACTAAATAAATAAATGAATAAATAAATATATGGGTGAACACTTTATTATCATCTTTTATTACTTTGGCTGTCCAATATTTCTGTTGACACTTTGCAACTGAAGTCAACGGAACCCAGTCCGCTGGGGTTTGGGGGGCGGGTAGGTGGCAGACTAACAACATTTGTAGTGTCTGTCAAAAGTTAATGCATGCGTGTGTGTGGTGTGAGTTATACACCGGGGATTACAAGTGCGTATTTGTGTGTGAGCCTGTTTAAATCCACCCACACACACACATACATACACCTGGGCCTATTTTCATTAATTCACTTTTAGTATCATCGTCGTCGTTACACCGTGTTTGTGGAGGAACAAACGAGGCAATTCACATTAAGAGTCTGTTAAACAGAACGCACAGAAATGCTAGTATTAGTCCTAGTAGAGAAACATAGCTTTTGGTCATCTCTCTAAACGTGGCTTTAATAGTTCAGAAATGTTTTCAAAGAGTATGCAATTTTATCAGACACAATCTATCAATTGCCAAAATCTCTCCCGAATTTAGTCCCTCGTTAAATATCTTCAATAGTTTCGAAAATATATAAATTTTATATTGGAACCATACATATACATATATATATATACATTAGGCTGGGTCGCAGTCCATACAAATGGAAAAACAAGTTCCAGTCACCACACGAAAATAAAGTTTGGATTGTTTAATGATGCTTTGTAAAATATTTCGTTCCGAGATCAAGCCATCTGTGAGCTAAACGCTCCTGAAAATAACCCTACAAATCATGTTTATCCGGTGTAAATTTTTTATACACTCCACATCCAGGATGGGGGTATATTCACTTTCTCATTCCGCTTGTAAGACCTTGAAATATTCCACGGAGACCCCATAAAGTATATATATTCTGTATCCTGGTAAAATTCTAAGACGATTTAGCCATGTCCGTCTGTCTGTCTGTTGAAAGCACGATAGAGGCCGAACGAAATGAGCTAGGAGGTCCAATTTTTCCCTAAATATGTCTTATGGTTGCAGATCGGTTGGGATTGAAACTGGGCAAAATCGGCCAAGAGGGAAAAAATTTTCCCTAATTTCCAATTTTATACACTTGAAATTTGTTTCGTACCTTCCTCCAGTAACGTATAATCATAAAAAAGTACAAAAAAAATTTAGTGGATTAAATAGGACAAAAGGGATAAAAATAGTACCTTTGATACGACAACAGCTAGAAACATGAAATTCGGTGTGTACGTTCCTATAATTACGTAGACAAGTAAAATATAAAGATTTTTTGAAATTTGTACTTTTAAGGGATACAATTGGTAAAGGGGGGTAAAAATGGTACCAACCAAACCGCTGCAGATCAAAAATCATGAAATTCGGTGTATGCATTTATCTGACTGTGTAGACGTGAAACATAAAGAATTTCTTCGAAAATTGTACTTTTAGGCGTAAAATGGGGCGAAAGGGATAAAAATGGTACCAATTAAACGGTTGCATTGTGACTGTGTAGACACGAAAAATAAAGATATCTTTCGATATTCGTACTATTAGGATAAAAACGGGATAAAATTGATAGCTAGAATAATGAAATTCAGTGGTTATACTCGTCTGTCTTCGTAGACACGCACAATATGAGTATTTCTCCCAAAACGTACTTTAAGGTCAACATTTAAACTTACTTCACTTCTTTGTAAAGTCGACAGGCGGTAATCCACCGGTAATTCTATGGAATGCACTCCGTGGTGGAGGGTATATAAGATTCGGCCCGGCCGAACTTAACGCCTTTTTACTTGTTTGGATTAAATTTGTTACCATTTTTTTTTCCGAAATAAAAGACCCTTGAAAGCACTTTAAATAAAAATTTTGATTCTTGTCTTAGAGTAACTTATTGGTCGAATTATTGGACGTTTATAGTATTTTTATGTGGATTTTCACTGTGACTACTGAAAACTTTTTCGTATTTGGTGGTAGTATTTTATTAAAACTAAATAGCTACAGTCAATACCTATCGAAAGATGCCTAAATGATGAACATCGGAATGAAATTGACGCCGCAGCGCTCATTTTTGTAAAAAGTGTTTGAAAATTTTGGCTCTGAAAACCACCGCCTGCATTAAATTATTTCACAATATTGGAGTCAGGACGTTATTTTTCGTCCATTATTCATCATTCAGGCATCATTTGAAAGGTATTGATTCCTCCTATTTATTTTTCATTACAGCTCTTACAAATGTTTCCAAGAAATATGAGTTTTTAGCTGTCACCTTGAAACCCCGCAAAAAATCAATATAAACGCCCAATAATTCAACCAATGAGTTATTCTAAGACAAGAATAAAAAAATTTTTATTTAAGGTGCTTCCAAGGGTCTGTTAATTCAGAAAAAAAATTTTGGACAAAAATGCAACATAAAAAAATTACACTGGAAAAACATAATTTTTAGAGGTGTTTTCAGGATTGACGAAATATTTTGTAGATCATCATTAAACAATCCAATCTTCATTTCTGGGGGGGGGGGTGACCGCGGCAATTTATTTTCGTGACCCATCCTAATATACATAAACATATATTATGTGGTGTATATTGCCTAGTTTTCGACATGTGTAAACATATGTATGTTAATAAACATTGTCACCCGCATTTAGACATACATAAGCCATGTGACATGTCATTTAAACTTTTCGACGTAGTCTTAAGCCGACACAAACACAGTGTTTATGTTTGACTTTTATTAATGTTTGTAAGAAAGGCATTGAACGCAAACAAACGTAACCGACTTTTCTATTTATTTTTTCATATATCATCCATTTCCCATTCCAAGTAATTCTTGTTTTAGAAAATTAGTATTAGAAAAATCAGAAACAAGTTGAAGGAACAATTTTACATCAAAACACGTTAACAAAGTCTATGAAAAAAAAAATAATTTGCAAAGTAATTAGATATTTATTTATTTTTAAACTTGTTACTGATCCAGGATCTCTTAAATTTGATTATATATATTGTATATATCACAAAACGACGCTGCTATTTTATGGCTCCTTTTACAAAATATCATTTATGTTCCGGTTTATTTGGTGTCGATCACTTGTACGATTTGTTTGAGGGATCAGTTGGGGAAGCCACATATGTGGGCTCTCTATCAACGCATTCATTGGTGGTTCATGATCACTTCAGATTATCTGTAAAGTGTTCCTTCTAAAGCACTAAGAAGTTAAATTTATGAAAGGTTCGTATTCAATAGCGTCCATCAATGGCCGATAAATGTTAGTTCTACCAATAGTCATAGGAATAAGTGTTAAATCCGATCGGGATACTTATAATTGGGTCCTCCACGTATTGGTATTTCTTGGTGTCAGAATCATTTAGAATGATATAATTTATAATACTCTATTAAATTAAATACGCTTTTTATTTAATAATATAGTTATTCATAACAAACAAAAAAACGAAACCGGTTTAATCCGGTCGACTAGGTTTGCAAACAAACCGAAGCCCGACGAAAACCAAAAATAGATCCTTTATTACTCAACATTTGCTCGGTTTTTGGAATATTCTTGAAAAAAAGTGATGTAGAAATTAAGTCCAGTCAAATACTTCGATCGTTTGCACGGATTTAAGTGGTCCACTACATAAATTCGATTATTAGCGATTAAATTGGCCATTTATTAGTCTTGTGAGCATGTCTATTTTGGTCTAGTGATCTCAATCAAAAACTCAATTTTGCATTTTTCTGGCTACGTTCCGCCCTTTTGCACTTCAGGTGACAATATAATTTTGTACACAGGGTTTTCGAGGCTTTACTTGTCTGCTACGTGCATGTGTGTATATGTTTTTATATGTTAATTTATATTGTTTTCTTTGTATTGTGTTGTCGTAATGAAATTGCTGAAATGGCAAATTGTCTACCAACAGACTTGACAAACATCAAAAGGTCCTTACATCCTTAAATAGGTGTCGCACACACGCGCACACCCAGACGCAGTACAGTCAGACAGCCAACATATAATTTTTATCGTTCTGCGTAATATTTCGCATATAAAAGTTTCGTGTTATTTTTTCGGCTTTATTTCATGGGAATTTCGTTTGTTTTTCTTTTGTTCACACAACATTTTCAACAACATGTTTATTAACATTTATGTATGTTAATAAACATTGTCACCCGCATTTAGACATACATAAGCCATGTGACATGTCATTTAAACTTTTCGACGTAGTCTTAAGCCGACACAAACACAGTGTTTATGTTTGACTTTTATTAATGTTTGTAAGAAAGGCATTGAACGCAAACAAACGTAACCGACTTTTCTATTTATTTTTTCATATATCATCCATTTCCCATTCCAAGTAATTCTTGTTTTAGAAAATTAGTATTAGAAAAATCAGAAACAAGTTGAAGGAACAATTTTACATCAAAACACGTTAACAAAGTCTATGAAAAAAAAAATAATTTGCAAAGTAATTAGATATTTATTTATTTTTAAACTTGTTACTGATCCAGGATCTCTTAAATTTGATTATATATATTGTATATATCACAAAACGACGCTGCTATTTTATGGCTCCTTTTACAAAATATCATTTATGTTCCGGTTTATTTGGTGTCGATCACTTGTACGATTTGTTTGAGGGATCAGTTGGGGAAGCCACATATGTGGGCTCTCTATCAACGCATTCATTGGTGGTTCATGATCACTTCAGATTATCTGTAAAGTGTTCCTTCTAAAGCACTAAGAAGTTAAATTTATGAAAGGTTCGTATTCAATAGCGTCCATCAATGGCCGATAAATGTTAGTTCTACCAATAGTCATAGGAATAAGTGTTAAATCCGATCGGGATACTTATAATTGGGTCCTCCACGTATTGGTATTTCTTGGTGTCAGAATCATTTAGAATGATATAATTTATAATACTATATTAAATTAAATATAGTTATTCATACCAACCAAAAAATCGAAACCGGTTAAATCCGGCTATTTTCAGTCGGCTTTAAGCGACTAAGTTTGCAAACAAACCGAAAACCAAAAATAGTTATTTTATTACTCAACATTTGCTCGGTTTTTGAAATATTCTTGAAAAAAAGTGATGTAGAAATTATGTCCAGTCAAATACTTCGATCGTTTGCACGGATTTAAGTGGTTCACTACATAAATTCGATTATTAGCGATTAAATTGGTCATTTTTTGTATTAGTCTTGTGAGCATGTCTATTTTGGTCTAGTGATCTCAATCAAAAACTCAATTTTGTATTTTGTGGCTACGTTCCGCCCTTTTGCACTTCAGGTGACAATATAATTTTGTACGTGTGTGTATATGTTTTTATATGTTAATTTATATTGTTTTCTTTGCATTGTGTTGTCGTAATGAAATTGCTGAAATGGCAAATTGTCTACCAACAGACTTGACAAACATCAAAAGGTCCTTACATCCTTAAATAGGTGTCGCACACACGCACACACCCAGACGCAGTACAGTCAGACAGCCAACATATAATTTTTATCGTTCTGCGTAATATTTCGCATATAAAAGTTTCGTGTTATTTTTTCGGCTTTATTTCGTGGGAATTTTGTTTGTTTTTCTTTTGTTCACACAACATTTTCTTTGCTCTTTGTAATGGAACTAACTAACTAGAGCAAACGATGTGTTAATGTGTCAATAAATTTCGATAAATAACTTTTACTTTTTTCGGAAATATTGAAATTTTATTCAAAGTGTTTTATTAATGTTCGAGAGAAGTGATTTACATAATGTAAACAATTGTTGAATGTTGAGGAACTACTTCTCCACGTGAAGCTGTAATTTTACCGAAATGAAGGTATATGAAGTAGAAACTTTGAAGTATTTCAGAAAGTCCAAAATTTGTTAATTCATCAAAAAACTGAGTGTGGTAAATATGGAAGCGGCAAAGAAATTTATTTGTTATCAGTTTTATCCATCTCTGTTTTTGGATAGTATTTATTGAATTTTCTTTTGGTGGATATAGATAAATCTAAAATAGTAATTTGGAAACCTCCTATTTGATAGCACTCATATACAGTCAAAGGAATGTACTTGTCGATGTGCACTATTTTTGCTGTACTCCCTTTGTTTGAACTCACTTCGTATTTTCATCATTTTCTACCCAGTTTTGGACAAACAATTACAACCATTTATATTCTCATCTCATGTTTCTAGATTCAGCCAGCCACTTTATAACTTTTTGCAGCGATTTCCCAAAAACTACACAAATCGCTATAGGTAACATGTGTTTTGCTTCCCCTAAAAACATGTACTTTATGTGGTAATACGTTTATCTCTTGTCGTCCCGCATCATCCTAATAAGTAAAAATTTTGAAATATCCATTTATGTTCCGCGTTTACGTAATTAAAGGGCTGTAAACCATTTGTCCCGCGCACCCCTAAAAATTACAAATTTCGACAAATCCAATTTGACTGCGCTTCTACATGGTTGGTTCTAGTTGCAATACTTTAGTTGGCACCATTTGTATCCCCCTTTGTCCGCTCACCCCTTAAAAGTACAAATCCAATACTTTAGTTGCTACCACCTTTATTCCTTTTTGTGCCACTCACCCCTTTTAAATACAAATTTTTAAAAAACCATTTAGATTTGCGTTTCTAAGTTGTCAAAGGAATGTACACATCAAATTTTAAGCAATACTTTAGTTGGTACCATTTTTATCCCTTTTTGTCCCGCTTGCCCCTTAAAAGTACAAATTTCGAACCCTCCATTCAGCTTTGCGCTTCTACGTTGTCAGAGGAATTTACACACCAAATTTCACGACTATAGCTACACTAATTTATTTGGTACCATTTTTATCCCTTTTTTCCCGCTCACCCCTTATAAGTACAAACAAATTCATTTAGATTTGCACTTCTACGCAATTTTTGTTGCATGTCTTCGTTGTCAGAGAAATGTAAATACCGATTGTCACTAATATAGCTGAATTTCTTAAATTGGTACCATTTTTATCCCTTTTTGTCTCTTTCCTCCCTTAAAAGTAAAAATTTCGAAAAATCCCTATTTGTAGCTCGTCTGCATGGTCAGTGCAAAGAACACACCGAATTTCATGTTTCTAGCTACTGCCGTTTAGTCAGATTTGCAT
Organism: Polietes domitor; assembly: GCA_947397865.1. Lineage (NCBI taxonomy): Eukaryota > Metazoa > Arthropoda > Insecta > Diptera > Muscidae > Polietes > Polietes domitor. Next base: position 53,589,567 of record OX377620.1, read on the forward strand.
CCCTTTTTGTCCCATTTTACCCCATAAAAGTACTAATTTCTTAAAACCCTTCCTTAGTCTGAGTCTACGTCATATTTGAGAACTACCCTGAAAATGTCATGGCCGTGGTTTCAGCCAATTGGTCAGGGAGCTGGTCATTGGTAATTATGTCAATCAGTTAGTAACGCAACTCTTTTATATATAGATAATATAAATAATATTTTTTAGCTACATGGCCCCAAAGTAGGTCTCCTCGGCTGTGAACAATTTCTCCAAAACTTGAGTTGTCATCCGATTTGTATGATACTATAATTATTAGAAAGTACTATAAAAACGTATTAAAATATTTTTATACCCTCCACCTCCAGGATGGGGGTATATTCACTTTGTCATTCCGTTTGTAACACCTTGAAATATTCATCGGAGACCCCATAAAGTATATATATTCTGGGTCGTGGTAAAATTCTAAGACGATATAGCCATGTCCGTCTGTTTGTCTGTTGAAAGCACGATAGCGGCCGAACGAAATGAGCTAGGAGGTTCCCTTTATAGCATAAAAGGGCACCATAGAGTGATTTTTATTTGTAGGGGGCGAAATGGGACAAAAAGGGATAAAAATGGTACCTCTCAAACGACAACAGATAGAAACACGAAATTTGGCGTGTACATTCCTCTAATAGAGTAGATACATAATATAAAATTATTTTTTCTAAATTCGTACTTTTATGGGTTAAATGGGGATAGAGGGTTAAAAATAGTACCAACCTAACGGCTGCGCCTAGAATAATGAAATTCGATGTATATATTCTTCTGATTTCGTAGACACATAAAATAAAAGAATTTTTCGAAATTCGTACTTTTAGGGTGTAAAATGGAAAAAGGGGATAAAAATAGTACCTACCAAATGACAGCAGCTAGAATCATGAAATTCGGAGTATACATTCCTCTGACTGCGTAGACACGAAAAATAAAACGTTGTTTCCAAATTCGTACTATCAAGGGATACAATGGCTACAGGGGATAAAAATAGTACCAACTAAACGAATACATCTAGAATGATGGAATTCAGTGTGTACATCCCTCTAATTGTGTAGATACGTAAAATAAAGAGATTTTAGATAGTCGTACTCTTGAGGGGGCAAAATTGGAAAAAGGGGTTAAAAGTGGTACCAACAAAATGGTCGCTGATAGAATCATGGAATTCAGTGTATACATTCCTCTGACTGCATAGCCACGTAAAATATTTTTTTTTTCAAATTCGTACTTTATTTTGTTGCTTTTACGACAAAAAATTTTAGAATCATGAAGTTGATGAGAGATGAGGTATTTTCAAAATTTATACTTTTGAAATTAAAATAGGATGAAAATACAATCAACCAAACGACTGTAGCTGAAAATACACTCTCTATCCCCCAATATTTGGGGTATTAATGATTGCTCCCTTATATTTACTTTATGAATTGAAGTATTATATCCATTATATATATAGTATACAAATATTGGTTGCCTTGGCTTATTAATTAAATTTCTTATTTTCATACAGTTACAATTTGTTGCGGACATTCCTCTTGTAGCTTGGAAGCACCACAAAGAAAATAAATGGGACAAAAAGGGATAAAATATGGTACCAATGATACGACAACAGCTAGAATCATGAAATTCGGTGTGTACATCCCTCTTATTGCATAGACACGTAAAATAGAGGGGTTTTTCGAAATTCGCACTTTTAAGGGATATAATTAAAAAGAGGGATAAAAATGGGACCTACCAAACCTCTGAAGTTGAATCATGAAATTCGGTGTATACATTCTGACTATGAAGACTCGAAAAAGGTTTTTTTTCGAAATTTGTACATTTGGGCGGAGAATGGGCCGAATGGGCATATCTTTAAAATTTATACTTTTCTTATCACTTTGTCTGTATCTGAAAATGCTTCTTTCTAATGGCGACGGACTGAGTAATGTGCATACAAATATCACAATTTTCGTAATATGGTACTGTGCTTCTATGTAAAGTCGACATCCTTTAATCTGCTGGTAATACTGTGGAATGCACTCCGTGGTGGAGGGTATATAAGATTCGGCGCGGCCGAACTTAACGCCTTCTTACTTGTTATTATCTCCATTACTTCACGAGTTATTATTTTATTTCATTGCTCAGCTAATTACCTCAGCTACTCTGGTGCTTAACAAACCCTACTTCCGAGTCTAATTAACTCTGAGACGTTGTTGCGGCATGTTGTTTCCACTCCAAATTAAGGTCTCCGTTATGTATCCAAATAGACTAGAAATTTCCGCTACTCCTCGTGAAGAAATTTCTTTTAAAATTGTGTGTGAGTATGTCTATAAAACTTGTCTTAAAGTAAAAACAACACAACATGTCTACATCTAAGCAACGGCACGCTCTTTAACATAGCAAAAGAAAGCAAAAAGGCAACACCATAAGAATCTACTCACTCCCCTGGCAAAAAAACTGGCACACCAGCCCAGCCCTCATATCCGCAGCAACAGCCCCAACATCCATGCCACATTGCGAACTTCATAAACACGTCCTTAGTAGCATTCCTAGGGGGGCAGGACCTAAGTCAACTTTGAACATAGACTTTAATTTAATAAAAAAAAACGCTCCTAGATGCGTTGATATAGAAATTATTACAGATTAATAGACCTCACGGAGCAGGAAGAAACGTACACGACGTTAATGGGCAGGAGCAACAAGGCAAAAGGAACAGGCAAAAAATGTAGGGCATTTGGGGAAAACAAACGTACGCAGAGATACAAAGTGGAAATTAATGTCTTGCCTTAAAATTATAACGCAAAAGACACGTACACATACAGATCACAATAACAACAAAAACTTTTCTTATGTACATGCGCGGGAAAAAAGATGTTATTAATTTTTTATTGTCAATATAAATGTTTACACACGAAAATACAGACTGCATGATTTGATATTATGCCCAATCATTAATATGGCATAGGGTTTTATGGCCACAAACGCCGCCACCACCACCACACGACAATAAAATGTGATACCTATGCGGAAGGCGGGTTTTTAATAAAACGCCAGTTACAGCCCCCTCAATTACGGTGCACTTTTCCATGTTTGCTGTTGATGCAGACAATGAATGTCATTAATTGAATGGTTAATTTCCTATCATGCTCTAGGTCATTAATTCATGAGTGTATTTCTCTCTCTTTCTCTCCCTTATACTAGTACACTAGTTTACAAACATAATTTTTGAATGATAATAAAATTATACATATTTTTTTATCATTTTTACAATGAAGTCGCATATAATTTGAAATCTATCTCAGATTACCTTTTGAACAAAATTAAAATCGGTTCAAATATACCAACAATAGCTTGTTATTAACAAAAATATAAAAATCTATTTTGATAAAAACTTTCAGACTATTTATATATTATATTTTAAACAAAACACACTGTGTAATATTAACCGTCAAGTTGCACTTTGTATTTTGTTGAAAACAGAAAACGAACGTATCCAATAATTTAATTTTTTATTAAATTAAGCTTCACAATGTCAATATCAAACTTTAGTCCCTTATTGTAAATCATTCAAGGATTAATCCTGTGCTGTTTACTTTTGTACGAAATACAATTTTGGATTTTTTATTTCATAACGCATGGAAGTTCTTAACCCATTTTGGCCTGGGGCCGAATACGACCCACAGAAACAATATTTTCGGTCTTTGATCCAAACATATAAAATGTGATGCAAAACTAAGTGCAACCAAATTGTGTAAATGAAAGTGAAGCTGCCTTTTTAAGATGAAAAAATAAGCCCTCTCCTGATATTTAGAATGCATTTTATTACCCTTCTCTAGAAGTAAGGGAATATCAAAAAATAATGTTTCACATTTTTACCGTTTTAAAAGGAAGTTTTTGTTTAAATTAATTTTTCGATACGACATGAAACAGTCATTGGCGTCTTCGTTAGGATGTCAACAAATTAGCAAACCAAATAAACCAGCAAATTAATGCTCTTATGTTTACAAAATGGGCATAATTTCTATATTTATCCATAAATATCGACTAGGAATAGTAATAAAACGTATCTTTTCTTATTTTTTGGGCTTATTGGTGCAAGCCAAAAAAAAAAAATATAAATAAAAACCAGTAAGGAAAGGCTAAAGTCGGGCGGGGCCGACTCTATGATACACTCCACTTTCAATCCGAATACAATTCGGTGAAAAAGTGAAAACGGAAAGGTTTTTTGTATCCTGTAAATGTATGTGTTTGACAAAAAATTTTATATCGGAAAGGACATTTGTATGAGGATATATTGAAACCTGGAACGAATAGGTTAAACTTATGGGAGCAACATTTGAATTTGGGCTATATTTAAATCTGAACCGATCTTACCCACTTTCACCATAGTTTTGTTTAGTTAGATTATAAGATGTTGTGCGAAATTTAAAGAAAATCGAGCACAATATGTGGCTTTTAAAGCGGCAAAAGTCAATTCGGGAGCGACATTTGTATTCAGCATAGTGTTTCTAGTTGGATTATAAGATGTTGTCCCAAATTTAAAGAAAATCGGGTACAATATATAGTTTTTAGAGCGCAAAATTCAAATCGGGAGTGACATTTGTATGGGGCCTATACCTAAATCTGAACCGATCTAGCCCGCTTTAGCCACAGGTGTTTCTAGTTAGATTATAAGATGTTGTGCCCGCTTTAGCCACAGGTGTTTCTAGTTAGATTATAAGATGTTGTGCCAAATTTAAAGAAAATCGATTACAATATGTGGCATTTAAAGCGGAAAAAGTCAAATCGGGAGCGACATTTATATGGGGCTATATCTAAATCTGAACCGATCTTACCCAATTTCTGCATAGGTGTTTCTAGTAAGATTATAAAATGTTGTGCCAAATTTAAAGAAAATCGAGTACAATATGTGGTTTCTACAGAGGAAAATGTCAAATCGGGAACGACATTTGTATGAGGGCTATATATAAATCTGAACCGATCTAACACATTTTTACCACAGGTGTTTCTAGTTACAATATAAGATGTTTTGCCAATTTTAAAGAAAATCTGTTGTAATATGTGGTATCTAGAGTGAAAAGAGTCAAATCGGGAGCGAAATTTGTATGGGAGCTATATATAAATCTGAACCGATCTGACCGATATTCACCATGGGTGTTTCTAGTGGAAATATAAGATGTTTTACCAAATCTGAAGACAAACTGATACAATATGTGGTCTCTAGAGCGGAAAAAGTCAAATCGGGAGCGAAATTTGTATGGGAGCTATATATAAATCTGAACCGATCTAACACATTTTTACCACAGGTGTTTCTAGTTACAATATAAGATGTTTTGCCAATTTTAAAGAAAATCTGTTGTAATATGTGGTATATAGAGTGAAAAGAGTCAAATCGGGAGTGAAATTCGTATGGGAGCTATATCTAAATCTGAACCGATTTTCTTCAAATTAAATAGCGTTCTTCCTTATCCCGAAAAACGTCGTTGTGCAAAGTTTCATTTGGTTCTGTCTACAACTGCGACCTGTATCGTGATTACAAGAATAGATGGACGGACGGACGGACGGACGGACGGACGGACGGACAGACAGACAGACAGACGGACATTGCTAAATCGACTCAGAAAGTGATTCTAAGACGATCGGTATAATTAACAATGGGTCTATCTCGTTTCCTTTTGGGTGTTACAAACAAATGCACAAAGACATAATACTCTCGTGGAGTGTATAAAAATTATTGGCGGCGGTTATTGTACGGTTGTCAAAATTTTAGTGACAAAAAACATTTTAGGCCAATCGGTACTTTTCCTAGAATGTTTGCCTAACCTTTTATTATATTCCAGCCGAAATAAATTGAATTTTTTTTTTATACACTCCACGAGAGTATTATGTCTTTGTGCATTTCTTTGTAACACCCAAAAGGAAGGGAGATAGACCCATTGTTAATTATACAGATCGACTTAGAATCACTTTTTGAATCGATTCTTGTAATCACGATACAGGTTGCAATTGTACACAGAACCAAATGAAACTTTGCACAACGAAGTTTATCGAGATAAGGACGAACGCTATTTAATTTGAATCGGTTCAGATTTAGGTACAGCCCCCATACAAATTTCGCTCCCGATTTGACTCTTTTCACTCTAGATACCACAAATTATATCAGATTGTCTTCGGATTTGGCAAAACATCTTATGTTTCAACTAGAAACACCTGTGGTAAAAATGTGTTAGATCGGTTCAGATTTACATATAGCTCCCATACAAATTTCGCTCCCGGATAGACTTTTTCTGCCCCAGAATCCACGAATTTTCACCGAATTTCTTCAAAGTGAGCATAACACGTTATATTTGAACTGGAAGAACTTATTGTGAAAGTTATTCACTTTATTCCATGTTTGGATATAGCCCCGATACAAATTGTCTTATAGATTTGGCAAATTGGACCAGGTCATATTAGCCTATGATTAGGAAACATACAAAAATGCATACAAAAAAAAAGTGAAATTTTTACCAAATTGGATTGTATTCGGATAGAAAGTTGAGTGTATCATAGCCTTTAGCCTTTCCTTACTTGTTTGAATAAATCGTATTTTAGTTTTACTATTTTTTTATTAGCTACATTAATGCTAATAATTTACATTACAAGAGCTTTATCAATTGTTTGGCTTTTCTAATCTTTGACAATAATCATTAAAAGTTTTTGTTGGTCTATCACCAGTTGAATCATTACACTTTTTCGAAGTAAAAAATAATGAGAAGTATTTTTTGGTGCCAGTCAATCAATATTTTGATTCAAAAACCTAAATTTGCATTTTGTTCCTCTTACCTGCCAGATTATTCTAGATTTTACTTACAAAGTTTTTAATTTTAGGAATTTCGATCTTTTTCTTTGGATCCTGAATATTTTCGAGGACATCTTGAATTTTTAATAAATGTTATTTTTATTGGCTACATTTAGTCGAGTAAATCATTTTTTTAAATATAATAATAAACTAAAATTGTACAGCTTTATTTTCCTACAAATATTGCAATGTTTGAACTACCGTAAGATAGCTCTAGCATTCATTCGATAAAATATATTAATTGATCTTTAAGATTTAATCGTCCATAACACGTACAGATGGAATCATGAAATTTTAAGTATTTTGAACAATCTCTATCGTTTGACACTTATACCAGTACCATAGTACCATTGGGCGCAATAAGTATTTAAAATAAGTATTTTGAAAAAAATTATCCTTTGGAACTTTGTAATTCTGCGGAGGGGCAACAGCATGACGAAATGAAAAACTAAAAATGTAAATTAACTTCATGCCTATGGTTTCGGACACAGTGTAATATAAACTTTTGACATGGTCGATATCATGATCGTGGTAGTCTGCAGCCAAGTAATAAATGTCACCATGCCATTTGTAAATAAATTTGCGTTCTATTAAATATAGAAGCAAAATGGTCATGAGCCAGGACAATATCCCAGTTCAAATCAAATATTTTAATTTTTTTTTCGAGGTTTGTTGTGTTTTATGGTTTTTTCATGTCAGCTAAAAATCTAATTGCAGACTGTTCCCAAAAAATAACACTATTTCCACGTGATCTCACTGATACTCCCAAAATTACGATACTAACTAATATGAAATGCACCTTCGACGAAAATTGTAATTCTATGATTCAAACAACTAATGTTTGTGTACCAAAAACAACATTTTATTTCTTGTTGCTTAGTGTTACAGATGAACATTCCGTTTTCCGTTTTGATTCCGTTTTGCCTAATAAATAACTGTTTAATGGCACTTAAATTACAGCTTTTTTGCAATCACTGATTTGCGGTAAAAGTGCTGGCTGCTGATGTTGTTGTTTGCAAAAATTACAGTTGTTTAAATTACACCTGAGTGTGCGGTAAATGTAATCATTATCGAATTACAGCGACATTAAGGTAATTCACAAAGCAAAGGTCACGAGAGCATCAAGGGGGGTTAAGTGTGTACATTTATTTGCATTTGAGTTGAGCCGGAAATTGGTCACGTGCATTTGACGATGATGAGGGTGATGATGAACACAAGTATAATATGGTAGACAAATTTGACAAAGATTTATAACAAATGGAAAATGCATGAACGAAGATCTTAATTGGATCAGAAGCCAAAGGCAAGATGTTCACTTGTCAAGTATTTAAGGATATAACGTTTCCCCTCAAGATCGTATAGGGTGTCGTTAAGAATAACAAGAATGCTCCATCCCGGATGAGGCCAGACCTGGTCATATATATTCATTTCCAAATAAAGCCAAACATACAAAATAGTTCGTTCCTAAAAATACCCTTTAAAATCAGATTTTTTCGTTCAATTTATTATTTGGATTTTTGTCCATTTTTTTTTTGAATTAATACACCTTTGAAACATATTTTTTTACTCCTGTCATACAATAAGTTATAGATCGAATTATTAGACTTTATGCGGTTTAGGACCTCGGAAGCCAGTGTCAATTGAAATTGGGTCAAAAAAGTCAATTTTTTTTAATTCCCAAACCTGATCAATTATTTTTTCTCAATTCAGAAACTGAAATAGTCAACTAAAAGTATGAAAAAGCTATATTCTCCTGTATCAAGGTATATCAAAAACCTCCATATATCATATAAACCGAATTACTGCCTAAGAATTGCAAGCACACAATTTAAATTACAGCTCCAGTCTTAGTTTATAAACGCTACCTTAAACATTTGTAAGCCTCCCGATATTTACAAAGTCCTATTTTATTTTTATTCCTGATAACATCATGTACATGTTATTGCGTTGCCTTTTAATTTGCAAATACACAACAGGTATTTAATGGAACATGTAACTGCGTAGTCGTGCACCAGATAATAATAATGCCGAAATAACGAACGTTCCATTTAAGCCATACAATGTTATCGTGTTTTCAAAAGTATTGACATTCGACTACTCTGGTGCAATTAAAATATTAGAATGTTGGTCAAATCTTCTTGTCAGCATTTACCTCCCTGTCAGTGGAATTACAAAAGCTTGTATGCCATCAATAAATAATAATTATAATTATTATTGTTGGCATGTTCCTGTAATATTTTGATTGAGAGTGATGTATGTACGACGTGCATATGTATGTGTGTATGACTACATGAATTTCATATGTATTGCATTTCGTTTTGGTATTTAACATGCACACTTACACATACACGGTCATAAAACACAAAAATCCACTTTATTATGTTACAAGGATACGTCAACACTCATACACACACACGTATATACTCTAACTCATTTATATGTATATATATACAGACATATAAAATTATTACTCGTGTGGTTCATTTAACCTTAAACGTTTACTATGTGTGGGAATGAGCAAGTGTCTTTCTACGCACAGTGGCCTTGCCTGTTGCATTTTATATTTTCCTCTATAAAATCCCAGAATAAAAATAAAGAAAGCGAAACTTTATTTTCGATTGTACAAGGTTTTCCAACAAGAGGTGTTATTTTGAATCACCCGGTATTTCGGTAGCTGTCACTTTTGAAGCTGTTATTCTTTGACATTTGACAAGTAAAATCTACGCCATTGCTAAAACTGAAACGATACACGCTTCAACAACGCACTGAAATTAGTAAAATTCATGAATGAAAATGATCGTTAATTCTATCGAAAAATCATCTTGACTGATTAGGCCAATTTCCACCTCGGTGGCTACGACCACAAGCAAAATTGTCGGAGTTGGATGGTATTGATCTGAACAATGTTTACTTTCAACAAGACGGCTCTACGTGTCACACAAGCAACGAAACCATTGCTCTTTAACGGGAAAAGTTTCCGGACCGTGTTATCTCTCGAAGAGGTCTGCCACCGAGATCTTGTGATTTAACACCTTGCGACTTCTTCCTTTGGGGCCACGTGAAAGATAAGGTCTACGCCGACAGCCCAGCGTCGATTCAAAGATAGAATTCGTGATAGAATTCGCAAAGTGGCTGCACTATGTCCTCGATAGACATAGTGCAGCCACTTTGCGATTTGGTTATTGAAAGTTTCATGAAAAGGATATGGTTCTGTAAGCGTGGTCGTAGTGTCTGTCCATTTGGCTGATGTTGTTTTTCATTATTAACGGCATACCTTCCTCTTTATTATGAAATAAACATCAGATCATTTATCTCAAAAGTGTAATTTTTCCTTGAATACCAAAATAACACCTCTTGTTGGAAAACCTTGTATTACCACCGTTCAGAAAAAATTAGGGGGATATGCGTTGAAAAAAATTAACTTTCATTTTTTGAGACACCCTAATAACTATTTCTGATTTAATGGGTCAGCTCTTTTCTGCGATCGAAATCATTTTTGAAAATTCTAAAATATTGAAACATTTTTCACTGAATCAACATTCAGGAGATGTCTCCTATAAATGCAGAGCATTGGAAGGAGGAAGGAGGGAGAAGTATTTGTTGGCGTCTTTTTTGAGTCTCTGGTCATAATTGGTAGGATAGTTGCCGGAAGTTGATTCCACTTACGAGTAGCACGAGCAAAGAACGAATTCAATCAGCTGTCCAATCGACAAACAAATTGATGCGAGTTCCATGAAAATCGAGTATCCGTAACGAACGTTCTCAGGGCCGGTATGAGATCGCGAATATCCTAGGAACAAACACCATAAAAGTAATGATGAAACAGCGACACACATCCCACATTACGACGATGATCAAGGGAGATAATAGAAATGGACATCCTACTGTCATCTATCAACACCATCGCCCTCCTCTGAACACGGTCAAATAGTTCCAAGGAAGATCTTGGGAGTTGTATCCTATCTTGAGTCTGATGTACGTAATGTAGATATTGAAAAGATCAGGAGGAGTGAAGTATTTCTTATACCGCCTAGACTCTCGAATGCTTCCTTTGACACATCGAATACATGTTTGTCCAACGAACATCGCAATGTATCTTCATGTCCAGAACATCGAGAGTGTCCGATTGCTCAATATCCACACTTTTCATAGAAATCGATGACACTGTGGGATCAGTGAATCACTTGTGAGACAATAAGAAGCACTGGGTCTTACGTGCATTAAATTCTACCTCAGCCATTAAATCCTGGCTAAGTGACTCATCCATCAATCGCCTCTTGTCCTCAATTTCTTGAATACTTGGTCTATGATCGAATGAGTATGAATGACAGAGGTTACTGTCATCCACGAATGAATAGATTGGATTCAAAGTCTGATCCAAGAGGTCGTCGATGAAAATAAGAAAAACCTAAGCTTGTCGTAAGAGAACCCGTATAAAACAACTTGTATAGTGTGATCTCTGAGGAATCTCGATATAAATCGACACCATCAACACCAAAAGCGATCAGCTTTGATGTGAGTGCGCCGTGCCAGACTCTGTCAAAGGCCTTGGAGATATCTAGAGCAACGTCGTTACTCCCACCAAAGTGGTGGATGGATCGATTCCACTTTTCCATTCCTTTATTTCGATTATAAGGGTGGCTTTCTTTAAGTCTGTGATAAACCGTAAATAAAAGTTAACATTCATCATCATCATCATAACAGATCATCATAAAATTCTAAGACGATCTAGCCATGTCCGTCCGTCGTTGAAAGAACGCTTGCATCTAAACGAAAGGATCTAGGACGTCCTAATTTTCCACAAATGCGTCTTATAGTCGCAGATCGGTTGGGATTGGGCGATATCGGCCCAAAGTGAAAAAATTTTCCCTCACAAGGACTAAAAATACCCATATTAACCGCAAATATTTTAGAGTATTTAAGTATATTTTTTAAGATGTCTGCTTGTACATACTTGATATTGGGTATCCGCATTCCCCCTATAAAAAACGTACACCATAAAGTGATTTTAATTCTTAGGGATGAAATGGGACAAAAAGGGATAAAAATGGTACATATTTATAAACAAATTATGACTAATTCCCTTTTTAGTAATTCGTATTTTGGGGGAATTTTTTTGATAGATTATAGATTTAGTATAAGTGACATGTATGTATAACTACAACATATAAAGGTAAGAATATATAGTACTACGAAAATACTTTAAGTATGTTAGTAAGCGCATTTAAATATTGTATTAAGGACATCGAATTCAATAAAGCAAGCGTAGACACAAAAATAAAATATTTTTTCCAAATTCGTACATTCAAGGGACACAATGGGTACAGAGGTATAAAAATAGTACCAACTAAACGACTGCAACTAGAATGATGAAATTCGGATGTACGTCCCTCTAATTGCGTAGACACGTAAAATAAAGAGATTTTAGAAAGTCATACTCTTAAAATAGGAAAATGGGGATAAAAAGTTTTTACCAGCTAGAATCATGGAATTCGGTGTATACATTCCTCTGACTGCATAGACACGCAAAATAAAATGATTTTTCCAAATTCGTACTTTTTTACTTGTACGGCAAAAATTGGTTGAATCATGAAGTTGGGATATTTTGCACTATATACGTGAGATTATGGATTTTCAAAATTTGTAGTTTTGGAATTAAAATAGAATAGAATCAACTGTAACACTCACTATATACGAATATTTATGGTAGTCAAGCTTTTTGAAAATATAAATATAAGAATATTTAATTTTGAATTGATTGATTGATATTTTTTGATTGGCAGCCCTGCTTTATAAGCTTGGTTTCACATATTAAAATTATTATATTTATTTATAAAATTATTTTTTCAGTATTTGTATTTGGTTTGGCTATATTAAAAAAATATATATTTTTTTCCTGTAATATTACTGCACTTCTATGAAAATCGACAGCCTCTGTGGCAATCCATGGTGGAGGGTATATATATAATTCGGCCCGGCCGAACTTAACACCGTTTTTACTTGTTTTAATACAAGCATTTATATTGTAGTTGACGACAAATGCATTTTTTATTTTGAATAAAAATTAACTATTTATTAAAGTTTTTGTTATCGCAGCTGGATACCCAGACTTAACGAAACACAGTCCTTATATCTTGAGTGAATACTAGTCCTATATAAATACTCCAAAGTTTGGCCAGTAGTTCTACTACTGTGGTACAAAATGGTTTGTATATCCAAATGCAAAAGAAATCAGGAAAAATGACAAGGGTGGAAATATCGATAATTGAAGAAAATACATTGATAAATTGACTGTTATGGACTATTAAAAGGGAAAACCTCAAATAAATTCCTATGTGTTAATATTTATTTTTTTATGTGAATATAAAATTTCCAGGCATAAATTCTAATTCTAATTTGTCAGTGTTGCCTGTACTGAGTTTTATTTGGAACCACTGTGCTTACTGCGTTTGAGCACTTGTATGCATGTGTTTGTAAATAGGATCTGTTAGGAATATTTTCACTGGGAAAAGTCTCCCTCGCTCACTTGTATGTCTTCTTTTCACCCAAAAATATATATACGAACTCAATTTTTGGCATAAATGATTGTGTGTGCGGGGGGATGTATTGAATATTTTAAATATAATTCATTCATGTCTATAATGTGGCTACCGCATCTGCTCTGTATTTTTTTATGTGGGAATACACCTAGTGGGCATAGACTTGTATATGTTAGAGTGGGCAAAATTGCGTTGTTGGCATAAAATTGCTTTGTCGTTGATGGAAGCGTATGTCAAAAGTCAATTTCGAAGAAAGAAATGCTAAGCATTTTTATTTATTTATGTCAAGTGTAATTCGTATAAAGGAGATATAGCGGCGGCGCCCTTTCATATGGTATCAATATCATGCTACATTGCGTTTTGAAAAATTACACTGTCTGCAATATGTTTCACATTAAAAATATATATTAAGTGAAGCAAAGTGATGTCGGATGCTTTTTGCACGATGAATCAAATGAAATTTGGGATATAAAGAGTGATTTTTTTGAGGTTAGGATTTTCATGCATTAGTATTTGACAGATCACGTGGGATTTCAGACATGGTGTCAAAGAGAAAGATGCTCAGTATGCTTTGACATTTCATCATGAATCGTCTTACAAACGAACAACGCTTGCAAATTATTGAATTTTATTATCAAAATGCGTGCTCTGTTAAGAAAGTTCATTGCGCGCTTCCATTGTATGGTCAGTTTAATCGACCCACTGAAGCGGCTATTCGGGCTATTGTGACTAAATTTCGCACCAAATTTACATTGTTGGACATTAAACCACCAACACGCTTACGTAGAGTGCGAACTGAAGAAAATATCGCAGCTGTATCGGCCAGTGTTAATGATGACCACCAATTTTCGATTCGTCGCCGTTCGCACCAATTGGGTCTCTGTTACTCAAAAACGTGGAAATGCCAAAATTGGACTAAGCGGATGGACCACCTAAGACGCAGCCGTGGTCAACATTTAAATGAAATTATCTTCAAAAAGTAAATGTCATGGACCAATCTAACGTTTCAAATAAAGAACCGATGAGATTTTGCAAATTTTATGCGTTTATTAAAAAAAAAAGTTATCAAGCTCTTAAAAAATCACCCTTTATTAAATGTAAGTCTAAAGTTTTTAGATTGAATGGAAGATGCAGAATACTTTGATGTACAAATTTGAAATCAGACAATAAAATGTAGAGAAAATAAGTGATCCCTACCTCTCGCTTTCTTACCAATAAAATTCCAACCTCGTTGTCATTGTCGAATTTTTATTGGACCACTCTTATGTACAAAAGCACGTTTTGCTTCTTATTACAATCAAATACGTAATAATATTTGTTATTAGATTATAGTTGAGCTAAGTCCAATTCTAATGTCAATGGAATTAAATGCAAATGAATTCATTAGACATTCAATGAGGCTAAGAAATATGGGAGTAATTGATTTGAATAGAAATGCTTCTTTAAGGATTCCTTGGATTTTTATATATATGTTTGTATGTATGTATTTCGTTTGATAAATTTCATTAGGCTCACCACAACATAAGCTTCTCAGACACTGGCAAATACTTATGGACGACCTAAGTAGTTCGGGGTCATTATGTGTGTATATTTAAATATACAGACTCTGGACTAGTACTCGTACATACCTGAAATGAGAAGATTAGACAAAATGCGCATTAGTATGAATATATAGTTGGTCGTGGGTAGTAAAAGAGCATTACATTTACTATTCAATTTATGTGTCTCCATATGGGCTATTATGAATATGGGGATGGGAATAAATCTAATTACTAAATGTTATTTAATAATTACAGTAAAATATAATAATATAATAGAGGGAATTCAGTTATAAATTTGTATTTAAAAATGGTAAATATGTCTGGTCTTGTACACGTGTATGATCAAATGAGAAAGTTCAGACGGCTAAAACATCATACATACACTAGGCTGGAGGGTATATATTAACAATAGGCTCTTAATGCACTGCTTCTATGATATATATCATACCATTAATATGTTTAGATCGAAAAGTCGAATTTTCATATATAGGGTCCGCCATCTAACGTTTTTTTCAACTATTCAACCGTTGCACTATTATTTGTGGGGTGCCCGAGGCAGCCATTTGAATGAAATTATTTTCCATTATTAACCGGAAGAAATTTGAGAAAATATTCAGTAGTTTTTTTATAGCATTTTCAAAAAGAAAAAGTTAATTGGCGGACCCTATATTTGCAAAATTCGAAAAGGCGAAAAATGGACTATTCATTAGAGCGTACCAGGTTACAAGTAAAAAAAAAAAGTTCGCCGTACACCTTCGAATATGAAGTATTATTGAAAGGTAGTTTCAAAAAAATTATTTTTATTTTTTTATGCCGAACGTAGGGGTCGCGCTTTTACATTTTTCTATATAACTTCTGCATTTATAAACGGATTTTAAAGTGTGATACATCGATGTTTTTGTCCGATTTTTTTGTCTTTGAAGTCATTGAGCTCAAACATGATTCATGATTTTATGCGAGCTTTAATTTTCGATTATTAGAGTGGTACATTAGGGTAGTAGCAACTGAGAAATGATGGGTAAGTACCAGAAGGGGGTGCTTGAGCTCAATGACTTCAAAGACAAAAAAATCGGCCTCGTCGAAACAAAAACATCGATGTATCAAACTTTAAAATCCGTTTATAAATACAAGTTATATAGAAAAATGTAAAAGCGCGACCCCTACGTTCGGCATAAAAAAATAAAAATTTTTTTTTTGAAATTACCTTTCAATAATACTTCATATTCGAAGGTGTACGGCGAACTTTTTTTTTGAGGTACGCCCTACTATTCATATATTTCCAATAGTCGAAAAATCGACCTTTTGCTCCAACTATACATACCTAGGTCGTATCAGTGTTATCCCTCTTCTTCCCTTAAAGGAATCAATTTTGAAATATCCATTTATTTCACATGTCGAAGCAATTAGAGGGATGTACAAACTGAATTTCTTATTTCTAGCTGTTGTCGTTTGATTGGTACCATTACCATTTTTGCCCAATTTCACACCCTAATAACCAAATTCAAGTATGAGGCGGAAAATTAAAAAAAGAAAATACTGAATCATTTAGTCCTTGCTATGGAGAAAAGTTTCCCACTGTGCACTGTGCTTCCAACAGATAGATGGACGGATAGACAGATGCCTAGATCATCTCAGAATTTTACTACGACGCAGTATATATGGGGAACTTTGTGAGATCTCCAATGAATAGTTCAAGGTTTTGCAAACACAAAATCCAACCTGAAGTGCAGGGTATAAAAACAGATTCTTCGATTATTATAGAAATATATATTTGCTTTTATGTGAAGGTTGTTCTGGATGAATGTGGATTTCAATTTCTCAAATAAGGAATTCCGTGTAAAACCAACGAGAAATTTTCGAAGGTTTTCTGATTTTGAAGCAAAATTTAGTGAACGTGTTTTTTATTGAAAGATATTACATTAGGCAATTTGATTGACATTGTCGTTTTGAATATGGTTTGAATGACCAGTCAAAAGCTTTGTTCTGTAAATTATTAGTTTTTAGCGGACTTATTAGTTTATTAGTGGACTCTGAGATATTGTCAGGCATATATTTTTAATTTTTTATTGTTTTCTCTTCAACCCAGCAAAATCTCCTGCTCCATTTTCAGCAGGATGCACTAATGGCATGCCTAGATTAAAAATTAAATGCTGCTCGCGGAATTTGAACATGGGACCCTTTTTATGATAGTCGCGAGCTCTACCCAATGCACCACAGCAAATGATGCGATATGTTCCTCATGTTCTTGTTTGAAACACGACAGGGTGTATGTATGTTTTTTTTTTCATTTTGCTTCTTTTACTGCAACCGAAGCTGCACAGATTCAGCTCTATCCGAATTTTCGGTCTCTGCATGGCACTATTGCAGACTCTATGCAGAGTTTTAGCAAATTAGATCTAAAAAATCAATTTAATTTTTTGCTGGGATGCAAATCCTATTTTATGTTTTTCTTAACCTATATGGATTCATGTATGCTGCCAACACATTGTAAGTGAGATCTAGTTTCTGATATATTAACACAAATGATATAAAATAAACGATAAGTTTTCGAAGGTCTCCTGATTATGATGGAATTTGGTGAAGGTATTTGGTATATCAAAATATTAAGTCAGACAAAATCATTTATATATATATAAAAAATTAAAATTAAAAAAATAAAAAATTAAAAATTACATACATTTTTTGAAAACAAGTAAAAACGGCGTTATGTTCGGCCAGGCCGAACTTTATACACCCTCCACCATTGATTGCATTTCACAGAGGATGTCGTAGAAGTGCAGTAATATTACAGGAAAATATAATTTTTATTATATAGGCAAATCAAAACAAATACAAATATTAAAAAATAATTTTATAAATAAATATTATATTTCAATTATTTCAAACCACGCTTATAAGGCAATACATCAATTCAAAAAATAAATATTAATAACAATAATAAAATAATATTTTCAAAAAGCTTAAATAACATTATTTTAACCCCAAAAAGTGCGAATTTCGAAAAATCCGTTTACTGTACGTGTCTATGCAATCAGAGGAATGTATACAACGAATTTGATTATTCTATGTGTAGCCGTTAGGTTGGTACCATTTTTATCCCTCTGTACCCATTGTATCCCTTGAAAGTACGAATTTGGAAAAAAACGTTTATTTTCCATGTCTACGTAGTTAAAGGAATGTATACTCCGGATTTCATCACTCTAGCTGCGGTCATTTGGTTGGTACTATTTTTATCCCTTTTTCCATTTTGACACCTAAAAGTACGAATTTCGAAAAATCTGTTTATTTTCCGTGTCTACACAGTCAGAGGAATGTATACTCCAATTTTCATGACTCTAGCTGCGATCATTTGATTGGTACTATTTTTATCCCCTTTTTTAGTTTAACCCCAAAAAGTACGAATTTCGAAAAATCCGTTTACTGTACGTGTCTATGCAATAAGAGGAATGTATACACCGAATTTGATTATTCTAGGGGCAGCCGTTTGGTTGGTACCATTTTTATCCCTCTATTCCAATTTTACCCCTTAAAAGTACTAATTTGGAAAAAATGCTTTTATATTATGTATCTACTCTATTAGAGGAATGAACACACCGAATTTCGCGTTTCTAACTGTTGTCGTTTAATATTTACCATTTTTATCCCTTTTTTGCCCCATTTCACCCCCTACAAATAAGAATCACTTTATGGTGCAAGTTTTTGTTATAGGAGGAATGCGCATACCCAATATCAAGAAAGTACAAGCAGACATATTGAAAAAATATGCTTAAATACTCTAAAATATTAGGGATTATTATGGGTATTATTAATCCTTGTGAAGGAAAAAATTTTCCCTTTGAGCCGATTTCGCCCCGTATCCCAATCCCAACCGATCTACGACTATAAGACGCATTTATGGAAAATTTGAACGTTCTATCTCCTTTCGTTTAGATGCTAGCGTGCTTTCAACAGACGGACGGACGGACATGGCTAGATCGTCTTAGAATTTTATGACGATCAAGAATATATATACTTTATAGGGTCTCAGGTCGATATTTCAAGGTGTTACAAACGGAATGACAAAGTTAGTATCCCCCATCTTGGAGGTGGAGGGTATAAAAATCCCTTTTTTATTTTTTCAGAAAATAGCTACTACACCTGTGGTCTAAATTCTCCGTAAATTTCAGAATGGACGTGTCGGTAGTTTATAATTAAATATTTTATATATATTCTAAAATCAGAACAAAGTTATTTTATAGTCAGTTTTATCTACGGTACGAAATTAAAATTTGTACTATTGCGAGACCGATCAAGCCTACATATACGTTAAATTAAAGGTAATTATGATGGCTTTGAATGTTGGGAATTTCAAGTAGAAACATCGGTTTAGGAACACTGTCAAAATAAAAATAAAAATATGCTTATTTCTGCACAAAAAACCCATAAATATAAAAAGAAAATCGGAAAAATTATTTTGTTCTATTTTGTAATAGCTAGAATCGAATAATGTCGCTTTTTATGTAAAGATTACTAAACTAACCCTCTTACATTAAAACATTAATATAATGACGGACGTGCTATTTTTTATTCTATGCTTTTATTATACCCTCCACCTCCAGGATGGTGATATACTAACTCATTCCGTTTGTAACACCTTGAAATATGGACATGGGACCCTATATATATATATTCTTGATCGTGATAAAATTCTAAGACGATCTAGCCATGTCCGTCCGTCGGTCCCTCTGCCCATCCGTCTGCTGAAAGCACGCTAGCATCTAAACAAAATGAGCTAATGACTCCAAATTTAACATAAATGTGTTTTTTAGTTGTAGATCGGTTGGGATTGAAACTGGACGAAATCGGCCCAGAGGGAAAAATTTAAGCATGCTTTTTGAATATATCTACTTGATATTTAGTATGTACATTTCCCTTATAGCAAAAACGTGCACCATAAAGTGATTCTTATTTGTGGTTGGTGAAATGGGACAAAAAGGGATAGAAATGGTACCTATTAAACGACGGCAGCTAGAAACATGAAAATCGCTGTATACATCCCTCTAATTGCTCATCAAGTCGTACTTTTAAGGCGGTGATAAAATGGGAAAAAGGGAATAAAAATGGTACCAACCAAATGGTCGAAGCTAGAATCATTGAATTCGATGTTTATATTCCACTGATTGCATAGACTCAAAAAAAAACGATTTTTCCAAATTCGTACTTTTTTACTTTCACGGCAAAAATGGGTAGAGTCATGAAAATAGGTTGTATTGTATTGATTACGTGGGAGATAATGCATTTTCAATATTTGTACTTTTGGAATTAAAATAGGATGGACATAAAACCAACTAAATTATTGTATTGTCTTTCCATAAGCTTAATATCTAAAATGATCTACTCCATATAAATATGGTAATTCGAATTTAAAACGAATGACCCTATTACAAACCTAATCTAAAAATTCCAGTAGCTCATGTTAAACCTCTAAGTCTACAACAATAACAACCGTTGGTAGTTTTTAGATAACATGAACGAAAAGGTACAAAAAGAGCCATTATTTGAAGAGTTAGAAGGTTAGAATGTTCTACAAAAATAATCCTCGCAATATTTTACATAAATGTGCCTTATGCCATATTAATGTGCAAAAGGGTGACAACTTGAACGCTGCACTTCACATAGTTTCAGACAACGCATGGTTTTTTCTCTTGAATCCAAAATTAATATATTTTATGGAGGCCTCCACTACGCATTCGAATTCAAAAACTATTCCCCTATAACAATGACCAGATAGTCTTCACATAAAGGCATACAAAATGAGGATTCTTTTCATTTTTCTTTTCCTCGTCCATACACCCACAAGAAGGATGGTGTAGCTTAGCAAAATTACATGAAAATTGAGTTTATTGAGAACTCATCCAATGTCATCACTAATGTCGAATGATTGATTGGCATTCGATTAAATTGCATTTTTATATCCTTAAGGGGCTTACAATGATTACAAAACGAACAATTTAATTAGTGCTTCTGTTACATGTACAGTGTACAATGTACATTGTATTTATATATATACATAAAACGAAAAACATCAGAAATTAAAAGAAAACTTATCACATTGGCTTAGATGGGCATTATTAATGAAAAGCATGTGAAGTTTTCCAGAATTTCACTTTTGTTTTTCAATTTAACTCAAAACTCAATACACTCGCCGCACTCGTACGTTTGCATTAGGCCAGCCATTTGGCGGGCATTTTCTGGAACGCCAAAGAATGCTTAAATCTTGCCAAGTGTAATCCTCGCATTAGAGGATTATAGCCATGTGCGAAATTTCGAGTTCGCTTTACTACCTGATGTTCCGCGAAAAGAACAAAATTCGTTAGCAAAGGATTTGTATGTATGAGAGTAATTCTTTTGAATTTTACTTCGAAGTAACCTTCAGACATGAATGTGCCATTTTGTGTGGGTTTTTTTTGCTGGTTGTATTTGAAATGAAAACGTATAGAAATTTCTATGAAATTGTTCTGGTGCAAATACTCGCGTTCGTGAAACAAACAATGCAAGAGTTTTTTCTGTTGGGGAAAAGGGCTTCTGTTATGACTAAGAATTTAAACATCATTTATTAAATACATGAATTTGTAAAGAATTTTGCAGAACATTAAGAAAATACGGGTTTGTAAAGAGGGTGACCAATACAAAAGAACTGATGCACGGCATTTTGAAGTGAATATAAGAGATTCAAAAATTTGTATTATTTTATAACGGATCAGACCTCTCAAAAATATTTAAAATACCAATATTTCGGTATAAAATGTAAATGTTTATAAAAAAATTAATTTAGTCATATCTCCTGACTTTCAATTCTGATTTTTAACAACTTAGAAAACAATGACATTTTAGGAAAAATTTAATTTCCAAAAGAGAGACGGAATCTTTAAGCTCTCCTCGAGAGAATTTTAGGTGCAGAACCTCCAGTAAGTGAAACCTTCATTAGAAAATGACATCTATAGGTGAATGTAGTACTAGTCGAGACCTACACAGATCTGACTGCTTTTCCACAATGAATAATATAAGTGAAATAATTGAAAATATATGTATACACCCAAAGCAAAATGTTCATGGATTATAAAGGGTTTTAATCTTATGGCACAATTTCTTTAAATTTGTGGTGTAGTAATTGAAGCCTTCATAAGGAAATGACATTGTACATTAGGAAAACGATGCTGCCGAAGGAGGCGTTGCATTAATATATGACTATAACAATCTGCTCTGCCGAATAATTTTGTACATTTGACTTTCCTAGAGCGGTGGGAGCAAATTTCATAAAACTTCTGCCTTTGTGTGGAGCCGTAAGCATAATTGGAACTTTCCCCCTTAAGGAGTGGAGGTAGGGGACAAGTATATTTGGGGCCAGTTTCGGGACTTTCTTTCATTGTATGGGAGCGCCATTAATGAGTGGAGATATGGGGTAAGTGTGTTCCGAAAAAATGTTGGGGAGGGAAAATTAATGGAGGTTGGTCTTAAATTTAACCCAGCTAGGGCGATTCCGGGCCAGTTTTGGGTCTTATTGTAATAACAAAAATTATAAAAAATAAAAAACATCGTATGAGGACCAAGGTAAGGATTGAAGATAGAAGGTAAGTATGTTGAAAGAAAATACATTTGACTTCACTAGCGGCCTTATTGGGCTAGTAAGAGCGGTGGGAGCAAACTTGTATAAAAAATATTTTTTGTATAGGAGCCCCCATTAGGGACAAGGGCTATGTGTGTTTGAAAAAATGTTGGGGGAGGAAAAATTAATGGGGGGTTAGTCATACATTTAACACCTCTGGGGCGACTTCGAGGCTGTTTTCTGGCTTTTTCTGTATTTTTGCCAATTTTCTCTCTCCTTTGAGCCCGATGAGCGCCGATTTGCAACCACTCGTGATGATTGTGGTACAAACAAAAAAGTTATGATAAACAAGTAAGAAAAGGCTAAAGTCGGGCGGGGCCGACTATATAATACCCTACACCACTCCCTGTGTTTTGATTACTAAACCCAGGTATTTCATGGGAGCTATTTTAAATAGTTCATTTTACAGTTACTATAAACTCATCTTTAGTCAAATTTAATGAATATGGTAAATAATAAAGTAATTGATCTAATTTTCCAGCAGATATTCCGAGTAAGGTAAATATGACATGATCTGGAAAAATTGATCAAGATTCAATGATAAATACAGGTAATAGGATGAAACGGACGGACATTTGAAAGGGGGCTGTTAAGGCCTTTGCCAAACAAGCACCTATATATTTCTCATTCACGGTAGGTATTCCTAGTTGAAACATATAATGATCTGCAAAATTTGATGAAGATCCGATGTAAGATGTAGTTTCTAGAGCTGTAATAGAGCAGAATGGGCCCCATTTGGGTTATACCAAAGTATGGATATATGGGCATCTCCCCAACAAGTATGGAAAGGCTAAAGCCGGACGGAGCCGACTATACGATACACCCCACTTTCTATCTCACTACAATTCAATTCGGTAAAAACGTGAAATCGGGAAGGATTTTTGAATCCTATAAATGTATGTGTTGGACAAAAAATGTTAAATCGGAAATGACATTTGTATGGGTGTATATTGAAACATGAAACGATGTGACCCGTTTTCACCATGTATGTATAACCAAAATCGGTTAAAGATTCGGGAGCGACATTTGTATGGAGGCCATATCTAAATCTGAACCGATCTTACCCACTTTCAGAATAGGTGTTTCTAGTTCGATTTTAAAATGTTGTGCCAATTTTAAAGAAAATCGGGTACAATATGTGGTTTCTAGAGCGGAAAATGTGAAATCGGGAGCGACATTTGTATGGGGGCTATATCTAAATCTGAACCGATCGTACCCACATTCAGCATAAGTGTTTCTAGTTCCATTATAAAATGGTGTGCCAATTTTAAAGAAAATCGGGTATAATATGTGGTTTCTAGAGCGGTAAAAGTCAAATCGGGTGTGACATTTGTATGGGGACTATATCTAAATCTGAACCGATCTTACCCATCTTCTGCATATGTGCTTATAGTTGGATTATAAGATGTTTTGCCAAATTTAAAGAAAGTCGGGCTCAATATTTGGTTTCTAGAGCGGAAAATGTCAAATCGGGAGCGACTTTTGTATGGGGCTATATATAAATCTGAGCCGATATTACCCATCTTCTGCACATATGTTTATAGTTGGATTATATGATGTTTTGCCAATTTTAAAGAAAATCGGGCTCAATATGTGGTTTCTAGAGTGGAAAAACTGAAATCGGGAGCGACATTTGTATGGGGACTATATCTAAATATGAACCGATCTAACACATATTTATTACTGGTGTTTCCAGTTGAAATACAAAGTGTTTTGCGAATTTTGAAGAAAATCTGTTAAAATATGTGGATTCTGGAGCGGAAAAATTCAAATTCGGAGCAAAATTTTTATGGGAGCTATATATAAATCTAAACCGATCTAACACATTTTTACCACAGGTGTTTCTAGTTGAACTATAAGATGTTTTGCAAATTTTGAAGAAAATCTGTTGAAATAGGTGGTACCTAGAGTGAAAAGGGTCAAATCGGGAGTGAAATTCGTATGGGGGATATATCTAAGTCTGAACCGATTTTCTTCGAATTAAATAGCGTTCGTCCTTATCCCGAAGAACTTCGTTGTGCAAAGTTTCATTTGGTTCTGGCTACAATTGCGACCTGTATCGTGATTACAACAATGTATGGACAGACAGACAGATCGGTATAATTCTGTTGGGTGTTACAAACAAATGCCCAAAGACATAATACTCTATATTGTCAGAACTATATTGTGGAATTTTATGGAGATATTTTTTGTGGAATATCTTAACCCTATAGCTTTACTCTTTATTGGTCAATTTGACTCCTTTTCGAGAAAATAAAAAGTCCTTCCAGAAAGGTCGTTTAAGAAAATAGCCGGACAATTTCAGTAAGAGTCTCCATAGACACTAAAGTAAAGGGTGATTTTTTAAGAGCTTGATAACTTTTTTTTTAAAAAAAACGCATAAAATTTGCAAAATCTCATCGGTTCTTTATTTGAAACGTTAGATTGGTCCATGACATTTACTTTTTGAAGATAATTTCATTTAAATGTTGACCGCGTCTGCGTCTTAGGTGGTCCATCCGCTTAGTCCAATTTTGGCATTTCCACGTTTTTGAGTAACAGAGACCCAATTGGTGCGAACGGCGACGAATCGAAAATTGGTGGTCATCATTAACACTGGCCGATACAGCTGCGATATTTTCTTCAGTTCGCACTCTACGTAAGCGTGTTGGTGGTTTAATGTCCAACAATGTAAATTTGGTGCGAAATTTAGTCACAATAGCCCGAATAGCCGCTTCAGTGGGTCGATTAAACTGACCATAAAATGGAAGCGCGCAATGAACTTTCTTAACAGAGCACGCATTTTGATAATAAAATTCAATAATTTGCAAGCGTTGTTCGTTTGTAAGACGATTCATGATGAAATGTCAAAGCATACTGAGCATCTTTCTCTTTGACACCATGTCTGAAATCCCACGTGATCTGTCAAATACTAATGCATGAAAATCCTAACCTCAAAAAAATCACTCTTTAGTAAATAAAGCTCTTGACGTTTAAGTAGAAAAATTACACGACTGCTTATATAAATAAAACATTAGGGTTAAAATTTGTTAACGTTTTTTGAGAGACCTATCTTTTTGATAAAACGCGGTAAACGAAAAATACAAATTGAATATTTTTGCAAATTTTTCATATATAGCTGAGGTGGTTAGCGTACCGCAGTAGCAACCTGAAGGATATGGGAAGTAGTGAAAAAGTGGATTATTTGCCACAACTTAAACATTTTATTTTTTAAGTCTTTCAAAATAAAGGACATCACCCTCCTATGAGGGTGTTAAAATCATTGGTGAAGGTCCCAATTTTTACAGCTTCCGAATCACAAGACGTTCTTATTTTTCACTATTTTTGATGCTGGATTCAATTTTTGCCTTATTTGTTGTCTTTGCATAACCCTACCCTGCATACATTTCGGGATACCCATTTGTAAATCATTTTTCCTCACAATAACCATTTATAAATTGCACACTTCCTGTTATTTGTAGATAAAACAGATTGCGCAATTTCCATTCACATTTATTTGCTACAACCCACAATTATTGTTTTATTTTTGAATTATTATATTATGTTTTGTTCTGGCTTCTCTTTTTGCTGGTTTAATGGTTTACCAATTTGTATATTCAACCCTGCATTATTATTAATAATATCATTAGTACGAGTATATCGATATCATGCTCGCACTATTTATAAAAACTGCAATATTTTTTCCACAAAATTAGATTGTTAAAAAGAGAAAGAACGAAAAAAAAAACAAAACAAAACCGTTTTATTTCCATTCAACCACACTCTCAACTGAGTTGAAACGTCAATGACAATAAATGTCATTTTTTCCCATTTTCAATTTGTGATTTTGTTAACCGCAAAAAACACACACAAAGCCAAAAACTTTTTTATGGTTTATAGAGATTGTCAATAAACCGTATTTTTGCTCCCGCTTAAAGCCGCTAAGCCAATAACAGTAGACAAAATGTGTTTGTGCGGTCTAGCAAAAGCAAAAAAATCAGAAATTGTAATATTGTTGGTTGTAGTCGAATCGTGTGGGCACTTCATCATAGAAGAAGGTCGATAACTTCTACATTTATTCGTAGATTTTCTTCAAATAGGCCTAGATTTATTCATTGGGAAACAAAGAAATATTATTTATTTTATTATTTTAATGGCGTTAAGAACAACAAAAAAATTATATTTAAAAAATGATTTATTGAAATTTAAAATATATTTGACAGATATTCTCCTCCTTAAGTTGACACTTACATATATCGGTAGGGTGCCCATAAGTTTTTAAACCACCACTGTGTGCTTTGAGAAATATTACTATTGTTTTCATCATTATTATTACTGTTTTAAACAACTTATAAATACGTGACGCTTGAGTTCTATTAGAGAGGTCTGAAATAAAAAAGCGTTTAGAAATACGCATTTCGACAAACACATCGATAACAATGATATAGCCCATCGTTCCTACTTAGGATCTCATAAAAACCACATTAATGACACACAAATCCATAAAAGTTTTTATGCCTCTGGAAAATCTGATTTATTTTCTTTTAAAATCTCAATTCAAAGAACCCATTCATTACATCCCTCCCTTTAGAAATGATTTAGTTGTAAAAAATGATTTTTATCGTCATTTTAAATTGAATTAAAGCATAGGCAGAGATAGAGATGGTGAGTATTGGGTGTTGGTATACAATCTTTGTAAAAAGGCCTAACATGTCAGCTGCTTTCACGTTTTACATTATATTATTATACATTATATTATGGGCTCATCCTAAAGGGCATTTAAAAACATAAATAAATGTGTTTGTATGGCCATTATGGCAAAACTCCATAAGAAATTAGTATATCGGAGAAGCAATTTATTCATTTTCTGGATTTTAAATGCAAAATTTAAAATGCAACGTAAAAAAGTTGTGTCGGGACCAACAACAATTTTTTAATGTATTCAATTTTAGTTTAATTTGTATACACTCCACCATAAGATGAGGGTTTGACCGTTTATAGCACATGAGTCAAAAACTGAATGTTTCTGCGACCCTTGATTCCCGGACAGAAAAAGTTTCCATTTCAAATTTAATTGAAAAATTAAAACACACTTTATATGGGAAAATATTGGTGTTTAACCAAAAGTCGTATATTTAAGCAACTAAAAATATTTTTTTCCATAACTAGACTTCGTCGTAGAAGTCGTATGTGGCCCCTGGTCAGCATGGGTTTAGGACTTCCAAAGAAGAAAATATATAGAAACAATTATGTATGTATGAAAGAAATCATCAAAAGTTTTGCTTCGTACGTGAGTAAAACGAAAATTATGAAAATCTATTTTCCTGAAAAATTACTGCAAAAAAATGTCAACACACAACGAACAAATATTTATATTTTATTTTATTCCGTCACATCTATCTATCACTTTTGAAGCTTTTATTCTTTGATATTTGACAAGTAGAAACTACGCCATTACTAAAAATGGAACGATACACGCTTCAACAACGCATTGAAATTATTAAAACTCGCTACAAAAATGATCCGGAATTCCATCGAAAAATCATCTTGACTGATGAGACCCATTTCCACCTCGGTAGCTACGTCAACAAGCAAAATTGTCGCATCTGGGTTCGGAAAACCCAAGAGTTATTGCTAAGAAGCCTCTCCATCCTCATCGTGTGACTCTTTGGTGCGGTTTATGGTCCGGCGGGGTCATTGGACCTTACCTTTTTCGAAAATGAGGTTGGATCAACAGTTCCGGTGAATGGATTGCGCTATCGAGAGATGATTAATGATTTTTTATGGTCGGAGGTGGATGGTATTGAAATGAACAACGTTTACTTTCAACAAGACGGCGCTAAGTGCCACACAAGCAACGAAACCATTGCTCTTTTACGGAAAAGTTTCCGGACCGTGTTATCTCTCGAAGAGGTGATCACAATTGGCCACCTAGATCTTGTGATTTAACACCTTGCGACTTCTTCCTTTGGGGCCACGTGAAAGATAAGGTCTACGCCATCAGCCCAGCGTCGATTCAAGACCTCATAGATAGAATTCGTGAGGCTATCGAGGACATAGGGCAGCCACTTTGCGATTTGGTTATGGAAAATTTCATGAAAAGGTTATGGTCCTGTAAGCGTGGTCGTGGTGGCCATTTGGCTGATGTCTTTATTATGAAATAAACATCTGATCATTTATCTCAAAAAATTAAATTTTTCTTTGAATACCATAATAACACCTCTTTTTAAATTAATTTTTCTTTTTGTCTAAAAAGAGCATTTTTAATCTCGGGTTAACGTCAACTGTTTTTAAATTTTCCACTTTGTTCGAAAGGTAATCTAATAGAGATTTCAAATAATGTGTCACTTTTTAACACTTTAGTGAACATTAAGGGTGGAATAGCGCACGACTTTTCGATTTTGATATGCTAGCACCACTAATTTTGTAAGTTTCGGAAAAAAGTTCATGAGCCAAAAAATGAGCGTGGTGGGGTGAACGTAAGTTGGCGTTCACCGGGGTCAAAAGTGAGGGAAAAGGGGGAAAAGACCTCAAAACTGCCTCGAAGTCGCCCCCATAAGGGTTAAATTTAAGAGCGACCCCCATTGATTTTCCCTCCCAAATATTTAGGGGCTCCCATACAAAAAAAAATTATATATTTTTTTGCCACCGCTCTTACTGGCCCAAGGAGGCCGCTAGGGGAGTCAAATGTATGCCGACCACCAATATTTTTTCAACCCCCGCATTTTCTCTGAACATACTTACCTCCTATCTTCAACCCATAAGCTAGTCCCCATACGTTTTTTTACAATTTTTGTTATGACAGTAAGGCCCAAAACTGTTCCGGAGTCGCCAATAGCTGGGTTAAATGTAAGACCATCCTCCACTAGTTTCCCATCTCCAACATTTTTTCAGCAATCTTACCCGCTATCCCCACTCCTTAGTGGGTCTCTCATACAAAACTAAATTTTATAAAATTTTCTCCCAAAGTCAAATGTATGACCAACCCCCAATATTCTTTCAGCCTTAGAACACATCTACCCTTAAGGTGACCCTCATACATTTGGATATTTTTCATGAAAGAAAGGCCCAAAAATGCCCCACAGGAGACCCTAGAGGTGAGATGTGTAAGACTGACCCCCCAAAATCTATCAAATCCAAAATCATATTTAAACTCATACTTCATCAAAAATCAAGTAAATTTTATATATTTATTTAAAAGAAAATTCGGGCATGAGAGGGTTAAAGAAAAACAGCCATAATAACAACAATTTATCTTCCAATTTTTAAATTCCAATATTGTGCTAATTTTGGTATACCTTTTATTAACTAAAGTCCTTAATTGCATAGATATATCCCACCGTTTTTTTAAATTAACACTTCAATATTCACTTTATTCGATTATATTTTTTCATTTTAAAGTTACCATTCCAATATTTACTTTCTTACATTTTATTTTTTTCCGTTTTCTTTCTTTGGTCATAAATTGAAAGTCATATGTAGTTTTTCATATGCTTGTCCAGTTGTCCGTCCGTCCATCGTAATGCAATTTATTTCCTTTCACTTGGAGTTTCATTTTCTGGTCTTCAACTTAATAAAGCGGACATAATAGAATGCCAGTTTCTTGCTTTACTACCCCACAAAAAAACACATACAAACATACAAAATAATGCTGCCAGGATAAACAAGAATAAGAATAACGACTATAATAAAAGTTTTTTTCCACAATTCACATATGAGCCATTCTCCGAAGAAATAGGAAAAATAAATTAAAAAAATAAAAATTGTAAATAATATTACGGCTGTTTTTCTTTAAGCCGTGATAACAAGC
Organism: Polietes domitor; assembly: GCA_947397865.1. Taxonomy (NCBI): domain Eukaryota; kingdom Metazoa; phylum Arthropoda; class Insecta; order Diptera; family Muscidae; genus Polietes; species Polietes domitor. The sequence continues at coordinate 53,619,916 of OX377620.1, forward strand.
TGTGATAGCAGAAACGTCAATAAAAAGTAAAAAAAATATTTTTCCCATTGTCATCAAATGCAATATAAATATTTGTATTGAAAAAAAAAATTCACAAAAAAAATTTTGTGTTGACTTTTTGGACTTAGCCAGGCTAAGACTAAAGTTTTTAACATAAAATTATTTTATCAAAATTTGTTTTTATACACACATTTTTAGTGAAATTTTAACGTTTTTGTTATTATAGCTAACTTATCCAGTCTTAAAGAAAAACATCCCTATTAATTAATTGAATAACCTATGAAACAAAATATATAATTATTTTCCGAAACCAAAATTTTGTTTGTGAATCAATATTTAAATCAATACACAAAAGTATGGGTATTTTTATACTAAAATTCCAATTCTCGTCGAAGGTACGTTTTTAATTTCATTTTGTAATAAAAATCCGATCACTTCCGCTTATATGTTCAATTGATGGTAATTATGGTTTTTCACATAAAACCAGTCGTTTACAGTTTGGTAACGATTTATGTTGTCATCGATCTTACATTTTCAAAATGAGAGTACAAATATTAAAGGTAACTTCGACAAGAATTGGAATTTAAAAAAAAATATATATTTGATTTTTTACGGACTGACTCATATCTATACAAGCGGTCATGTATCACTTTTATAATACTATGTTCATATTATGTGGGCCATAGTCCGCCACTCATATGTATGCTACGTAAAGAAAACTGAAGTTACGAAACTTTCAATTGTCCTGCTTTTCATTTTTTCTTTTCTTCATCCACCTTTTTCAGCTGCTGGCACAATATGTTTGCAGCAGTATTTGTAAAATATGTAAATGCACAGTGACCATAACTGTCACTGCTGCATGGCATTTAATTTTTTTTTATAGAAAATTCCTGAATAACAAAGAATTTTAATATGTTTTTTTTTCATGCCTTTGTTGTCGTTGAAAATAAAATTACCATTAATCTAGATTGAAATATGAGTTACCGCTGTCCTTTTATTGAAATTTATATCGTCAAATATGAGCGACTACACACACGCAAAGCCATTAATTTGTCATAATAATTAAATATATACAAATTAATTGATTGATCACGAATGTTCGCAACAGCAACAGCTCTACACCACCTGCTACGTTTATACATATTAGCATTTTATGATACATTACTTGAAAATATTAATGTTAGACAACAAGTGATTTATCGTCAAAATTTTTTTATCCATTAATTGAGATGAGTTGTGCTTTTATTATTTTTTTTTTCGAAAGGAAAATTTAATAAATTGAAATTTATAAGCAGTTTGTGCTAGAAAACAAAGAAAGGGAACAGGTTATTTTTCTTTTATATTTTAAGAAAAAAAGGAAAGTAAACATTGCCGTTCTTCTTTCAGCAGACTACGCACAAAAAAACATTATAAAAATCAAGAAATTTTACATACAAATTTCTCCTTTTAAAAAGCAAAGCATACGAGTATATGTAATTTATTTACTTGAATTTATTTTTTGCTGTACATAAGAGTAAAGTAAATGACAACAATTTATTTGGCAATCATTTCTTATGGAAAATGTACAAATTTTCGATTTATTTACAAGATTTACTTTTTTGATCGGCTTAAATATTTTGAACTATTTTTGTTCGTCAAAGTTTGCTGTCTTGAATAATACTTGAATCGTGTATTATTCCCCTCCCTACTGCTTTCTCACTTCTTGATGATTTTTCCAAAAACTTATTTGTAACTGAATAATTTTCAACATTTGATTGCTGAAGTTTCCTCTAGCAATGTTTTATAAGTTCGGATTTTCCTCAGTTCAAATCATTCTCTTTATACATATATTAGATAAATATGTTTCCATTTGGATATAGAAATTATATTTATGGCATATTAACTACTTTGTTTGTGTGAATAATGATAAATAGGAACATTAGTGAAATAGGAACTTTTCCGAAAAAGTCTAAAAGTTAAACTCTTTTTATTTTAACGAAATAAAAAAATGCTTAAAAATCATATCCCTTCTTCCCTACACAGACATTTGAACACCGAAAACCCTAGATGTAAGGAAATTTCTATTCTTTACATCATGAAAAAGCAAATTGAAACATAACAGGCTAGAAAGCGTTAGGTAGGCTGCACAATGGACGCAATAGCCGGTCCCTGAGTCATAATATAATGCGTTATCATTACATTCATTTCACCTGATTTCAACTTCAGTAGCCGAGATCGAAGTTGCAATATGTTTTGTTTATACCCCAATCGTGTCAATATACCATGATCCCATAATTTCGAGTAGATGAATACAACGATTCTCAGTAGATGAGCCCAGAATATATTAGTACTTGAGGTCAATGTACATTCGACGAAATTGCTTCAGCGTCTGATATCACAGATGCTTTGAAACTGATACCAAATAGTTTTAATAGATGATACCGAAGCTTATACGGAATATAAGTTCCATAATATACAAGAACTGTAGCTGGTGCAAAAAGTTTCAGTAGATGAAACCAACAAGTTGCAATAACGTGAATAAGTAGATGAACTCTGAGAGCGTCTAACTCTCTGATAAGACTAAAGCAAATGAGTAGATGATATTCTCAGTAACTAAGACTATCGTGGATAAGTAGATGACATCTGAAAGAGACTGAGAGAGAGCTCTCTGATAAGACTAATGTAGATAAGTAGACGATTCAATTCAATTCTCGGTAGCTGAGGCTAATGTGGGTAAGTAGACGAACTCTCTGCAGCTGAGGATAGCATAAGTGAATTCTACAGCTGAGGCTAACGTAAATTAACTCTGTAGCTGAGACTAACGGTGGTAAACAGAGGAAATCTCAGTAGCTGATACTAATGTGGGTAAGCATATGAAATTTCAGTAGCTGATGCTAATGTGAACTTTAAGAGATGAGTACATAAAAGCAAAGAGCAATAGATGGGATCAACATGATTAAGAAGATGAACGCTAAAAAAAGGAACAACAAGTAACTTCAGTTTTGAACCATCCATCTATCTCTTCTTTTCTTAAAATATAGATTTAGGACTAAATCTTGCCACTGCAATTTCTTTCCGTCCATTTGGATGGTTCATATTTTGAGGAATTCCTTAAATTAAAATTTCAGTAATAATTGTAATAAATTTTCATTTATAAAGTAATAACTATACAAAAATGAAAGATTTTTGTGATATTGCTTCTATTGTATGCAAATGATTGCATATTAGAAGAGTCTAATGGTATTTTCACACCAACGGCGAAATCGATTTCAAGTCAAGTTAATATATCAAATGTCAATTGGATCTTAACCAATATACTCAAATTAGGAAAATGTACGGCGAATTCTCTCACGAGTGAACGATGACATTTTTCGATAAATAGCTTTTGCGGAATGTTATGATTCTTTATTTGTTTTATATTTGAGTCATAATTTATTTATCTACTAAAAAAGCTTTAAAAAATCACCATCCCAATCTTTACTAAATTAGTCGATTTTTGGCCTTAAAATAAATATTGGTTTCAGGGTTTTATTGGCTTGAAACAATAACTAGGAAATTGTAGTAAACGTGTCTACGCAGTCAGAATTTCATGACTCTAGCTGCGGTCATTTGGTAGGTACTATTTTTATCCCCTTTTTCTATGTTGACCCCAAAAAGTACGAATTTCGAAAGATCAGTTTATTTTGCGTGTCTACACAGTCAGAGGAATGTATACTCCCAATTTCATGACTCTAGCTGCGGTCATTTGATTGGTACTATTTTTATCCCCTTTTTTCATTTTAACCCCAAAAAGTACAAATTTTGAAAAATCCGTGTACTTTACTTGTCTATGCAATCAGAGGAATGTATACACCGAATTTCATTATTCTAGGTATTCTGTTAAATACGCTAAAATATTAGGGAATATTATGGGTATTTTCAGTCCTTGTAAGGGAATAATTTTTCCCTTTGGTCCGATTTCACCCCGTTTCAATCCCAACCGATCTACGACTATAAGACGCATTTATGGAAATTTTTAACGTTCAAGCTAATTTCGTTTAGATGCTAGCGTGCATTCAACAGACGGACGGACGGACATTTATTTATACTTTATAGGGTCTCAGGTCGATATTTCAAGGTGTTACAAACGGAATGACAAAGTTAGTATACCCCCATCCTGGAGGTGGAGGGTATAAGAATCGGAAAAAAATAGTTTGTTCTATTTGTAATAGCTAACATTCTAACACAGTAAACAATGTCTTCCTCAATGGATAAATATAGAAGTAGACGCAGAAGTATTTGAAATACCATGATTTTTTCAATTTGTGGTTAAATATTGCGAAAAAGCCCGATGTAAATTAAATAACATCATATTTCTGAGTCTTATTTTAGAATAGCTGGAACTTGGAATCGAAGAAAACAAGGCCTATTTAAAGAATATCTATGAAGAAATGAATTTTAAAAAAAAATCTTGTCCTTTTTATGATTTTTTTTTAATTGATTCGACAAGAAGAGCGATATCTTCTTTAACAAGGCTAACAAAATATTGCTAGCTACTATTGCGGGTATGTTTGTTGCTAAGCTGAGAAGTTTCAGTGTATTTTAACATAACAAAAATGTTTTACATAAATTTATAAATCACACAATCTACTTAAAATGTAAGTAGAACATGGTTTCCTATGCAATAAGAATAAGCAAAATAGGGCAAAATTAACCCCCGTTTTACAAAACGTCAATACAGATGTTTTTTGTCCACTCTATCCGAAGTAAGTTTGCTGTAGTGTGTTATTGATTCAGTAAAATTTTTTGTATGAATTGTGTAACAAAAATATTTTTCCTATCGGACCACTGTGACCCTTTAAGAAAAATTACTTGGAAAAGTTATCATAATACACACACATGGTCGTACCACATCATGGCCATACATTATGCAGATGATGTGTTTGTAAAGGTAGTCATTTCTTAAATGACAGGACAACATATCAGTCAGTTGCGAACAAAAGACCCCAAGAAATGAAAAACGAAACTATTGTGTAAAATAAACCCGTGATGAGATGATATATCACATTTTTTGCTTCACCACCCGTAATAGAGAGATATACGAGTATGAAATGAAATCTAAACGAGACTAGCGAATATCTTCGAAAATGACATCACAAAACCACTCAAGTTCAGTGATATTGACTTGACGCTGTTACTATCGACGATATCCTTTCATTTTTCGTAGGACAACTTTAATAAATTGGGTCATCAATATGAAAAAGTGCTTGTCACTGCCAGAGAGAGAGTGAATGTCAATTTCTTGGAATATATTTTCAGTTTCTGCAGGTAAATGGGTTACAAGCGCAACAACAACGAAAGTTGACAGACTTCTCCTTGACGATAAAATAGGGAAGAGCTTGATATCCTTGACAACAGAAATTGACTTAAGGATATTTTCATAAGGACATCAAAGACAAACTATGGAAGAAGTGTGGCAGTGCCCATAAAACAAAATAATTTAAAACATTCGAAATTCTATTAAAAATTCGGCAGAGGAAATTTTAGGGAACTTTTAATGTTTTGGAAAATTCAGAAGTTCAGTTTGGTTAGTAAATGTATTTTTAAAAATAAAATTAAAACTTATTGTTCCGTAATGGCAAACCAGCGTTGGAAGCAGGCTCTCACAGAACCGCTGTAAGGGAACATGGTAAAGCAACATAACGTTCGGCCGGGTCGAAATGTATAAACTCTCCACAATGGAGTGCATTCCACATACATTAGATGGCGTTGGTTTGTCGTATAAGTTCGAAATTACATGAGGAAAATTGCTAAAGAATTTGTACGAAATTGAAACATTTTTTCTTTCAGAGCTTGTCACTCAATTGGCCAGTCGCTTGTCGCCCAGTAGGTGTTCGCAGGCGTGGAGAGAATAGAAATCAATGCGAATATGCATTGAATATTAAACAACAAGAATTTGAAATTTTTCAAATTATAATCTGAGGATCTAGCATGAAAAACCAAGATTTAGTGGTTTATGCATTCCTCCCCTCCGATCAACACGACGTGCTTAGACTTAAATCCTCAAACAAATGTTTTAATAATGATGAATAATCAATTTAAGTCGAGGGAATTTCTTAAATTATCAATGAAGTATTTCATATCGAATATAGCTTACAAACATAAATGTATGTCCATCAAATAATAAATAATCCTCAAACCCCTGTGCACAGATCGAAGACAAGCGGTTTCCTTGAAATGGCACCATTGTCTTCATTTCCCTTAAAAACTGTATATATTTAGCAGGATTTCTTCTTGGAATCCCAATTTATTTCCGTGCTTATTTTTCTGCTCATACTCAATGTCCTAATTGTTGTTTATTTATCCAAGTTTTTTGTTTATTTTGCAATTGTCCTCCTCCGATTACACTTCAAGTGTCCTTATACAAAATGGAATACATACTCGTCGCATATAAATTTCAATTTGAATAAAGTCACAAGTATTTTATATAAAATATGACGCAATTTAGAGGAGCTCACTTTAAACGGTTGCAGGGAGAAATATAAATGAAATATAAACGAGGAAACACCATAATCATATACAATCGTATGTGGGTGTAGAGCGCGCCACGCTTACAAGGGAAACAGTAATTGCCACCAACTCGACATGATTCGTGCTAGGGCGGGGGGAAATAACTGCAGCATTATGAACAGTAGGCTAGGTCATAAAAAAATCAGAACAGAAATTAAGAATATATATGATTTAATAATTAATGTTCATACTTTTGAGAGTCATGAGGTATAAAATGAAAGAGAAAAATTATTACTAAAAATATATTGAATGTCATACATCCGTCTGTATTAGTTTGGCTGGAACAACCATTTAAAAACATGATTAAACTAAATATGTAAGAGGGAAAACTTGAAATGATTGTTAATGTTAAAGTAATAAAGATAGAAGCATGACATTTTAAAAAATATTTAACAGATATTCTTCACTTTAATTTGGTAACCATATCGGCTTTGTATGTATCCTTGGGAAATTAAAAGTCATTCATACATACTCAGATCCAATAAAAAAATAAAATTGCCTCATTAATATTCTTTTCGTCACATTTACCTTTAATATTTGTACTCCCGGTTTGGAAATGTAAGTCCGATAATACACGCTTATTTGTTTAATTAAAGGCAATTATGATGGCTACAAAATGTTGCAATTTCTCATTATCATAGAAACGGAGAAACAGAAACATTCCCATTCAACACGTACAGTTTCCTAAAATTGAGAAAATATTGACCAAATTTTGCTGGAACGTACGTTAAAGGTGGAAATAATTTTGATTTTTAAAGAACTCTTTTTCGTCTACAAACAGGTTCATAACTTTTACATTTATCCATTGATCTTTTACATATGGATATTGTTTTCTTCGTTGATATAAAAAAACACAATATTTTTTCCACTTTTTTATTTTTAACGGCCAGCAAAAAATGATTTAGAAAAATAATTTTTTTCTCAATTTATTGGAGACTGTTCCTAAGCTATTATTTCTAAAGGGTGATTTTTTAAGAGCTTGATAACTTTTTTAAAAAAAAAACGCATAAAATTTGCAAAATCTCATCGGTTCTTTATTTGAAACGTTAGATTGGTCCATGACATTTACTTTTTGAAGATAATTTCATTTAAATATTGACCGCGGCTGCGTCTTAGGTGGTCCATTCGGAAAGTCCAATTTTGGGCAACTTTTTCGAGCATTTCGGCCGGAATAGCCCGAATTTCTTCGGAAATGTTGTCTTCCAAAGCTGGAATAGTTGCTGGCTTATTTCTGTAGACTTTAGACTTGACGTAGCCCCACAAAAAATAGTCTAAAGGCGTCAAATCGCATGATCTTGGTGGCCAACTTACCGGTCCATTTCTTGAGATGAATTGTTCTCCGAAGTTTTCCCTCAAAATGGCCATAGAATCGCGAGCTGTGTGGCATGTAGCGCCATCTTGTTGAAACCACATGTCAACCAAGTTCAGTTCTTCCATTTTTGGCAACAAAAAGTTTGTTAGCATCGAACGATAGCGATCGCCATTCACCGTAACGTTGCGTCCAACAGCATCTTTGAAAAAATACGGTCCAATGATTCCACCAGCGTACAAACCACACCAAACAGTGCATTTTTCGAGATGCATGGGCAGTTCTTGAACGGCTTCTGGTTGCTCTTCACTCCAAATGCGGCAATTTTGTTTATTTACGTAGCCATTCAACCAGAAATGAGCCTCATCGCTGAACATTTCGAACACATGAACACATTTCGAACCGAACACTGATTTTGGTAATAAAATTCAATGATTTGCAAGCGTTGCTCGTTAGTAAGTCTATTCATGATGAAATGTCAAAGCATACTGAGCATCTTTCTCTTTGACACCATGTCTGAAATCCCACGTGATCTGTCAAATACTAATGCATGAAAATCCTAACCTCAAAAAAATCACTCTTTATGTTAATGGGCAGTGTGCAACATTTGTCCCCATCACAATTTCCTTTAATCTGATCGGATCTATATTCCAAAAATGAGAAAAAATATTTAAGATACCTTCAACAAAAATTTAAATTTAAATAAATATTATCCATAAATAAATTTTGATGTTGATTTTAATGGCCAGTGCAAACAAAAAAATATATTTTAAAGTCTCGGGCACAATTTTTTTATTGTTGCATAGTGAAATGAGTATAATTGCACAGTTTCTGAACAACTGTTTTATTTTTTTGGTAGAAGTAGTTTTCTAAAAATGTTAAACAATTTTAATTTTAACATATTTTTATAATTTCCTACTTATCAAAGTTGATTAGTAGGATGTTTAATGTTGATTTTAATGGACAGTTGAAACAAAAAAATATATTTTAAAGTCTCGGGCACAATTTTTTAATGGTTGCATATTGAGATGGTTATAATTGCACAGTTTCTGAACAACTGTTTTTGTAAAAGAAGTTTTCTAAAAACATTAAACAATTTTAATTTTAACATATTTTTATAATTTCCTACTTATCAAAGTAAAATATATTGTATTTTTAATCGTATCCTCAAAAATTTCAGCGTGTGTTGTTAAGGCACTATTATAATACTCACAATGTTTAGAATTTTAAATTAAAAATAAACTTTTAACCTTTAACCTAGTTTTTTGCAAATTAACAAAAAATATTTTTTTTTCAATATTATTATATATTATTTATATATATTATTCATATTCATTTATATTTACATATAATATTCATATTCATATAAGAATATCCGGACACAAAAAATAATGTATCATGCCTCTATACAATCACAATTGACACTTCGAAGAAAAATGAGTCAATAATCCCACCACTCCAGATCCACAGATGCTGTAGTATTTCTTGGTAACACAGCCGCCGAGATGAAAATGTGCTTTCAATGACTAAGTCAATTGGACCTTGTAGGCTAACAATGTGATGTCTCTGTATAAAATTCGTATCAGCCTTTTTTGAATTTCAAGCCAAGGCGATAATCAAGATGTAGGTTTGCAATAATCCTTATAAAATTATACTATTTTATATTTTACATTCAAATTGAACATGCATTTAAGAGCAGTTTGTACTGATTTCAAATTCATAACTTTTTTTATATGCATATACCAAAGATAAACAGTCAAGATGACAGATGAATCAAAGCTTATTATACCTACAGAGTAGGAGAGTATATATCATTTGGGAAAGAAAAAAAGTGTTACGCATTCAAAGAGTGACTTAAGAACTCAAGTATGTTTGGACCAAATTCACGATTATACGATTTTTTATTATATTTTATTATACGACCTTTGTAGTATTTCCCACACAAATCAGCCTAAACAACATAAGATTAAAAATGTTATAACTTATATACGGATAACTTATATATAAAGGGTGATTTTTTAGCTATTATCTTTTTGGCAACACTGGTTTAAACAGCTGACGCACGTTTCGTGTTTTGTTTCACTATCAAACATCTTCAGTTTGGTCTATAATTTAACCATAAATCGTCTTACAAACGAACAACGCTTGCAAATTATTGAATTTTATTATCAAAATGCGTGCTCTGTTAAGAAAGTTCATCGCGCGCTTCCATTTTATGGTCAGTTTAATCGACCCACTAAAGCGGCTATTCGGGCTATTGTGACTAAATTTCGCACCAAATTTACATTGTTGGACATTAAACCACCAACACGCTTACGTAGAGTGCGAACTGAAGAAAATATCGCAGCTGTATCGGCCAGTGTTAATGATGACCATCAATTATCGATTCGTCGCCGTTCGCAGCAATTGGACCTCTGTTACTCAAAAACGTGGAAATGCCAAAATTGGACTAAGCGGATTTCAGGCGCAGTCAAGGTCAACATTTCCATGAAATAATTTTCAAACATTAAAATATATGGACCGTACTATCGATTCAAATAAAGATTTCATGCATTTTTCTGAAGTTTATGTGTTTTTTGATTAACTTTCCTATAGCTTTTAAAAAATCACCCTGTATAACATATATAGTCCGAAATTTTACATTTGGCAGTGCTTTTATGGACGTTTCATACACTTGGAATATAGGTTATATTGGCACACTCCTTCTGGTACATCCCACACAAAGTGGCTTAAAATAAAACCGATATAACGTCCATAAAGGGGTAGTCAAAAACAGTTGCACTTAAATATTTTAAAATGTTTTTTCAACGCATTAAACCTAAAAAAATATTTATTCTTAGCCACGCCCCTTCTTGTACCCCCCACACAATTGTCTCTATCCTATACCGGTCGCTTAAATCCACGACTTCATATTTGATCATGTCTTTACAATTATTGGCAAATATCGAAACTGGGCCCAATTGCCACAAACTTCTAGTACCTTCCACACACAATACGGCGCTGAGTACAAATTAAGTCCTTCCAAATACATATTCTCTGAGAGTGACGGTATATATAAGACTGTTTAACCGACTGAAACTTACTTATTTTAAGTATCCAATTCCCAACTTTGTTTGAAAATTCAGAAGCTGTAAATTATTTTTCAAGAGAATTCCTAAATATTTCACCTCATGAACTGAATTTAGTCTTCTCCGAGTTGAAAACAAGGCTGTTCAGTCTTGCAAATTAAAGTCGAATCTCTCCACATTTGGGTTGTATGGAATATTAAGTTCACATTTTGCGGAAACGAAGAAAATAATATAACTAAAGAGTGATTTTTTTGAGGTTAGGATTTTCATGCATTAGTATTTGACAGATCACGTGGGATTTCAGACATGGTGTCAAAGAGAAAGATGCTCAGTATGCTTTGACATTTCATCATGAATCGTCTTACAAACGAACAACGCTTGCAAATTATTGAATTTTATTATCAAAATGCGTGCTCTGTTAAGAAAGTTCATTGCGCGCTTCCATTTTATGGTCAGTTTAATCGACCCACTGAAGCGGCTATTCGGGCTATTGTGACTAAATTTCGCACCAAATTTACATTGTTGGACATTAAACCACCAACACGCTTACGTAGAGTGCGAACTGAAGAAAATATCGCAGCTGTATCGGCCAGTGTTAATGATGACCACCAATTTTCGATTCGTCGCCGTTCGCACCAATTGGGTCTCTGTTACTCAAAAACGTGGAAATGCCAAAATTGGACTAAGCGGATGGACCACCTAAGACGCAGCCGCGGTCAACATTTAAATGAAATTATCTTCAAAAAGTAAATGTCATGGACCAATCTAAAGTTTCAAATAAAGAACCAATGAGATTTTGCAAATTTTATGCGTTTTTTTTTAAAAAAAGTTATCAAGCTCTTAAAAAATCACCCTTTATATTTTTTTGCAAATTTTTTAATGTGTAAGCTAAAGTCAATTTCTTTTTCAATGATATCAGATACTTCTATTTTGCATCTTAAAGATAAACCTTTAAGAATAAAATATTACACTGTGATAGCAAAAATTGCGATAAAAATAGAGAAAAAAACAATGAAAAATATACTACACCATTTCCAAGTGTAATTCAGAAAAGATCAATTGTAATTCAGAATTTCCATTTGAAATTCAGAACACATCAGTTCATATTCAGAAATTCCATTTGAAATTCAGAAGTCGTCAATTGATATTCAGAAATTCCATTTGAAATTCAGAAGTCGTCAATTGATATTCAGAAATGGAATTTCTTTCTTTAAATGGAATATCTGAATATCAAATGACGAGTACTGAATTTGAAATGGAATATCTGAATTTCAATTGACGAATTCTGAATTACAATTGATATTTTCTGAATTACACTTGGAAATGGTGTAGATTTTCTATAGTTTCCAAAAAATCTCAAAGTGGCTAAAAACTGTGCCCAAATTGAAAAATGGCTAAAAATAAATCTTACATATCTTTTTAAGTTTCCTTAAATAAGCTATATATCTATCGAAAGCCTCAGGATTCTTCTTTTCAAATCCGATGAGAAAATGAAAATAGGTTGATAATCAACTAAGTAACACAATTTTTGGGGGTGTTTGGAAAATTTTAAATACAGAAAGATAATATCACTTCCTAGAGTTTTTGGATTGTCGCATAGTGGTATTCTTACTTATTTCACTGATAAAACTGTTGTTTATTCTTACGGCCACGTAAACCAATAAATATTTGAATAGAAATTATGAAAGAAAAAAAGAATGTTCCGAATAACAGAACATACATTTTAACATTTGATCTATTACTCCTCTACCTCCTTCTAAGGTACAAATCACTTTTAAAATTCACTTTTTTGAGAAAAAATTTCTGCCTTTCGATAATTGATATATATTTCGAATGAAAATTAACCATTCATATTAATGCGTTAAAAGGCCGTGTTCTGGGTAGAGCAAGTCGAGCTGCTTAAAGTAGATCCGTAGAACTTTAAAAATTATAAATTCAGTCATGACGAATTTATGATTTTTAAATTGTTGGCACTTTCTTAATACAAATATGGAACATTTACATTTTTATTTCCATGTTAATTGAAATTCACATTTTTTATAAAAGAAAATGGTTTTCACGGATCCTGAGTAGTTCAAATTTTGTTCGAGGCTTCTGCTAGCTGCCATGTACAGTATTGCAGCAATCACTACACATACGCTTCCCTCACTCCTTTTACAAGTGTAGCGACATTCCCTTAGATCTCAGCTCTTCAAACAACTTTTAAAGCTTGAACCAATTAAATATTTAACAAGTTACTCGTCGAGTGAAAGCAAAACTTCCCTACCATCAGCAGTAGCAGTGTTAGCAGCATCACCAGCTGGCACTGGAATATGTTATCGTGGGTGTTGATTTTATTTAAGAATATTTGCACTTGTTTGACATGCCGTTGATTCACAATTAGAATTTCTCTGACATCAAAATAAAGCGGGTGAAGTGGAGTGGACGACAAGTAGGAAAAACTTTAAGAATTTCATAATTAAAATTCAAATGGTAGTATGAATAAACGAATAAACATGACTTTCCCAGTTTTCAGTTTTTTTTTTGTTCAAACACACAAATACATGCAAACATAATCTTGTAAGGACATATGGAAATGGCATTGCTCCGTCATGTCCTGTCCGTAGGTGGGAGCCGTGGAGAGGGAATTTGTACACGAGTATGGAATATGTTGGGTTGTGAAGTGATGCGTTGTCGCTGGTTGGTTGGCGACTTATTCATTCCGTACAACGGGTTGTATAAGTAATATTTAATTAAAACAGCACTCATACGCCACGATGACCTCAAAGGGTAAAGCAAAGTACATTCTGTGGGGGAACACAGAACAACTCGGAGTTGGAAATTGAAGCGTAGTTTCGTGAATGGCTGACACTTCTCGAATACTTCGGAACGTGGCAGTGGAATTAATTATTACGAATTTTTATGTCATCTGACACATGTATGATGTGTGTCTGCTTTATTAGCACCACACTCGCACGCATGTGATGCAAATTGATTGATATTTACTTTTAGCTTCATCAGATGCGACATGATTTGTTGTTTGGCCTTCTTTTCTAATGCTTCTAATCAAATTAAGTTGTGTGCGAAGATATGATAGCATTGCGCAGTGAGATAATATGCACTATGACAATTATCCCAATGTATGAATAATTTAAGTAAATATTTAATTTTGAATTTTTAGTGCAAAAAATTAACATAGAATAAAGTCTTTTTTTACATTCACACAAACAATCGAACGATCTTTCAATAATTTTAAAACGTGCAGCACGGCTTTGGTTAGACATTTTGTTATAGAGTACATGCTTGTGAAGCGATAACACACAAACTGTTGGCACTTCTGTCCGATTTGGTGAAATTTTAAAATCCAATTTTTCTATAGGGCGAAAAATTTCAAAAGAAGAACTTTGACCAAAAATAAAGTATTTTTGTCATATGGGGTTTAAAAAAATAATTTTTTTGTGGTATACAATACAAAAATAAAATTTTTTTAAATTTCAAGGAAATTTCTTCTATTTTTCGTTCTTTTTAAAGCTGAAAAAATTATCTTGCTGAAGATTTTTCACTGAAATTTTGGTTGATTGTGCAAAAAAAAATGTAAGAATAGAATCCATCATTTCATCACTTCCAAACTTACACAGTCACAAAAACTAATAAAAAGATAACAATAAAAAATACAGTGAAATATAACGAACAATATAACAAACTTCGTTATAACGAAAAAGTCAATATAATGGATTTTTCCTGAGTCCCTTGAAAAAACCACTTTTAAGCAAAATTTTCCATACAAAAATGCTCTATAGCTATAACGAAGAAACTCTGAGCTAAATGGTGATTTTTTAGCTATTATCTTTTTGGCAACACTAGTTTAAACAACTGACTGACGCACGTTTCGTGCTTTGTTTCACTGTCAAACATCTTCAGTTTGGTCTATAATTTAACCATGAATCGTCTTACAAACGAACAACGATTGCAAATTATTGAGTTTTATTATCAAAATGCGGCTCTGTTAAGAAAGTTCATCGCGCGCTTCCATTTTATGGTCAGTTTAATCGACCCACTGAAGCGGCTATTCGGGCTATTGTGACTAAATTTCGCACCAAATTTACATTGTTGGACATTAAACCACCAACACGCTTACGTAGAGTGCGAACAGAAGAAAATATCGCAGCTGCATCGGCCAGTGTTAATGATGACCATCAATTATCGATTCGTAGCCGTTCGCAGCAATTGGGCCTCTGTTACTCAAAAACGTGGAAATGACAGAATTGGACTAAGCGGATGGAACATTTGAGGCGCAGTCAAGGTCGACATGAAATAATCTTCAAAGATTAAATTATATGGACCGTACTATCGATTCAAATAAAGATTTCATGCGTTTTTCTGAATTTTATGTGTTTTTTTTTGAAAAACTTTCCTATATCTTTTAAAAAATCACCCTTTATAAGCCTCTATATAGCGAAGTATTCATTCAATAGCCTTTATGCAACGAAATCAGAATAAAACAAAATTAAATTGTTCGTAAGTCGTTAGAGTCCCGTTATCAAATCCTCGACATAACGAAGTTTTGATTCAAAAGCCTCTATTCAGAGAAATACCGAAATCAACGTTTATCAAGACAAAGAAGTCTAAATGTGTGTTGCAATGTACTGAATAAATAAAAGTGGCCAACATGGCGATCCGATTTATCAATTTATGTCCATCTAAACTAGTTCACAATCCACGTGTCGCAGTTGTTTTAAGAGCTTGATAACTTTTTTTTTAAAAAAAACGCATAAAATTTGCAAAATCTCATCGGTTCTTTATTTGAAACGTTAGATTGGTCCATGACATTTACTTTTTGAAGATAATTTCATTTAAATGTTGACCGCGGCTGCGTCTTAGGTGGTCCATCCGCTTAGTCCAATTTTGGCATTTCCACGTTTTTGAGTAACAGAGACCCAATTGGTGCGAACGGCGACGAATCGAAAATTGGTGGTCATCATTAACACTGGCCGATACAGCTGCGATATTTTCTTCAGTTCGCACTCTACGTAAGCGTGTTGGTGGTTTAATGTCCAACAATGTAAATTTGGTGCGAAATTTAGTCACAATAGCCCGAATAGCCGCTTCAGTGGGTCGATTGAACTGACAATAAAATGGAAGCGCGCAATGAACTTTCTTAACAGAGCACGCATTTTGATAATAAAATTCAATAATTTGCAAGCGTTGTTCGTTTGTAAGACGATTCATGATGAAATGTCAAAGCATACTGAGCATCTTTCTCTTTGACACCATGTCTGAAATCCCACGTGATCTGTCAAATACTAATGCATGAAAATCCTAACCTCAAAAAAATCACTCTTTACAATTGCCATGAAATTTGGCAGAAGTATTTTTTAGCCCAAGGACGATTGCAATTGCATTTGGTGGTAATGCGTTCAGATGTAGATATAGCCCCCATACAAATATCCTTCCAATAGCATAATGCAAAAGATTTTTATCAATTTTGGCATATTCGTTAAATTTGACTTAAGATACATTTATAGTAGACTATATAATTTACATGAAGTACATAAAATCGCTTTGGTAATCAAAACCAGGTATATACGCACTTTTCGTGTAAAATAGAATTTGGATAATAAAATATAGATACAACGAATTCTGCTTTTATTTTTTCGAATTTCGTTATTCCAAGGTATTACTGATACATACATATAACGAATCAATAGATATAACGAAGTATTATTAGATCCCCTTCAGATGCGTTATATGGAAGTTTCACTGTATAACGTGGATATATAATTCCACTTCAATATTTTAAAAGTAATTAAAATTGCTTTCAAAACGTGGTATATTACATTAAAATCGGTTAAATATTTCAGGAGTTACAATCGATTGAATGAACTTACCTTTTTTAAAAAACGTATTTTCACTGCTAAATTGCTAAACTCGGAAAAAATTCTATTTTTTTAAACTTTCAAAATAATCGCAACCATCGAGGTCAAAAATTATACCGCTAGACATGAAATGACTCATTTCTTTTTATTTTTTTCTTAATTATTTTATAAACAAAATTGTTATTAATAGTGTCAGTAAGACGCTCCATAAGTTTCATGATGTTGTTCCTGGGACTTACTCTAAAACAATTATAAATGTGATTGTTGCCGAAATTAATAATATTTTAATTAAAGTAATTTATTTTTAGCTAGTATGTCCCTGACCAAAAAATTAAGTTAATTAATTTAAAGAAGGAAGTAAAAATCTGTAGCAAGTGATATTATTTTTCTAGTAGGTATTGTCGAGTAGAAAAATATTGTATTTGTAATTTGTCAGATACCACCAAAATCTTGATTTACAGATAAAAATCGGTGTTTCGTACCTATGCACAGTTATATGCATGTATCTTAGTTGTTTATCAAGCTATTTTCGGATTTGAAGAATGAAGAAACCTGGAACTTTCGAAAGATATATAGGTTATTTATAAAAAGTTAATAAATCTGTGTCAGCAAATACACACTTTTAAACAATTTTTAGCCATTTTTCATTTTTTGATAATATTTTTGCACAATATTTTATTTGGTAACCGTACCATGTGTTATTTTACTTAAATAACGCATTTATCAAGGAGTAAAACGCCGCTTTGTTTTTTTAATCCGTTGGTAATTAACTGAGTTTTTGAAGCTTTTATAAATACAACATTTTTGCAAAAATACAAGTTTTGGTCATTCAAGTTCACATCTCTCATTATTTTACGAATAATAAAATAAAAATACATACAATTCATCAAAGCAAACAAACAAGGTTTTTTTGTTATCTGGCGTACGAGGAAACCTTCAAGAAGCTTATGCAGCGTCCTTCTGGTATAACTATTATTAACAAGTAAAAACGGCGTTAAGTTCGGCCGGGCCGAAATTTATATACCCTCAACCATAGATTCCATTCCACAAAAGGTGTTGATTTTACGTAGAAGTGAAGTAACATTAAAGGAAAATGTTAAATTTTTTAATATAAGTAAAAAAATATAAATAAATATAAAATTTAAATTATATTAAACCAAGCTTATAAGGCAAGGCTACCAATATGTTTATTAAGGGTGATTTTTTAAAAGCTATAGGAAAGTTTTTCAAAAAAAAAAAAAAACACATAAAATTCAGAAAAATGCATGAAATTTTTATTTGAATCGGTATAATTTAATGTTAGAAGATTATTTCATGCAAATGTTGACCTTGACTGCGCCTCAAATGGTCCATCCGCTTAGTCCAATTTTGGCATTTCCACGTTTTTGAGTAACAGAGGCCCAATTGCTGCGAACGGCGACGAATCGATAATTGATGGTCATCATTAACACTGGCCGATACAGCTGCGATATTTTCTTCTGTTCGCACTCTACGTAAGCGTGTTGGTGGTTTAATGTCCAACAATATAAATTTGGTGCGAAATTTAGTCACAATAGCCCGAATAGCCGCTTCAGTGGGTCGATTAAACTGACAATAAAATGGAAGCGCGCGATGAACTTTCTTAACAGAGCACGCATTTTGATAATAAAATTCAATAATTTGCAAGCGTTGTCCGTTTGTAAGACGATTCATGGTTAAATTATAGACCAAACTGAAGATGTTTGATAGTGAAACAAAATACGAAACGTGCGTCAGCTGTTTAAACCAGTGTTGCCAAAAAGATAATAGCTAAAAAATCACCCTTTACTATATATATCCAAATAATACAGCAAGTCAACTCAAAAACTAAATATTAGGCAGCAATCTGTAAAAAGCTTAAATACTCTAAATATTGGGAAAAAGTGGGTGCATTTTCACTTGTGTCTATGCGTCCATTTGGTTGGCACCATTTTCATTCCCTTTTATCCCCTTAAAAGTACGACTTTCGAAAATTTCATTATTTTACGTGTCTACGCAGTCAGAGGAATGCCGTATTTCATGACTCTAGCTGCGGTCATTTGGTTGGTACAATTTTTACCCCTCTATCCCCATTGTATCCCTTAAAAAACGAATGTCTATGCAGTCAGAGGTATGTATTCGCCGAATTGCATGATTCTAGCTGAGGCCATTTGGTTGCTATAATTTTTATCCCCTTTTTCCATTTCCCTAAAAGTACGAATTTCGAAAAATCCCTTTATTTTACGTGGAATTTATATACGGAATATCGTTATTCTAAGTGCTGCCATTTTTATTATTTTATTCCTATTTATCCCCTTTAAAAACTTGCTTAAATATTCTAAATATTAGGGGTTTTAGGGATATTTCCAGTCCTTGTGTGGGAAAAATTTTCTCTTTAGGCCGGTTTCGCCCAGTAGCACTCCCAACCGGTCTATGATTATAAGATGCATTTGTGGAAAATATGGACCTCCTTGCTCCTTTCGTTTAGATGCTTTCAACAGACGGACAGACATGACTAGATTGTCTTAGACGACCAGGAATATATATACTTTATAGGGCCTCAGGTCGATTTTTCAAGGTGTTACAAACGGAAAAACCCTCATCCTGGAGTGGAGGGTATAAAAAGTATTTTACAAAAGTTTTTTTATTATTTTACAAAGATTTTAGTTTATAAAACAAATAAGAAAAAATATTTTTTAACATTTGACAATTTATAAAAAATATATTGTATCTCATACCACAACAAAAGTTATATTTTTTAAATTGTCTTATGACAAAAATAAGTTTTCGACCCACCCTAGTGTTCTACAAATTCTTATTTTTCAAATCGGGGAATTCAGCTTTATTCGCCATATAGAAAAGTACATATCTATATTAATATATATATTTAGGAGTGGGTTTCTTCCAACTATAGATTCATTTTCGATTTTACCTCCAATAGAGAATATTGTGCCACATGTGGTCTATTTTTTGCATAAATCCACACCAGAATTAAAAACTCGCATGTCTATGTAATTCACTAGAGTTCAACAAACTTTAAATATAATCGTGAGCCACGGGACACCATGACGTATGTTTATTATTTTTATAATGAATAACTCATACGTATGAGTGTGGCTTGGAGTTGTGGCACTCAGACAAATCCACAGTAAAACATAGTCGCACATATCATATACATATCATATCTGTACTGCCTGCCTCAATGTTTACATTTCATTTCCAAGTAATGCAGATATAAATCGTTTGGCCTTTCCTTCGTCTTTTGTCTGTTATTGACGTTCTGTCAATCACTCTCAGAAACAATAAATTAAAGGTACACTCATGGTAGGTGGGTAGACAGACAGCAAAAACAATACATTCAAATTAAATGTAAACCCAGCGCCATCATAACGAACTCATCATTCCTGCGAGTGTATACACAGTCATTCATATTTAGATTCACTTCTACATATATAAGTGCTGGCGACGTCGAAGCTCCTCCTCCCCCGCCGACGCCATCGTCTGCACAGGTGTCATTATTATTTTTAGTTATTTCGTTTCGTGCAAGCGACCCAGTTATTTTTAGAATATTAAACAGGAATATCGTTGGCAATGGCATGAGACTGGAAATTGTTGAAATTTTTAGTCATTTTCTTGGTATGTTTGTTGTCCAAACCAAAGTGACAGGAAACCAGCAGGTAAATACTTGGGTGTTGTACAGGGACCAGGACAAAACGCTATGTTGTGTAGGTCGTTGAGAAGGTGTTTGGAGTAAATTGAAATTGGAGAATGCAATTTGTGGAAATCCCGTAGGATTTTATTTGTCCCATTTCATTGTTTTCATCTCAGCTTACCGAAGGTCAGGTGACAACAGTGAAATGCCAACACATTTTTCTGTTGTATATTATGAAATCTATAATGTGAATGTCAACATGACGAATGTGGGAGATATCTGTATTTATGTGGGTAGATTAAAAAATAAAGTGAATCGAAGAAAAACAAATATTTACTTCGAAAAATGACCATGGCTTGTAGTCGATAATAGCAATTAGATATAACGAGCTGGTCAAAACATGACATATTGGCCAGAAATTAGGCTTTTATTAAGACGCAATACAACAGTTTTCTAGAGAGTGGGAAAATACATTTTTGAACTCCTCAATATAATATGAAATATACATATTTAGTTTATGTGCGCAGTTGAGTTGCGGCGATGTGATGTCCAGTACTTCCAAACCAATAAAAAGTGATAACACTAGTTTACAAACATTTTGTCGAAGGATGTGTGTACAATTTTCTTCTGTTGTTTTGCTTTATAGACTCAAAATTTTAATTTATTTAAATTCTCTAACTAAAATTTCAATTTTCATCGCAGATACTTTTAACATTGTCTTTTTGGTTCACGACCAGTTATTTCTTTAATAAAGCTAATATGTTGCCAAAATTTCACATAGAAATTGAAGTTTATGTAAGCCGTCAAATAGGAAAAGATTGATTTAAGAAAACATACAAATAGAAGAAATAAGAAAATTATTTTGCTTAATTTTTTGGGGAAGAAAGAAACATTGTGTACAATGTTGCATAGTGTAATAACCATGTTATGTAGACCAAAAAAATGAATATGTGCAATTACATATTTTGATTCGATGGTTTTAGATAAATGTTGAAACAACGCAAGCATTTCTAATAAAAAATATCTAAAATAACACTAGGCAATAGAATTGATGTTTTTGTGTTAAACTGCCACAATTTCTGTCTGCGATTTTCTGTTTTTATTTTATTCACGAGTACTCAAGTCGTTTAAAGCTACTACATATCATAATAGCGTCATTACTTCCCAGTCTATATGTACATAATGTAACATGTCAATCTGAACACGTTGAAGGCGGTCACTCTTCCGTCTTATTAAGCAGTCTATAGATTATACGATCGAGTTGCATAGTGTAAAAAAAATAAGGAAAGTAAACTATCCAAGTGAAATGGGATTATATTGCAATAACTAAAACTGTTTGCTATTTTTTAATTCTAATATTTCTCAAAAAAGTAAAAACGGCGTTAAGTTCGGCCGGGACGAAATTATATACCCTCCACCATGGATTGCATTCCACAGAGGATGTCGATTTTCGTAGAAGCGCAGTAATATTACAGGAAAATATAATTTTTTTAATAAAGCCAAACCAAAAACAAATATTGAAAAAATAATTTTAAAAATAAATATAATATTTTAATTATTTCAAACAACGCTTATAAGGCAAGGCTACCAATAAAATAAATATTTATAATTATGTTTCCAAAAAGCTTAAAAACCATAAATATTGGTAGATAGTGGGTGCTACAGTTGTATTTCCATTCTATTTTAATTTCAAAAGTACAAATTTTGAAAATCCATTATATCAAGTACATAGTGCAAAATAACCTAACTTCATGATCCAACCAATTTTTGCCGTAAAAGGAACAGTACGAATTCGGAAAAATCTTTTTATTTTGCGTGTCTATGCAATCAGAGGAATGTAGACATCGAATTCCATGATTCCAGCTGCGGTCATTTGGTTGGTGACATTTTTACCCCCTTAAGAATACGACTATCTCTTTATTTGGCGTTTCTTCGCAATTAGAATTTCATCATTCTAGCTGTAGTCGTTTAGTTGGTACTATTTTTATCCATTTGTACCATTGCATCCCTTGAAAGAACGAATTTCGAAAAATCCGTTTATTTTCCGTGTCTACACAGTCAGAGGAATGTATACTCCGAATTGCAGCTGCGGTCATTCGGTTGGTACTATTTTTATCCCCTTTTTCCATTTTAACCCAAAAATGTCGTTTAATATGTACCATTTTTATCCCTTTTTGCCCCATTTCTCCCCCTACGAATTAAAAATCACTTTATGGTGCACGTTTTTGTTATAGGGGGAATGCACAATACCAATATCAAGGATGTACAAGCATATTGAAAAAAAATGTTTAAATACTTTAAATATTTGGGGTTATTAGGGGTATTTTCAGTCCTTGTGAGGGAAAAAATTTTCCCTCTGGGCCGATTTCGCCCACTTACAATCCCAACCGATCTGCAACCATAACACACATTTACGGAAAAATTCAATCTCCTAGCTCATTTCGTTCGGAAGCTAGCGTGCTTTCAACAGGCAGACGGACATGACTATATCGTCTTAGAATTTTACCACGACCCAGAATATATATACTTTTTGGGCTCTCCGACGAATATTTAAAGGTGTTACAAACGGAATGACAAAGTGGAGGGTATAAAAAATGCTTAAATACGCTAAAATATTAGGGATTATTATGGATATTTTTAGTCCATGTGGGGGAAAATTTTTTCGCTTTGGGCGATTTCGCCCCGTTTCAATCTTAACCGATCTACGCCTATAAGATGCATTTAAGAATAATTAGAATGTTCTAGCTCATTTCGTTTATATGCTAGCGTGCTTTCAACAGACGGACGGACATGGCTAGATCGTCTTAGAATTTTATGACTATCAAGAATATATATACTTTATAGGGTCTCATTTCGATATTTCAAGGTGTTACAAACGGAATGACAAAGTTAGTATACCCCCATCCTGGAGGTGGAGGGTATAAAAAGTACAAGGCTCAACAATTTCAACTTAACTGGAGTAACGAGGAAACATTACATCAATGATCAAAAGGTCATTGTGTTTATGCAAAGATTTTTTTGTTATCTATACTTCACCATTTCTCTCGAAATTATTTATTATTCTCTACCGACCATTGGTAACTATTAATTCTTCAAATCTGTTGATAACACCGTACGACAGTAATTTTTGGACATGAACAAGAACATGTAACTTTTCCTTTTGCGATCTTTTTGCAGGAGTTTTAATTTCCAAAGGATATATTTGTCTTAATAATTAATTTTCATACTTTCGAGAGCCATACGATATTGGTATCAAATGAAAGAGAAGAATGTCTGCTAAAAATACTGGAATTTTCGTGCGGCTATCTGCATTAGTTTAACAATAACAACCATTTCGTATTTCCTCCTTAAATAGTAAAAGAAGAAAAAACTAAATAAATAAGGGAGAAAACTTGACGCTAGATACAGTTTATTTAAAATATTTATTAAAGATATTCTTCTCTTTCATTTGATACACATATCGTATGGATCTCAAAAATATAAAATTAAATTAAAATCTGTACGACTCGTTAGAGTATGAAAATAAATTACTCAAACATCTATACCCTTTGGAAATTAAAAATCCTGTAAAAAGGATCACTAAATAAAAAATTGAGTACACAGTTTCTCCACACACGATATCTAGTTTCACATGTATATTTTCTTGCTCAGGTTCAATAAAATAACTGTAAAATTGTCACACGTTGTAATTTTCAACAAATCTAAATATTGAAATGAGTTAACTTCATGATTTCTTATCAATTTGATAAGGAAAAGATTCCTATGGTTCAATGAAGTTTGCTAACAAACTAAATCCAATACAAATTTGATTGAAAATTTCATGGAATGGAAAAGTTAATATACTACCTACTCTCTATGGGGGTCTTGTGGCTATAAGTTTGTGAAATAAGTAGCTCTCGCAAATGTAATACAAAGACGTTTTTGGTGGGTATCGCGGAAAACGAAATATTTTGTCAAAGAATAATCTTGGATTTTTGCCCTTCCACATATATCAAATGCAAATGAAGTTTATGTTTAAATGTAAAATAAATCTTTGGTCTGTTTTTCCGCAACTCTAAACCAAACAGCCATCATTCCTTAATCCGCTTAACAAAATGGGAAAAATCAATAAGTGAACGAACCGAATTTTTAAACTAAAGGTAACACTTTAAAACAAACAATAGCAACTTCCTCTGAACAGAACAGAAAAAATCCTAATCGGTTTAAAATTCGGAAAAATGTGGCAAATCATCCATTTGGCTTCGATTGCTTATTGGGTAATCTGTTTAACGAGGAAACTTTGTTGTGATCCAAGAAAACAGTTTGCCAAGATGCCAAGTAAAAGTTCAATGATTTGTTTAGACCATGTTTAAAGCAGACCGCAAATTACTTCTTTCCCCATACGAACGACAGGCAGGCAGGCACAAGGGTCACGTCGAGTGACTGATACCATTGACAGCCAACAAGTCCCATTAATTCATCATCAGCAGCAGTGAGTGCCCTGGCAGCAGATGTCGACAACCCACGTACATGACTTCATTAAATACCATTCGTGACAATGAAAGGTTACATTTTAAGATAATACGAGCAAAAATAAACGTAAACCAACGAAGCAACCCCCGTCATTAAAACTTCTACCACAACCTTAACTTGGCCACATTCAGTGCGGCCAAAGTATCCTAAAAGTACATACTTCTAAAAATAATGTACCCTCCCCCTTAGATTAGAATTAAAATGGAACAAAGGATTTTTTGAAGGCAAAACATTTAAAAATAAATAAAATATCTGAGTCCTTAGAGGGAGGCAGGGATAAGACCATTCACTTCTAAACCACACGCCATCCAGGTATTTTAATATGTGTGTCTTGTTTATATGACATGTAAATAATTTAAACTAACATGTAGATTTCATTTCTTTCTCCTTCGGTGATCCCTATATGTCTCCCTAATAAAGACAGCCCCCGGAGGTAAGCACAACAAAAATAACAGAGACATTTTAATTCCAAGAAAAGTTGCGAAAAAGACATCACGAACGAAAAAAGTTTTTGAAAAACATGACAACTCTCTTAGAAATGTCCCCCCATACAAAGATGACGTTGCAAGTGAAACAAAAGTCCACAACTTTTGACATTTAAGCAGCAGAACAAAAATGAAAAAAAAAAGCAAAATCGTCTCGACACCATAAATAAATTTAATAATAAAAAATCCAATTGAAATAATGAAATAACACTCATCCGATTGGAGAAATATTTCCTAGACACACTCAAAGTTAGCTTGACGTCAGACGCCACCGAGAGATCAACAATGACAACACCACCATCGATAGCCAGCCGCCAATCTATAGATGCAGCTATCAATATTTAATGTAATCAACCAGCCAGCTAAAATAGGAAACGTAAATTGGCCCATGATTTAATGAGAGACTGGCAGTTGAACGGCTGGAGAGACGGACGTCAAATGCTTGCATTGACTCACCGACCGAATGAAATTGTAAATAAAAAAACCGCCCTCAATACGAACACCACTGACGGATGGACAGACAGACAGATACACTCAGCACCTCGTAGAGGAATGTTGGAATTGCCAATGGTTGATTGAATGTGTTTGAGATGTGAACAGTGGTTTGGGTAAATCTTTATTGGACACTTATCCATTGAAAATTGAAAATAGAGTATCAATGCAGGCTTATGTAAATTGTTTCTGCGATAGCCAGATGAAGTGAACTTTTGAATTGTTGTTGTGTAACTAAAGGGTGATTTTTTAAGAGCTTGATAACTTTTTTTTAAAAAAAAAACGCATAAAATTTGCAAAATCTCATCGGTTCTTTATTTGAAACGTTAGATTGGTCCATGACATTTACTTTTTGAAGATAATTTCATTTAAATGTTGACCGCGGCTGCGTCTTAGGTGGTCCATTCGGAAAGTCCAATTTTGGTCAACTTGTTCGAGCATTTCGGCCGGAATAGCCCGAATTTCTTCGGAAATGTTGTCTTCCAAAGCTGGAATAGTTGCTGGCTTATTTCTGTAGACTTTAGACTTGACGTAGCCCCACAAAAAATAGTCTAAAGGCGTCAAATCGCATGATCTTGGTGGCCAACTTACCGGTCCATTTCTTGAGATGAATTGTTCTCCGAAGTTTTCCCTCAAAATGGCCATAGAATCGCGAGCTGTGTGGCATGTAGCGCCATCTTGTTGAAACCACATGTCAACCAAGTTCAGTTCTTCCATTTTTGGCAACAAAAAGTTTGTTAGCATCGAACGATAGCGATCGCCATTCACCGTAACGTTGCGTCCAACAGCATCTTTGAAAAAATACGGTCCAATGATTCCACCAGCGTACAAACCACACCAAACAGTGCATTTTTCGGGATGCATGGGCAGTTCTTGAACGGCTTCTGGTTGCTCTTCACTCCAAATGCGGCAATTTTGTTTATTTACGTAGCCATTCAACCAGAAATGAGCCTCATCGCTGAACAAAATTTGTCGATAAAAAATTTCGAACCGAACACTGATTTTGGTAATAAAATTCAATGATTTGCAAGCGTTGCTCGTTAGTAAGTCTATTCATGATGAAATGTCAAAGCATACTGAGCATCTTTCTCTTTGACACCATGTCTGAAATCCCACGTGATCTGTCAAATACTAATGCATGAAAATCCTAACCTCAAAAAAATCACTCTTTAGTAGTATTTATCGAGAACAACAAAACTACACTTTATCAAAAGCTAGTAAATGTCCGCTACTTTGCACGCAGATAGTTTTCACATTTACCTATTATTTATAAAGGATGGTTAATTGCAAGGGCCGATGTCAACAAGTAAACGTCAAGGTTTTTTTCTGCATTTCATTTGATATTTCTCAATTTCAGACTAACTCCATTTGAACCATGGAAAGGTACACAATCGAGCAACGCGTTAAAGATATGCAGGCTTATTATGAAAATGGACGCTCAAATCAAAATGCATATCGCGCGTTTTCGAATAAAATCATCTTCAGTGATGAGGCACATTTTCACCTCAGTGGATTCGTCAATAAGCAGAATTGCCGCATTTGGGCGAATGATAATCCAAGAGTGATTGTCGAAAAACCAATGCTCCCACAAAGAGTTATTGTTTGCTGTGGTTCATGGGCTGGCGGCATCAACGAGCAGTATATTTGCAAAAATGAGGCCGGTCAGGCAGTTACTGTGAATGGTCTTCGCTATCGTGAGATTGTAACGAACTTTTTATGGCCCGAATTGGAACATATGGATGTATATGATATGTGGCTTCAACAGGACGGTGCCACTTGCCACACGGGTAACAATTGTTCTTTTTTCGCGACAAATTCAAATTATCTCACGTGGTGGCGATGTCAATTGGCCGCCAAGATCATGTGATTTGACACCGTTGGACTTGTATCTTTGGGTTTATTTGAAAGAAAAGGTGTACGTCGCTAAGCCAGCAACAATTCAAGAACTAAAGGATGAGATAATTCGGCACATTAACGGCATAGAGCCTCATTTATGCCTCAGCATCATCGAAAATTTGGACCATCGGATGGAGGTGTGCCGCCGAGGTCGCAGCGGATATTTTGGCCGACATTTTATTCCATACATAATTGAACCATAATAATTGAACCAAATATAATTTCCTAAATAATTTTATTAAAAACCAACATCGGCCCTTAAAATTTAAGCACTCTTTATTATTATGTAGTTTTTATCCCGAAAATGATCCATTTTTATCATCTCTTGTAATTCGCAAACATTTGGTACTCCATGTAACAAAAATTTTGCCAAAGGGCTGTGTAATTTTTTTTCGAAAACGATATTAAAAATTTTTTATGGATATTTTTTTAATATTTTTACTATATTAACAAATTCTTATGGATATTTTTTAATATTTTTACTAAAATTCCAATTTTCGTCAAAAATACCTTTAATATTTGTACTGTCATTAAATGATCAATTATTTACGATAACTACAAATGTTGTGAAATAGTGGTATAGATAGCAGAGTGGCTTCTTTTGTGAGAAAGGAAAAAATGTTGTTGATGTTCCCGACTAAAATGAAAGATTGGTTTGTCTTATGTGTTCTCCCAAAATATTCCGCGTTTATCATTGTCCATTCGTGAGCTGGACGCGTTCAAAATAACCTGAATAAATCAGGTTTTTCTTGAATAAAATTCACCATAAGAATGGTATTGGGAAAAGACCGCTGGAAATTAAAATCCGACCCGAGTCTTATCAAACCATATTAAAAACTTGCAATATGACCCAATATAAAGGAAAGATTAATACTATTTTAGTGCAATTTTTGATGCATTTTTTATAAAACCGCAATAACTACCACATTTTTAGTTCGATTTATGTTTTTAGGGGCTCGTTGGAGAGGTATTGATAACCAATTGCAATTTTTAGAATTTGATAAACCTTTAATGGCCGCAAATTTTTTTCTTACTGTCAATACTCCGTGGGTTAAATGTGAAGAAATAATATGAATATGGGGTTATTTGCATCGTAAACACATTCTACTCTTATATAAAGCTAATTTTTGGAAAGAAATTCAACCATTTCAAATTATCGCCCTTAAAAAATAAAACATGAGTAATATACATAAACTTTATAAAGGAGAAAAATTGAAATGGTTGTTAATGCTAAATTAACATATTTAGACGCATGAAAGTAATAGTGTATTTAGCAGATTTTCTTCATTTTTGATACCCATATCACCATTGTATGATACGCAAAATTACGAAACAAATTTATAGAAACATTTATTTACATCCTTTGGAAATTAAAAGTCCTGCAAAAAAGACAAACGACCACGAAATAAAACACTGAGTATGCGTTTTCCTATTAGTGACCTATAGTTTCACTTCTATATAATCTCATTCTTGGAAGGGAAATCATGTCGCACGGTTTTATTGTAACATCTTATGTGAAGTTTTCCTCCCAATTTATCCATTGAAAGACCAAAATTTTAGATGTTAATTTTCAAAATGTAATGTAAGACTAGAATGTGTTTACGATGCAAATAACCCAATATTTCAGTTTTTACATCACATTTAACCCACTGGAACCAACTGGAAAAAAATTGTTGGCCCTTAATGGGTTAGGAAGTTCTAAAAATTGTAATTGGTCATCAATACCTCTTCAACGAACCAACAAAAACAGAAATCGAACTAAAATATGGAAGTTATAGCGGTTTTTATAAAAAATGCAACAAAAATTGCATAAAAATGTTAAAATACTACCCTCTATTCTTGATTAAAATGCATGTTTTTGATATGGTTTCATAAGGCACCGACCAGATTTTCATTTATAGCAGGTTTTTTCTAAATACAATTCTCACCGTGAATTTTATTCAAAAAAACCTGATTTATAGAGGTTATTTTGAACGCGTCCAGCTAACGAACGGACGAATGACAAAAGCGAAATATTTTGGGAGAACACATAAAACAAACTAATCTTTCATTTTAGTCGGGGACATCCACTACTTTTATTTTGAAGCCACTCTATAGGACAGTCTCCAAAAATTGAGAAAAACATTTTTTTTCGAAAAAAAAATATTTTTTTTGGCAAAAAAAAGAACAAAAAAAAAAAACTAAAAATATTTTGTTTTATTTTAATAGCTAAAATGCTAACAACGAAAACAAAAGGTCGGTTCGATTGGACTTATTACCTTACAATTAATAGACTTTATAAGGTGGCAGCTTTATTACCCATTGGTTTTTATACCCTCCACTAGAGAATTATGTCTTTGTGCATTTGTTTGTAACATCCAAAAGGATGCGAGAGAGACACATTGTCTGTCTGTCCATGCCGTGGTTTATTTTAAATTTGAACTCCCGATTACTTGGACTTTGAAAGGTAGAATAACATTTATTTTTATTTTCAGGTTTGTGTTTGACATTAGCAAAATTGGACGCTATACGCTCGAATAAAATTTTAGAAATATTAAAAACTTACTTCCAAACTAGCGAGTATTTAACGCAAACTGTAAGAAATTTACGTGGAAAATGTTCAGTCTTCATGAAGCTCATTTTCACCATGATGGCTATGTCAATAAGCAAAATTACCGCATATGGGTTTCAGAAAACCAACACGTGGTTATTGAGAAGCCACTGCATCCACAACGAGTCACTGTTTGGTGTGAATTTTGGGTTGATGGATGAGGTACTGCCGAGCCAGTCATATGAATGATATTGTGTTCCATTATTAAATGACAAAGATCAGCCATTCCAATAAAACCAGAAATTTGAAAAAATAATAAATACTTTTCTTATAGCCGATTCTAATTTAAAGTTTTACGTTGTTTACAGAACTCAGTCGAGTACGAACCTTTGTTGGTACAAGGTAGTCAATTTTCTACAAATACACGTGACCGATTCGATTTGTCGTTGTTGCGATCAGCGGACAGCCATGTTGTCTTGTGGATCTTGTCGTTGGAGAATCTAATGGTGCTTATGATCACGCTTCTTGCAGCGGCGAAATCGATCAGGCTTATTCTGTTATAGGAAGTATCTTCGTGTGGGCTGAATTTACCGACGGTCTGACTACATATGTTTTCCCTGTCTACTTTGGCATTAAAATCCCCAACACTACTTTAATGGCATGGCCGTGAAACTATCTTCGGTATCTTCGCTTTCTCTTTCGTCGGCACATGAGCACAAATTACACTGATGTTAAAATATTTGGCCTTGATACAGATTATTGCCAGCCGTTCATCTACTAGTGTGAACCCAAGGACTACCTCACGAAGTCGCGTACACACAACGAAACCATATACGAGCTGATGTTGCATATACCGACAGTACTTTTTGCAGCTCAACAAGACCATATACTCATGAAACTAAACATCGTATATAAAAGAACTGTGCACTAGGGATGTATAGTTGGAGCAAAAAGACGATTTTTCGACTTTTGGAAATATATGAATAGTCGATTTTTCGACTTTTGAAAATTCGACTTTTCGACTTTAGCAAATACATAAAAAGACGACATTGCAAATTAATGAAATCGAGAGACATTTATATTGAATATATACATCTGAACTGATCTTACCCACTTTTTGCATTGATGTTTCTAGTTGATGTGCCAAATTTGAAGAAAATCAGATAAAGGATGTGTTTTACTAGAGCGAAAAAAGTAAAATCGGTATTCAATATCTTAAATTCATTGATGCACAAAGTCGAAAATAAAAGTCGACTTTTCGACTTTTGGCAATGGTAAAGTCGATTTCGACTTTTTCCTCCCAAAAGTCGATTAATCGAAAGTCGATTTATAGATCCCTACTGTGCACTCTGTTTTCAATTTGGTGATCGCCTTTTTACAGTAATTTCTAAAGGATATAGATTTAATAATTTATTTTTGTACTTTTCCGATTCATACAAAGGTAATATGGGTATCAAATTAAAGAGAAAAATATCTGTTAAAAATACTTCAAATGTCATGTTTCTAGTTTATTCATGTTTTTCTTTTTAAGGGTAAAATTTGAAATGGTTGTTAATACTAAACTAATACAGATAGAGTCATGGAATTTAAAGTATTTTTAACAGATATTATTTTCTTTGATATCCGTAACACCATTCTATGGGCCGCAAAAGTGCGAAAATAAATCATTGGAAATTAAAAATCCTGTAAAAAGGACAAACGATCACGAATTAAAAACAGAGTACGTGATTTTGCTACTGATGACCCACAGCTTCAGTTCTGTATAGTCCCAAATAGGTACGGTACTGAAATTAATTAAAATTATCGGATTTTTTTAATAAACAGTGGCCCTTAAAACCACTGTGATTAGTATTCTGTTTCATTGATTCGTGTATTTTTTTAAGGCTAAAAGATTTCAGTGGTATTTTGTTGACAAAAAATACATGTTTCGACAAAAGCTTTTCAAAGCAGTTCTATAGAAAAATATTTCAGTGAGAAAAATCCATAATTTTTTTAGTAAAGAGTAATATTTTGTCTTCGTTAATTAAAAACAAGTAAAAACGGTGTTAAGTTCGGCCGGGCCGAACTTTATATTTGTTTGCATTCCACAACGCTGTCGATTTTCGTAGAAGTGCAGTAATATTGCAGGAAAATATATTTTTTTTAATACAGCCAAGCCAAAACAAATAGAAATTTTGAAAAAAAAATATAAATAAATATAAAATTTTAATTATTTCAAGCCACGCTTATAAGACAAGGCTACCAATACGTTTACACTATATATATCGAAATAATACTTCAAGTCAATTGAAAAAATAACTATTATATATTTATAACTATATATATATTTATATTTTCAAAAAAGCTTAAATATCATAAATATTGGTAGGTAGTGGGTGCTACAGTTGGTTGTATTTACATTCTATTTTAATTTCAAAAGTACAAATTTTGAAAATCCATTATTTCGCGTACGTAGTGCAAAATAACTTAACTTCTTGATTCAACCAAGTTTTGCCGTAAAAGTACGAATTTGGAAAATCTTCCATGATTCTACACAGAATTCCATGATTCTAGCTGTGGCCATTTGGTTGGTACCATTTTTATCCCCATTTTCCAATTTTACCTCCTTAAGAGTACAACTTTCTAAAATATCTCTATTTTACGTGTCTACGAAATTAGAGGGATGTACACACCGAATTTCATCATGCTAGCTGTAGTCGTTTAGTTGGTGCTAATCCCTCTGTACCCATTGTATGCCTTGAAAGTACGGATTTGGAAAACACCTTTTATTTTTCGTGTCGTGCGCAGTCAGAGGAATGTATACTCCGACTCTAGCTGCGGTCATTTGGTTGGTACTATTTTTATCCCCTCTTTCCATTTTAACCCCAAAAAATACGATTTTCGGAAAATCCGTTTATTTTACTTGTCTACACAATCAGAGGATTTCATTATTCTAGGTGCAGCCGTTTGGTTGGTACCATTGT
Source organism: Polietes domitor (assembly GCA_947397865.1). Lineage (NCBI taxonomy): Eukaryota > Metazoa > Arthropoda > Insecta > Diptera > Muscidae > Polietes > Polietes domitor. Next base: position 53,653,203 of record OX377620.1, read on the forward strand.
TATCCCTTTATTCCCATTTTAGCCCTTAAAAGTACGATTTTGGAAAAACTATTTTTATATTATGTATCTAGTCAATTAGAGGAATGTACACACCGAATTTCATGTTTGTAGCTGTCCTGAATCATTTCTCCCCCTACGAATAAAAATCATAAACAAGTTATTTGGTTTTCATATGCAGTTTAGTAGATCTGGACAAATTAAAATGGTTTTATAAGAATCAGAGTATGCAATTTTGCATGAAATAATCGCCTGTAGCTTTATGAGCGGTATGTAGTGGGCATGGCCGAATATTATTTTACTTAATTGTGTTAAGAAAATGTTCGGTGTTAAATTCCATCATTCCAGCACTGCTTATAGATTTTGCACTCAAATATATGTACCCATCCCACTGTGCGCTCTAGTGTACAAACATGTATGGACACTTGGGTGTGTTTTTTTACAGAATCAAGCAAAATCGAATAGTCTATAGAGAATCCGTAAAAAACTTCTGATGTCAAAAATATCTCCCGGAAAATAGATTAAAGGTTTGAAATAAATCGATATTTTAAAAAATACAAAATGATTGCTTATTTTTTGTAGAAATATTGGTTCTGGCGATTTTTGTACTAGGCCTTAAGAATGTTAAAATGATATAACTTTCTAGGAATAAATTGTCTGTCCGCCCGGCTAGTTGAAAGGCTGGTATTAATATCCCAGCAAAAAGAGAGCACTCAAAGAAGTGAAAATTATGTTTATCTTGTTTGTCATTGTCATTTTAACATGGAGTTGTCATAGGAGAGATGTCCTTTATTTTGAAAGACTTCAAAGTTATTTTAAAGTGTGGCACAGGAAGCACTTTTTCACTAGTTTCCATTTCTGTTTTAAAAAATCCGATTTGATTTGCCCATCAAGACGGTGGCTCAAGGCCCTACTTGACGCTGCCATGAAGTGATGTTACCAAAACGATTAACTCCTCATGGTAAAAGCCTTAAAAACTGATTTATATAGTTTTGAAATAATTTAATTTATGATTTATCTCTGAACACTTATTAGCAGGAGTATTAAAAATAGAGACGGCAATCAAGAGATTTGGAATTTAATTTAAAAAAATTAGCAAAAAGGAGTTAATCATTTTGATTTGTGAAAGTTTAAAATACATATATGTACATATCCATATCATATATGTAAATATGTATTTGTGAATCTATATCGTGGTTGTGTGCTGTAGTGCGGTTTTGTGGCGCTAAAATAACAAAGACCACTTGACCTTGTCAATACATTAGCAAGCAGTCACTCACACGCAAAACACACACTCACGCACCCATTCACACTTTGAAAGAACAAACGAACGAATGAACGACCCGACAACTTGATGTGGATGTTATTGTTGAGAGTATAAAATCAATCGAATCCATCGAAAATAAAAATAAACGGAATCAATTGTAATGGAAGAAACAAATACCGAAATCAAATACAATCAATTCTCCTCCCATACTCAGCACTGTGTCGGCCGTTCAGTCGGTCTGGCGGTCGGTCGCTCGGTCGATCGGTGTAAGCCATATCACAATACTTGTCGGAACAACAGTGACAGCTCGCAGTAAAAGCAGCAAGAATTCCTAGAATTTTTGCTGAATTAAAATTAAATTAAAACAAAAAGAACAACATTTGATTGCTTGGTATTGATTTAATGACAAACAAAAGCAGAAATACTTACATTAGTTAATTAGTTGTATGGATTGCACAGAGAAAAACAAATTCTATGGAAATAATTGTTTGATGCAGTGATAGACGTGTTTGGTCGCTTTACACTCGGCGAAAATTGGATAATTACTGAGATCGTTTCGGTAATATTTCGATTATATCACAGTGCTTTTTGGGCCAGAACAGGAACATATACACATGAAACTAGAGATAATATGGAGAAGAAATGTGTACTCAGTTTTTCATTTGTCGATTTTTTCTCCTTTTTACAGGACTTCTAATTTCCAAAGGATATATTAGTTTTTATAATTTATATTCATACTTTCGAGAGGGTATCAAATGAAAGATGAGAATGTCTGTTAAAAATACTAAAAATGCCATGCCTCTTACTATATTAGGTTGGCATTAGCAACCATTTTAATTTTTTCCCTATAAAAGATGGATAGCTAAATAAATAAGGGGTAAAATTTGAAATTGTTGTTAATATTAAACCAATACAGATAGAAGCATTATATTTAAAGTATTTTTAACTGATATTCTACTCTTTTATTTGATACCCGTATCGTCTTTGTATGACTCGTTAAAGTATGAAAATAAATTATTTAAACATGTACATATATCCTTTGGAAATTAAAGGTCCTGTAAAAAAGAGAAGTGATCACCAAATGAAAAATTGAATACGATCTCTAGTTTCACATGTATATTATCTTGCTCGGGTCCAACAAACTAAATGTACAATTGTGTATTTTAAATATTTAATTTCAATAAATATTGGAATCATCAACATATTGTTTTACGAAAGTCATTTGTTTTGACATGAAATGACTCATATCTCAGAAAATGAGAACTCGCTGATAGAGAAAACATCCCATTGTCTTGCTCATAGCTTAGCCAGAAATTCGCATCGCTTTCTTTAGGCCACTGCTGCTCTTTTGGCCGCTTCTTTGGACATTATCATCCATCTACTCCGAATGCACAACAAATCACAGCGAGTAAAGGTTTCGGTTTCCAATGTCCAGGACCAACAAACGTTTCATTCATTTGTAAAATTAATATCTTTTTGATGAATAGCACTACTGAACACTTTGACCCATCATTTTCTTCGAGTGTAAACGCTGGGCATGTTGCTGCTGACATTGTTATCAACAGCATCATCAACATCATGTCAAATAGAGATTGAATAATTTGATGTTTTTCTTGTTGCTATTGTTGTTTGTAATTGGTTTGTTGTTGTGTTTGCTAAGTGGCCTAAACCGCGCACACAAAAAGAAATAATAACTACAGCCATAGCCACAACAACAACAATCATTATTCTTTCATCATTAACATCATTATTTAATTGTTGTAGGTATATTGTGTTTTTTCTGCTTCGCCGTCGTCGTCGTCTCTCCATCATCTCATGCGTTATCTTGAAATTGTAATCTGACAATAACAACAGTAGAAATACATCACGTGTTACAAATCTATTGTTTTTTGTCCCCCACCATTTATGAACACTTGTATCCGTGGAGATTGTTAACAACAAGAGGTTGCATTGAACTCTTAAGTTTTATGAAATTGATTTTTAAAATTGCTTTGGGAACAAAGTCACTCTTGTTGATATTGTTCATAGTTTGTATGGGGATTTTTACGAGGCACTCTCACTTAATAATCCATAACTTTCATATTTATCCATAGCTATTCTTAAAAAATAAAAAGTTGAACTCATAAGTGAGCATTTCTTTGTTAGGCTGACTTCGGACTAAAAATGAATATTAAAAAGGAATAAAAATCAAATTTTATTATATTTTTGGAGTTTAGTGGGTATCAATTTCTGGAGAAATTTTGAATTTGCTGGCACAAATATTTTCAAAAATGTGAGCACTCTTTGACCGTTTGAAAAATCGGCTAGTGAAACTTATAGTGCTAAAAGACCTGGGTGTAACATGAGCCAACTGTGGCCTTTTGAAAAAGTTGCACGAATGAGATGTATAGCATAGATATAACATGATCATATGCATATCTTTGAAAAAGATATATCTATGAAAAAGATATATCTATGAAAAAGAGACTTATAGCGCCGGTAGAACTGGATGTTATTTTTCATCATACGAAAGAAGATTCAAATATTTTCACAATTTTTATATTTTTATGTATTGAGGTGTCCGAAATACAAAAATTAAAAATAGACGAATTTATAAAGTCTATGATAATATTGGCCACTTAAGCAAAGGTTGTTCCACAGAGGTTAATATGACTAAAAAAAGATTTGTCCGAAATCGAATTATCTACATGGAGACATTATTTTCTTTTTCTAATCCGAGCGGGAATATATTTATTGAAAATATTTTCGTGATAAATTATAAATAAAACAGCTATGAAGAATCGAAAATGTTAGAATGTGTATGATTTAGTATCTTGATATTTTTTAAAAAATGTGTCCGAACTTATTTTAAAATTATAAAATTCAATAATCTGAAATCGGTGTTTCTTTTGTAAGACTTTTCATGGTTAAATTATAGACCAAACTGAAGGTGTTTGACAGTGAAATAAAACACGAAACGTGCATCAGCTGTTTAAACCATGTTGTCAAAAAGATAACAGCTAAAAAATCACCCTTTATAAGAGATTACATTGTATATATGTTAGAGTGTGGTATAAATTATATTAAAAATCACATATTATGATTTGTAGTCGACATGTAAAATTTCATCACGCTACTACCATGTAAAGGCACCTCACAAACAAGGAAACTCTCCATCTTGGCAATGTCAGTGATTGTAGTTGATCGATATATAGTCCACGACCAATTATGCTTACTTACCTTAAATAAATTATTTTAATTTTTTTGGGGCCGACTCTATGATACACTCCACTTTCTATCCGAATAAAATTTAATTATGTGAAAAAGTGAAAACGGGAAGGATTTTTGTATCCTGTAAATGTATGTGTTTGACAAAAAATGTTAAATCGGAAGGGATATTTGTATGGGGGTATATTGAAATCTGGAACGAAATAGATAAAATATAATATGTGTAGTTTGGCCAAAATCGGTTAAACATTTGGGTGCAACATTTGTATTTGGGCTATATCTAAATTTGAACCGATCTTACCCGCTTTAACAATAGGTTTCTTATTTGGATTATAAGCTGTTGTGCCAAATTTAAAGAAAATCGAGTACAATATGTGGTTTCAAAAGCGGCAAAAGTCAAATCGGGAGCGACATTTGTATGGGGGCTATATCTAAATCTGAACCGATCTTACCCACTTTCTGCATAAGTGTTTCTAGTTGGATTATAAGATGTTGTGCCAAATTTAAAGATAATCGAGTACAAAATGGGGTTTCTAGAGCGGAAAATGTCAAATCGTGAGCGTGATTAGTATGAGGGCTATATCTAAATCTGAACCGATCTTACCCACTTTCTGCATAAGTGTTTCGAGTTGGATTATAAGGTGTTGTGCCAAATTTAAAGAAAGTCGGGTACATTATGTCGTTTCTACAGCGGAAAATGTCAAATCGGGAGCGACATTTGTATGGGGGCTATATCTAAATCTGAACCGATCTTACCGAATTTCTGCATAGGTGTTTCTAGTTGGATTATAAGATGTTGTATCGAATTTAAAGAAAATCGGGTACAATATGTCGTTTCTACAGCGGAAAATATCAATTCGGGAGCGACTATTGTATGGGAGCTATATCTAAATCTGAACCGATCATACCCACTTTCAGCATAGGTGTTTCTAGTTCGATTATGAAATTTTGTGTCAATTTTAAAGAAAATCGGGTGCAATATGTGGTTTCTAAAGCGAAAAAATTGAAATAGGGAGTGACATTTGTATGGGGCTATATCTAAATCTGAACCGATATTACCCAATTTCTGCATAGGTGTTTCTAGTTGGATTATAAGATGTTGTGACAATTTGAAGAAAATCGGGTACAATATGTCGTTTCTACAGCGGAAAATGTCAAATCGGGAGCGACTTTTGTATGGGGGCTATATCTAAATCTGAACCGATTTGCCTCATATTAAATAGCGTTCGTCCTTGATCCACAAAACTTATTTGTGCCAATTTTTGTTAAGATCGGACAATAATTGCGACCTGTAATTTGATTACAACAATAGATGGACAGACAGACAGACGGACAGACGGACATTGTTAAATCGACTCAGAAAGTGATTCTAAGTCTTTCGGTATACTTAACAATGGGTCTATCTCGCTTCCTTTTGGGTGTTACAAACAAATGCACAAAGACATAATACTCTCGTGGAGTGTATAAAAATGTAAAATTGAGGAGTAGGGTTTAGTTATTGAAAAATATATTATGTATATACGGAGTAGAATTCGAAACATTATGAAATACTTAATTCTGAGTCAGAGTAGAGCAATTTTGCTGTCTATTTGATCCTCAATGTAAGAATTTCGATAATGAATTATCTTGAGCGTCGACAGTGGACTGTACACACCTAATTATATATATATATATATATATATATATATACGTATTTTATCTATTTTCCCTATTTTGATTCTAAGAGTATGAATATCCAAAGATCTCTTTAATTTTCTCGTCTACGCCGAATTTCATAAGTTGGTTGGTTAGTACCATTTTTATCTTCTTTCACCTCGTTCGTCACTAGAAGTACGTATTTAAAAACTACGCTGTTTTACGATAGTACGGAGTCAGATGAATATACACACCGAATTTCATGCCTTATGCTCCTACCATTTTTAACCAAAATATTAAAATCACGGCATAATTCTGGACTATACCTATCATGATAATGCTTTAAGTGGTATTTGCGGACATTGGGACTGATTTCGCTCATTGGCACTACAATACACCCATTAAGTATATGAAAATTTTGATCTTTGAAAATTTCGATCTCCATGCTGCCAACAGACGAAGAGACAAGCGGACATGTCTAGATCGTTTAAGAATTGTATGTCAGTAATATAGACCACAGACCGATATTTCAAAGTGTTACAAACACAATGGCCTACTTAGAATATCACCATCCCATGGTAGAGGGTATCAACGTCAAAAGGCGCGTGGTAAGCTCTTCAAATTAAACGTCTCCTCCTCATATTGCTTAATTTTGATGTTACGAGTGCTGATTTTTTTGTTTGTAGGTTGATGATTTTGACTTTGCCATTCGGTTTCGCTTTGGTTCAATGAACCATTTTTTTTGTCTTTTCTTTTTGGGAGTTTCCTTTGTGTGTGATTGTGCCGCTGAGCCGTCGGATGCATGTACCACTCACCGACTGCGAGTATGTGGTCGGTGACCACAAACAAGAGAAAAGTGAAACAAAAACAACCAAACAATTTATGCTAAGCAAAATTAATGGTAGTTATGATGTTACGATGTTCCAACGTTCTCAGCATTTGTTATGCTCGTCGTGCGGATCAATGTCATGAACAAAAACATGGTACCGAACAACGATGGAACACAAACGATATGTTGCTGTTCTTCTGTTCCTAAGAACGAACCGTATGTTTGTAAAAAATGATAATAAGCATAAGGGGGAGGAGGAGGATGCGGGCTGTGCCTGGGGAAAGCAATGAAAAGTTCATCATCCACAGAATTTTCGTTTTGTAATGGAAATTAATGATTAAGGTAGCAAAAGAAAACAGAATCGCAAATGCAAAAACTTTTATTAGCGCCACAATGAATGACGACATTCGTAATGGCAACACTGCAGGCAAGGTTGATGCCACGAACAAACGTAAATTACATTTTCTTCATATTTACGTCGTTCAGATGAACATTCATCCAGGGCTAAGGTCATTAGCATCAATTGTTTACCCCAATAACGTGGAAATGAGATATCCAAGGGCGTGATTCATGTACGCTTTTGCTTGAACTATGACAACAATTGCAGCTTGTGAGAGTGTGCGTTTATTACTCGTGTGTACATGTCGGTGTGATTAAGAAATTTATGATGTGTCTAGCTAACCTCCAGCTGGAATTGAGCAAAGTTTGTAATATCTTAAAATATGTCCCCTAGGACAGGTCCCCTAGTCCCCTTATTTAGTTCTTCATTCCGAATTATCGATTTTAATTGGAATATTCTCCTGACTCAGGCCTATATTCCGTCTATATTCTATTCGAATGAGAACAACAACGTCACAAACAATCGTGCCAACTAGACTTCAAGCCTCAACTTCACCAGAACGCAAACACGTTGAAAATAATATTTTTCTGACTACCCCAAAATTCTGTCTACTAAGATAAACTCAAAAATTTTTATACTGGATTATAATAAAATTGTGTCTAAAAAATGTACTCAATTTAGGGTATTTGTAGTTGAAATGTGCAAATAAAACTCGAATTAATCAAAATTTCAATTGATTTTACTACGCACTTACTAAATTCAAACAAAAAACAAGTAAGTAAGTTTCAGTCGCTTAAACCGACTCGTATATATACCCTCACTCTCAGATAACATGTGTATGAAAGGACTTACATTTTACTTAGTGGTGCGGATTAAATGTATGGGAGGTAATGGAAGTTTGTGGCAATTGGACCCAGCCAATTCGACATTCGCAAATAATTGTAAAAATATGATCAAATATGAAGTCGTACTGGATTTTAGACACCGGTATAGGAGTTATAAAGGATTTAATTTTACCTAGGATAGAGACAATTGTGTGGAGGATACTAGAAGGAGCGTGGCTAAAGCATACATATTTTTGCGATTATAAAAACATTTTCAAATATCTAATAAAAATAAAAAATATCATACTTCTATTTGCACTAGTTTAGTGTTAACGACCATTTAAATTCTGTGGGAGGTACTAGAAGGGGTGTGCCAATATCTCCCATATTTCAAGCGTATCAAACGTCCATAAAAGCATTGTCAAAGGACAAATTTCAGAGTATTCTGACCATTCGTGTATAAGTTATAACAGCTTTAATTTTAGATATGTTGAGGTGATTTGTGTGGTAGATGCCAGAAGGGGCGTGGCCATCATCGAATTTAAAAGTCTTGAAACGGATTTGGTCCAAACATACCTAGGTTCTTAAGTCACTCCTTCAATGCGTTACACTTTTTTTCTGTCCCAAATGTTACATACCATCCTACTCTGTAGAGTGAAGGTATAATAAAATTTAATTGAACAAAGACATATGGCTGTCAAATATCAATTTTCTCATTTATTTAATTTTTATAGTAATTTTTGTGATATGATTTTTTAAATAACTAGCATTCTAATGAAGAAGGTATTGCGTTTTTTCATGACGTATGATCATTTTTAAAAATTATGATTTATTTTATTTTTGTTTTAATATCATTTTTCTTACTCTCTAAAAATGGAAGACTGATCATTTCGTTTTATTTAATATTTAATATCTGGCATATTAAGGAAGAAGACTATATGAGGACAAATTTAGAAGTGGAAAAATGTGACGTCAAACACCTGCTAGAGAATAACTATAGTCCGAATCTCAGTAGTACTGAATGTGTATACCTAAACGTGTTAAGAGTCCGCAGGATTTCAACCAGAAATCACTCAATTATTACTTGAATTCTATAAAGCGTATATACAAAATATTTTAGTTCTTTGCATTCTTTTCTATAGACAGAACGAATTATAGACTAATTGAGTGATTTTCGAAAGAACGAACAATTAAAAAAACAGGCCCTTAAAATATTTCGTCGCGCGAAGATACGCTTGACAAGTATTTTCTTAGGGATAATGAATTTAATTAAAAAAATATTTCTTCTTGACAATAAAACACATTTTTACTTTCAATTGCAAAAATGTAATTCATGGGATCTCACACGAATCGAAACTGTAAGACTGTATTTTCCAAATAAATATATTTTTTCATAAATTATTTTAAAAATTCTTCACAGTGATGATATTTACCATAAAAGATAATTTCTGAAGGGTTACTCAGTTTCTTAAAAGCAAATATTTTCCAAAATTTAAAAAAATATGTGAAAAATAACATTTTTTGGAAAAGACAGCCTCTTCTATAACTTTCGATTCGTGTAAAATCTCATGAATTTGATTTTCAGAAAAAATAATTATATTATTTTTTAATTTTTAATATTTTTTTTTATCAAAATAATATAAAATATTTTTTGAATTAAATTTATTTTTATAAATGCAAAAGAAAATACCTTTGAATTTGTGGCTGTGTTTTCGACTAAGATTAATCATTGGTTTGTTTAGTGTTGTCACAAAATATTTCGGCTTCAACACTGTTCAGTCGTTAGTTTTTTTGTCTTAGTGCTATTTTTGATTAATTTTTTATAAAATCCGCAATAACTTCCTCAGTTTCTTAAAAGCAAATATTTTCCAAAATTTAAAAAATATGTGAAAAATAACATTTCTTTGGAAAAGATAGCCTCGTCTATAATTTTCGATTCGTGTATAATCCCATGAATTTGATTTTCATAAAAAATAAGTATATTATTTTTTAAGTTTTATTATTTTTTTTGGTCAAAATAATATAAAATATTTTTTGAATTAAACTTATTTTTATAAATGCAAAGGAAAATACCTTTGAATTTGTGGATGTTTTCGACTAAAATTAATCATTGGTTTGTTTAGTGTTGTCACAAAATATTTCGGCTTCAACACTGTTCAGTCGTTAGTTAGCTGTTTTTTTGTCTTAGTGCTATTTTTGATTATTTTTTTATAAAATCCGCAATAACTTCCACAATTTTGGTCCAATTTGTGCTTTAAGGGACTGGCTGAAAAGGTACTGATCGTTAAATTATTAATGTTTTCGTTTTTACTACAAATTTATTTTCCAAAAATCACTATTAGCGATCAGTACCGTAACTTTAAAATACAAATCAGATCAAAAATGTGGAAGTTATTGTGGATATTATAAAAATGAATAGCCATTCGAGTTTCTGTGATATGTGTAATAAAAAATCTTGTGTTTGTATTAAGGGAAGTGAAGACTCTGTCAGAAATTGTTTCATATCACCTTATAGACCAAATCTATGCCATCACAAATATTTATAAATATATAAATAACTATAAATCTATTTAAAAATATCGTACACGTAATTTCTTAATTCCCCCTTCTCTATAATAAGAGTCATTACCTTATCTAGTTAAAAAATCAATTTTTTCTTCATTTTTGGAGACTGTTTGAAAGTGAAATTCGTAGCCATCATAATTACATTTCAAAATGTACTAATATTGAAGTTACTTTCGATCAAAATTGGAATTTTAGTAAAAACTTTGTACACAAAAAAAAATAAATTAAAATAAAATTCTCACAATTTTTATTCTTGCGTTACATTCTTTTTAGACTATATGACATTTATCGATTTGTGCGTTATGACCTCGAGCGATAAGACTTCACTAAAAATATGTTCATAAAGTGTAACGCTTTGTACTAAGGAATACTTCATTACCAAATTTTACACATGAACTTTTCAGCGAACATTCAATGCAATAGCAATAAGGATATAAAGATATGATAAAAGACAACAACAAAAAATACATACCTCTGGCATTTTGCAGTTATCCTTCATGAACAGCTTCCAAACATCAATAGAACGCAGGGATTTCTTTTGTGTGAAAAGAGATTTCACAAAAAAGAACGCAGCTGAATCACCAGTTTCTCCAACAGAGTTCTACGAACAGGAACATAAATGCAATAATTTTTCTTATTTTCTTTTTGTGTGTTTCTTCTTCTTTATCTCTTTCTTTCTAATCCATATTGTAGAAGAAGCTGAAGAAATGCTTCTGTTGCACGCTTAAATTGATGACAATGATTTTAAAATTATAGTTCGTTTTCGAAATAAATCTTTTTTGTAACAAATAGCGACGAACGACTGCTGAAGGAAATGCATTTTGCTGCTTCATTTGAGGAACATGTCGAACGTTTCAATTTCCACGCGGCGGATCTGTAATGAGGGGGAGGGAAAGAAGGAAGGAAGGAAGAGAAGAATCTGATTAATCAAAATGCGCCATCAAATAAAACACTAAACATTTAATGGTCGGCTATCATTGCTGGCTAATTGTTTACACCTAAACGAATATTTAACATAAATCGAGTATTGTGATACGTCGAAGCAAGATTGGCGGTAGCCAATATTTAATTTATTGTTTTTATTGCTGTCGCAGTCGGGGCAATGAGCAAAAAAAAAAACATGCACACTTGAGCCGATACTTTTGTCGCACCAATCAAAGCCGTTACCAATACCAGTTTGGCTTGTTTGCTTGGGTTGATTGTTTTCGCTATTTTCGATTTGTTTCGTCGTCGTCGTCGCTGCCGTCCAAGTGTTTTCAATAGAATAGAGGTCAAAGCCTGTAAGTTGTTGACCTTTGGATTTGTGCCGTTACTAGTTCAAGAATCTTGAAGCTGTCGAACGCAAACACAAGCCCCAAGATAAGAGGGTGTTTCGCATTGTCAAGCATTTATTTAACACACATATGTACATACATAACATTCATTCATCCGTTCATCGATCGATACATGAGCATGCAAACATCGAAACATCAAAATCAAATCAAACAACAGCAAATTTAAATATGCCGCGTCGTCTCAAATGAGTTGGCGCCGACATTGTCAGCTCAACAACATAACTCGCACCTAATATCACGTGCATATGCATGTGGACCAAAGTATTGAAATTAATTTGAATTAAATAGGTGAATACGTGTACAGGGTGCTTCGCAAAAGAAAAATAATAAAATCTTACACAAACATTTTTCTTATGGGATTCCAAGAAAGCTTGATGTTAAGCGGTACCAGAAAAGGCGACAAGAAATGTCAGAAATATAATCAACAAGAGGAAGATGGAGAAGACCTAAAATTGTTGGAAAAAAGTGCTATAAAAGCCTGAAATAGTCAACGGGGAAGAAAATCAAATCTAGTCAGTTGCGCTGAATTTTCACCATTCTTGGCTTTGTAAAGAGGATGTGCTCTACAAGTGTCGTGTCAAATTCGAAGAGGTATTACACCGTGCGACAATTTTACATTTATTTTATGGTATGGGATGGGTCACGAAAATAAATTGCAGCTGTCATCCCCAGAAATGAAGATTGAATTGTTTAATGACGATCTGCAAAATATTTCGTAACTGGGTCAAGCCATCTGTGAGCTAAACGCTCCTGAAAACACTCCTAAAAATCATGCTTTCCTGTGTATTTTGTATACCCTCTACCTCCAGGATGGGGGTTTACTAACTTTGTCATTCCGTTTGTAACTAACTTTGTCATTGTTTGTAAAGTATATATATTCTTGATCGTTTAAAAATTCTAAGACGATCTAGCCATGTCCGTCCGTCTGTTGAAAGCACGCTAGCATCTAAACGAAAGGAGCTAGGACGTCCAAATTTTCCATAAATGCGTCTTATAGTCGTAGATCGGTTGGAATTGTAACTGGGCGAAATCGGTCCAAAGGGAAAAAATTTTCCCTCACAAGGACTAAAAATACCCATAAAAATCTCTAATATTTTAGAGTATTTAGGTATGTTTTTCAATACGTGATAGATAACGTGAAATGGGTCAAAACGGGATAAAAATGGTACCTATCAAACGACAACAGCTAGAAACACGAAATTCATTGTTTAGATTCCTTTAATGGATAGATACTCAATATGAAATTATTTTTTCCAAATTCGTACTTTTAAGGGATAAAATTGGAATAGAGGGATAAAAATGGTACCAATCAAATGGCTGCCCCTAGAATAATGAAAGTCGGTATATACATTACTGTGATTGCGTAGACACTTAAAATATAAGTATTTTTCGTAATTCGTACTTTTTGGGGGTTGAAATGGAAAAAAGGGGATAGAAATAGTACCAACCAAATGACCGCAGCTAGTGTCATGAAATTCGGAGTATACATCCCGCTGACTTCGTAGACACGAAAAATACAAGTTTTTTTCCAAATTCGTACTTTCAGGGGATACACTGAGTACAGCGGATAAAAATAGTACCAACTAAACGAATACAGCTAGAATGATGAAATTCTCTAATTGCGTAGACACATAAAATAAAGAGATTTTAGATAATCGTACTATTGAGGGGGTAAAATTGGAAAAAGGGGATAAAAATGGTACCAATCAAGTGACCGCAGCCAGAATCATGGAATTCGGTGTATACATTCCTCTGACTGCATAGACACTCAAAATAAAATGTTTTTTCCAAATTCGTACTATTACGGCAAAAATTGGTTGACTCATGAAGTTAAGTTATTTTGCACTATACTCGTGAGATAATAGATTTTCAAAATTTGTACTTTTGGAATTAAAATAGAATGGAAATACAACCAACTGTAGCACCCACTATCTACCAAAATTTATGGTATTTAAGCTTTTTTTGAAGATTGCTGTCGTATATTTACTTTTTGAATTGACTTGAAGTATTATTTCGATATATATGGCATAAAGACTTGCCTTGTAAGCGTGAAATAATAAAAATTTTATATTTATTTATATAATTATTTTTTCAATATTTTCATTTGTTTGACTATATTAAAAAAAATTTACATTTTACTGTAATGTTGCTACACTTCTACGAAAATCGACAGCCTCTGTGGGGGGTATATAAATTAACGCCGTTTTTACTTGTTTTCAATGATCCTTTCTTTATGATCCTTTCAGGTGTTTTGTTGAAAATATACGATCTACCGACCAAAATTCAAGACAAATTTAGTGAAAAACCAAGTAATAAATGTCACCAAGGCATTTGTTAATAAATCATCCTTTAAAAAATAAAGATACAAAAATGTCTTGAGACAGGAGAATATTCGAGTTCAAATCAAAAAGTATATATTTCAAAAAATATTTCAATTATATAAAGTAATCCCCTGTCACCATTTAAATTGTTTTTCATTTTGAAATACCAACTTTTTGGAATTTATTTTCCCCGTTTTAGAAATTGTGGGTGCGGTACTACCACCCCAAAGAAATATCCCACAATAACTAAAACAGTGAAATTAAAATACTTCCAGGTGTTCAAATTCGAATTCCGGCAATTTAAATCAAGTTATTTTTTTCTTACAAAGATAGTTTGCCACCACTGTGTAAATTGCAGAAAAAAACATTAGATTTTTTTAATAAATATAATTGAAATCTAATGGAATAAATTATTAAACAAATCGTATAGAATAATCCACAAGAAAGTTTTAAATAAGAAAATGTTCATTTTTAAGGACAAAGATTGAAATACTTTAAGCAGTTAATGATAATTCAAAATAATAGTGAGAATAGACCACAATTACTCCATCCAGAGAAAACCTAATGAGCCATCAAAAAAATTTAGTTTAATTCATTCAAAAAATAGTTATATGAATTAAAATAAGATATCGAAACGAGGCTAAATATCAACTAGCCTTGGTAATGCCATCTGACGTTTCCAATAAAATCGTGTACCTTTTTAGTTATAAATTTCATCGGAACATTTTGTCAGTTGAGCAAGAAGAAAATATAAATAGTAACCTCGTATTGAATGAAAATCTCTAAGTAATCAAAATTAATAAACTTTTATTATTTTTTAATTGACACCTTTTAATACCCTCCCTTAAGAATAATATTAGATAACCAAAATCGAAAAATTAACGTTTAATGGGCCATCCTAAAATTCATGTTATGGTTTCCACTTGAGCTAGTGTCACACATTTTCATGTGACACAAATACCACAATTATGTGAGCGTATATTTATGCAAATACCTACTCGGAGATAACTCAAGTCAATATTTGCACTCATTTTCCATTTATTTGCACTCAATATTATTGCTGGTTAGATCTTTGCACATCATCTTATGATTGGTTGATTTTTATTATTAAATTCAAGCTGAGAAAATAAAAAGCAATCATATGATAATTAACGAGCAGACAGTCAGCCAGTCGTGCTAAGCAGACAGGCAAATGTCAACCAAAGATAATCCACGGACACACACATAATCGCATTTCATTTAATGAATGGATAATCAGTTTAAAATTGCAATTTAATTCTGGCTCAATTACAATTCCAGTGCAAAACCACACAGATTGTAGCAAACGAATATGTAATTCCAAGAACCGAAGACGGTATTAAAGATAGTTCTTTATTATTTAAAATTTAAATCAAATTAATTAAAGACAGAGTATTCCCCTTGAATTAATGGATCAGTCATGTCACGATCGGAAGTATTATAAAATATGTCATAAAGGATTAGTTTTAATATTTCGTCGATACAAAAACAACAATCGTGGTTCAACAAACAAAAAAATAATTAAATCAAATAATATATATTAATTCTTATCATTAGCACTTTAAATTAATCATATAAAAGTGAAATCGATATTCACGATTTCCTATACAAATTAAAAGATTAATGCGAATGTGGCTGTTTTCAATTGGCAGTATACGTATCACAGTGGGCAGGCAGAGATTCAAAGGAATGTATTGGAAGTAATTCGAAAAGTAAAAACAAACATTTCCCTATTCGAATTTTCAACTGTGTTATAAAAATATTAGATTAAATATATGTACATTTTATTTATTTTTCAATATTTCATCTCTCATCGAGGGACATCCTCAAGAAAATTCTAAAACAAACACGATACATACGAACAATATGCTAATACTAATACTAATACTAATACTAATACTAATACTAATACTAATACTAATACTAATACTAATACTAATACTAATACTAATACTAATACTAATACTAATACTAATACTAATACTAATACTAATACTAATACTAATACTAATACTAATACTAATACTAATACTAATACTAATACTAATACTAATACTAATACTAATACTAATACTAATACTAATACTAATACTAATACTAATACTAATACTAATACTAATACTAATACTAATACTAATACTAATACTAATACTAATACTAATACTAATACTAATACTAATACTAATACTAATACTAATACTAATACTAATACTAATACTAATACTAATACTAATACTAATACTAATACTAATACTAATACTAATACTAATACTAATACTAATACTAATACTAATACTAATACTAATACTAATACTAATACTAATACTAATACTAATACTAATACTAATACTAATACTAATACTAATACTAATACTAATACTAATACTAATACTAATACTAATACTAATACTAATACTAATACTAATACTAATACTAATACTAATACTAATACTAATACTAATACTAATACTAATACTAATACTAATACTAATACTAATACTAATACTAATACTAATACTAATACTAATACTAATACTAATACTAATACTAATACTAATACTAATACTAATACTAATACTAATACTAATACTAATACTAATACTAATACTAATACTAATACTAATACTAATACTAATACTAATACTAATACTAATACTAATACTAATACTAATACTAATACTAATACTAATACTAATACTAATACTAATACTAATACTAATACTAATACTAATACTAATACTAATACTAATACTAATACTAATACTAATACTAATACTAATACTAATACTAATACTAATACTAATACTAATACTAATACTAATACTAATACTAATACTAATACTAATACTAATACTAATACTAATACTAATACTAATACTAATACTAATACTAATACTAATACTAATACTAATACTAATACTAATACTAATACTAATACTAATACTAATACTAATACTAATACTAATACTAATACTAATACTAATACTAATACTAATACTAATACTAATACTAATACTAATACTAATACTAATACTAATACTAATACTAATACTAATACTAATACTAATACTAATACTAATACTAATACTAATACTAATACTAATACTAATACTAATACTAATACTAATACTAATACTAATACTAATACTAATACTAATACTAATACTAATACTAATACTAATACTAATACTAATACTAATACTAATACTAATACTAATACTAATACTAATACTAATACTAATACTAATACTAATACTAATACTAATACTAATACTAATACTAATACTAATACTAATACTAATACTAATACTAATACTAATACTAATACTAATACTAATACTAATACTAATACTAATACTAATACTAATACTAATACTAATACTAATACTAATACTAATACTAATACTAATACTAATACTAATACTAATACTAATACTAATACTAATACTAATACTAATACTAATACTAATACTAATACTAATACTAATACTAATACTAATACTAATACTAATACTAATACTAATACTAATACTAATACTAATACTAATACTAATACTAATACTAATACTAATACTAATACTAATACTAATACTAATACTAATACTAATACTAATACTAATACTAATACTAATACTAATACTAATACTAATACTAATACTAATACTAATACTAATACTAATACTAATACTAATACTAATACTAATACTAATACTAATACTAATACTAATACTAATACTAATACTAATACTAATACTAATACTAATACTAATACTAATACTAATACTAATACTAATACTAATACTCTCTCTTTACCTCTTCCATCTATTTTCCTGCTCATACCCTTCTGTCCGCCTTGATCCCAATGTCAACGTAATTTCGCTTCCATATTTTTTTATATTTCTTTTTTTATCGCAGCTCGTTTAGCCACAAATTATGCACTTTACCCACGTACTCAGATTTCGTTCTTTGATTTAAATGCAAAGCCACCTAAACACAATTATGACGAATACTGGTCAGCGTCGTAGTCGTCGTACCACGTATACAAACGGGCAAAAATGCTTAAGACACGCTTAAGACTCGTATTTAAATTTTTTAGCTTTTTTACTTTCAGTATATCATTTCAGATTTCATGATTGAAACAATGCAATTCAATCCAAAACAATTCAATCGCCAGTCGTGGTCTTGATTTACATGTTTAATAATCCAATTACGCTTAAGGCTGCAATTATCGGACAAGTGGTCACTTGTTCTACTAGAATTTCAACATGAAATTATACGCTCGCAAATGCGAGCAATGTTTACTTTGTTCACTGCGCGTTGCACAGTGTTTGTGAACGTGGAAAAAGTGGAAGTGGAATTGTGATGGCTGCGAAAGTACAAGGATTTTGGCAAAAAGTTGAAACCAGGATATACAATGCGACTGATGAGTGCGCCGAAAATGTATATCTTTCGGCTGTGTGTAGTTTCTTCAAGATGGTGCAACTTCTCATATAACCAAGTCCATTTATGACGGCATTGCAGCGAAAATTCTCCAATTCGTCGTGCCCAAAGTCTCTTGATCTTACTGCACCTGATTAATTTCTTATAGAGTTATTGCAAACAGGTAGTTCACAAAACAAACCCGACAAATTTGGTTGATTTGAAGGAATGCATTCGAATAACAATTTAAGCAATTCCTGCTGCAACTCTCCAGGTAGTAATGAATAATGAATGGCGGACATGCGTCACCGAGCGTGGATGTTATTTAAAATTTTATTAGTTTGAAACCCCATTAAGAATATTTAATAAATATGTATTAGTGTTCAAGTGAACATAAATATTATTATGATGATTTTTCACAGAATTTCTGACTGATTTTGCAAAAATAAAATAGAAAAAATCGGAAAACATTGAAGCCAAAATTGAACTCACACAGTCGCTAAAAATACATCTTAGAACTCTACTTTTAAATTTCCCAAAAATGCATGTGTGTGAAAATAAATTCGAATACAACTTACAATAACAGAGCTGTTAACAGAGCAGCGCTGTTAACAGAGTTTTGTTAGGAGTTAACATAGGAAACAAATTCTGATGGAAGGTAACTTTGCGAGTTTATGGTGTCCAAACGGAAAATATTGGTTGAATAATTTTTTTTTTGTTTTAAGAAGCTCGCTGGAAAGGTACCGCTCGCTAATTGTGATTTATATAATTTCTTAACCCGTTAAGGACAGTAACTTTTTAAATTGTTGGTCCTTAAAGGGTTACATTTGAAGTAAAAACTTAAATATATTAAACATTTATTTCATTGATATTTTTTAATTTATATTAAAATTCTAATTTTCTTCGTTTAATACCGCTTATATTCAAATGTTGCGAATATTGCTTAGAAAATTTTGTTTCAAAGGAAAAATAGAATTAAAAAATAAAATTTTTCAGCATTTCTTTAATCTTTCGACAACCATTAACTTTGACCGAAACGATTTTGGTTTTGTTTTGATATCCGCGATCGGCAATAATAATATTATTTGCAATTTATGTCCGTCTGGACAATTATAAGTGCTAAAACCCTTCATAAAGTATACTTAAATAGATTTTTCGCTAACTGACATTCTAATGAAGAAAACATGGTATATTTGAAGAAAATCTATGGATAAGTGAATATGTTATGACTATTCTTGTAGTGAATAGAGAATTACAAAAATCTTGTACTTGTGTTTTATATTTTATGTTTTATTCGTGCTATTCAACAAATATTAAAACAATTCAAATTCTCTCAGTCTTATTGGACAGCAGCTGTAGCTACTGCCCACTGTGCGACGTTATGAGTTCTTTCCACAACATACATACATATGAACATTGTTCCATAAAATTAATTTCAAAAGTTATAGTTGTTGTTCTTGTTTCATTGCGTTCTTGTTCTTGGAAGTGGACAAATATTTTCATTGTCATGAAAAAATATACCCAAATTAATAAAAATTTCCATGAAATTTTTGGGTTGACCAAAAGGAGAAGGCCTTTTTCTGCAAATAATTCCAATTAACTAGTGTCGTGATGGTGTCATAATTATTTTTTTCAGTTTTATTGAATTTGGTCTGATTTCCCCACACAAAGAAACAAATGTACGAAGTGGATTGGATGTGAGCGCCAAAAACGCCTTTTAAGTTTCGTTTTCAACTCTGGAAAAACGTATCTGATACAGAAAAAAATGTTTGACTGACACCCGAGTAGGCGCGAGACGTAACTTATGCATTTTTTAATTGCATTTTCTGTTCGATTGGATGACTGTATGGATGGCTGGCTGGTAAACGTGTGTGAGACTCACGTCAAACACACGTTGCAAATTAATAACGTACGTTAACGATGGGGGAGAAGGTTAAGGCGAACTTGTGATACCCTACATGCACTTAGATTTCTGATTTTTTTTCAGATTCTAGATTTTTTTAGGATCTAGCATATTTAAAAAATTCATTCAAAAATTTCAACATGTCTGCTTGTACTTACTTGATATTGGGTATGTGCATTCCAACTATAACAAAAAAAACGAGCACCATAAAGTAAATCTTATTCATAGGGGGTGAACTGGGTCAAAAAGGGATAACAATAGTACCTATCAAACGACAACAGCTAGAAATACGAAATTCGGTATGTGCATTCTTCTAATTGAGTAGATACGTAATATAAAAGTATTTTTTCCAAATTCGTGCTTTTAAGGGGTAAAATGGAAAGAGAGGGATAAAAATGGTACCAACCAACAGCTGCACTCAAAATAATGAAATTCGTTGTATAAATTACTCTGATGGCGTAGACACGTAGAAAAAAGGGATTTTTCGAAATTCGTATTTTTTGGGTTAAAATGGAAAATGGGGATAAAAATTGTACCAACCAAATGACCAAATCTAGAGTTAAGAAATTCGGAGTATACATTCCTCTGACTGCGTAGACACGAAAAATAAAAATGTTTTTCCAAATGCGTACTTTCAAGGGGTTAAAATGGGAAAAAGGGGATAAAAATGGTACCAACCAAATATCTGCAGCTAGAATCATGGAATTCGGATTATAAAGAGTGATTTTTTTGAGGTTAGGATTTTCATGCATTAGTATTTGACAGATCACGTGGGATTTCAGACATGGTGTCAAAGAGAAAGATGCTCAGTATGCTTTGACATTTCATCATGAATCGTCTTACAAACGAACAACGCTTGCAAATTATTGAATTTTATTATCAAAATGCGTGCTCTGTTAAGAAAGTTCATTGCGCGCTTCCATTTTATGGTCAGTTTAATCGACCCACTGAAGCGGCTATTCGGGCTATTGTGACTAAATTTCGCACCAAATTTACATTGTTGGACATTAAACCACCAACACGCTTACGTAGAGTGCGAACTGAAGAAAATATCGCAGCTGTATCGGCCAGTGTTAATGATGACCACCAATTTTCGATTCGTCGCCGTTCGCACCAATTGGGTCTCTGTTACTCAAAAACGTGGAAATGCCAAAATTGGACTAAGCGGATGGACCACCTAAGACGCAGCCGCGGTCAACATTTAAATGAAATTATCTTCAAAAAGTAAATGTCATGGACCAATCTAACGTTTCAAATAAAGAACTTTTTTCTTTTACGGCAAAAATTGGTGGAATCATGAATTTAGGTCATCTTGCACTGTTATGAGAGATAATGGAGATATAATGGATTTTCAAAAATTTGCACTTTTGGAGTTAAAATAGGATGGAAATACGACCAACTGTATTACCCACTATCTACCAATATTTATGGTATTTAAGCTTTTTTGAAGATTGCTGTCTTATATTTATTTTTTGAATATACTTATTAGTATTATTTCGATATATATAGTATACACGTATTGTTAGCCTTGCCTTATAATAAAAATTTTATATTTATTCATTAAAATGTTTTTTTTTTCAATATTTTTATTTGTTTTGAAATTTTCCTGTAATGTTACTGCACCTCTCTATTGACAGCCTCTGTGGAATGCAATCCATAGTGGATGGGACAAAAAGTTCGAGCCGGCCGCACTTAACACAGTTTTTACATGCTTTTATTTTATTAGTTTATGTTTTTTCTGACAATTTTCCTCTCCAATAATTTGATAAATAACTATTCCAACTATATTTGGCCTGCCGCTCAATACCTGCTTGTCATACATTCCTTTGTGTCTGCTACAATCTGCCGTAGGGCATTCATGTAGAGAAACCTGAATCCAATCTATTCGAAGCTAATGTCTAGAATGAGCGTATTTGACACCTTTCTTTTTTCTCATAAAACAAAAAAATGCACCACAAACTCGTTGTCTAACAATGATGATATAATTCCTCATAAGCGCACACTACTCACAATGTACATAAGTACATACATACTTATATATAAATAAGTAGCAAACCGACAGATTAAAATCAATCAAATGTTTTTTAAAGATAGGGGCATTCGTCTTAGAATTTTAATACTTTTAATACCTATATTCTTTATAAGGTCTGCGATGCATATTTCAAGGCGTTGCCAACGGAATGACAAAAGGTGGTGGGTATGAAAAATATCGATGACATTGGTTTCTAAAAAAACTGAAGTAGGAAACTCTGGGATTATTTTTCTTGTAGGTCTTGTGGAGTAGCAAAAGAATCTGTATTTGAAAATTCCCAAAATCTAGAGTTACGGATAAAACGCGTTTTTCGTACCTTTGTACACTTCTAAGCCTGTAACTTAGTTGTTTATCAATCGATTTTCTCATCGGATTTGAAAAGAAGGAACCTGGAACTTTCGAATGACTTATGGCTTGTTTAAGAAAATCTAAGAAATCTGTGTGCTTTTGTCCACGAAACACATTTTTTAAAGAATTTTTAACTATTTTCCAATTTTTTGCTAATTATTTTGTTTTGTAACCGTACCACTTGTAAACGTACCACACATTTAGTATGGAGTGACAAATCGCTTTGGTTTTAAAAATAGGTTAATAATTGACTAAGTTACTGAAGATTTTATTAATACTAAATTTTTGGAAAAATACAAGTTTTGGTCATTTCAAGTAATATCTTTCATTATTTCACGAATTGAATAAAAAATACCTATAATTCATCAAAAAGATAAAAACGATCAAAAATTACTCGATTTTCCATATTTTCCAAAAATATTTCTTGTAACAATTGTTCATCGTTGGCAATGTTTTTGCTAATTATTTTGTTTGGTAAACGTACAATTTGTATATTTAATTAAATAACACATGTAGTGAGGAGTAAAACGCTGCTTTTTTAAAAAAAAATCGGTTGATAATTGACTGAGTTATAGAAGTTTTCATTAATACTAAATTTTTCCAAAAATACAAGTTTATTATTTCACCAGTTGAAATCCAATAAAATACCTAAAATTCATCAAACAGATAAAATGGTAAAAAAGTCGCCATCATTTTAATAAAAAAATCCCCAATTTTGGAACACATTTTCCCCACTTTGGGAATTCGGGTTTTTTTGGAAAACATTGAAAATCTAGAAGTTGTTATCTTTTTGATGAATTTTAGGTATTTTTAGTGGACTTCTCGGAGAAACATTTTTTTTAATTAAACCATTTTTTCAATTTGGCAATCTTTTAATTTTTTTTAAATAACACATTTAGTAAGGAGTAAAAAGCCGCTTCGGTTTTAAAAATTGTTTGATAATTGACTGAGTTTTTTTAAGTTTTTATTAATACTAAATTTTTTCAAAAATTCAAGTTTAAGACATTCTAGTTAATATCTCTCCTTATTCCTATAAAAAATAGCTAAAATTTATAAAAAAGAATGACGACCATTTTAATAAAAAATTCCCAATTTTGGAACACATTTTCCCCACTTTGGGAATTCGGGTATTTTTTTTTTTGGAAAACACGGAAAATCTAATATTTTTGCATCGTTTTAATTTTTTGATGAATTTTGGGTATTTTATTGGGCTTCAATTCCAGGATATACATTTCTTTTAACAATTTTTCATCGTTGGCAATATTTTTGCTAATTATTTTGGAAAATATGGATAATCTAATATTTTTCATAGTTTTTATCTTTTTGATGAATTTTAGGTATTTTTATTAGACTTCTTTTCCAGGAAACACATTTCTTTTAACAATTTTTAACCATTTTCCCACTTTGGCAACGTTTTTACTAATTATCTTGCTTGGTAACCGTACCACTTGAAAATTTATTTAAATAAGGAGTAAGACGCCGCTTTTGTTTTAAAAATTGTTTATAGTTTTATTATACTCATTTTATTAATACTCATTTTTTGCAAAAAACAAGTTTCGGTCATTCCAGTTCACATTTCTCATTATTTCACGAGTTGAAGTCCAATAAAAATATCTAAACTTCATCAAAACAGATAAAAATGGTAAAAAGGCATGGCGACTATTTAAAAAAAATCCCAATTTTGGAACACATTTTCCCCACTTTGGAAATTCGGGTTTTTTTTTTGAAAACAGAAAATATAGTATTTTTTTATCGTTTTTAAAAGAAGACATATCCAGCGTTCTCAAAATATAGCCAGTGTCATCAACTAAATGCATTAATTAGAAAGCTTTCGCAGTCTCCAATCCCCACCCCCTCTTAATACTGCAATAGTAGTTGTTCCCTTATCATCGACATCAAATCAAAAATATGCTTCTACAACAAACAAATTTACAACTTCCTGCATGCACTTTGTACCGACGGGTCGTCATGGTGACTGAGTGTGGCAACTGGCTGTTGCAGCTAAACGCTGTAAATTGTTTAAGTGCCACTTGAAGAACACTTGTGCAGTGCAGTGCGCGACAGAACAACAGTAGCACCAGCATCATCAACATCAACAGCATCCTTAGAAGATGCTGTTCGAGCAGCTGTCTCCCAGTGTGCTGTTGAAACTTCCACGTGCACTTATTTCTTTGTCTTCTTGTTTTGGTTTCTTTGGATTATGTGGCATCCAGATATAAAACAGATAGACAGCATTACTTGGCACAGCAGCAGCAACTGCAAGAAGGTCACACTTTGCAAAAGTGCCAGGTACATGCTGGCATTAAGTATAGCGTGGCAAGTTTATGAGGCTCCGTCGAGTGGGGGTCGTTAACAAATTCTCAACTAATGAGAATAGCGTACCTGAAGAACACAGCGTGTGAGAAACCTAAATTGAAAGCGAATGTTGTTATTTTACCTCGACTAGGGTCGACTAGTAGGAAATAGTTTAATATTAACCCTATAGAATATATATGGTGTTAAAGGTATATGGTCAAAAGCCTACCTTTTTCAGGAATCCGGTTCCTTCTAAAATTCACAATATGAAAAACAAAGGTTTTCGGTTTTACAAAACATGTGTTAAGAAAATAATAATTTTATTTAAGTATTAATTTCGAATACAAAATTAATTCGAATTAATCGAATACAAAATACTGAAATTAAAAAAAAAGTATAATAAACCATTAATGTGCTGTATTTATGCCCTTCCGCCACACTGTCCGAAGTCAAAGAAATTTGGCACTTGTAAAATTTTCGGTTAGGAAAGTGTGCTACATGAAACAGAAGTTATAGTATTCTAGATATAACTAAAAATAGTTGCATTTATATATTCATTTTTTTTCTTCCCGCATTTGCAAGATTCAAAATTTATATTTAAATTATATTTAAAGGGTTCATTATTTCAGAAAGAAATTTGAGAAAAAAATGTAACAAAAAAATACACCTGGAAAAACATGATTTTAGGGTTATTTTCAGGAGCGTTTAGCTTCCAGATGGCTTGATCTAGGAACGAAATAGTTTGGAAATCATCATTAAACAATCCAAACTTTATTTTCGCGGTGTGATTGGAACTTGTTTTTCAATTTGTATGGACGGCGACCCAGCCTAATATATATATATATATTTGATCGTCATAAAATTCTAAGACTATCTATCCATGACCGTCCGTCTGTTGAAATCACGCCATCTAAACCAAAGGAGCTAGGACGTCCAAATTTCCTATACATACATCTTATAGTCGTAGATCGGATGGAATTGCAACTGGGCGAAATCGGTCCAAAGGGAAAAACGTTTCCCTCACAAAGACTGAAAATACCCATAATAAACCCTATATCTAATTGTACTTAAACGTGCGCCATAAAGTGGTTCGTATTCGTAGGGGGGTGAATAGGGACAAAAAGGGATAAAAATGGTACCTATCAAACGACAACAACTAGAAACATGAAATTCGGTGTTTACATTCCCCTAATTGAGTAGATATATAATATAAAAGTATTTATTTCAAATTCGTACTTTTAAGGGGTAAAATGGGAATAGAGGGTACAAATGGTACCAACCAAACGGCCGTACATAGAATAATAAAAATCGGAGTAAAAAATCCTCTGATTGCATATACACATAAAATAAAGGCATTTTTCGAAATTCGTACTTTTTGGGGTTAAAATAGAAAAAGGGATAAAAATTGTACCAATCAAATGACCATAGCTGGAGCCATGAAATTCGGTGTATGCATTTCTCTGACAGGGTAGACACGAAAAATTAAAAGGTTTTTTCCAAATTCGTACTTTCACCAGATATATTGGGAAAAGAGGGATAAAAATGGTACCTACTAAACGGCTACAACTAGAATGATGACATTTGGTGTGTACATCCTTCTAATTGCGTAAACACGTAAAATGAATGGATTTTCGAAAGTCGTACTTTTAAGGGGGTAAAATGAGAAAAGAGGGATAAAAATGGTACCAACCAAAAGGCCGCAGCTAAAATCATGGAATTCGATTTATACATTCCTCTGACTGCATAGATACGCAAAATAAAAAGATTTTTCCAAATTCGTACTTTTTTACTTTTACGGCTAAAATGGATAGAATCATGACAAAACTTTATCTTGCACTGTGTACGTGAGAGATAATAGGTTTTCAAAATGTGTACTTTTGGAATTAAAGCACGATGGAAATACATCCAACCAAACGGCTGTAGCTTAAAATGCTCCCACTGTCCCTCAATATTTAGGGTATTTAAGATCTTTTGAAGATTGCTGTCTTATATTTACTTTTTGAATTAAATTGAAGTATTATTTCGATATATATATATAGTTTAAAAATATTAGTAGACTAACAACACCAGTTTTTCCTATGGCCTCAAGCTGAACAAATACAAACTAGAATTAATAAAACAAAAGGTCAACAATACACAAAATCACAAAAATATTTTTAAATGTTTCTTCATTTTAAAAATCTCTGTTATATATCGCTTCGAATTACAAAGACAGTTTTTCTTGTACTCGAAGAAATTCAATAAAAGTAAGAAGAATTTCTACACAATTACGAAAAACTCAAACAATTGAAATTTGAGACTTCACTTTTGTTTTCGCCTTCCTACGCAAACCCAAGTTATCGAATTTGTTGGTTCTCTTTTGAACATTCCTTGTTACATATGTAAACAAAAATAAAAATTATTAATTCTGCAAAATATGTGATTTTAAAGATTACAAAAGTAAATATTGAGTTATATCCGCACACAATCGATAAAAGTTGGGATTTTTTCATGTTTTGTCTGTAGAAGCTTATAAGTTATAATTGAAAGAACACGTCATACTATCTCTTCACTAATTTATTTAGAATTTTATAAGCGATCTAACAACTTAAATAATTTTAAAATCGGACTAGCAATTGGATCGCAACCGCAGGGGTGTTGAAAATACCAAACCAACATGGCCGAAACATATTATACTATTTTATTGTAACTCATATATCTCACATAAGCAAATTTTTGATCCTGAGTATCTAGAAATTTGAAATCAGATATATTTTTCCGTCCAAACATATACAGAATTAATTCCCAAAAAATCCGAATATAAAGGGTGATTTTTTAGCTTTTATCTTTTTGGCAACACTGGTTTAAACAGCTGACGCGCGTTTCGTGTTTTGTTTCACTGTCAAACATCTTTAGTTTGGTCTATAATTTAACCATGAATCATCTTACAAACGAACAACGCTTGCAAATTATTGAATTTTATTATAAAAATGCGTGCTCTGTTAAGAAAGTTCATCGCGCGCTTTCATTTTATGATCAGTTTAATCGACCCACTGAAGCGGCTATTCGGGCTATTGTGACTAAATTTCGCACCGAATTTACATTGTTGGACATTAAACCACCAACCGCTTAAGTAGAGTGCGAACTGAAGAAAATATCGCAGCTGTATCGGTCAGTGTTAATGATGACCATCAATTATCGATTCGTCGCCGTTTGCAGCACTTGGGCCTCTGTTACTCAAAAACGTGGAAATGCCAAAATTGGACTAAGAGGATGGACCATTTTATATCGATTCAAATAAATATTTCATGCATTTTTCTGAATTTTATGTGTTATTTTTTTGAAAACTTTCCTATAGCTTTTAAAAAATCATCCTTTACTTCAAATTAAAGAAACAACATAGATAGGCTACTAATACGCCAAAAAATAAAAAATATATTTAAAAATCTAGAAAACATTGAAAAGAAATCATAATTTTATGAAGGGTGAAAACTTTTACATTATTCGGCATACTGAAGGGTAACATTATAGCTGTGGGGAATTTTAAAATAGCCCAATTCATGTGAATTTTTCGTCAGAGCTACTTTGAAAATCGTCATAAAATAAACGGCGATGATAGCAAATGCTACTTTGATATCATTCAAATTGGACCAATCTACTGAGCATATATGCTTATACATACATACAATATATTTCATGAATTCAAACATTCATGACATTTCCAAGACAAGAATTTCCTGTTTCAAATTTGACGACTGCAGGCAGCTGCGAACAAAACAGAAAAAGCAAATACGGAAAAAATACGTCAATCATATGAAAATAATGATTCATTGTTGCAATCCACAAAACAAAAACGCCCTGAAATTATATTAGTTTTATTATGAATTCCATGTACCAGTGAACTCATTTCTGTAATCTCTTAAACTAATATGACACACAAACACACTTCTGTGCAGGCGAGAGGGGTGTATGATAAGTGTGGTTGAATGTAAACATTTTTTTAGATAATAATTAGGACATATCATAAGAAATGCAGTCGATGTGTTTTGTTATTTTTGCATTATGTTATATTTTAGGATCTGTTTGTGGTTGAACTAATGTAATGTGAATGTGTGTATATACTACATAATTGTAATAAAACATAATTGTATTAATATGCGCAAATCGGAGAGAACAGATATTCAGTGTGGATATTAGTTAAAGATTTTACAATCAAAAGATTGTATTCAAACAAGTAAAAACGGCGTTAACTTTATATACCCTCTACCATGAATTTCATTCCACAGATGCTGTCGATTTTCGTAGAAGGGCAGTAACACTACAGGAATATGTTAAATTTTTTAATATAGCCAAACCAAAACAAATAAAAATATTACAAAAATTATTTTTTAAATAAATATAAAATTTTAATTATTTTAAACCACGCTTATAAGGCAAGTCTACCAATATGCCTATACTATATATATATCGAAATAATACTTCAAATCAATTCAAAAAGTAAATATAAGGCAGCGATCTTCAACAGAGCTTAAGTACCCTAACTATTGGGGGACGGTGGGAGAATTTTAAGCAACAGCGCGTTGGTTGTATTTCCATCGTGCTTTAATTCCAAAAGTACAAATTTTGAAAACCTATTATCTCTCACGTACACAGTGCAAGACAAAGTTTTGTTATGATTCTATCCACTTTAGCCGTAAAAGTAAAAAAGTACGAATTTGAAAAAATCTTTTTATTTTGCGTATCTATGCAGTCAGAGGAATGTATAAACCGAATTCCATGATTTTATCTGCGACCTTTTGGTTGGTACCATTTTTATCCCTCTTTTATCATTTTACCCCCTTAAAAGTACGACTTTCGAAAATCCATTCATTTTACGTGTCTACGCAATTAGATGGATGTACACACCAAATGTCATCATTCTAGTTGTAGCCGTTTAGTAGGTACCATTTTTATCCCTCTTTTCCCAATGTATCTGTTGAAAGTACGAATTTGGAAAAACCTTTTAATTTTTTGTGTCTACGCAGTCAGAGGAATGTATACACCGAATTTCATGGCTCTAGCTGCGGTCATTTGGTTGGTAAAATTTTTATCCTTTTTTTCTATTTTAACCCCAAAAAGTACGAATTTCGAAAAATGCCCTTATTTTATGTGTCTATGCAATCAGAGGAATTTATATACCGATTTTCATTATTCTAGGTGCGGCCGTTTGGTTGGTACTATTTTTATCCCTCTATTCCCATTTTACCCCTTAAAAGTACGACTTTCGAAAATCCATTCATTTTACGTGTCTACGCAATTAGATGGATGTACACACCAAATGTCATCATTCTAGTTGTAGCCGTTTAGTAGGTACCTTTTTTTATCCCTCTTTTCCCAATGTATCCGGTGAAAGTACGAATTTGGAAATTTTTTTTCCAAATTTTTCGTGTCTACGCAGTCAGAGGAATATATACACCGAATTTCATGGCTCTAGCTGCGTTTATTTGGTTGGTACAATTTTTATCCCTTTTTTCTATTTTAACCCCAAACAGTACGAATTTCGAAAAATACCTTTTTTATGTGTCTATGCAATCAGAGGAATTTATACACCGATTTTCATTATTCTAGGTGCGGCCGTTTGGTTGGTACTATTTTTATCCCTCTATTCCCATTTTACCCCTTAAAAGTACGAATTTGAAAAAACACTTTTATATTATGTATCTACTCAATTAGGGGAATGTAAACACCGAATTTCGTGTTTCTAGTTGTTTTCGTTTGATATGTTCCCTTTTTGTCCCTTTTCACACCCTACGAATAAGAACCACTTTATGGTGCACGCAAGCAGACATATTGAAAAAAGCATGTTTAAAACCCCTAAAATATTAGGGGTTATTATGGGTATTTTCAGTCCTTGTGAGGGAAAAGTTTTTCCCTTTGGACCGATTTCGCCCAGTTGCAATCCCAACCGATCTACGATTATAAGATGTATGCATAGGAAATTTGGACGTCCTAGCTCCTTTGATTTGGATTGTAGCGTGCTTTCTACAGACGGACAGACGTACGGTCAAGGCTAGATCGTCTTAAAATTTTATGACGATCAAGAATATATATATATATTAGGCTGGCTCGCCGTCCATACAAATGGAAAAACAAGTTCCAATCACCCCGCGAAAATAAAGTTTGGATTGTTTAATGATGATTTGCAAACTATTTCGTTCCTAGATCAAGCCATCTGGAAGCTAAATGCTCCTGAAAATAACCACAAAATCATGGTTTTCCAGGTGTATTTTTTGTTACATTTTTTTCTCAAATTTCTTTCTGAAATAATAAGATAATAATAGGAAAGCACTTTAAATATAAATTGTGAATCTTGTCTTAGAGTAATTATTGTTTGAATTATTGGACGTTTATAGTAATTTTTGCGGATTTTCACAGTGACTACCGAAAACTTTTTCGTATTTGAGGTAGTATTATATAAAATTTAAATAGCTGCAGTCATACCTCCTATTTATTTTTCATTACACCTCTTACAAAATGTTTTTAGCTGTCACCTTGAAACCTACAAAAAAATCAATATAAACGCTCAAAAATTCTATAAATGAATTCTAAGATAAGCATAAAAATGTTTATTTAAAGTGCTCCAAATTTAAAGTGTCTACAAATTCAGAAAAAATTTTGGGAAAAACGTGATTTTTAGAGGTGTTTTCAGGAGCGTTTAACTCAACGATGGCTTGGCGCAGTGACGAATCATTTTGTAGATTATCTTTAACCGCTTCAATCTTCATTTCTGGGCGGTGATCTCTGCAATGATGTTCGTGACCCATCTTAATATATATACTTTATATGGCCGATATTTCAAGCTGTTAGAAACAGAATGGCAAAGTTAGTATACCCCCATCCTGTAGGTGGATGGTATAATAATTATGAATGTTATTTTACCTTTCAAAGTCAAAGTAATGTGTTGTACAAATTTAAAATTTTAAATGGCCCAACAATACAACAATATCTCTGATCTTCACACATAGACCAAATAGAATCCAACGACTTTCAATTGGCATTTTTATCGAATTTGGAATTGTTTTTGAATGATTTCTATACAAAATATTGGTTATTTGAATACCCTCAAAAGGATTTATTTCCCTTATTTTAGAAATTGTTCGATTTTGATATTTCACATGTCCGAAGAGACCTATTTTGGATGATCACCCAGTAGCCCATGTGCACATGAGATCCGAATCATCTGTAATTTTCAAATCTTCTGCTCTATTTTCGAGCTCGTACATAATTCCAAATTTTTTTCTTAATCGCACAACCCTCGTATTTTCCCCGTTTCAATACAGTACTCATATTTCTATTCGAAACATGTGCATTCTATCAGAATGATTTCATTTCTTTTATTTCACTTTGTTTTCTTTATTTGTGTGAAATTTCAAAATGAAATAAGTGATATTTATTTTTCCAGTTCAAAAACACAATCAAATGTGCGCAGAAACTTCAAACGGTACTGAGTTATTACAAAAAACAATAACAATCAATAGACAATAATCATAAAAAAACATCCAGAGTAAAATACATTTCCTACACTTTGAAAAAGAAAATAAATACAAAGTACAAATGCCTTCAGCACAGCAATAAAAATTGCAAGATCATAAAAAATTTTATTTATATTTTTCAAATATCGTTACCCAGCAGTCATGTAAACAAAGCAGCGAGCACAAGTGTTGCTGCAGACACGAGTTCTTCAATTTCAATAGCAACTCTTTTGTTTTGGTAATCAACTACAACTCGTAGAACTGTTTTGTTTTATAATTTGTGTAATAGTAATCATTAATGTTAAATAAATAATGAAACAATAGTGCAGAACGTACAAAACAGAAACAAAGTGAACCTGCACATCAGGCAGCCAGTCAGTCGATTCAGTTCAATGTTAAACTGATGCAAGCTGCCCCTGCCCCATGATGTCAGTAAGCGCAGATGATGTAAACAATCTGCTGCTGTGGTTCGTGTTTTCGCTGTTGTAAATAATTTCCATTTCAGATCAGGTAGAGATCGTAAATCGAGATCCTATAAATAAAATTGTGTCATAATTAGTCGATGTTATTAAATCATCACCGCCATCGTTGTCCATTTTAGCCCACTCCTCTGTGCTGTGGCTTTCTTACCGTAGTAGTAGTAGTAGCTACAATTTTAGTTGTTACTTATTGCGGATCTGCTACGATTTTATTTATTACATCAAGAAAAACAAGTTTAGTTGTTAGGCGACAGGCTAACTTTTATTGTCCGGGAAATATGCGCTCGTAATCATTACGCGAATGCAAATGCAGGTCTGGTTTAATTAAGGCACCATCCAGAACATTTTCTATGGCTTTATTTTAAACCGTAACTGAAATCCACACTGTGGAAAAAACTCACTAAAATTCCACAATATTAGGTCTGTTTTTCTTCTACTCAAAATAAAAATATATTTGTTCACATTGTCTCAAACTACAATACACATATTTGTACCAAATCAAAATTTCCAAAAAAATATTTTCTTTTGACTTTTTTGGACTTAGCCTCGATAACCTAACTTTGACTAAGTCGAACATTTTTAACAGAAAATTATTTTTTCAAAAATTAGTTTTTTTACATACGTAATGTTGCTGTGGGCGACCATTTAAAAAAAATATATATTTTTTATTTTCAGTGAATACTTAACATTTTTTTATGCGATTTAATTAAGCTCTGTAATATTTGTGCTCTATTATGAACCTTAAAATATCTTTTCCAGGACCTAAGAAGTAAATTTCGTAATATTGATTTAGAACATGTGTACATTAGGATGGGTCACGAAAATAAATGACAGCGGTCACCCCCCAGAAATGAAGATTGGATTGTTTAATGATGATCTGCAAAATATTTCGTCACTTGGTCAAGCTATCTGTGAGCTAATCGCTCCTGAAAACTCCTCTAAAAATCATGTTTTCCCCGTGTAATTTTTTTGTGTTGGATTTTTGTCTAATTTTTTTTTCTGAATTAATAGACCATTGGAAGCACTTTAAATCAAAATTGTTATTTTTGTCTTAGAATAACTCATTGGTCGTATTATTGGACGTTTAGGTTGATTTTTTTGTGGTGTTTCAAAGTGACAGCTACATACTCATATAAGAATCAACACCTGTCGAATGCTGCCTAAATGACGTCACTGACTCCATATTTGTGAAATAATTTAATACAGGAGATGGTTCTTCAAAGGCAAAATGTTTAAACTTTTTACAAAAATGAGCGCTACGACGTCAATTTCATTCCGATATTCATCATATAGGCATCATGCGAAAAGTATTGACTGCAGCTATTTATTTTTTATAAAATACTTACACCAAGTACGAATAAGTGTTCAGTTGTCACTATGATAAAACGCAAAAAAAATGCTATAAACTTCCAATAATTCGGTCAATAAGTTACTCTAAGACAATAATCAAAATTTATATTTAAAGTGCTTCTGAGGATCTATTAATTCAGAAAAAAATTTGGACAAAAATGCTACGTATAAAAAATTACATGGGAAAAGCCTGATTTTTGGATGTGTTTTCAGGAGCGTTTAGCTCACAGATGGCTTGACTTAGTGACGAAATATTTTGCAGATCATCATTAAACAATCCAAACTTTATTTTCGTAGGGTGACTGGAAATTATTTTTCCATTTGTATAGCCCGCGACCCAGCCTAGTGTATATGTGTCATTGAGCCAATTTATCTGGTCAATTTGTTGGTCATTTATATTCATGTATTTTCGTCCCGAAATAAGTACCCTCGGACTTGTGAAAATTTTGAATAGTCACCAAAATAAGATATTTCATTGGAAATTGGAAGTACTTCCGTAGGAAGCACATTTTAATAGCATCTCAAAATTCAATTGCGCATTTGTACCGTTTTTGAGGAAGTTCCTTTAAAAAAATGTCGATAATATGTTAATATCCCGTAGCTTTTTAAGAATAGCATTTGCACAAGTGAATGGGATCGAATTTTTAGTATGGATTCACAGAGGTAAGGTGTCCGTTTTGCACCCAGAAGGTCCCGGTTTCGAATCGTGGCTCGGCAAAAAACTTTTTTGTTTTTTTTATTATTTTTTTTTAATATTTTTAACAATTTAAAATTTGTTTCTGAAAAAATACACATTTATTGATTTATTAATGAATATAAAATATTTCATTTTTGTATTAATTGTTCAAAAAGGGTAATTTTTTGCTATTATCTTTTTGGCAACACTGGTTTAAACAGCTGACGCACGTTTCGTGTTTTGTTTCACTGTCAAACATCTTCAGTTTGGTCTATAATTTAACCATGAATCGTCTTACAAACGAATAACGCTTGCAAATTATTGAATTTTATTAGCAAAATGCGTGCTCTGTTAAGAAAGTTCAACGCGCGCTTCTTCCATTTTTTTACCGAAAAATTGTGTTCAACGACGAAGCTCATTTTTGGCTCAATGGGTACGTAAATAGGCAGAATTGTCGATTTTGGATTGAATATCAGCCAGAAGCATTGCAAGGGCTACCAATGCATCCAGAAAAAGTCACAGTTTGGTGCGGTTTATGGGCTGGTGGCATCATTGGACCGTATTTCATCAAAGATGATGCGAATCGAACGTAACTGTGAATGGTGAGCGCTACCGTGAGATGATATCCAACTTTTTTGCCCAAAATGCAAGAGCTTGAGTTGCATGACATTAGGTTTCAACAAGACGGTGCCACATGGAATACAACATTGAAGCATTTATTCGTGAGATACCGGCCGAAATGTTGGAAAGAGTATGCCAAAATTGGACTAAGCGGATGGACCATTTGAGGCGCAGTCAAGGTCATTTGCGTGAAATAATATTCAAACATTAAATTATATGGACCGTACTATCGATTCAAATAAAGATTTCATGCATTTTTCTGAATTTTATGTGTTTTTTTTTAAAACTTTCCTATGCTTTTAAAAAATCACCCTTTACTATGTAATATCAGTAAAATTGTTTAGTGTTAATTTTTGTAATGCTAGTTTAATTTAATATTAATTTGCGTTATATATTAATTCATACTAAATAACTACTTTGTTCAGTTTCCTATTGTTAGTTCTAACGAACAAAATGGTTTGCTTTAGTTATTCAGCACTCACAACAGAGGATAGCTGAGATGGTTAGAGTGCCGTAGTAGCAACCAGAACGTCCGCTGTTCTACCCCCCGTTAGCGGAGGATTTTTTAAAACAGAAATGAAAACTAGTGAAAAAGCGTTTCCTTTGTAACACTTTAAAATAACTATTAATTCTTTCAAATTAAAGAACATCCTTCCTATGATCCCAATTTTCACTACTTCCGAATCACAAGATGAACATCTTTGTCACTTCTTTGGATGCTCTCTTTTTGCTGGGTTATGTTAATATTGGACATTTTAGAAATTTCTTAGAACCTCAAAATACTTCCCATCATACACTTTTTACAGCATAAAAGTAGAAAAAACAATGCTGTCAAAATTTATAGCCTTTGTTTGTTTTTCAGATTGTTTGCAAAATAAAAGTGGTAGCAATCTTTTGCTTATGGAAAATATAATTCGCCACTGGAGCACCTCCGTTCTCAGAATTTACTGTAAATATTTATATATATATTTTTTTTGGATCATCTATATTTAATTGAATGCAAATTTATTTGCAAATGGCATGATGACATTTATTACTTGGCTGCAGACTACCACGATCATGATTTTGACCATGTCAAAAGTCTTTTCAAGTGGCTTCGCATGAGATGATTCTCACAAAAGAACGAGAAGCACAACTCACTTGCCGAATTTGCGTTTAAAAAATCGCACCAAGCAATAAAGTACACATGCCATCTTACAAGCATCTCATTGAGTTCCATATGTAAGTATGTGTGTATGCAGGTATATTTATCCAGCAATACTTTTTTTAAATAAAATATTTTTTGTTTTCATTCATTTTTCGTAAGTTATATTAGTTTTGCGAAAAAATAAAAATTTCGTGTGTTCAATTTTTTAAATTTTGAGAAGAATGAAAGTGGTCTAAGTTAGTACATCCTCTGAAAGTAGTGGTTCCTTTAGAGGTACCAACGTCGATTTTTTTATAAAGTTCGATCTAGTAGTTGGATATTCAAAGAAAAAATTTTGTGCTTCGGTGGAAAATTATTTTTCATTTAACTCAAACATAATCCATTGCATATCTCAGAACGAATAAAGTGTGACTTAGACCACTATCATTCTAGCTGGCACATATATTCCTGATTGTCATAAAATTCTAAGACGATCTGGCCATTTCTGTCCGTCCGTCTGTTGAAACGTCGCTAGAATCTAAACGAAAAGACCTAGGACGTCCAAATTTTGCATGAATACGTCTTATAATTGCAGATCGGTTGGGATTGCAAATGGGCGAAATCGGTCCAAAGGGAATTTTTTTTCACAAGGACAGAAAATATCCATAATATCCCCTAATATTTTACAGTATTTAAGCATGTTTTTCCAATATGTCTGCTTGGACTTACTTGATATTGGGTATGCGCATCCCCCCTAAAACAAAAAAGTGCACCATAAAGTGATTTTTGTTTGTAGGGGATGAAATGGGGGAAAAAGGGATAAAGATAGTACCGGTGTGTACATTTTTCCAATAGAGTAGATACATAATATAAGAGTATTTCGTACTTTTAAGGGGTAAAATGAGAATGGGGGGTAAAAATGCTACCAACCAAACGGCTGCACCTAGTATAATGAAACTCGGTGCGTAGACACGTAAAGTAAAGAGATTTTTCGAAATTCGTACTTTTAGGGGGTAAAATGGAAAAATTGTACCACTCAAATGGACGCAGCTTGAATCATTAAATTCGGTGTAAGCATTCCTCTGACTGCGTAGACACGAAAAATAAATAGGTTTTTCTAAATTTGTACTTTCTGGGCTACAATGGGAACAGAGGGATAAAAATGGTACCAACTAAACGGCTATAGCTATAATGAAAATGTATACATTACTTTAATTGCGTAGACACGTAAAATAAAGAAATTTCCGAAAGTCGTAATTTTAAAAAGGAGATTGAAGTGGTACCAACCAAACGGCCGCAACTAGAATTATTGAATTTGGTGTATACATTCCTTTGAGAGCATAGACACCTAAATTAAAAATGATTTTTCCAAATTTGTACTTTTTTTACATTTACTGCAAAAATGGGTAGAATCATGAATTTAATTTATCTTACACTGTGTACGTGAGAGATAATGGAGTTTCAAAATTCATACTTCTTGAATTTAAACAGGATGGAAATAGAACCAATCTAACTGTTGTAGCTGAAAATGCATCCCTCAATATTTAGGTGTTTTAAGCTTTTTGAAGATTGCTGTCTTATATTTACTTTTTGAATTGACTTGAATTATTATTTTGATGTACATAGTATTAACATATTGATAGCCTTGCCTTATAAGCGTGGTTTCAAATAATTAAAATTTTGTAATTGTTTATAAAATTACTTTTACATTTTTTTGGCTATATTAAAAAATTAATATTTTCCTGTAATGTTACTGTACTTCTACGACAGCCTGTGGAATGCAACCCATGGTGGAGGGTATATAAAGTTCGACCCGGCCGCCGTTTTTACTTTTTTATTTGAATTTTTGCAACACCTAGAAATAATGGAACCTTTAAGTATACCGATCAGCTTAGAATTACCAACTGAGTCGATGAAGTCTGTGATTGATATACAGGTCGCAAGAGTAATTTCATTCAAATCGGATCAAGCAAATTTATTTTCAAATATTTTCCGAATTCTTCCACTGTGCATCGTCACTGACGATTGGCCAGTGTAGTTCACTTTTTCAATAACTTGTCCCACTGTGATACAGGATATACTCACTGCAATCCCTTAACCCTGCCATATGTGCAGCACAAAGGGTTGTTCACCTCTGTCATTGACAGATAATGTAAAATAAAACGACGATGTCTGTATTAGCCGATAAATTAAATCTCGCTCTCCCTGTCTCTGTCTGTCTGGCTGTCTGTACGTGTCGTCTGTCGCCTTGCTGTGAATTTGCCACACAAACGAACACAACAGGTTAAGCATGCGCCAGAGCCACACTGTCTACCCGTCGCGCCATCATCGAAGTTGTCTTTTTTTCTCATGTGACAGCATTTATTCCGTCTACCGCTCGGACCCCTCTCCGTATGGCCGTCTGGGGCGAAACAAACAGAAAACAAAACCAAATCAATCTCGACTAAACCCGGTTTTTGGCCTGAAATTCAGCTCAGTCAGCTCTCGACTCGACAAGTTTCAGACAATATGTTAATTTCATTTAACACATAACATTAACGACGACTTAGCCAGAGATTATGATCTCTCAAATCTCAACAAGCATATGATGATGGTGTGGTTGGTGGCAGACACGTAAGAATCGTATCTTGCCCGGGTGTAACATGATCAACTGTGCCACCGTGTGGTGAGTGAGCGAGTGAGTTTTATTGGCACAGAAATTGATACATTTGTGTCTGAGTGTAAAGATTTTGCAAGACTTTAGTTCAGGTTCACTTCATTTTTAAACGAACCAACCAACCAACCACCAGCCACCAATTCATTTAATAAGCGAAATATTATGAGCGTGTTTATTTACAGCATATGATGATGTCATTCGGTTCTGAGCAGTAGATGAAATTAACGATGAAAAATTTCTGTTTTATTTGGTAAAATTGTCATAAAATTTAATTAGATTTTTTCTTATTTACTTTTTTGTAGAGTTCAATTTTTTCTTGCTCCGCTCGTTGCGCGTTTTATTTTTCTTGTTGGCGTAGCTGTTCGAAAAAAACCCACATAATTTAATGGTGGCTTGTACTTTGTTTGGTGCACGGTGTTTGTCAGAATGTGCGGATTCTTATTATTCAAGTTACCTCCCATTGGGATAAGATGACTGACAGACTGGCTGGCTGGATGGCTGGTTGGAGCAGTGATACACATTGTTTCCATAAAGGAAATGCACCAACACCTAAGAACAACGATCGTTAACAGCGACCGCAGCAACTGCTGTTCGCAGTTACTGTGTTAGCTAAATAGAGTCTTAAGCAGACACCTACAGTATCGGACTGTAAGTTTAGTATTTAATACTTGTTTTAATTCTATTCAAATTGAAATCAATAACACCAGAAAGGAGGTGGTGTAAATATTGATATATCATTTATGGATCGCTACTTGTTGTTTGTCAAGAGTTTAACAGTTTAAACAAGTCAGGAAGGGCCCAAATCTTGCCATTTGTTACCCATGACCATTTTCATACGTCTGTCAGTTCAGTTACATGTAATCGATAACAAATGGACGGGTTCTTCTGGAAGTCCTAGTAGTCAAATATCCCAATCATAGAAATGGGATTGGATATCTCAGAAGATCACCTTCAATAAAGTATCGGTTGAACTGTATAACGCAACCCACATTTTGATGCTACTGGAAGGAGGCGTAAGAACTGGTGATCTCTCATTACCATCGCTCTCTCCTCATGGACGAGTTTGGATTTCAGAGCTGGTGATCTCTCATTACCATTGCTGTCTCCTCATGGACGATTTTGGATTTCAGAACTGTTTTACATTCTCGGCCAGGTGTAAGCCTTATAAATATTTATCAGATCGAATCGGGAGTAAAGTATCTTCCACCTAATCAAAGAGCAAAGGCACTTGAATGTTTCTTTAGTCTCTTGGAAAGTTGGACAGAGTGTCCAACGGACATCACACAGAATTCTCATGCACAGAATATTAAGAGAGATTGGTCGCTCTCAATCTCTACACCAACAATAGAAACCGACTTATAAGTTACGCCTGTGATACATAAGACAATCTTAAATACACCACACTCAGATATCGCCAACACATCACTATTGAGAGAAGCGTCCATATACTGACTGCAATATATCGTTGACCTCAGAAAGACCGGGACGATCATAGTAAACAGAAGAGTGACAAAGTTTACTCTCATCAGCAAAAAACAAGTAAGGAAAGGGTAAAGTAGGCCGGGGCCGACTATATGATACCCTACTCTTGGTACTCCACAATTTGATTCGGTCATTCCGTTTGTAACACCTTGAATTATCGACCTGAGACCCTATGAAGTGTATATAGAGTGTGTATAGGTGGGCGAAATCGGCCCAAAGGGGAAAAAATTTTCCCTCACAAGGACTAAAAATAACCATCATAACCCATATATTTTAGAGATATTTTTTTCAATACGTCTGCTTGTACTTACTTGATATTGGGTGTGTGAATTCCCCCTATAACAAAAACGTGCACCATAAAGCGATTTTTATTCGTAGGGGGTGATGAAATGGGGCAAAAAGGGATAAAAATGGTACATATTAAACGACAAAAGTTAGAAACACGAAATTCGGTGTGTACATTCCTCTAATTATGTAGATACATAATATAAAAATATTTATTCGAAATTTGTACTTTTAAGAGGTAAAATGGGAATAAAGCGTGACAATGGTACCAACCAAACGGCTGCACCTAGAATAATGAAATTCGGTGTATACATTCCTCTGATTGCATAGGCACGTAAAATAAACGGATTTTTCGAAAATCGTACTTTTTGGGGTTAAAATGGAAAAGGGGATAAAAATAGTACCAACCAAATGACCGTAGGTAGAGTCATGAAATTCGGAGAATACATTCCTCTTGCTGCGTAGACACGAAAGATTTTTTTCCAAATTCGTACTTTCAAGGGATACAATAGGTACAGAGGGATAAAAATAGTACCAACTAAATGACTGAAGCCAGAATGATTAAAATCGGTGTGTACATACCTCTAATTGCGTAGACAAGTAAAATAAAGAGATTTTAGAAAGTCGTGCTCTTAAGGGGGTAAAATAGGAACAAGGGGATAAAAATGGTACCAACCAATTGGTCGAAGCTAGAATCATGGAATTCGGTGTATACATT
This sequence comes from Polietes domitor, assembly GCA_947397865.1. NCBI lineage: Eukaryota > Metazoa > Arthropoda > Insecta > Diptera > Muscidae > Polietes > Polietes domitor. The sequence goes on from OX377620.1 coordinate 53,695,420, forward strand.
CCTCTCTGACTTTGATACGTTTATAATGTACATATATATCGAAATAATACTTCAAGTCCTTCAAATATAAATATAAGACTTCAAAAAAGCTTAAATGCCATAAATATTGATAAATAGTGGTTGTATTTCCATCCTATTTTAATTCCAAAAGTAAAAATTTTGAAAATCCATTATCTAATGTACACAGGACAAGATAACTTCATGATTCAACCAATTTTTGCCGTAAAAGTAAAAAAGTACGATTTTAGAAAAACCTTTTTATTTTTCGTGTCTACGAAAGAAGAATATATACTCCGAATTACATAACTCTAGCTGCGTCCATCTGGGTGGTACCATTTTTACCCTTTTTTTCCCATTGTACCCATTAAGAGTACGACTTTCTAAAATCTCTTTTTTATTTTACTTGTCTACGAAATTAGAGGAATGTACAAACCGATTTTCATCATTCTAGATGTAGCCGTTTAGTTGGTACCATTTTTATCCCCTTTTACGTTAATATTATGATAATTAGAGGAATGTATACACCGAATTTCGTGTTTCTAGCTGTTGTCGTCGGATAGGTACCATTTTTATCTCTTTTTGCCCCCCTTTCACCCCCTACGTATAAGAATCACTTTATAGTGCACGTTTTTGTTATAGGATGAATGCGCATACTTAATGTCATGCATCTACAAGCAGACATTTGTTTTATTATTTATTTAGGTATTTTCAATCCTTGTGAGGGCAAATTTTTTCCTCTGGGCCGATTTCGTTCCAATTACAATCCAAACCGATCTACGACTATAAGAGGCATTTATTTAAAATTTGGACGTCCTTCCTCCTTTCGTTTAGACGCTAGCGTGTTTTCAACAGACGGACGGACAGCCGGACAGATATGACTAGATCGTTTTATGACGATCAAGGATATATACTTTATAGGGTCTCAGGTCGATATTTCATGGTATTACAAACGGAATGACAAAGTTAGTATACCACCATCCTGGTGGTGAAGGGTATACAAATATTGATTTTTATAGCGCGAAGCCCTCTTTTACAGTTTAGATACCTGAGTATTTTCCATTTTAAAAAGTCGGTTTCTTAACAAAGAATGTAAGGTCTAACTGAAGATATTCAATAGATAAACGTTATACTTTTTTAAATTATTTAAAATATATTTTATTGAAACGTATCTTCGATATTGAATTCCGCAAATAGCGGATAGTCAAAACGCAACTAATTGGTCTAATGAGATTATGACCGCACCTCGATTTCCTGTGCTTTCGGATATGACTACAATATAAAGTTAATTAGCATTTTATGACGATTCAGAATATACTTTATAGGGTCTCAGATCAAATGGTATGACAATCTTACATCCTACGGTGGATGATATAAAAAAAAACAATTTCGTAGAAATTTCTCAACACATTCCAGATCGGCGAGCATTTTTGTAACACCTAAAACGTCATTTCGAAGCTGTATCGAGTAAAAGCCATTATAGATCGGCATTAACAAATCTTTTGCATTACAGACTTTCGAGATAAATTAAATGACTAAATCTAAATTTACATTTCATTATTTTAATTACCTTGTTTATTTAAATTATGTTGATTATATGGTTTCAAAGTAGTTATTTTAAGTTGACGTCTACCCACTTTAAAGTAATTTGCAATACGTGGGCAATACTGTCACTCACCTGAAAATAGAAAATATGAAATTATTGATTAACAAAATTTTAACTTAATGAAATGATTAAATATGTATATTAATTTAAGAATATAAAATATTCATTATACCCTCACTATACAGAGTACGCTCCTACTCATTTATATCATTTGGGGCAGAAAAAAAGTGTAACGCATTGGAGGAGTGAATTAACACCCTAAGTATGTTTGGACCAAATCCGTTTCACGACTTTTTAAGGTGTTTGAGGCTGGCTGGCTGGTGTACACTATAACTCTCGAAAGGAGTTAAGGAATCGATTCAAACCTTGCATATGGTAATATTTTTCCCAAACTTAGTTTAAGTTCGAAGATGGGCGAAATTGCCACGTCCCTTCTGGTACCTTCCACACAAATCAAGCAAAACTACGTAAAATTAAAGCTGTTATAACTTTTATATTGATGATCGGAATACTGTGAAATCTGATTTTTAGCAATGCTTTAAAAGAAAAAATAAAACCATTTGCAATTTGATATTTGAAAATGTTTTTATTGTTCCCGAATTTTCGAACGTTTTCATCGATCGTCTTCAAGACCGCTACACCGGACATATAAGAATTACAATCAATATACCAAATAGGATAAACTATTAAAATTATTGCATTATAGAACTAATCAAGACTATCCCTGCACTTTCATAATTGTATGTCAACTATTTTGGTGTATGATATATCTGTCTACGGAGAAAAAATATAAAAATAATTATTTTTTAATCTTTCTAATAATTCATGTATATAAGGGCGGGTCATTGTTTTTCTAAGAATATTTCCCAAAAAAATCATGGGACTAATATGAATTTTAGTCTAGTTCAGTAAAAATTTCCCTAAAAGTAGGAAAATTAACTAACTATTATTTCAAAGTCATAGCAAGTAGTTCATTTACTAGAAATAGGTTAGTAATTTTACTTAAAAGGATTTCATTGGGTCTAATAAAAATTTTTACCATTGTGTAATTTTATACTTGCGTGAAAGAAAATTTCCAAGGTAAGAAAAATATTAAGAATTTTGTTGTGTGGAAAAAAATCCATTTAGGAAATTTTAACTAAAAATGAGCTTTTTCTTAAAATAAAGTGTATACTGAAATTTATGCCGAGTTTTTTATACATTTAAATATTAATAAACTTATAGAAAATCACTTCAAATTGTTTAGAAAATTCTTGGATATTAATCTAAGAAGCAATTCTCGTTCGATTGCAGAGACTTATTTCTTAAATACTTCAAGAATTATTCTAAACAATCACTGCGAAGGTTGCAATCATACCTCAACTCTTTATGGCCGGGGTATCATGCAACTTTTGAGAAATATTTCATGTTGCCATTTTTGTACTAGTTTTGCATACTCTGAAGCAAAATCACTTGTTTGAATTATTTTTAGTTAAATTGGACGACACCATTTTAATTAGATTTTGTAAAAATTTACTTGGTTTGAGTAAAAATTTACTTAGTTTTAGGAAAATTTTACTTAAATTTAATAAAAATTTATTTGGTTTTAGGAAAAACTTACTTAGATTTAGGAAAATTTCAGCAACATTCTACTTAGATTTAGTAAAAATGTACTTGGTTTGAGGAAAAACTTACTGGAATGTTCTTCGGTTTTAGAAAATATTTACTTGGTTTGAGGAAAATTGGACTCGAATCAAGTTCAAAGCATCTTAAGGTAAAGTTTGAACTTGTTATTATGAAATATTGCTTTAGCGCTATAGAAGTTAAATTTTTATAAATTTTAGTTCATTTTAACTCATTATAGGTTTAACTTTTTTCTGAGTGTACAAACAAAATCCATAAATTGTAACTCTCTGTCGACGAGTGTTGTTACTGAAGATTCTAATCCATTCGCCAAAGACTGTGCCTGCAAAGAGTTTACAGTACCACTGCCTGGTCTGTCTGCTGCTGGTGGGCTTCGGCAGATTCATAATGTGCACACACACTCACTCACTCTCAAACACAACAGGTTAAGGTAATAAAAATAAAAATTAAAATAAAGAATGTTTTATCTGAATTCTTATTAAAGCACAACTGCATACAGAGTAAACTAAATTGAATTAAGTGAAATATGTACATATTTGTTTGTTACTGTCCAAAGTGGCTGGCTGACTGCTCGGCTGTGTTTGCAACAACTGGCCAGCCATGTGGAGGCGGGCGAAAGAAGGAAGTTGTAGCTATGTGGCCGGCTGGCACTTAAAAAATCAAATTTGAACACCGGCTCAATGGATGATGACAAATGGCATTACTTTGCTTAATGTGCACTAACTGACTGCATCGCCACAAGAAGATTAAGTGGCAGCAGAATTATATTGTTCGTCGAGCACAACAAGATGCAATTTGTTCTTTTGTTTATTGTTGGTCGGATATCGATTTTGGCATAAACTGCAGCCATAAACAAACAATCAAAACGCTAATTTATTAGTATTTATTCATAAACACATAAAAAAAAACATTATATATTTTTATGATCTCATAAAATATCTGTTTACACAAAACATATGCACCTTCATAATAAACTATAAACTATTGAAAGTAAAAATAAACATAAACGTAAAAATGAAATGTTTACAATGAAATGGGAAATAATATCGAATGCTTGAGATACAGTATGTGGCGTCATAACCCAGTAAAAGTTATTGAAGTGAATTAAAATAGGATAATTATGTCACTAGGAACTCATGACAAACCGCTCCATTGGCTTGAATTTTTGCCTGGTATCCTATTGTGATGTCAACACTCACCATAAAGTATTTCATATATTTAGGGGACGAAATGGGACAAAAAGCTATACAAATATTTCCTACTAAACACTACAAATTAGATGTAAATAAAAATAATGAACTTTGTGAAATTCGTATTTGGGAAAGGAGGCATAAAAATGGTACACGAAAGAAACATACGCTTATACGTTTATCGCAAACATAATTTTTTTGTTTTAAACGATCTTCTTTTATTATAAAAGTTGAAACCAAAAAAAAACATTTGACGTTCAAAATTATCATGATTTACGTTTATGGCAAACGAAAAACTTTTAAAGATATACGTTATAAAGAGAGTTGTGACAACAAGAAACATAACTAACTAATTTGGAATAATCGTAAATCATTTTGTGAAACCGAATTTCTTTCGTCTACATTTTCGTTTTTATTACCATAAAAGATGAAACATTTCCCGCAAATGAATACACTTATCGTATACCGAAAAAAATGTTTGATACTGAAGCAAACTAAAATTGAGTCTGAGAAATGTACTCAATCTAAGTACATTTGTAGTTAAAATGAGTAAATAAAACTAATTTTTAATAAATTTTACTTCAGTTGAGTATGAACGTACTACATTCAAGTAAAAAATAAAGTTAAATTGAGTAAATGCATACTGGGTGCCAAACAGATACCAATTTCCATAATTCTAGTACATTTTTCCTGGAATTTAGTAATTTTTTCTGGGTATAAACGTAGTTTATATTGCTGTGCACGAATGTTCAAAATGTTCATGATTTACGTTTATGGCAAACGAAAAAACGTTTAAAGAGAGAATTGTTAAAGAGAGTTGAGAGTACAAAAAGCATAACTAACCGTTAAAATATATCGTCAGGATTTAGTACAAAATTATAAACAATTTTACGTCGAAACGGACGCGACAAAAAGCAGAAGTACTTTTGAAGGTCTTATAGAAATATACAAAGTTTAGCGATTTTTTGAAAACTTTGTTTTTCCATATATACATGTAAATGAAGGTCAGAGGATATATTTTGTTCGTAGATTTATGAAATATGAGAATTATCTCTTAATTTTTTTTAATTAGGTACATCAAATATACGGACGCGATAAAACGGACGGGACAAGAATTTCCACTCGTAGTAAAAAAATTTAGTAATTCTCGTTATATCACTTCAACTTTTAATAAAAATAAAAGATAACAAGTTAAGTTTCATAATAACAAAAGTTGTCGAAAGAAGGAAAAATTAAAGTTAAAAGCTATTAGTGTGGTCTGATGTCATTTTTTTGGTAGACCTTTTTTGGGAGATGCCCATATGCATTGCGAAGACACTTGCAATGATGGCATATGTTGATTGGTTAGTCAACAAGTCAGACCTTTTTGCGTTTTGGTTTATATTGGAAACTTCAGCATAAATTATTAATATTTATGTAACGTTTTCATAAAATTAAAGAAGTTTCTTTATAAAATCTATGAACATTTTCATAAATCATATTATGCAAAATAATGAATTTGTATGACAATAGTTCATCGAATGAAGAACTGCATTGCATAGTTTCTAAGAAATGTTTCATAAATTCTATGACACTTGAAGATAATTCTTTCAGTATACTTTAAAGAGACGGTTTAAAACATAGCATACAATTTAACTACAGTATGCTGTTTGTCTCACCTTTCTCATTTAATACTTTTCATTTAACAACAAATTTTGAGAGTCTCCACAGACTTCCTTTTGCTGAAGCTTCGGATGCAGAGTCATTTGACAGTTCCTTTATCGTTAATTCAATGGACGACTTATAGAAATAATGTTTATATTTTATTCGACGTAAAAGGGCTCCATAATAAATTGTGCAATAAATGATTAGCGCATTTGTATATGCGGAGAAATTGAATATATCGAGAAATTGAATATATCATTAACATCGATAGATCAAAATGCTACTTTCTTGTTCTTGAATAGATTAATTAGATTTCTAAATTATCACCGGTAAGTCCAAAGCGTCACCTACTTCTATAAAATATTTTTGCTCCAGAATATTAACGGTCCTAACATAAGCTGAAACTGGCCGACGGCATCGGAAGGCAAACCCGCTCTCTTAATGTCACATACCCACTTAATCAGGGGATATAAGGGAGTATACACCACCAATTTCATATCATTAGCTAACTGTCGTTAGGGGTTTTGGACTGTGTTGTAGTCCAAATACTAATTTCACTCTGATTTATCATGGATAACAAGTCAATTAAAATAATGGAATAAAAATTGGAATATTTATTTCATATATAGTATATTATAATTGTTAAATTATTTCCTAGGTGTATACAGACATTGTAATTGCCGACAAAAACAAATCAAATTGAAAATTCGATGAAACGGGACTACGTTCAGTTGAGTTCAAGCACGGCCAGAAGAAGACACAATGGAACAACGGTGTTACATTCTGACAATTCTAATAATTTCGCTTTTGACGAAAAAAGTAACCGCCGACAAGATTTGAATGTATCTTCTTATTGACAATCCGATTTTCTTTTAATTCAGGGCTATGCTGCCAGTATACGCTTTGAAAAAGCTGTTTGCAACGCAATCGATACTAATTTCTCCAGAGTCGAATCATGTGAATTGAAGCCGAACAAGCGGGGAATTGTGGCATTTTCAATGATTCTTCATCTGCTCCAGGTGCCGGTTACCAATGTTCTGGTCAACACAGAACTCTATAATGTACCCTTTGGACAAGCACTACTGGTCTATAATAGAACTTGGGATGCATGTGAAGTATTCAAAAATAGACGCCGGAATATGGCAGCTCAATATGTGTTAAACGCCTTCAAGGAGTTCTCCAACTTTAATCATACATGTCCCTACAAAGTATGCTATAATAGTGCGCTAATTTCTGTCTCGTCTTAGTTATGACATTTGATGATTCCTTCATGTTTTTTAGGATATCATTGTAGTGCGTGAACTAGATGTGAAAAAAACTGTTTTTCCACTACCCTCAGGGAATATCATATTTAAAGTGTATTTTATCGTCAATGGAAACAGGCGATTTTTGTTGGATTTCTATTTAAAAATTGCAAATTAGTAATAATTGTGCTAAACAACTACATGTGTATGTGTTGTGTTTTAATGATGCCTCTCTGCTGTGTTTCTAAATTATTTCGTGTAAAATTATTTGCAATTAAATATGAACCAATAACAAAAATTTTGATTAAGGGCTATGTATTGAATTGAAAAATAAAAAAGATTTTTCCAAATTAGTACTTTCAAGGGATACAATGGAAGCGGAGGGAAAAAATTGGTACCAATTAAACGACTACAGCTAGAATGATGAAATTCGATGTGCACATCCCTCTAATTGCGTAGACACATAAAATAAAGAGATTTTAGAAAGTCGGGAAAAAGGGGATTAAAATGGTACCAACCAAATGGCCGCAGCTAGAATCATGGGACTCGGTGTATACATTCCTCTGACTGCATAGACAAACAAAATATGAAGATTTTCGTCCAATTTGTATTTTTATACCCTTCACCACTTCGTGGACTAGGGTATTATAAGTTAGTTTCGCGCCAAATGTTTGTAACACCACGAAATAATCGAGCTAGACCCACCTTTAAGCATACGGATCGGCTTAGAATCACCAGCTGAATCGATTCAACGATGTCTGTCACTCCGTCTGTCTGATGTCCATCTAAGCTTGTTCGCACTCTACAGGTCGCAATTGTTGTTCGATTGTCATGAAATTTGGCAGAAGTTACTTTTTTTGGCCAAGGACGATTGGTACTTGGATGAAATCGGTTTAGATTTAGATATAGCCTCCATACAAATATCTCTATAATTTGCACTATTACTGATCTAGAATACACATGGGATCATGACAAAATTTTCAGTATCGTGTTATATTTGAACTAGAAACAGCTAAAGGGAAAGTGATATATAGTCCCCATTCAAATTTACCTCCGATTTACAATATTACTGCTCTAAAATGCACATTTTACTTCGGATCTTGATCAAATTTCCCACACAGTGTTATATTTAGACTAGAAACACCTATTTTGAAAGCCTACTTAACACTATTATCGCTCTAGAAACCACATCATCTACCTATACATCGTAACATCTGTAGTGTATAGGTAGCGTATACGTGCTGTTGATTAAGGATAATATCACTCATACGCACTGTTGTCGGACTGATCGTTAACTGCAAGTACTGCAAGATATATTTCTCCTACAAACACGGTGCTAAGAATCATTCCTAGGAATTTCATATGTTCTGGAAAGTTGTTAATGAGATCTTAGGTACATTTTTGTAGTTGATTGTTTCCTAGAATTTTCAACGATTTGCTACCTATAGACCAGCATTAGGTTAAAAAGGTTAAACAAAATCTAACTTCCCTTAATACCGTTTAGGTAGCCGCAAAAGTGAAAATTTTCCCGATTTTTTTATTTCATTTCTTTTTTCTTTACGTCAACATTGAGGCACTCAGCTATCTATTACGATTTTGATCTTGAAGATGAAGTTTTTGATTTTTGTTCTTTATGGCAAGAGCTACAGCTTTGCCTCATAGAGAAAATCATAATTCCAAACGGTCACTTTTTTGTAAAAATGACACCGTGGCCCCAAATCTTTGGGGCCCATAATAAAAATGCATGACTTTGGACAAAACTGGGAGCCACGGGTCTTTTTTCTCGGTCTTTTATCACGTAGTATATGGTTATATTTTTTCGTGTTGCACTGTGTTATTTAAAAATGGTTTCACACAATAAACAAGTACAAATGGCATTCCGAAATTATTCGATTAAAAAGATGGAACACTATGGAATTTTCCACCAAAAATAGCTCTGGTACAATTATATGCAGGGCCGTGCGCAGGGGGAGGGGTTTGGGGGTTCAAACCCCCCAGAGAGGTTTCGAACATACACTTTTTAAAACCTTCTAGACTTTCTGAAGCAATAAAATATAGAATTTTTAATGTCTTTTTAAAATAACTTGTCTGAAATGGTAATTTTGCAGTAAAATCATGAAAACACGAAAATTACATAAAAAAAATCGTGGCCACTTTCTTGAATTTCGGACAGAGGTTATGAAAAATACAAACAAACTAAACGAATTGTGCCAATTTCAAGATTGTGTAGTGCTAATTTCGCAATGGACACCAAATTGTTCGGAAAATTTTCATTTTTATTAACCGATACCACTTCTTGACATTCGACTAGAGCTATATCATATGAACTTTTAATTGTGTACTGCAATAAAAGTTTGGAAATTTAATAACAAAATCGTTTAGTAATTTTAAAAAAGTGTAGATAAGAATCACTATGATATCATAATGAAATCTAAATATTCTTAATAAAGATTTGTATAAAGATTTTGAGTAAATATCCTGTTACTCATGTCCTATATAAATTAAAAACCCCAAAACTTTTCAGACATACTATTTAGACCCATACTTCGTCAAGAAGCATATCCAATTTATCCAAAAAAATGCGGGACTGAAGGGTTTATCGCCGAGGAATTTGATCGTTTTTTGTGTAATATTTCTTCAAAATATATAGATATATATAGATATATAAATATATAATAGAATAAATAAAATAATAGAAATAAATAAAATAAAGGTTATAATTTGCTACAACGATTTTGTTTAAAACATATTTCTACACTTAGGGCATATCGTACTATCAAATTCCATCACTTCGCGTTAATAGCATTTTGATTCCCCAGTTATGAAGCTAAAATAGGAAAAATGGTGGCTGTAAAGTCAAAAATTGTGAAAAGTATATTTAGAAACACCGGCGTAACTTTTTATTATATTGAGAATACCAAAATAATTCTATGGCATGTGATTGCTGACTTCATGGGGAATATTTGTGTATGAAAAGTTTCAGAATTATGAATGAAGAGTTAAAATAAAAGGAATTGCAACGGCGAATTTTGGATTTTTCATCAACTGCAGCGATTTTCGTGACTGGCTACATATATGTTACAAGCGACCAATCTTATGGATGAAGCTGGAATCTTTAAATTCGCTGTGTACATCACTGTGTACAATGCGTTTTCCATACAACATTAATGACAAAATCAGTTTTCACTCTCCTGAAAAGTTATGTTTTTGTTTATAGCCACTTATGAATAGAAGCCCTCGATATGTATGTATGTAATTTCAAGCAACTATTTAAAAAAAGTTCTACACTTAGAGAACAAGTCTGTTAATAAAAGCAGCGATTGTCTGCTGCCTATCAGCAGACACTTTTCTGCTATTGTTGTTTTTTGGCATAACAGCAGTTTTCTGCAATCTTACATCACCATTCATATAGATGATAGGTGAATTACTGAAATGCAATTTTGCCGACAATGTCTGTCGGACGAATGTATCAAAATATTTCTCGAAGATCCTGGCAATACAATATGAGTGGTTTCCAAACGCTCCAGTAAAAATTTCCTAAAAAGTTGGAAAATTAACTATTGATGAGTAAAGTTTCTATCTTTCAAAGCCATAGTAAATAGTTCATTTACTAGAAAAAGGGTAGTAGATTTTCTTAAAATCATTTCTTTGGATCTAATAACAAATTCTTACAATTGAGTAAATTCAAACTTATTTGGAAGAATATTTTCAAGGTTTTAAGTGAGAAAAAAATTTGCAATTTTTTGTATGGAAAAAATTCCATTTAGGAAATTTTAACTTAAAAATGTGTTTATTTCCTAAAAGTAAGTTAATATGTTTACAGAAATTTATGCCGAGTTCTTCATACATTTAGGTATTAATTATTATAAAAAACATTTGAAATTGAAGCAATTCTCGTTCGTTTGCAGAGACTTATTTCTCAATAACTATCTTGCATTCGCAACAATCATGGAGTAATAGCTCAACTCCTTATGGCAGAGGTAACATGAAACTCTTGAGAAATATCTCATGTTGTCATTTTTTGTATCAGTTTTGCATACTCTGAAGCAAAACTATTTGTTTAATTTTTTTAGTTAAATTGAACTTATTTTAATTTCACCTTTTTTCCTTGTATAAAATAAAATTTTCCTCAGTTTAAATAAAAATTTCCTCGTTTTGAGGAAAAAAATCAGCAAAATTGTCCTCAGTTTGAGTAAATATTAACTTGATTTGAGTAAAAATTTACTTAGTTTTAGGAAAATTTCAGCAAAATTTTACTTATATTTAGTAAAAATGTACTTGGTTTCCTAAATTTTAGTTAATTTTAATTCATTATAAGGATGATTTTTTTATGAGTGCAGATGAAAACCCCCCCCCCCCAGGGGAAAATCCTGCTCACGGGCCTGATTATATGATTCTGTATCTATCATGAATTTGTGCCATTATTTATTTTTCTACCTCTATATATGTACGCGTTACTGACTTACATTTTTTGGGCCCTTCTCTCACCACGATGTTATTAGGTGATTTGAAATACGCACAAACCAGATTGTTGTAATCGGAAAATAATTGGTAACAAGGATTTGTTGTTTTTTTTTTGTAATTTCACAAAGTGGGGAAATTTTGGGATTTTTATTTATTTATTTAACGCAGGAATATTCTAAATATGATTTTTTCTTGTAACCCAAATTGAGGCATTCACGAGCCCTATAACTGTGCCTAATATTTATGCAAACGGTGACCAACTTTGGAAGGTCACCAAGTGGCCCCCATACCCACTTGAGATACTGAATTTTGCAAATCATCTGGAAACACCTCAGCTCCAAGCATGTGAAATTTCGGCACTATATCTCTTTCCGTTCAAAAGTAACATAATTAATTTAAAAAAATCATCCTGTGTTGCACGTTCTACTGTTTTTTTCGTATGTCCCTCGTATTTGATGTATTTTGCAAATAGAATTTATTGACATTCGAGTTTTGTTGCTGAGCTGTGCTGTCAATGTGCGTGTGAACATGAGGTGTGTCTGTCTGCTCACCAGCGTTTGCTCACGTCATACGAGGCGTTCGTCTGCAGCGCGAGTAACAAGGTAAAAAGTGCAATTAATTATTGTTTCATTTTAAACATAAATATTTACTTAATATACATACCAGTATTGATAGTACAGTACATATTAACACATTCATATCCACACATGTGTTGTTTATTAATACTCAATTATATTTAATCGAAGGTGAAACTTTTCAATAATTTTGCAAAAATATTGATTTAACTTCGAAATTCTAAAGAGTTGTCTGTGAACAGTTGAGCAAAAGTGTTGCGAACAACATTTTTGACATTCATTTAATAAATCATATCAATTTATCATGATCGGTGACAACAAATTAATTTCGTCAATTGACAGTGAAATTAGAGTAACTGATAGTAAACATAACATTTCCGATTTTAATGTTAATTTACAGAATTGTATGATTAATGAAAATGAACGCATAGGCTATTATTAAATTCAGGGGCCGACATAGAATAGAACGATATACTTTTACGATGCTAGAGCTTAAACCACAAATAGTGAACAGTTTTAATATATCTTAGTATTTAAATTTAATAAAAATGTGATTATATTTAATTGGCTGCCTCATCGCTTTAATCGTTGCGATTTTGAAATTCCCCTGGTTAAGGGTATTTTTTGTCTGCTCCACCGAATTAATAAGAACGTTTGCAAATATATACATAGAAATATACACACAGCCCTACCCTCAGGAGAAATATGTCAATAATGAAATATTTCTTTCAGATATTTAACAACATTTATTTACTAATGTTTTCGTTATAATACTTTCGTTTCATTTTGTAGAAAATATCATAACATCAAAAATGTCCTCCTCCTCTATAGGATGGATGTATACTAAGTTTGTTATTCCATTTGTAATACCTTCAAATATCAACGTATAAAGTATGCATACATGAACATATCGACGCCTTCGGACAATAGTATTGAACAATAGTCTGAATAGTGCGTTTTTCAGGAGAGGCGTTCAACATTTATTTTATATAACTAAGTTAGTTATAAAATTTACAACATTTTTTAGAATAACTTTTTATTGAATTGGTCGATCATTATCAAAATTTGAGAGAAATTAAATTAAAGACCGTAGAATCTAAAAACGCAAAGAACTTGAAAACATGACTTAACATACTATTGTTTGGAGGCGTCGATATATACTTGTAAGACGATCTAGCCATGCATGCTTGCATCTAAGCGAAGCGAACTAGGTGGTCAAAATTTTTCATTAAAATACTGTTTTGTTTAAAACTGGATATGTAAGGTGCTATAGCAAAAAAAATAATTAAAAAGTTAAAATTTCACTCAAAATAAAAAAAATATTTTTTAAAATTGTGTATGAAAAAATTGAAAAAAAAAACAATTTTATGTTCAAAATGTTGGACTATGCCTGGATAATTATCCATTGTAAGTCAAATTTATGGTTATCGAGGCTAAGTCCAAAAATGTTAACACAAAATATTTAAAATATTTATATTGTAGTTGGCGATAATGTGAAACAAGTAAGGAAAGGCTAAAGTCGGGCGGGGCCGACTATATGATACACTCCACTTGCTATCCGAATACAATCCAACTCGGAAAAAAAGTGAAAACGGGAAGAATTTTTGTATGTTTCCTAATCATAGGCTAATATGATCTGGTCCAATTTGCCAAATCGATAAGACAATTTGTATCGGGACTAAACATGAAATAAAGTGACTAACTTTCACAATAAGTTCTTCCAGTTCAAATATAACGTGTTATGCTCACATTCGGTGAAAATTCGTGGTTTCTGGGGCGGAAAAAGTCTATCCGGGAGCGAAATTTGTATAGAGGGTAGAGTGCGGGTAGAGATGGGGTATAAAAATGGTACCGAACAAATGGGCTGCTGCTAGAATCAGCGAGTACATTCCTCTGGCTGTGAAATGGATCCAAAAGGGATAAAAAAGATATCAATAAATATAGACAACTGGAAATATAGGCAAGGACTAGTAAAATGAAGAGAATTTTCGAAATTCGTACTTTTAAGGGGAGAATGGCAAAAGAGGGATACAAATGGTACCAAGAAAACGGCTGAAGGTGAAATCAATAAACTCGGTGTGTCCTCTGACTGTGTAGATGTGCAACGTATTTTTTTTTTGCAAAATTATTACTTTTAGGGTTGAAATTTGGTGAAAGGGGATAAAAATGGTACCAATTAAAAAATAATGAAATTTGGTGTATAATTTTCTCTGGCGAAAATATAAAGATCTTCCGATATTCGTACTTTTAGGGTGAAAATTGGGAAAGGGATCAAATCGGTACCGATCAAATGACTGCAGCTGAAATTATAAAATTATTCTCTCTGTGTAGACGCGCAACATCAAATAGTTTTTGAAAATTGTACTTTTAAGGGAAAATGGGGCGAAAGAGGGTCAAAATGGTACCAACCAAACGGCTGAAACTAAAATAATGCATTTCAATGTGTACTTCTCTTTGGTTACATAGACGCGAAAAATTGAGAGATCTTGCGATATTAGTACATTTAGGATTCCAAAGGATGCAGCTGGAATCATAAAATCAAGCATTTACATTCCCATGACTGTGTTGTCGCACAACATGAAGGCAATTTTCGAATTTGTTCTTTTAGGAGCGAAAGGGGATACAAATAGTACCAGCCAAACGGAATCAGCTTGAATCCCGAATTTGTGTTAATACATTTTTTTCCAAATTCGGAAAAAAATTCAGAAAATTAATACATTTCATAGTGAAAGCGAAAGTTAAATGATTTTGGAAATTCACACTTTTTGGAACAAAATTGGATGGAAATGGTACCAACAAAAAGATCTAACTGGAATCATAGGATTCAGTGTGCATGCTCACCCGGCAGTGGAATATGGATGGCTGGAATTGCAAATGGGCGAAATCGGTCCAGAGGAAATTTTGTTCTCTAACATAAAGGGTGTGAAGATTAATTCGTCCAACACCCAAGACACAAACCAATTTAGCTTGTGGAACGTATTTAGAAAATATTTTTTTCGTAAAAGATACTAAAAACAAAAAAATAAAAGGAATTATTATTATTATTTTTAGCAATATTTTCCACTCCAATAATTTGAATTCATCGAATTTGTCAAAAGTTCATAAACTATATAAATAGCCTATATATTAGCCCATTAGCCCGGCATTGAAGAGCCGATATCTCGAAAACTAGAATATATGAATCCTGTATTCCAAAGGCAATTATTTAGCCAGGTACATGTTAAATATCTCTCAAGAAAGTCCTGGTCCAAATTCCTGTTCAGATCGGAGATATATATAACTTTTAAGATATCGGGTATATATAAAGAATTTTGATTGTCCGATATCTCCAAAAATATAATAAATGAATCGGGTATTCCAAAGGCATTTATTTAGTCATACACGAGTAGAATATTTAACAAAATATTCTGGGCCAAATTCCTTATGAGATCGAAGATATTCATGTATTCTAGTTTTCGAGATATCGGCCGTTCAATGTCGCATCAATACATGGACTAATATGGCCTATTTATATAGTTTTTGAACTTTTGACTGATTCGATAGCTTCAAATTATTTGAGCGGAAAATATTGTTAAGAAATAATTGCATAATTCTTTTTATTTTGATATTTTGAGTGTTTTTACGAAAAAAATTTGAATATGTTCCAAAACCTAAATTGGTTTGTGTCTTGGGGGATGGGACGTATTTAAATTAGGAATTTATCTTCACACCCTTCCGCCCATAACCACGTACATTTAGAGTATTTCGGCATATTTAATTTTGATATGTATTGTCGAGGACTATCACGCTACATCAACATTTTGCTAGACTCGGCTAACAATTGGTCGTAGATTTTAATTTTTTATCATTTCCATGGGGGTGAGTATATAAGATCCCATGCGACCGAACTTAACTATCTTTTTACTTATTAATTTGAGATTATTATTTCCTCGACAATTTTCTATAATCCCAGATTTTCAAGAAAAAAAATTTTAAAGACCGAAATTTTCTAAATTTCCACAGTGTTTCTTGGAAATGTGACAGGAAAGAAGTTTTCTAAAGGTTCAAACCTGACTGATTGTTTTGGAAATGCACCAAAGAATCTAAAATGCTCTACCATATACAATGTATGATATCAAAATCTTTACCAAAACTTCGATCGAATACGCAACACGTCCGTCCCGTATTTTACACACGTTCGTCATGTTAAATGTCAATTAAATCGGTTTTAAATTCTTATTTGATGGCTGCATCGGCTGTGGGAATTTGATAACATCATTAAGTGGCAGCCAGCTACACACACACAAACATGACAAACAATTTGTATGGTAAGCAAAAATCGCCAGTTGCGAATATTTGCCGAAACACCAGCAGCAGCTCACGCGTGTTCTCCGTAGTAAGCAGAAAAAATACAAAAAAACATCTGTTGTGGTAGCAGTAGCTGTTGCTGGTAATTATTAATAATCCATGCACGTTTCGGAGGCTTAACTTTGCACTCGAAATAAGATCAACAGATTTTTTTGCGCTTGGTTTTCCTTTCGAAAGAAATTCGAGTTATTTTTTGTGTGGATGTCACAAAAAATCGTTTTAATAACAGGTGTTTTGTATGACTTTTTATTGCCGTTTTATTGCAGAGTATCGGCCTTCTTTTGCCAAGAGAGAAAAAATATTTAAAATTTATCTTTGGCTATGCACGCTGAGCTATCTTTTGTTTGCCCTGCAAATGAATTGTGTAAATCTTATAAAAACAAACACTTGCTTTATCGCCAGAGAATACCGACCGACCGACCCAAACAAAAACAGAATAAGTGATAAAGTAAACTTCGGTGTTCATGAACCTGTTTGAGCAGACAACAACAACATCAACAAAAAAGCTTGATCAATAAACAAATGCTTTATTTTTAACACATTCACAATCGCTATATGCACATATTTTTTGCGAACTGTAGCAATGTGGCAAACTTCATGAATTTATTTTTATTTTTGGTGCGACACAAGGTGTGAAAAATTATTGAGAACTGCCTCAAAAAGGGAGTTTCAGTTATTATTTATTTTGCGATTTAAAAATAGCCTTCGTAAGTTAAGTAACTTATGATTATTGCGAGTGTTATAGAATCAATGTCAACATATGGTGACGACGATGATTGTTAGGGTAGCTGCTCAAACATCAAAATCCCAGAAATGCGATAAGAATTGGATGGATTTTAGTATAGATTAACAGAATAGTAATATACTAAAAGGATTGATCCTAAGATCCTATTGTTTTTCAAATTATGACATTAAGCTTTAAAAATTTGTGATAAGATGTCATACGACTGCCTCCTGGCATCCTTACCAGGAACAAATCAATTATTCAAATAAAAACAAGTAAGGAAAGGCTAAAGTCGGACGGAGCCGAGTATATGAACACTCCACTTTCTATCCGTATACAATTTAATAAGGAGAAAAAGTGAAAACGGGAAGGATTTTTGTATCCTGTAAATGTATGTGTTTGTTAAATAGGAAAGGACATCTGTTCGGCGGTATATTAACATTTGTATGAGGGCTATATCTAAATCAGAACCGATCTTACCCAATTTCTGCATAGGTGTTTCTAGTTGGATTATAAGATGTTGTGCTAATTTTAAAGAAAATCGGGTACTATATGTCTTTATAGAGCGGAAAAAGTAAAATCGGGAGCGACATTTGTATGGGGCCTATATCTAAATCTGAACCGATATGACCGATTTTCACCACAGCTGTTTCCACTTCAATTTCAAGGTTCTGTGCCAAATTTGAAGCAAATATAGTGAAATGTGTGGTTTCTAGCGGAAAAAGTCAAATCGGGAGCGGCATTTGTATGGGGGCTATATCTAAAATCATTCGTACTTTTAGTGGATAAAGTGGGACAAAAAGGGAAAATATGGCACCATTGTCTTGATCCAATGAAAGAAAGACACACGACATACATATTTTCGAAATTTATACTTGTTAGGAAAAACCGGGACAAAATTGGAAAGAAATGGTACCAACTAAAGTATTGCTGCTAGAATCGTGAAATTAAGTGTGTGCACTTCTCTGACAAAACAGACGCGCAATATAAATTGATTTTTTTAAAAGTTGTACGTTTTAAGTGGGAATCGGACCACAAAGGGATACAATTTGTACCAACAAAAATGTTGCAAGTAGACTCCTGAAATTCCATATGTATCCTCATCTGATCACGTAGAGGCAAAATAAATTGATTTTCAAAAATTCAAATTCACCTAACCACGTAGAAACGCAATCTAAATGGATTTTCAAAAGTTGCACTTACGTGAAAACGGACCAAAAAGGGATAAAACGGTAAAAACCAATGATACAAGAGATACAAACCAATGTAGCTTGTGGAACGCATTTAAGAAATATTTTTTTAACAATATTTTCAACTTCAATAATTTGAATGAATCAAATCAATTTAAATTCCAAAAACTTTATAAATTAACCACATTCGAACATGTATTGGTGTGACATTTAAGAGCCGATATCTCGAAAACTAGAATACATGAATCGGGTATTCTAAAGTCAATTATTTAGCCATTGGTTAGAAGGCTATTTACCCCAAAATAAACCCTGCCCAAATACCATTTGAGATCGGAGATATATAGCTTTTAAGATAAGGGATGTATGGCCTACGGGAAATTGGTGGAAATTGATATATAAAAACATATTAATATGAAATTGATATGTTTCCGAAAAATATCTGAGAGATCTTCGTGTTAGTATTATGGCTGCCTCGTCGTAATTAAACACAGAGCTCTCTACCAACTTTTACAACAAGGTATGGTTATGTCCTTTGTGGCCTAGCCAATGTATGGTTCAAGTCATGCCATCTGTTGAGGAATGGCTCAAGTCATGTCCTGTGAGATCGGTTTAAAACTAGTAGCTGATATGTCCAAGACATATCATCCCTCCAATGACAAACCCACGTAAAAGGGACTGGCGCCCACCCACCAGGGACCAGTTCTGGGGCAGTTCATTCTAGTTTTGAGATATCTAGACTTTAAGATTCTATAAATCGTCGGTGTGCTGCTAGACATGAACATGTTGTTTTGATTTGAACTGAGTTACCCTGACTCAAGACCATATGTCTACCCTTCACTAAGGTATTATGTCTTTGCGCATTTGTTTGTAAAACCATTAAATATACAGATCAGCTTAGAATCGCATTCTGAATCGATTTAGCAATGTCCGTCTGTAAGTCTGTCTCTCCGTCCGTCCATCTATTCTTGTAAGCAATTATTGTCGGATCCTTACGAAAATTGGCAAAATTAAGTTTTGCGGACGCATAAATTTCAGAAAAATTCATGAAATCTTTATTTGAATCGATAGTACGGTCCATATAATGTAATGTTTGAATATTATTTCATGCAAATGTTGACCTTGACTGCGCCTCAAATGGTCCATATATATAGCTGGAAACATACATTATCATCGGTCCATGATATAGGACACCTTCCAAAATCCTCAACTAATTGAATTGCAATGATCCCGTCCGACTTTAGACTTTCTTACTTGTTTATAGAATATAGACACACTACCAATACCATGAATGGTCTCGTCCAGGGCTATCTGTGCAATATATTTCATTCACCCAGCATTTTGCAAACGAAAACTGTGATCTCACATTTCTTTAAAAATTTGCATTTTCAAGAAAGCACCAGAAAAATATTTTAAAATATTCGATTAAAAAATAAAAAAATCAACAAGTACAATTTTTTTAATTTTTTATACCCTCACTCTACAGAGTAGGAGGGTATATATCATTTGGGACAGACAAAAAGTGTAACGCATTGAAGGAGTAACTTAAGACCACAAGTATGTTTCACGACATTTTAAGATGTTTGAGCCATGTCCGTCTGTCTGGCTGGCTGATGTACACGATAACTCTCGAAGGGAGTTAAGGGTTAAGATGGGCAAAATTGCCACGCCCCTTCGGGTACCTCCCACACAAATTGACAATATTCCTATGTTAAATAAAAACCTTCATAACTTCCACACCGATATTCGGAATCACCTATATTTTGGTATATGATAGAGTTTTTATAAGTACTTTAAGTGCACTAAATCATCCTAAACTATGTAAAATTAAAGCTGTTATAACTTCTATACGGATGATTGGAATACTATGAAATTTGATATTTGGCAATGATTTTATAGATGTTGCATTCATGTGGAATATGGGCGATATTGCCGCATTCCTTCTGGTACCTCCCACACAAAATGGCGTAAGCTTTGTTTAAAATAAAACCGGCGTAACATTCACACGGGTAGACAAATTCATATAAAATTCGATATTTTAAAATGTTTTTATAATCACTTTAAACCAAAAAAATATTTACGCTTTAGCCACACCCTTTCTTGCACCTCCCACACAATTGCCTTGATATTTGATCATGATTTTACAATTATTTTATAAATGTGGAAGCTAGGACCATATGCTACGTATCATTGGAAAGTACTAGGTCCACAAATCATCCGGCCCTAAGTAATGTCCATTGATATGTTTTCCGAGAGTGAGGGTATATAAGTCGGTTAAGGCGTCTAAAGCTTACTTACTTCTTTTTTATTTTCAAAGTTTTCTATCCAGAAATCAATCACTACGAAAATCAAGAATAATAAAATCAGCACGAATCCGGAATTGTGTTGAAAAAATGGACTGTAATACAGAATCAAGTGTGATTGAGTTTATGTTGTACAATTTTCCTGGTCTATATGGAAAAGAGAGACATAAAATCACTGCAAATTTCAGTTTTAGCACTTCCTCTGTTTTTAGAATACTGCGATTTTTGTGAGGTGTAGCGGAACTATGTATATGCTCATCGAAAAAATTTATAATTAATGCCATCTATTTATCATCCATCAGTCAATAAGTGAGACTGTGAGAAACAAAGTCTGAGCTTAAATGTTTTTTAGCTTCTCCATTAAAACTACTACGATAAGGGAATATCTTTGCTGCTTGCATCATTTTGGACTGCAGCTTAAAACGCTGGCATAACTGTCCCGCAACTAAAGATAATTAAATGAAAACAAATTTCTCAGACTTCAAAGAAAATCTTCTCCATTACAAAATGCCGCCACTTAATGATAAGGAATGCAAGCGAAGCAAAGTTGTGGCGTTTCATGGCGCAACAGCACAAAAAAATCGGAAGCATTTTTTCTGAAGAGACAATAACAACAATGGATGACAAAAGTGGAAAGTGCGGCCACAGTGGCCAATGGTAGGCTCGCAGTCGCAAGCAACTACACTACACATAATCATCAGGGTGTTTTTTAATTTTTGTAAACCAGTGTACTTTAAACAGTTCAAAACCAAACCAAATGAGAATGTTTGGGGGAAAAATCTTGGGGTCTACCCAAAATATTTGCTGGGTAATTTTCAGAAGAAGCAACAACGTTGAAATAGCACATTCTCGTACTGGGCGCTATCTCTTTAAACGAATATTAACAAAGAAACAACTGCGAATGAGCCGGCATGTGTTCAGTCATTCCAGAAATCAATAGAAGTAATGTAGTCTACTTTATGACTAGCTGGCGCTGAGGGGTGGTATTTAATCCAACACATTCGAATGCCATTAAAAATATCGTTACTTTCTGCCGGGCAATAAATATTAAAAAGCAAGCATATGAAAATACTAACTTATGGCAGCACTACAAATATCTAGCATATGCACATGCATAGCATGTATGTACAATGTACTCGTACATATATTATAGTCCATATAAATATTTTAAATAAAAAAGAAATTTCCTGCAAAGATGTTGCGCATTAACAATGAAACCGAACAATTCTCATCATAAATGTACAGAGCTGAACGCCAATTGAAAATCGAACAACCGCTCATAAATTCTAGCCGGAGGGGGGACACACAGCGCAGAGAACCAAAAGCTCGTAACAGGCAGCATATTTAAATGTATACACTGGGAAAAATGTATGAGACCAATTCCATGTGAAATATTCTCCGATTTGAATGAACTGCATTTCGCGATTTTCAAAAAATTTAATTTGCTGACACTGGGGTGGATCGAATACACCGTGCGAGAGTACTTTTTGTGCCTGCACAAGACCATGTGGAAAAACTGTGTACTCAGTTTTTCATTTGGTGATCTTTTCTCCTCTTTACAGATCTTTTAACTTCCAAAGAATATATTTGTCTTCATAATTTATTTTCATACTTCCGAGAGCCAGGCATAGACGTTATGGGTATCAAATGAAAGAGAAACATGTCTTTTAAAAATACTAAAAATTGCATGCTTCTCATGCTGTATCAGTTTAGCACTAGGAAACACTTTAAATTGTCTCCCTTAAATAGTAAATGATAGTTTACTAAATAAATAAAGGGAAAATTTAAATAGTTTTTAATACTAAACTAATAAAAATGGAAGCATTATATTTAAAGTATTTTTAACGGATATTCTTCTCTTTCATTTGATACCCACATCTCCTGTGTGTGGCTCTCGAAAGTATGCAAATAAATTATTAAGACAAAAATATCGTTTGGAAATTAAAAGTCCTGTAAAAAGGAGAAGTGATCCTTTCTCCAAATGAAAAATTGAATACACAGTTTTTCTACGTACGATATCTAGTTTCATATATGTGATATTGCTCAGGTCCAAACAAGGCGTATTTATACAGGAGATAGCACTAGAACAACAACAAATTCGGCAACAACAAAATACAAGTAATTTGTTGAATGGTGAGCCATACTGTCAAAGCAAAATATATGGGATTTGACAATTTCGGTTACTTTTGAATGAAAAAAATTTCAGTCAGCTGGGCTCCTGCTATCACCTTTATAAATACGCCTTGGGTCCAAAAAAGTAAATGTAAAATTGTCACAGGATGAAATCAGGAATTTTGTCATAAAATAATTTTTAAAAAATGCGTAACTTTTTTCTGGAATTTCAAGCAAATTGTTTCTACCCGGCAAAAACTTGGTAATGATACCTCATTATTTTTAGCATTACCTAGTAATGACTGCTCGTTACGCCCTGCATTATTTTGAAGTATGAAATAATTACTTCCTTATAATGGTTTAAATAAGTAGTTATTGGTAAGTTAAATTTCATAGAACTTCAGATTTTAAAACTTAATTTTCTATATTTTGTAGTGAGTCAGAGAATCCAGGCTTAAAGAAAAGCAGCCCTAAAATCTGTATTCAGATTGTTAAAAAGTCGATACAAAATATATAATTTAATAAAAATGCTGTTTTCATCACTTCCTGAGGCCACTTATTTTACAACTCCTTTAGAACTACTTATTTATTAACTTCTCGTAAGCGTGCGTGGAAGTATTTATTTCTCAACTTTTTGTAAGCGTGCGTGGAAGTACTTATTTTGTCTCCATCCCTTTATAAAAATAATTAGAAACGGATCCGAAAAATAAGAGTTTTTGCTGGGTAGTTAATTAAAAATTATAAAATCTGAAAAAAATTATTCTTAATTCCCCATCATTTTTTAATAATCAAAAAAGTACTTCTTCACGGCATTTCGCTTCAATAAGACGGTACAGAGTGGCATACATCCATTCACTGGAAAAAATTTTCCAAAAGGCCTTATTTAAAAAGCCGAAGTCTTGAAGTAGGACAAAGTTAAGTTCCTTGTATGTGGTAATGATGTTGAAGCATCATTAAAATAACAGTGGAGGTCCAACCTAACTTACACCACAACCCCACACAATGTACAACACATATTTTTTCCCAACAGCCTTCGTATATTTCTCAATATATTTAAAAATCCTCTCAACAAAGTGTGTCCAAAAAAATATGTTTTTTTTGCGAATACCATGTATTCATAAATATTTTATACTTCTCCGGAGATCACACCAAAAAAAGGAAATGGAATAACTTTTTTCCAATGACTTTTGTGTGGCATGAAATTCTATGCATTCATTATACAAAGCAAATAACAAGCGACGACAAAGGAAGAAGCAAATGAAAGAATGAAAGAACTATTGAACAAAAGTCGATGGCTGGTAGTGTCGGGAGCAGTTAACACCGACAACAATTATTCAAAAGCAAATGCTGTTGCTGCTGCTGCTTTGTTCAGCTCAGTTCAGTTCAACTTGTATTATAGTGTCAACACACACACATGGCAGCAAAGCAACTGTCCCAACTGGCAACTGAGCTAAACGATATCATTACCAAGCGACACATGCGAATACAACCAGACATGTTGGTATGAATGCAGAAAAAAGTTAGCAGCAACAATGACGATGTCTATTAGCAGCGTGACAGCAGCTTATTGTTGTCATCAGTTGGCTCTCTGTACATGGTCGTACAGTGTGCCGCCAATAAACCAAAGATGAGATGCGATGTGATAATTCTTCTTCGCACAAAGTATGACAGGTGTTAAATAGTTCGTCAAATTATCCCATCTAAATATAATCTTATAACAATGCCTTTATGTCACCAAACCGAATTTTCCAGATCCTATATTTAATTGGGAAGTAAAGACGCAAAAGTATTCAAAAAATACTAACACGAAAAGTTGAATATTTTTGTAAAATATTTAAACAAGTTTTCAGTTTTATCATATTTTTTTTTTTGACATGTGACAAACAAGATAAACTTTTTTCGAGGACAGATTTAGCAAGAAAGCTTAATAAACCAAAAATCGGAGTTATAAAAACAAAATCAAAAAGAGAATAAAAAATCAAAGAGAACAGATTTTTTTAAATTATGATGCATGAATATAGGGTGGCCAAACTCTGCACAAATATGTTTTAAAAATATTATGTACTAGGCCGGGTCCATACAAATAAAAACCAATAAGGAAAGGCTAAAGTCGGACGGGGCCGACTATATGATACACTCCACTTTCTACCCGAATACAATTCAATTCGGTAAAAAAGTGTAAAGGGGCAGGATTTTTGTATGCTTCCTAATCATAGGCTAATATGACCTGACACAATTTGTCAAATCGAGAAGAATATTTGTATCGGGGCTATATCCAAACATGGAATGAAGTTACCCATTTCACAATAGGTTCTTCCAGTTCAAGTATTATGCTCAATTTGGTGTAATTCGGTGAAAATACGTCGGGAGCGAAATTTGTATAGGAGCTATATATAAATCTGAACCGATCTGACTCATTTTCACCCTGGGTGTTTCTCATGGAAATATAAGATATTTTGCCAAATTTGAAGAAATTAAATGAAAATACGTGGTTTCTGTAGCGGAAAAATTCAAGTCGGGAGTGAAATTCGTATGGGTGCTATATCTAAATCTGAATCGATCAGGCTCATCTCCACCGTGGGTTTTTCTAGTTTAAATATAAGATGTTTTGCCAATTTTGAAGAAGATCTGTTAAAATATGTGGTTTCTACAGCAGAAAATGGCAAATCGGGAGTGAAATTCGTATGGGGGGCTATATCAAAATCTGAACCTATCTGACATATTTTCACCATGGGTGTTTCTAGTTGAAATATAAGCTGCTTTTGCCAATTTTGAAGAAGATCTGTTAAAATATGTGGTTTCTACAGCAGAAAATGGCAAATCGGGAGTGAAATTCGTATCAAAATCTGAACCTATCTGACCTATTTTCACCATGGGTGTTTCTAGTTGAAATATAAGATGTTTTGCCAATTTTGAACACAATCTGTTCAAATATGTAGTATCTAGAGTGAAAAGAGTCAAATCGGGAGTGAAATTCGTATGGGGGCTATATCTAAATCTGAACCGATTTTCT
This sequence comes from Polietes domitor, assembly GCA_947397865.1. NCBI lineage: Eukaryota > Metazoa > Arthropoda > Insecta > Diptera > Muscidae > Polietes > Polietes domitor. The sequence continues at coordinate 53,721,449 of OX377620.1, forward strand.
TCAAATTAAACAGCGTTCGTTCTTATCCCGAAAAACTTCGTTGTGCAAAGATTCGTTTGGTTCTGGCTACAATTGCGACCTGAACTTTGATTACAAGAATAGATGGACTGACAGACGGACAGACGGGCATTGTTAAATCGATTCAAAAACTGATTCTAAGTCGATCAGTATAGTTAACAATGGGTTTATCTCGTTTCCTTTTGGGTGTTGCAAACAAATGCACAAAGACATAATACTCTCGTGGAGTGTATACAAATTTTCCTACGGAAATAAAGTTTGGATTGTTTAATGATGGTTGGCAAAATATTTCTTCCATAGGATAAGTCGTAAATTCTCACTGATGACTAATCCCCCCACAGGATGAAATACGTATACCGCCAAAATGTGGTTCTGTTTCTTTCCATTAAAACAAGTAAAATGGCGTTAAATTCGGCCGGGACCGAATCTTACATGCCCTCCACCATGTTGTGCATTCCATAGTATTACCTGCAGATTGGTGGCTGTCGACTTCATATATAGGGTGTTTTTTATTGAGGTATAGAACTTCGAATTGAAATAAAACACAAGAAAATCGTTTTAATGTCCATCAATTTGGCTTTATTGGAAGGATAATTTTATGCCATTAATGTTTAAATATGATTTCGAGCATGTGGCCGCCGCGGCTGGCTCGAATATAGCCAATTCTACAGGTCCAATTTTCAACCACTTTCTCCAATTGCTGTGCAGCTCCAATTGCTGTGCACGGTGGCGAATCGATTCATTCGGGTCCTCTTCAACACTTTGCTCTACAGCGGCAATTGTTTCTTCGGTGCGCACTGTTCGACGTCTCTGCGGATGCGTATTATCACATAGAGTAAACGTAGTGCGAAAACGATCCATGGTTAACCGAATTAATTGCTCTGATGGACGATTATGTCGACCATAAAATGGACGGAGCTTGCGGTGAACTTCGCGAACTGAACCATTACTTTCGAAATAAATTTGCACGATTTGCAAGCCTTGTTCTTTTGTCAACCTGTTCACGATGAAATGGCAAACCAAATAAATATTAATCACTTGACAGCTGACAAAATGGCCGCCAGTTAAAAAAGTGATGCCAACTTAAAGTTCTATACCCCAATAAAAAACACCCTTTAGAAATGGAGTAACATAATTATTGCTAATAGTGATATTTGTTACACAAAAAGTAACAACGCTTATACAATTTTGAATTAAAATTAATTAAATAATTTAAAGACCACGACCATGAAAAGGCCAACTTTTACTTGAAAGTAGTACAAGCATTGAACTTTATTCTAGTTCAATTTTCCTCAAACCAAGTAAATATGTACTCATACTGAGGAAAATTGCAGTAAGTTTTTTCTTAAACCAAGTAAATTTTTACTAAATCTAAGTAAAATGTTGCTTGATTTTTCCTGAAACAACGTAAATTTTTACACGAATCAAGTAAATTTTTACTAAATTTAAGTAAATTGTTCCTAAAACTAAGTAAATTTAATTGTTGAAATACGGTTTTACTCAGATTTAGGAATGCTATTTTTCTGAGTGAACCTATTTGGATGATTCAAAACAATGTATTGAAACAACAATTGAAACAAATCCCGCAGCAATTCTCTTATCAATAGCTTTTTGATAAGATGCCACACCTGCGTCATCCCGGCTAGAGATCATTTAAATTCTATTATTTTTGAAAATCATTAAAAAGGTTTAAGAAACACGTATTTGTTTTCAATTTATATGAACTAAAGAAAGTTCTTTGAAATTCTTAATGTATTAACATTCATTGGCCACCCTGTATTTCAAAGTAGAACCAATCTTCATGAAATTCGAGCCGAGTTCAGAAACCCTCTTTTTGTCGATTTGAAATGCAAATACCCTATACATTGTTGTCGACTTCATAAAGAAAAGTAAATCGTATTCTCTGTGCAGAGCCACCCGCATTGCAAATTGTTACGCTGCAATAACTCTTTAAGATCTAACGAAGAAACTGACGAAAAAACTAGTCTCCGATGGACACGCGACTAAAGTCATTCAACGATTACACTTCTGCAACAAACTCTTCAAATAGACAAAAGCCGAGAATTGCAATAAATCTTTCAACAACGGTGATTATAATTTTTTGGGCGACTACTGTACAACAGCAATGCATAAATTCAGCTAATGTTGTTAACTAACAACATCAGACGTACATACATACATAGACATTAACACACACGCACACACGTGCACACATAAATATTGTATGCATTATAGAAAAAAGTGGTAATAAAATAATAAAAGTGACGCAAACTTGTAGGTAATATGATAACATTTGAGTCCGCAGCAGACCAATAGACATTAAACAACAGCAACAACGGCAACGGCAACAACAACACTGAAGACAGCAGCAGCAACAACCAACAGTAGCTGTGGCAGCCAACGACTAACGACATTAAAGTGACAAAAACAGCTGAGACAACTTTAAACAAACGTCAATAAGCGATTACACACGTCTGTATGTATGTATAATCTATGTAAAGGGTTATGTAATTAGCACCTTGTAGGAGAAATTTTACTCGGCTTGTGTCCATAAATGTTGCCAACATTAATGAGGTGATATGTTTCTAAAAATGTTGGGTTGCTTAGATTACATTAATTAAAAAATCCGCTCCATAATGTAATTCATACTTTTTAAGGGTGAAATGGGACAAAAAGGGATAAAAATAGCAACAATCAAACTCTAGAAATATCAAATTTGATGCAACCCTTCTAATAGCCTAGAAACGTAAAATAAAGAATATTTTTCGATATTAATACCTTAAAGGGGTAAAATGGGGGAAGAGGGATAAAAGTGGTACCAGTAAAACTACTTAATCTGAAATCATAAAATTCGGTATATGTATTTCTCTGACTGTTTAGCACGCACAGCATAAAGAAGTTGAAATTTTTAGGGGCAAAAACGGATAAAAATGGTACCCATCAAGCGGGAGAAATATAAAATTTGATGTATATATCCCTCTAATTTCATATACACATAAAATGAAGTAATTTTTTTAAATTACTACCTTAAAGAATTAAAATGGAAAAGGGGGATAAAAATGGTACCAACAAAATAGCTGAAACTGAATTCGAAAAATTCGGTGTAAACACTCCTTCCTCTAGCAGCTGATAAGTCCGAAATAAAATATTTTTCTGAAATTTTTATTTTTAGGGAAAATGGGACGAATGGGGATGAAAATAGTACTAATCAAACGCTAGAAATATAAAATTCGGTGTGTACATCCATCTAATTTATTAAACACGTAAAAAAAGAAAAGCGGAAAATTTAATTTTTAAAGCGATGAAAAGGGGGATAAAAATGGTGCCACCAAAACAGATGTAATCGTAAAAAGCTGTGAAAAGGGGGATAAAAATGGTACCATAAAACAGATGATGAAATCATAAAATTCTGACTATGCAGATACACATTGTACAGTATTTTTTACTTTTAGGGAAAAGGGACGAAATGGGATAAAAAAAGTACCAAAATCTAGAAGTATGAAATGTGTTGAATATATTCCTAGAATTTCAGACAAATTTAAAATTTGTTTTTTTTTTTTCGAAATCCGTACCTAAAGGGTAAAATTAACATTCATAACATTTCGGTGTATGCATTCCTCTGACTGTGTAGATACTCAACATAAGATATTTTTTGAATTTGTTTACTTTTAGGGAAAAAGGGGCGAAAGGGGATAAAAATTGTACCAAGCAAACGATTGCAGCTGTAATCGTGAAATTTGAAATAAATTTTTCCAAATTCATAATTCTAGGGTCCAAATGGGAAAATATACGAGTGGGGATAAAAATAGTACCAAACGCTAGAAATTTGAAATTTGCAGCTGTAATCGTAAAATTTGAAATAATTTTTTCCAAATTCATAATTCTAGGGTCCAAATGGGAAAATGGACGAGCGGAGATAAAAATAGTACCAAACGCTAGAAATATGAAATTTGGTGCATACATCCCTCGAATTGCAGATGGACGTACAATTTGGTAATTTTTCGAAATTCGTAAAATTGGAATAGAGGGATAAAAATTGTACTGAAATTATAAAAGCCGGTGCATACATTCCTCGCATAACATTTTTTTAGCTTTTAGGGAAAGGGATGGTACCAACTAACTCTGTTGTTGTAGAAGCGCCATTTTAGGGTAAATATGGGAAAAGGTACGAACGGTGATAAAAATAGTACCAAACACTAGAAATATGAAATTTGGTGTATACATCCATCCAATTGCAGATACACGTAAACTTTTCAAAATTTGTACCTTAAGGGGATAAAATAGGAAAAGAGGGATAAAAATGGTACCACCAAAACAGCTGGAGCTAAAATCATAAAATTCGTTGCATACATTCCTCGCACAATAAAATGTATTTTTTGGAATTTATTATTTTTAGAGAACTGGTACCAAGCAAAAGTTAAAGGATTTTTCCAATTTCATAATTTAAGGGTTAAAACGGGAAAAGTGACGTGATGGGATAAAAATGGTACCGCCAAAACAGCTGGAGCTGAAATCATAAAATTCCGTGCATATATTCCTCGCATAAAAATGTATTGTTTTAAGTTTTTACTTTAAGGGACAAAAGGTTCGAAATGGGATAAAAATGGTACCATGCAAATGGTTGCAGCTGGAATTTGCTATATACATAACAGTGTTTTAGTAGACTCGAAAAATAAAGAGATTTTTTTCCAAATTTATAATTATATTGTCCAATTGGGAAACGGAATAAACTTGGACGAAATTCGTATTTTCGGATCAAAATGGAATGGAAATGGTACCAACCGAACGTCCTACAGATGGAATCATGATATTTAGTGTGAGAGCTCCTCTGGCTCTGTGCCCCAAGAATATGAAATTTCATCGAGATTACAGAAATAAATATTTCCAAATCAAATATTGATTACAGACCAAAAAAGTGCAAACGAAAAAACTAAAACAAATGAGCGTTGGTACGGCAGAAGTATTGCTGGGTAACTATACCTGCACATACACATACTTACATATGCAACTCAATGAGATGCTTGTAAGATGACATGTGTACTTTATTACTTATTGTGAAAATCATCTCCTTATAGAGGCCGGGTTTGATGTTGAAAAGTCGCTGCGAAGCCACTTGAAAAGACATTTGACATGGTCGAAATCATGATCGTGGTAGTCTGCAGCCAACTAATAAATGTCACCATGCCATTTGTAAACAAATTTGCATTCTATTAAATATAGAAGCAAAATGGTCTTGAGCCAGGACAATATCCCAGTTCAAATTTCCAAATTTATAATTTTAGGGTCGAAAAGGGATAAAATTGGTACCAAGGCAAATTACTGTAGCTAGAATCATGAAATCCTACTATGGACGAAATTTGTAGCAAATGGTATCAACCGAACGTTCTACAGATGGAATCATGATATTTGGTGTGAGTGCTTCTTTGTGCTCTAAGCATATCCTCTTTCCGATTATAGAATTAATTACAAAAATCAATATGGAACCACTGTGTGTCACTCATAATCTATATATATATATTATTAACTTTATAGTTATAAATTTGTATGGTTTTTCTTTAGAAGTTGAAGAACCAATACTCCAATCCGGAGGTTGCTCCCCACCTGATTATTCTATAAAGGGTTATCACCTATGCGATAACCCTTTATCTACATATACGTGGGTATATTTCCTAACAAGTATTGGTAGACAACTAGCTGGTCAGGCCAGGCCGGCCAAGCTACCAACCAACACCAGCAACAACTATCAGGCCGGTCAACTGACAAACAACAGTTGCACACGGCAAACATGATACAAAAAAAAGTGGGCTTAAAAAAACGACAACGTCAACGCAATGAAATCATAAAGTTCAGAATATCTGAGAGTGATTGACAAAGTTAGGAGAGAAAAAATCGTTCGATACCAAACAGAGGTTGCACAGGTCCCTTATTTGGCGCTAATAGAAACATATGTTCGGCAGCCGCAACGTTTACATTTTGATTTTGTGGGAATGCTTGTCGGCCTGCCAGCCTGTCTCTATATGTGGGGCGTACATGTTCATATGGAGTTCACATGCAGCGCGCGGAATCTTAGACAATATCAAAAGCGAAAAATACTTACGCGTACAAACGATTAAAAGACAATTATTAACCAGTTAAGCTATTAATCAGCACGAATAATCACTTTTTAATTGCCGGTGGGGGGTAAAGAACATTCTCAGCTTTAATGGGCAACATTTAGAAGAATTTTGATGGCTTTTTTAGACAAATCAAAATGTTTTTAGCAGCAATTAAGTATAAAGTTCGGACTTGAAATTGAGTTAGTAGAAACTGTCAGCTATAAAGAAAATGGGATAGAAATCGGTATCTTATATAAAATGCTCTCAAAATATCAGTAAAGTATGGCTACCTAGCAGGACTTTGCAGCCAGGGTAATGACTAAAAAGAAAGGCACTTTTTTTGTTGTCATAGAAGTTAATTAAATGAGGTTAAATTTATAATTAAAGCAAACAAAACAAATTTGAAACAAAAATTGAATGTTTAATTAATTTTTTTTCTCAAACCTGTCTATTTTGACAAATTACTCATATATCTATCATATATCCATGTATTACATCAGCAAATTCTAAATATTTAATCTGGGCTAAACTATTCAAAGGTGTCATTAGTGTATTCGACCAATGCAAAGTTCACTATTTGCTTTAGCTATTGGGCCCATCCCACTACAGTTAAAACGAAACGATGACGTGAATACTCATTTGTCATTTCGAACAAAAAAAGTTTTGTTAATGATTTGTTGGATCAAAATTTATCATTGACATTCATACTATCAATAGCATTTATTAAAATATGAATAAAAACTTATACAACAAATCCATACACAGATCAGGACGTATCGATATTAAATACAAGTAAATAGGCGTCAGTCGGCTAAAGCGACTTATATATACCCTCACTCCTGGATACCATATGACTGAAAGTTATAAGAACTTACATTTCATTTGGCTCGGATAATGTATGTGGAAGGACTGGAATATTCGTGACACATGGTCCGAGCTTCCATATAAAGGGTGATTTTTTAGCTATTATCTTTTTGGCAACACTGGCTTAAACAGCTGATGCGCGTTTCGTGTTTTGTTTCACTGTCAAACATCTTCAGTTTGGTCTATAATTTAACCATGAATCGTCTTACAAACGAACAACGCTTGCAAATTTTTCAATTTTATTATCAAAATGCGTGCTATGTTAAGAAAGTTCATCGCGCGCTTCCATTTTATGGTCAGTTTAATCGACCCACTGAAGCGGCTATTCGGGCTATTGTGACTAAATTTCGCACCAAATTTACATTGTTGGACATTAAACCACCAACACGCTTACGTAGAGTGCGAACTGAAGAAAATATCGCAGCTGTATCGGCCAGTGCTAATGATGACTATCAATTACCGATTCGTCGCCGTTCATAGCAATTGGGCCTCTGTTACTCAAAAACGTGGAAACGCCAAAATTGGACTAAGCGGATGGACCATTTGAGGCGCAGTCAAGGTCAACATTTGCATGAAATAATCTTCAAACATTAAATTATATGGACCGTACTATCGATATCAAATAAAGATTTCATGAATTTTTCTAAATTTTATGTGTTTTTTTTTTGAAAAACTTTCCTATCGCTGTTAACAAATCACCCTTAATAAAAAGCTGCTGTAAATTACATAATTACAAGTCATGGTATGGAAGTTATAAAGAATTTAAATTTAGCTAGGAAAGGGACAGCTGTGTGGGAGCTAAATATTTTGTAGGTTTAGAGTGATTATAAAAACATTTTCAACAAGTAACGAAAGGGCCGACTATATGATGCACTCCACTTTCTATCGGAATACAATTCAATACGGTATAAAAGTGAAAACGGGAATTTTTTTTGTATGTTTCCTAATCACAGGCTAATATGACCTGGTCCAATTTGTCAAATCGAGAATAATATTTGTATTGGGGCTTTTCAATTTTAATAAATTCTCTGAAAATACGAGGTTTCTGGGGGAACGAAATTTGTATGAGAGCTATATGTAAATCTGAACCGATGTGACCCATTTTCACCATAGGTGTTCCTAGTTTAAATATAGAATGTTTTGTCAATTTTGAAGAAAATCTGGTAAAATATGTAGATCTGGAGCGGAAAAATTCAAATTGGGAGCGAAATTTGTATGGGAGCTATATATAAATCTGAACCGATCTAACACATTTTTACCACAGGTGTTTCTAGTTGAACTATAAGATGTTTTGCCAATTTTGAAGAAAATCTGTTGAAATATGTGGTATCTACAGTGAAAAGAGTCAAATCGGGAGTGAAATTCGTATGGGGGCTATATCTAAATCTGAACCGATTTTCTTCAAATTAAATAGCGTTCGTCCTTGTCTCGAAAAACTTCATTGTGCAAAGTTTCGTTTGGTTCTGGCTACAATTGCGATCTGTATCGTGATTACAACAATAGATGGACAGACGGACATTGCTAAATGGACTCAGAAAGTGATTCTAAGCCGATCGGTATAATTAACAATGGGTGTTACAAACAAATGCACAAAGACATAATACTCTCGTGGAGTGTATAAAAATCAAATTGCCCAAAAGTTATGCCAATTAGATACCAATTAGGGGTGTGGCAATATCGCCCATATTTTAGGTTAATGGAAACAATACCCCTCCTACTCTGTAGAGTGAGGGTATAAAAGCAATTTTGGCTGAATGTGTCAATAAACTCTTAATTGTATTTGATTTAAAAAACAGAAATTACAGATGGGTATCAAATCTATCTCAAAAAATGCAAAGGGCTTTGATCAAACATAAAGTAAAAGAATGTTATGTTCGATTCTTACAAATACTCTCCACCATGGAGTACACAGTATTGCCCATAGAATAGAGGCTGCTTACTTTAGGTAGATGAGCTGTAACATATCATGGAAACTATGATATTATTTATTCAAATTGGGATATTTGTTACAAATAAATTGTGAAAAAAATTATTAATTAAAAAAAAAATTAATAAATAATTTTAAAAATCACACTAAAAATGTATTTTTAGCATGCTATTTTTTATTGTTTTTTTTTTGTGTAAACAAAATAGAAAAAATGCAAAAAGATATATTTTATTCCATTTTTAATAGACAGTAGTCAAAAGAAGTAGCCAATGCCTCTTTGAAAAATATATGTCGCTACCAGAATGCTATCATTTTTGATAATTTTACAGGAGAAGCAAGAAACATTGTGGTTACAATGTCGTTGTACAACTACGTTAGAAAGTAGATCGCGTTCCCTCGTTGCGCCGAAAAAACTGGGACTACGCAGTAAAAAAGATCGGTTCAGATTTAGATATAGCCCCCATACAAATGTCGCTCCCGATTTGATATTTTCCGCTCTAGAAACCCCCTCGATTATCATTAAATTTGGCACAACATCAGTGAGTCTTAACGTCTTAGAAATTTACGTGGAAAAATTTCGTGTTTTCAGATCATCTCATTTTCATCTCGGTGGCTATGTCAATAAACAAAATTGCCGCATATGGGGTTCAGAGAACCCACACGTGACTATTGATAATACATCCACAACGAGTCATTGAGGTACTGCCGAGCCAGTCGTGGTAGTCATATGAATGATATTAAATTATTAAATTCCATTATTACGACTTTTCCAATAAAACCAAAAATTTGAAAAAATAATCAGTACTTTTTTATGGTCAATTCTAATTTAAAATTTAAAATGACCCACCCTATATATAGACGTTATTGAATATAAGTCCTAGTTATAATGGCAAACTTATTCATATAGTAGAGTATAAACAATCCGCTGCTATCGGGGAAGAACAACGTATCTTCCAGTTGCTAAGATTAATGTAAAAAGTTGTCTCTAATTTTTGTTTGACACCTTGCAGCATTTTTTCATATTTTTCACCGATACGTCCTACGATACACGTATATATATGCTGAATAATATGATATCTTTAATAATTTATTACTGGTTATTTATGGCGAACGACGAAGTTTAGCTAACAATTTAAACGAAACGAGAAAAAAACAACACGAATGTTAATTCCTTTAGAAGACTTAACACCACCACCACCATTTACTTTCTAAAGACTAAAATAGAAACAACAATCAAGAACTAAATTTAACCCACACATTTCCCCCCCTTTTCAGCTACGAGTATTTAACACATCTAAGCATTAGCGGGCAATTTGATTGATAGCTTAGGTGTGATGGATTTTTCCGGTAAATTCGATAACATTTTCTGTGAGAGAAAATTTACAAATAAAAATTAATTAAAATAATTTAAAAAAAGACATACATTCGTTGCGAAAGTTCTGACGAGATGGGGTAGCGCCCATCAACTTTTAGCTGCAACTTTGCCTTTTTGCTAATTTTGGGTTCTGTTGAAGACTTCAGCACAACCTTTGGTCTTGAACCAAAATAAATGACAACACATACAACATAACAGACCAACAATACATGCAAACAACAACAATACACACGAGGTACAGTGAAGACGGGACATACCATACAACAACAACCTTTGCATTGTTGCGAGCGCATGCATAACATTGAATTGGCAAAGTGAGATTTTTAGTGTGTCGACTTAGTTCGGTGGAATATTTTGTTTATCAGCGCTTCTCATTTGTCGTATGTGAACGCTGGTACTAATATGAACCCTGATTTAAGTCAAAGACATACATTAGTTGCATAATTTCTGACGAGATGGGGTAGCGCCCATCGAAACTACGCATTCAACTTTTAGCTGCAACAATAAAGGTCTCACTTTGCCTTTTTGCTAATTTTGGATACTGCTGAAGACTTCAGCACAACCTTTGGTCTTGAACCAAAATAAATGACAACACATTGTGCAAATTGTGAAAACTTCATAAAATACACAAGATAACTTTTCGAGGTTGGTAATATTGATGCTCTAGCAGAATGTGACTAAAGACCCAAAACTCTCCTCATGTATAATAAGTTGGCGACCCCCAATTCAAAAACACTTGAGCATTACCTCACTTAGAAGTCTTCGCTTAATTAAATAATGAATGTCAACTAATCATTATTGCAAATTCACTTGCCTTTCTTATTGACATTCTTTCTGATTACAATCCGCTTTTGTAAATGACTCGTACATTTGCATCGTTAAATGTCAGAATATATAACAATTACTTAACACTTTATTGGATTTGATTTATGGGGTGTTAAAATGTTTAATAGTATTACTTTTGACGCTGTCACATGTAAATAACGACGACTTGCAAGTTATGCAAGTGCGAAAAATATTATGGACTCAGGGATCACATTGTGTGTCATTGCCATAAAAGTCAGGGACGTGGATTTATCAGGTAATCAATAAAGTTGACATTTTGGTCTTTTTTGAAAGGGCCTGTCATATGAGTCCCATCTGATAAATCTCCGGATATTGAATATGTTGTTAGATCACTGAAATCTGTCAACAACACATCAAAGATATCCGGTAAGTGTAAACTATCCCTGAACGAAATTGAGACTGACAACACTGAGGGCAATTGTGAGCTGCAAAATGACCCGAGCCACTCTAGGAAACATTAAATTAAGAACCAGTTCAATCGAGTAATTGCTGACTTCAATGGCAAAATTTTAATTCCCATCATTCCTTTTCAAACACCCATTCGAACATGCTAACATTGAAAATTAGCAAAATTATGCTAATTAAAACGGTTTGTTTTTGTTGTTGTTTTAATTTTTTCATTCTGTCCAAAATTTAATTAAACCAACATGAAATCTTTTGTCAGAAGTCCATCAAAAACAAGTGTTAAATACACTAAAAACAAGTTTGGGAGGTGACAAAAACAGAAACCAACACCCCGCCACCGCGTCCGCGTCTCCGTACACAAGCTTCGGAAATCATGATGAGCGTGGCGTGGCGATTTGGTTATTGCAATGCATCACTACAATAACTATGTATTTATGTATTTAATTTATTCATTGATTTGATTAAATGTCGGCGTATTGAATTTTATGATCAAAACGCCATCAAGCAAAAAACGATGAAAACAACAAATCGCAGTAACAAACTTGTGCAGCAGAAAAATTAAAAAAAAAAACACAACAACAACTATGCAATGACAGACAGAGCGACAGCAACTAAAAAGGTTTGTAGGAACAAGAGGTATCATGGAGCTTTTGGATTGAACTAAATGTACTGGCAGTGAAAAATATTCCAGTAAATAATTTCAAAACGTCGTCAGTGCCGCAATTCTGTAACTTTATAACGACATCTTTCGGTAGTTAAGTTGTCAAAATTCGTTAGTTTACTACAATTGTCGTTAAAAGTGATTCCGTAACATTTTCTTAGCGATTTTTATCGTTAAAAAGAATCATTAACTTACGAAAACTGTCGGTAGGCTAACTACAATAAAATTGCCGTAGTAAAATCGTACCGAATATCGTTAAGTATACAAACAGCTGCTTTGTGTTTACATATTTTATTTCAGTGTTGTCAATTCCTATATAAAACATGCCTAAAAAGTGATTTTTTGGAGAAAAAGTGTATTTTTAAAGAATTATCTTCATAAAGTAAAGTTTACGACACTAAAATTGGCCTGTTAATTTAATGTTGTGCCGGTGTGGCTCGCGGACCGTGTATTTGTTTCCTACACATGTAAATACATACATATGTTTGTAGAAATGTTTATTAAATACATATTATAATTATTATTAATTATAATAATAAATGGTGATTTTTTAAAAGCTACAAGAAAGTTAAAAAAACGCATAAAATTCAGAAAACTGCATGAAATCTTTATTTGAATCGATAGTACGGTCCATATAATTTATTGTTTGAAGATTATTTCATGCAAATGTTGAACTTGACTGCGCCTCAAATGGTCCATCCGCATAGTCCAATTTTGGCATTTCCACGTTTTTGAGTAACAGAGGCCCAATTGCTGCGAACGGCGACGAATCGATAATTGATGGTCATCATTAACACTGGCCCATACAGCTGCGATATTTTCTTCAGTTCGCACTCTACGTATGCGTGTTGGTGGTTTAATGTCCAACAATGTAAATTTGGTGCGAAATTTAGTCACAATAGCCCGAATAGCCGCTTCAGTGGGTCGATTAAACTGACCATAAAATGGAAGCGCGCGATGAACTTTCTTAACAGAGCACGCATTTTGATAATAAAATTCAATAATTTGCAAGCGTTGTTCGTTTGTAAGACGATTCATGGTTAAATTATAGACCAAACTGAAGATGTTTGACAGTGAAACAAAACACGAAACGTGCGACAGCTGTTTAAACCAGTGTTGCCAGAAAGATAATAGCTAAAAAAATCACCCTTTATATACTTCAAAATTTTTTCCATATTTAATACTCCAAAAAATTGTTTGAAAAGTGTTTACTTTTGTATTGTTTACTAATCCATTTTTGACATTCTCATATTTGCACCGATATTCGTCGTTAACTTGCAAAAACATATGCTATCGAAAAAAGTCGTTAACTAAAAATTAGAGAATACTAATTTCGCTAAAACAACCGACAGTTATCGTTAATAACGATAACGACAATATCGTTAGAAAAGTTACAGAATTGCGGTACAGATATGTGAAGAAAGAAAATGGTATACATAGTATATGAACGAGATTATTTTCAAGGCTTAATATTCAAATAGTTTTGCACAAAAAATATTTCGGTTTCTTAATGTGTTAATTTCTCCGAGATATATTTGCATATCTATAATATTACTTCGAACTTATGTTTAAGTAGTAAACTTCGTGAGGACTAATCTCTTTACAAATAATATTAACATTATTGTATTACTTGAATTGTTATTGTTGACAATAAATTGAATTAAATTGAAAATAAAAATAATTTGTTAATTTTTATTTAATTGCATAAATAAACTGTACCCGTAAATAGGTTTGATACTCTGTGGCGCAGGGTATTATCCCTTTTTTAATTGTGTATTGTCTGAGTATTCAAATTGGAAGTGTTCATGCGAAAACACCTGTACCCAAAAAAAAATTCTAGAATTTACATTAAGGTCTCGAAATTATGTAAATAATTATTTTCCCCAAATTTTAGACGGTAGTAAAATTAGTTTTGTTTCAGGATTAAAGCATCCGTATGGAAATTACAAAACAGAACAATGAAAATATGTTGCAGACATCTTGTGTTAGCATTGGTGATTTTAAAAGCATGTCAATTGCGAAAAATTAGCATAACAACATAATTAGAGTAGACGGAATGAAATATTTGCAATTTAAACATTTTTCCATTACAAGTAGCATACAATTATTTTTTTGTTTTGAGTCCCGAAAGTTAATATATTTGTATATTTACGAATACATTTATTTTAAAATGTTCTGTAAATTTATTATTTTTCGTCGGAGAAAAAACTGGAGTTCATGGTGGTGTTGTTGTTTTTTATTATGTTAATTTTTTAGACAAATCACAATCGACCAAAAGTCAAAACTAAAATTAGGATTATTTTGATATATTAATATTTCAAATCGGAAAATCGGGTATATTTTAGAAATTAGTAAACTACTTCTCTTATTTTCGACTTAATTTAGTCATATGCAACGCATTGAGATGCTTATAAGGTGGCATGTGTGCTGTATTACTTGGTGCGATTTTTTAATCGCATATTCGGCAAGCGAGTTGTGCTTCTCATTCGTTTGTGAGAATCATTTACTTCAAGAGGCCGGGCCGCTGCGAAGCCACCTTTCACAGGGTTGAAATTATGATAGTGGTAGTGTTAATAAATGTCACCATGCCATTTGTAAATAAATTTGCATTCGACAAAATATAGAAGCAACATGGTCTTGCCAGGAGAATATGCCAGTTCGAAAGGAAAAGTAAATTTTTTTTGTTTTTGTCTTACATATTATTTTTATATAAATAATTTTCTGTATTAAGGGTTTTCATAGTTTTTCAGTTTTTTGTAAAAAAATATTAAAAAATACAATTTTTGAAAAAGTGTATGACTTTTGGACTAACATAACTTTTTCCTTCAAAAGCATTTAAAGAATAGAATTCATATTTAGAAAAACTGAATGTTTGAGGGTATTTCAAGGTAACTATTATCGTAAGAGTTAAGGAATCAATTCAAGCTTTGCACAAGGTAATATTTTTCCCAGCGAAATTGACAAGTCCCTTCTTATACCTCCCACACAAATGTTCTATATTCCTACGTTAAATTAAAACCGATATAACTTCCGAATGGATATTCTGGATAAGCTATACATTGATATTTGATAAACATTTCTATAATCACTTTGAGTGTACGAAATATGGAGGTGTTTGCCACGACTCTTCTAGTAGCTCCACAGAGGTTGTTGGTTTTCGTATTACAAGAAAATATAAATTTTTTAATATAGCCAAACCAAAACAAATACCATTGTATCCCTTGAAAGTACGAATTTCGAAAAATACGTTTATTTTCCGTGTCTACGTAGTCAAAGGAATGTATAGTCCGAATTTCATGACTCTAGCTGCGGTCATTTGGTTGGTACTATTTTTATCCCCTTTTTCTATGTTGACCCCAAAAAGTACGAATTTCGAAAAATCAGTTCATTTTCCGTGTCTACACAGTCAGAGGAATGTATACTCCGAATTTCATGACTCTAGCAGAGGTCATTTGATTGGTACTATTTTTATCCCTTTTTTCAGTTTAACCCCAAAAAGTACGAATTTTGAAAAATCCGTGTATTTTACTTGTCTATGCAATCAGAGGAATGTATACACCGAATTTCATTATTCTGGGTACAGCCGTTTGGTTGGTACCTTTTTTATCCCTCTATTCCCATTTTACCCCCTAAAAGTACGAATTTCGAAAAAATACTTTTATATTCTATAGCTTTTCTATTATATAGCTACTCAATTAGAGGAATGTACACACCGAATTTCGTGTTTCTAGCTGTTGTCTTTTAATATGTACCATTTTTATCCCTTTTTTGCCCCATTTCACCCCCTACAAATAAGAATCACTTTATGGTGCACGTTTTTGCTATAAGGGGAATGCGCATACCAAATATCAAGCAAATATAAACAGACATATTCAAAAAACATGCTTAAATACGCTAAAATATTAGGGATTATTATGGGTATTTTTAGTCTTTGTGGAGGAAAATTTTTGCCCTTTAGGCCGATTTCGCCCCGTTTCAATCCCAACCGATCTACGACTATAAGACGCATTTATGGAAAATTTGAACGTTCTAGCTCCTTTCGTTTAGATGCAAGCATGCTTTCAACAGACGGACGGACATGGCTAGATCGTCTTAGAATTTTGTGACGATCAAGAATCTATATACTTTATAGGGTCTCAGGTCGATATTTCAAGGTGTTACAAACGGAATGACAAAGTTAGTATACCCCCATCCGGGTGGAGGGTATAAAAAATCTAAGGAAAAGGGAATGTAAGCTTGACATAAACGCAAGTATATATACGCCGTCTCATAGAGAACCACCGTGACAGGGTCATCATTCTATAGCAATCTTGATAAATTTGAAAACTTGAGATTGCTTTGCAACCTCTTGCTTTACAGGTCTCTTCGGACAACACCACCGAGTGCTGAGTGTCAATAGAGATTGCAGCAGCAGCAGCAGTAGCACCAACAAAAATAAACTCGCAAAAAAACCGAGAAACAACAAAAAAACGCGATCAGCAATGTTATGGGGATCATTGGATCATTGTTATCTGAACAGAAGCCAGAAGCCGTTGTGGTTGTTTCATTTCGATTCGTTTCGTTTCGTTTTGGTTGGTTGGCAGTTGGGTCGGACGCTTGACTGACTGACTGAATGGCTCGGCTGACTGTTCGATTGTTTTGTTCATATTTTACTGCTGCTGTCGTCGTTCCGATTGGATTTTTCAAAGTTGATCTCTCATCTCAAAACCGAATGACGTAATGTTATACTATTTTTAAATGGCTTTATTTATAAAACGATTTTTTTCTTTTCAAAATCTTTTTTTCTTTTTCAAAAAACATTTCATAGCATCTCTTTTGTTGTTGTCGTTGTTGATGATGGTGTGTTGTCGTCGTCACTTGGTGGGGAGATTCTAAAGCTTCGCCGTAATTGATACGCTTTCAAAGTTCTCAAATTAATTTTATTGTTAAATATTGCGTAATATTATGGCGAAGCTGAGAGTTGATACGACCATCTTTTGTTGGAAATCACTTTCAGTTGGTGTTTTATTTGGAAATAAAACATGGGAATAAAAGCATCTCATTCTTTCTTCTTTTGTCTACTTCAACAACTTCCCCACCCCTTGCACGAGACAAAGTATCATTTAAGTGTTTTGTGGACATCGATACATATATATTTAAACAACCCATTTTCCTGTTTTTGTCAAACCATCCCCCACCCCTGCATCATCTCGAGTTTGTCTCCATCTGTAGGAAGTGATGTAAGATGTAAGCAATGCCATTCGTTTATAATACGCAAATGAAAGTCATATACTAGGAGCGCGAGGCGAGGCGATGCGAGACCAGATCATGACCACAAAGTCACTTCCGTGAATTCTAAGGTTTTTATTGAAAGTATCGATTAGCATATTCTCATACATATTCATTTGTGGTGGTCATAAAGGGCAATTACTGTTGAAAATTGCCGGCACTTTTCAAAACATTTATGAGTGGAGAGATATTTGCACAGGGCCGATTTGGGGGTCATTGAGCCCCGGCAATGGGACTGATGAATTTTCATTCATTAGAAAATCTGTTTGAGACTTGTTTGTTTTTCGCAAATTAGAACAAGTTTGGTTTTATGTAGTCACAGAGTCTTTCTGTCATTAATTTTTAATAAATTTCTTATAACATTTGAAAATTTATTTTTCGGCTGAAAGAGAGTTATACAAATTTTAGTGGAATAAATTTTGGAGGAAAATTGGTCACCTAACTGCCGCAAAAATATAATTCAAATAATGTCTTGTGAAGATTAAACAATTAAAACATTTGTTCATTTTAACATTAATCCATCAATTGTCCCAAAACCAACAGGTTCGTCTACGCAAAACTAAAACAGATATCTCTTCTTTGGAACCAGTTGTGGAATCTGCTGTTTCATGGGTGAATTTTATATTGGATTTTTTAAAACTATATTTTAAACTCTTGTTGATACAGATTGGATTCGACTGATATGAAAAATACGCGTACAGTCGATATTATTATAAAGGGTGATTTTTTAAGAGCTTGATAACTTTTTTAAAAAAAAAACGCATAAAATTTGCAAAATCTCATCGGTTCTTTATTTGAAACGTTAGATTGGTCCATGACATTTACTTTTTGAAGATAATTTCATTTAAATGTTGACCGCGGCTGCGTCTTAGGTGGTCCATCCGCTTAGTCCAATTTTGGCATTTCCACGTTTTTGAGTAACAGAGACCCAATTGGTGCGAACGGCGACGAATCGAAAATTGGTGGTCATCATTAACACTGGCCGATACAGCTGCGATATTTTCTTCAGTTCGCACTCTACGTAAGCGTGTTGGTGGTTTAATGTCCAACAATGTAAATTTGGTGCGAAATTTAGTCACAATAGCCCGAATAGCCGCTTCAGTGGGTCGATTAAACTGACCATAAAATGGAAGCGCGCAATGAACTTTCTTAACAGAGCACGCATTTTGATAATAAAATTCAATAATTTGCAAGCGTTGTTCGTTTGTAAGACGATTCATGATGAAATGTCAAAGCATACTGAGCATCTTTCTCTTTGACACCATGTCTGAAATCCCACGTGATCTGTCAAATACTAATGCATGAAAATCCTAACCTCAAAAAAATCACTCTTTACATACGTTACGTGAAACAAGAGTTTGGGTTCCAGTCAATTGCTGGCAATTTGGAGTTTGGGTTCCAGTTAGGGTTTGGGGTTTCCCGGACTTTTTTCATTTCCCGGGAAAACGGGAATGAAAAATTTCATTCCCGGGAATCCCGGGAATTCCCGGGAAAAAGTAATTTATTTATAGGTGTATTCAATATGGTTTAAAATATCAACATTTAATAACTGGTGTGTTTTTAATACTGTCATATTACAAATTAAAAACGAATGCTATTGTCAAAATATTTTACAAATTATTTTTCATTTTACAAATATTTTACTCTACACCTTTTCAAGATTATATTCGGAACATACAAATTTATATTGAGAAATGTATATATATATGTATATATATTCATAATGGGTAATGTAAATTGATAATAGGAGCATGTTAATTCGTAATGAGATATATAAATCATAATTCATTGAGAACAACTAATTCATAATAGGAACATACGAATTCATAATGAAATATACAAGTTTGTAATCAGAAAATCCAAATTAATAATCAGAAAATACGTTTTCAAATTGAGAAAATATGAATTCATAATGAGAAAAAATCATATTGAGAAAATGTAAATTTATAATGAGAATATTGACAAAATATGTGTTTCTAAGAAAATATCCATAGAAAAACTGACATACATAGCTTCGATTATAAATTTTAGAGTTCCTGATTATGAATTTATATTTTATGAATATATATTCCTGAATAAGAATTCATATTTTCTCATTATCAATTTGGATTTTCTCATTTTGTATCTATATATCTCATTATCAATTTGTATGTTCTTATTATGAATTTACATTTCACATTACGAATTTACAGTGCTGATTATGAATTATCATGCTCCTATTATGAATTTACATTTCTCGTGTATCGTTAACTTACATATTCCGATTATAAATTACATTTTCTCATTATAAACTTGAAAAGTTGTATCGCTGAATTGGACATTTATATCGCAGGTAGAAGTGACTGACACCTACGCTAGAATCAAAATTGAAAACGACTAAGGAAACAAATGACTAATTTACGGAAAATGTTATGACGCATTTAATTTAGAATATTCATTTGTCTGGAGACAAAAACATTTTATAGAAACAGGGGGGAATATTCTAAACTGTAAAAACAATAGAAACATAAAAAATTAATATTAATTTAATAAATTCATAAAAAATTAAAATATTGAAATAGTGCACTCATTAATTCTTACAAAGGGCTATTTAAATACACTGTAGCATATATTTATATTCCTATTATATTTCTCTTGAAAGTTTCCAGGCGAACAATTTTTATTGTATTCCTATTTTTAGACCATTTCTTTCTGGCTACATATGTAAAGTAAATTGTTCTTGAAGAAGATATTCACCTCGATTCTTATAGGAAAACAAGAAAATTTACATTATGTAAGCCATAGTATTGTCGGCATGATATTTTTGTTTCACAATAAAGATCCTGCAAATAGCCTCACAAAAAGTTTGTATTCCCCTAGATGGGTTTCGCATAAAATGGCTATTTAGCGAATTTAAAAAGTTTTGTTTGTCATAATATAATATAAACAAATACTCAACAATGTCAAATAGTCAGTAATGTACAGTGAAAACTCCCATAAGCGGACAGCCACCGTCGACCAAAATTTGTCCGTTCTTGGGAGGTGTCCGCCTATGGGAGTTTGATAAAAAAAAGGACAAAAAATAATTTTTATTGTTTATTTAGAGCATTAACATAAAATTCAATTCATATCTAATTAACAAAAAAGCTTTAACGAAAAAAAAATTAATAAATTAAAGTAATACATACATAATATGTATCTTAGTTATTAAAAAATGCATGGTAAGAGTTGCTTTAAAGGCACTAAAAGGCACATAAATTATACGCATTTGTACATGTACATACATACATACTTATTTTGAAATAAAAAAGTCTTTTATAGTTTTTTGTTTCATATTTGCTTGCTTTTCTGTCGCTAAACGAGTTTGAAGTTGATTTTCTAAATTTTTTACAAATGTAAAAGCTGTATAATCAGTTTTTACAAATTCTTTGATGTTGTAAATATATTTCAAGGCATCGGTACAATTCAGAACTTTATTTGGAACTGCAATCCAATTTTCTTCATCTAAAGCTTCTTCTGGCTCCACATCGCTTTCACTATTCTCTAATTCAATGACAATGTTATCATCTTCTGTCATAATATTTTCGTCAATGGTAACGTACTCTTCAGAGTTGCCTAATCCACAGCCTTGTATCAATGATTGCAACTCTATTAGTGGGATATCATCTTCGTCATCAAAATCCCGTGAACTGTATGCATTTTCATCGAATCCGGCCTTACGGAAACAGTTTTGAATTGTTTCGGCGGTCACCTTATTCCATATATATATTGATTTTTTTTGCTACATCTGTATTTTTATCAAAAGCTGTTATCATATCCTTTACTATAAAACTTCGGTAGTAGAATTTGAAACTACGAATGATGCCTTGGTCCAGGGGCTGGCAAATTGATGTTGAGTTTGGAGATAACCAGATAACTTTAATGTTTTCGAGTTCAACATCTCGGGGATGAGAAGCTGCATTATCCAAAAAAGAGCTATTTTTCGTTTTTTTTTTTTTTCCATTTTATGGTCCAATTGAAGTAGCCATTCAGTCATAATCTCTCTATTCATCCATGCCTTTTTATTTGATTTCCAAATGACTGGTAAATTAGATACGGGCATAGTTTTGAACGCTCTTGGT
Organism: Polietes domitor; assembly: GCA_947397865.1. Classification (NCBI taxonomy): domain Eukaryota; kingdom Metazoa; phylum Arthropoda; class Insecta; order Diptera; family Muscidae; genus Polietes; species Polietes domitor. Next base: position 53,743,008 of record OX377620.1, read on the forward strand.
CGTGCGGCTTTTCCTATAACCAATGGGACTTCCTTTTCTCCTACCATATTCGCACAAAAAAGCACAGTCAACCTTTCTTTAGAAAGCTTACCACCGGTACATTTTTGATTTTTGAAAGTGAGCGTTTTGTTTGGTAGAGCTCGAAAAAAAAGACTGCTTTCATCCGCATTATGCACATTTTTTGGTTCGTAATCACAAAGGATCAGTTTCAATCTTTCGTTGAACTGGTTAACGTCTTCTTCTGACACCGCTGCTGCTTCTCCGCAAATGAATTTAAAACTGATATTATGCCTCTTTCGCCACTTTTGGAGCCACCCATTCGATGCTACAAAGTTCGTTATGCCCAAATTTTATTGCGCACTCTTTTGCCTTCTCTTGAATAACAGGTCCAGATAGAGGGATATTTTGGGCACGAACTTTCGAGAACCATTCAAGACACATTTTGTCAAGTTTCAGGTTGTTCGAATGGAGTCGAAACATTTTTTGATTGGAATTACTGCCAGACTGCCATTGGGAAAGCAAATTTTCTTTATCTTTTAAAATGTTTGCTGCTTGTGTTTTACCGATGTCAAACCTAGAACAAAAATGTAATGAAATGGCAATCTCATTTTATTATAATTATTGTGCACTTACTTTGATGCTATTGCTCGAATTGATAATTTAACTTTTTGTGAGGTTTCTATAATGTCAATCTTTTCTTTAAGCGTCAAAAATTTTTTTTTGGTGGCATTGCAACAAAATTAATCAAAACAATATTTTTTTGACTTTGCTTCACAATATAATCAGCTGAGTAAGTATATGTAGTTGCCAGATGTATACTATTGTTCAGCTGAGTAAGTATGCACATACATAGTTGCCACATGCATATTATTGAGAAAAGTCTGTATGCACATATTTACACGTAGGCTTTTTATAGCGCCTCGTGTTCTATTACAAAAAAGTGTAATGGTTGATATTTTGTTTTATGTTGAATTATTTTTGTCCTCTTTTCAGAGGGTTTTTGACCAAATAATGCACAATTTTGCTGTCCGCGTCCGTTCAAGGGAGGGTCCGTTCTTGGGAGGGAAATTTGCTCTGAAAAATCAATTTGGTGCAACGTTATTCGAAAATTGTCCGCATATGGGAGGTGTCCGCTTAAGAGAGTGTCCGCTATTGGGAGTTTTCACTGTAAATACATATATGAATTTGAAATACATCTAAAAATTCCAATTTATATAGTAACATTAAATTATTGATCAACATAATAAATAAATTATTTTTTTAATATTTCCCGTATTCCCGGGAAATCGAAAATTTTTTCCCGGGAATTCCCGTCCAATTTTTTCCGGGAATTCCCGGGAAAAACGGTTCGGGAATTCCCGGACCCCAAACCCTAGTTCCAGTCAATTGCTGGCACGGAGAACAAAGTCTGACGAAATAAGGAATGAGAAGAATCGGTTGACGTGGAAATACCCCTTTTTATACACTCACTCTACAGAGTAGGAGGGTATATATCATTTGGAACAGAAAAAAGTGTAACGAATTGAAGGAGTGACTTAAGACCCCAAGTATGTTTGGACCAAATCCGTTTCACGACTTTTTATGCTGTTTGAGCCATGTCCGTCCGTCTGGTTGGCTGGTGTACACAATAACTCTCGAAAGGAGTTAAGGAATCAATTAAAACTTTGCCCAAAACTTAGTTTAAGTTCGAAAATGGGCAAATTGCCACTCCCCTTAAATTGGTCATAACTAGTGAAATGGTTTTTTATTTTTTCTTTGAAACACTTATAAAATATTTTTTAGATGTTTTATTTTTCAAACAAATACTATCCAAAAGAGAAAAATCAAAATCGGCAAGTTCAGTCTACACAGGAAGGCGAACATCAGTGTGTGAAGTCTAGTATTGAATTTATTTGATTTTTTCTAATCGAAATTTTGTATGATTTATTTTTATTTTTATTCGATTTCATCAAATTAAAACAGAGTCATTTTTTATTCGAAGTTGTACATATTTAAGACTAGCTGAACCCCGCCCGCATCGCCAGGCAAAAAAATTGCAAAATTAAAATCAGGTTTCATATTGATCTTATCACATTGATATTATCGTGGTTTGTAATATATACGTTCCAATTTTCAGCCTTCTAGCTTAAAAAACACTATAGCAACGCCCACAAAATGAAAATTTAAATTTCTGCATCATATTTATCATTCTCGAGGTCAGTAATATATACGTTCCAATTTTCAGCCTTCTAGCTCAAAAAAACACTATTGCCACGCCCACTCCGCCAAAAAAAGAAAATCCAAATTTCGGCATCATATTTATCATTCTCGTGGTCAGTAATATATACGTTCCAATTTTCAGCCTTCTAGTTTAAAAAACACTATAGCCACGCCCACTAACGAATATCCAAATTTCGGCATCAAATTGATCTTTCTCGTGGTCAGTAATATATATGTACCAATATTCAGACTACTACCTCTCAAAAACACTTTTGCCACGCCCACAAAATTAAAATCCAAATTTCGGCATCATATTTATCATTCTCGTGGTCAGTAATATATATCTACCAATTTTCAGCCTTCTAGTTCTCAAAAACCCTTTTGCCACGCCCACTCCGCCCTCAAAATGAAAATCCAAATTTCGGCATCATATTTATCATTCTCGTGGTCAGTAATATATAAGTACCAATTTTCAGCCTTCTAGCTCTCCAAAACACTTTTGCCACGCCCAAAGCCCACGAAACGTAAATCCAAATTTCGGCATCAAATTGATCTTTCTCGTGGTCAGTAATATATATGTACCAATTTTCAGCCTACTACCACTCAAAAACACTTTTGCCACGCCCACTCCGCCCACAAAACGAAAATCCAAATTTCGGCATCATATTTATCATTCTCCTGGTCAGTAATATATATGCACCAATTTTCAGCCATCTAGCTCTCAAAAATACTTTTGCCACGCCCACTCCGCCCACAAAATGAAAATCCAAATTTCGGCATCATATTTGTCATTCTCGTGGTCAGTAATATATACGTTCCAATTTTCAGCCTTCTAGCTCAAAAAAACGCTATTGCCACACCCACTCCGCCCACAGAGCAAATTTTTAAAAATTCTATAGCCTATAGTTCCTTCCAGACCTACATCTATACAGACAGACAGACTTACACTAAGGTTTTATAATATTAATAGGGATTTTAAATATGAAGAAACATTTAAAATTAGTCTTTTTTATTTAACCGACATCTGAAGGAAAATGATTTTAATAAGCCGCTGCCAGTTGTCGCAGATACCCCGCTGAACCTTTACAGTGTCTTCGAAGGTATTTGACACTTGACCCACCCACAACTAAGCGCCTTTGCAACTGGTTATCATTATTATCAACTTATTCATAAATTTGTCCCATCAATAAGAACTTGGATGCTCTTGAAATATGTTAATGGCATCAGCATGACCTCTGTCGCCAGTTGTCGAATCCATGGGGATGAAAGAATTCATCGGCAACATTTCAATACAATGATGCGTTATTCGAATCTTGGTTATCGTGCACTCACACACAGACACACATACACATGCACAAAGTCTATTGAACCCAATTAAAATGTGCAGCAGCAGTTCAGATTTCATTATTATCACAGCTGCTGTCATAGATATACATACATACGAGTATGTATGCATGTAAGTGCACGGCGACGACGATTGCCACCCTGTCACCTACCAATCAATGCCAGCATCTCAACTTCATTTAGATACTTAGTGTTACAACAGCAACCGCAACAACAACTCCATCATCATCATCATAGAGAAGAACACTTGACATCATCATCGTCATCATCATTCGTATGATATGACCAGCAGCAGGAGAAGCAGCAACTCATTGGTATCAATTTGTATGCATGTAAATTGATGTCGGTGGTGCTGGTGCTGATAATTACAAATATGATGAGGATGACGGTGATGGGGGACGACTTAGATGATGACTTATAATGTTGTGGTCACCACAGGCATTCACCGACACTTGAATTTTGAAGTTGTCGTCCGTAAAGCAAAACAAAATGATGTAGTTGCCGGTCGATTGGTGTCGTTGCTGCACCACTTGCCGGCCATAGACAATGGGAATTAGACACTTGTTGAAGGTATTATAATGCACTTTGATAGGAAATCACTTGTTATGACACCGATTAACAACTGATATCAGTATCAGACATGTCTGTGGACACACAGCTACACCTACACAGTGGTATTATTATTTCGGATAGTTTATGATAAGAAAATTTGTTCAGGTTTTTTCTGTTGGGACTGAATAACCTGTCATTAAATGCATAGTAAAATATATACTGCAGTTCAAATCATTGAACACGATATAAGTATGCACGTGATTAAAAATATTGAAAAAAAAATGCAATTGAACCTTGATTTCCAGACACCTCACATTTATTGAAGTATAGTTTTTGTATTAGGGTTCACAAAACCTTAAAACTTCACTGAACTGCCCAAAATGGATGTTCAAAAAATCACGCAGGATGTAATTTGGATTGAAAACTATGGTTTCTAAATCAAAATTTTAAAGTTGTTCTTAAATCATAATAATAAATTATTCACAATTGCATAGAACATACATACTCAGCGAACAAATAACGAAATTGTTCCGTACGAAGCACATTTTTAATATCCCAAAATCGCAATGTGCATTTCTCAAGCGAATCCGAACGAGTTTTTCATATAGAGTCACTGAGCTAAGCTGTTCGCTGTACACCCAGAAGATCTCCGGTTCAAATCGTGGTTAGGGAAATATAATTTCATTTGTTTTTTATACCCTCCACCTCCAGGATGGGGTATACTAATTTGTCCATTCCGTTTGTAACACCATGAAATATTGATCTGGTACCCTATAAATATTCTACACATATTCTTGATCGTAATGAAATTCTAAGACGATCTAGCCATATCAGTCCATCCGATCGTCTGTCTGTCTGTTGAAAGCATGCTAGCATCTAACCGAAAGGAACTAAGACGTCCAAAATTTCCATGAATGCGTCTTATAGTCGTAGATCGGTTGGGATTGCAACTGAGCGAAATCGGTCCAAAGGGAAAATTTGTTCCCTCACAAGGACTGAAAATACCCATAATAATCCCAAATATTTTAGAGTATTTAAGCATATTTTTTTAATATGTCTGCTTGTACTTACTTGATATTGGGTATGCGCATTCCCCAGATAACAAAAACTTGCACCATAAAGTGATTCTTATTTGTAGGGGTACATATTTAACGACAACAGCTAGAAACACGAAATTCGGTGTGTACATTCCTCTAATAGAGTAGCTACATAACATAAAAGCATTTTTTCCAAATTCGTACTTTTAAGGGGTAAAATGGGAATAGAGGGATAAAAATGGTACCAACCAAACAGCTGCCCATAGAATAATCAAATTCGGTGTATACATTCCTCTATTTGCTTAGAAACGTAAAATAAACAGATTTTTCGATATTCGTACTTCTTGGGGTTAAAATGAAAAAGGGGGTACAAATAGTACCAACCAAATGACCGCAGCTAGAGTCATGGAATTCGGTGTATATATTCCTCTGACTGCATAGACACGCAAAATAAAAGTTTTTTTCCAAATTCGTACTTTTTCTTTTATCGCAAAAATTGGTTGAATCAAAGTTAGGTTATTTTGCACTATGTTCGTCTGACAATGGATTTTCAAAATTTTTTACCTTTGGAATTAAAATAGAATGGAAATACAAAAACTGTAGCACCCACTATCTACCAATATTTATGGTATTTAAGTTTTTTAAAAAATATATAGAATAATATTTATTTTTTGAATTGACGTATTGGTAGTCTTGCCTTATAAGTGTGGTTTGCAATAATTAATATATTATATTTATTTATAAAATTATTTTTTTTAATATTTGTATTTGTTTGATTTGGCTATATAAAAAAAATTATATTTTCCTGTAATATTACTGCACTTCTACGAAAATCGACATCCTCTGTGGAATGCAATCAATGGTGGAGGGTATATAAAGTTCGGCCCGGTCGAACTTAACGCCGTTTTTACTTGTTCGTATACAGGGTGGTTAAATTATAAGGGCCGATGTTGAATATGACTTCAAGTTTTTTTCTGCATTTCATTTGTCATTCAATTTGAACCATGGAAAGATACACAATCGAGCAACGCGTTAAAGTTATTCAGTTTTATTATGAAAGTGGGCGTTCAAATCTAAATGCATATCGTGCACTTCGTGATTTTTGCGGTCAATTTAATCACATATTTTCACCTCAGAGGATTCGTCAATAAGCAGAATTGCCGCATTTGTCGAAAAACCAATGCACCCACAACGAGTGACCGTTTGGTGCGGTTTATGGGCTGGCGGCATCAGCGGGCCGTATTTTTTCCAAAATGAGTCCGGTCAGGCAGTTACTGTGAATAGTCTTCGCTATCGTGAGATGATAACGAACTTTGATATGTGGTTTCAACAGGACGGTTCCACTTGCCACACAGCTATCGAAACAATGGCTCTATTGCGCGACAAATTCAATGGCCGTGTTATCTAACGTGGTGGCGATGTCAATTAGCCGCCAAGATCATGTGAGTTGACACCGTTGGACTTCTTTCTTTGGGGTTATTTGAAGGAAAAGGTGTACGTCGATAAGCCAGCAACAATTCAAAAGCTAAAGGATGAGATAATTCGGCACATTAACGGCATAGAACCTCAATTATGCCTCAGCGTCATCGAAAATTTGGACCATTGGATGGATGGATGTGTCGCCGAGGTCGCATTGGCAATTTCGCTGATATTTTGTGCCATACATAATTGAACAATACCAATATTATCATAATAAAAAGAAATTACAATAATTTCCTAAATAATTTGTGTTTTATTCAAAATCAACATCGGCCCTTAAAATTTAACCACCCTTTATTTTGTAGAATTTAATTATAAATCTATTTTTAAATTTTCGTTACAATATTAGCAAAATTTTAGTTTTCTAATAAAAAGAATAATTATTTTATAATTTTACAGTTATATTTCAAATTTCAAATTTAATTGTTTATTGAACTCTTTCAACAAAAGCAGCAGCAGCATATTAAAGCCCACTATGCATTCGAATACAATAAATTATAAATATCCATTCTATTAATTAAACACCAATGAAATGAATATGAACATGTGTTTAAATGAACATGCAAATACACACACACATATGTATGTATGTATATATCTACATACGAACATATAAATTCATGTAAGTTTTTTATTGTTTCCCTCAGACCAACAGAAATTATTCGAATTTCTTTTATACTCGCATGGTCACGTAGTTTTTACAACAGCGTCAACCAACCGCTTGCCAACAATAATGAACGACCGAACGAATGAACGTAAAAAAAGCAGCTAAAATGCTGAAAGCGTGTGTTTTATGAAACATTACGAAAAAAGGGCATTCATGCGTACGACGTTCAAACATGCGAGCAAGTATAGCCGACATTCTTTATGCACAAATTATTAATGACAACCGCTCTAGAAAAGCCAACAACGGCAACAACAACTATTAACACATGCTGGTAGATAGATATGGACATACATACATACATGGATGCAAATAACATTTCAGTCATTTGTCGTTATTGATGTGGTTGTAGTCTTGTGGTCAATTACTATGGAAATTCCGTTCAAGTCGGAACTTTAATCCTGAACCAGAAAAGGAACAACTCACACACGTACTATGCGAACGTGCTGTACGGTGTGCGATGTGCGCTGGGAGAATTGGGATTTACATGAGCTACAGCAGAAATAACATATGAACGAATAAATAAATTAGTAAATTGATAATATTTAATAAAGTTTGGTTTTTATGATCGCTGCAACGCACCATCGTAGTAATTGAAAGATAATTGCATATAGGGTGATTTTTCTAGACGTTCGAATTGAAATAAAATAATGAAATTACAAAATTCCATAACTGGAAATAGACTTTATGGGAAAAACACATTTATGTCATTAGTTGCTTTTAGTCATTAGGTAACGTTAAAAGTTAAAAGACGTGAGGACAAACGATTCCACTGGTCCATAAAGCATAAGAAATCTACAGCTATCGTACATTATCTTCAATCCAAATGGACAACTTTTTCTTATTGGCATGCCCATTAAGTCAAAAACGAGCCTCATCACTGAATAGCCTCATCATAGAATAGGTATCGACAAATTTCGGAATCGATCAATGATTTTTGAAATAAACTTGCACAATTTACAAGTGTTGTTGTATCGTTCGGTTTATTCATAATGAAATGATAAATCATACTGTACACAATTGATAATAGCGTTGTTAGATTTGACCAATGTGTGATCTTGTAATCGTTGGCGGAAAATGTAAGCTCCAAATACACCTTTTTAGCCAGCTTTGTCCGTCGGATTCAGACCAACCATGCCGTCAGCTTCCTTTCGTGGCTCCCTTCAATAAGCATCCAATGGGTTTTCACTTTAATCGAAATTTCTTTTTAAAACTCTCCGAATAAGAATATAATTTATCAAAATATTAATTATATAATATTGTATAACAGGAATTGAATTATATAAAAAATATAATTATAATTAAAAGGTAAAAATAAAAATGATAACGCTTCAAATTGGTGGTTGTGGCAATAACATTGGAAATTCTGTAACATATGTATCTTCACTATGTATTTACAGTCGAATATCTTTCAGATGTGGCGTATTACACCAACGTCTGATGAATGGAGTTAATTACCGTTTTCAATTTTTTATTTCCTCATATTGTATCCCTTACAAAGACTAAAAGGGATAATTTTTTTAATAAATATTTTAAATACTTATTCGAACTCTACGATGCCGGATGTGGAAAATTCCATCGACAAAAAAGGAGCATTGAAATGAATTTGCTGTAAAGTATTTAATACTATTAATTAAAATTGAAATTAAATTAATGACGCTAAAAACTCTTATTAAAATTCGCATTCATGCAACAATATATCATTGTTTTTTATTATTATTTTCATACTGTTCTTATATGTTTTCTATGAATTGTTTCTATTTCCAATGATTCCGATATATTCCTTATACAAATTACAGTATTAATAGCCAAACACACACACCCAAAAATTGTTCATGGGGAAATTAACAAAAAATCATTGAAACTGACTAAATTTTAGTATAAACTTAAAAAATGACGTATGTAGCAATTACAAGGAAAAAATGTATCTGGCAAGCCTGTATCGATATAGGTGTCAAATTAAAGAGGAGAATATCTGCTAAAGTAATTAAAATATCATGTTTCTGTCTGTATTAGATAAGCATTAAGAACCATTTTATATGTTCACCCTTAAAACTATATGAATATATATGAATGCGTATATGTACTATTTAATGCTACTGCTGCGAAACGGAACGAGAAGTACAGATCCTTTGGCTAACAGCAGTGTAATATTGGACAACACACGAAGAGACCAGCGTCGATTGTCTAAAAGAATTTCAGTTATTAAATTCTATATGCGATGTAACTGGGTCCGGATTAACCGCTTTGAATATGATCTCTATGGTGGACTACTTTTTGATTTAGAAACAATCTCGAAAAAAAAATATAAAAAATTTTGCTATCCGAAAAACTCGTTAAAATAGATGAAGAAAATCGAAAAAAATTGCTATCTCGAAAAACCCGTTAAAATTGAGGATGAAAATCATGGAAATTTGATTTATTTAATAACTAATATTCCCATGAAGAAATGTCAATATAAATTTATGATCTTCTTTGTAGACTTAAAAGATTTTTTAATTTTATTTCAAATAGCGCCATATAATATAATACAATAGCTATTTGCAAATCAGATATGAGAATATTTTATTCTGTAATATCTGGCATATTAACAAAGAAAACATGGCCTAATTGAAGAATATCTATGAATAAATGTAGAAAAGATGAGCCTTCTGGTAGAAAAACTGGAATTTCAAAAAATGGTATGTGATTTTTCGCGAAGATTTTGCTTAACCCTTTCAGCCCAAAATTTTGCTTATAAGCAACGAGTCAAATATTTTTCAGTATTTTTATTTTTTGTTCTCTTAAAAATATGTAAGTAAAAAAATTCTTCAAAAACCCAAAATATAAATCATATTTAGACTCACGTATATTTTTTGTATTTATCTCAAAAACGGGGACGAAATGCTTAAATTGATGTACGGATCATAAATAGTGGCACATAAAATTTACATTTATACATAGATTTTCTTGCTATTATAAAATAATACCAAATATTCTTATATCTAATTTGTAAAGGACATTTTTTCGCGCTACTTAAACAGAAATTAAAAACAAGTAAGGAAGGTTAAAGTCGGGCGTGGCCGACTATATGATACCCTGTCAATATACCCTGTGGTGTAGGGTATAAGAAGGTCGTTATATTTGAACTAAAAAATTTCATACTTTTGTCTGTATTTGTAAGAAAATTTGAACACAAACTTTGAATGGGAGATATATATAAATCTGGACCGATCTAACACATTTTTGGCATATGTTTTCTGAAATATAAGACGCTTTCCCAAATTTGATGAAAATCTGTTAAATATGTGGTTTCAAGAGCGGAAAGAATTAAATCGGGGGTGTCATTTATATGGGAGCTATATATAAATCTGAACCGATTTGAACCACTTTCGCCATGGATGTTTGTAGTTAAAATATGAACTGGTTTGCCAAATTTTAAGCAAATATGCCATTTCTAGAGCGGAAATAATCAATTCAGTGGCGAAATTTGTATTGGAGCTACATATATATCTGAATCGATCTGGCCCATTTTTACCAGAGCTGTTTCTAGTTGAAATATAATTTGTTTTGCCAAATTTGAATTTGAATTTGAGCGGAAAGATCAAATCGGGGGAGACATTTGTAGGCGAGCTATATAAATCTGAACCGATCTGGCCTATTTTTACCAGAGCTATTTCTAGTAAAAATATATGACGTTTTGCTAAATTTGAAAAAAAATCTGTTGAAATATGTGGTTTCTAGAGCAGAAAAAGTAAAATCGGAAGCAAAATTTGTATGGGAGCTATATCTAAATCTGAACCGATTTGCTTCAAATAGCGTTCGTCCTTATCCCATAAAACTTCGCTGTGCAAAGTTTCATTTAGTTCTAACCACAATTGCGACCTGGACTTTGATTACAAGAATAGATGGACAGACGGACGGACGGACTTCGCTAAATCGACTCAAAAAGTGATTCTAAGTCGATCGGTATAATAAACGATGGGTCTATCTCGTTTCGTTTTGGGTGTTACAAACAAATGCACAAAGACATTATACCCTGTGGTGTAGGGTAGAAATATGATATTTTAAAACATTCATTTTATTTTCCATTTTTGTCAAAAACAACAGTTTGTCTCCTTCTACGTATCACCCTAGCTGTGTTTTCAGAATAACTTCTATAGAGTTACAGTTTTAGTAGTTTAATTTAATTTTGAGATTTTGAGTTGTTACTCTTAGAATTTAGCTATTTAAATATAAAACAAAATATATATTTTCTATATTTATGGCAACAAAACAAGGAAAAAATTATTAATAAATATTTTTAATATAGTTTTAGAGTTTAGAAAGCCAAAATACATACAGAAAATGACAAGATGTTCGACAATCCAAACCGTTTTTTTGCGATTGTCTCTGATTTTGATGCTCAGTCCTATTTAAATTGTTCATTTCGCATAATCACGGTTTTTTGAAAAATCCTGTTTTTTCAATTCACAAATCCCGCTTTTTGCTCAAATAGAGATGGTCAAAAATTGTCAAAAATTTAGTTGCACAGTGTTACTATTCCCTATTTCGATTTCTTTATAATAACCAACAACTGAAATGCACTGAACCAATCGTTATACATATTAATGCGAAATTTTGCTGCTAGAAATAACGTAGTTGAGATTCTTTTTGTGATTGATTGATTGTTTGGATATGAGTGGAAAAATTACTCTTAAAGCAATGCCACATGAGTACACATACATCGCTCTTTCAAAATTAATACTAACATGAAGTTAATTTGATAAAGCTTTTTAAAAATAATGAACTATTATTTGGATATTTATTGCTATGTTTTGTTTGTAACTAAAATTCGTACACTATAATTGAATGTAATGAACGTCATGTACATAATAATAGTTTACATTAGTGTGTTCAATAAACTACAAATGTTTATGTGAAACAAAGTTGATTCCAATAATCTGAAATCAGAAAACTAAAACGCAGAAAATTATTTTTTATTTTTCCCCCATTTAGCAACAAATTTATAAGCGTCGTTTGAGTGCTATTGCTGAAAAAATTTTCCCGCCGGGACAACCTAACATATGTGAATATAAACTTTTCATTTTATTTTATGAATTCGATATCATTGTTTACATCAAATATTTAAATGATAAGCGACGAGTTCATATCCATGAAACGCACGTTCGTGTGTTTTTGTCTGTCACTCTCACTGTCTGTCTTGTCTGTCCGTCTGTTTGTCTGCCTTACCAACAATGATTACGAATGATTGTCAATCATTTGATAAAAATACGCAAACAACTACAACAGCAGTAACAGTGGCAGTAGCAGCAGCAACAACAACAACGCCAGAAGGAGTAACGCCACATGCATTATCAGTTAATTATGGTTAAATGACTAAATACAAAAGTAAAATATTTATTCAATGAATTTTTTCGAGGGCGAACACAATTTTAAAGTGTTCAAGCAAATCGGTGAATGTGAAAATGAAAATTTGTTCTTGAACAAAAATCAATAGAAACATGAGTCAAGAGAGACGTGTGGCAGCAGCAGTTATTTGGTAATTTGAGAGAAATGTAATTTCGATCAAAGAATGTGTATGATTTGATAAAGACGTTACATGTGCTCATTTTAAAACATTGTACAAAACAAAATCAATTACATTAAATATTTAAATACAAATTGTGTGGACAAATTGATTTGAATTATTTCTAAAATATAGCGCGCCTTCTGATTTACATATTTCCATGAAATTGTATTCCAAATTGCAAAATAGCATTTACACCTCCAAGCTTCTTTTGCTTTTTTCTGGTAATATTTTTTGCATCCACAACGGGTCACTTTTTGGTGTGGATTTTGGGCAGGCGGCATCAGTGGTCCATGTACTGAAAATTGGGTTGTTCGGATGAGTTCACACCCCTCATTATTTTACGAATTAAAGTCCAATAAAAATACTTATAATTCGCCAAAATGATAAAAACTATGAAAATGTTACTAGATTTCCATTTTTCCAAAAAATACCCGAATTCCCCAAGTGGGAAAAATGTGTTACAAAATTGGGGATTTTCTATTAAATGGGTCACCATGTTTTTCATTTTTATCTATTTTGATGAATTTTAAGTATTTTTATTGGACTTTAATTCGTAAAATAATGAGAGATGTGAAAATCTTGTTTGTAACACCCAAAAGGAAGCGAGATAGACCCATTGTTAAGTATACCGATCGACGTAGAATCACTTTCTGAGTCGATTTAGCAATGTCCGTCTGTCTGTCCATCTATTGTTGTAATCAAATTACAGGTCGCAATTATAGTCCGATCTTAACAAAAATTGGCACAAGTAAGTTTTGTGGATCAAGGACGAACGCTATTTAATTTGTGGCAAATCGGTTCAGATTTAAATATAGCCCCCATACAAATGTCGCTCCTGATTTGACATTTTCCGCTCTAGAAACCCCATATTATACTCGATTTTCTTTAAATTTGGCACAACATCTTATAATCCAACTAGAAATACCTATGCAAAAATTGGATAAGATCGGTTCAGATTTAGATGTAGCCCCCATACAAATGTCGCTCCCGATTTGACATTTTCCGCTCTAGAAACCCCATATTATACTAGATTTTCTTTAAATAATCCAACTAGAAACACGTATGCAGAAAGTGGGTAAGATCGGTTCAGATTTAGATACAGCCCAAATACAAATGTTGCTCCCAAATGTTTAACCGATTTTGGCCAAACTATACATAATATATTTCACCTATTTCGTTCCAGGTTTCAATATACCCCCATATAAATGTCCTTTCCGATTTAAGATTTTTTTCAAACAGATACATTTACAGGATACAAAAATCCTTCCCGTTTTCACTTTTTCGCTGAATTGGATTGTATTCGGATAGAAAGTGGAGTGTATCATAGAGTCGGCCCCGACCGACTTTAGCCTTTCCTTACTTGTATTTTTGCAACATTTTGGTATTTATAAAAACTTCAATAACTCAGTCAATTACCGACGGATTTTTTGTAGACAAAGTGGCGTTTTACTCCTTATTAAATATATTACTTAAATAAGTTTACGTGTGGTACGGTTACCAAACAAAATAATGGACAAAAACATTGCCTAAATTAAAAAATGGTTAAAAATTTGTTTAAAAAGTGTGTTTGCTGGACAAAAGTACACAGATTTCTTAAGTTTTCTGAATTGAGCTATATGTATATATATATGTATATATATGTATATATATGTATATATATCGAAAGGTCCAGGTTTCTAATTTTCAAATCCGGAGAGAAAGTTAAAATCGGCTGATAACCAACTATGTTACAGGCTTATAAGTGTACAATGGTATGAACAACCAATTTTTTACATGTAACTCAAGATTTTGGGGGTGTCTGGCAAATTTCAAATACAGATTCCTGTTCTACTCGACAATATCTACCAGAAAAATACTATCACTTTCCAGAGTTTTTGGACAGTGTTATTAAATGACAAAGTTCAACCTTTCCAATAAAACCAGAAATTTTAAAAAATAATCACTACTTTTGTAGCCGATTCTAATTTAAAGATTTAAATGTTAAAGGTATTCATGATGGCTACAAATATGGTGAATTATACATTAACATGGAAATAGTGTTTTGGGAACAGTCTTCAAAAATTTGGGAAAAAATTATTATTTTTTTTCGAAAAATGGAATTGTAGAAGTTATGATACTATTTGTAGACGCCAAAGATTTTTTAAAAATTAATTTTTTCATTTTTATTTAAATAATATGAATTTATTTTTATGATTTGTTTGTGTCAGCAAAAATCGATATTTTCCCCAAATTTTTGGACGTTTTTCCTAAACCACTGTTCCTATGTGAAAGTGTAATTCGCAAGATTTATAGACATCATAATTACATTTAATTGAACATATAAACATGCGCGATCGGACCAACATATCCAAAATGAGAGTACAAATATTAAAGATACCTACGACTAAAATTTTAATTTTAGTAAAAAATTAAAAAATATATCCACAAAAATTTTGTTGTGTTAATTTTATGAAACATCTTGCCTGAATACACACGAAATATATATTTTTTCGGCTTAGACACATAACAAAAATTATAAAAAAAATATTTTTTAAAATTTAATGTTTTTATATTAAAGTTTCTTTAAACCCCCCAAAACATTATAAGTCTACTACCTAGCAGCAAAATGTTATGAACATTTCTGATTTTCGATCCACCCTAGTGTCTACAATTTCATATTTTTGAATAACGGTAAATGCAGTTCTATTTCCCTTATTTAGAAGTACAAATCTGCAAATCTTTCTATAAAATCGGAGAACTTAATAAAAATTTCTGTTCCGTTTCACATGGAATTAGTCAAATATTTAAAGGTGTTTAATAAGAAGTGTTATATATTTACTATTACAACAATTATTTTGTTCATTTGATACTGATTTGTGTATTTTTCCCACACTAAATAAAATATTGATATGTTTTCTTAAGTCTAATATAACATTTCATTGAATACAGTAGCTGTATTGTGTTTACAATGCAATACAAATTCAAGAAAATGTGTCATTTCGGTTTAAAATATTTTAAATAACTTTTATATTTCACCAATAAATTGAAAACATTTCCCAATCTCCATATACCATTTCCTAGGAAAAATGCTTAAAAATACCATCACCGATTAAGTGCTGTAAGCCAAATACATAATAGAGAAATCCTTCTTTAATACAACAATATACATAGTAAAAAATCGATTTGGAAGGCAAATCATGCCAATCATAAGGCAAATATTGATTTTCAGTTAACGAAAACACTCAAAAAATCACATAAATTATTATATACACAGAATATACACATACACTCATGCATATTTACATACATAGTCATATGTATATACAAACTATTCATTCGAACAGAGAACATACAAACGTACATAAATAGAGAAAAGCAATTCTTTTCTGAACATGAGGGTCACGCGACCTTCACAGAAGTAGCGAAAATATAACAACAACAAAAAATACAACAAATCGACGATAAACCGTAACAGAAATGTTTTTAACAGCGAAAAGCAACAACAACAACAGTATCTGAAAGATACACACGCGGCTTAACTTACATAGCTTACACAGTAACATACATACTTGTTAGGGTGGCGCTCAGCGAAAGGGAAATGACAGTTCAGCAAATTCTTAGTGCTTACAATACACACAATCATGTTCTACACAAAAATTTAAGTTGTGTAAAATTATACTTCACTCATGATTAAATGTAATTGGATAAAAAAGTGAAATTTAAAGAGGAAGTCTCAAATGTTGATAAAATGAGTGGATGGGAATCTAACCTAAACTGATGTAACCCTTTTGGACGTCTCAGAGGCAAAATAATTATAATATTATTAATTATTTCATTATAATAGTTTTATAATGAAAATGTCATTATTTTGAAAGTAAAAATTAAGAAAATAAATATATAATATAAAAAAATTCCAAATATTTAATGATCGAGGACAGTGGTTTCAAAAAGATTTATTTTTCAAAGTTTTGAGCTACAAATTCTTTAACTTGTGTGCCATTTTGCCTCATGGCTCATAAAACTCCACACAGACGTAGGACACGAAATGATAACATTGAGCAACAACAAGAAATGGTTATGTAGATCAAACAAACTATATTTTTATTAAAGTTGTGACCCAATATACCAAAACTGCATTCTTACTGTCTTTTTTGGTTGCGTTTCCTTTTAAAAGGACATCGAAGTGGCAAAGAGTATGTCCCCATCCAGTAATTTTTACTGGATGGGGACATACTCCGTACCACCGTTATTACCTTATTATAACAATATGTTTATTAAATTAAGGAGGATAATATCTTTTAAATATATTTAAATTGCATGTGTATTAGTTTAGTTTTTTCCACGCTTTAAAAGGGCCATATGTATAAACTCAATACACTTTAACTTTTTAAGGGGGAAAACATGGTGCATGGAAGGACACTCTTCGTAACTTATACTTCCAATTACGCAGTTTTGGTATATTTGGTCATTTTTGGGATTTATTTTTCGGATTTTATGAGATTTTGGGTGGTTTCCCATCACTTTGAAATAACATGGATGATTTTTGCGCAATCATAGAAATGCTTTAATTTTTTCCCCAAATCTTGATTTAAATGAATCGTTTCAATAATGCAAGCTACAATCCTACAATATATGTATTGTAGGATTTTTAAGAGTATTTTGGATAAAATAGACGCAAATTTGTAATACAAAAAATAAGCCCAGTTAATTGCTGCCATTTGAAGTTTAAATATACAAAAGTATATTTTTCAATTTTTGCCAAAAGAGAAGCTGCAATGTAATGCTTATAGAAAGTAAACTGGTAAAAATAATATATATTTCGAAAAATGAGCTCTCGTAGATAAAGAATAATTCACACACGTTTCACTGTAATTTCCATACAAAAATATATAGGCAATTAATTTTTGAAACCAAAACTCAATTTCAGTAAGAAAAAGTAAGGAAAGGCTAAAGTCGGGCGGGGCCGACTATATGATACACTCCACTTTCTATCGGAATACAATTCAATTCAGTAAAAAAGTGAAAACGGGAAAAAATTTTCTACGTTTCCTAATCACAGGCTAATATGACCTGGTCAAATTTGTCAAATAGAGAAGAATATTTGTATCGGGGCATGGAATGTGATCGACTTACACAATATGTTCTTCTAGTTCAAGTGTAACGTGTTTCTGGAGGAACGAAATTTGTATGAGAGCTATATGTAAATCTGAACCGATGTGACCCATTTTCACCATGGGTGTTTCTAGTTGAAATATAAGATATTTTGCAAGATTTGATGAAAATCTGTTAAAATATGTGGTTTCTAGAGCAGAAAAAGTCAAATCGGGAACGAAATTTGAATGGGAGCTATATATAAATCTGAACCGATCTGACTTATTTTCACCATAGGTGTTCCTAGTTTAAATACAAGATGTTTTGCCAATTTTTAAGAAAATCTTTTAAAATAGTGGATTCTAGAGCTGAAAAATTCAAATTGGAAGCGAAATTTTTATGGGAGCTATATATAAAACTGAACCGATCTAACATATTTTTACCACAGGTATTTCTAGTTGAACTAAGTCTGGTGAAATATGTGGTATCTAGAGTGAAAAGAGTCAAATCGATTTTCTTTTCAAATTAAATAGCGTTCGTCCTTGTCCCGAAAAACTTCGTTGTGTAAAGTTTCGTTTGGTTCTGGCTACAATTGCGAACTGTATCGTGATTAAAAAAATAGATAGACAGACGGACAGTGCTAAATCGACTCAGTGATTCTAAGCCGGAATGTATACTCCGAATTTCATGACCGAATTTCGGTTATTTGATTGGTACTATTTTTATCCTCTTTTATCATTTTAACCCCAAAAAGTAGGAATTGCGAAAAATCTGTTTATTTTAAGCGTCTACGCAATCAGAGGAATGTCTACACCGAATTTCATTATTCTAGGTGTAGCCGTTTGGTTGGTACCATTTGTATCCCTCCGTACCCATTGTATCCCTTGGAAAAAACTTTTATTTTTCATGTCTACGTAGTCAAAGGAATGCATACTCCGAATTTCATGACTCTAGCTGCCGTCATTTGATTGTTACTATTTTTATTCCTTTTTTCATTTTAACCCCAAAAAATACGAATTTTGAAAAATCCGTGTATTTTACTTGTCTATGAAATCAGAGGAATGTTTACGCCGAATTTCATTATTCTAGGTACAACCGTTTGGTTGGTACCATTTTTATCCCTCTATTCCCATTTTACCCCTTAAAAGTACGAATTTGAAAAAATGCTTTTATATTATGTATCTACTCAATTAGAGGAATGTACTCGCCGAATTTCGTGTTTCTAGCTGTTGTCGTTTAATATGTACCATTTTTATCCCTTTTTACAAATAAGAATCACTTTATGGTGCACGTTTTTGCTATAAGGGGAATGCGCATAATAAATATCAAGCAAATATAAACAGACATATACAAAAAAACATGCTTAAATACGCTAAAATATTAGGAATTATTATGGGTATTTTTAGTCCTTGTGAGGCAAAAATTCTTTGGGCCGATTTCGCCCCATTTCAATCCCAACCGATCTACGACTATAACACGCATCTATGGAAAATTTAAACGTTCTAGCTCCTTTCGTTTAGATGCTAGCGTGCTTTCAACATGGGTAGATCGTCTTAGAATTTTATGACGATCAAGAATATATATACTTTATAGGGTCTCAGGTTGATATTTCAAGGTGTTACAAACGGAATCACAAAGTTAGTATACCCCCATCCTGGTGGTGGAGGGTATAAGAAAAACATGGAAATAGAAAAACTATTGAAAATTATATTGAAAAGCTAACATTTTTTTTAACACGAAAACCCGTTTTACAAATTGGATAATGGAATGTTCTGTTTTATTTTATAATAGCTGGCATCTAAATATAGAAGTTATTATTTTAGTGCAATTATGTTTATAACTATTGTAGAATAAATACAAGGAGCTGAGTCAAAAAAGTTATGACACTATTTACTATTAATATTTTTTACATGAATATAATTTTTGTAAAAATGTAGATGACAAATGATACAATCTTTTTTAAATAAACGTATGTCGAATATAATTTATTTTTGATCCACCCTAGTGTCTACACTTTCATATTTTTGAAAATCGGGAAACGCTGGTTTATTTGCAATATAGAATGGAACATATCTAGACATCATACATATTTGCCATCAAAATCGAAGAGAAGAGCTAACATTTGCGTGATCGCATGGAATTACTCACGTGTAAAATATTTTCTAAGAGGAATATTTCATCGGATTTTCAGAAAAATCGGAGTTTTGGGAATTTTGTTTCTACGTTGCAACATAGACCATAATAAAATCGTTAAACGGTTAAGAAAGCGTCTGGCATTATACATTCAATGACAATTGAAATCATGTAGGGTTGATATGATAATAATACGATACTTATATTGTGGTAAAAAGTGGAGATTACAAGAAAGTCAGTGCCATCCAACTTTTGCTTTTCCTTACATTTTTACTTCAAATAAAAAATAGTCGCCAACAACAAAATAATGTAGTAAAATAATACCAATATTTCGATATTTCAATTTAAACCAACTTCAGGGTTATATTTGTGAAAACTTATCTAAAGTCCGAGATTTTTTATTGATTAAAAAGTAACTTTTAATTTACGTTTATATCTTCGACCCGATTTATACAGTACTCTTTTTTCTCCCGAGGTAAGCAAAATTGGACCAAAACAAAATTTCTATGGCTGCGTGATATATCATGAATCAAGGTTTTACAGAACAGAAATTGTAGAATTCTTTCAGAAATAAAGCGTTATCCAAATACTGTGCGATGCTTGCACTTGCAGTCTAATTGAAATATATTGCTGTACAGTTCGTTATTTTTTTATTGAAACAAAATAGTAGATTTTATCTAAACTTTTCGCAAAATTACAACTAAGGCCCACCCTAATACATATATTCTATATACAAGTATGTTTATGTAAATAAGGTAAATGAACTGTTAACACATATACATACCATTATTTTCTCCTTTTGTGTGTGTTTTGGTGTGTCTTGGTATAGGTGTTGGTGTTGCCGTATACAACGGGGGTGTAGCAGTTTCCTTTTCGTGTGTTCAGCACAAGACCTTTGCTCTGTTCGAAATGTCGATTATATTTTCCCGCATGTAATCGGGTTGAATTTGGGCTTTTCGTGGTGTAGCTTCGTTAACTTGTTTTCACATTTTTCACTGGGGGTTTTCCATCATCGATTTCATGTAGAAAAATTCATTCATTCATTCGTTTAATTTTAGAATTTTCAATTTGTTTGATTATTTTTTAAATTTATTTTTCCTGAAATGGAATGGAATTTGTGGCTACATTAATACGGGGAACAAAAAACATTCACATGCGAGGCGGACACACGTGTTTGAAATTGAATTAAGCAAAAAATAATGAATTCAATTATGTGTGTGTATGTGCATCGATTAAAAACGCTTGGGATGTGATGTGAGCGGGACGTTTTCGCTTTTCATTGTTCGGGCTGGATGGTCACCGCATACCGCCGATCAATATAACAAATCGTATTTCTTATAAACGTTTGCACTTTAAAATTTAATTTTTCACATTTCTGCTAATGATGTGGTTGTGGCGTGAAACAAACAAAATCAATGAGATTAACTTTTTTGGGATGTTCTATTTAATTAATATTTATCGTATAATTCGAATTTGGTATATTTTGTTAGCGTGTAGCAATTTTATGGAGGGATTATCTTGGCTTAGATTAATTTTCGATCAAACGATAATCTTGTTGACATTTAAAGAATCAGTTGCCAAAATCAGTGATGAATAAAAAAGGGCATGATGCTATAGTTATATAAAAAAATAAATTAAAAATGGACAAGAATATTTAATCAGTTTAAGATAATTAGAATATTTGCTGGATTTTTTTTGTAGAGTTATAAACCTTTCAAATATGGTATAGAACATTATTCCAATTGCGAAATATTTAAAATTTTGGTGGAAATTCAAATGCAAATAAAATTTTAAGATTTGTTTCCAAAGACATGTGTAAAATATTTTTAAAGAAGAATATTTCAGTTTTTAACCGATTTTCCATTACATATTTCGTTTTGCTCCGGCTGATAGTATAGTGTTGCTAAATATATTTTTGATTCTAGAATCTAATTCACTTTTATTTTACTATTACAAACAACACACAAAGATATAATAGCCCATCTGTACAGTATTTGCTATTTCTTAAGTTAGCGGCAGTCAAATTGTATATTAGGCTCCCTTTAGTCGCGCCATATTGACTCGTTAGAGAAAATCTCCATTTATACTTGTTGAGTCATATCAATACATACACCATCTACGAAATATGTACATATAAAGGGTCGAATTTATTTTTATTTAAACCATGAAAAGGGAATTCGTGAGAGTTAAGGGTAGAGTGAAGGAAGTATGTTTTCCGCAATCTGATGTAATAAAAACAAGAATGGAAGGTTAAAGTCGGGCGTGGCCGACTATATGATACCCTACACTTAGTCATTATACCCTGTGGTGTAGGGTCTACAAAGGTCGTTACATTTGCTCCAGGTCATATACGATACAGCTATAAGAAGAGAATACGCTACAAATTTAATACTTCTATCTGTATTTGTAAGAAAATTTTAACACAAACTTTGAATGGGAGCTATATATAGATCTGAACCGATCTGACCCATTTTAGCATATGTTTTCTAGTTAAAATATGTATAAGACGCTTTGATGAAAATCTGTTAAATATGTTGTTTTTAGAGCGGATATAATCAAGAATTGAAGCTATATACAAATCTGATCGATGTGGCCCACATTCGCCACAGATGTCTTTAGTTGAAATATAAGCTGTTTTGCCAAATTTGAAGAAAATCTGCCAAAATTTGTGGTTTCTAGAGCGGAAAGAGTCAAATCGGAGGTGACATTTGTATGGGAGCTATATATAAATCTGAACCGATCTGTGCTATTGTTATCAGAGCTGTTTTTAGTTGAAATATAAGCTGTTTTGCCAAATTTGAAGATAATCTGTCAAAGTTTGTGGTTTCTAGAGCGGAAAGAGTCAAATCGGAGGAGACATTTGTATGGGAGCTATATATAAATCTGAACCGATTTGACCTATTTTTACCAAAGCTGTTTTAAGTTGAAATATATAGCGTCTTGCCAAATTGGAAGAAAATCTGTTGAAATATGTGGTTTATAGAACGGAAAAATTATAATCGGAAGCAAAATTTGTATCGGAGCTACATCTAAATCTGAACCGATTTGCTTCAAATTAAATAGCGTTCGTCCTTATCCCATAAAACTTCGTTGTGCAAAGTTTCATTTAGTTCTAACAACAATTGCGACCTGGACTTTGATTACAAGAATAGATGGACAGAAAGACGGACGGACGGACATCGCTAAATCGACTCAAAAAGTGATTCGAAATCGATCGGTATAATAAACGATGGGTATATCTCATTTCTTTTGGGCGTTACAAATAAATGCACAAAGTCATAAATACAAAATTTATAACTACTGAAATTTAAAATAATTGCCAAAATCATTTTTGTTTTCACGAAAGGGCTCGCTTTTAAATATTCTGACAAAACTTGGAGCTTTAATAAGGCACTTAGAAAGCAATAATAATCACATATAATATATATTAATAATTCAAGTCTTTATAAATTTGTTCATATATATATGACAAAAATTATAATTACATCGTATCCAAAACGCTTATTCGAATATTGGTATTTCAATTATACTAGATTATAAACATTTCGTCGAGGTGCTAAGTATAAAATTTTCTGATATATTTTGGCTTTCAAACTAGAAAACGATATTAATTTTTTACGGATATATTTTTTAAATTCTTACTAAAATTCCAATGTTCGTCAAAGTTACCTTTAATATTGGCACTCTCATTTTGCAGAGATAAGTCCGATCACACGCGCTAATATGTTCAATTAAAGGTTAATTATGATAGCTGCAAATGTTGCGACTTTCACTTTACCATAAAATAGTGGTCTTTGACTTCAAAAAAAATAAAAAAATATATTTTTTTACTGGAAAAAAAGAAACCTTAAAAATAAAACAAAAATAATTCTGTTTTACTTTTTAATAGCTAAAATTCATTTATCGATTAATGTTGCAGTTATAAAACTTTTTGTGGACGCATAAGAATTTAAAAACAAAATCAAGTTTTTTTTTCAAATTAGCTATTAAAAATTTGTTTTTACGATTTTTATGGGCGGTGAACACAGCAATTTTATGTTTCTATTTTTTTTTGCATCAATCGACATCAAAAGTCGACTAAATTGTTGCACATTCCACTGTCACTTTCCCTTTCGAGTATTCATTTCAATTCTTCAAGGTTGAAATGGTGGTTATTTATGCATTTAGTCACTCGACCTTTTTTGAGGATGGAAATTTAGAGAAAATTGCGTTCTTATCGGTTTCATTATTCCTCATTATTTTCACTAAACAACAGGTCCATGAAATTACTCTTGTGAGAACGTATTATTGATTTAACCCAGATATGGCAATTAATTGTTCTTAACACACACACACGCATACTCGCACAAAGAAAAACAGGTTGAAAGAAGGTAGATTTCACAAATTCGTTGCGGAACAAAACACAGCCCAGCCAGTAACACTTTTAGTCGTTGTCTTTTGTCTCGAAAAGAAATGTTTTTACTTTTCCTTGTGAAAAAAAAAACAAAAACTTATTTTGTTGTATTCATTATCGAACCGTTTACGAAAAGAAATAAAGAAGAAGAAAAAACACAAAAACGTGTGTTATTTAATTATTAAATGCCGCTTTATTACAAAACAGAGCAACCACAACAACAACAATCACAACATCATCTTTGTCCATCCATACAACCATCCATACTCCCCAACCATTCGGTAGTTCGTTCGAATGCACGAACCGCCACCACAACCCAGCTCTGCAGCAGCGCAGCTGTATTAACAAACATCGCTCAGCAGCGGACGATACACGTTGTGCTGTGTTGTGTGTAGAAAACGAGAGAAAAAAGAAAGAAAACATCCGCAAAACATCAAAACGAAACAGATGATAATCAACAAATTGACGATGGTGATGATGATGTTGTGATGTGTTGTGATGTTGGCGTTGTAGGCGAAGGAAGCACAAAAAGTATCTGCAGAATGCAACAATTGCAAATGGGAAAAAGGAAAGGCAAAAGCAAAGAACACACTACTCTAGTGACGGTGACTGTGGCGGCGGCAGTCTCGTGTGCACACGAACCCGAATTTGAAAACAAACACACACATACGCTCGCACACTCATGACTAAAAATCAAAACAAAACAAAGTCAGGCCGCGACGACATCGAGATACAATGAACAAAAACAAGCTCTGATATGTTTGAGAAGAACACCAGCCAGCAACCCTATACACGACTCTTACAACACTCCATTGTTGGATGCAACAATACACAACCATTCATCCCATCCAGCAACGACGAAACGGGAAATTGACAAAAGCAAAACAAAACAAAAATTCACAGAACAGCAACAACAGCAGCAGAAAACGAAAGGGAAAACCCAATACAACACAACCGAAACAAAATACAAAATCACCAAAATCACACACAACAACAACAACAAAAGGAAAAAACAAAAACGAGAATTTGTTCCCAAGTGGTCATCATCCATATATGCTACTTGCCACCAGCCACACACATTTGAACGCTTGACTTTGCCATAAATGACCGAATACCAGCAAATCTCAAAGATTTTGTTTTGTTTTGGTTTGTTTGTTTTCTTTTTTCACATACATAATTTTCACTTAATTATACTCCATGTATTTCATAATTTGCGGCCGACTAGGTATTTTCCAAACACACACTTGTTTCTTTAATTTTTATTTATTTTTTCCTTAATTAATCACCTTTTATATTACATATGTATTTTGTATATTTATTAAGAAATTCATTTGCTTTGATTTCCTTTTTGGAAATTTTATTTTTTTAATTCACTGTTTTATTTATTATTATTTAAAACAAAATAAAACATCAAAACACACACACACTTAAAAATATACGCCCGAACGAACGCACACACACGTTCAGACATTCAGCCAGACAAAAAGATGAGATTCTCTTTCTAGATCCGACCGAGCGACCGACGACCCGTTCACTTTTATTTTAATGCGCTTTAAAATGTGTTTTAACACGCACGTTCAAATCAAAACTAAATCTTGTTGTTTGTAACCTGCTTAGTTTGGTTTGTTTTTGTTTCCATTTGTGTTTTTTCTCGTCTTTCGATTTCATTCTGCCTTTTGTTGTTGGTTCGCCATCGTGTTCGGTGGTGGTGTTGTGTCGTCGTCGGTCGGTCGACAGCCAACAACCACCAACACACACGCTTCACAGGCAACAACAACTTCATAATCATCTTCTCCATCGTGCTCGGTTGTATCATGCAACACACAACCTGTTCGATAACGAACATAACACAACATGTGTTGAGGGGGGACAAGCCCAACACAACGCATCCAGTTGGGTTTGTTTATGGGGGAAAAACCAATATGAACTGGAACAATCCAACCAGTTTAGGTTGCAGCGTTTGCAGGCCGCCGGTTATGAAACACTGGCGAACGGAAATCTAATAGGAATTCAAATGGAAATTGATCACATTTTGATCAAATCGTGTGGAAATACTGGGGGCCTATTAATTAGTAAATTGTAAACCAGTAAAAAGGGTATTAAGTACGGCCAAATACAATAGTGTATTACACTGTATTACCAAAAGATTACGACTTAACGTAGGGTTGTAGTATGTACTACACACTGACTAAAATGTTTCCATCTACATTCGTTTGGTACAATTTCGTTCACTTTGACCCACAAAGTACGAATATGGAAAATTACCCCGGACTTGCTTTCTTCGTTATGATGTCAGCTATTAGAAAAAGAAAAATATATATTTTAATTTCTGGGTTTAATGGGTTATTATGCCAGATAACCACATATTAAAATCTAAAAATTTGGGGGAGGCAGAGTCGGTTTTTTGCCCACATTTTTGATAAAAATTCGTGTCTTTTT
Organism: Polietes domitor; assembly: GCA_947397865.1. Taxonomy (NCBI): domain Eukaryota; kingdom Metazoa; phylum Arthropoda; class Insecta; order Diptera; family Muscidae; genus Polietes; species Polietes domitor. The sequence goes on from OX377620.1 coordinate 53,769,869, forward strand.
AGACAGCTGTCATAATTTTCCAAATGAAAATAATGTTTGAAATTTGCAGATGATATCTAAAGGAGGAAGCAAGCGTTTCGAAAGATTGTCACACTTAATGGCCCATAACCTCATTTTGTAACTTTTTTAATTTGTATATGTTTAAAATACAAGTTTTTTCCTAAGTTTTATAATAACCGCACAAAGAAAATGTTCTAGGCATAAGCCTAGATTTTTTTTGGTCTGTCTGTTGTATTCCTAAAAAAAATATATTTTTTAAAAACACTCAAAAAAAACTCATTACCATATGAGTCATTCCATGTCAAGCGGTACGGTTTTTGTCCTCGATAGCTGCGATTGTTTTGAAAGTTTTTTTTCACGAGTTATGACCAATTTAACAGTGCACTATGGTCCCAAATCCATATTTTTGGCAGAAATTCAAAAAAATTAAATTGAAAATTGTTAAATGTGTAAATATTTTCTTAATGGCAACACTCCAAGCAATCAAGAAAATGTATTGAAGGAAATTAGGTGGCAACACTGCAAGCCTGGGAGGCATTTAAAGTTTGCCGTTGAAATAAATTGGATTAATTCGGGTCTAAAGCAGTTATACAAAATACTTAAAATTAAGGCGTAAAAAGAAAATAATGAAATGATTATATTATTGAAATTGAAGGCCGGCCTCAGTAGTTGAAAAATTATATTTAAGATTTTGTGATTACTGTAGCCTTGTCAGTTTTCTTACGTGTTGTAATTTTGTGATTCGTAGAGAGCATAACATATAAATGTCGTGGAACAAAAGTTTTATGCAGGACTCAACTTGGCTCAAAGTGTAAATGTGAAAGTGTTCGTCTGAGTGTGTAGTTTATGGTTAAATTAATATCTCGTCAGCATTTTTCCGCAAACTCCTACAATTGTCATTTTATTTTAGCACAATTTCGATTAGCCATAGTACACATATTTGATCATATCTCTGAATCAGATTTGTGTATGAGACCCATCAACATCTCATTTTAAAGGTGTTGCAAGTACCTTGAAAATGGTATATAACGTCATTCACTTTTCTGTACACATGTAGACATTTTATATTATTTCCTGAAATAATTATTTAAATTGCAGTGTCAAGTAGAATATTTGTATGCTATATTTTGCATTTGTAATAATGTTCAGAAAAACATTGTTCGTCGAAGCTATTTTAAGCTAACATAAAATGTTGTTTTTGATCACCCTGTACTAATACAGGGTGATAATTATGTTGGTTATATATTGAGTTTATATGGGAGATTTTGTAAAAAAAAATATAGAAAAAAATCGTAAAAAATAGAAGCCATCATCTCACCACTTTCAAGCTTACACAGTTGCTAAAAAATAGACCTAAGCACACTACTTAAGAATTTCAACAAAATGGATTAGTGTAATCATTTCGAAAACCAAAATAAAAGAATTAAAATTGCGAAAACTTTAAAAATTATAGCCCTGTTATAACAAACCTCCTCAGTATTTAAAAAGTAATTGAAATTACCTTCAAAACAAGGTATAACACATTAAAATCGGTAAAGTATTTCAGGAGTTAAAGGCGATTGAATGAACACATCTTTTGCAAAAAGTAGTACGTTTTTCACTGTTAAATTGGTCATAACTCGTGAAAAAAATTCAAAATGTATTCCAAAAATAAGTATACAACATTTTTATGAGAAGAACTAGCAGTACCCGCTGCTTCGCACGCGAAAAAGCCAGTTATTTGTTAATTTTATCTGTCTTAGTTTTTGGAAAGTATTTATTTTATATTCTTTTGGTGGATATAGATAAATCTAAAATAGTAATTTGGAAATCTCCTATTAGCTAGCACTCACACACGATGTCTACGTTGTCAGAGAAATTTAAACACTAAACTTCACGACAATAGCTGAAATATTTTAGTTGGTACTATTATTATCCAGCTCATTGTTTATAAGTACAAACTTAGAAAAATTCGTTTAGATTTGCGCTTCTCGTTGTCAGTGGAACTTACACACCACATTTCACGACTATAGCTCCAATACTTTAGTTGGTACTACTTTTATCCCTTGTTGCTCACCCCCTATAAGAAAATTTCAAAAAATCCATTTAGATTGCGATTTACAAACAGTTTACACTCCAAATCTCCCGACTATAGCTGCAATTCTTAAATTGGAACCCTTTTTGTCCCGCCTACCTCCTAAAAAGTACAAATTTCGAACAATTCAATTATACTGCGCTTCTACATGGTCAGAGGAATTTACATACCAAATTTCACGATTCTAGCTGTAATAATTTAGTTGGTACCATTTTTATCCCTCTCGCCCCCTAAAAATACAAATTTCGAAAAAATCTATTTTACTTCATTTCTATATGTTCAGAGGAATTTACATTAGTTGGTACAATTTTTATCCCTTTTTGTCCCGCTTGCCCCTTAAAAGTAAAAATTTCGAAAAGTCCAATTTTACTTCGTTTCTATATGGTCGGAGGAATTTACATACCAAATTTCACGATTCTAGCTGTAATACTTTAGTTGGTACCATTTTTATCCCTTTTTGTCCCGCTCTCCCTTAAAAGTACAAATTTCGAAAAATCCAATTTTACTTCGTTTCTATATGGTCAGAGGAATTTGCATACAAAATTTCACGTTTCTAGCTGTAATACTTTAGTTGGTACCATTTTTATGCCTTTTTGTCCCGCTCGTCCCTTAAAAGTACAAATTTCGAAAAATCCAATTTTACTTCGTTTCTATATGGTCAGAGGAATTTACATACCAAATTTCACGATTCTAGCTGTAATACTTTAGTTGGTTCCATTTTTATCCCTTTTTTGTCCCGCTCGTCCCTTAAAAGTACAAATTTCGAAAAATCCAATTTTACTTCGTTTCTATATGGTCAGAGGAATTTACATACCAAATTTCACGATTCTAGCTGTAATACTTTAGTTGGTTCCATTTTTATCCCTTTTTGCCCCGCTCGTCCCTTAAAAGTACAAATTTCGAAAAACCCAATTTTACTTCGTTTCTATATGGTTAGAGGAATTTACATACCAAATTTCACGTTTCTAGCTGTAATACTTTAGTTGGTACCATTTTTATCCCTTTAATAGTACAAATTTCGAAAAATCCAATTTTACTTCGTTTCTATATGGTTAGAGGAATTTACATACCAAATTTCACGTTTCTAGCTGTAATACTTTAGTTGGTACCATTTTTATCCCTTTTTTGTCCCGCTCGTCCCTTAAAAGTACAAATTTCGAAAAATCCAATTTTACTTCGTTTCTATATGGTCAGAGGAATTTTTATACCAAATTTCACGATTCTAACTGTAATACTTTAGTTGGTACCATTTTTATCCCTTTTTGCCCCGCTCGTCCCTTAAAAGTACAAATTTCGAAAAATCCAACTTTAATTCGTTTCTATATGGTCAAAGGAATTTACATACCAAATTTCACGTTTCTAGCTGTAATACTTTAGTTGGTACCATTTTTATCCCTTTAATAGTACAAATTTCGAAAAATCCAATTTTACTTCGTTTCTATATGGTCAGAGGAATTTACATACCAAATTTCACGTTTCTAGCTGTAATACTTTAGTTGGTACCATTTTTATCCCTTTTTGTCCCGCTCGTCCCTTAAAAGTACAAATTTCGAAAAATCTAATTTTACTTCGTTTCTATATGGTCAGAGGAATTTACATACCAAATTTCACGTTTCTAGCTGTAATACTTTAGTTGGTACAATTTTTATCGCTTTCTGTCCCGCTTGCCCCTTAAAAGTAAAAATTTCGAAAAGTCCAATTTTACTTCGTTTCTATATGGTCGGAGGAATTTACATACCAAATTTCACGATTCTAGCTGTAATACTTTAGTTGGTACCATTTTTATCCCTTTTTGTCCCGCTCTCCCCTTAAAAGTACAAATTTCGAAAAATCCAATTTTACTTCGATTCTATATCGTCAGAGGAATTTACATACCAAATTTCACGATTCTAGCTGTAATACTTTAGTTGGTACCATTTTTATCCCTTTTTGTCCCGCTCGTCCCTTAAAAGTACAAATTTCGAAAAATCCAATTTTACTTCGTTTCTATATCGTCAGAGGAATTTACATACCAATTTTCACGATTCTAGCTGTAATACTTTAGTTGGTACCATTTTTATCCCTTTTTGTCCCGCTCGCCCCTTAAAAGTACAAATTTCGAAAAATCCAATTTTACTTCGTTTCTATATGGTCAGAGGAATTTACATACCAAATTTCACGATTCTAGCTGTAATACTTTAGTTGGTACCATTTTTATCCCTTTTTGTCCCGCTCGGCCCTTAAAAGTACAAATTTCGAAAAATCCAATTTTACTTCGTTTCTATATGGTCAGAGGAATTTACATACCAAATTTCACGATTCTAGCTGTAATACTTTAGTTGGTACCATTTTTATCCCTTTTTGTCCCGCTCGGCCCTTAAAAGTACAAATTTCGAAAAATCCCTATTTGTAGCTCGTCTGCATGGTCATTGCAAGGAACTCACCGAATTTCATGTTTATAGCTACTGCCGTTTAGTCAGGACGAAGGTTCGATGTTTATCCCTTTTTGGGCCATTTTATCCCCTAAAAGTACGAATTTCGTAAAACCCTTTCTTAGTCGACGTCTACGTCATATTTGGGAACTACCCTGAAAATTTCATGACCCTGGCTTCAGCCGTTTGGCCTGGGGGCTGGTCAATGATAAGTCAGTCAGTCAGTCAGTCAGTCAGTCAGTCAGTAACGCAACTCTTTTATATATATAGATAAATACACAAACTTTCAAAATAATCGCAGCTATCGAGGTCAAAAACCGTACCGCTTGACATGGAATGACTTATATACACATATCATATCGTAAACAAGTAAATGAGCAGTTGTTTCCATAGTATTACTTATCTTATCGGTCTTATTGATTAAAAAGTATATTTGATGCAAATTGCAATACAGTGCGATATATGCAAATCCTCGAGTAACGCAAGACGGGTCTTATAATTCTAAAACGAGTCAGGCTCAGTTTCAAATTTAAAAAACCTTTAGATAAATATTTACCAAAATATTTTTGGAAAACTTTCTCATGTACAGGGTGGCTGATGAATGACACTACATTAAGAAACTAAAATAACTGTTTTGTTTAATTCATGTAAATTACTTTTTCTTTGTTCATTTGACAACCGATACATTTTTATTAAACCTTTTTAATGGGTTTAAAAGTAAAAGAATTTAAATGACATGACGATAGCCGGTGACGTATGTGCAAAATTCATTATTCATTACATCCTGCAGAGTTGCAGTAAGAATTGTCTCAATTGTTGTTCGAATGCATTGCTTTAAATCATCCATTTTTTTGATTTGGTTTGTAAACTTCCAGATGAAATAACCCCACAAGAAAAAGACAGGTGCAGTGAGGTCACGAGACTTTGGGGGCCAACGAAATGTCGAGTGTCCAGAAATCACCTTCTTGGGGAACTTTCGCAGCAATTCTTTCTCATAGCAGGACCTGGCTATGTGACAAAGTCGCATCATCCTGTTGAAACCACACAGTGTTGAAAGGGATTCACTTTCGATGCAGTTCTGCAAAGAATAAGTCCTTTAACAACAGCATTAAGTAGCATGGTAGCAGTATTCATCAGCCACCCTGTACACTTATTTTACTTTTGTATAGCTAAATTCATTCACCCTATTTTCATTTGCAACTGTCTGAAATAGAAATTTCTACTAGAAATCTGAACCCTTAACCTGTGGAACTTGTTTGACTACCTCGGTTGTTGCAACTACCCCAATTTCTATTAGTTGCTGTAATCGAGGTCGCACTGTATTTGTTTATTATTATAAACAATATATCCCACATATGCTTATTGTTTTCAATAAATTAAATAATTTAATTAATAATTTTAATTTAATTGTGTGTTTCCCGCTTAGCAATTGTTAAGGAAAGACTAAAGTCGGTCGGGGCCGACTCCACTTTCTATCCGAATACAATCCAACTCCGTAATAAAGTGAAAACGGGAAGAATTTCTGTATGTTTCCTAATCATAGGCTAATATGACCTGGTCCGATTTGTCAAATCGATAAGAATATTTGTATCGGGGCTATATCCAAACATGAAAAAATGTGACTAAATTCGATGGAAATTCGTGGTTTCTGGGGCGGAAAAAGTCAAATCGGTAGAGAAATTTGTATAAGATATTTCGCCTAATAAGAGGATTTGTTAAAATATGTGGTTTCTAGAGCAGAAAAAGTTAAATCGGGAGCGAAATTTTAATGGGAGTTATATATAAATCTGAACCGATCTGACCTATTTTCACCATGGTTGCTTCTAGTTTAAATATAAGATGTTTTGGCACATCTGAAGACAATCTGATACAGTATGTGGTTTCTAGAGCGGAAAAAGTCAAATCGGGAGCGAAATTTTTATGGGAGCTGTATATAAATCTAAACCGATCTACCACATTTTTACCACAGGCGTTTCTAGTTGAAATATAAAATGTTTTTCCAATTTTGAAGAAAATCTGTTTTAATATGTGGTATCTAGAGTGAAAACAGTCAAATCGGGAGTGAGATTCGTATGGGGACTATATCTAAATCTGAACCGATACCGACTACTACGTTGTGCAAAGTTTCATTTGGTTCTGTGTACACAGACGGACATTGATAAATCGATTCAAAAAGTGATTCTAAGTCGATTAACTATGGGTCTATCTCCCTTCCTATTGGGTGTTACAAACAAATGCACAAAGACATAATACTCTGGTGGAGTGTATAAAAATGGAATGATACACGCTTCAACAACACATTGAAATTATTAAAATTCATGAATGAAAATGATCCGGAATTCCAACGAAAAATCATCTTGACTGATGAGGCCATTTCCACCTCGGTGGCTACGTCAACAAGCAAAATTGTCGCATCTAGGGCTCGGAAAACCCAAGAGTTATTGTTGAGAAGCCTCTCCATCCTGCGGTTTATGGTCCGGCGGGATCATTGGACCTTACTTTTTCGAAAATGAGGTTGGATCGACAGTTACGGTGAATGGATTGCGCTATCGAGAGATGATTAATGATTTTTTATGGTCGGAGTTGGATGGTATTGATCTGGACAACGTTTACTTTCAACAAGACGGCGCTACGTGCCACACAACCAACGAAACCATTGCTCTTTTACGGGAAAAGTTTCCGGACCGTGTTATATCTCGAAGAGGTGATCACAATTGGCCACCGAAATCCTGTGTTTTAACACCTTGCGACTTCTTCCTTTGGGGCCACGTGAAAGATAAGGTCTACGCCAACAGCCCAGCGTCGATTCAAGACTTAAAAGAATTCGTGAGGCTATCGAGGACATAGGGCAGCCACTTTGCGATTTGGTTATGGGAAATTTCATGAAAATGATATGGTCCTGTAAGCGTGGTCGTGGTGGCCATTTGGCTGATGTTGTTTTTCATTATTAACGGCATACCTTCCTCTTTATTATGAAATAAACATCCGATGATTTATCTAAAAAAATGACATTTTTCTCTGAATACCAAAATAACACCTCTTGTTGGAAAACCCTGTATATGTACTTTCATTTTGTTTTGTTAGAGTGTTAAGAACAGAGGTCAGGAACAGTCTCCTAAAAATTGAGAACATTTATTTGTGTTTTTAGAAAAACAAAATCATTTTTCGCTGGCACGAAAAAAACTAAATAAAATAGAAAATTGGAAAAAAAATCTTATTATTTAATAGCTAAGATCTATGGATAAATAAAGAAGTTATGACCCTCATTGTAAACGCAAAGGATTTTTTTAATAGAATCATGTTTTTGTAATGTTCGGTTAAATAGCGCGAACACACGCTTTACAAATACAAATACAAATAACAGAATATTGATTTTTTTATAATAGCTAACATATTAAGGGAGAAAACAAAGCTTATTTGAAGAAAATCTATGGGAAAATGTGGAGTTAAAGCCCTTATTATAACCTTATCTGTTTCGTTGTTCCCATTGGTGACGATATAAAATTTATTGCTATAAACTGATGGGTGAATGAATGAATTGTTTTGAAACTAAATGAAATCTAAATTGACTTGATATCATTTTACAGTACACCGACGATATGTAAAATTTACTGAAACAAAAAACAAATAAGAAAAGGCTAAAGTCGGACGGAGCCGACTATATGATACACTCCACTTTGTACCCCATTGCAAGTCAATTCGGTAAAAAAGTGAAATCGGGATGGACTTTTGTATGAATCCATTGTGACCCACTCTCTTAATGTATGTTTTAAGGTAAAATATAACGCATTTTGCCAAATTATTTAAAAGTATTCTGCAAATGTATCTGTTTGACAAAAAAAATTTAAATCAGAAAGGACATTTCTGAACCGATCTTACCCGCTTTAACCAAAAGTGATTTTAGTGGGATTATAAGAGGTTGTGCAAATTTATAGAAAACTAGGTGGTTCCTAGAGCGGAAAAAGTCAAATAAGGAGAAACATTTGTATGGGGGCTATATCTAAATCAGAACCAATCTAACCCACTTTCACCACAGATGTATCTAGTAAAAATATGAGTTGTTTTGTAAATATGGCTTCTAGAGCGGAAAAAGTCAAATGGAGGAAGACATTTGGGAGCTATATAAAGAGTGATTTTTTTGAGGTTAGGATTTTCATGCATTAGTATTTGACAGATCACGTGGGATTTCAGACATGGTGTCAAAGAGAAAGATGCTCAGTATGCTTTGACATTTCATCATGAATAGACTTACTAACGAGCAACGCTTGCAAATCATTGAATTTTATTATCAAAATGCGTGCTCTGTTAAGAAAGTTCATCGCACGCTTCCATTTTATGGTCAGTTTAATCGACCCACTGAAGCGGCTATTCGGGCTATTGTGACTAAATTTCGCACCAAATTTACATTGTTGGACATTAAACCACCAAGACGCTTACGTAGAGTACGAACTGAAGAAAATATCGCAGCTATATCGGCCAATGTTAATGATGACCATCAATTATCGATTCGTCGCCGTTCGCAGCAATTGGGCCTCTGTTACTCAAAAACGTGGAAATGCCAAAATTGGACTAAGCGGATGGACCACTTGAGGCGCAGCCGCGGTCAACATTTAAATGAAATTATCTTCAAAAAGAAAATGTCATGGACCAATCTAACGTTTCAAATAAAGAACCGATGAGATTTTGCAAATTTTATGCGTTTTTTTTTAAAAAAAAGTTATCAAGTCTTAAAAAATCACCCTTTATAAATCTGAACCGACTTGACTGATTTTCGCCAGAGATGTTTCTAGTTCAAATATAAAGTGTTGTGCCAAGTGAAGAAAATCTGCCAAAAACTTCGACAGGGCAAAAGGTTTCTTTTCTTTTTATGTGTTACAAAAAAATGCACAAAGACATAATACCCTAGTGAAGGATATAAACACAGGAGTAATTACACATTTTCGACGATATCTCATAAACCACATAAAAAATCACTCTGGTATTTACACAGTATCTATAACACTTAGATAGAGAGAAAAATAAAAATCAAAAGGGCATTTAAAAAAATCAATATTTTCTATAAAAAATTATATATATATTTGCGCTAAAAACCAACAATTTTCCTGCTAAATTATCTCTATATATTTTACCAAAAAAGGTTATGTCTAGTTGTGCAAACCCTATTGTTAAATATGAAAAACATCAACGTTACTTTGTTGACCCAGTTTTTAATATTAACCCTTCTGCAGTGTTCCAATATATACCACACATATAATGCTTTGTGTCAATTTGACCCAACCATACTAAATCTGTTATATATTAAATAATATTTTAACAAAATATATATTGTAGCTCGGTTTTATTTATTAGACAGGAAATACACAATATGTAAGAAATTTTGTGTTTAATCATTCAATGGCAGTCTTCACACTGAATACTTGTGATGCTGTGTTCTTTGTCAATGATTTCATAATTGGGTCATTTTTACCCAAACACTGCAGAAGGGTTAAAAAAATTGATCACAATATCTTGCAATACCAATCGCGTTATTCAAAACAGGGAGACCTTCCGAAATTTCTCGTGGGTCGTTTATGAATTTCTTCAAAAACTAAAAATTTATATAAAAAATCTCAGAATATTACACGCTGCAATAAAAATGAAAAGGTTTTTTTATAATTTCAATATTTTATATACATATTTTTTTAACTGTATAAAAATAAAAACCAACAGTTCTAAATAATTGTGTCAATATATTTTACAGAAAAAGTTATGACTGGTTGTGTAAACCCCACTTTACATAACATGAAAAACATCAACATTACTTGGTTGACTCAGTTTATAATATTATAAAATAGTCGATCATAGAATCCTGCAATACCAAACGCGTTCTTCAAAATCGGAAGACCTTTGAAAGTTTTTCATGAATTTCCTCAAATATATATGAAATAAAATAAAAGTTGCAAAGCTGTCACTTTCTTAAAAAATTCTCAAAATAATTTAGTGCATTATAAAATATTGGAATATTAAAACCGATCAACAATTTTCAACATTACACATTTCCAACACCTTAGATTGCAGCAGATTTTATAAAAAGATGCATCAAAAACAGTACAGAGCATGTAAAAACCTTCATGGAAACATTTACAATGAATTTTCAATTCGAAGGACACACATACCAATATAAAATATTTCTAGAGTTGAGTGGTATTTTTCAGCGCTCTCAAAATCTCAATAAAACATCATTCATCATTTGTCAACTAACCCACGTCACGCACACAAACGCACGAACACAGTTGCACACATAAATGAAGTTTAGGGGTATTCAGTTGAAAAAAAAAAAACAGAAAAAAAGATTTGAAATTTACACAAATATATAACAAGTAAAAACTGCTTGGCAGAATCGAATCTGATATACCCTCAAGACACTCATGTATAAGGAAGTGTAAAGAATTTTATGAATTATGACATTTTTTAGTATGTTTGATTTAATGAAAGGGGATTTTTACCTGCAAATATAATCACCTTTTTATTTATAGGACAATAATTATAAAATAGAACATCTAATTTTGTGTCCTTATGAAGGGCAGATTATCACATTGGTTGGATTTTACTCATTTGCAATTCTACGGAGCAACATCTACTGGAAATATATTTTATGTTGTTCTATTTTTTAGTTATTGTTCAGACCATAAAATCATATCATCACTAGTGTGGATCAACATTTCCAAACGATAAAATTTTGAACAAATGTGCGATGGCCCCTACATATATTCAGCGACTAGCAAATTTTCTAGATTTTTAGATCGATTGGGATGAATTTATGATGATTTCCTTTCCCAGAAAGCCCCATAACTGAGCGTATGACTAATGCTACCTGCATAATTATAACTCATACGCCACAGAGTAAAAAATATTTATTTTTCAATATTTATTTATTGGCCCTGAAAAAAATTGATTTTTGGAATTTTAAACGAATTTTATGCCTTCCACCTCCAGGATGGGGGTATACTAACTTTGTCATTCCGTTTGTAACACCTTGAAATATCGACGTGATAAAATTCTAAGACGATCTAGCCATGTCCGTCTGTTGAAAGCACGCTAACATCTAAACGAGATGAGCTAGGGCGTCCAAATTTGACATAAATGTGTCTTCTAGTTGTAGATCGGTTGGGATTGAAAGTGACCGAAATCGCTCCAGAGGGAATTTTTTTCCCCTCACAAGGACTGAAAATATCCCTAATATTTCGAGTATTTAAGCATGTTTTTGAATATGTCTGTTTATATTTGCTTGATATTTGGTAAGCGCATTCCCCTTATAGCAAAAACGTGCACCATAAAGTGGTTCTTATTTGTAGTGGGCAAACTGGGGAAAAAAGGGATAGAAATGGTACCTATTAAACGACCGCAGCTAGAAACACGATAATGGGTGTGAACATTTCACTAATTGAGTAGATACATAATACAAAAGTATTTTTTTCAAATTCGAACAATTAAGGGGTAAAATGGGAATGGGGGGATAAAAATGGTACCAACCAAACGGCTGCACCTAGAGTAGTGAAATTCGATGTATACATTCCTCTAAAAGCGTAGACACGTAAAATACAGGAACTCTGCGAAATTCGTACTTTTTGGGGTCAAAATAGAAAAAAGGGGATAAAAATAGTACCAACAAAATGACCGCAGCTAAAGTCATGAAATTCGGAGTATACATTCATTTGACTACGTAGACATGAAAAATAAAAGTTTTTTTGTCCAAATTCGTACTTTCAAGGGATACAATGGGTACGGAGGGATAAAAATAGTACCAACTAAACGACTACAGCTAGAATGATGCAATTCTAATTGCGTAGAAACGTCAAGGGGGTAAAATGGTACCAACTAAATGGGCGCAGCTGGAATCATGGAATTCGGTGTATAGATTCCTCTGACTTCATAGACACGCAAAATAATATTTTTTTCCAAATTCGTACTTTTTCTTTTACGGTAAAAATTGGTTGAATCACGAAGTTAGGTTATTTTGTAACAGACGTACAGTCTGATAATGGATTTTCAAAAATTTGTAATTTTGGAATTAAAATAGGATGGAAATACAACCAACCTCTGACTTCATAGACACGCAAAATAATATTTTTTTCCAAATTCGTACTTTTTCTTTTACGGTAAAAATTGTTTGAAACATGAAGTTAGGTTATTTTCCAGCAGACGTACAGTCTGATAATGGATTTTCAAAAATTTGTAATTTTTGAATTAAAATAAGATAGAAACACAACCAAGTGCAGCCGCCGCTAAGCTTTTTTTTGAAGGCTCTGACAAAAGGCCATCTAGAAGGCATCCTACCAAAGACCTTCTGGAAGGCCTGCAACCAAAGCCCTTCCAGAAGGCCTTCTAGAAGGTCCAAAAATAAGTCGAAAAGTAAAAAAATATGACGAACCAATGGACCAGAATTTTTTCAATATTGCTGGCCTTGTTATTGGCAGTATATCAATTATCAATTTAAATCTTTCAAAATTTTTTCAATTTAAATCTTTCAACATTTTTATTTGCCTCGGCTGGAATTTGAACCCATGATCTTCGCATTGTTAATCGGAAGTGCTACCTACTAAACTACAGAACTTTATTGTCTGTTTGTGTCAAAAAGTTTATAGAAACACACGACCCTTAATCAAAGCGAACACCTTCGCTGCTGCCTTCTTTTGGCAGGCCTTTTAGCATGCCTGGCGAAAGAAGGGAAGTAGGAATGAGCCACAGAATTTTGTTATCCGTTTACAACAAAAAGTGTGTAGAAAATACCCATCGATAAATCGAACACCTTCCGCGCTACCTTCTCTCGCAAGGCTTTTTGGCATGCCTATCCGAAGAAGGCAAGCAAGAATGAGTTATCGATCGTGTAGCATCTAATGGGAAGGCCTTCTAAAATGCCTTTTCGTAGAAGGCCTTCAGGAATGGGTGTCGGACGTGTAATAATATTTCTGAAGAAAGTATGAAGGATATGATAAATATGTTGGTAATAAAGTAAGAACATTTTTTGTTTGTTCTTGAAGAGGAGTTAAATATTTTTCTGTTTCATCTATATGAAAACATGTATAAAGACATTTGTATAAGGGCTATATCTACATTTAAACCGATCTGCTAAATATTAAATATCGTTCGTATTACCCCGACAAAATCCACATATAAAGTTTCATTTGAATCGGTCAAGAATTGCGACCTGTAGTTTGATTACAGGAATAGATGCACAGACAGACATTGCTAAATCGACTCAGAAAGTGGATCTATGTCGATCTGTATTATATTGTTGTTTTAGTTGTTACAAGCAAAGGCATAACGACAACAACAACAAATGCGTTTTAACACTAAATAAACAATACATTTAAAAAATAATTTTAAATGTAATAATTTCCCATTATTTTAAATAAATGTATTTTAATTGAGTTCAAATCAGGAGAATTGTAAAAATATCCTTCATAAAACTCGTAAAAATAATAAAATCGACTCCATCCGTACTGCCTTCATTCTTCCAGCATGCTAGCAGGCCTTCTAAAGGAAGGCAATGAAGAATGTCTATTGCATCTATCTAATAGGAAATGAGAAGGCCTTTCTAAATGCCTTCTCAAAGAAGGCAGTCAAGAATGAATATAGGATTTCTACATGCTGATGATTTGGCCTTCTGGTAGGCCTTCTTAGAGAAGCGAGGTGAGAATGTGTGACGAATCTTTTTTCATGCGCGAAGAAGGCCTTCTGGAATGCCTATTTCCAGAAGGCATACAGGAATGTGTTTCGGATCCGAAGAGAAGGCATTTTAGAAGGCCTTCTATGGGGTGGCCTTCCAAATTTTCCCGCTGGGCCCCTTTGGTTCACCTGTGTATAGACAATGTAATCGAACACCATCCATGTGCCAGAGAAGGAAAAAAAGGAACAGCAGCAGGAGCAGTAAATGATGTTCTATGTTCTACTACAAGTAACCATTACCAGCCAGTCATACATGTTTTGATGGTGAATTGGAAAAAATTCCTGAAGGTGTTAAATATGAGCAGTGTAAGAGTATTCCTCAGGCGAGGATGATCTAATAAATGTGGTCAATACTAATTAGAACAAAAATGAAAAAGGGAGGAAGGAAACAGAACTTTCATAAAATTATTTTCTCAGTTAGTAGTCAAAAATACATTGAAAACACCGAGACCTACTGATTCATAAAATCAAAAAATTTTAATGGATATATTTATACCCTACACCACTTCGTGGACTAGGCGTATTATTTTTAATTGTTTTTTACTAAAAAAATCATATTTTAGTAAGTTCATGTGAATCGATAACACAATTGTTGTCTCTTTTCTCAGATTTTAATGAAAATTTTCAAATATGTACTTATAAAAATGGCGAAAGCTACATTTCCCGATTTTCAAAAAAAAAAAAAATAATAGAAATTATAGATAATAGGGTGGATCGAAAATAAAGTATTTTTCTCATAAGGTAATTTAATTTTCTTGTGGTAAAAATATATACGTTTTTAATTTGAAGCATATTTCTTCTAGGTATACAGAAAATTGTCAAATCTTAAAAAATATTTTAAATCTTTAAAAAAAAATATTTTTTTTATAAACGAAAAATGCACTTTCGATTTTTGTAAAATAATTTTTATTAATAGTTAATAGTGTCAAAAAGACTCTCCATAAGTTCCATGACGGTGTTCCCGGTACTTACTCTAAACAAATTGACATTGTATGCACCACTGTGCGAACGTAGCGCATCATTTCGCCCTCGTACCGAGAGGTGCTAAGTACGTGTGTATCCGAGACTCGGCATGTGTTTGTCGATGGATGTCTGCGTGTGTTTTGTAATGCGGAAAATAGAACAGGATCAATTGACATGTAGCAATTTTACGATGGCAAAACAAACACGTTTACTTGCCATGGCTTCCAGCGTTATACACACGGCATGTTGCATAACAACAACAACAGCAAAGAAAAAACACAAATTAATGGCGAGAAGTAACAGAAAAACGGAGAAATTCTATAAAAGATTTATTAGATGATAGAAATTCAATAAAGAATTATTGAGTGCTGTTTTGCTGTTGGCAGTCTTTTCTTAGCAAATTTAAAATAAATTGAAAATATAGGTCAAACTCGGTGACATTTTCAAGGGAAGATAAAGTAACTGAAAGAGTATATTTCAAGTTGTAAGACAAATAAAAAATGTTGAGTTTACCTATTCAAATTGTAAAGTTTCCAAGAAGAAATAATGGAATTTATGTAAAATAAGAAAAGAACAGTTGGCTAGCACAACGAAGCAAAGAAATATCTATGGATACATGTAGAAATTAGGACACTTCCTGCCAAAGCGGGAAGAACATTCGGGGCTATATGTGAACCAATTTCACCATAGATGCATATTAACAAAAATGGTTTTAAACAAAATTGGAAAACTTAAACAACACTTTGTATAAGCCCGGCTATGTTACACAAGCGGTCCTTTTCAGGGAACTTGGTTGCGGTTAATTAATTCCCCAAGGAAATTTAAATTTTATTATTACACCGTCCGACCGTCCGTATTACACTTAAAACAGATTATGTATATCTGAAGCTGTAGGTAAAATGGAGTTAATTGACGTTTTCAGTGTTCCATTTCCTCATCCTGTTGCCCTTCAAATGATAACGTTTTCATAGAAATGTTTAAATAGTTATACCCGCACCCTAAAATTAAAGAGGGGGAATATATGTTAAAAATACTTCAAATTTAATGATGTTGTAAATGTGTCTTTGTAAAAATTAAATAAAAAATAGTTTGGCTTCTTCTTGTGGAATTCTGTTAAAGTTCGACTTAGACATGTGCGCGTGAGTGATTATTGGCTCACGTTCACGCACGCTCACGAAGGAAAAAAAATAAATCACGCACGTTCACGCACGAAGATTTTTTCGTTACTCACGTTCACGCACGCTCACGCACGCTCACGTGAGTAAAATAAATTTTGCTCACGATCACGCGTGATTCACGTGATTCACGCAATTCACGTGAGTGGCGCCCATCTCTAGTTCGACTTTATGCTGACATAGTTCTTGAATTTGAATTTGAATCAGATTTAATGACTTAATTTTGAGTTCAAATTAATGTATTTTTATACACTCCACTATAGTATTATGTCTCTGTGCATTTTTTTGTAACACCCAAAAGGAAACGAGATAGACCCATTGTTAATTATACCGATCGACTTGGAATCACTTTTTGAGTCCATTTAGCAATGTCCGTCCGTCCGTCTGTCCATCTATTCTTGTAATCACAATACAGGTGGCAATTGTAGAGAGAAGCAAATTAAACTATGCACAACGAAGTTTTTCGGGGCAAGGACGAATGCTATTTAATTTGAAGAAAATCGGTTCAGATTTAGATATAGCCCCCATACGAATTTCACTCCCGATTTAACTCTTTTCACTCTAGATACCACATATTACAACAGATTTTCTTTTTTAAAATTGGCAAAACATCTTATATTTCAACTAGAAACATCTGTGCTGAAAATGAATTAAATCGGTTCAGATTTAGATATAGCCCCCATACAAATTTCGCTCACGATTTGACTTTTTCCGCTCTAGAAACCACATTTGTATCAGATTGTCTTCAGATTTGGCAAAACATCTTATATTTAAACTAGGAACACCTATGGTGAAAATAGGTCAGATCGGTTCAGATTTATATATAGCTCCCATTAAAATTTCGCCCCCGATTTGACTTTTTCTGCTCTAAACGCCACACATTTTAACAGATCCTCATCAAATTAGGCGAAATATCTTATATTTGTTCTATAAACGGCCATGGCGCAAATGGGTCAGATCGGTTCAGATTTATATATAGATCCCACACAAATTTCACTCCCGATTTCACTTTTTCCACTCTATAAACCACATATTTTAACAGATCTTCTTCAAATCTTTCAAAATATCTCATATTTCAACTAGAAATGGGTCATCGGTTCAGATTTACATTTACATTTCCCATACAAATTTCGGATAGACTTTTTCCGCACCAGAAAGCACAAATTTTCACAAAATGAGCTTAACACGTTATATTTGAACTTGATGAACTTATTGTGAAAGTTAGTCACTATATTCCATGTTTGGATATAGCACCGATATAAATATTTCCGATTTGACAAATTGGACTAGGTAATATTAGCCTATGATTAGGAAACATACAAAAATTCTTCCTGTTTTCATTTTTTACAGAGTTGAATTGTTATCGGATGGAAAGTGGAGTGTATCGTATAGTCGGCCCCGACCGACTTTAGCCTTTCCTTACTTGTTTCTGCATCCATTAATGCAGCTGGGTTTTTTGTTTCTTACTACCCAAACAGGACTCAGTTCGCAAAAATTTATAATAAGCTTGGATCCGGCATCGCATTATTTACATATACATAAACTAATTAAATACAAACCATGGATATTTCAGTTCAAGTGGTAAAATTAACCCCTCCAGTCCATGTTTATGCATTGAATCCAGTCCGTTCACATTTAGTAAACTACAATCATCACGACATCCAAATTTGTTTTGCGGAAGGTTCCTAATATTTTTTATTGTACGATATATACACGAAATTCGAACATTGTATTTTAAAAATCCGTTAACCGGCATGAAAACTCCGATTTGTCGAAATCTGCAATTTTTAAAAAACCGGTGAGGTGGCTAACATCGGTTAACCGATGTTCGATCTCTAAAAACCTCTCGTGAGTGAGCTTACCGTAGCTGCAACAGTCATACCTAATTAAAAACATTTAAATGTTTTTAAAACGTGACAGGAATGGACATAATTGAATTACTTCTCTATTCTTTCCAAACAAGATTAAACCAATTGCTAAAGAGAAGGTTTTGTATATTAGAATTTTAATTTGTTGTAGAAATTTTTCTATAAATATACAAATGAAATTTTAAGATTTTTTCCCTGACACACGTGTAAAGATTTTGTTTTAAGAAATAGGACTTATGTTTATCATTTGGCTCAGATATTTGTTTAAACACTTTTAAACGTAACTCACATTTAAGTTTCCGATCAAGTGAATCGATTTAACGATTCAAAGTACATGTCACATTTGTTATCAAATGAGATTTGGCTGAAGTACATCGACTATAAAAAGTACTGATTATTTTTTCAAATTTCCGGCTTTATAGGTTGAACCTTTAACTTTGCCACGTAAATTTCTTACTGTTTGCATTAAAGACTCACTGATTTGGAATTAAGTTTTTAATATTTCCCAATTTTGTTCGAGCGTATTTTAAATGATCCACCCTGTATATTAATTACCTCTTCTTTATTTATTTATTACTACGAAATTAGGTATTTAAACATTGTATGTAAGCTGCAAGTGGACTTTCTAGTGTATATATATTTCGCATATATATATTTTCGTGATGGCGAATTGTCGACTTTCAAAAAAACAAACATCAAAAATCTAAAATGGTTGCACTTACGTCTTTGGCACATAGGGTTCGATATACTTTGTGGTTTTTTACGTGTTGTGATTATACGGCTGGTCAAATAAATAAAACTAATTTATTTTATGTTTCCTCAACGTTTCGTTGGTTTTGTTTCCAACTTCAGAGGAGATTTTATTAAGAAAACTTTAGAAATCTGTATGTACTTGTCCATTAAACACATCCTTTTTGGCAATGGGGTCTCCACATTATTTTGTAAGATAACTGTACTTTTCCACTTTGTTATAAAAAAAGCCAGTGTATGACCGAGTTCTTAAAGTTTTCGTTAAAACTATATTTTTGCAAAAATACAAGTAGTGGTCATACTATATGAACTGGAAAAATTATACGAATTTGACGCCCAACAAATGTATTAAAAATTGATTTTTATCAAACCTCTACTTTTTCCGAAAAGAAACCACATACTTTACCCGATTTGCAATAAACCGATCGTGGGTGCGATCGGTTTAGATTTAGCCCCCATACAAATATTGCCCCCAAATGTTTATCTGATTATATTTTACCTTGAAACATACAAAAATTCTTCCCCATTTCACTTATTTTACCGAATTGAACAGCAATGGGGTAGAAAGTGGAAGGTATCATATAGTCAGCCTCGGCCGACTTTAGCCTTTCCTTACTTGTTTTTTGGGCGAATCGTTCCAGCATAGCGATTGAGGAGCTTATTGACAAAGTCGCCTGGCTTCAATTCTTGCACAACTTGAATTTTGTACGCTTTAAGACCGAGATCCTTACGTAAAATACGACAAACCAAGTAGCTGCGAAAAACGACTAATCGATTCGCCACGGTCTTCTTTCTCACAGAACGCTGATTTTCGTAATACAGATTAACAATTTGGAGACGCTGAAAAAAATTAAAAAAATATATAAAAAAAATATTTTTTATTTTATCTCAGATAATATCATTGCAATAAATACTTTGAAAATTTCGAGTGCGATTTTCAGTACTTTCGAAGAAATCAGTAAAAATGTGTAAATACTTATGTGTATTAATAATAAACTGACATATATAAAAAATGAGAACCACTCTAGAGTGTGTTATTTTAAGTTATTTCCTGGCCTAAATTTGCAGTAACAAATACAATGTAGTAAAGACACCGCATTTAGAGGTACATAGTTTGAAAACTGTTTAGCTCATCAGCGGATATTGCTGGGGCCGACACTATTATGATTATTTTAGGAATGATCAAATAACAGGTTAATAGTCATTTTCAGGGGGTTAATTTCACTGTACAACAATTTCAAACTTTTTCCAAAATTACGGGATTCTAACAATAAATTCTGAAAGAGTAGACTAAAAAAAATATACGTATGTCGGCGTTTTTTCAGATCACATCGGAATTTCATTTTATAGACGATTATAGTTTCCCAACTCTGGCCTCTTGTTGCAGCATATCGGTGTATAAAACTATGTTTTCTTTACATCTGAGGCATAGGGTATGTTCAGCAACTTTGTAGATAATGATATGGCGAATATTTTTGTGGAACATACTAACCCTCTAACTACCCCTCATAACGGCATTTTTTGGTTTTATTCTAACAAATTGTTAAAAACACCCCGAAAAAGGGGAAGGCCGGAGATGAAATGTTCTACAAAAATGTTGGCCATAAAATTTTGCCATATATGTCAGAACACACCAAAACTCAAAACTTAACACAAACGCCAAAAATCAAATTCAAGATTGCCCATAAGGTTAATTTAGTTATTGTTCAGTAGGGGTGGGGTAGTGCATGACTTTTGGATTTTGATATGCTAGAACCCCCTATTTTGTGAGGTTCGGAAGTAAAATTCATGAGCCAAAAAATGGGGGTGGTGGGGTGAGTGTAAGTGGGCGCTCATCGGGGTCAAAGGGAAGTGGTAAATATACAGGAAAAGTCTCAAAACTGCCTCGGAGTCGCCCCCAGAGGGGTTAAATCTAAGAACGACCCCATTAATTTTCCCTTAATTTTTTTCGAACATGCATACCCTCTATCCCCACTCGATAAAGGGGGCTGCCATACAAAAAATATTTTTTTATAAAATTTGTCCCCACCGCTTTTACTGGCCCCGGGAGACCGCTAGTGGGGTCAAATTATATATTTTATATCAGCCCCAATATTTTTTCAGAACACACCTACCCTCCATCTGCAACCCTTAAGGCGGCCACCATACATTTACCTATTTTTTATACTTCTATGAAAGAAAGGCCCAAAACTGCCCCGCAGTAGACCCTGAGGGGAGAAGTGTAAGACTGACCCCAATTAATTTTGCCTCCTCAATATTGTCCCTCCACTCCTCCCTTCCTCCTTTTCGGGGTGTTTTTTACAATTTGTTAAAATAAAACCAAAAAATGCCGTTATGAGGGGTAGTTCGAGGGTTAATATGTTCTACAAAAATATTCGAAATATCATTATCTACAAAGTTGCTGAACATACCCTATGCCTCAGATGTAAAGATAATATAGTTTTATACACCGATATGCTGCAAGAAGAGGCCAGAGTTGGGAAATTTTAATCGTCTATAAAATGAAATTCCGATGTGATCTAAAAAAACGCCGACACACGTATATTTTTTTTTTGGTCTCCTCTTTCAGAAACCATTGTCAGAACCCAGTAAGTTTTTTCGTGTTGTACTGTGTTTTTGTTAATTTTCTTGGCTTCATACAAAATGGGTTACTTTGTTAGTTTCAAGAAATGTTGAACTTTATCAGTATTTAAGATATCGACATTGAGTTTTACTACCATCCATGGGACGAAACACTATGCGCCGGTTATCGTTATGATTAAGGCAACCTTTCACTTTCCCCATTGTGCTGAAAGTTTTCCATTTTTGATATTAAGTGGAAAATTATTGGGAGTTTGCACTATAACAATTTGACCAACATAGTCTACATACCCACATTCTATCTATGCATTTATGTATTCATTGTTTGATTTCATTTAAAAACTTTGTGCATTTGGGCCATGATTGAGTTTAAAAGTCATAAACCCAATGACAACACCTATAAAACGTTTTTGGGGTTTAGCACAGAAAAAGTCCATAAAAATATTTGTTATGTCTAAATAGAATAGCGAAAAAAATCAGCATTTGGAGATCTTTTTTGACACTCACATACAACGATGGGAAAATACCTTTTCGCATTTTTTGTTATCCACAAACACGCAAAACCGAAATATGAAAAATGGCAAAAAAAAGCGCCAACACAAAACTCAATTACAGCGACATTTTATGGTGACACTTTGAAGGAAGAACAGATTAAATGGTGATAGTCGGCAGCATGGAATGCTGCCGCACCCTCCAAGAAGCGTTTTACACAGAATATGTGCGGAAGTGGAAAGTGTGAAGTGGAAGTGAAAGTTATGTGATAGCTTAAGGCAATTAACTGTGATAGTAGTGGAAAAGTGGTAGGGATGGCAAAAGCGAAATCTCCTTAATTAATTGCTCTTTTGCATTTCTCAATGAATTTTTTTATTGCAGACAAAACTATAATGACAACCAACGTAACCTTAAGACTGCTGTAGGAGATTTGCTATCGCGAAAATGTGACATCATAGCTTCACCATCGAACACGTGAACATGACTGCTGCCGGATAAACTAACACAACCTTTCAACTTTCGTTTATTCGCTTCAGGGAAAAATGCTGTTAATGGCTTTAAAATGTGTTAAGTGGAGGAACAAAGTCACACTCACATACATACATATTCGCTGAGCTACCATTTGTGGTGCCCATCAGCAATTTAACGAACTTACGAAGGATATTTGAAATGGGTGAGAAATTCTTATTAAATTTCTGCCATAAATGGCAAACAATTTATAATACATTGGCTTTTGTTAAGGGTATTAGCAGTTCGTTTGTCAGCAAATGTGAAAATGATTAAATTTCATGTTCCTGCACGTTCATTGTCGTTTGTCTATGCTGCACTCTGCACATGCACTCTAAAGGACATTTGAGTGACTCATTATTGGTGGTGGTGGTGCTCCTGCTGCTTCTGCCACATTCCTTGCGTATTGGCTTTTTCCATGTTGTGACAATGGCAATGACAATGACTTTGAAATGATTCAAAATCCTTTCTTCAAACCCTCTTGACAGTCATTCTTCCACACTCGCACACACACATATGTACACACAATCGCTCATAGACAAATGCGCACTACATTTCGCTGCATCTTTGGCCAGCATCATTTTGTGCACTTAAACAATGGGTTGCTGGCGTTGTTGGAGGGAAGGGGTGCAGACAGGAGAGCCACTGTTGTCATCGCTAGTTGGCTGGTGTCGCCGTTGACTATTGCATTGCATTGCTTTTGTTTTTTGAAAGCGGGCGATAACAGAAAAATTGATTTTTTTCTTTTCTGGGTTGCTTTTCAATGAAAATGAAATTCATTTCACTTTCACACTGCACAGTGTAATGGAATTGTCATGAATGTTTAATTTCACTTAACACAAGGAAGGAAGGAATTATCGGCTTTTTAAGCTATCTCGAAAATGTTTCTCAATACAATTTAACAATTTGTAATTGTGCAACATTTGAAGAGCATTTTTAAGATCTGACTTCGAAATAAAAATGGGGAAATTCCATTAGGCTCCCGCTAAAAAATGTAAGTCATTAAGACCATGTATTCCATGAGGTTAGATTTTACTATTAAAATAGTTAAAATAGTCATTATATATAAAAACAAGTAAGGAAAGGCTAAAGTCGGGCGGGGCCGGGGTGATTTTTTAAGAGCTTGATAACTTTTAAAAAAAAAAAAAAGCATAAAATTTGCAAAATCTCATCGGTTCTTTATTTGAAACGTTAGATTGGTCCATGACATTTACTTTTTGAAGATAATTTCATTTAAATGTTGACCGCGGCTGCGTCTTAGGTGGTCCATTCGGAAAGTCCAATTTTGGGCAACTTTTTCGAGCATTTCGGCCGGAATAGCCCGAATTTCTTCGGAAATGTTGTCTTCCAAAGCTGGAATAGTTGCTGGCTTATTTCTGTAGACTTTAGACGTGACGTAGCCCCACAAAAAATAGTCTAAAGGCGTCAAATCGCATGATCTTGGTGGCCAACTTACCGGTCCATTTCTTGAGATGAATTGTTCTCCGAAGTTTTCCCTCAAAATGGCCATAGAATCGCGAGCTGTGTGGCATGTAGCGCCATCTTGTTGAAACCACATGTCAACCAAGTTCAGTTCTTCCATTTTTGGCAACAAAAAGTTTGTTAGCATCGAACGATAGCGATCGCCATTCACCGTAACGTTGCGTCCAGCAGCATCTTTGAAAAAATACGGTCCAATGACACAAACCCAATTGCTGCGAACGGCGACGAATCGACATTTCACGGTCTTCAGCAACACTCTCAGAAACAGACGCAATATTCTCTTCTGTACGCACTGTACGCATTCGTGTGGTTGGTTTAATGTCCAATAAAGTAAACTGAGTGCGAAACTTGGTCACAATCGCATTAATTGTTTGCTCACTTGGTCGATTATGTAGACCATAAATCGGACGTAAAGCGCGAAACACATTTCGAACCGAACACTGATTTTGGTAATAAAATTCAATGATTTGCAAGCGTTGCTCGTTAGTAAGTCTATTCATGATGAAATGTCAAAGCATACTGAGCATCTTTCTCTTTGACACCATGTCTGAAATCCCACGTGATCTGTCAAATACTAATGCATGAAAATCCTAACCTCAAAAAAATCACTCTTTAATACCCTACACCACTCCCTGCGTATGTACCTCGCTTTGATTACTAAACCCAGGTATTCCATGGGAGCAATTTTATTTAGTTCATATAAATTATACAGTTACTATAAATTCATCTTTAGTCATATTTAACGAATATGGTTAATAATATGGTAATTGATCCAATTATACGACAGACAAATACAAATTATACAGTAGTAATAGGACCGACATTTCAAAAGGGGGCCTATAACAACATTCTGGGCCTGGTCCAAAACATGGGCCTATATATTTCTCATTCACAGTAGGTATTCCTAGTTGAAAAAATATCATGATCTGCAAAATTTGATGAAGATCCGATGTAAGATGTTGTTTCTAGAGCTGTAATAGATCAGAAAGGGCACCATTTGGGTTATACCAAAGTATGGACATATGGGCATCACCCAAACAATTCTCATTACAATTTTCATTACAACATTCGTGAGCAACATTTGTATGGGGGCTATATCTAAATCTGAACCGATCTTACCTACTTTCAGCATAGGTGTTTCTAGTTCGATTATAAAATGTTGTGCCAATTTTAAAGAAAATCGGGTACAATATGTTTTCTAAAGCGGAAAAAGTGAAATAGGGAGCGACATTTGTATGGGGGATATATCTAAATCTGAACCGATCATACCCAATTTCTGCATAGGTGTTTCTAGATGGATTATAAGATGTTGTACCAAATTTAAAGAAAATAGGGTACAACATGTGGTTTCTAGAGCGGAAAATGTCAAATCGGGAGCGACATTTGTATGGGGGCTATATCTAAATCTGAACCGATCTTACCCAATTTCTGCATAGGTGTTTCTAGTTGGATTATAAGATGTTGTACCAAATTTAAAGAAAATCGGATACAATATTTGGTTTCTAGAGCGGAAAATGTCAAATCGGGAGCGACATTTGTATGGGGGCTATATCTAAATCTGAACCGATCTTACCCAATTTCTGCATAAGTGTTTCTAGTTGGATTATAAAATGTTGTACCAAATTTAAAGAAAATAGGGTACAACACGTGGTTTCTAGAGCGGAAAATGTCAAATCGGGAGCGACATTTGTATGGGGGCTATATCTAAATCTGAACCGATCTTACCCAATTTCTGCATAGGTGTTTCTAGTTGGATTATAAGATGTTGTACCAAATTTAAAGAAAATAGGGTACAACACGTGGTTTCTAGAGCGGAAAATGTCAAATCGGGAGCGACATTTGTATGGGGGCTATATCTAAATCTGAACCGATCATACCCACATTCAGCATAGGTGTTTCTAGTTGGATTATAAGATGTTGTACCAAATTTAAGGAAAATCGGGTACAATATGTGGTCTCTAGAGCGGAAAATGTCAAATCGGGAGCGACATTTGTATGGGGGCTATATCTAAATCTGAACCGATCTTACCCAATTTCTGCATAGGTGTTTCTAGTTGGATTATAAGATGTTGTACCAAATTTAAAGAAAATCGGATACAATATTTGGTTTCTAGAGCGGAAAATGTCAAATCGGGAGCGACATTTGTATGGGGGCTATATCTAAATCTGAACCG
This sequence comes from Polietes domitor, assembly GCA_947397865.1. Classification (NCBI taxonomy): domain Eukaryota; kingdom Metazoa; phylum Arthropoda; class Insecta; order Diptera; family Muscidae; genus Polietes; species Polietes domitor. The sequence goes on from OX377620.1 coordinate 53,796,053, forward strand.
ATCTTACCCAATTTCTGCATAAGTGTTTCTAGTTGGATTATAAAATGTTGTACCAAATTTAAAGAAAATAGGGTACAACACGTGGTTTCTAGAGCGGAAAATGTCAAATCGGGAGCGACATTTGTATGGGGGCTATATCTAAATCTGAACCGATCTTACCCAATTTCTGCATAGGTGTTTCTAGTTGGATTATAAGATGTTGTACCAAATTTAAAGAAAATAGGGTACAACACGTGGTTTCTAGAGCGGAAAATGTCAAATCGGGAGCGACATTTGTATGGGGGCTATATCTAAATCTGAACCGATCATACCCACTTTCAGCATAGGTGTTTCTAGTTGGATTATAAGATGTTGTACCAAATTTAAGGAAAATCGGGTACAATATGTGGTCTCTAGAGCGGAAAATGTCAAATCGGGAGCGACATTTGTATGGGGGCTATATCTAAATCTGAACCGATCTTACCCAATTTCTGCATAGGTGTTTCTAGTTGGATTATAAGATGTTGTACCAAATTTAAAGAAAATCGGGTACAATATTTGGTTTCTAGAGCGGAAAATGTCAAATCGGGAGCGACATTTGTCTGGGGGCTATATCTAAATCTGAACCGATCTTACCCAATTTCTGCATAGGAGTTTCTAGTTAGATTATAAGGTGTTGAGCAAAATTTGAAGAATATCGGGTACAATATGTGGTTTCTAGAGCGGAAAATGTCAAATCGGGAGCGACATTTGTATGGGGGCTATATCTAAATCTGAACCGATTTCCTCCAAATTCAATACCGATGGTCCTTGGCCAGAAAAAATAACTTCTGCCAAGTTTCATGACAATCGGACAAGAATTGCGACCTGTAGAGTGCGACCAAGCTTAGATGGACAGCAGACGGACAGACAGACACTTAAAGGTGGGTCTAACTCGATTATTTCTTGGTGTTACAAACATTTGGCGCGAAACTAACTTATAATACCCTATTCCACGAAGTGGTGTAGGGTATATTGAATCTGTGTTTGTAAGTTTGTGGGTTTGTTTGTTTGTTCTTTATAGCAGCCTAAACTACTAGACCGATCTTCTTGAAATTTTCACAGTATGTTCATGCTGAACCGATAGGCTATATAAATTATGATATTTTCAGAGGGCGTGGCACCTCCCACACAAATTGGGGATTTATTCGTTTTTTAAAAATTAGCATATTCGGTAGTTTCAAAAAAAATTTTTTTTATTTTTTTATGCCGAACGTAGGGGTCGCGCTTTTACATTTTTCTATATAACTTCTGCATTTATAAACGGATTTTAAAGTGTGATACATCGATGGCCGATTTTTTTGTCTTTGAAGTCATTGAGCTCAAGCACCCCCTTCTGGTACTTACCCATCATATCTCAGTTGCTACTACCCTAATGTACCACTCTAATATCAGAAAATTAAAGCTCGCATAAAATCATGAATCATGCTTGATAAAGTGGGCGTGGCACCTCACATACGACGTTAAAACCTATTATTGAATATATTCAATTTTATGACAGCTACAATACTGAAGTTTTGTGTGAGTGCATCTAGCATAAACCTGCGTAGTTGTGTCAAAAATGGGCGGTATTGGGATAGTGGGCGTGGTACCTCACAGACGAAGTTAAAATCTATTATAGAATATTGTAAATTCTACAACACCTATAGTGCTGGAAATTTTGGTTAGTCGATTAAGTGTAAATAGTTGTGCAAAGATCGACGGAAAGTGGCCGTGACCCTTCCCATACGAAATTAAAACCTGTTTTAGAGTATATTCGACACCGAGATTCCTTTATTGTTGTGTGATTAATTTATTTATAACCTGCATAGACAATATACAAATGGGCGTGATTTGAAAGATGGGGAATCTTTGATTTGAATTTTGTAAAATTACATGTTTTCTTTGGATTTTCTTAGCACAATAGTAAAGAAAGGTTACAAAAAAAAAGAAATATTCATTCGTGAAAAGCCGATTTAAGTCAAGAAAACGGAAATTATATTAATTTTTTAGTTTTTGTGTTGTTTGATTAGTGAACAATTTGATTTTTTTGTTTTGAATGTAGTACATTCGAATTCCTATTAAGTAAGTTCTTCTTACGTAGAAAGTTTTTTGTTTTGATAATGGAAAGAAGGAGAATCACACTGAACTTAAAATCAATTTGATTTTTGACATTTCTTCATTTATTCGCCGTAAACTAAAGTTATGTTCTTCAATATTCTCCATGGAACATATCCATTTCTTTAGTATCTCAGGGATCTTGATTATAAGTGGTACATATATTACCGATCACAAGAAAAAAGAATATGAAACCTGATTTTAGTTTCCGTCTGTTTTTCTGCCTGGCGAAGCGGGCGGGGGTTCAGCTAGTTTATTATAAAATAAAGCCAGATGAATTCGTCAAAGCCGTCCACTATTATTTAATTTAATTTTTTATTTAATATTATTTTATTTTACGAGGCAAGAACAGACTGCTGGAGCGTCAAATCCGCCAAAGTAATACTTTAATTTTATTTAAAGTTTAATATGTTGTTATTTTTATAATTTATTATTTTTATTGATCATCCTTTTTTGAAAATGAAAAGCCTCCTGATTAGTCTGAGCTTAATTTAGGTTTATTGGTGCAGCGCTAATCTTAGAATGACAAAAATTGATGTGTGATGCCAAGTTATATTGAAAATTTGAAAGGTTACAAGCAAGACATAAAAAACAAAAAGAGTGATTCATTTAATGAATGAAATTTTTAGGAATATGGAAATATGTAATTGAGAGAAATAAAAAAAATAATAACAAAGAGATCAACATTACTACAAGCTGTATAAAAATGAGTGAAATAAAATAATCAAATTAACTCAAATACAGTCGTGATAGTGGAATTATGGCAAACAAAATCAACATTAACAATGACTTTAATAACATTAAATAATAATGAAATAATAATCTAATGAAAATAAATGAAATCATGATCGTGGTAGTCTGCAGCCAAGTAATAAATGTCACCATGCCATTTGTAAATAAATTTGCATTCCATTAAATATAGAAGCAAAATGGTCTTGAGCCAGGACAATATCCCAGTTCAAATCAAATATTGATTACAGACCAAAAAAAATGCAAACGAAAAAACTAAAATAAATGATAATTATATATATATTTGTAAATATGTACTTATAAAAAGACGTCCGTTACAATGTTTAATGTTACCAGGAAAATAAATATTTTATCAAATAGTATTCCAATCATCCGTATAGAAGTTACGAAAACTTTAATTTTACATAGTTTAGGGTGATTTGTGTGGTAGGTACTAGAGGAGGTGTGGCAAAACGCGCTATATTATAGTGAACTTAAACTACTTATAAAAACTCTATCATATACCAAAATATAGGTGATTCTGAATATCGGTGTGGAAGTTATGAAGGTTTTATTTAATATAGGAATATTGTCCATTTGTGTGCGGGGTACCAGAAGGGGCGTGAAGAGCTTTATTTACAACATTGGTGTCTTCGGTGACCCACACAACACCCTTCGTATATATAATTTTTATCATTCTACCCTGTTTTGAACAACAATTTACAATCACAGAGCATTTATAGCCTCGATCTCATGTTTCTAGATGCAGCCGGCCATTTTATAACTTTTGGTACCTCTTTTCCAAGTACATATTTTGAAAAATCACTATAAATAACATGTGTTTTTGCTTCCCCTAAACACGTGTACTATATTTGGTACCACGTTTATCCCAAATAAGTACACATTTTGAGGTAGCCGTTTATGCTCCGCGTTTACGTAATGAAAGAACTGTACACAATTTGTATCCTTATTTGTCCCGCGCACACCTTAAAAGAACAAATTTCGAAAAAAATCCAATTTTACTACGATTCTAGATGCAATAATCATGCAGTTATATGCTGCTCACCCCTTAAGGTACAAAAATGCATTTCTATGTGACGAGAGGAATTTACATACCAATTTTCACGGTTCTAGCTGTAATAATTTAGTTGGTACCATTTTTATCCCTTTTTTACCCGTTCGCTCCTTGAATGTACAAATTTCGAAAAATCCATTTATGTTGCGCACCTCGAAGGAATGGACATGCCGAATTTCACGACTATAGCAGCAATACTTAAATTGGTACCATTTTTATACCTTTTTGTCCTGCTCACCCCTTGTAAGTACAAATTTCGAAATATCCATTTAGGTTTGCGCTTCGACGTTGTCAGAGGAATTTAAACACCACATTTCACGACTATAACTGAAATACTTGAATTGGTACCATTTTTTATCTCTCTTTGTACTGTGCACCCCTTAAAAACTACAAATTTAATTTTACTGCGCTTCTGCATCGAAGGAATTTTGATACCAAATTTCATGATTCTAGCTGTAATACTTCAGTTGGAACCATTTCTATCTCTTTTTGTTCCGCTCGGCCTTTAAAAGTACAAATTCCGAAAAATCTATTTATGTTGCCAGTCTTCGTTGTCAGAGAAATGTAAATTTCGATTTCACGAATATAGCTGCATTACTTTTTGTCTCTTTTCTTCCTTAAAGGTACATATTTCGAAAAATTTCTTTTTGTGCGCGTCTGCAAGGCACACAACGAATTTCATATTTCTAGCTACAGTCGTTTAGCCAGGACGAAAGTTCGATGTTTTTCCCTTTTTTGTCCCATTTTACACCCTAAAAGTACGAATTTTGCAGTCCGCGTCTCCGTCAAATTTGGGAACTACCCTGAACATTTCATGGCCCTGGCTTCAGATGTTTGGTCTGCGCCCTGATCACTGATAAGTCAGTCAGTAACGCAACTCTTTTATATATGTGCCAGTTAGAATGATAGTGGTCTAAGTCACACTTTATCCGTTCTGAGATATGCAATGGTTTATGTTTCAGTCAATTGAAAAATATTTTCCACCGAAGAACTGTTTGTTTACTTTTATCGAAAGGTCTTTTTTGGCCGACTCGTTCGATGATAGCGACTGGTGAGCACATCGTAGACACTAGGTTGAATCGAAAATAAAGTATTTGTGTCATAAAGTAGTAACTTGAATAAATATGGAATAATAGTTTACTGGACGTTCAAATTATTAGATCTAGGTTTAGTATTCAAAAAACAGGTACTAACATAGAGTATGAATACAGTCGATTATATTATAAATCGATTCCGTCCGACTTTGCCCTTTTCTAAGCATTCCTTTGTTGTCTTTGTCAAATTTCATCCATTTTGCCAGACTGTGGTAGTTCATAAACTGTCAGCATTACAAGAGTTTCTTTTTCTGTCAGAATGCCACTTTTCTGTTTCAGTTTTAGCAAAAATTTGATATTTTTACTGTTTGCTTTGCTTTCTTTTTCTTGTCCGCATTAAGGCTGCCCTCATCTCTTCTGACGGCCCTGCGGTAGGGGGGATGATTTGTTTTTCCAAGTGAAAAAAGTCGTTGTCAAGGATAATTGTATTACAAAGCCAATCTTTTGACAATGTTCTTTGGTCAATGTTAGAACAACAGTAACATTTAAGTTTTCCCCAGCCCCCCTGCCCCGTCACTTAGAAAGTTTTCGCCAAGCAAAAAGAAGAAGAAAAATGATGTACGAAAATATGCATAATAAAATTTAATGGTTGTTTAGCTGATTATCTTCTGATCCCATCCCGTGCCATCCCACACACACAGTGCCCAGATTGTTTTCCAACTAATTTGCATTTATTTATTCCGCTCAAAACATCATAATTCTTGCGGACACAGAGCCGGACAGACAGTTTGAGATTATGTGGTTGTTAACCTTTTCGTTGGAAATTCAAATCACAGATGGATGAATTCAATTTGCTGAATTAAGTAATGCCTTGAATATGCTGTCATTTTCGTAATGAGATTTCCTTCCGCAAATGAGATTGCTTGCCCTCCAAAGTTTCCGCCTACACTGCGGGGGTAAGTTTTTAATTTTTCGATTCTAATTTGCTTAATTACTTTGGCCTCCGTGGTCCATGTTCGGAGAACACAAACAATACTACCACTACTACACGTCTACCTTGAGCGAAGATTTGCTTCGTTCCGCTTCAAGAGTCGAAGGAAAATGTCAAAGGTAGAAGTTCGGTGGTTTTGTTCTTTTTCCTGTTGTGCCTTGCCTTCGGTAAGTTTGTTTATTTATGTTTTGGAATACATTTGTCAAGGGATCCTTGACTTGATGTAAATGGCTTTTAATTTGTAGTTTTTCAAGTAATCACCTCATTTCTGTGGCGATGAAAACGAAATAAAGTTGGAAATTATGTTTAGAATGTAAATATTTTGGATGGCTTCACAATGTGGTTAACTTTGAGAAGTTTGCAGAACACGCAGACAGTTGCAGGCAAAGTGAAGAAAGCCCAGGCAGAATCACAGAGAGATGGACAAACACACAGGAGGAAGGGCATAAAGATTATTAGATGTAGAGAATAAGAGCTACCACAGGCATGATGAAGAAATATGCGGGCCAAATACAGATATTTGAAAGACGAACTGGGGAAAATTTGTTACTATACGGGCATCGGGACGAAATTGTAACTCTTCTGAAGCATTTTACAGGCACCTTTATTTTTGGGGTATTTTTTCTGTCTTTGGTTTGAACTATGAACGTTGAGCTTCGAGAGGTCACAGTCAAAGATATACACTTAAAGCAGTCCACAAATGTAGGCTATATTGTCATTATGAAAATGAGCTCCAATCATAAAACATTCAAAGTATGAATATAAGCCTATGTTTTACCCCCTCATTTACTAAAACGCAGCGAGTCAATTTACCCAGAATTCTGGCATTTAGTTATTATACACTACACGAGAGTGTTATGGCTTTGTGCATTTGTTTGTAACACCCAAAAGGAAGCGAGTTAGACCCATTGTTAAGTATACCGATCGACTTAGAATCACTTTTTGAAACGATTTAGTATTGTATGTCTGTCCGTCTGTCCATCTACTGTTGTAATCAAATTACAGGTCGCAATTATAGTCCGATCTTAACAAAAATTGGCACAAGCAAGTTTTGTGGATCAACGACGAACGCTACTTAATTTAGGACAAATCGGTTCAGATTTAGATATAGCCCCCATACAAATGTCGCTCCCAATTTGACATTTTCCGCTCTTGAAACCCCATATTATACTCGATTTTCTTTAAATTTGACACAACGTCTTACAATCCAACTAGAAACACCTATGTAGAAATTCGGTAAGATCGGTTCAGATTTAGATATAGCCACCATACAAATGTCGCTCCCGATTTGACATTTTCCGCTGTAGAAACGACATATTATACTCGATTTTCTTTAAATTTGGCACAACATCTTATAATCCAACTAGAAACACCTATGAAAAAATTGGGTAAGATCGGTTCAGATTTAGATATAGCCCCAAAACAAATGTGGCTCCCGATTTGACTTTTGCCGGTTTAGAAACCACATATTGTACTCGATTTTCTTTAAATTTGGCACAAGAGTTTATAATCCAAGTAAAAAACCTATGGTGAAAGTGGCTAAGATCGGTTCAGATTTAGATATAGCCCCAAAACAAATGTGGCTCCCGATTTGACTTTTGCCGGTTTAGAAACCACATATTGTACTCGATTTTCTTTAAATTTGGCACAAGAGTTTATAATCCAAGTAAAAAACCTATGGTGAAAGTGGCTAAGATCGGTTCAGATTTGGATATAGCGCAAATACAAATGTTGCTCCCAAATGTTTAACCGATTTTGGCCTAACTATACATATTATATTTCACTTATTTCGTTCCGGATTTCAATATACCCCCATACAAATGTCCTTTCCGATTTAACATTTTTTGTCAAACGCATACATTTACAGGATACAGAAATCCTTCCCGTTTTCACTTTTTCACCGAAGTAAATAGTATTCGAATTGAAAGTGGAGTGTATCATAGAGTCGGTCCCGCCCGACTTTAGACTTTCCTTACTTGTTTTTTAAAACGCCAACGTTTGCCTAAGTGTTTTTTCCGTTGGGTTCCGTATTTCTGGTTCCCTTTCAAAGTTGCAGTGTGCATTTTATTAACTTTTTTATACACTCCACGAGAGTATTATGTCTTTGTGCATTTGTTTGTAACACCCAAAAGGAAGAGAGATAGACCCATTGTTAATTATACTGATCGACTTAGAATCACTTTTTGAATCTAATTGGCAATGTCCGTCCGTCCGTCTGTCTGTCCGTCCATCTATTCTTGTAATCACGATACAGGTCGCAATTGTAGACAGAACTAAATGAAACTTTGCACAACGAAGTTTTTCGGGATAAGATCGAACGCTATTTAATTTAAAGAAAATCGGTTCAGATTTAGATATAGCCCCCATACGAATTTCACTCCCGATTTGACTCTTTTCACTCTAGATACCACATAACAACAGATTTTCTTCAAAATTGACAAACCATCTTATATTTCAACTAGAAACACCGGTGGTAAAAATGGGTCAGATCGGTTCAGATATATATATATAGTTCCCATTAAAATTTCACTCCCGATTTCAATTTTTTCCACACTATAAACCACATATTTTAACAGATCTCCTTCAAATCTTTCAAAATATTTCATATTTACACTGGAAACACCCACGGTGAAAATGGGTTTACATATAGCTCCCATACAAATTTCGTCCCAAAAATTTCCCATACAAATTTCGGATAGACTTTTTTCGCACCAGAAAGCACGAATATTCAAAAAATGAGTTTAACACGTTATATTTGAACTGGATAAACTTATTGTGAAAGTTAGTCACTATATTCCATGTTTGGATATAGCACTGATATAAATATTTCCGATTTGACAAATTGGACCAGGTAATATTAGTCTTTGATTAGGAAACATTCACAAATTCTTCCCGTTTTCACTTTTTTACTGAGTTGAATTGTATTCGTATAGAAAGTGGAGTGTATCATAAAGTCGGCCCCGCCCGACTTTAGCATTTCCTTACTTGTTTTATTTTTAAAAGGTTATTTTTTGGAACAACTAAATCTATTTAGATGTGTTACGCGAATTTCACAAACAGTATACGTAAATGAAGATTACAAACCAAATCTTCAGAAAATGTTTAATTTAATCATGTCCTACTACTTTTTCGAAGTTGTAAGTAAAGGTCTTTTTGTTAGAATATATGCCAACAAGAATTTTTAATTTGGAACAATTGTAAAACTTAAATTAGAATATATATATTTTGTTTAAATATAAAATGGTGTTATTTCATTAGTTATCTTTCGTTTGGTAATTTATTAAAAATAAAAACTCTTAGAGAACATGTAAATGGTGATTTTTTAGCTATTATCTTCGTGTTTCGTGTTTTGTTTCACTGTCAAACATCTTCAGTTTGGTCTATAATTTAACCATGAATCGTCTTACAAACGAACAACGCTTGCAAATTATTGAATTTTATTATCAAAATGCGTGCTCTGTTAAGAAAGTTCATCGCGAGCTTCCATTTTATGGTCAGTTTAATCGACCCACTGAAGCGGCTATTCGGGCTATTGTGACTAAATTTAGCACCAAATTTACATTGTTGGACATTAAACCACCAACACGCTTACGTAGAGTGCGAACTGAAGAAAATATCGCAGCTTTATCAACCAGTGTTAATGACGACCATCAATTATCGATTCGTCGCCGGGCCTCTGTTACTCAAAAACGTGGAAATGCCAAAATTGGACTAAACGGATGGAAGGTCAACATTTGCATGAAATAATCTTCAAACATGAAATTATATGGACCGTACTATCGAGATTTCATGCATTTTTCTGAATTTTATGTGTTTTTTTTTGAAAAACTTTCCTATAGCTTTTAAAAAATCACCCTTTTTTATCTGCAAAATTTTACATATCTGATTTAAACGTTAATTGCACACAAATGTAAAAGTCCTTACTTGGAAAACAATTATGTAATTGGATGTAATTCCAGCAATATTTTTGGGGGTTATACCCTCCACCCTCCGCTGATTTTGGCCACCATTGGGATCTGTTAAAGATGAATTCACAAAACACAGACTTGTTGAATTGCAATTTGTGTTGTCTCGAAAGCCAAATAAGATGTATTTATTTATTTTGTCTTATTTAACAAATTCTAAGAACAACTTGAGCATTTCGACATCATAAACCACCCGCAATGGTAAAAAAATTGTTCATAAATTATATATATATAAATATAAATTATTCATACGTACAGTAAAGCAATGACCTGCCTGTCCTTCAGTTTGCTTTCAGCATTTTCCTCTAAATTCCAATGACTTCATTAAACATCTGTTCGTAACTATTGAACCGTAATCGGTTTTCCAAGCACACATTGTCATTCACATGTTGTACATGTCATTGTGTGTGGGTGTGATAGTGTGCGTGTGTTTGTTTGCTTGTGTGTATGTGTGTGGAGAACACAGTGGCTTCTTGACAAAACTTTAATCAATTAACATCACTTGGTATTGCCATCAATGCCAATAAAAATGTCTTTCAAATCGACCACATCTCTCACATCACCACTACGACCACCACAACCATCAGCAGCACCTACATACGTACGCAATTGCTTGACACGACAAATTCCAATTCTTTTGTGCCACAAAAGTCCAAAGTCATTTACAACAACGACGACATTAGTACTTACAACGACAACAACAACAATTATAACGATATTATCAATTATTCATGCATGAGCGTCTGCCTTACATGATTCTGTGGTAATGGAAAAATTCTTCCTTGGAATTATCCTTGTATGTCAGTTTTGGGGGGGAGGTGGGGTGCAATACCGGAGAGAGTTTTACACAGCATGAGTGAATGAATTGAATATGAAATTTAATAGAATATTAAATGTGTTTATAGGTATTTGTATTTATTCAACGAGAAAACAAATTTGTCATACGTATTTGCAATTTGTTATTTATTAAAGTCTTCTGTATGATTGAATATTCTAAATATTGATACGATGGAAATTACATCGTCTCTGAACCTACTAAATGGCCATGGTGTATTTCATAATCAACAAAGTCAAAGTAGTGAGGAAGTCAAGGGATCATTTGTACTACTCTGTACCACCTGCTAGGATTTGAATATGAAATCCAGATATTTTAAATATCAATTCGAAATTTACGAAAAACTGAAATTCAACTTAAATTGTAAAACAACATAAACTTGGGTCTCTTTTTATGCGGATTTGAATTTGGAAAAATAATATACACGATAAAAAAATATAATATAAAATCAAGCGTCACAGTGGTTCAGAATCAAAATCCAACGGCCAAAATTCAATAATTTTTGTTCTAGTACACATTTTTGAGTTCTGTAAAAAATCAAATTTGACAAGGACCCAAGGATTATTTTGAAATATTAACATTAAAAATCGGGCAATCGGATATATTTTAGAAATCGGCTCAAAGTTGACTACTTTTCGTATTTTTCGATTTTAAAGAAAATAAAAAAAATTATTTTTATGTTTTTTTAATATTTTTACGTACTTATTTGTTCATAATGCGAAAAAAAATATTGTTTTGTATTATAGATTTTCATATTTTTTAGATTTTGAATATTGAAAAAAACACAATTCCAGGATGGGGGTATACTAACTTTGTCATTCCGTTTGTAACACCTTGAAATATCGACCTGAGACCCTATAAAGTATATATATTCTTGATCGTCATAAAAATCTAAGACGATCTAGCCATGTCCGTCCGTCTTTTGAAAGCACGCTAGCATCTAAACGAAAGGAGCTGGAACATTCAAATTTTCCATAAATGCGTCTTATAGTCGTAGATCGGTTGGGATTGAAACGGGGCGAAATCGACCCAAAGGGAAAAATTTGTCCCTCACAGGGACTAAAAATACCCATAATAATCCCTAATATTTTAGCGTATGTTTTTTTAATATGTCTGTTTATATTTGCTTGACCAAACCAAATGACCGCAGAGTCATGCAATTCGGAGTATACATTCCTGTGACTGCGTAGACACGGAAAATAAACGGATTTTTCGAAATTCGTACTTTCAAGGGATACAATGGTACAGAGGGATAAAAATAGTACCAACTAAACGACTACAGCTAGAATGATGAAATTCTAATTGCGTAGAAACGTCAAGACAGTAAAAATGGTACCAACAAAATGGCCGCAGCTGGAATCATGGAATTCGGTGTAGACATTCCTCTGACTGCATATACACGCAAAATAAAAAGTTTTTTTTCCAAATTCGTACTTTTTCATGAAATTAGGTTATTTTGCACTATGTATGTTTGATAATATATTTTCAAAATTTGTACTTTTGGAATTAAAATAGAATGGAAATACAACCAACTGTCTACCAATATTTATGGTATTTAAGCTTTTATAAATTTATGAATATTTATTTTTTGATTTGAAATAAATAATGGTTTGAAATAATTAAAATATTATATTTATTTATAAAATTATTTTTTCAATATTTGTATTTGTTTTGCTTTGGATATATTAAAACAAATATATTTTCCTGTAATATTACTGCACTTCTACGAAAACCGACATCCTCTGTGGAATGCGATCCATGGTGGAGGGTATATAAAGTTCGGCCCGGCCGAACTTAACGGCGTTTTTACTTGTTAATTTGTCGAACTATTTCTCACACATTTTAAGAGATTTTGCAATTATTTTATTATGGCCCCAAAACTATGTTTGTGCCAAATATAGCTTCTTTGTAATAAATATTTAAAAAAATATCCTTTTTGAACAAACGTCTGACTTTGGACCAACACAATTTTTTTACTTCAAAAGCCTTTAACGAAATGGTTATTTGGCCGATGGATTTTGATTCTGAACCACTGTGCGTCAATCAATTACAACAAATGTAATTAGGACCCACTAGTTTTATTGTTTTCAACAATTGGCTTGTGCCAAAAGAGTCCGTGTAAAATAAATAATAATAATTGTAAATAAAATTTAGAAAACATTTAATAGTGATTGATTTTTTATTGGAAAATTTGTCAAATTACCGTAAAATCATCATCATTTTATAGAGCATCTTTTAAATAATTCTTCTTCATTCTTCCATAATTTTGGCGTTCTGTTGCCAGTTACGAATACATATCTGCATAGATAGATTCAACTGTAAACAATGTTTTCATGGCTTGAATGTTATCTATTATTCTATACTGTTTTCCATTTTTTTCTTTTTTTACAGAGTTTTTCTTGACAGTAAACAATTTTGAAATAATTTATTTTTTACTAATTTATTTATTTATTTTTTTATGAACTAATGAACAACTTCGATTTTACTTTTATTATTATTATTTTTTTCTCTAGAAGTAGCCTAATGTGTTTACATTCAATTGCAAAAAACGAATTCATGAGATCTCACACGAGTCGAATGTGGCAAAAGAAACCGCAAGACTATATTTTCGAATTAAATATTAGGTATTATATGTTAGTTTGATGCCAAGAAATAATCGTGCTAGACCCACCTTCAAGTGTACCGATCGGCTTAGAATCACCAGCTAAGTCGATTTAACGATGTCTATCTATCCGTCCGCTTACATCCACATTACAGTTCGCAAATGTTGTCCAATTGTAACGAAATTTGGAAAAAAAAGTATTTTTGGACTAAAGAAATCTCCATTTAATTTTGAGGAAGTCAGTTCAGATTTAAGTATAGGCTGTATACAAATATCCCCATGTTTTGATATAGTCCACATACAATTTACGCTATTACTTCTCTAAAATGCACATTTTACATCGGATCTTGACCAAACTCCCCACACAATATTATATTTCAATTGGAAACACCTAATATGGGATCATGTTTTGGTATAGGCCCCATAGTTTACACTATTATCATTCTAAAACTCACATCTTAGATCGGGTCTTTATAAAATTTCGCAGATCATGTCTACAGAGAAAAGCTACTGTGAAAGTGATATTTGTATATGGACCCACTTTTTGGTGTGACCCCTTTACAGATTGCTATGTAAAATTTTAAATTAGAATCGGCTATAAACAATTACTGACTATTTTTTTAAATTTCTGGTTTTATTCGAAAGGTTGAACTTTGTTCTCATTCCATCAATCCAATTTTTTAGTACAACCCCAAATCAACATCAAACAGTGCATTGGGTTCTCAATGGTCAAGCCACCGAGATGAAATGAGCTCTCTTCTCGAAAATTTCTTACAGTTTTAGTTAAAGACTAAATACTTTGGAAGTAAGGTTTTAATAGAGCTGTTTTTCTTTAAGCCGGGATAACAAGCTGCGATAACAAAACGTTAATAAAAATTTATTTTTATGCTCAAAATAAAAAAAAATATTTTTTTTCACATTGTCGCCAACTACAATATCACAAATATATATTTTGTGTTGCCTTTATTGGACTTAGCCTCGATAACCATAATTTTGACTTACACTGGATAATTATCCAGGCTAAAGCGCCTTGGAGACGATCAAATAATTCCATCAATCGGTTGTGTGTGTGCCTCTAATCGGGTTTCGTCGGCTACACGTACACGACGTCGGCAATGATTGACATAAAAAACAAAATTTTTTGATATTTTCGTTGATGGCGTTTTCGTTGATGGTCTCCAGTTACGATTGTCAATCATGACTCATTTAGTAGTAAAAAATTGTGTGAGATGGACATGTGAGCGGGTGAAAAAAATTCATTTTAAAATTTATAGAATGCTATGAGAGCTTACCGGCTCTGTGGAACACCAAAGTGGATGCCTACAGCAACAGGGAGGAAAAAAGGAAGCAGTATGAGCTACTGCTGGATGTTTTTAATGAGGAGTATTCCAATTGGACAGTTAATGATGTTAAAAAAAATTAATTCTCTACGGACAAATTTCCGACGGGAGAAACATCGACTGGCGGAGTGCAGCAAAAGTAGTATGGAAGTTTCAACCGAACACAACGAAGTCAAACACAAAGTGATGATTGCCGTATTTTGTGGTGCGTTTGCGGGCAAAACACGAAGGCACACACTAACACATATGCACGTGATTGATGGAATTATTTGATCGTCTCCAAGGCGCTTAAGTCTAAAATTTTGAACACAAAATTATTTTGATTTGAACTGGGATATTGTCCTGGCTCAAGACCATTTTGCATCTATATTTAATAGAATGCAAATTTATTTACAAATGGCATGGTGATATTTATTACTTGGCTGCAGACTACCATGATCATGATTTCGACCATGTCAAAAGTCTGTTCAAGTGGCTTCGCAGAGACTTTTCAACATCAAACCCGGCCTCTACAAGGAGATGATTCTCACAAACGAACGAGAAGCAAAACTCACTTGCCGAATTTGCGTTTAAAAAATCGCACCAAGCAGGGCCGTGCGCAGGGGGGGTTTTGGTCGTTCAAACCCCCCCCCAGAGAGGTTTCGAACATATACTTTTTAAAACCTTCTAAACTTCCTGAAGCAATAAAATATGGGATTTTTAAGGTCTTTTTAAAATAACTCGTCTGAAATGGTAATTTTGCAGTGAAATCATGAAAACACGAAAATTGCATAAAAATCGTGGACAATTTCTTGATTTCGGACAGACGTTATGAAAAATACAAACAAAATAAACGAATTGTGCCAATTTCAAGATTGTGTAATGCTAATTTCGATAAAGTATACCAAATTTTTCGGAAGATTTTCATTTTTATTAACCGATACCACTTCTTGACATTCGACTAGAGCTATATCTTATGAACTTTTAATTGTGTACTGCAATATAAGTTTGTAAATTTAATAACAAAATCGTTTAGTAATTTCAAAAAATTGTAGATAAGAATCACTATGATATGATAAAATCTAAAATATTCTTAATAAAAGTAAATAATTTGCTTGATGCTTGTAGAGCGCTAAGATGTAACATTTGCGATTTGACATTTTTATGGAGCTGTATCTAAATCTGAACCGATGTGTCCTATTTCCATCAGAGATGCAACAACATCGGTTTCTTTTACTTCCAATGTTTTGGGAGTTTGCAATTATAATACATATCCATTTCGACAAACGAAGAAAACTGTTTGATATAAACACATTTCTCTTTGTTAATTTACAACAACTGATGACATGTTTACCGCAAACAAACTAATTTTCCCACAAAATAAACTCAAAAACAATGTTCACGTGTCTAAAATTTTGTTTCTATTTTCTCTATTTTAAAATCTACTTTAAAGTTGCGAAACAATAAGAAATGATTTTTAACTTACTAAAATTTTTGTTATATTTCTCACTTATGTCAAATATTTTTCAGAGTTAGTTTTTTTGTACATATGTAAAAGTATTATTCAAAAGAGAAACAACAAATTCAGTAACTTGAATCTACGTAGGAAGACGTAACTCTAAAACACCAATTATTTTGTTTTTTTGGAATTAAAATTTCTAGTCGTTTCTTCTTGCATTATTCCATCATTTCGCGTTAATAGCATTTTGATTCCCCAGTTATCAGGCTAAAATAGGAAAAATGGTGGCTGCAAAGTAAAAAATTGTGAAAAGTATATTTAGAAAAACCGGCGTAACTTTTTATTATAATGAGAATACCAAAATATTTCTTTGGCATCTAATTGCTGACTTCTTGGGGAATATTTGTGTATGAAAAGTTTCAGCATTATGAATGAAGAAAGTTAAAATATAAGGAACGTTGGATTTTTCTTCAGTTGCAGCGATTTTCGCGACTGGCTACATATATGTTACAAGCGACCAATCTGACAGATGAAGCTGGAATCATTAAGTTCGCTGTGTACATCACAGAAAATGCGTTTTCTATACAACATTGCCAAGAAAAAAAGTTATGGAGTTTACAATAAATCTTATTTATATATTTGGGCATGTGCTTATTTCAACATTCATAGTGCTCAATTTTAAACATACAAAAGTGGCTATGAACAATGAAATCGCGAATAATAGGAAATTTAGAAAACTTTTTAATCGGATACTAATTGCATCCCTTTTTGGATTAAACTGTAGAAGAATAATTAATAATTTTTCTTCAAATTAAGGAGAAAATCTGTTTTTTTTTCGCTCTCCTAAAAAGTTATGTTTTTGTTCATAGCCACTTATGAATATAAGCCCTCGATATGTATGTATGTAATTTCAAGCAACTATTAAAAAAAAAGTTCTACACTTAGAGAACAAGTCTGTCAATAAAAGCAGTGTCTGCTGCTTATCAGCAGACACTTTTCTGCTATTACATCTGTTTTTTGCATAACAGCAGTTTTATGCAATCTTACATCACTATTCACACTGCTAAAGAGTTTGCAATCTGCTCAAATTGGCTGCTGTTAATTAAAATATAACAATAGATAAGCGTTCATAAGCGAGTTTAGCTCGAATTTCCTTTTATATTAGCTTGGGATAATATGCGTATTATATATATTGCTAAATACAGCAAACAGCTGTTTACCATCTCAGCAGATACAAATCTGCTGTCTCTTTTTTAACAGCAGAAAATCTGCTCTTTCAGTAGACTTTCTGCTTTCTTTTACTGACATATTCCTTTGAGTGTACTGATAGATGGATTACTGAAATGCAATTTTGCCGACAATGTCTGTAGGACGAATGTATCAAAAAGATCCTGACAATAAAATATGAGTGGTTTCCAAACGCTCCAGTAAAAATTTCCTAAAAAGTTGGAAAATTAACTAAGTATGAGTAACATTTCCTTCTTTCAAAGCCATAGTAAATAGTTCATTTACTAGAAAAAGGGTAGTAGATTTACTTAAAAACATTTCTTTGGATCTAATAAAAAATTCATAGAATTGAGTAAATTCAAACTTATGTGGAAGAATATTTCCAAGGTTTTAAATGAGAAAAAATCTGAAATTTTTTTGTATGGAAAAAATTACATTTACGAAATTTTAACTTAAAAATGTGTTTTTTCCTAAAATGAAGTTAAAATGTTTACTGAAATTTATGCCGAGTTGTTCACACATTTAAGTATTAATGAACTTATAAAAAAAATTTGAAATTGTTCAAAAATTCTTGAATTTAATCTAAGAAGAAATTCTCGTTCGTTTGCAGAGACTTATTTCATAAATACTTTAAGAATTATTCTAAACAACCACTGCGAAGGCGTCTATCTTGCCTTCGTAACAATCATGGAGTAATAGCTCAACTCCTTATGACAGAGGTATCATGAAACTTTTGAGAAATATTTCATGTTGTCATTTTTTGTATCAGTTTTGCATACTCTGCAAAATTGTCCTCAGTTTGGGTAAATATTTACTTAATTTGAGTAAACATTTACATTTTAGGAAATTTTCAGCAAAATTTTACTAAGATTTAGTAAAAATTTGCTTAAATTTAGTAAAAATTTACTTGGTTTCAGGAAAAATTTACTTAGATTTAGGAAAATTTCAACAAAATTCTACTTATATCTAGTAAAAATGTACTTGGTTTCCTAAATTTTAGTTAATTTTAACTCATTATAGGGTTAACTTTTTTATGAGTGTAGATGAAAATCCCCCCAGAGGAAAATCCTGCGGGCCTGGCACCAAGTAATAAAGTACACATGCCATCTTACAAGCATCTCATTGAGTTGCATATGTAAGTATGTGTTATGCAGGTATCGTAACCCAGCAATACTCCTGCCGTGCCAACGGTAATATTTTTAGTTTTTTCGTTTGTATTTTTTGGTCTGTAATCAATATTTGATTTGAACTGGGATATTGTCCTGGCTCAAGACCATTTTGCATCTATATTTAATAGAATGCAAATTTATTTACAAATGGCATGGTGGTATTATTATTTTTTTCAAAATTTTTTTCCACACATACATTGATATTTCTTTTGGAAAAATTTTAAAAAATATTTTTTTTTATTTTGAGTGAAATTTTAACATTTTATTTAGTTTTCCAATATTGTTCGCGCGTATAGCGTCCCATTTTGGAAATGGCAAACATAATCCTGTAAATAAAAATGGATGTTATTCTACCTTTCAAAGTCAAAGTAATCGGTAGGAAATATAAAATTGTAAATGGGCACATCCAGTTAACACTATCACCGATCTAGAACTCTCATCTTGTATCGGATCTTGATCAATTTTTGCAGATCACATTATATATCAACTAGGAATACCTTCCGTCAAAGATAACTATATGGGTCCATATTATGGTACAACCCTCAAATGTTGTAATAGGACCCCTAAAAATATCCCTCTATTTATTTTATTACCGCTGAAAATTTTGTATTCGTCATCGGGTCTTGGTCCAAATTTGCAGATCATATTATACATAATCTCGGAATACCTAGCGCAGAATTTTCCAAATTATAGATTACTAGCTTATCCCCCACCCGCTTCGCCAGGCAAAAAAAAAAACAAACGATAAAATTAAAATCAGTTTTATATATTTTATATGTACCAATTATAATCAAGGTACTTCCCCGAGATACTAAAGTAATGGATATGTTGCATGGAGAACATAGAAGAACAGAACCTTAGTTTACGGCGAATAAAGGAAGAAATGTCAAAACTCAAATAGATTTTTGGTTGAGCATGATTCTCATCCTTTCCATTATATAGACAAAAGAAGAAACTACTTAATAGAATAGCTGGAGTTCGAATATACTACATTCAAAACACATAGAATCAAATCGTTCACTAATCAAACAACACAAAAACTAAAAAAATAATATAACTTTCGTTTTCTTGCCTTAACTCGGCTTTTGACGAATGAATATATCTTTTTAGTAACCATTCTTTACTATTGTGCTAAGAAATTCCAAAGAAACAGTGTAGTTTTACAAAATTCAAATCAAAATTTCCCCATCTTTCAAATCCCGCCCATTTGTGTATTGTCTAAGCAGGTTAACACTAAATTAACTCACACAACAATTTAGGAGTCTCGGTGTTGAATATACTGTAAAACATGGTTTAATTTCGTACGGGAAGGGACACACCCACTTTTCGAACATCTTTGCACACCTATTTACACTGGATATACTCACACAAAATTTCAGCACTCTAGGTGTCTATATTCGATAATAGGTTTTAACTTCGTATGGGAAGTTTAACGCTCACTTTTCCAATACCGCCCATTGTTGCCACAATTACGCACATTGATGCCAGATGCACTCACACAAAATTTCAGTATTGTAGCTGTCATAGTACTGATTATATTGCATAATAGGTTTTAACTTCGTATGGGAGAACTGAATTTATTGGAAACTTAACCTTTAACTTCGTATGGGAGGTGCCACGCCCACTTTTCCAATACTGCCCATTTTTGGCACAACTACGCACATATATGGTAGATGCACTTCCACAAAATTTGAGCACTCTAGGTGTCATAGAACTGTCAATATTCAATAATAGGTTTTAACTTCGTATGGGAGGTGCCACGCCCACTTTTCCAATACCGCCCATTTTTGGCACAACTACGCATATTGATGCTAGATGCACTTACACAAAATTTCAGTATTGTATCTGTCACAGAGCGAAATATATTCGAAAATGGGTTTTAACTTCGTATGGGAGGAGCCACGCCCACTTTTCTAATACCGCTCATTTTTTGCACAGCTATACACATTGATGCTGGATGCACTTACACAAAATTTCAGCACTCTAGATGTCATAGAACTGTCAATAATCAATAATAGGTTTTAACTTCGTATGGGAGGTGCCACGCCTACTTTCCCAATACCGCCCATTTTTTGCACAACTGTGCAGACTAACAATTAGTGAACTTTAACAAAAACTCACGACTCTAGCTACAACAGTACTCCGAATATGTTAATTTATAAAAAACGAATAAATCCACCGTTTGTGTGGGAGGTGTCACGCCCACTGAAAATATAAAAAATGTATATAGCCTATTTTCACCACCGGTTCAGCATAATCATACTGTGAAAATTTCAAGAATATTGTAGTTTAGGCTGCTATAAAGAACAAACAAACACCGATTCATTATACCCTACACCACTTCGTGGTCTAGGGTATTATAAGTTAGTTTCGCGCCAAATGTTTGTAACACCAAGAAATAATCGAGCTAGACCCACCTTTAAGTATACAGATCGGCTTAGAATCACCAGCTGAGTCGATTTAACAATGTCTGTCCGTCCGTCCGTCTGCTGTCCATCTAAGCTTGTTCGCACTCTACAGGTCGCAATTGTTGTCCCATAGTCATGAAACTTGGCAGAATTTATTTTTTCTGGCCAAGGACCATCGGTATTGAATTTGGAGGAAATCGGTTCAGATTTAGATATAGCCCCCATACAAATGTCGCTCCCGATTTGACATTTTCCGCTCTAAAAACGACATATTGTACCCGATATTCTTTAAATTTGGCAGAACATCTTATAATCCAGCTAGAAACACGTATGCAAAAATTGGGTAAGATCGGTTCAGATTTAGATATAGCCCCCATACAAATGTCGCTCCCTATTTCACTTTTTCCGCTTTAGAAACCACATATTGTACCCGATTTTCTTTAAAATTGGCACACCATCTTATAATCCAACTAGAAACACCTATGCAAAAATTGGGTAAGATCGGTTCAGATTTAGACATAGCCCCCATACAAATGTCGCTCCCGATTTGACATTTTCCGCTCTAGAAACGTCATATTGTACCCGATTTTCTTTAAATTTTGCAGAGCATCTTATAATCCAACTAGAAACACGTATGCAAAAATTGGGTAAGATCGGTTCAGATTTAGATATAGCCCCCATACAAATGTCGCTCCCGATTTCACTTTTTCCGCTCTAAAATCCACACATTGTACCCGTTTTTCTTTAAAATTGGCACAACATCTTATAATCCAACTAGAAACACCTATGCAAAAATTGGGTAAGATCGGTTCAGATTCAGATATAGCCCCCATACAAATGTCGCTCCCGATTTGACATTTTCCGCTTTAGAAACGTCATATTGTACCCGATTTTCTTTAAATTTTGCAGAACATCTTATAATCCAACTAGAAACACGTATGCAAAAATTGGGTAAGATCGGTTCAGATTTAGACATAGCCCCCATACAAATGTCGCTCCCTATTTCACTTTTTTCGCTTTAGAAACCACATATTGTACCCGATTTTCTTTAAAATTGGCACACCATCTTATAATCCAACTAGAAACACCTATGCAAAAATTGGGTAAGATCGGTTCAGATTCAGATATAGCCCCCATACAAATGTCGCTCCCGATTTGACATTTTCCGCTTTAGAAACGTCATATTGTACCCGATTTTCTTTAAATTTTGCAGAACATCTTATAATCCAACTAGAAACACGTATGCAAAAATTGGGTAAGATCGGTTCAGATTTAGATATAGCCCCCATACAAATGTCGCTCCCGATTTCGCTTTTTCCGCTTTAGAAACCACATATTGTACCCGATTTTCTTTAAAATTGGCACAACATTTTATAATCGAACTAGAAACACCTCTGCTAAAAGTGAGGATTCAAAAATCCTTCCCAATTGCACTTTTTTACCGAATTGAATTGTAGTGAGATATATAGTCGGCTCCGTCCGTCTTTAGCCTTTCCATACTGTTGGGGAGATGCCCATATGTCCATACTTTGGTATAACATAAATGGGGCCCATTCTGCATTATTACAGCTCTAGTAACTACATCTTACATCGGATCTTCATCAAATTTTGCAGATCATTCAATGTTTCAAATAGGAATACCTACCGTGAATGAGAAATATATTGGCGCATGTTTTGGCACAGGCCTCAAATGTTGTTATAGGCCCCCTTCAAATGTCCGTCCGATTCATCCTATTACCGCTGTATAATCTGTATTTGTCTTTGGATCTTGATCAATTTTTATATTTACTTTACTTTACTCGGAATATCTGCTGGAAAATTGGATCAATTACTTTATTATTTACCATATTCATTAAATTTGACTAAAGATGAATTGATAGTAACTGTATAATTTATATGAACTACATAAAATTGCTCCCATGAAATACCTGGGTTTAGTAATCAAAGCGAGGTATATACGCAGGGAGTGGTGTAGGGTATTATATAGTCGGCCCCACCCGACTTTAGCCTTTCCTTACTTGTTTTTATATAGATAGATTTCACATAGTAACACCTACAGTTAAAGTGGACCATATAGGACCATGTTTTCATATTGCCCCCCTCACACATGGGTCCAAGTTTTGATGTAGACCATACTCAAATAGTGTTTCACAGATATCTCTACCAATCCTTTTGCTATAAGCATTGTGCGATTTTTTTTTTGTTTTTGTTTCTTAATTGCTTTTTTTGCCCTAAATTTCATTTATTTGGTATCATTTTCTTGATTTCAAGCAATACCATTGTTTGTAACAAGTCAAACTTGAATCTGCATCGATGTTGCAACTGCATGCCATTACTCTTCAGTTGCAACCGTTTAATTACATTTGCAAATATTGGTTTTATTTTGCCCACATTTACTAGCAACTCCATCTTCGCTGAGCCAACGCTTGCAATTGGAGTAAATACATCTGGAACTGATTTTTGCAAGGATATCAATATCATCCCCATATGGAAGGAGTGTAATCGCATTCATTAAATACAATTTACCCTCTGCTATCTCAAGGGCGAGATGAAGATGAGTTATATTATTAAATTTAAATTAAATATATTAAATTCTTCGTAGTAAATATTTTTCTATGAATAATTATTGATATAATTGAAAATAGACGATTTTCATTATTTGTAATAATTCCAATTTGGAGAACTTTATTATCAGCAATACTAAACACATACATTCTAAGTAGAATTTTCCTGTTGTTTCTGAAAAAAAAAACTCCTTTGGTAAACAATGACCAACTAAAGTATTCCTATCACTCTCCCTCCCTCCTGCGAATCAGTGTCGGCATATTTGTCACTTTCCGAACAAGCTTTGTGTAAATGTCTGCTTTTTGTTTGAGAACGCATTTGTACGAGTTCATTTACTATTTTCTTCTTCTTCTGTTAGTTTAAACAAAAGTCCTGCCTGACATTCTGCCCCAAAAAATTCAGCCATGTTGTGTCAACTGTAATACTTTGTGTGTTTGTGTTAAACACTTTTTAGATTATTTATAAAAAATCCTTGTGTAAATGGCACGCATACAAGTGTATGCACAAACTCGTACCAAAGAACGTATGTATGTGTGCGTTCAAGCGCTATGGATGTAGTTAAAAATCCTTTAAATGCACTCATACACACACGCGCGCACACACACCAAAGTGTGTGTGGCTCCCCTCCCCAAAAGCTTTGTAAATTGTTGGATGATACTGAGTTGTGATGGACGCGCGAAAAAGGTCAAGGCCAACGAAATGTTTTAGTTTTAAATTTGTAAAATTAAAAACTAATTACAGCATGAAAACAGCATTTAATGAGCTTCTCTTGACACTAAATTAGTGTTGTGGGGGCGACATCAACAACCACAGATGCCACACGCACACACACTCACAGTGTAAATTGCTCTTAATTGTTTGGAATATTTTTCGATTTCAAAAACAAAACAACATTTTATTACTATGGCCGGAAATGAATTTATTTTGTATAGCATCACGATTTGTTTCTATCCGACTCTTGTACAGATGCACTTGCTCACCAATACAAATGCAACTACGCACTCGCACATATAAACTGCACTTGTAGTCATTCTCATAGTTGAACTTGTCTGTTTGTTTTCAATGACAATTGTCAGTGTGCGTGTATTCTGAACGAATAATGGCCGACTGCAAAGAAAGGAAACGGACAATTTATTGTACCCAACGTCAATAATAATAATTGTGGCGTGTCATACAGTCCAGTGCAACAAAATAGCATACAAATATAAAAATATATGTTTTGTGTGCCAAAATTCATATTTTTTGCCAAATATATATTTGTACTGCCATTTTGGAATTATAAGTATGATTATGTATATGTCCAATCAAACTTTAATGGCAACAAATGTAATTTATCCCAATTGTACAAAGAACCAGAGGATTCGTCGCCAAAAATGGACAATTGTTAAAAAAATCGAAAAAAATGGATTTTTTTTGCAAATTTCACTTCCACATAGAAACAGTCGCCAAAAATTTAAGAAATCTTAAAAAAAAATTCTGACACGAAAAATCTCATAAAAATAAAGCTTTTCTTTGCAAATTTGTCCTCGACATGACGAATTGTAAAACAAAAAATAAAAAAATGTTAATGAACAGGAACAGTCGCCTTTAAATAAGCTTTTTTGGCGCAGCGAAAAATCTGTTAAAAATAGAAAAATCGGAAAAAATGGCTTGTTTTTTTTTTGAACATTTATTCCAAATTGAAAAATTGCTTTAAAAGCCAAAAAAATGAAAAAAAATATATTTTTTAACTTTTTTGCTGGCACGAAAATACCCATAAAAATATAAAAAATCGGAAAAATTGTTCTGTTCTATTTTTTCATAGCTACCATTCCACTATGGTCCCAAATCCATATTTTTTGGCAGAAATTAAAAAAAAATAAATTGGAAATTGTTAAATGTGTATATGCTATCTTAATGGTAACACTCCAAGCTATCAAGAAAATGTATTGGAGAAAACTAGGTGGCAACACAGCAAGCCTGAGAGGCATTTAAAGTTTGCCGTTGAAACGAGTGGGATTAATTCGGGTCTAAAGCAGCTATACAAAATACTTAAAATTAAGGCGAAAAAAGAAAATAATGAATTGACTATATTATTTAAATTGAAGGCCGGCGTAAGTAGTTGAAAAATTATATTTAACATTTTGTGATTACTGTAGTCTTGTCGATTTTCTTAAGTGTTGTAATTTTGTGATTCGTAGTGAGCATAACCTATAAATGTCGTGGACCAAAAGATATATGTAGGACTCAACTTGACTCAAAGTGTGAATGTGAAAGTGTTCGTCTAAGTGTGTAGTTTATGGTAGAATTAATATCTCGTCGGCAAACTACTACAATTGCCACTTTATTTCAGCCCAATTTCGATTCGCCATAGTAAACATATTTGATCATATCTCTGAATCAGATTTGTGTACGAGACACATCAACATCTCATTTTAAAGGAATTGCCAGTACCTTTAAAATGGTGTATAGAGTCATAAACTTTTCTGTACATATGTAGAAATTTTATATTATTTCCTGAAATAATTATTTAAATTGCAGTGTCAAGTAGAATATTTGTATGCTATATTTTGCATTTGTAATAATGTTCAGAAAAGCATTGTTCGTCAAGGCGAAATAAGTTTTATTATTTTAAGCATTCATAAAATTTTGTTTTTGGTCACCCTGTACTAATACATGGCGATAATTATGTTGGTTATATATTGAGTTTATATGGGAGGTGGTAGTGGGCGTTGTCTGATCGGCCCAAATTTATTTTTTTATTTTTAAGAATGTTATGGCTAGCAAGTGTGCAAAATTACATGATTGTATCTTTATTTTTCGTCTTTGTGCCATAAAAAATGGATTTGGAACCAGTGTGCAATGTCCGTATGTCTGCACAGGTCGCAGTTGTAGTTGAAACTTTGCTCAACGAAGTTTTTCGGGAGAAAATCGGTTTTGATTTAGAATAGCCCCCATACGAATATCACTCCCGATTTGTCTCTTTTCATTCTAGATACCACATATTTTAACAGATTTTCTTCGAATCTTGCAATCTATCTTATATTTCAACTAGAAACACCCATGGTGAAAATGGGACAGATCGGTTCAGATTTATATAGTTTCCATACAAATTTCGCTTCCGACTTAACTTTTTCCGCCTCAGAATTTTTCACCGAATTTCATCAAATTTCATCAAATATTGAGCATTTGAGCATTACACGTCATACTTGAACTGGAAGAACCTATTATGTATGTGGGTTTCTTCATTCCATGTTTGGATATAGCCCCGATACACATATTCTTCTCGATTTGACAAATTGGGTCAGGTCATATTAGCCTATGATTAGGAAACATACAAAATTCATTCCCGTCTTGACTTTTTTATCAAATTGAATTGTATTCGGAGAGAAAGTGGAGTGTATCATATAGACTTTAGCCTTCCCTTACTTGTATATTTTTCTGATGATGCAATCGCACCCTACAAAAATGAAAAAAAAAATAAAATTTACGCTTTCTTAGATTTTGTATACCTAAGGAAGGGGGTATATTCATTTTGTCATTCCGTTTGTAACACCTTAAAATATTCGTCGGAGACCCCATAAAGTATATATATTCTGGGTCATGGTAAAATTCTAAGACGATATA
Source organism: Polietes domitor (assembly GCA_947397865.1). NCBI lineage: Eukaryota > Metazoa > Arthropoda > Insecta > Diptera > Muscidae > Polietes > Polietes domitor. The sequence continues at coordinate 53,823,152 of OX377620.1, forward strand.
GCCATGTCCGTCTGTCTGTTTAAAGCACGCTAGCTTCCGGACGAAATGAGCTAGAAGGTTGAAATTTTCCGTAAATGTGTCTTATGATTGCAGATCAGTTGGGATTGAAAGTGGGCGAAATCGGCCCAGAGGGAAAAATTTTTCCCTCACAAGGACTGAAAATATCCCTAATAACCCCTAATATTTAAAGTATTTAAGCATGTTTTTTTAATTTGTCTGCTTGTACTTACTTGATATTGGGAATGCGCATTCCCCCTATAACAAAAACGTGCACCATAAAGTGATTTTTATTCGTAGGGGGAGAAATGGGACAAGAAGGGATAAAAATGGTACATATTAAACGACAACAGCTAGAAACATGAAATTCGGTGTGTACATTCCTCTAATTGAGTAGATACATAATATAAAAATAGTTTTTTGTTTTTTTCTAAATTCGTACTTTTAAGGGCTAAAATGGGAATAAAGTGATAAAAATGGTACCAATCAAACGGCTGCACCTAGAAAAATGAAATTTGGTGTATATATTCCTTTGATTGCGCAGACACGTAAAATAAACGGATTTTCCGAAAATCGTACTTTTTGGGGTTAAAATGGAAAAAGGGGATACAAATAGTACCAACCAAATGACAGCAACTAGAGTCATGAAATTCGGAGTATACATTCCTCTGACTGTGTAGACACGAAAAATAAAAGGCGTTTTCCAAATTCGTACTTTTAAGGCATACAATGGGTACAGATGGATAAAAATAGTACCAACTAAACGATTACAGCTTGAATGATGAAATTCGGTGTGTACATCCCTCTAATTTCGTAGACACGTAAAAAATTGGAAAAGGGGGATAAAAATGGTACCAACCAAATGGCCACAGCTAGAATCATGGAATTCGGTGTATACATTCATCTGACTGCATAGTCACGCAAAATAAAAAGATTTTTCCAAATTCGTACTTTTACGGCAAAAATTGGTTGAATCATGAAGTTAAGTTACTTTGCGTGAGATAATGGATTTTCAAAATTTTTACTTTTGAAATTAAAATAGAATGAAAATACAACCAACTGTAGCACCCACTACCCACCAATATTTATGATAATATTTAAGCTTTTTCGAAAATATAAATATAAGAATATTTCTTATTTGAAGTATTATTTATTGACTTGATGTTGTATATCATATTACTGCACTTCTACGAAAATCGACAGCATTGTGGAATGCAATCCAAGGTGGAGGGTATATAAAGTTCGGCACGGACGAACTTAACTTAACGCCTTTTTTACTTGTTTTTATTGTTTTTTACCTTTTGTTAATAAACTAATGAAAACATTATATAAACTACAATATTATTAAAAGATCCACGTCCTTTATATTTTTTATTTTCTCGTTATTTGTAATTTCTTCGTAATTTATAATTTCTTTTTTAACAACAGTATGAAGTTCTAAGAAATTGTTAGTTCATTCAGATACAATAAATTCATGACTTTGAATAAGTTGACACACATTTGTATGCAAGGAAATTGTTCCTTTTTTATGTATGAAATTCTAAGAAATTGTTAGTTGATTCAATGAATTACTTTTAAATATAATTATTATCCTCTTCCATGAAAAGCATGAACAGCATTTACCATGACTTTGAATAAGCTGATGCTCATGTTGCTATCATTCACGTCTTTAGGCCAACTTCCCAAATGTTTGTGAATAGTTTTCTTTTATTTGATATCTTCCAAATTAACCATTGCCGTTTGTAACAAAAATATGAAATTCAAAGAAATTGTTAGTTGCTCCAAAGAATTGTTATTAAGTACAATTGCTATCCCTTCCAAGAAGAGTAAGGACTATTTACCATGACTTTGAATAAGCTGGCATACATTTTACCATCCATCCATGTTTTTTAGGCCAACTTTACCAAATGTTTGTGAATTCAGTCATTTCAACTAAAATTCTCTGTCTCTGTTTACAGTTCAAGTTGTCCATATTCTAGTTAATGCCACACTGCTGCATGTCTGAATCCGGCAACAACAGTGTGGCTGCCGTAATTGTTTGCTTGACATTTAAACGTTTCTCCCCGCTAACAATCAAGGAAATTCGTTTCAGTTGCTATGAGCAGAATTTGTGGAGAAAAATCTAGTGTCCTACTTGATCGTCCCACATGAAATGCAAAATGAAGTAATATCAATTTTCAAAATTTTAGAGGAGGAGAAACTAATAATTTCAAAAACATACTGGCTACAAGAGCAATATTGCTCTAATATTTTTTCTGTGTAGCCACTTGAAAGTACCAGAACCTGATTTTGACTCCCTGTATCTAGAGAACTAATCTGTTTACGAGGCTAGTATTAGGCAATTCCATCAAAAAACGATAAAAAATCTATGACTTTGAAAATTCATCACCTCAGATTTTGATGAAATTTTTATATATTTCGCAGGCTAAGTCAATTGCTAGACAGAAATGTATTTAGTCAATTTCAAAAAACTTCAGTGCGCTGCAATCGAGCACGACATCTGGAAATTTTTCACATCTTTAAGGTAATGACTAATTATTTGCCTTCCTAAAGAGTGGAGTATGTAATATTATTTATGTTTTCGAAAACTAAACTTAAGTCACTATCATAATAAACACTCCATTAAAGGACATTGAACATTCAATACTCACAGTGACATTAAATTTAACTTTATTGTGAATAGCATTGATGCTAAAAGCAAACAATGGAGGAAACTATTTTGTTTCTGTCATGGAGAAGATGGAGTAAATATTTATCCATCTCCTGTAATCAATCATGACAAGCAAAATACTTGCATCAATCATGTCCAATGACAATACTGATACAAAAATAGTTGAGACTTTATTTTGATTGCGGCAAAATATTGTATGGAAAAAAACGGAGATAATCAATTTTTGGAAAACTTTTAGATTGCTTCCATCACATCTTTCCGGGTGACTGCAAGAATGGGTAAAAGAGATGAGTGTGGCATATTTTGCCATATTGATATGGATATTGTAAATATTTATTCTAAAGGGAGAGACTACCACAAGCAAATAACGTGACACTCATAAGTTTATTAGTTTAAGGGTTGAGACAAATGGGGCATTTAATCCCTTTTGGGAAATAGACACATTTTTGAATACCACAAATTGAGTACAACTGGATAGAGATGGCTACAAGCTCCCCTTCATAAATGGGAAGTCTTGGAAATACAATTATAATTGATGGCGGGGAAGTGTCAATCTTACATGTAATGGGTTGGTAGTTTATTCTGACACTACCCTAGCCCAACGAATTCTAAGAGGATTGAGCCATATCCGCCCGTTTCGCTATTGACAGACTTAAACGGAACGAGATGCCAAGACGACTTTTTTATTAATCCTGTAACTTTTGAGCGAAAAAGATAGATTATTTTATTTATGTGGTACATGTCACTATTTTTTACTTCAACTTTTTTCCATTTTTTAAGAAAAAATTCCCAAACTGGGGAAAATATGGGATTTTAAATGGTCGCCATTCAAATGTTGGTAAAGGTCGGCCAATATGGCCAATGTTTGAATACATTTTTCTTGTTTTCGAGAGTACAACGAGATGTCTATCATATTTCGATGAAGCGAAGGTTGTTAAACAAAAATCGTGCAAGGTCTTTGGATTTTTTTTGAAATATTTACCCCGAGCACACAAAAACCTCTTTCAGTAATTAGCTAGTATTTAAATATTATTTGAAAAGAAACTAGGTACAAAAGCATCCTCTACTCAATGTCAATAAACATTCAACATTATATTTATAGTTGACGATGCTGAAATTATCTCCTAAATAACACAACTCTTCTTCATTATTTGGATTTTTGTCGAAACGATACATTGAGGATTTTTTGTGAACCCCCGAATGTCTGCCAAAAAGGTTGTTTGACCTTTATTTTCCTCTTTCGTGCTCCAACGAGAAAAATCGTTGAAGTGTCACAAACAAGGGAAACTTCTTTGTACAGACTCTTTATGCAGACACCGTGAAAAAATACGAATTTGACCGGTGCAATGGAATGAAAACATAATAAGAAAATTTACACGCACATGAGATTTGCTTATGATGATGATATGACATTGAACCTTTTTTCGAAGAAAGTTATGTTGAATATGTCGCTATATTACAATAAGAACGATGACGATTCATATAAACACATATATGTGTAGTTAAGAAGAAACTAATTTAAGAACTCGCATCTGGCCTATGAAGTCGGCGATATGTTTACTAAGTCCAAAATCGTTCTCCGCAGACGAACGAAAATAAATTACAGACACAGGACCTAAGTAAAAACTTTATTGGCTTGAAGATTAAAATTCCTCAGTTTTAATAAATTGTACTTATTTTGAGGAAATTCATATTGAATTAGAATCAAGTTCAAAACATGTCCTACTATCTAGCAAAACTTGATAAGATAAATTATTGCTTTAGGACAATTCCACAAGATTTCGACCCTCTTCGATTTTGATGAAATTTGGCACATAGAACGCATAGAACAATTGGGATGTTGAGATGACTTTTGGCATATGTATGGGCCAGGTGGAGAAGAATATCTATTATATTTTCAAAAGTAGCCTTGTCGCAAAGCTCAACTAGTTCATCTAAGTGATTTCCGAGTTCCTCCCTTCTATTTAGTAATCTCCTTACCCAATCTCTATTCATCAGTATAACTCCTGAGGATGAAATATCACGAAAGCACAGCGGTAACTTACAGACCAAACCCTATAACTTTTTTATTTACCATCATGAAATTCTGAAATTTAGCATTTTGATATGTGACATTGTTTCTGATTTTTAGTGGAAATGAAATGAGGAAATTTCCCTTATTTAGAAAAATACATCTACATGAGTAAGATTTACAACAGAAACTATAAAGTTTTTTTTTGTTAGAATATATTCAAACTAGAATTTCGAAGTTGGAAGCACTGTAAAACCTATATAAGATTGTTACTTCAATATTGTTACTTCAATAGTTAGATTTCGTTTGACATCAAAATTTATTAAAAATAAAATAATAACAAAATTTAAGTTAATAAAAAAAATAAAAAAAATACTTTTGGCCGTTTGTTACCTCTGTGGTGGATGTTTGGACCTCGAGAATATGGCATTTGTTGTCGTCTGGGCCATTCACGTGTTCTCCTATTCATTTCATTTATTATATTACATTTCTGAATTTCAATTTGTATTTTCTCAAGTTAAAGTTATATTTTCTCGATTACGATTGGAAATGGTTTAGAAACTACATATTGCATATATAATATTATTCAAAATTGTCAGATGTTGATTTAATCTACTTGAGCCTTCACTAAAATACTCTTCCGATTTGTAGCAAATATTTATACACTCCACGAGAGTATTATGTCTTTGTGCATTTGTTTGTAACACCCAAAAGGAAACGAGATAGACCCAGTTTTAATTATACCGATCAACTTAGAATCACTTTTTGAGTCGATTTAGCGATGTCCGTCCGTCCGTCCGTCCGTCCGACTGTCCATCTATTCTTGTAATCACGATACGGGTCGCAATTGTAGACATAACTAAATGAAAGTTTGCACAATGAAGTTTTTCGGGACAAGGACGAACGCTATTTAATTTGAAGAAAATCGGTTCAGATTTAGATATAGCCCCCATACGAATTTCACTCCCGATTTGACTCTATTCACTCTAGATAGCACATATTACAACAAATTTTCTTTAAAATTTGCAAAATATTTCAACTAGAAACACCTGTGGTAAAAATGTGTTAGATCGGTTCAGATTTATATATAGCTCCCATACAAATGTCGCTCCTGATTTGACTTTTTCCGCTCTAGAAACCACATATTGTATCAGATTGTCTTCAGATTTGGCAAAACATCTTATATTTAAACTAGGAACATCTATGGTGAAAATAGGTCAACTCGGTTCAGATTTAGATATATCCCCCATACAAATGTCGCTCCCGATTTAACATTTTCCGCTCTAGAAACCACATATTGTACTTGATTTTCTTTAAATTTGGCACATCATCCTATAATCCAACTAGAAACACCTATGCAGAAATTGGCTCAGATTTAGATATAGCCCCCATACAAATGTCGCTCGCGATTTGAATTTTTCCACTCTAGAATCCACATATTTTTTCAGATTTTCTTCAAAATTCGCAAAACACATTATATTTCCACTGGAAACAGCAGTGGTAAAAATGTGTTAGATCGGTTCAGATTTATATATAGCTCCCATACAAATTTCTCTCCCAATTTGAATTTTTCGGCTCTAGAATCCACATATTTCAACAGATTTTCTTCAAAATTGGTATAACACCTTATATTTCAACTGGAAACACCTGTGGTAAAAATGTGTTAGATCGGTTCAGATTTATATATAGCTCCCATACAAATTTCGCTCCCAATTTGAATTTTTCGGCTCTAGAATCCACATATTTCAACAGATTTTCTTCAAAATTGGTATAACACCTTATATTTCAACTGGAAACACCTGTGGTAAAAGTGTGTTAGATCGGTTCAGATTTATATATAGCTCCCATACAAATTCCGTTCCCAATTTGAATTTTTCCGCTCTAGAATCCACATATTTTAACATATCTTTTTCAAGTCTTGCAAAATATCTTATATTTCAACTAGAAACGCCCACGGTGAAAATGGGTCACATCGGTTCAGATTTACATATAGCTCTCATACAAATTTCGTTCCACCAGAAACCGCGTATTTTCACAGAATTTCTTAAAATTGAGCATAACACGTTATACTTCAACTAGAAGAACTTATTGTGAAAGTTAGTCACTTCATTCCATGTTTGGATATAGCCCCGATGCAAATATTTATTATTCTCGATTTGACAAATTGGACAAGGTCATATTAGCCTGTGATTAGAAAAACATACAAAAAATTTTCCATTTTCACTTTTTTTCTGAATTCAATTGTATTCCGATAGAAAGTGGAGTGTATCATATAGTCGGCCCCGCCCGCCTTTAGCCTTTCCTTTCTTGTTTTTAATTACTAAAATTCCAATTTACACGTGCCTTTAAAATTTGTACTGTCATTTTGGATTTATAAGTCCGACAACTCCCGCTTATATTTTCCAGTAAAGGTATTTATGATGGCTAGAAATTTTGCGCATTTCACTTTCACATAGAATCCGTTGTTTAGGAACAGTCTCTAAAAAATAAGAAATAAATCAAATTTGTTCAGGAAAATTCATATAAAAGATCTATGGACAGATGTGAATAGCGAGAAAAAATCTTTACAAATTAAATAATAGAATATTTTGTTTTGCATTGATTTTATGTATCAATATGCTGTATTCTATGAATCAACCAAAAAATATATTTTTCGAACACAAAAATTATTTTTTGTTGGATAGTGAAATAAGTCTAAACAGTTATATATTTTATATTTCAGCTATGAACAATTACAGTAAAAATGGACCACAACGCCTTGATATAGTCCCAGCTCTGTATACTTACCACTCTATAAAGCTTATAAAGAAACTTTACGCCATTGGTTCTTGTTTCTTAAGATAAAATTATAACACATTGTGCTTATTGTTTTAGATATATCTAATTTGTAGATGTTTCGTTAACATCATTATTAAAAAGGATTCTGTTGGGTATAAATATTGTTGGGAATTTGGATAAGGGTCTGACACTATGGATTAAAATAGGGTGCCAACCAATTGTGACTTTAGTGAAAACATCCATCATTCTTAAGCTCGTTTAAGCCAAGGGTTAAATCTTTTGCATGTGTCTCGCAGTTGCTCGTTCCCTTCAACAGCTATCATTAGTTCGTTCGTTCAGTCCTCAACAGTTGGCATTGATGCCCTCCCAAATCAAGTGTAAATGACGCATGCAAACAAGCAACGAACCAAAGCAACAGCAGAATGTGTTCATATATTAGGGGGAGAAGGAAGGGAAGGAGTAGTAGTAGGGATGTGGATTGTGCACATACCCTTGAAGGAATAAAATACATTTTTGTTTATCAGATACTAATGTTCGGTTAAGTATAAAGTTTCTTTATCTTTAAAACATCCAGAATGGAAGAAGCAAACGCAGAAGCTGAAGGATGAAGCTAAACGTTCGCATACCCATAAACAAAACCAACAAGGACTTGACTTTGTTATTTATATAAAGACAGAGAGAGATACGGTATGTATGTATGTGTGTGGCATAAGGTACTCGCACCCGTATGCATGAACAGCAAGCAGTATTCGATGTTCATTGACCTTGTCAGAGTGGAAAGCTTGTTACACTTCCTTTATTCTTTTATTTTTCTTTCTTGTTTTTCATCGCCCAAAAAGGAAAGGTTCTTTGAAAATGTTGAGATATTTTTTCGGGTTTATGCGAAATGTTAACATGGGTGGATTTTAACATAATTAAGGTCGTCATACTTGTAACTTATTCCAGACATGTATTGCCCCCACCCCTTGCACAACAAATAACAATTTCCCTTAATATCCGGCAAATTGTCTCAGATGTTAAGCAAATAATGATGCTTTCTCTCGGTTGGTGGTGGTAGGGGGTCGTATGAGTAACATGCTGAGTATTATTATAACTCATACGTCATATGGAATGTTGAATGTGGAAAGCACTGTAGCTGAATGTTTTAGTTGGAGGGGGGAATCTACAATCGTTGGCTGTCAAGAAAAACAATTTTCAAGAAAAAGGTGTCCGGAAAGGATGACGGCAAAACCGGGTCCCAGCTCTGCGAATTGTTTTATATTCGCACCCTCAAGCTGTACAACAAAATCTGTTCTGAACGGGAATAAAATAACAAACATTCTTTTTTCAATAATTGTGATTTTTAATTTAAAGCAAAAAATTTCAAAATGAAAAGTCCCCTAAAAATGCAAATCATCTAAAACTTTAATAACACCAAAGTACATGAAGTGTTTTCGAAAAAAAGTTGTGTGTAAATCTTTAATGATATTCCAGGATAATATGCTAATATGACCCACATCCCTCTCGATAAACTCCAACAAAGAGTTTTTCCTCTTTCAGCTGATAAACACATTTGCATAATAGACTGGGTGTAGGAATATAAACAAATTCTTTCTTTGAAATTTAAAGTCCTTTATAAGGGAAGCATGATAAATTAACGAAAACCAGAACATGCACTTTTACTTTCTATGGTCTTTTGTCGAGATATATGACTGTGTTATGTGTTAAAGAAAAGTTGGATTTGTGGCGTGTGGCATGTCTTTTGTTGGATCAAATGACTATGGAATGAATTCAGTTGACACAACAATTAATGATAAAGTTACAATTCTAAGGATTTTCCTATAGGATGAGCGTATATTTATAAGCATCTGACTGGTTTTTAAATATATTTTATACGAACATTTTTGGTTTTATATCACTTAATATGACCAACAAAATGTAAAGTGGGAAATAAATACCACCCGAGGACAAAAACATGCAACTAAATCCATGGAATGACTAACACACAATTTTATGCTCCCGATGAGCTAATTGTGACAAGAAGTCTGTGTAAATGCTGTAAAATTGATTATAAGCCCAACGTTCTCCGCGTAGAGTCCCACTTAAGAAACCAAATAAGTCTGTGAAATTTATAAGCTTTTTTTTATCAAATCTACAAAAAAAATCACTTTATTAGGATTATTTTAAATGAAATAAGTAAGGAACGGTTATAGTCGGACGATTATATGAAAAAAGTCGGAAAAAGTTAAAAGTTAAAACATGAAACGATGTTGAATTATAACGTGTTTTTTCAAATGTAAAAACAATAAATAATAAATAAATAACATCGGGGAAATAAAGGTTGGTTAAATTGTAAGGGGCGATGTAGAATGTGAACCACAACTAAACGTCGAGTTTTTTTCTGCATTTCATTTGACATTTCTCACTTTCAGACTAACTCAATTTGAACCATGGAAAGATACACAATCGAGCAACGCGTTAAAGTTATTCAGGCTTATTATGAAAATGGCCGTTCAAATCAAAATTATACCTTTCGTGCACTTCGTGATTTTTTCGGTCAATTTAATCGTCCAAATTTACAATCGGCAATATCGTGCAAAAATTTGAGCCAACCGGGTATGTAGGAGATGTGAAAACACCAGTGCATGCTCGTACAGCTCGTACTGCAAGAAATATTGCTACTGTTCGGAATAGTGTGGCTGAAGAGCCGTCCACCTCAACTCGTCGTCGTGCCCAACAATTGCACCTCTCACGCTCGTCATTGATGAACATTATGCATAAAGACTTGAATTTACACACTTACGAGGTGCAATTGACTCAAGAACTAAAGCGTCTTGACCATTCCAAACGTCGTCAATGGTCAGAATGGTGGCAAGAAATGACAATAGTGGATGATCAATTTTCGAAGAAAATCATCTTCAGTGATGAGGCACATTTTCACCTTAGTGGATTCTTCAACAAGCAAAATTGACGCATTTGGGCGAATGATAATCCAAGAGTGATTGTCGAAAAACCAATGCACCGACAAAGAGTGACTGCTTGGTGCGGTTTATGGTCTATTTTTTCCCAAATGAGGCCGGTCAGGCAGTTACTGTGAATGGTCTTCGCTATCGTGAGATGATAACGAACTTTTTATGGCCCGAATTGGAAGATATGGAAGATATATTTTTCACGTTTGAAGAAAATCTGTAAAAATATGTGGTTTCTTATTAAGCAAGTAAATTCCATAATTATTTTTAAGGTAGTAAGTCCAACCGAAAAGGTCTCTTGACCATTAGAATGTTTAACAATAAAAATGATCACATATTATTGCATAAACTTCAACACTATGGATTTCAGGAGAGGGAATTATTGCTAATAAAAAGTTATTTATCCAATCGTAAACAGTACGTTCAACTTGATCAACAAAAAAGCTCTTTTGGTATGGTTGAATATGGTGTTCCTCAAGCTAGTGTGTTGGGCCCATTACTATTCAAGATATATATAGATGATATCTCTAATCTTGGACTATCTGGGAAACTCTTCATGTACGCTGACGATGTATGTCTTATATATCCATATCAAAATGAAGCTGCCGTCAAAGCATACATAGAACGTGATGCTACTCTGATATTTGAATTTACAAGAATAAATAAACTTTTTTAAACGCAAACAAAACGAAGCTGATACGATTCAAGCCATATCACCATCAGAACATATTCTCGGTATTTGTTGACGGTAAAGAAATTATTGAAGTCGGTTATGTTAACTATTTAGGCATATGTTTGCAAAGCAACATTTCATGGGACAAGCATATTTCGCATCTAAAAACAAAATCTTCGCAGGCTGTGGGTCTACTTTACAAATTTAAAAATAAATATATTAACAAAGTTGTTAATATACCCAGCACTTGTTCAAAGCAGTTTTAATTATTTGGCATTTTTGTATGGTTATAAGAATCACTCCCACGGACACAAACAAAGTCTTAAAAGATAGTTGTTAATCTTCTAGTTAGATAACCTACAATATGACTTTACAGGGATATAAAGGGTGATTGTTTAGCTATTATATTTTTGGCAACACTGGTTTAAACAGCTGACGCACGTTTCGTGTTTTGTTTCACTGTCAAACAACTTCAGTTTGGTCTATAATTTAACCATGAATCGTCTTACAAACGAACAACGCTTGCAAATTATTGAATTTTATTATCAAAATGCGTGCTCTGTTAAGAAAGTTCATCGCGCGCTTCCATTTTATGGTCAGTTTAATCGACCCACTGAAGTGGCTATTCGGGCTATTGTGACTAAATTTCGCACCAAATTTACATTGTTGGACATTAAACCACCAACACGCTTACGTAGAGTGCGATCTGAAAAAATATCGCAGCTGTATCGGCTAGTGTTAATGATGACCATCAATTAAATTATATGGACCGTACTTTAAATATTTTAAATATTTCTAATATACTGTTTTAGGCTATAATTAGTTTTTAAATTACATAATTACAATTGTACATATGTATATAATATTACATTTTTGATTTTGCCAACTTGCCTCAATAATGTCAATATGACGCTGAGGCTTCAAAATTATGTTTTAATAATGTTATAATATTATTATACATAATATGAATTTATAATAAAATATTAAATGTTAAAAAAATACATTGGGAATTTTAGGAGTTCTGAATTGAACGATCATTAACCGTTTTTATAAAACACCATGCTTTAAATTTAATGAACATGTGAAAACAGAATAGAAATCTTTCAGTTTTCAGGGATTTTCGTAATACTTGTTAGGGCAAATTTTAAATTTTCCTCTGGAACGATTTTAACTATTACAAATCCTAACCAATATACAACTATACTATTATTTCTTTTATATGACTAAGGTGACCATCCATACCGCTCTTCGCGGGACTATCCCGCTTTTTTGTGTCCAGTCCCGCTTAAATTTGGAATCCCACATAATTCCGCTTTTTATAAAAAGTCCCGCTTTTCCTTTTTACATTATTTTTGGTACTTTATCAATTGTTTGTCCACAATTTCTAAAATGTTTAATTAATTGTCCTTATTCTAAATTTTTGCTTTAGTTTTATTAATAAGTCATGTCTTATAGTTTGTCAAGCAGTTCATCAAAGGAAACCATACGATACCAGCTGGTATAAAATTTCAATAATATAGTCGTTTTTCAAAAGCATAAGGATTTGTCCACAACAATGGGGACGAAAAATACAAAAACGAAATACGATATGGGGATAAGGGACTTTTGTGGTGAATTTATAAAATATTTTGGGGATTTTGGGGGGATTATTCGAAGTACTTTGAAAAAGTACGCAAAATAACTTTTTTCGAAAGCGCTATAAAAAAAACTACTGAATATTTTCTCAAATTTCTTTTTTTATTTGAAAGTACAATCCTTCCGGTTAATAATGGAAAATAATTTCATTCAAATGGCTGCCTCGGGCACCCCACAAATAATAGTCCAACGATTGAGTAGTTGAAAAAAAAAACGTTAGATGGCGGACCCTATATTTAGTATTTGATTTTGACTGGAAATGCAAATATATTTACAAATGTCTATGTGACATTTATTACTTGGTTGTTCACTACCTTTACAATGCTTTTGGTCGGCTGTAAACTTTGCGTAGAAAGCAGTCTACACGCCGAATTATGTTTATTGTTTTAAATAAATTGTGAAGTTTCATTGGTGAAATATTGGAAAAATTAAAAAAAAAAAAACATCTTCCAACAATGTGCTTAACTACCCTAAATATTGTTTATGTACTTAGTTATTTTCAGTCCTTGTTAGTGAAAAACTTGATGCCAATTATAATGCTAACAATGCTAACAGTCCAAAGGGGAGCATGATGTCCATGATTCCAAATAGAGTTGTTTAATAGTACCAACTGTTTCTTTTTCCCATTGTGACCCTAAAAGTACGAAATTGTTTTGCACCCCCACAAAGTCAGCCAGTCATAAATATTCTAAACACATCCATTTTAATTTATAATAAGGTTAAATTTCATGATCCCGCACAAATCCCCCTTTTAGAATTCATAATTCCCGCGTTTTATACCCTACACAACTTCGTGGACTAGGGTATTATAAGTTAGTTTTCCGCCAAATGTTTGTAACGCCAATAAATAATCGAGCTAGACCCACCTTTAAGTATAAGGATCGGCTTAGAATCACCAGCTGAATCGATTTACTGATGTCTGTCTGTCCGTCCGTCCGTCCGTCTGTCCGTCTGCTGTCCATCTAAGCTCATCATGAAATATCATGAAATCTGCCAAACTTTTTTAGGCCAAGGACCATCGGTATTGAATTTGGAGGAAATCGGTTCAGATTTAGATATAGTCCCCATACAAATGTCGCTCCCGATTTGACTTTTTCCGTTCTAGAAACCACATATTGTACCCGATTTTCTTTAAAATTGGCACAGCATCTTATAATCCAACTAAAAACACCTATGGTGAAAGTGGGTAAGATCGGTTCAGATTTAGATATAGTCCCCATACAAATGCCGCTCCCGATTTGACTTTTTAAGCTCTATAATCCACATATTGCATCCGATTTTTTTAAAATTGGCACAACATCTTATAATCCAACTAAAAACACCTATGGTGAAAGTGTGAAAGATCGGTTCAAATTTAGATATACAAACATAATTCAAAAATTCTTCCCGATTTCACTTTTTTACCGAATTGAATTGTAATGAGATAGAAGGTGGGTTGTATCATATAGTCGGCTCCGTTCGACTTTAGCCTTTCCTTACTTGTTTGGGAGATGTCCAATGGAGATTGTCCATATGTTTATACTTTGATATAACCCAAATTGGGCCCCATTCTGCTCTATTACAGCTCTAGATCTTACATCGGATCTTCATCAAATTTTGCAGATCATTCTATGTTTGTTTAGGAATGCCTACCGTGAATGAGAACTATATTGGCGCATGTTTTGGTACAGGCCTCAAGTGTTGTTATAGGCCCCTTCAAATGTCCGTCCGATTCATCCTATTACCGCTGTATAATCTGTTTTTGTCTTTGGATCTTGATCAATTTTTCCATATCATAATATATTTACTTTACTCGGAATATCTGCTGGAAAATCGGATCAATTACTTTATTATTTACCATATTCATTAAATTCGACTAAAGATGAATTTATAGTATAATTTATATGAACTACATACAATTGCTCCCATGAAATACCTGGGTTTAGTAATCAAAGCGAGGTATATACGCAGGAAGTGGTGTAGGGTATTATATAGTCGGCCACGCCCGAATTTAGCCGTTCCTTACTTGTTTTCCAATAAGACATGGCAACGTTAGGTATGACTAGATCGTCTTAGGATTTTATGACGATCAAGGTGTTAAAAAAAGAACATCCAACTTAGTTTACACCCATCATATGGCGGTGTGTATACCATATGTTAGGTCGATATTAAAAATACTGACCCATCTTAGCTAATGAATGACAGATATTATTGCAAAATTATATATATTGTTGTTAATCATCGCGGCGTATTATATTTGCTTTTAGTGTAAATAGTCATGACGATCAAAAACCACAAGAAGATATTTTTACCGAAAGAACCATACTCAGTAATACACTCAGAATGTTTAAGGTGCCGGAGAAAGCTTTCAATGGCATGCAAATAATAAGAAACAATTTCAAATCGATTCATTCAGTTCATTCACAACAAAATCAGTTAACGTTGTCGGGATGAACACAATTTCGACGTTTATTTTCTTCAGTCTGTTTACCCTCATCCGGGGACTGCGGCTCAACGACTGTCAAGTTAATTTGTTGAAAATATTTCACAACACTTACAATGTATCCTGCATTATCGTTACTTTAATTGTCGCCATCCTCATATTTCTGCTGATTGGTGTTATATTTTGGATTTTATGGCAAATACTGTTTCCCAAGGAAAAAGATGACAATGACGCAGTGTCCGTGAATAGTATTATTCATATAAAATATTAAGTGAACTTTTATTTAAAACAAAAAAATAAATGAAAACTGATTAATCTACAGTGATATTAATTATTATTATTATTTTTGGGTTTTTAATACATATATAAAATAAAAAAATTAAGATTAAGTGAGAATAAAATTCAATGATGTATAAAAGCAAGGCAAAGTTTTCGTTCGGTTCGTTTCGATTTCAAAATCCAATGGAAATGATAAAAATTATTTTCGTCCATGAACAGTAGGTTGGGCATAAGGAAATACACATTACATTTGAATGTTAAACGATAAAAAAGTAAAAAGTCCGCGCCGAAAATTATATAGGGTCCACCAAATAACTTTTTTTCTTTGAAAATGCTATAAAAAATACTGATTTCTTTTTTTATTTGAAAGTACAATCCTTCCGGTAAATAATGGAAAATAATTTCATTCAAATGGCTGCTGAGGGCACCTTACAAAAAATAGTCCAACGGTTGAATAGTTGAAAAAAAAACGTTAGATGGCGGCCCCTTTATATAGCTCCCATACCAATGTCTCCTATGATTTCCTTTTTCCGCTCTAGAAACCACATATTTCAACAAATAACTTTTTTTTTTAAAATGCTATAAAAAAACTACTGAATATTTTCTCAAATTTCTTTTTTTAATTGAAAGTACAATCCTTCCGGTTAATAATGGAAAATAATTTCATTCAAATGGCTGCCTCGGGCACCCCACAAATAATAGTCCAACGGTTGAATAGTTGAAAAAAAAACGTTAGATGTGGCAGTTAAAATGATAGTGGTCTAAGTAAAAAATCTAAATAAATTGATATATCCCAATTTACCTTTTTAGTTTGATCAGATCTTTAATTGAAGAACTTTTATTTTTGACATTTATAAAAAATGTACCGTTACATTTAATGACATTTCTCATTTTATGCACTCCGAAATTGTCTTTAGAGTTAGTTTGAAAGTGGTCTAAGTCACACTATATCCATTGACATTGATGTCCAATGTCCATTGACATTTTTATTTTCAATTTCAATATAAAGTTTCTAGACGAACATCCTGTAAACATTTGTTTTTTTTTTTTTGAAATAAAATACAATGTTTTTCTTTCATTTTTTGTACAGAAATATTATTAAACATTTTGTGTGTTTATTTTTTTCAATTTTGAGAAGAATGAAAGTGGTCAGTACATCCTTTGAAAGTAGTGGTTCCCTTAGAGGTACGAACGTTGTCGATTTTTTTATAAAAGTTGAATGCAGTAGTTGGATATTCTAAGAAAAAAATTTGTGCTTCGTAGAAAAATATTTTTCAATTCACTCAAACATAAATCATTGCATATATCTTAATGGATAAAGTGTGACTTAAACCACTATCAGTCTAACTGGCACATATACATACCCTCTTCTATGGAAAAGTATTTATATACGCCACGAGAAAAGGAAGCGAGATAGACCCATTTTTAATTATACAGATCGACTTAGGATCACATTTTGAATCGATTTTGCAATGTCCGTCTGTCTGTCTGTCCGTCCGTCCATATATTCTTGTAATCAGAGTACAGGTCGCAATTGTAACCAAAACCAAATGAAACTTTGCACAACGAAGGTTTTCTGGATAAGAACGAACGCTATTTAATTTGAAGAAAATCGATTCAGATTTAGATATAGCCCCCATACGAATTTCACTCCCGGTTCACATATTTTAACAGATTTTCTTCAAAATTGGCAAAACGTCTTATAAAGGGTGATTTTTTAAAAGCTATATAAAGTTTTTCAAAAAAAAGAAAAACAAACATGTAAGGAAAGGCTAAAGTCGGGCGGGGCCGACTCTATGATACACTCCACTTTCAATCCGAATACAATTTATTTCGGTGAAAAAGTGAAAACGGGAAGGATTTTTGTATCCTGTAAATGTATGTGTTTGAAAAAAATTTTAAATCGGAAAGGACATTTGTATGGGGGTATATTGAAATCTGGAACGAAATAGGTGAGATATAATATGTATAGTTTGGCTAAAATCGGTTAAACATTTGGAAGCAACATTTGTATTTGCGCTATATCTAAATCTGAACCGATCTTAGCCACTTTCACCATAGGTTTTTTACTTGGATTATAAGATGTTGTGCCAAATTTAAAGAAAATCGAGTATAATATGTGGTTTCTACAGCGGAAAATGTCAAATCGGGAGCGACATTTGTATGGGGCCTATATCTAAATCTGAACCGATCTTAACGAGTTTCTGCATAGGTGTTTCTAGTTGGATTATAAGATGTTATGTCAAATTTAAAGAAAATCGGGTACAATATGTGGTTTCTAGAGCGGAAAATGTCAAATCGGGAGCGACATTTGTATGGAGCCTATATCTAAATCTGAACCCATTTGCCTCAAATTAAATAGCGTTCGTCCTTGATCCACAAAGCTTACTTTTGCCAATTTTTGTTAAGATCGGAATATAATTGCGATCTGTAATTTGATTACAACAATAGATGGACAGACGGACATTGCTAAATCGACTCAGAAAGTGATTTTAAGCTGATCGGTATACTTAACAATAACAAACAAATACACAAAGCCATAATACTCTCGTGGAGTGTATAAAAACACATAAATTTCACAAAACTGCATGAAATCTTTATTTGAATCGATAGTACGGTCCATATAATTTAATGTTTGAAGATTATTTCATGCAAATGTTGACCTTGACTGCGCCTCAAATGGTCCATCCGCTTTGTCCAATTTTGGCATACTCCTTCCAACATTTCGGCCGGTATCTCACGAATAAATGCTTCAATGTTGTTTTCCAATGCGTCAATTGAAGCGGGCTTGTCTGTACAGACATGAGCTTTAACAAAAAATAGTATAAAGGCGTTAAATCGCACGATCTAGGCGGCCGGTCCCGAACGTGAAATAAAATGTTCACCGAACTCGCCTCTCAATAAGTCCATTGTTGCGCGTGCTGTGTGGCATGTGGCACCGTCTTGTTGAAACCACATGTCATGCAAGTCAAGCTCTTGCATTTTGAGCAAAAAAAGTTGGATATCATCTAACGGTAGCGCTTACCATTCACAGTTACGTTACGATTCGCATCATCTTTGAAGAAGTACGGTCCAATGATGCCACCAGCCCATAAACTGCACTAAACTGTGACTTTTTATGGATGCATTGGTAGCTCGTGCAATGCTTCTGGCTGATATTCACTCCAAAATCGACAATTCTGCCTATTTACGTACCCATTGAGCCAAAAATGAGCTTCGTCGCTGAACACAATTTTTCGGTAAAAAAGTGGATCTTCGGCTTTTTTGAACTTTCTTAACAGAGCATGCATGTTGATAATAAAATTCAATAATTTGCAAGCGTTGTTCGTTTGTAAGACGACTCATGGTTAAATTATAGACCAAACTGAAGATGTTTGACAATGAAACAAAACCCGAAACGTGCGTCAGCTGTTTAAACCAGTGTTGCCAAAAAGATAATAGCTAAAAAATCACCCTTTACAACCAACCACGCTTCTGTAGCTGAAAATGCACCCACTACTCCCCAATATTTAGGTTTTTTGAAGATTTCTGACTCATTCATATTAACTTTGAAGTATTATTTCGATATTGGTAGCGTGGTTTAAAATAGTTACAATTTTATATTTTTTTTCAATATTTTTTATTTGGTTTGGCTATATTAAAAAATAATATTTTCCTATAATATTACCTCACTTCTACGAAAATCGGCAGACTCTGTGTTTGACTAGGCCGAACTTCGAATTTTGTAAAATTATTTTTATTAATGGTCACTAGTGTCAGAAGGACGCCCCAAGAGTTCCATGTTGGTATTCCTGGTACTTATTTTAAAACAATTATAAACGTGATTGCTCAAAAATCAAAATTAAAAATATTTAATCGTCTTAGAATTTTACCAGGATACGTAATATATATATATATATATATATATATTATATTTATGGGGTCTCCGTTAAATATTTCAATACGTTACAAACGGAATGACAAAATGAAGCGCTCTCCTAAGGTGGCGGGTATAAAAATGAAGTTGGCAACGTCATTTTTCGTAAATAGACATATCGATCAAAAACCACACGAAGATATTTTTACTGAAAGCTCCAGACTCAGCATCAACAACAGAACGCTTAAAGTGTTGGAGAAAGCTTTCAGTGGCACGCAAGTAACAAGAAACAATTTTAATTCAATTCACTTTTATTCGCAACGAAATCGGTAAATGTCGTCGAGATGATCGCAACTTCGACGCTTATTTTCGTCAGTCTGTTTACACTCATCCGGGCCCAGGACATAAAAAACTGTCAAACCAATTTGTTGTTACTATTTAACGGCACTTACTATGTACCCTGCATTTACGTTACTTTATTTGTTGGCTGCCTCATATTTCTGGCGATTGGACTGATCTTTTGGGTTTTATGGCGAAAAATATTTCCCAAGGAATAGAGTGGTGCCCATGCGGATTTATATTTAAATTGAATGAAATAAGAAATGTAAACAGAACCATGTAAATTTATATAAAAATAAAGCAATTATTTGTGGTTTTCTTTTTATAAAATAAAATATATATATTAATATGTTGTAATTTTTTTATGTTTTGTATATTTTATTCTTTCAAATGTGGTGTTTCATTTGCGATTGGGCCAGGCAGACAGATTTCAAATAGATTTTATTATAACCCAAAATATTTGTGGACAAATTATAAATGTGATCAGTCGTGGAAATATATTATATTTTATATGATGACCAAGACCAAAAATTGTTAGTGTACATTAAGTCATACATATTCATCAAATATTTTTTATGGATATTTTTTTTTTCATACCTCAAAAACCCACTGTCATCACTTAACATGGAATTTGCAGCTTTGCTCTTTATAGTGCCTTCGAGGGCGTTACAAACATAGAATTGAACGAACTGTTCATTTGGCATTCCCTCGAAACAGAATTTGATATCATAAATATAGATGGGGATTTTTTTATTTCAACTGTTTGATAATGCGATATAAATGTGGTTTGGGAAATACACGTCAACGGATCTTATATTTATGCTAGATTTGAGTGACTTTTTTTACGCGCCACCATATGACGATGTGTGAACACAATATCGCCAAATGTAAGCCATTGTTTATACAGATCGTTATTTAACCTTATAATAGGGATATATGATGGGACTTATACATACTTCCACAATTATAGTACTAATATAGGGTGGGCCATTTAAAACTTTAAATTAAAATCGGAAATAAAAAAGTACTGGTTATTTTTTCAAATTTCTGGTTTTGTCATTTAATAATGGAACTCAATATCATTCATATGACTACGACGAGCTCGACAATACTCCGTCAGATCAACCCAATTTCTCAGTACAGCACAAAAGCCACACCAAACAATGACTCGTTGTGGTCGCATTGGCTTCTCAATAGTCACGAGTAGGTTCTCTGAACCCCATATGCGGCTTATTGACATAGCCACCGAGATGAAAATAAGCTCCATGCAGGCTGAATTGAAGGCCGAGCTCTTCTCGATAAAGATTCACTACTCTGGAAGTAAGTTTTTACTATTTCCAAATTTTGTTCGAGCGTAAACCTGAAAATAAAAATAAAAATTAATTTTTATTTTTTTGTTTGTATTTTTTGGTCTGTAATCAATATTTGATTTGAACTTGGATATTCTCCTGGCTCAAGACCATTTTGCATCTATATTTAATAGAATGCAAATTTATTTACAAATGGCATGGTGACATTTATTACTTGGCTGCAGAGTACCAGTGGGACAAAATTTAAATTTTTGGTCGAAGGGAGCATTATACTAAGTGAAACAAGTAAAAACGGGCCGAACTTTATATACCCTCCACCATAGATTGCATTCCACAGTGGCTGTCGATTTACGTAGATGTGCAGTAATATAACAGGAAAATATATTTTTTTAATATAGCCAAACCAAATACAAATATAGAAAAAATAAATAACTAATATTTTTATTATTTCAAGCCACGCTTATAAGACAAGGCTACCAATACGTTTACACTATATATATATATTCTTCAAGTCAATTCAAAAAAATAAATATTCTTGTATTTATATTTTCAAAAAAAAAAAAGCTTTAATACCATAAATATTGTTAGGTGGGTGCTACAGTGGGTTGTATTTCCATTCTATTTTAATTCCAAAAGTACAAATTTTGAAAATCCATTATCTCACGTACACAGTGCAAAATAACCTAACTTCATGATTGAACAATTTTTTGCCGTACGAATTTGGAAAAATCTTTTTATTTTGCGTTTCAGAGGAATGTATACACCGAATTCCATGATTCTAGCTGCGGCCATTTGGTTGGTACCATTTTTATCCCCTTTTTGCCTATTTTAATCCCTTAAGAGTACGACTTTCTAAAATCTCTTTATTTTACTTGTCTACGCAATTAGAGGGATGTACACACTGAATTTCATCATTCTAGCTGTAGTCGTTTAGTTGTTACTATTTTTAGCCCCCTGTACCCATTGTATCCCTTGAAAGTACGAATTTGGAAAAAAAACTTTTGTTGTTCGTGTCTACGCAGCCAGAGGAATGTATGCTCCGAATTTCATGACTATGACTGCGGTCATTAGGTTGGTACTATTTATATTTTTACTTTATTTTAACTCCAAAAAGTACGAATTTTGAAAATTCCGTGTATTTTACTTGTCTATGCAATCAGAGGAATGTATACACCGAATTTCATTATTCTAGTTGCAGCCGTTTGGTTGGTACAATGTTTATCCCTCTATTCCCATTTTATCCCTTAAAAGTACGAATTTGGAAAAAAATACTGTACACACCGAATTTCGTGTTTCTAGCTGTTGTCGTTTAATATGTACCATTTCTATCCCTTTTTGTCCCAATTTCACTCCTACGAATAAGAATCACTTTATGGTGCACTTTTTTGCTATAAGGGGAATGCGCATACCCAATATCAAGAAAGTACAAGCAGACATATTGAAAAAATATGCTTAAATAGTCTAAAATATTAGGGCTTATTATGGGTATTTTTAGTCCTTGTGAGGGAAAAAATCTTTCCCTTTGGGCCGATTTCGCCCCGTTTCAATCACAACCGATCTACGACTATAAGACGCATTTATGGAAAATTTGAACGTTATAGCTCCTTTCGTTTAGATGCTAGCGTGCTTTCAACAGACGGACGGACATGGCTAGATCGTCTTAGAATTTTATGACGATCAAGAATATATACAGGTGAATATATAAAGGTGAATACAAACGGAATAACAAAGTTAGTATACCCTCATCCGGGGGGTGGAGGGTATAATAATAAATTTCGATGTCAAACGAAATAACACAATTTCATATTAAAAAATATATATATTCTAATATAGGTTTTATAGTGGTTTCAACATCAAACTTCTAGTCTGCATAATTTAAAACTTCGAAAAAGTTGTAGGCCATGTTTTCTGTTTCAACTTTTTTGATGCAAAATTATACATTTTCTGAAAATTTGGGGTATAATCTTCATTTGTGTATACTATTTGTGAAATTCGCGTACGCATTTACTTGTGTTTCAGGCGTTCCAAAAAATAATCTTTTAATAATAAAAAATAAATAAAAACATCCAACATTGATTTAAGTATAACTATAAGGGCAGGAAGGAGAAGAGGTAGTCCAAGGGATCATAAGTAAGTACTATTAATCTTAAGTTGCAGTGTTTTTGCAATATTTTCATTACAGCCATTTTAAGTGACCCAAAAAAAGTGGGCTTGGCCCGCCCTTTAAAAAAAAAACAAAGTTAAGCAACGTATCAAAATGCGAAATTTCAAAGTTTTGATGGTAAATAAAAAAGTTGCGGTTATTCTTACAAGAGTGTTCGTGGCCCAGCCATTTTTTAAAATCAGAAATAATGTCACACATCAAAATGCCAAATTTCATTATTTTATTATGGTAAATAAAAAAGTTATAGGTGTTTCGGCCCTAAGTTACCACTGTGCTACGTTGTAAATAAAGCTCTTTACAATTAGCAAAATTACACACAGATTATACAAAAAAAATTAATAGGGTTAAAATTCGTACACGTTTTAATTAATTAAATTATTTTACTTTAAGCTGGCTTCAAAAAGTTGTGGATGTTCCCGCCTAAAATGAATATGTGGTTGTTGTTGTTGTAGCAGCTTTAGAGGGAGCTGAGGTGATAATCCTTAAGTCCGAATTGTACTAGACTTCGTTCCGGCATTTATCCGATTATCGCGGGAACCTTTGTTCATCATCGTTCTCATGTTGTCCGGCTGTTATTTGCATCTTCTTCAAGGTTGATGTTAATGTTAAGGGAATGGGATGTTAATCGAGTTGTACCCCTATCCTCCACTAGGGGCGCTGCATTTTTTATGTTAACAGCTATGTTATGTACCGCTAATGGCTATTAGTTTCTTCCCTGGACCTTGGAGCAATCGAAATGACTATTTTTATGTGAAGTGTGTTCGGATGAGAAAATTGGCTGCAGAAACTCTTATTTTATGATGAAAAGTGAAAATTTGTTGATGTTGAATTTTACCTTCACCTTCAGATGGCAAGACGCGCACACTTCCACTGAGCTACGAAGGCCACTGAATATGTGGTTCGTTTAATGTGCTGTCTCCAAATATTTTGTCATTATCAGTGTCCATTAATTGTTTATATTAAATATTTATCTTAGCTGATCCCAAATCCCAATGATTAAATAGTAATAGCGCTCGTTTAGATGAAATCAATCCTTGATTTGTTTAGCTCTATGTAATTAATGAAAAAACTATATTTTTAAGATTATGCTATCTGGAAAATTTGCTAATAATAATCTTTATTAATAATATTTTCCTTCATTCCTTGCCATAGTTTCTTTGCTTCACTACTCATTCACGTGCAATCTAAAATTGTCTAATTTCCTGCGATTATCGGCATCTCTTCGGGTTTCTCGAAGAAAAATATTCCTAAGCTTAAATTTCTTGATTAATGCAGCTTTCACAAGAAGTGTGCGTCCTTAGTTACAAAATGCTTCATTTCTGACGTCATTCCCAGATGGGATAGTAAACTAAACCAACGGCGTATGTCCACCAAAGCCATATTTATCACCATCATTTGCAGTCATTGTCAGTAGTCATATCTGCAGCACCCACTGACGCCCACAGGCACCCGCAAAAGGTGTGTCAATACGCACGCATTGACGCACTCTGATTGACACTGCATAGCTGATCCCAACTATCAGCAACAAGAATGGAAGACGTTAATGTGGTCGGATTACTAGCGAATAGACGGTGTAGACATTGCAGGAGTGCAGGTGGATGGTGGAAGGTGATAGACTAGAAAAAAGTCATAAAGTGGATGGTGTGCAAGGACTTGTTTTGAACTAAAACAATTGCGTATTT
This sequence comes from Polietes domitor, assembly GCA_947397865.1. Taxonomy (NCBI): domain Eukaryota; kingdom Metazoa; phylum Arthropoda; class Insecta; order Diptera; family Muscidae; genus Polietes; species Polietes domitor. The sequence goes on from OX377620.1 coordinate 53,847,917, forward strand.
ACTCTCACCCGATGGCCTTGAGGCGAAACGCAAATTAACGGATGACATACAGAGCGGGAAATCAAATCAAAGTACTCGTTGCTCGTATTTGCTCCTTTCTAAGCTGCAGCAGATTTGCTATGACAACTGCTGCCTGTATTGTGAGTTAAATGCCAATGTCAATGCTAGAAATTACTTAAAGTCTTCGTAAGATGCTTACATGGCATTTTATTGGCATCAAATGGCGAAGTGATTTCCATGGAAGTCTTACGAGAGAGAGAGAGAGAGCAACGAAGAACATATGTTGGAGATTTAATGGAAGGAAATTGATTGAATGCCTATTGCGTTTACGTGACTTGTGATGACATTGGAAATGTATGTACACGAAGTGTTTGAAAACGTAGTGCTTGTAATGATTTGTATTAACTCAAATGAATAACACTTCCAACTAGTTAATGGAGGGCTATAAACATTGATTAACTTGGTGTAGGGTCAGAATTTCTCAGATATAAATATTTAAGTTTTCATTGAAGTATTGAACAAATGTATTTAAACACTCCACCATGTTTTTCATTTGCACTATTTTTATCGCTGTAAACTACGAATTTCGAAAATTGTTTTTAGTTTACTTGTCTTCACAACCCGCCGGATGTACATACCGAATTGAATGTTTTTGTAGCTGTTGTCGTTTGATTGACACCAATTTTATCTCTTTTTGTGTCATTTACTCCTAAAGTATGACTTTTTGCAAAAATAAGTTTTTTGGTTCTCGTTCACGCTATAAGGGGAATTTTTATACCAAATCTCAAGGGAATATAAAGCAGACAACATCGTGTATATCGTCGCTCCAAATAAAGGCATGTTTCGAAATTCGTATTTTTAGGATTAAAATGGGAAAAGGGGTTAAAAATGATAGCACCTAAACCGCTGAAACTTTATATAGGGATTTTTAGAATTTTTTTTGATTGTACCAACCAAACAATTCTATTGTAATTGGTAAAATTACGAAAGCTTAAATAATTACTCTTAGGGAATGATATGGGATAAAAAATAGATAACAAACGTATCGACAATATGACATCAACTAGAATACTGACGTAGACGCGCTTATTAAATTAGTGTTTTTGGAGTCAAAATAGACAAAAGACTTGAATTTGGACTGCGCAGAAGAGCAATAAGAAGGGTATTTTCCAAATTCGTATTTATAGAGATAATGGGCTGAAAGGTATAATAATTCAACAACAAATTGCTCTAGCTAAATTCATAAAATTTGGTATATGAGTCATTCCATGCCAAACCGGACAAAATAATAACATGATTCCAATTTCTCATGAAATATTCCTCTTTAAAAAGAATTTTTAATTTTGTTTTTTTTTTTGTATACCCTCCATATATATTCACTTTGTCATTCCGTTTGTAACATCTTAAAATATTCATCGGAGCCCCATAAAGTATACATATTCTGGGTCGTGGTAAAATTCTAAGACGATCTAGCCATGTCCGTCTGTCTGTTGAAAACACGATAGCGGCCGAACGAAATAAGCTAGGAGGTTCAAATTTTCCCTAAATGTGTCTTATGGCTGCAGATCGGTTGGGATTGAAAGTGGGCGAAATCGGCCCAGAGGGAAAAATTGTTCCCTCACAAGGACTGAAAATACCCCTAATATATAGAGTACTGCAGTATTTTTTTTAACATCTTAGCTTGTATTTACTTGATACATGCAGTGCGCATTCCCTTTATAGCATATTAGGGCAACATAGAGTGATTTTTATTTGTAGGGGGTGAAATGGGACAAAAAGGGATAAAAATGGTACCTTTCAAACGACAACAGCTAGAAACACGAAATTCGATGTGTACATTCCTCTAATTGAGTAGATACATAATATAAAAGTATTTTTCCAAATTCGTACTTTTAAGGGATAAAATGGGAATAGAGGGATAAAAATGGTACCAACCAAACGACAGCATCTTGAATAATGAAATTATGTTTATACATTCATCTGATTGCGTAGACACGTAAAATAAAAGGATTTTTCGAAATTCGTACTTTTTGGGGTTAAATTGGAAAAAGGGGATAAAAATAGTACCAACCAAATGACCGCAGCTAGAGTCATGAAATTCGGAGTATACATTCCTCTGACTGCGTAGACACGGAAAATAGACGAATTTTTCGAAATTTGTATTTTTTGGGGTTAAAATGAAAAATGGGGATGCAAATAGTACCAACCAAATGAACACAGCTAGAGTCATGCAATTCGGAGTATACTTTCCTCTGATACTTTCAAGGGATACAGAGGGATAAAAATAGTACCAACTAAACTAACTTCTAATAGTATAGAAACGTCAAGGGGTAAAAATGGTACCAACCAAATGGGCGCAGCTGGAATCATGGAATTTGGTGTATACATTCCTCTGACTGCATATACACGCAAAAATTGGTTGAATCATGAAGTTAGATTATTTTGCACTACGTACGTCTGATAATGGATTTTCAAAATTTGTACTTTTGGAATTAAAATAGAATGGAAATACAACCAACTGTAGCACCCACTATCTACCAATATTTATGGTATTTAAAAAATTTTCCCTCACAAGGACTGATATTTAGAGTATTTCAACATGTTTTTTGAACATATTAGCTTGTATTTAGTTGATATTTGCAATGCGCATTCCCTCTATAGCATAAAAGGGCACCATAGAGTGATTTTTATTTGTAAGGGGCGAAATGGGACAAAAAGGGATAAAAATGGTACCTATCAAACGACAACAGATAGAAACACGAAATTTGGCGTGTACATTCCTCTAATAGAGTAGATACATAATATAAAAGTATTTTTTCTAAATTCTTACTTTTAAGGGGTTAAATGGGGATAGAGGGATAACTAGTAAATCAAAAAAAATCAAATCCATGCTTTATGCAAGCAGAATTCTATTGGGCCTAGAAATTCTTTTTTAGTTATCTTTTGTAGAAGGAAAAATTACTGCAAAATTTCAGTTTTTTATCTGCCATAGAACGGCATATATTCGAAAATGGGTTTTAACTTCGTATGGGAGGTGCCACACCCACATTTCCATTACCGCCCATTTTTGTCACAACTACGCACATTAATGCTAGATGCACTTACACAAAATTACAGCACTCTAGGTGTCATAGAACTGACTATATTCAATAATAGGTTTTAACTTCGTATGGGAGGTGCCACGCCCACTTTTCCAATACCGCCCATTTTTGGCACAACTATGCGAATTGATGCTAGATGCACTTACACAAAATTTCAGCACTCTAGGTGTCATAGAACTGACAATATTCAATAATAGGTTTTAACTTCGTATGGGAGATGCCACGCCCACTTTTCCAATACCGCCCATTTTTGGCACAACTATGCGAATTGATGCTAGATGCACTTACACAAAATTTCAGCACTCTAGGTGTCATAGAACTGACAATATTCAATAATAGGTTTTAACTTCGTATGGGAGATGCCACGCCCACTTTTCCAATACCGCCCATTTTTGGCACAACTATGCGAATTGATGCTAGATGCACTTACACAAAATTTCAGCATTCTAGGTGTCATAGAACTGACAATATTCAATAATAGGTTTTAACTTCGTATGGGAGGTGCCACGCTAGGGCGTACCTCAAAAAAAAAGTTCGCCGTACACCTTCGAATATGAAGTATTATTGAAAGGTAGTTTCAAAAAAAAAATTTTTATTTTTTTATGCCGAACGTAGGGGTCGCGCTTTTACATTTTTCTATATAACTTGTATTTATAAACGGATTTTAAAGTGTGATACATCGATGTTTTTGTCTCGACGAGGCCGATTTTTTTGTCTTTGAAGTCATTGAGCTCAAGCACCCCCTTCTGGTACTTACCCATCATTTCTCAGTTGCTACTACCCTAATGTACCACTCTAATAATCGAAAATTAAAGCTCGCATAAAATCATGAATCATGTTTGAGCTCAATGACTTCAAAGACAAAAAAATCGGACAAAAACATCGATGTATCACACTTTAAAATCCGTTTATAAATGCAGAAGTTATATAGAAAAATGTAAAAGCGCGACCCCTACGTTCGGCATAAAAAAATAAAAAAAATTTTTTTGAAACTACCTTTCAATAATACTTCATATTCGAAGGTGTACGGCGAACTTTTTTTTTTTTACTTGTAACCTGGTACGCTCTAGTGCCACGCCCCTTTGTCCAATTGGTCAAATTTTTCCATTTCCTTGTATTGTCATCGAAAATGATTAAGTGTGCAAAATTTGAGCAAAATTGGTTGAGAAAAAAGCTTTCAAAAATTGATTTCAAATTTTGTGGCACACAAACATATATAGAAAGTAACCTTATATAAAGCATGGAAAAATAGTACCAACCTAACGGCTGCACCTAGAATAATGAAATTCGAAAATAGTACCAACTAAACGAATACAGCTAAAATGATGAAATTCAGTGAGTACGTCCCTCTAATTGTGTAGATACGTAAAATAAAGAGATTTTAGATAGTCGTACTCTTGAGGGGGCCAAATTGGAAAAAAGGGATAAAAATGGTACCAATAAAATGGCCGCTGATAGAATCATGGAATTCGGTGTATACATTCCTCTGACTGCATAGCCACGTAAAATATTTTTTTTTCAAGTTCATACTTTATTTTGTTGCTTTTTCGACAAAATATGGTAGAATCATGAAGTTTTCTTATACTGCGTACGTGAGAGATAAGGTATTTTCAAAATTTATACTTTTGAAATTAAAATAGGATGGAAATACAACCACCCAAACGACTGTAGCTGAAAGTACACTCTCTATCCCCCAATATTTAGGGTATTTATGATTGCTCCCTTATATTTACTTTATGAATTGAAGTATTATATCCATTATACATAATATACAACTATTGGTAGCGTTGGCTTATTAATTAAATTTCTTATTTTCATACAGTTAAAATTTGTTGCGGACATTCCTCTTGTAGCTTGGAAGCACCACAAAGAAAATTAAAGTTATAGCGGGCGAAATGGGACAAAAAGGGATAAAATATGGTACCAATGATACGACAACAGCTAGAATCATGAAATTCGGTGTGTACATCCCTCTAATTGCATAGACACGTAAAATAGAGGAATTTTTCGAAATTCGTACTTTTAAAGGGATATAATTAAAAAGAGGGATACAAATGGAACCTACCAAACCGCTGAAGTTGAAATCATGAAATTCGGTGTATACATTCTGACTATTACGACTCGAAAATGTTTTTTTCTAAATTTGTACATTTGGGCGGAGAATGGGGCGAATGGGGATATCTTTAAAATTTATACTTTTCTTATCACTTTGTCTGTATCTGGAAATGCTTCTTTCTAATGGCGACTGACAATCGCCTAATATTTAGGCATGTTCACTTTCACAATTACAGCATTTTATTTATATATAGTAGTCGATTTTAAACAGTACGCTAAGTATACATTATAGTTTGAAATAGTAAACAAATATAGTAATGTGCATAAAAATATCACAATTTTCGTAATATGGTACTGTGCTTCTATGTAAAGTCGACTTCCTTTAATCTGCTGGTAATACTATGGAATGCACTCCGTGGTGGAGGGTATATAAGATTCGGCCCGGCCGAACTTAACGCCTTCTTACTTGTTACTTGTTAATATAGACATTGTTTAATATCCCCGATTACTTCTTTCAGTCTTGGAAAACTTTAAAATGTTAAACTTGTCAAACAGAAGTGTCGCAAACTTACGTTTGAAATCGATTTTATCTTTTTTGGTACATCCTGTGTAATTAGAAATGGGTGCTATATAATGGGTGCTTTAACAAAAAATCAAATCAAAGCAAATGAATGAAAAAATATTTTGTATTTTAAATGTTAGATAAATGCGTAAATTTTATTGTTTTTCAGTGAAAGGGAAAGGAGGAGATCAAGATTATAGTTTGTTATAAAGCCAAGGAAAATGAATTGACATCAATGGTTGTACACCTTGTCAAACTCATGTGCGATGAATTTTACTACTTTTAGTTTTAATCAGTAATGAGTTGCACAACATTGGAAAATTTAGCATATTCCGTATTTTAAATCCATCTGAAAGATTTGAAATTAAAAACCGCCAAATCCATGTTGGAAGCGCATTCGCCTTCTACAATTTATATTAAATTTTAATATTGACTTTCACCTTAATTTCTTTAATCTATAATAAACAATTAGCACCACAACAGAAGAAGAAGAAAAAACTTAGCGTCCACTAAGCTAGCTTTTCATATAAAACATAATAAAGGACTTTTGTCATTTCCTCACACCTTGGTTATTCATAAGTGTCATTCGCATATAGCTCCGGAAAATAAATTAAAAAAGGAAATAATTATCAAAACTTTCCGAAAAAATATGTGTTCATACATTAAAACTGCCTAAATTCTACATCCAAATGTAATTCTAAATTTATTATACTGAAACTTTTCAAAAAACTTTGTTCTAAAATCGAAGGAACAAACTTTTAAAGATTTTTAAGACCACCAGACGTCAAACGCGTAATTTAATTTAAATCAAAACAGAAAATCTTCTTGAAGCACACGGAAGCGTGTTTTATGTCAACACACCGCCTACAACATTCTTTCGCCGTTCACTGGCTTCCTTCTTTATGCTCGTGTCATTTATTATTCTCTGTGAAATTTACACAACTTTCCAAATTTATTGATTTTTCAACGTTAAATTAAACAAAATGTTGGCTAAAGCATAATTTATTTAAATCAGCAGCATACACAGAAGTTCATCCACTCCCCCTCCGCTCCAGCCATTATCGGGATGTTTAGGGGCTTCCGTGTAATAGGACACGTGCCTTTGCATCATAACAATGTCTAATTATGCGTGAAATTTCTATAGACCCAATGAACACCCTGGTGGCACAAAACCGAGAAGCACGACAGGAGCGTCTATGCACAAGAAGAACAAAATGAAACAGGAAATATCAATACTTAAGATATTTCGTATGTAAAACATGTTTTGAAAGGCGAAACGAATTGAAGAGGATGCAGAAAGCCAAGCATTTATCTTCCTATCAAGGACGACGTGTCAATAAGCTTAAAGTGGAAGAAAGGAGGACAAATTTAGAAAATTTCACGTGAAGAGAAGTCAGAAATGTTGTGATGAAATTATATGTGGGTGAACATTTTTGTTATGATGGAGCAAACTCTCAAAACGATTTAGGTTCTTATCGCTATGGATAATTACAATCAGCGACGGTGCAACTTTTCAAGTTTTAAAGAATACCTCGGCGTCTATACCCTCATTAACACAACTTTAGCATACGTATTTGGAAGAAAGCTTTGTTCACTAGAAATCACGTGAAGTGAGGTTTTGTTTTACAAATCTCAACATTTTTCCTTCGCGACGCATGGTACTACTAGTATAGTATTATACAGTATTGAGCCAAAATATAGCAGAGGTTTTTGTTTGTATTAGGATATTTAAATCTCAAGTTTAATAAAAATGTAGATTTGTTGGCGATTAGCAATTAATATTATGGAGTGCAATTTTAAGGATACACTCAGAAAAATATCATTCCTAAATTTGAGTAAAATCCATACTCCAATTTAGTTGAACAATTTTACTCCAGTTCAATACAAATTTCCTTAAAAGTAGGAAAATTAACTAAGTATAAGTAAATTTTCCTTATTTCAAAGTCATATCAAATAGTTCATTTACTAGAAATACATTTACATTTACTAGAAAACTAATAAAAAATGTTTACAATTGAGTAAATTTATAGTTGTGTGGAGTACAATTTCCAAGGCTTTAAGTAAGAAAAATATTACGATTTTTTTTGCATGGTAAAAATTCCATTTAGAAAATTTTAACTAAAAAATGTGCTTTTTCTTAAAATCAAGTTAACGCGTATACTGAAATTTATTTCGATTTCTTCATACATTTAAGTATTAAATAACTTATAAAAAATCAATTGAAATTGTTTAGAAAATTCATGTATATTAACCTAAGAAGCAATTCTCGTTCAATATGGGTACAATATGTGGTTTCTAAAGCGGAAAAAGTGATATAGAGAGCGACATTTGTATGGGGTCTATATCAAAATCTGAACCGATCTTACCCACTTTCAGCATAGGTGTTTTAAGTTAGATGTTGTACCAAATTTAAAGAAAATCGGGTACAATATGTGGATTTTAGAGAGGAAAAAGTCAAATCGGGAGCGACATTTGTATGGGGGCTATATCTAAATCAGAACCGATCTTACCCACCTTCAGCATAGGTGTTTCTAGTTGGATTATAAGATGTTGTGCCAAATTTAAAGAAAATCGGGCACAAGATGTGGTTTCTAAAGCGGAAAAGGTGAAATCGGGAGCGACATTTGTATGGGGTCTATATCTAAATCTGAACCGATCTTATCCACTTTCAGCATAGGTGTTTCTAGTTGGATTATAAGATGTTGTGCCAAATTTAAAGAAAATCGGGCACAAGATGTGGTTTCTAAAGCGGAAAATGTCAAATCGGGAGCGACATTTGTATGGAGGCTATATCTAAATCTGAACCGATCTTAGAGCGGAAAAAGTGAAATCGGGAGCGACATTTGTATGGGGGCTATATCTAAATCAGAACCGATCTTACCCATTTTCAACATAGGTGTTTCTAGTTCGATTATAAAACGTTGTGTGTATTTTAAAGAAAATCGGGTACAGTATGTGGTTTCTAAAGCGGAAAATGTCAAATCGGGAGCGACATTTGTATGGAGGCTATATCTAAATCTGAACCGATCTTACCCAATTTCTGCATAGGTGTTTCTAGTTGGATTAGAAGATGTTGTGCCAAATTTAAAGAAAATCGGGTACAAGATATGGTTTCTAGAGCGGAAAAAGTGAAATTGGGAGCGACATTTGTATGAAGGCTATATCTAAATCTGAACCGATCTAACCCACTTTCACCACAGGTGTTTTAAGTTAGATTATAAGATGTTGTGCTAATTTTAAAGAAAAACGGGTACAATATGTGGATTTTACAGCAGCAGACAGACGGACGGACAGACAGACATCGTTAAATCGACTCAGATTCTAAGCCGATCCGTATACTTAAAGGTGGGTCTAGCTCGATTATTTCTTGGTGTTACAAACATTTGGCGCGAAACTAACTTATAATACCCTAGTCCACGAAGTTGTGTAGGGCCCAAGTATAGTATATGCCCCCCTACAAATTTCCGTCCGATTTATCATTTTACCGACGTAAAATCTGCACATATATTGTCACCGTTCATATGCACCTTCCGATTTGTTGATAACACTCAGGATTCTTCTTATTACAGCGAATCTTGATGAAAATAATTGTTATATTTTTCACTAGGCGCAGCTACAATGAGATGGGATCACACAGATTTTGTTTGTGTTTTGGCCCATCATATGTATGAGTAACTTAGTTTAAAAGATTTTCATCAATTTGACCATATTCGTTCAAATTGACTAAAGATCTGGGTTTAGTAATCAAATCCAGGGAGTGGTGTAGGGTATCGTATAGTCGGCCCGTCCGACTTTAACCTTTCCTTACTTGTTTGTTATGCAGTGTTTATTTTATTTATTTTATTTATTTTTAAGCGGAAAAGAAAATGGCCAAGAGAAACGTTTCTTCTACAGTTGGAAATGTTACTTTTGGTTTTTAAACATGTTTGTCCAATAATCCCTATTATCCCCTACTGCAATAAGCACTTAATATATGTAGAATTAGATGAACAGGGGCTGTTATAGAGTGAGATTAGGTAAAGTTTGGGTTTCATATATAAAGGAGGTACATATCAGTTGAAAGTGGTAAATTAAAATTCGTTTTTTTTTCAGGACAAACCCTTCCATTGGGACTGCAGTGATTCCTTGTTCAATAAACTTCCATATCGTTCAGATTTATATCATTGAATTTTGGTCAAATACATTGGTTGGGGTGGTGGCGCTCTTTTGTCATCTGTTGGTTTTCGGGTGGATTGGTATCGTCCTAAATCGGGCAATGTTATAATTTAACGAACACGTTCATATTCTGAAGATGATTTTTATTGTAGATATGAGTATGTTCGTGGACAGGACTTTTGAGTCAAGGTAAAATTGTTCAACTTCAACTCCAGCACTCTGGATTTTCATCAAAGCAAAATATATTTTTAAATAAAAATACCCCGTGTGGTATTATAAGTATACAGCGGATTTTTATGCAAAATCATATTTTGATCGGATCGTTATAATTGAATGCCGACTTCACACAAATGATTTCTATGATAGAATTTTTTTAATTTTTAAATTTTTAAAATGTCGATATAAACAATTTTATGTTAGCATATTTTACATAGCGATATGCATATTTTATGTAAATGTGAATTAAAAATGGAATTTGCATAAAAATTCCCTGTCTAATTATAAGTTAATTTCATACCAAATGTTTGTAACACTGTAATAATTGATTTTGATATATCCCCCATACAAAGAATTTTCCTTCATAATATTTATGAAGCGATTTCATAAAAAGGTTTTCCATAAATTTAGTGAATTTTGTTCTTAATATGTATGAAAAAAAACAATTGTTTTTTCTAATTCTTCCCATACATTTGATCTCCGCATATTTTAAGATTTATAAATCGGCTCTTAGACTCTGGCTCCTCAGCCCTGATCGAGGCTATGAAATGGTCCATAGTTTGTTGGCTCGATACTGTACCAGCATTGCGGAGAAGATGATGGATGCCTAACTTACTCACTTACTTTTTCTTTATTTTATTTTAATTTACCACTTTCAACTGAGAGCCTAAAAGAAATGCAAAAAAATAGGAACTTATAATTACAAAAGTTTGTTTTCACTTTCGATTCGGTTCATATAACCCACCATCAAACCCACCCCAGCAACAAATTTCGGCGTAAAAACCACGAAGACAGAAAAACACAACCGTAAAAACCACAAATGGAAATAAAAGGATTGAGCAGTGCAGTCAGTAGTAGTGGCGGGAGGAAGCGGGTGGTGAGTCAAAAGTAAAATAAAGAATAAATAATTTAAATTTGTAATATAAACAGAAATTTCAGTGAGTGTGGTTGGCAACGTCGAACGGAAGCGGAAATGTCATCAGTGGTCGGTAGAAGATGAAACACGAACGTTTGTAGGCTTTGTCGCACAATTTGTAAAATTTGAAAACATAATTTAACAAGGTTTTTGCTTTTTAATTACATGTTTCCTGCTTTCAAATTAATAGGTCAAGAATTTGTTGAAACCAAATGAAGTTAACACAGTCACAAGTAAAACTAACTTTAAAAGTGCCCGTGAAAAGCGAGCATCATGATGAACATCATGTTGGTCGAGCAATTGAGTCGTCTGCGCCCTTATCTATCTATAAATATATATATATAACAGTTGCGTTACTGACTGACTTATCATTGATCAGCGCCCAGACCAAACGGCTCAAGCCAGGGTCATGAAATGTTTAGGGTAGTTCCCAAATATGAGACGCGGACTAAGGGTTTTACGAAAAACGAAAAAAAGAGTTAACATGGGAAAAAAAAAGGGTAAAATGAGACAAAAAGGGATAAACGTCGAACTTTCGTCCTGGCTAAACGTCAGTAGCTAGAAACATGAAATTCGGGGGGCGCCTTGCACTTACCATGGAGCTACAAAAAGCGATTTTTCGAAATTTGGGAGGAAAGAGACAAAATTAGGATAAAAATAGTGCTAATTTAACCGATTACCGCCCTCTGTCCTCATATGAGGACACCTGTTTAATGTCAGACATTTGAACAACAGTTTTTTCTGGGCGTTAATGAGTTAAGTAATGCAGCTATATTCGTGAAAATCGATATTCACATTTCTCTGACAACGTATAATTGTAACATAAATGGATTTTTCAAATTATGTGCCTTTAAGGGCAAGCGGAACAAAAAGGGATAAAAATGGTACCAACTAAAGTATTGCAGCTAGAATCGTGAAATTTGGTATGTAAATTCCTCTCACCGCAAAGAAGAGCAATATCAATAATTTTTTTTACTTTTAAGGTGTGAGAGGGACAAAAAGGGATAAACGTGGTACCAACTAAAGTATTACAGCTAGAATCGTGAAATTTGGTATGTAAATTCCTCTGGCAACGTAGAAGCGGAATCTAAATTGATTTTTAAGAAATTTGTACATATAGGGGGTGAGCGGGACAAAAGGGATAAAAATGGTACTAACTAATTATTATTAGTATTACAGCTAGAATTGTGAAATTTGGTGTGTAAATTCATCTGCCAACGTGGAAGCGCAATCTAAATGTGTTGTCTAAAGTGATTTTTCAAAATGTATACTTTTTGGGAGGTGCAAAAAGTTATAAAGTTGTCGGCTGCATCTAGAAACATGAGGTCGTGGAAATAAAAGGCTCTACGGATGTAATTTCTTGTTATAAACCGGGTAGAAAATGATAAAAATAATACATACGAAGGGAGTTCAGCTAAAATAGTGCGCTTCGACCAGCACATTCCTTTGAAATTACTATTTTTACTTTACTATTCAATCAATACTATCCAAAAACAGAGATGGATAGAACTGATAACAAATAACTGGATTTTCCGTGTGCGAAGTAGCGGGCACTGCTAGTTTTTCATATAAGTATTGTTTTCTTCTTTAGGATTTTTAGACTTTTTCTATTTTTATTCGATACAATTTAAAAAAATTATTTTTCCCTAAAAATACGAAATTGTGGACACTGGGGTTGATCGGCCACTGGGGTATTTTGGCCATAAGGCAATTTTCAAAAAATTATAACTTTTTCGTGGTATGAATTACAACTATATTTTTTCTAATTTCAAGCAAATTTCTTCTAGTTTTAAGGAAAATTTTCGAATCCTAAAAAAATAGTTTTCCTTATTTGCTTGTTTATTAATATTAAAAACAAAAAAATATACCTTCGATTTTTTTAAAATAAATTTTAGTATTAGTAAGACGGTCCATTAGTTTCATGATGGTGTTCCTGGTAATTACTGTTAAACAATTATAAACGCGATTGCTGTCGAATTTAAAAATGTTTTTATTTCAGCGATAAGTTAAAACAACTTAAACAAATTTAACAGACACAAACTCTGATGCAACTGCAAATTATTGAAAAAAAATGAATTCATCATTCATTTTAATTGACTTTCAGACACGATTTCGTATTAATAATAAGCAAAGCTACACCTGCTGTTGTCATGTAAGCAACAAAAGCAAGACCCTTTGTCATCGATCTAAGCTGAGTGAATGTGATATCAGAATGTTCAATTAGCGTTATTAATATTATATTCAAAAGAATTTCAAAGAATTGAATTGTTTTCGATTTTCCAAAGGCAAACAAAACATTTTCATTCAAAGTCGCTAATTTCTGCACCAAGTTCAATGGCCATTAAAGCTTAAAGTCATGCTTTTTTTGTTAGACATCATTCGCACAAAAGTTTGTATTCAATTTGTGGTGATTTTCATCTGGATTTTGGCAGTTCTTATGGTGTGGTTGTGGTAGTGACTGTGGGTTGTTCGGGTTGTGTTAGTGAACTTCTTTGTTCACGTGTTGCAATCGTCGAACTTTCTCCCCAAAGGTTACGACAAATTCAATTGTGTATATGGATGTAGCGAGTCATCAGTATGTTGATATTATAGTCGTGTATGATATGATGTGAGATGATGTATTATTCACTCATTCATTTGAATGATAATTGGATGGTCGGAGTCATTAGTTATGGATGCCTTCTGCATACAATGAACACACCTTGCACTAATGCTGGTATTTGACCCTTTTTAGTGAGACAAACAAATGTCTAACCAGTAATACCTGAGATAGTGATTGTAAAAGAAATCATTTCTCACTTGATGCTTGGCTTGTCAAGGGAATAATCCACTCACTCTTTAAGGCGATAATTCATTTATTGAAGGTAAGCAAAAGTGTCAATACAAGTTTTGAAGGCTCTTGACACATGCTAATGGGATTGCCCTTTGTTGGACAGGGGACAGTTAGATTTTGAAATTTATAAGACATTTTTCAAAGTGACAGTTACTTGTTAAGAAGACAATCCACTTTTTGGATACATCACTTGCTGAAGGGACAGTTGAAATTTTAAATGGACTGTCCACTTCGCTGGTTTTAATAATAATGTTAGTGGAGTTTATGACAATACAATAAACAACAAACGGTATGATAAATTGACATTATTGAGTACAATTTTATATTTTACGAAAGTGTTGCCAATCAGAGCGCCGCACAGTGGAATATTTTCATACACACTGCGGCAAAAAGTAGAAGGAATAGAGCTAGGACCTTGATATTTCGCACACATCCCTTATATCTTCAAATTAGATCTAAAAAAAAATTTTGTTTAAATCCGTCCACAGCCACGAATACCTATCATGTAAGTTAAACTGAACAAATAAGGAAAGGTTAAAGTCGGGCGGGGCCTACTGTATGATACACTCCACTTTCTATACGAATACAATTCAATTCGGTAAAAAACTGAAAACGGGAAGGATTTTTGTATGTTTCCTAATCATAAGCTAATATGACCTGGCCCAATTTGTTAAATCGCGAGGAATATTTGTATCGGTGCTATATCCAAACATGGAATGAAGTGACCAACATTCACAATAGAATCTTCCAGTTCAAGTATAACGTGTTATGCTCAATTTTAAGAAATTCGGTGCAAATCCGTGGTTTCTGGTGCGGCAAAAGTCAAGACGGGAGCGAAATTTGTAGTGGCCTATATATAAATCTGAACCGATCTGACCCATTTTCATCATGAGTGTTTCTAATTGAAATATAAGATATTTTACAAGATTTGAAGAAGATCTGTTAAAAAATGTGGTTTCTAGAGCGGAAAAGGTCAAATCGGGAGTGAAATTTGTCTGGGAGCTATATATAAATCTGAACCGATCTGACCCATTTTCATTATGAGTGTTTCTAATTTAAATATAAGATATTTTGGAAGATTTGAACAAGATCTGTTAAAAAATGTGGTTTCTAGAGCGGAAAAGGTCAAATTGGGAGCGAAATTTGTATGGGAGCTATATATAAATTGGGGTATTTTTCATTGTTATTTGGGCGTTATTTCAAGTTTAATGATAGGGTATTAATTCATAATGAAAAACGAACCCATGAATTGGGCATTTTTCATAATTGGATTGGGGCCATATTTCACTGTTCGCAGAGCTCAAACAAACCACTGAAAGTGAAATCAAGAAATTCGGTGTACACATTAATCTGACTATATAGACTCGAAACATAAAGGAACTTCTCGAAATATGTACTTCTGTGGTACAAACCAGTGTGCTATAATAGTGAATTTCGGTATCTCTTTATTCGCACCTTCATCTAAATGGGATTAAATTTGGCATCAATAAATAGGCTGTAGTTAGAATTATGAAATTCAGCAATCGTCTGACCGCTTAGAAAATAAATAGAAAAATAAGAGGTACGATTTTTTTCTTTTAGGATCAGAGTGGAAAAAGGGATACTGGTACTGGTACCAAGCAAACGGCTATATTTAAAATCATGAAGATAGGTGTATACATTCCACTCTGCACGAAAAAAAAATAAAAGATCTGTAATATTAGTAATATTAATATTATTACTTTAATAAACTAATGACAAAATTATAATTCTGACGAATTTTCACTGAAAATCTGTTTGATTTTGCAAAAATAAAATAAAAATCGTAAAAAATAGAAGCCATCATTTCAACACTTCCAGACTCACACAGTTGCTAAAAAATACATCTAATCATTCGTAAATCAAAATGAAAGAAATAAAACTGTAAAAACTTTAAAATACCTAACGCGATTATAACGTAACACTTTAATATTTTAGAAAAAAAAACAAAAAACAAGGCATAGCTCATTAAATTCGGTTAAGTGTTTCAGGAGTTACAGGCGTTTGAATGAACACATGTTTTTAAAAAAATCTTATTTTTTTCTCTGTTAAATTGGTCATTATTCCTGAAAAATATTTTCTGTTTTTTTTTTTCAAAAATACGTATACAATATGTTTATGAAAAGAATGCATACACAAACTTTCCAATCAATCGCAGCTATCGAGGTCAAAAATCGTACCGCTTGACATGGAATGATTCATATATTAAAAACTTACTTCCAAGGTAGTCAAACACAAACTGTAAGAAATTTACGTGGAAATTTTCGTGTTTTCAGATGAAGCTCATCTTGGTGGCTAGGTAAAATAGCCAAATTGCAGCATTTGTGGTTCAGATAACCCATACGTATCTATTGAGAAGCCAATGCATCCACAAGGAGTCACTGTTTGGTGTGGATTTTGGGCTGGCGGCATCATTGGGCCATGTACTGAACATTTGTGTTAATCGGATGAGGTACTGCCGATCCAGTCGTGGAAGTCATATGAATATATCATTCATTATTAAATGACAAAATTCAACCTTTCAAATAAAACCAGAAATAGTCAGTACTTTTTTTATAGCCGATTCTAATTTTAAATGGTCCATCCTATATATAAAGGGTGATTTTTAAAAGCTATAGGAAAGTTTTGCAAAAAAACACATAAAATTCAGAAAAATGCATGACATCTTTATTTGAATAGATAGTACGGTCCATATATTTCATGCAAATGTTGACCTTGACTGCGCCTCAAATGGTCCATCCGCTTAGTCCAATTTTGGCATAATCTTTCCAACATTTCGGCCGGTATCTCACGAATAAATGCTTCAATGTTGTCTTCCAATGCGTCAATTGAAGCGGACTTGTCTGTATAGTCATGAACTTTAACATAGCCCCACAAAAAATAGTCGAAAGGCGTTAAATCGCACGATCTAGGCGGCCAATTGACCGGTCCCGAACGGGAAATAAAATGTTCACCGAACTCGCCTCTAAATAAGTCCATTGTTGCGCGTGATGTGTGGTATGTGGCACCGTCATGTTGAAACCACATGCCATACAAGTCAAGCTCTTGCATTTTGGGCAAAAAAAATTTGGATATCATCTCACGGTAGCGCTCACCATTCACAGTTACGTTACGATTCGCATCATCTTTTAAGAAGTACGGTCCAATGATGCCACCAGCCCATAACCCGCACCAAACTGTGACTTTTTCTGGATGCATTGGTAGCTCTTGCAATGCTTCTGGCTGATATTCACTCCAAAATCGACAATTCTGCCTATTTACGTACTCATTGAGCCAAAAATGAGCTTCGTCGCTGAACACAATTTTTCGGTAAAAAAAAGTGGATCTTCGGCTTTCTTGAACTTTCTTAACAGAGCACGCATTTTGATAATAAAATCCAATAATTTGCAAGCGTTGTTCCTTTGTAAGACTATTCATGGTTAAATTATAGACCAAACTGAAGATGTTTGACAGTGAAACAAAACACGAAACGTGCGTCAGCTGTTTAAACCAGTGTTGATAGTAGCTAAAAAATCGCCCTTTAGTAGAGGACTGTTAATAATATAATAATGAAGAATCACAATTTATTTGAAAAAGGGCGCCTTAAATCTTAAATCTAAAACGCATAAAATTTGCAAAATCTCATCGGTTCTTTATTTGAAACGTTAGATTGGTCCATGACATTTACTTTTTGAAGATAATTTCATTTAAATGTTGACCGCGGCTGCGTCTTAGGTGGTCCATTCGGAAAGTCCAATTTTGGGCAACTTTTTCGAGCATTTCGGCCGGAATAGCCCGAATTTCTTCGGAAATGTTGTCTTCCAAAGCTGGAATAGTTGCTGGCTTATTTCTGTAGACTTTAGACTTGACGTAGCCCCACAAAAAATAGTCTAAAGGCGTCAAATCGCATGATCTTGGTGGCCAACTTACCGGTCCATTTCTTGAGATGAATTGTTCTCCGAAGTTTTCCCTCAAAATGGCCATAGAATCGCGAGCTGTGTGCCATGTAGCGCCATCTTGTTGAAACCACATGTCAACCAAGTTCAGTTCTTCCATTTTGGGCAAAAAAAAGTTGGATATCATCTCACGGTAGCGCTCACCATTCACAGTTACGTTACGATTCGCATCATCTTTGAAGAAGTACGGTCCAATGATGCCACCAGCCCATAAACCACACCAAACTGTGACTTTTTCTGGATGCATTGGTAGCTCTTGCAATGCTTCTGGCTGATATTCACTCCAAAATCGACAATTCTGCCTATTTACGTACCCATTGAGCCAAAAATGAGCTTCGTCGCTGAACACAATTTCTTTCTTTCTGAACTTTCTTAACAGAGCACGCATTTTGATAATAAAATTCAATGATTTGCAAGCGTTGCTCGTTAGTAAGTCTATTCATGATGAAATGTCAAAGCATACTGAGCATCTTTCTCTTTGACACCATGTCTGAAATCCCACGTGATCTGTCAAATACTAATGCATGAAAATCCTAACCTCATAAAAATCACTCTTTAATATCCTAACAACATATCATCAATTTCCCTTGATATTTTTTATTGCAGGCGTGGAAAGGTCAAAATACCTTTGTATTTATTTTCCAGTTACGCGCTTAATAAGCAAGAATGCGAAAAACATTCCCATAAGTTCCACATTAAACACAGTTTATCGTCGTAAACGATGCATACTTGTACGATGTACGGGTACTTATAACTAACAACAAATCGTATACTTATATACTTATACTCGTACATATGGTCGTACAAACCTATGTAAACATTGTAATCGGATTACGTTCATATTTAGGCATTATTCCAGCTTTTGTTGTGACAACAATCACTAAAAGCGTGTTGTAATTTATGCAAATGCCCATGATGGCAGATAATAAAGCGACAGGAACATATTTACATTTGCACAAAAGGTATGTACTGGTACATACGTGTGTACATATATTGTGTGGTAGCCAATGATAAATGGATAATTAAAAACCGTATTTGAGACCATTTAGGATATAAGTTCAGGCAGGGAATATCTCACCTTAGTCATAATTTTCTCTCACAGTTGAATTTTCTGTAACAATAATAGTTAGTGAAGATGTTTAAATCCTGTAAACTAAGCATACAACGTACATTAGTTCATTCCATGAAATATTTTGAATTCAGTTTCGCGTTAGCGATGAAAAATTATGCTCACTATGAACTATTTCGAAAAACATAATATATTTTCTGGTTTTTCCTTTTATGGATGTAAGACATTTATCGTACAATAATTTTCCATGTAGAAGGGAACTTGCTTTCACATTGGCTAACTTTACATTTTTGGACGCAGTCAATAAACCCTTATTGTAAAATGTCATTTTAAGCTTTTCAAATGCAAGTATTAAAGACATCACCCTAAGACTCATAGTCACTTGGTCATTTGAAACATTTGAAACAATGGAAAAAGGTCAATGCATTTTAAAAGAAAGAAACAAATAGTGTCCACCAAACGAAAAATAAACTCAACTCTTTGCAGACTGTTAACGAAATCTTTAATGGATCTAAAGTTCATGTATTCATTTTATTGGGGGTTACTGCGGCACAAAAGGCCAATGCAAGTTAATTACTTAAAACAAATCTAATTATCCCTTCCGAAAAATAACTACCGACTGTTTGGCTATCTATGTGTTCTATTGTTCTATTTATTGTGATACTATTTTAGTTTAATGGGAATCTGCAGCGTAATCCAATGTCTGATAACATGATGATTATTGTTGTCGTACGAGTATGCGGGTATCCCATTGAGTTATTTGATGGATTTTCTATCCTGTATCCATCTACATGCTAGTGTTTTTAAGCAACAACAAATAAATGTGTTGTTAATACATGCATTCAAATATCTACAGATAAACCTCTTATGTTAGTATTATTGCTTAAAAGACTAAAGCCATTGGAATTGGACATTTAATTCAGCTCAAAAAATCTCTAAAACAATATGATCGGACTTATACTGTCAAAATGATAGCACAAATATTAAAGGTACAAATATAAAAATTCGAACTTTAGTAAAAATTAAAAAAAACAAGTAAAAAGGGAGATAAGTTCGGCCGGGCCGAACTTTATATACGCTCCACCATGGATTGCATTCCACAGAGACTTTCGAGTTTCATATAAGTACAGTAACATTAAAGGAATTGTTCCATTTTTGTACACTCCACGAGAGTATTATGTCTTTGTGCATTAGTTTCTAACACCCAAAAGGAAGGGAGATAGACCCATTGTCAATTATACCGATCGGCTTAGAATCACTTTCTGAGTCGACTTAGCAATGTCCGTCTGTCTGTCTGTCCATCTATTGTTGTAATCACGATACAGGTCGCAATTGTAGCCAGAACCAAACGAAACTTTGCACAACGAAGTTTTTCGGGAAAAGGACGAACGCTATTTAATTTGAAGAAAATCGGTTCAGATTTAGATATAGCCCCATACGAATTTCACTCCTGATTTGACCCTCTATATACCCTCTATATATTTGACACTCTATATACCACATATTACAACAGATTTTCTTCAAAATTGGCAAAACACCTTATATTTCAACTGGAAACACCTGTTGTAAAAATGTTAGATCGGTTCAGATTTATATATAGCTTCCATAAAAATTTTGTTCCCCCAGAAACCCCGTATTTTCAGAGAATTTCTTAAAATTGAGCATAACACGTTATACTTCAACAAGAAGAACTTATTGTGAAAGTTAGTCACTTCATTCCATGTTTGGATACAAATATTCTTCTCGGTTTGACAAATCGAACCAGGTCATATCAGCCTATGATTAGGAAATATACAAAAATATCAATTTTCTACCGAATTGAATTGTATTCGGATTGAAAGTGGAGTGTATCATATAGTCGGCCCCGCCCGACTTTAGCCTTTCCTTACTTGTTTACTCAATACCATTTTGCATCTATATTTAATTATATTAAATTTATTTATTACAAATTGCATGGTGACATTTATTACTTGGCTGCAGACTACCACTATCGTGATTTCCTCCCTGTCAAAGATTTCCTCTGGTCGATTCGCAGCGACTTTTCAACAACATACCCGGCCTCTTTAAGTAAATGATTCTCACAAACGAACGAGAAGCACAACTCACTTGCCGAATATCCGTTTAAAAAAAATCACACCAAGTAATAAAGCACACATGCCACCTTAGAAGTATCTATTGAGTATGTCACCATGCCATGTTATAAATGTAACCATGGCATTTGTAAATAAAATTGTAAATTTTGTTACGTGTCATTCTACCTGTAGCCGTTTAGTTGGCACCATTTTTAGCCCTCTGTTCCCATTGACTCCCTTGAAAGTACGAATTTGGAAAAACCATTTTAGTTTCCGTGTCTACGCAGTCAGAAGAATGTATACTACGAATTTCATGATTCTAGCGGCAACCATTTGATTGGTACAATTTTTATCCCCTTTTTCCATTTTACCCCCTAAAAGTACGAGTTTCGCAAATTCTCTTTATTTTACGTGTCTACGCAATCAAAAGAATTTACACCCGAATTCCATTATTCTAGACGCACCCGTTTGGTTGGTACCATTCGTATCCCTCTATTCCCAGTTTACCCATTAAACGTACGAAAAAACTTATAAATTATGTATCCACTCAATGTACTCACCGATTTCTAGCTGTTGCCGTTTGATAAGTACCATTTTAATCCTTTTTTGACCCATTTCACCCTCTACAAATAAAAATCACTTTATGGCGATTTTTGATGTAATCTAAAAGTGAACATAAGGCAGCAAAAATAAAATATGCCCGATTTTCCCATTTGCAATTTCTTGCTACATCATAAGTTTGTGATATGACAAGTTTTAATATGGAATATTCAATATGTTTCAGAGAGGAATATACACATCTATTTTCATTATTTTAGCTCCAGCCGTTTGCTTTGTACCAGTTTTACTCCTTTTTTCCATTTGGACACTAAAAGTACGAATTTAGAAAAATTTCGTACCTATTATTTTCCGCGTCCACACGAGTCCAAATATAGAATATCATGATTCTAGCTACAGCCGCTTGATTGGTGTCATTTTAATACCATTTTATCCCCATTTTTATCCCCATTCGCTCCATTTCCGCATAAAAGTGCAAATTTCGAAAAAATCCTTTTTGTTTCCCATCTTCAAGTCAGATGAATGTAAAGAGTGATTTTTTTGAGGTTAGGATTTTCATGCATTAGTATTTGACAGATCACGTGGGATTTCAGACATGGTGTCAAAGAGAAAGATGCTCAGTATGCTTTGACATTTCATCATGAATCGTCTTACAAACGAACAACGCTTGCAAATTATTGAATTTTATTATCAAAATGCGTGCTCTGTTAAGAAAGTTCATTGCGCGCTTCCATTTTATGGTCAGTTTAATCGACCCACTGAAGCGGCTATTCGGGCTATTGTGACTAAATTTCGCACCAAATTTACATTGTTGGACATTAAACCACCAACACGCTTACGTAGAGTGCGAACTGAAGAAAATATCGCAGCTGTATCGGCCAGTGTTAATGATGACCACCAATTTTCGATTCGTCGCCGTTCGCACCAATTGGGTCTCTGTTACTCAAAAACGTGGAAATGCCAAAATTGGACTAAGCGGATGGACCACCTAAGACGCAGCCGCGGTCAACATTTAAATGAAATTATCTTCAAAAAGTAAATGTCATGGACCAATCTAACGTTTCAAATAAAGAACCGATGAGGTTTTGCAAATTTTATGCGTTTTTTTAAAAAAAAAGTTATCAAGCTCTTAAAAAATCACCCTTTATACGCAGAATTTCACGATTTCAAGTTCTGCGGTTTGTTATCCCTCTTTTCCCATTGTATCCCTTAGAAGTACGCATTTTCACAAAATCCCTCTATGTTACGTATGTTCGCATTCAGAGAGATGTATATTCCAAATTTCATGTTTCTAGCTGTTGTCGTATTATTATTACCATTTTTATCACTTTTTGTCCCATTTCACCCGCTAATACTTTGTCGGTTGTTTTACGCTACAAAAAGAATGTACACAACAAATTTCAAGTGCATATAAACAAGAAAATTTAAAAAAATAAATAGTCTAAATATTAGGGAATAAATAGTCTAAATATTGTTAGGGAAAAAATTTACCTATGAGCCGATTTCGCCCACTTTTAATTTCAATCGATCTGCAACAATAACACATTTAGGGAAATTTTTAACCTACTAGCTCATATCGTTTGGCGGCTAGCAAGCTTTCAACAGACGGACGGGTATGGCTAGATCGTCTTAAAATTGTTTGTGTTGATATCCTTAGCATTCCTTAATACACGCAAAAAAATAGGTCTCGGGTACGAAATTATTAATTTTTGGTGCATGGTGTTATCAAAAAAAACTAAATGTCCTTTCAAATGCATATTTAGTGGATGATATATTTCATATTAACCGCATTTACACGCGGGTTTACTGCTACAGCTAAAGCCTGTTTTGCCAAGTTAATCCTACGCATTTCACGAGTGTTATTCTATCACACTCACCCACACATACATAAGATACTTACATGTGCGGCTGTGTATTTTCATCCTCGGTTCTCCCTCATTTGTTTGCTTATGTGAACGGAACATTTTTAGGCGTTTTTAATATGACAACCTGCTGGCTAAGCAGCACCCTCCCACCCCTGTTCTGCTGTAGTCGTTCATATTTACGAGTACGCGTACTATTATTATTTTATTGCAAATAAAATAATTTTTAAATTGTTTAACATTGTGTGCGTGTACGTACATATGTACAGGTAGGCGGAAGGAAGGAGTGTCAGTGCGTGTGCTTAAGTGTCGCATGTGTGTGTGTGTCCGTAGGTTAGTATGTGGTAAAATTTATTTAAATAATAAATTCAGTTTAATGAAATTTTTGCCACAACAAGGTGAAACGTTAATTTTGAATGCGACATAAGTCACATAAATTTCATTCATTTCGAAATAATGTTTAAGAGACTAAAGAGGTTCTTTAACAGAAAAGAACTACTGGTCGATCGAGAGAAATCATTTATTTAAAATCTGTCTAATAAAACATGTATATAATCGGATTTCTGTAACAACCCCAGATTTAATAATTTCCGTTATAGATTCAAACTTTTAAAATGGGACAAAAAGAGCTAAACATCGAAATCTGGGGTGTAAATTGCACTTACCATGCAGACGTCCTACTAAAAGAGATTTTTCCAAATTTGTACTTTTAAGGGACGAAAGAGACAAAAAAGGGAAAAAATGGTACCAACTAAAGTATAGCAGCTAGTATCGAAATTTGGCAATAAAATTCCTTTCACCACATAGAAGCGCAATATAAATGCATTTTTTGTGCTGTAAGCGGCTCAAAAAGGAATAAAAATAGGTACAAAGGGATTTCAGCTAAAATAGTGCAATTCGATAAGCACATTCTTTAATTGTGTATGAGTGCTACCTTTTCACAAGTAAGTGGGAACCATTTTTTTGTTCGGGGTCAAAATTATATTTAATTGCATTATATATTATTTCTATTAACCTAATATTTTTTTAAGTTCCATATGGTCAGTTACAACTAGAAAAGGGTTTGATATTGTTATTCGCCACTCACAACAGAGGATAGCTGATATGGTTAGAGCGCCGTAATAGCAACCACGCTACCTCCGGTAGCGGTGGATTTTTTTAAATATATATGGAAAGTAGTGAAAAATTGCATTCATTGCCTACTTAAAATTAACCTTTAATACTTTCAAAATAAAGCACATCTCTCCTATGACATCTCCATGATAATTATCATTTGCACAATTTCCGAATCGCATCTTAGCATCTTCTTATGCCCTCATTTACCAAGTAGGAGGGTATATATAATTTGAGACAGAAAAAAAGTTTAAGCCATTGAAGGAGCGACTGAAGACCCCAAGTACAGTATGCACTGTCAAAAGTTTTGTCAAGTGGCTTCACAGCGACTTTTCAACATCAAACCCGGCCTCTTTAAGGAAATGATTCTCACAAACGAACGAGAAATACAACTCACTTTCCGAATATGCGTTTAAAAAATCGCACCAAGTAATAAAGTACACATGCCTTATGCTTCCACGCTGTGGTTTAGGATATACAAATTAAGCAATTATGGACCTAACATTTTTAAATTAGTTTACTGGATAATATTTTTAATTATAACTCTAACACTCATGAATAGTTTATCAAAGACTAGCTGAACCCTGCCCGCTTCGCCAGGCAAAAAAAAGAAATGGTAAAATTAAAATCAGGTTTCATATTGATCTTATCAAACTGATATTATCGTGGTCAGTAATATATATGTACCCATTTTCAGCCTTCTAGCTGTCAAATACACTTTTGCAACGCCCCAACGCCCACGAAACGAAAATCCAAATGTCGGCATCAAATTGATCTTTATCGTGTTCAGTAATATATATGAACAAATTTTCAGCCAACTACCTCTCAAAAACACTTTTGCCACGCCCCTACCGCCCACGAAACGAGAATTCAAAATCCGACATCATATTTATCTTTCTCGTGATCAATAGTATATATGTACCAATTTTTGAGCCCAACGCTAAAGAACACTATTGCCACGCCCAATCCGCCCACAAAAAGAAAATCCAAATTTCAACATCAAATTGATCTT
Organism: Polietes domitor; assembly: GCA_947397865.1. Taxonomy (NCBI): domain Eukaryota; kingdom Metazoa; phylum Arthropoda; class Insecta; order Diptera; family Muscidae; genus Polietes; species Polietes domitor. The sequence continues at coordinate 53,873,394 of OX377620.1, forward strand.
TATCGTGGTCAGTAATATATATGTACCAATTCTCAGCCTACTACCTCTCAAAAACACTTTTGTCACGCCCACTCCGCCAACAAAACGAAAATCCAAATTTCGGCATCAAATTGGTCACTCCGTGGTCAGTAATATATACATTCCAATTTTCAGCCTTCTAGCTCAAAAAACACTATTGCCACGCCCATTCCGCCCACAAAATGAAAATCCAAATTTGGACATCATATTTATCATTCTCGTGGTTAGTAATATATATGTACAAATTTTCAGCCTTCTAGCTCTCAAAAACACTATTGCCACGCCACCCCCCCCCCCCGCCCACAGAGCAAATTTTTAAAAATTCTATAGCCTATAGTTCCTTCCAGAGCTGCATCTATCTGTACTGAAAATTTTAACAACATCGGTTCAGCCGTTAACACGTGATTGCGGAACAAACAAACAGACAGACAGACTTACACTAAGGTTTTATAATATTAATAGGGATATAATAATTAATGATAATTTTAATGAATTGTTTAAACCTCCATGTCTAACGATCTCCTAGATTTACAAAATATCTTTCAGCAAAAATAGCAACTAAAGGGTGATTTTTTAAGAGCTTGATAACTTTTTTTTTTAAAAAAACGCATAAAATTTGCAAAATCTCATCGGTTCTTTATTTGAAACGTTAGATTGGTCCATGACATTTACTTTTTGAAGATAATTTCATTAAAATGTTGACCGCGGCTGCGTCTTAGGTGGTCCATCCGCTTAGTCCAATTTTGGCATTTCCACGTTTTTGAGTAACAGAGACCCAATTGGTGCGAACGGCGACGAATCGAAAATTGGTGGTCATCATTAACACTGGCCGATACAGCTGCGATATTTTCTTCTGTTCGCACTCTACGTAAGCGTGTTGGTGGTTTAATGTCCAACAATGTAAATTTGGTGCGAAATTTAGTCACAATAGCCCGAATAGCCGCTTCAGTGGGTCGATTAAACTGACCATAAAATGGAAGCGCGCAATGAACTTTCTTAACAGAGCACGCATTTTGATAATAAAATTCAATAATTTGCAAGCGTTGCTCGTTAGTAAGTCTATTCATGATGAAATGTCAAAGCATACTGAGCATCTTTCTCTTTGACACCATGTCTGAAATCCCACGTGATCTGTCAAATACTAATGCATGAAAATCCTAACCTCAAAAAAATCACTCTTTATAAAATATTGAAATTTAAATAAGTAAATTCCGTAATAAAAGTAGCTATGTGTAGTTTTTAAAATAAAATTGACATATCTTCTATACGGATATCAGTTGCAGTTTTATATTTTACAATGTTTTTATATATTTTTTTCATTACCAATTTTTGCAAATAACATTATTTATTTTATTATTCATAATATTAGTTATTTATTTATTATATTTTTAACACCATATGTAGATTTTCTACTCAGAAAACGTTATTTTTAAAAATTCTATAGCCTATAGTTCCTTCCAGAGCTGCATCTATCTGTACTGAAAATTTTAACAACATCGGTTCAGCCGTTAACACGTGATTGCGGAACAAACAAACAGACAGACAGACTTACACTAAGGTTTTATAATATTAATAGGGATATAATAATTAATGATAATTTTAATGAATTGTTTAAACATCCATGTCTAACGATCTCCTAGATTTACAAAATATCTTTCAGCAAAAATAGCAACTAAAGGGTGATTTTTTAAGAGCTTGATAACTTTTTTTTTTAAAAAAACGCATAAAATTTGCAAAATCTCATCGGTTCTTTATTTGAAACGTTAGATTGGTCCATGACATTTACTTTTTGAAGATAATTTCATTAAAATGTTGACCGCGGCTGCGTCTTAGGTGGTCCATCCGCTTAGTCCAATTTTGGCATTTCCACGTTTTTGAGTAACAGAGACCCAATTGGTGCGAACGGCGACGAATCGAAAATTGGTGGTCATCATTAACACTGGCCGATTCAGCTGCGATATTTTCTTCTGTTCGCACTCTACGTAAGCGTGTTGGTGGTTTAATGTCCAACAATGTAAATTTGGTGCGAAATTTAGTCACAATAGCCCGAATAGCCGCTTCAGTGGGTCGATTAAACTGACCATAAAATGGAAGCGCGCAATGAACTTTCTTAACAGAGCACGCATTTTGATAATAAAATTCAATAATTTGCAAGCGTTGCTCGTTAGTAAGTCTATTCATGATGAAATGTCAAAGCATACTGAGCATCTTTCTCTTTGACACCATGTCTGAAATCCCACGTGATCTGTCAAATACTAATGCATGAAAATCCTAACCTCAAAAAAATCACTCTTTATAAAATATTGAAATTTAAATAAGTAAATTCCGTAATAAAAGTAGCTATGTGTAGTTTTTAAAATAAAATTGACATATCTTCTATACGGATATCAGTTGCAGTTTTATATTTTACAATGTTTTTATATTTTTTTTTCATTACCAATTTTTGCAAATAACATTATTTATTTTATTATTCATAATATTAGTTATTTATTTATTATATTTTTAACACCATATGTAGATTTTCTACTCAGAAAACGTTACCTATCTGTGGTAAATAAAAGCATGGCAGTCATTTTAGTATAAAACGCATATTTTGGAACACATTTTCCCTGCTTTGGGAATTTGGGTATATCTTTTGGAAAGAATGCAAAATTTTGATACACATTATTTTAGGGAAAATATTTTCTGCGTAATTCCAAAATTTCATTGTGATATCTCCGTACCTCTAGATTTCATGCAATATTCAAACTTTTTTTATAAGCTACATATTTTTAAAGGTCGTATCCTGCCCTTTCCAACATTGTATTTATCTTATAATATAGAGTGTATTTGTCTGTTTCGTAATTGTATTAAGTTTTGCCTCTCCCTGTAAAAAACGCCGTATTATTTATAAATAATAATTAAAATATATTAATTTATTTTTATTTGATGATTTGTTCCCCCACAGGATAATGAAGTACATATATCGACAAAGTTAGGAAAACACAAAATTTGCTTCGTAAGAAGATAAACATGATCGAAATAGCTGGCATTTGAATGAATAACATTAAAAACACCTAAAAGTCAATAAAAATCGATAACTAATCAAAAACATTCTAAATTTAGATTTTATCTGTGGTGATCGCAATATTTTTCTTAAGTGAATTTATAAATATTATATAAAATCCTATTGAAATTGTTAAAATTGTTTTTGGTAAGCTGACTTATCCCACTTACCAAATATACAATGAAAGTAGTAAATTTTTATACAAACAGCAGCAGCACGCCCCAACACCTCACGAACCATTACAGAGAGATGGTAGGAAATGATTTAAATTTTTACAATGTATATATATTTAATGTACAATGTACATATATATAAATGAACTTCATCTTTAGGTAAGCAAAACAAAAAATGTAAACAGTTTAAATGGAATTACGATAATCGGTTATAGCAACAGTAAAAAGCAAGTAAACAACAAAATCACTTTCACTTATTTTCTTGCTCATATTTCCTTTATGCATTTCTGCTCCCACTGCGTACGGGGTGGGAGCAGAATGTATTGCCTTCGTTCGTTGTGCACCATTAGCATCCTTAGATTTATTTAAATCGCATCATTAAATCATATCATTCATATCAATCATGCTTATCTCATGAAATGCTATATGATTTAAGGGGATGACTATGGCATAAAAATGTTGATTATCTCGCAGCTTAGCATCGGCAAAGGGCAGAGTTTAAATAGTTTTGCACAACATGTAAAAGAAGATTATTTAAATTAATTTTTAAATAAATGTACAAAATGTTGGAATAATTTTAATTGTAATAAATAATGAAATAAATAAAAAAATAAAGTATCATTTGTCAGTTACTCATTTCGCAGCGGTTTTGAAATGGATTTTTGGAAATATATGTCATTTCATGCACTCTTCACCGTGGAGCCAAACCACAAATATTGAGGCACAAAAACTAATTTTGAGGTAACGTATTTTCAAAAATTTCAAATGATCAGACAAAGATAATCTGTTGAAGAGCGCCCCGGTAGTCGAGTTGGTAGCGTGCTCGGCGATAAGCGTGGGGGTTGTGGGCTCGATTCCCACCAGAGGCTCTGGTCTGTCGCTACAATAACTAGCTACAATGGTCTTAGTCACCCAAGCTCAATTCCTGGGCCCAAAATTAGAATATAAATTTACTTTGTATTGTAATTCATAATTAATAAATAAATAAAAATAAATAATCTGTTGAATTGTTGTTCCCTTCATTCCAAAGAACAAAATCGAATTATTCCTTTTCCGTAGGGTGATGCTATAATTTCTGAATACTAATTAATCAGAACATGTTCGATTTAAAAAAAAAAACAATCAAAACTCCATTGAAGAGTATTAAATTGCAGTTGTTGGCTACCCAACCGTATGATTCTAATCTCTGACACTGGCAGATTAAAAAACACACACATACAATCATCCATACATAGCTATGCAAGCAGTCGATAGAAAAAAATCCATTGAGATTTATTGCATAATGTGTTAATTAATTATTCAGTTTGTTGCTGATGCTGTTGTAGTTGTTCTCTAACTCCCATGCTGGTATAAAACGCTGAATAATAAAGTGAATTAATGCAGAATACGTTTTGCTAATGTGCGGGTGCGGAATGTTAGAGGAGGAGGAGGAGGAGCTGCAGAATCATGCTGATGATGATGGGGGTTATAACTAGTGATTAATAACAGTTTTTTGCAAAGTTTGAATGATTTTTAAGATAATAAATCACACGATAAGCTCAACATGTTCAAGGGGTTTTAATCGATGGAAAGGAGAAGTATTTTTCACTGCACTTTGATGAGCTCGTTTTTTGCAACGTCTGCTTCTGGATAATAATGCAGCTTAATAATTCAGTTTTGAGTAATCATTGATGAATGCAATTTTAAGCGTTGCCTTAAGATAATTAAAAGTTCAATGAAATGAGTGAGAATATTTTCTTGGTTGATAATTAGTAGGGTACCCTATATTGAGACATTACCCTATATGAGACATTCAAACATTTGAATCAATTTTATGAACAATAGAATGATCGGAAATAATGTAAAGTTTTTTCGCACACATTTATTCAATGTAGAATGACTATTTATGTGTCGAATTAGACGCAACCACTCGCTTATAAACGCACGATAATAAATATGTAACAGCTAATCAATAAACAAGTAAGTAAGCTTCAGCAGGCTTATACAAGGTGGCGCAAAAGTAATCCTCCTATCAGAAAATGCTATAAATTTTGCGATTGGTCCCTAATGTCAGTTCTGTTTTGACATTTGTGTAGTAAACACATGCGAAATACACATTAATAAACAATGTTACGCTACACTGCTACAGAACGCGGAATATTGGTGACTATTTATTTGACCAATAATCGGTCGGTGACTTTTGAAGTCGCGGGTTTATGTCAACAAGCCTCAGACTCTTGCAGCTCTTAAAGACAATATCCGTCAACAATGTGAGGACCTATCGCCGGAAGTTTTGGCCAAAGTAATGGAAAATGCCATAAAAAGGGCTCAAATGACAATCAACTGTGGCGGCGGCCATTTACATGACATCATATTCTCGACTTGATGTAAAAAAATTAAAAGACCAAATAAAAATAATTCACAAGAAGAATCAAAGTTTTTCATTTTTTTAAATTACAGCCAAAAAACATCGGAAGGTAATATTTGCGCCACCTTGTATATACCCCACTCTCAGAGAGTTTATGTAAGGAATTAAATTTTATTTAGGAGAGGATAATTTGTGTTGAAGTTACTAGAAGGATCTCGGCACATTCCATATTTACAAAGCAATTGTAAAAACATAATCAAATATCAAGTCATAGTGGAGCACCAGTATAGAAGTTATGAAGAATTTAATATTACCTAGAATGGAGACAACAGTGTGGGAGGTACAAGGAGGGGCGTGGTTAAAACGTAAATATTTAGTAGGTTTAAAGTGATTATACAAATATTGCAAATGATTTTGACTACCCGTATGAATGTTATGTCGGTTTTATTGCTACTAAAGTTTATGCCACTTGATGTGGGAGGTACCAGAAGAAGCATTGCTAAATGTCAAGTTTCACAGTATTCCGTTCATCCGTATTAAAGATATAACAGCTTTAATTTTGGGTATGGAGGCTATATCTAAATCTGAACCGATCTCACTCACTTTCACCATACGTGTTTATACACTCCACGAGAGTATTATGTTTTTGTGCATTTGTTTGTAACACCCAAAAGGAAGCGAGATAGACCCATTGTTAAGTATGCCGATCGACTTAGAATCGCTTTGATTAGAATTGCTTTGAATCGATTTAGCAATGTCCGTCTGTCTGTCCGTCCCTCCGTCCGTCTGTCCATCTATTCTTGTAATAACGATACAGGTCGCAATTGTAGCCAGAACCAAACGAAACTTTGCACAACGAAGTTTTTTGGCATATGGACGAACGCTATTTAATTTGCAGAAAATCGGTTCAGATTTAGATATAGCCCCCATACGAATTTCACTCCCGATTTGACCCTTTTCACGGTGGATACCACATATTTTAACAGATTTAGTTCAAATTTGGTAGAACATCTCATTTTTCCAAAATAAACACACATGATAAAAATGGGTCAGATCGGTTCAGATTTATATATAGCCCCCATTCCAATTTCGCTCCCGATTTGACTTTTTCTGCTCTAGAAACCATATATTTTATCAGATTATCTTAAAATTTTGCAAAACATCTTATATTTAAACTAAGAACACCTCTGGTGAAAATAGGTCAGATCAGTTCAGATTTATATATAGCTCCCATTCAATTTCGCTCCCAATTTAACTTTTAGTGCTCTAGATACCCCATATTTTAACAGATCTTCTTCAAATTTGGCAAAATATCTAATATTTCCACTAGAAACACCGATCGTGAAAATGGGTCAGATCGGTTCAGATTTATATATAGCTATATATTTATATTTGCTCCCAACTTGACTTTTCCCCCCAGAAACCACGTACTTTCAGAGAATTTCTTCATATTGAGCATAACACGTTATACTTGAACTGGAAGAACCTATTGTGTAAGTGGGTCACATCATTCCATTTTTGGATATAGCCCCGATACAAATATTCTTCTCGATTTGACAAATTGGGTCAGGTCATATTAGCCTATGATTAGGAAGCATACAAAAATCCTTCCCGTTTTCAATTTTTTAACGAATTGAATTGTATTCGGATAGAGAGATTAGATGGATTAGAAGGTGTTAGGACAAATTGGAAGAAAATCGGGTGCTATACGTGCTTTGTAGGGCGGAAAAAGTCAAATCGGGAGCGACATTTGTATGGGAGCTATATCTAAATCTGAACCGATTTGCCTCAAATTAAAGAGCGTTCGTCCTTGATCCACAAAACTTACTTGTGCCAAATTTTGTTAAGATCAGACTATAATTGCGACCTGTAATTTGATTACAACAATAGATGGACAGACAGACGGACATTGCTAAATCGACTCAGAAAGTGATTCTAAGACGATCTGTATAATAAACGATGGGTCTAACTCGTTTCCTTTTGGGTGTTACAAACAAATGCACAAAGACATAATACTCTCGTGGAGTGTATAAACATTATCAAATATTAAAATATAACTGATTCCGAATATCAGTGTGGAAGTTATATGGATTTTAATTTAACATTGGAATATGGGCTATTTGTGTGGGAGGTGGTCATTTCGCCCATATTCGTACATAAAATAAGTTTGGGGAAAATATTACCGTGTGCAAAGATTATAAGTGTGAACCACTATTTCAGTAGTTTCCATTTTTGTTTAAAAAATCCTCCGCTACCGGGGATAGAACATTCTGGTTGCTACTACGACATACAAACCAGCACAGCTTAATGTAGTATTAAATAAATTAGTACTACATAATTTTACTGATATTATGTAGTACTAGCAGTGCACACGGTTATTTGTTATCACTTTTATCCATCTCTGTTTTTTCGATAGTATTTATTGAATTTTCTTTTGGTGTATATAGATAAATCTAAAATAGTAATTTCGAAACCTCCTATTAGATAACACTCATACATAGTCAAAGGAATGTGCTTATCGATGTGCTCTATTTTAGCTGAACTAGCTTATCATTTTTATCATTTTCGAACATTTTCTTATGCAGCTGGCCATTTTATAACATTTTGCACCTCTTTCTTAAAAATTACACATTTTGAACAATTACTATAGGCAACATCTGTTCTCGCTTCTCCCCTAAAAGCATGTAAATTATTTGGTTCAACGATTATCCCTTTCCTTCCCCCATCGTCCTTATAAGTACAAATTTTGAAATCTCCATTTATGTTCCGCGTTTACGTAATTAAAGGGCTCCCTTTTTGTCCCACCACCCCTTAAAAGCAAAAATTTCGAAAAATCCAATTTTACTACACTTCTACGATGTCAGATGAATTTACATATCAAATTTCACGATTCTAGCTGCAATATATAAATTAGTTACATTTTCTTGTTGTCCCACTCGCTCCTTAAAAATGTAAAAATGCATTTATATTGCGCTTCTATACGGTGAGAGAAATTTACATACCAAATTTCATGATTCTAGCTGTAATACTTAGTTGGTACTATTTTTATCCCTTTTGTCCCGCTCACTCCTTAAAAGCACAAATCTCAAAAAATCAATGTTCCATGTTCCCGTCTAAGTGGTACACGCCGAATTTCGAAAAATCCAACTTTACTGCGCTTCAACAAGGTCAGAGGAATTTACATACCAAATTTTCACGATTCTAGCTGTAATACTTATATTGGTACCTTTTTCTAGCTGCAATAATTTAGTTGGTACTATTTTTATCCCATTTGTACCGCTCACCCTTAAAAGTACAAAAATGCATTTATATTGCGCTTCTATGTGATTATGGGAATTTACCTAACAAATTTCACGATTCTAGCTACAAAACTTTAGTGGTACGAGATAAAAAGGGTCATTTTTATTCCTTTTTATCTCGTTCACACCTTATAAATACAAATTTCAAAAAATCCATTTAGATTGCGCTTCAACGTTGTCAGAGGAATTTGCACACCAAATATCACGATTCTAGCTATAATTATTAAATTGGTACCATTTTTATCTTTTTTTTGACCCGTGCTCCCCTTAATAGTACAAATTTCGAAAAACCAATTTATATTGCGCTTCTACGTTGTCAGAGGAATTTACATATCAAATTTCACGATTCAAGCTGCAATTATTTAGTTGGTACAAATTTTATCTGTTTATCCCTTTTGCCCCATGTTACCCCCTAAAAGTACAAATTTCGTAAAACCCTTTCTTAGTCGGTGTCTACGTCGTATTTGGGAACTAACCTGAAAATTTCCTGACCCTGGCTTCAGCCGTTTGGCCAGGGTGCTGATCAATGATAAGTCAATCAACAACGCAAATCTTTTATACAGGGTTTTCCAACAAGAAGTGTTATTTTGAATTGCCCGGTATTTCGGTAGCTGTCACTTTTGAAGCTTTTATTCTTTGATATTTGACAAGTAGAAACTACGTCATTACTAGAAATGGAACGATACACGCTTCAACAACGCATTGAAATTATTAAAATTCATGGATGAAAATGATACAGAATTCCATCGAAAAATCATCTTGACGGATAAGGCCCATTTCCACATCGGTGGCTACGTCAACAAGCAAAATTGTCGCATCTGGGGTTCGGAAAACCCAAGAGTTATTGTTGAGAAGCCTCTCCATTCTCATCGTGTGCGGTTTATGGTCCGGCAGGGTCATTGGACCTTACTTTTTCGAAAATGAGGTTGCGGTGAATGGATTGCGAGAGAGAGACGATTAATGATTTTTTATGGTCGGAGTTGGATGGTATTGATCTGGACAACGTTTATTTCCAACAAGGCGGCGCTAGGTGCCACACAAGTTTCCGGACCGTGGTATCTCTCGATGAGGTGATCACAATTGGTCACCGAGATCTTGTGATTTAACACCTGGCGACTTCTTCCTTTGGGGCCACGTGAAAGATAAGGTCTACGCCAACAGCCCAGCGTCGATTCCAGACCTCAAAGATAGAATTCGTGAGGCTATCAAGGACATAGGACAGCCACTTTGCGATTTGGTTAAGGAAAATTCATGAAAAGGATATGGTCCTGTAAGCGTGGTCATGGTCGTCATTTGGATGATGTTGTTTTTCATTATTAATGGCATACCTTCCTCTTTATTATGAAATAAACATCCGATCATTTATCTCAAAAATGACATTTTTCTTTGAGTACCAAAATAACACCTCTTGTTGGAAAACCCTGTATATATACGTAGATTAATAATGAGTAGAAATTATATATTGATATATTTAATATTAAATATTTGAGGTACATTAATAAAGCAATAAATTTGTATTTTTTAAGCAAAAATTTTTAAAATTATACAAAATTAAACAATATTTATTTATAAAAGTAATAAAAACAAAAAAGTTTTTTCCCGAGCCACAATTCGAACCCGAGACCTTTTGGGTGCAAAGCTGACACCTTATCTCTGTGACCTCATACTAAAAATGCGTTCCATTCATTTGTGAAAATGTTATTCGTAAAATGTTACGAAATAAAGAGTGATTTTTTTGAGGTTAGGATTTTCATGCATTAGTATTTGACAGATCACGTGGGATTTCAGACATGGTGTCAAAGAGAAAGATGCTCAGTATGCTTTGACATTTCATCATGAATCGTCTTACAAACGAACAACGCTTGCAAATTATTGAATTTTATTATCAAAATGCGTGCTCTGTTAAGAAAGTTCATTGCGCGCTTCCATTTTATGGTCAGTTTAATCGACCCACTGAAGCGGCTATTCGGGCTATTGTGACTAAATTTCGCACCAAATTTACATTGTTGGACATTAAACCACCAACACGCTTACGTAGAGTGCGAACTGAAGAAAATATCGCAGCTGTATCGGCCAGTGTTAATGATGACCACCAATTTTCGATTCGTCGCCGTTCGCACCAATTGGGTCTCTGTTACTCAAAAACGTGGAAATGCCAAAATTGGACTAAGCGGATGGACCACCTAAGACGCAGCCGCGGTCAACATTTAAATGAAATTATCTTCAAAAAGTAAATGTCATGGACCAATCTAACGTTTCAAATAAAGAACCGATGAGATTTTGCAAATTTTATGCGTTTTTTTTTTAAAAAAAGTTATCAAGCTCTTAAAAAATCACCCTTTATAAACATATTATGGCTGTTTTCTTTAAAACTGGATAACTAAGCTACGATAACAAAAATCTAAATAAAATTTAAAAATTCCACTCAAAATAAAAAATTTCTTCTTTCTCTACTTTCAACGGGTATAGAAAGAAGCCTTTGGTACAATAAAGAAATGTCTGTTGTTGACACAAGCTGCAGCTGTTAACAGATGACTTGCAAATCCGTTCTCAAGCTTAACAAAGCAATTTAAAAAATAATGTTTACACATCGGTAATCTCGATTATCTAAATCAATCAAGTTGTTTTGCAAAATTTAATCATTAAACATCACTGAATTACAAGACTGGTTTCAGGTGAAAAAAATCCCCGTAATTCCCACAACAATTTCCCGCTGTCGTTCTGAAGAAGAAGTTAATTTGATAAATTACCTTAACTCTGTATGACATTAAACAATCGTTTCACACGGAAATTGAATTATCGCTCTGTTTTAATTGTACAACGAGAATAATGTGTTTGTTCTTTGCTACGTTCTGATGCACATACAAAATTTTTGTCGATGTGCACTCTCTCTCGAACATTATTTGCAATTAAAATTAATTGATTGGCCCTGAACAAATGCATCTTTACTGAATGGCAAGAGAAGACAGAGTCAACGGCGTCGGAGACGACGACAACGTTCTGGCTGTTTGAACAGCCAACCAACAAAGTTTAGTTAATAATGTCAGATCCAGTGAATATTGATGTGACTTGGTGGTGTCGCTATGCATAAATTTAAGTCTGGCAATAGTGTCGACAATTTAATTAGAATGCCATAATGCAAATGTAATCTATGACAATGATAATGATAATCGTTTGGAAAATTGCTGAATATTCAATTCAATTAAAATGGTTGTGTATTTTCTGATACTAAATATAGATGTGTATTAATCATATAATGAATGCTTGGAAATAGTATTGCTGTTTCTGTATCGCATGGATAATATTAACTTTAACTATAAGAATAACTATAGCTGTAGCTATTGGGCACAATTGTTACTGACCGGTTATTCTTAAAAGGATCAACGTGAACATGGGAGTAGGAAGCTACTTTCTTGTTAAGCGAGTAAATTCCATACAAAAATAAGTAAGGAAAGGCTCAAATCGGGCGGGGCCGACTATATAATACTCTACACCACTCCCTGCGTATATACCTCGCTTTGATTACTAAACCCAGGTATTTCATGGGAGCAATTTTATGTAGTTCATATAAATTATACAGTTACTATAAATTCATCTTTAGTAAAATTCAATGAATATTGTAAATAATAAAGTAATTGATACAATTTTCCAACAGATATTCCGAGTAAAGTAAAATGAGTAATATAAAATGTCTGGAAAAATTGATCAAGATCCAATGATAAATACAGATTAAATACAGCGGTAATAGGATGAATCGGACGGTCATATGGGCATCTCCCAAACAAGTATGGAAAGGCTAAAGACGGGCGGAACCGAGTATATGCTACACCCCATTTTCTATCTCACTACAATTCAATTCGGTAAAAAAAGTGAAATCAGGACGGATTTTTGAATCCTGTAAATGTATGTGTATGACAAAAAATGTTAAATCGGAAAGGGGGTATATTGAAACCTGGAACGATGTGACCCTTTTACCATGTATGTTTATTGGTGAAATATAATATGTAAAGTTCGGCCAAAATCGGTTAAAGATTCGGGAGCAACATTTGTATTGGGGCTATATCTAAATCTGAACCGATCTTACCCGCTTTCACCGTAGGTGTTTTTAGTTGGATTATAGAGCAGAAAAAGTCAAATCGGAAGCGACATTTGTATGGGGGCTATATCTAAATCTGAAGTAATCTTACCCACTTTCAGCATAGGTGTTTCTAGTTCAATTATAAAATGTTGTGCCAATTTTAAAGAAAATCGGGTACAATATATGATTTATAGAGCGGAAAAAGTGAAATAGGGAGCGACATTTGTATAGGGGCTTTATCTAAATCTGAACCGATCTTACCCACTTTCAACATAAATGTTTCTAGTGTGATTATAAAATGTTGTCCCAATTTTAAGGAAAATCGGGTACAATATGTGGATTTTAGAGCGGAAAAAGTCAAATCGGGAGCAACATTTGTATTGGGGCTATATCTAAATCTGAACCGATCTTACCGACTTTCAGCATGGGTGTTTCTAGTTCAATTATATGATGTTGTGCCAATTTTAAAGAAAATCGGGAACAATATGCGGTTTCTAATACGGAAAAAGTGAAATAGGGAGCGACAATTGTATGGGGACTATATCTAAATCTGAACCGATCTAACCCGCTTTCGTCACAGGTAGTTGTAGTTAGATTATAAGGTGTTATGCAAAATTTGAAGAAAATCGGTTGCTATATGTGCTTTGTAGGGCGGAAAAAGTCAAATCGGGAGCGACATTTGTATGGGGACTATATCTAAATCTGAACCGATTTCCTCCAAATTCAATACCGATCGTCCTTGGCCCAAAAAAGTAACTTCTGTCAAATTTCATGATAATCGGTCAACAATTGCGACCTGTAGAGTGCGAACAAGCGTAGATGGACAGCAGACGGACGGACGGACAGACAGACATCGTTAAACGATTCAGCTGGTGATTCTAAGCCGATCCGTATACTTAAAGGTGGGTCTAGATCGATTATTTCTTGGTGTTACAAATATTTGGCGAAAAACTAACTTATAATACCCTAGCCCACGAAGTGGTGGTATAAAAGTGGTATAAAAACGATACTATATACATATTTGTTGAATAGATTTAGCAGCTGAGTTTGAATAATTAAACCTTAAACAGCTTATTTATGGAATACATCTTGAAATACATAGATCTCGTCGATCTTATTGTTAATAAATCAATCAGTAGTTTTCTATTATAATAAAGACAATAAGCCTGTTCGATTGGGCTTACTAGCTTACAATTAAGAGACTTGACAACGTTGCAACATTTGTATCCATTGTTTTTATTTAAATAAATCAGAGGAAAAAACTGGCACCTCCTTACTCGGTTACTAAGAGAGCAGTAAGCTAGTTTCTTATTAGTGAGTAAATTTCATATAAATAATAAGCTAGTAAGCCCAATCGAACAGGCCTAATATGTTAGAAGGGACTTTTCCCTCTTTGGAACTTCAACGAGATCCCAGAAATCACTGAAAAGCCGTCTTTGAAATTTACAGAGTGTTTAGAACACGGATGTAGATATTTGGTGAGAAAAGATATAAGGGATTATTTAAAAAAATATTTTTTTATTTTAAAACATTTTTTTAATATTTATTCATTCTGTAAAAACTAGAAATCAACTGATATGACTAGTTATTCCTCAAAATATGTATAATTTTAAAGTTTTTGTAGTTTTCAAAATTTTTAAAATAATTTTCCAAAATTGTCGAGCTCGAATTTTTAATATTTAAATAATAAATTAAAATTTATTATATTTATTTAATAATAAATTATATATATTATAAAAAAAATTATAGAATATCAAAAATACACGCCTGAACTTATTTTTGTATTATTGATTATTATAATAAATTAAATTTTAGGCCGAATATCGAAAATACACGCTTGAACTTATTTTTGTATAATTTTGCAATACCAAACACGTTCACCAATTTCCAGTAAAATCTTCAAAAATTTATCGTTTAAATGGAACTCCTCATTTGTTCCGATATCTTAGAAACTACTGCCCAATGGGCAGCAGATGAAGAATTTTACCGAGAAGTCGTGATTTCAGGTGAAGCTAATTTTCGTCTCGTTGGCTATGTCAATAAGTAAAATTGCCGCATATGAGGTCCAGGGACATGT
This sequence comes from Polietes domitor, assembly GCA_947397865.1. Taxonomy (NCBI): domain Eukaryota; kingdom Metazoa; phylum Arthropoda; class Insecta; order Diptera; family Muscidae; genus Polietes; species Polietes domitor. The sequence goes on from OX377620.1 coordinate 53,888,432, forward strand.
GACTATTGAGAAGCAAATGCACCCACAACGAGCAACTGTTTGGTGTCGATTTTGGGCTTGCGGCATCGTTGAGCCGTATTTCTTCAAAAATGAGCAAGGAGTCGCCGTTACCGTCAACTGTGAGCGTTTCAATTCAATAGAATGTCATGGACGACATTTGGTTTCAACAAGACTGGGCCACATGTCACACAGCCAACGCAACCATCGATTTTTTACGCACTCGCATAATCAGCCAAAATTGTGATGTCAATTTGCCGCCTTGGAACTGTGATTTTACCCTTTTGGATTATTTTGTGTGGGGAGCCATTAAGGATAAATGTTACGCAAACCATGCACAATTAAACAATTAAAGCGTTGAAACATGAATTCTGAAAATTTGAGTTGAATATTGAAAAATTGAGTTGATCGGATGAGGTACTGCCGAGCCTGTCGTGGTAGTCATATGAATGCCATTGTGTTCCATTATAAAATGACAAAGTTCAACCTTTCCAATAAAACCGGAAATTTGAAAAAATAATCAATACTTATTCTTTTATAGCCGATTATAATTTAAAATGTTACATGGCCCACCCTATTAATAAAATAAATATATAAATTATTTTTCTTAATTGCGATATTTGTTAGTAGTAGACTGTACACACCTAATTCTAGCTGCAACCATTTGTTTGATACCAGTTTGAATCGAATTGCATGATACAATTTCTATTCTTTTTCGCCTCGTTTTCTCTAAAAGTGCAAAAAAATCCTCTATAATACGTGTGAGAGGAATGCCTATTTCGATCCTAAAAGTACGAATATCGACAGATCGCTTTATTTTGGAATGTACGCAGCTAGATCGAAGTATATACCGATTTTCATTATTCACATAAGCCGTTTGATTGGTACCTATTTTATCCACATTCTCCCCGTTTCCCACTAAAAAACTAATTTTTGAAAATTTTCTTTATTTTTGTTGGTACCATATTACGACTTTTCTACAAAACAACTTTAAAAAATATTCTTATATTTAGCCTGTAAGTCAAATTTATGGTTATCGAGTCTAAGTCCAAAAAAATCAACACATAATATTGTTTTGAAAATTTGTCTTGATACATATATTTATATTATAGTTGGCGACAATGTCAGCTCGTTATCCCGGCTTAAAGTTATGCAGTTTTCTAATGATAAAGTAAAACTAATAGTGCTCAAAATAATCAATAAAATATATTTTTTTAATATTTCCCGTTTTCCCAGAAAATTTGAGATTCCCGGGCCCTAATTAGATCTCAGGAAATTCAAAGAAATATACAATTTTTTAATTTTTTTCAATATTTTATTAATGAAGTTTTTGAAGATTAAAACTTTTATTAATTTGTTTTTTTTGTACCGATACACAACAAAATTTTTCTTTTTATTTTATACAAGCCACAGGACTACCAAAGACAATAGCTATTATTTTTCTCGGCTTCAGGGTAAAGTGGCGACCCTAAATACGAAATTTTCCTTAAATACGTCCGTACTATGCGACCGCATATGAGAAAAGTTGCAGATGTTCAACTTTTTAACACGGAAAATCCATTTTGCTAGAGTGAGAGCTGACAAATTTAAAAGGAGTATTTGGGGTCTACGGCCGTACATCCAACTCGTGCAATCATATTTAAGATGGGCCCTTATAGTGCAAGTTTGATGATAAGAGTTGCCATACTTATAAAAAGTTACTTCGTAAAAAGTCCTTTAATGAATCAAGTAAAATATGGTCACCTCTCTTAGGCACAAGTTTGCACTTGTCACTAGGGTTTGGGGTCCGGGAATTCCCGAATCGTTTTTCCCGGGAATTCCCGGAAAAATTTGGACGGGAATTCCCGGGAAAAAAATTTCAATTTCCCGGGAATACGGGAAATATTAAAAAAAGTGAATATACCCCCATCTTGGAGTTGGAGGGTATAAAAATAATTTATTTATTATGCTGATCAATAATTTATTGTTATTATATAAATTGGAATTTTTAGATGTATTTCAAATTCATACATTATTGACAATAATGAGTATTTATTGAGTATTTGTTTATATTGTATTACAACAAGCAAAACTTTTTAAATTCGCTAAATAGTCATTTTATGCGAAACCCAGCTAGGGGAATAAAAACTTTTTGTGAGGCTATTTGCAGGATCTTTATTGTGAAATAAAAATATCACGCCGACAATACTATGGCTTACATAATGTAAATTTTCTTGTTTACCTAGAAGAATCGAGGTGAATATCTTCTTCAAGAACAACTTACTTTACATATGTATGTAGCCAGAAGGAAATGGTCTAAAAATAGGAATACAAACAAATTGTTCGCCTGGAAACTTTCAAGAGAAATCTAATAGGAATATAAATATATGCTACAGTGCATTTAAATGGCCCTTTGTAAGAATTAATGACTGGACTATTTCAATATTTTTATTTTTTATGAATTTATTAAATTAATATTAATTTTTTATTTTTCTATTTGAATATTCCCCCTGTTTCTATAAAATATTTTTGTCTCCAGACGAATGAATATTCTAAATTAAATGCGTCATAACATTCTCCGTAAACTAGTTATTTGTTTCCTTAATCGTTTTCAATTTTGAATCTAGTGTAGGTGTCACTTCTACCTGCGATGTAAATGTCCAATTCTGACGATTAGTGTACAACTTTTCAAGTTTATAATGAGAAATTTTAATTTATAATCGGAATATGTAAGTTCACGATGAGAGATGTAAATTCATAATAGGATCATGATAATTCATAATCAGCACTGTAAATTCGTAATGTGAAATGTAAATTTATATTGAGAAATATGAATTCATAATAAGAACATACTATCAATTTGTATGAGATATATAAATACAAAATGAGAAAATCCAAATTGATAATGAGAAAATATAAATTCTTATTCAGGAATATATTCATAAAATATAAATTCATAATCAGGAACTCTAAAATTTATAATCGAAGCTATGTATGTACGTTTTTCTATGGATATTTTCGAAGAAACACATATTTTATCAATGTTCTCATTACAAATTAACATTTTCTCAATATGATTTTATATTTTCTCATTATGAATTCATATTTTCTGAATATGAAAACGTATTTTCTGATTCATTATGAATTGGTATGTTCCTATTATGAATTAATTGTTCTGAATGAATTATGATTTATATATCTCATTATGAATTAACATGTTCCTATTATAAATTTACATTACCCATTATGAATTTAATCAATATAAATATGTATGTTCCGAATAAAATCTTGAATCTTGAGGTGTAGAGTAAAATATTTGTAAAATGAAAAATAATTTGTAAAATATTTTGACAATAACATTCGTTTTTAATTTGTAATATGACAGTATTGAAAAAAAACACACCAGTTATTAAATGTTGATATTTTATACCATATTGAACATATCTATAAATAAATTACTTTTTCCCGGGAATTCCCGGGATTCCCGGGAATGGAAATTTTCATTCCCGTTTTCCCGGGAAATGAAAAAAGTCCGGGAAACCCCAAACCCTACTTGTCACACTTTGGCCGAAATTCTGAACGACAAGTGTTCGCGTCTTGGAGTACAACTCGTTTAATGTTCGTTGGGAACTCAAACATGTTGCCTTCGAACGCAATAATTACCAAATTACCAATGAACTTTTTCTCAACAACTAACTAACAACTTTATAACACGATAAGCTTCACCACGAAAATCCCTCAAAAGCAATTCAGAATTGTTTCACAGAATTTAACAGGAAATGTTTGTCAAGTAATACCACCACCAGTTGCTCCACAACTAGCAGCCATCAACCCCTAAAGCCGACGGCAGTACGGTTACCCTAGCAACCTGAAAAAGTGGTTATACGGAATGGTGGTGTATAAAAACGGAACAAATGTTTTTTTATTTCGTCTAAGCACTTGAAGAGTACGGCCATTATTCGAGGCAAAATAATCAATTGTAATTAGAAATTCATCATGTCCTTTAAGGAGGTGAGAGGTAAGTTATCGAATGGAAATTAAAGTAATGCTGAAATTAACTTCAATTTCTTTTACTGCCAGATTTGGCCGAGCATTTAAAACTTTTGGGTTATCCGCATACATTTCCCTTGCAAGCCTTGTCCTCGGGCTTCGGCTGTATCGCCTCATTCTACGTCGTGGCCGAAGTTTTGCAATGGCTGGCTGGTTTATTGGAACCTGGAGCGGTTTTGCCCGGCGGCGTAGCCAACCAGGACGAACGAGTTCTGCTCATACGGTCCGCCACCGAGTTCTTTGTCACCAAATCGGCCATTAAATTGAATCCCCGAAAGTTGTATGCTGCCTCAGCCGTGACAGCGGGGGAACTGCAGAAAATCACTCGACTGTTGATAGCGCCCAGTGCCAGCGAGGATAATCAGGAAGAAGAGGATCATTATCGTAGCCTGAATCAAGTCGATATCGGCGACAAAATTGAAGATTTGCGTAGAGCACGAGAACTCTCCTCGGACTTAACACAGAGGGGAGCGTCGTTACACGAACTGCTGCAGAAAGAAATGAACAACAAGGAGGCACGCTTGGCCCAGGCCAATAGGCCCATGGAATTGGCTTCGGTCGAGAGGACTCTGAAGAATGCCGTAGCCTCATCGCAGCTGAAACTGCAATCGAATCGGGCACAATTGGAAAATGCTCGAGTTGAACTGAATGCTCTTAATTCGAAGTTGCAAAGAAAGAAAGCCGAGCTGGAAAGAACCAAACAACGTCTGGAGGCTCTGCAGAAAATCCGTCCAGCCCATATGCAGGAGTTCGAAGAGTATGAAAAGGAACTGAAGAATCTATTTCAGCAGTATTTCTTACGCCTTCATATACGAGATGCTCTGCGAGCACAGTTTGAGGCGCGCACCAAACGATCCACGCCAATATCTTCGCCTCTGCTGCAGAAAGCCAACGAAAATTCAATGCCTTTTATCCCGGAGGGTCTATTGGCCGATGACGATGAGGATTTGGACGATGACGAAGCACGTTTGGAGGGAAATTCGGGTTTGGAGAATGAAATACCCGGTGATCCCTCCATGAAGAATATAAAAACTCCCGGCACAAGCAAAAGACCTGGTACAGCCACATCGCGCATGCGTCCCACTACCGGCAGGGGGCGCAAAGGCACGGCCGTCTTGGCTGCAGCAGGAGCTGGTAGACAGGATAATTCAGCCAAATCGGAAAGCCAGGACATGGAAAACGATAGCTCTTTCGGCAGTTCGGATAGTGATTTTGATATGGCCGAACTTTTGGGTATCAGTACAAACGGAGCGGGTGGGGCAGTACTGGGTTCAACTGGGGCAGATGATCTGGCAGATGATGATTGTAAGTTGGCGGAAACTCTAGGCACTAATAATTGATGTGATTCATAAAATGTTTGTATCTTTTCAGTTGATTTGAATTCCATGGAAAGCATAAGTATTTCGAAAATAACTGGCGAATTACAACTGCGTCCCAAGACTGCCATTAAACCTGAACATCATAGCGATGAAGATTTTTAAATCAGTGAGATATTTTTTAATCTAACTCTGTATCTAGTATGTATGTAATGCAAACAATATATTTTGAGATTTTGCCTTTTGAATAAATGCGAGGTTCTGAACCGCCTTAGGAGAACCTCCATTGCACACCTTGAAATATCGACCTGAGACCCTATAAAGTATATATATTCTCGTCATAAAATTCTAAGACGATCTAGACATGTCCGTCCGTCTATCCGTCTGTTGAAAGCGCGCTAGCATCTAACCGAAAGGAGCTAGAACGTTCAACTTTTCCATAAATGCGTCTTATAGTCGTAGATCGGTTTGGATTGAAACGGGGCGAAATCGGCCCAAAGGGAAAACTAAAAATACCCATAATAATCCCTAATATTTTAGCGTATTTAAGCATGTTTTTTGAATATGTCTGTTTATATTTGCTTGATATTTGGTATGCGCATTTCCCTTATAACAAAAACGTGCACCATAAAGTGATTCTTATTTGTAGGGGGTGAAATGGGACAAAAAAGGGATAAAAATGGTACATATTAAACGACAACAGCTAGAAACACGAAATTCGGTGTGTACATTCCTCTTTCCAAATTCGTACTTTTAAAGAGTCAAATGAGAATAGAGGGATAAAAATGGTACCAACCAAACGGCTGTACCTATAATAATGAAATTCGGTGTATACATTCCTCTGATTGCATAGACAAGTAAAACACACCGATTTTTCAAAATTCATACTTTTTGGGGTTAAAATGAAAAAAGGGGATAAAAATAGTACCAATCAACTGACTGCAGCTAGAGTCACGAAATTCGCAGTATACATTACTCTGACTGTGTAGACACGGAAAATAAACGGATTTTTCGAAATTCGTACTTTCAGAGGGATAAAAATAGTACCAGACTAAACGACTACAACTAGAATCATGAAATTCAAATTGCGTAGAAACGTCAAGGGGGTAAAAATGGTACCAACCAAATGGGCGCAGCTGGAATCATGGAATTCGGTGTATACATTCCTCTGACTGTGTAGACACGGAAGATAAAAAGTTTTTTCCAAATTCGTAATTTTTCTTTTACGGCAAAAATTGGTTGAATCATGAAGTTAGGTCAAAATTTTTACTTTTGAAATTAAAATAGAATGGAAATACAACCAACTGTAGCACCCACTATCTACCAATATTTATGGTATTTAAGCTTTTTGAAAATATAAATATAAGAATATTTAATTTTTGATTTGAAATAAATAATGGTTTGAAATAATAAAAATATTACAATTATTTATAAAATTTATATATTATTTTATTAATTTAATTATTAATTTCTTTTGTATTTCTTTTGTATTTGTTCATTATATTAAAAATTTTATATTTTTCTGTAATAATACTGCACTTCTACGAAAACGGACAACCTCTGTGGAAGGCAATTCATGGTGGAGGGTATATAAAGTTCGGCACGGCCGAAATTAACGCCATTTTTACTTGTTTTTAAAGTAATTTTGTTTTATTGGTGGTTGGGGTCGTAAAGCAAAGCCATAGTATATATGTCTTTGGGTAAAGCTAGGAATAAAACTTGGTCACACTAAAATGTAAGTTGTGGTTTATGGCTGTACTAAAATGTGCAATTTTTTAGATGTCACGTACAGGTGGCCTCTTTTAACCATTTTAATAAAACATATTTATACCATAACCAATATTAGTAAGTAAAATCTGAAATTTTCATTGACTACAGGTCCGTTTTTAACTGGTTAATAAGGGAGAATCATCCCCTACAAACCTGCCGAATAGTCGCTGATTGTTATGTGTCTCAATTTAGAGCAATTACTCAGTTGTAATAATGGCATGTCCACTTCAAAAATAAAAGGCATCGGCTGGAATCTGAAATTGGAACTCTTTTCCTGATAGCCGCGTGAAACACAGAACGTCATTGATATATTCGCCAATTCCTTGTTAAAAGCAAGACGAGGGTTTCTGTGCTAGTTAATCTAACGTCACGTATCATTCTCAATTACTTTAAGAGATATCTGAGTTACAAGCGAAAATATTTTAGAGAAATGCTTTGAAGATGCTCGTGAAGAGAACAATCGATTTTTTCAAAAAACAGGTTTTCCAATTTTTTAATGACTTCTTCAATAACAAAGTTACCTTTGACGATGGGTATTATAGGGTATTATAAGTTAGTTTCGCGCCAAATGTTTGTAACACCAAGAAATAATTGAGCTAGACCCACCTTTAAGTATACGGATCGGCTTAGAATCACCAGCTGAGTCGATTTAACGATGTCTGTCTGTCCGTCTGCTGTCCATCTAAGCTTGTTCGCACTCTACAGGTCGCAATTGCTGTCCGATTATCATGAAATTTGGCAGAAGTTACTTTTTTGGCCAAGGAGGATCGGTATTGAATTTGGAGGAAATCGGTTCAGATTTAGATATAGCCCCCATACAAATGTCGCTCCCGATTTGACTTTTTCCGCCCTATAAAGCACATATAGTACCCGATTTTCTTCAAATCTTGCATAACACCATATAATCTAACAAGAAATACCTGTGATGAAAGCGGGTTAGATCGGTTCAGATTTAGACATAGCCCCCATACAAATGTCGCTCCCGATTTGACTTTTCCCACTCTTGAAACCACATATTGTACGCGATTTTCTTTAAAATTGACACAACTTCTTATAATTCAACTAAAAACACCTATGGTAAAAGTGGGTAAGATCAGTTCAGATTTAGATATAGCCCCAATACAATTGTTGCTCCCGAATGTTTAACCGATTTTGGCCAAACTTTACATATTACATTTCACCAATAAACATACATGGTGAAAGCGGGTCACATCATTCCAGGTTTCAATATACCACCATACAAATGTCATTTCCGATTTAACATTTTTTGTCAAACACATACATTTACATGATTCAAAAATCCTTCCCGATTCCTTTCCTTACTTGTTTGGGAGATGCCCACATGTCCATACTTTGGAATAACACAAATGGGGCCGATTCTGCTCTATTACAGCTCTAGAAACTAAATCTTACATCGGATCTTCATCAAATTTTGCCGATCATTATATGTGTCAACTAGATATACATACCATGAATGAAAACTATGCAGGCCCATATTTTGGCACAGGCCTAAATTGTTGTTATAGACCCCCTTCAAATGTCCATCCGATGCATCCTATTACCGCAGTATAATCGTATTTGTCTTTGGATCTTGATAAATTGTTCCAGATCATGTTATATTAACTTTACTCGGAATATCTGCTGGAAAATTGGGTCAATTACTTTATTATTTGCCATATTCATTAAATTTGACTAAAGATGAATTTATAGTAAAAACTATATTATACACTCCACTTTCTACTCAAATACAATTCAATTCGGTGAAAAAGTGAAAACGGGTAGGATGTTTTTATGTTTCCTAATCATAGGCTAATATGACCTGACCCAATTTGTCAAATCGAGAAGAATATTTGTATCGGGGCTGTATCCAAACATGGAATGAAGTGACCCACTTACATAATAAGTTCTTCCAGTTCAAGTATAACGTGTTATGCCCAATTTGATATTCGGTGAAAATACGTGAGTAAAAAGAGTCAAATCGGGAGTGAAAGTCGTATGGGGCTATATATAAATCTGAAACGATTTTCTCCAAATAAAATAGCGTTCGTCCATATCCTGAAAAACTTCGTTGTGCAAAGTTTCATTTGGTTCTGGCTACAATTGCGATCTGTACTTTGATTACAAGAATAGATGGACGGACAGACAGACAGGCGGACATTGCAAAAAGTGATTCTAAGTCGATCGGTAAAATTAACAATGGGTCTATCTCACTTCCTTTTGGGTGTTACTAACAAATGCAAAAAAAAAAACATAATATTCTCGTGGAGTGTATAATGAATGTTATTCTACCTTTCAAAGCCCTTGTAATCGGTATTTCAATTTTAAAATTTTAAATGACCCACGCTATATAACTTTTTGTATGTGGATCGATCCCGTCTAATATACATCCGTCATCCATCATATGGTGGGTGTTTTTTTCGGGGTAACTCTGCCAGTGTGTCCTGGACATGCGCAGTATTTAAACAAACACTTTGATTGTTACTAACAGAACATTTCTTCAATAGTCCTTATTTTATCAACACTTATATTGTTTATCTTCAAGATTCCACATAGCGAATCATTGTTTATATAAATAATGAAAGAAACAATTGCTGACACCCAAGGCCAAAATTCACAAAAATTCTAAAATATATTAAATTAAATAAATAATGAGCTCCCTATGTTATCGTTCTGTTAGATTTATTTATGGTTTTCAAAATACAAAAGCGCTCAAATCCTAATCTAGTTTTCCAATTTCAAAATATATGCATGTGTATTTTTATTATTGTTAAAATATTTCGCAAAACAAATACTGTTGTTTTTTGGGAAAATTGCCGTTTTGTACCAGTTGCTAGGCCGTGACTTTTTTGTGTGCCTTCCTTCATCTGTCACTTTTTGTGTGTTGGATACAAAAGAATAAAAGTCAAATTATGTTAGGGTGACAGCTGAGAAACACCAATGTGATAGAACTCGAGTTGCCAGATTTATGCACTTGATGACATAAAAATTATGTACTCAGATATTGACTTGCTTCCATTTGCACCTTCTTTTTCGAGAGGACGGGGACATTTAAATATTATTCGATAGCGGGGGATTTCTTCACTTGTATATACATAGTTATTTTCGTTTCGCCCGGTATGTAGCATTTATAAATTTGAAGGGCTATATACAAAAATATATATAAAAGCTAAAAAGACATAATGCGTGATCTTCTCAATATATCCCTTTTTACTGTGGGAAGAAAACGACTTGATTTTTATAATAACTACACTTAGAAAAAATTCGGTCAAAATTCAGTTAGATATATTAAAATTTAAGAAATTTCAACTTGGCGCTGGTCCAATAAAAATAAAAATGTCTTCTTTGTAATTTGAGGGAGTCAATATTACGTATACGTAGAGTATCATATGAGGCAACCTATAATGTATACTATTCCCAATTATAATGTCCAATTACACTATGCACAAATCCATATTGTTCCATAAATCAACAACAATTTTTTACGGATAAATGTTTTTCCATTCTCCTTCATAGTCCAAATCTAAAGATAACTTCGACGAAAATTTAAATTAATTGCTTTCTTTTGTTTTATTTTGGTCTGTAATTAATATGACTGGAACTCGTATATTTTTCCGACTTAAGACCTTTTTAGAGAACACTTTACCTCTATTTCTGGGCAATTTGAAGAAATTTTGTTCTAGTTTTACAGAAAACTTTAAAATTTTAAAAAATATTTTTTAATTATATTGTCATTCGTTTTATAAGCAAAAAATGAACCTTAGATTTTTATAAAATAAGTTTTATTTTTAAAGGGTGATTTTTTCAGAGCTTGATAACTTTTTTTTTAAAAAAAACGCATAAAATTTGCAAAATCTCATCGGTTCTTTATTTGAAACGTTAGATTGGTCCATGACATTTACTTTTTGAAGATAATTTCATTTAAATGTTGACCGCGGCTGCGTCTTAGGTGGTCCATCCGCTTAGTCCAATTTTGGCATTTCCACGTTTTTGAGTAACAGAGACCCAATTGGTGCGAACGGCGACGAATCGAAAATTGGTGGTCATCATTAACACTGGCCGATACAGCTGCGATATTTTCTTCAGTTCGCACTCTACGTAAGCGTGTTGGTGGTTTAATGTCCAACAATGTAAATTTGGTGCGAAATTTAGTCACAATAGCCCGAATAGCCGCTTCAGTGGGTCGATTAAACTGACCATAAAATGGAAGCGCGCAATGAACTTTCTTAACAGAGCACGCATTTTGATAATAAAATTCAATAATTTGCAAGCGTTGTTCGTTTGTAAGACGATTCATGATGAAATGTCAAAGCATACTGAGCATCTTTCTCTTTGACACCTTGTCTGAAATCCCACGTGATCTGTCAAATACTAATGCATGAAAATCCTAACCTCAAAAAAATCACTCTTTAGTAAGACGCTCCATAAGTGGTGTTCCTGGTTCTTACTCTAAAACTATTATAAACGTGATTGCTGTCGAAATTAAAAATATTTAATATAAATAATGGACACGAAAAGACAACTATTTTGGGACAACGCATTAAATACACCAAAGATTCATTTCAGTGGAGAACATCCACAACTTTTTTGCTAATTTTAATGATTTATATTACATATTTTAATTGTTGTAGATAAATAAAAAATAAATAAGAAAAAATAATAAAATAAATTTTTTAAGATTTTAATTTTTTTCTAAAAGAAATTTGCTTAGAATTTGAAAAAAATATATTTTAGTTTTTTCGTTAGTATTTTTTTTGTCTGTAATCAATATTTGATTTGAACTGGGATATTGTCCTGGCTCAAGACCATTTTGCATCTATATTTAATAGAATCCAAATTTATTTACAAATGACATGGTGACATTTATTACTTAGCTGCAGACAACCATGATTTCGACCATGTCAAAAGTCTTTTCAAATAAAAGTTCATCGCCTGAACAATAACACACTGGGGCGGCCTTCAGTTTTGAAAAAAAAAAATATCTGCCACACACATATGCAACTCAATGAGATGCTTGTAAGATGACTTGTTCCTTGTTCAAAATGTTCAAAGAAAATGCTAGGCGAATCAGAAACTGTAGTCGTTTGAAATCGGATGGTATATCGGTGGGAATCATCGGAATGCGTGGTATAAGGACATATTTTCCTTTTGATTTTCCATTTAAAATCGCTGCTTTAATGACGTTGGGCATTAGTCTTTTGACAAAAATTCTAGTACAAATGCACAATCGAAGACTAACATTCCTTAGGAGAATTATAGGTGAACCAATTTTAAGAGATAACATATGCGGCGGAATTCCGGGAAGATCCAAAGAATTTAGAAATTCAATTCGATAGTTGACAACTTCATCCGCATTCATGATTCTGTTCCAGAATTAAATTATTGATTGCATTGTTTTTTTGCAGCCAATATAGCACGGACGTAAAACCACTCCCTGTTTCCATAGTTTGTGGTAATTTGTGGGAAGACTTTCTCGATTAATTGCTGAATTGATTCCTGAATGACTTTTGTTGAAAATGTAATACTCCTTTTCACTGCATCATCTGATACTGTTCCATTACCAACATCCAGTAGATGTTTCGAAAAATTAGCAGCAGAGTCAGCGTGATGCAGACTTAAACGCATATTGGTGGTCAGATAATTTTTTTGTACATATCGCCATCGATGCGGGTGCTGATTTTGTAATTACTGGAAGTAATCCGGAAGTCTCCAGCTAGTAAAATAAGAGTTCCACCGAATGGTTGTGTATTTGATCTTAAATCTTGAAGTGTCCGATTAAGCGCTTGTAGGGATTTCTTATGTGCCATGGTCCAGTCATCTCACACAATCAGCTTGCATGTTTTGAGCATTTTCGCCATGCCTGAACTTTTGTCAATATTATCGACAAGTTGCAATTCCATGGCAATTTCAACGCTGAATGTGTCGTTCGTCCTTCATCCAATAACGTAGCAGCAATACCGGGGGATCAATAACTAATGATATCCCATTTTGAGAGCGGATGTGCGCTAATACCAAACTGATGAGAAAGGTTTTAACTGTGCTTCCTGGTGCATCGAGAAAAAAGGCCGCTGCTGTCATTTGTTACTGCAGTTATTATTTTGTCAAAGGCCACTTGATGCTTTGCAATTAATAGAGGTTTTTGTTGCGACAAACAAACGCATTGAATTGGCGTTCTCTTAGCAATTCTCGATCAGTAATGTCAATGGTAGAACGTTCATGCACCACCATTCCAAGTTGAGAGAGATTTATTGCTGATGGCTAGGCATATGTCTTACATTTTTATCAGCGTATCGTTGAAAATGTTAATCTAAAAATATAGTATCGTAACGGTGCGATAATAATGCTAAATGTCCTCACTCATATCCTCTTTGAATTTTTCCCACAGGTCTTTTGGGTTAGATGGCGAGCAAGTTCTTAATATTGTCGCAAACAAAGTTCGTATCTGGAGAGGATGACAGCTGACAGAAGCATACATTAATGTGGTCTCCCAGTTTCTGACACGCCTCTCTCAACTGCTCTTAAATTTGAAACTGAAGTGGGTCCTCTCACGTTAACTAATAACATTCTCAAATAATAACATTCTGCGTTGTTTGGGTGTACGGTATAAACATGCCCATTTGTCGTGTCTTCCCCTATTATAGCCAGAAAACATACCCTTTCCACAGGCTAGATACCGTAAAATTTTCAAGAGAATCCGCCATTCATTACGTTTTTTGTGATAATTTTAATATATAGTTGGTGTGGGCAGTCTCACGTCCTTTGGTATCATGACCATTGTATAGTCACCATTCAGAAACTATCCTCCGTTCAGAAGTTAGTCACAATAAAATTTTCAAGAGAATCCGCACTTCGGAATGTGTTTAATGATAGTTTTAAAATATAGTTTGTGTGAGCGGTACCACGCCTCTTTTTCTTATAATGACCTAGTATATCCTGGAACCATCCCGAATCCACCCATAGGTATGCATGTTGTGATAGTTTTAAAATATTTTTTGTGTGGGAGGTACCACCCCCTTTGTCTTATCATGACCTAGACTATCCAGGAACCATCCTCTGTCCATAAGATAGATACAGTAAAATTTTCAGGCGAATCGGTCCACCGGTTTGGCGTCCTATACGCAACATACAGACATGCAGACACATAAATGTGTTTCTGAGTTATTCTCGATTTAAAAATTATATCTCCACACAGTTGGGTGAAAGAATGAATTGTTTTGATACAATAACTACAAAACTACTTTAAATAGTCAAGGGTTTTTACAGAACATAGACTATAACTTATGTGACACTTTTGCATCATTAAGTTGATATTATCGATTTAAAGTGAAGTGTATATAACAGAAGAATAGAAGGTTATAAATAATGGTTGTAATACAGTTTGGATAAATTTATTTATAAATAACCTTCTATATATAGGATTTAGAAGCTATAGAAAATGAAACTGAGAATTAAAGCATGATATTAAATGCTTTATTAACAATTAATATTACATTACATCTGAATGTATCACTCTCTATCGCGCTCACTTTCTCCAATAAAAATTAGAAATATACTATTTGCTGAGTCTATAAATACAATGTCTATTTAAATTTTATTTTTTGATCCTTGGAAATAAATAAACAAAAAAATATTTAATATCCACAAACAATATCGAAACAAACAAACAGAATGAAATTTTCTATAAATATGATATATCTATATTTATAAAAGAGAATGCCGTCCGTGTGAACACGCAAAACTTTATAACGGATCGTCTGATTTTCACGATTTTGGGCTTGATGAATTCGTGTTGGCCCAAGGAAGGACATAGGATGTAGGACAATTTCCAGAAAAATATAAAATCCGGGAAGATTTTAACGAAAATTTTACTGTTTTTTTGTGAGTTTAACAAAACCAAATAATATTTCGAATGTTTTAAATTTTTTTTCATGTCAATGTCATTTCTTTTGTGATTTCATGTCGGTAATTATGAAACTCAATTAATTTCTTCGAATATTATTACATATTTTGGGTTTTCATTTTAGTGATCATGCCGCCAATAAGAAGGTCAAACCTTTCACGTCGCTGAAAATTGGAACCTATATATTACAAACCACGATAATATCAATATGATAAGATCAATATGAAACCTGATTTTAATTTTACCATTTGTATTTTGCCTGGCGAAGCGGGCGGGGTTCAGCTAGTTTTCTATAAATATGAAATTTCGACGCAATTTTCTATAAATATGAAATTTCGACGCAATTTTCTATAAATATGAAATTTCGACGCAATTTTCTATAAATATGAAATTTCGACGCAATTTTCTATAAATATGAAATTTCGACGAAATATTCTATAAATATGAAATGGAGACGAAATTTTCTATAAATATGAAATTTTGACGTAATTTTCTACAAATATGAAATTTCGACGAGATTTTCTATAAATATGAAATTTCGACGAGATTTTCTATAAATATGAAATTTCGACGAAATTTTCTATAAATATGAAATTTCGACGAAATTTTCTATAAATATGAAATTTCGACGAGATTTTCTATAAATATGAAATTTGGACTACTTTAATAACGAAACAACACCCAATATTTGGGCAACTTTTAATTTTCATATAAAATAACACCCAAATATTAATGAAAAAGGGAATTATTTAATTGTTCGTTAGTGGGGTATTTCGCTGAGCTGCTAAATTTGAAAAAATAATTTTGTGTTAAATTTTGTTGACTTAGCCTGGATAATTATCCAGTGTAAGTCAAAATGATGGATACCGAGGCTAAGTCCAATAAAATCGACACAAAATATTTTTTTGAAAATTTCTTTATTTATATTATAGTTGGCGACAATGTGAAAAATATTTTTTTATTTTGAGCAAAAAATTAAATTTTTATTAACGTTTTCGTTATCGCAACTTGTTATCCCGGCTTAAAGAAAAACAGCCCTAATGATATTTAATTTCCCATTTAGGGGATATTACCGATCTCTTTTTGGAATATTTATATATTTGGTATCTACAGAGTCTATTTAAAGAGAAATACAATAAAAATCATACCAGGTATATCCAACTAAAGGAAGGAAAGTTAAGTATTTCCTTGAAGAGCATAAAATAATAATAAAGTTTACAAACGCCTAAAACACACATCTGGCATCCACCCCCATGACGGTAACCAACCGAATACTACACTGTATACCAACTAACCCCCATGTGTTCGGCGCGTTTTGAATGACATATTCGGCCGGACTTTTGCAACTGAAAATGGGGGGTGACTTTTTCCAATTTTGTTATTGTGTTCTCTTCTGTGCGATTTTTCTCAGGTCGTTACATCTGTAGTGGTGGCAAAAGGACGATGAGCAAAACATTACACAGCACAAACAAAAGAACATTTATTCAAAATTTTACCATAAATAGTTAACTAATAAATAACAAATGTACATAATTGTAATAAATAATAACTCTAGTTTTAGAAATCAATAAAATTAAGATGATTTTGTGACAAATTCTAAACGAAACTTAACGCTAAAAAACTCGCGAATGGTGTTTTCTATATCGGACTCGGACGTGAACGTGAGCGAGCAGTGAGAAATCGATACGACGATGGTATACACATAAACAACATTCCAAAAGAGGAAGGAAAAAAACAGTCAAAAGGATTGTCATTCACACACAAAAAATATATAAGATTTAATTCGGATTTAATTTTTAAAATATACTTATATATACATACAATATATATATATATATCATAGTTTAAACAAATAAACCAAATGGAATTTAGAAGTTAAGGTGAGTCCCGAAAGCGTGCCTGCAACGGAATTGTGTGGAAAAAGTCAGCCAAGAACTGAACTGATGTATATATATAGTATTTCCATAGAAAGTGAAGTTGAGATAGTTTTTTTTTTCCACCACCGAAGGATATAAATTTTTTGTGTGTGGCAGAAAATTTTTTTCAAAACTGAAGGTCGCCCCAGTGTATTATTGTTCAGGCGATGGACTTTTATTTCCAGCCTAACAATAGGTTGAAGAAAAAGAAATTGCGAAATTTTGTTAAAATCTGTATAAACAAAAGGAAAATGTGAACATTAACAATTGGTTTGCAAAACGCTGAGTGTATATGTGTACGTGTGTGAAGGTGCGTGTGTGTCGTTCTGTCTGCCCGTCTGTCATAGAGACGTTGCCAGGCAGCCAGGCAACAATTACAGCAGTTCGTTTCGTGCAAGAACCACCCATTTATTTGTATTTTGCATCAAATCCCATGGAACAGTCCTCTCTCTCTTGAACATGCCAAAGTTCTTATTTAGTTTAGTTTTGGTTTGGTCTGGCCAGACCTGCTCGGATGTATGTGCGTGCCAAGACAAATGGACCAAGAAAAAAGCCCCGATTGTTGACAAAGTCTAGTCTAAAGTAGTGGCAAACTGTGACAGAAGCGCTACCTTCGAGTCAAGTGCGAATAGAGGAATTCCAGTCCTCACAAGGGTTGGTTGCAGCTGAAGTGAAGTTCCACCATATCAAGTGTTTGCACATGAATGTGATAAATTGTGGAAGTGAAAATTTCATTTTTTTCGCAGCAGACGAAATTGGCTAGAATTTCTGTGTTTACTTAGTGCAACTGGTAAAGGCTAATTGGCCACTGGCCTAGGCTAACAGTTTTGGACTCAAACTCAAAAGGATAGAAAACTCCAACGTTTATTTTACTCCATTATTTATTATTATTTCTCAGTGTGGTTCCGAGAAAACTATTCTTATGTGTCCCAAAGCGTAATTTAATATGTGTAGCGAGAAATACGTCGCATTATAGTCCAGTGCTGTGGAGACACATTGCGACAAAAAGGTTGTGAATAGTGCTATCAGTGTTTGTGATTATGATTAGTAGGGGAAATCCAAAATTTTGGAAATTCTCATTTTAAAAACATTTCACTTGAGTCATACAATATCGTGTACAAAATACCAATGTTTATGCATAAAGGACTAGCATTAGCATTCACAGTGTCGTAGTCTTACAAGTTAGTCGGCAGTAGTCTATTGAAAACTTATAAGTATAGTCAAACTATAGTCTGAAGTTGTATATCCAAATAGTTTTCCCACTTGCCACCGACTCAAAAATGGAAAATTTAATTTGAGAAATGTGAATAAATAAAGTGCAGTGTGAATAAACGAACTTCCCTCCAAAAAGGAGTGAATAGTGTTTTCATAGCGATATTTATACCTTACACCACAGGGTATAATGCCTTTGTGCATTTGTTTGTAACACCCAAAAGGAGGCGACATAGACCCATCGTTTATTATACCGATCGACATTGAATCACTTTTTGAATCGATTTAAACATGTCCGTCTGTCCATCTATTCTTGTAATCACGATACAGGTCGCAATTACTGTCCAATTCTAACGAAACTTGACACAAACGAGTTTTGCTTGCCGAAGACGGACGCTATTGAATTTGAAGCAAATCCGTTCAGATTTAGATACAAATGCTGCTCCCGAATTAACTATATCTGCCGTAGAAGCCACCTAATTGAAGCGATTTTGATAAACACAACGCACAACGGCTTATATCTAAGTAAGAAACATCTGTGACAAAAATGTGTCAAATTGATTCAGATTTAGATATAGCTCCCATACAAATTTGGCTCCCGATTTTGAGGTTAACCTCTGTAGGAACCACATAGCTTAACCGATTTTCTTCAAATTCGGCATAACATCTTATATTTACACTAGAAAAGTGGATGAAATAGGTTCAGATTTATATATAGCTCCCATACAAATATCGTTCACATTTTCGCCGAATTGAAATGTATTGGAGTAGAAAGTGTAGAGTTTCATATAGTCGGCCTCTACTGAGTTTAGCATTTCTTTACTTTTTATACCTTACACCACTTCGTGGACTAGGGTATTATAAGTTAGTTTTCCGCCAAATGTTTGTAACATATGTAATAATTGAGCTAGACCCACCTTTAAGTATACGGATCGGCTTAGAATCACCAGCTGAATCGATTTAACGATGTCTGTCTGTCCGTACGTCCGTCTGCTGTCCATCTAAGCTTGTTCGCACTCTACAGGCCGCAATTGTGGTCCGATTTTCGTGAAATTTGGCAGAAGTTAGTTTTTTGGGCCAACGACGATTGGTATTGAAAATCGGTTCAGATTTAAATATAGCCTCCATACAATTATCCCTACAAATTACACTATTACTGCTCTAGAATACACATTTTAAATGGGATCATGGCCAAATTTTCAGTATCGTGTTATATTTGAACTAGAAATAGCTCACCAGAAAGTGGACCACATGGGTCTATGTTTTGATATAGCCTCCATACAAATGTACCTCCAATGCACATTTTACATGGGATCTTGATCAAAATTTCCACACAATGTTATATTTATACTAGAAACAAGTATTTTGAAAGCCAGATATATAGGTCAATGTTTTGGTATAGCCCCCAGTTTACACTATTATCGCTCTAGAATCCATAATCTTACATTGAATCTTGATCAAATTTGGCAGATCATGTTATATTTCAATAAAGAATACCTACTTTGAAAGTGATCTATAAAGAACCACTTTTAATGTCGCGCCATTACAAAAGGGGCCCTATTTCAATTATCACCTCTGTAGGACCCACATTTTACATCGGAAGTTTTTCAAATTATATTTCAACTAAGAATACATACTATGAATGTCAAATACATGGGTCCATATTTTGGTATAACCCCCATACAAATTGGGCACCCATTCTATTCTATTAGATCTCTAGAACCCACATCGTTCATTAGATCTCGATATAATTTTGCGTATCATGTCATATATCAACTAAGAATACCTATTTTGAAAGTGATCTATATGGGGCCACTTTTTAATGTAGCGCCCATACAAATGGGCCCCATTTTTATTATTACCTCTAGGAACCAGAACTTACATCGGAAATTTATCAAATTTTGCAATTTGTATTATATTTCAATTAAGAATACATACTATGAAAGTCAAATATATGTGTCCATAATTTGGAATAACCCTAGAAAATACGTCTTACATCGGATCATGATATATTTCAACTAGGAATACCTACCGTGAATGAGAAGTATATAGGCCCACGTTGTGGACAAGACCCCAATTGTTGTTATACTACTGTATAATTTGTATTAGTCTGCCGGAAAATTAGATCAATTATTTACCATATTCGTTAAATATGACTAAAGATGAATTTATAATATACTTTATAATTTATATGAACTACATAAAATTGCTCCCATGAAACACCTTTGTTTAGTAATAAAAGCGAGGAGGCAGGGAGTGGTGTAGGGTATTATATAGTTGGCCCCGCCCGACTTTAGCCTTTCCTACCATGTTTTAATTTTGTGTTTGTTTATTTATCGGTGCTTAAAATAAAACACAGCTATTAAAATATTCTCTAATAATTTCAAATGTCCAGGCGTTGAGAAGCTACTCCCCAGAAAATACCCCCAGGAAAATGCATCAATCCCCAAGATGTATTTATTCTTATTTTATGTGAATAACAACCAATTTTTGGATAGACTTTCTTTTTTGAGTTGTTTAATGCTTCCATTGGGATTTATTTCATTTTCTATAATCAAATTTTATTCCGTACGTCAAAGCCACATTTTCGGCGGAATTGTGAGTTATTTCACGTCGGAAACTATAGGTGAAATAAAGTTATTTGACGTTTTCAGTTTTTCATTTGTATTGAAGTATTTTTAACAGATAGTCTCATCTTTAATTTGACACTAATACCGTCATTATAGGGTGCGAATAAGTATTCAAAATATTTTTTGAAAAATGAAATGAAAAACTTAAAACGGTTCAAGTGCGACTACTTTCTTTAAAAACTGTCGTACGGTGTTTTACAGGGTGGGCCATTTAAATTTTTAAATTAGAACAAGTACAAACATTATTTTTTTCAAATTTCTGGTTTTATTGGAAAGGTTGAACTTTGTCATTTAATAATGGAACACAATATCATTCAAATGACTACCACGTCTGACTCGGCAGTACCTCATCCGATTAACGCAATTTTCAGTACATGGCCCAATGATGACGCCAGCCCAAAATCCACACCAAACAGTGACTCGTTGTGGGTTCATTGGCTTCTCGATTATCTCGCATGGGTTCTCTGAACCTCATATGCAGCAATTTTGCATATTTCCGAGATGAAAATGAGCTTCATGAAAGCTGAACTGAACATTTTCCACTTAAATTTCTTATAAAGGGTGATTTTTTAAAAGCTATAGGAAAGTTTTTCAAAACAAATAAAATTCAGAAAAATGCATGAAATCTTTATTTGAATCGATAGTACGGTGCAGATAATTTAATGATTGAAGATTATTTCATACAAATGTTGACCTTGACTGCGCCTCAAATGGTCCATTCGCTTAGTCTAATTTTGGCATTTCCACGTTTTTGAGTAACAGAGGCCCAATTGCTGCGAACGGCGACAAATCGATAATTGATGGTCATCATTAACACTGGCCGATACAGCTGCGATATTTTCTTCAGTTCGCACTCTACGTAAGCGTGTTGGTGGTTTAATGTCCAACAATGTAAATTTGGTGCGAAATTTAGTCACAATAGCCCGAATAGCCGCTTCAGTGGGTCGATTAAACTGACCATAAAATGGAAGAAGCGCGCGATGAACTTTCTTAACAGAGCACGCATTTTGATAATAAAATTCAATAATTTGCAAGCGTTGTTCGTTTGTAAGACGATTCATGGTTAAATTATAGACCAAACTGAAGATGTTTGACAGTGAAACAAAACACGAAACGTGCGTCAGCTGTTTATACCAGTGTTGCCAAAAAGATAACAGATAAAAAATCACCCTTTAGTTTGCGTTAAAGACTCACTACTTTGGAAATATGTTTTTAATATTTTAATTTTGTTCGATCGTATAGCGTTCCATTTTGCAAATGTCATCATAAACCTGCAAATAAAAATTAAAATTATTCTACCTTTCAAAGTCAAAGTAATCAAGGCCCACCCTATATAAGGGGAGTTATATTGGGAGTTATTGCCTCAACGAGGGTATTATGTCGTTGTGCATTTATTTGCGCAAACTCCCTATTATAGCGATCGATAAGATATCATGTCCCTCTATCCGTCCACTATTCTTGTAATTAAAGTACAGGTCGCTAATCCCAACAAGACTTTACACAAACAATTTTTGCGGGTTAAGGACGGGCGCTATTGAATTTGAATCATATCGCTTCATATTTGCATGTAGCCCTCGTACATATGTCACTACCGATTTGCTTTTTCCTATATATAAAGCACACATTTTCACAGATTTTGTTCATATTTGGCAGAATACATTATTTTTCACCTAGAAATATCTACGCTAAAAGAAGGTCACACCGGTAAATGTTTTGCCACAGTCCCCATGCAAATGTCATTCCCGATTTGAATTTAACCGATTTTGTTAAAAGTTTTGCAAGGCATTTTATATATCTACTAGCAGTACCCGCTGCTTCGCACGCGAAAAAGCAAGTTATTCGTTAATTTTATCCGTCTCTGTTTTTGGATAGTATTTATTTAATTTTCTTTTGGTGGATATAGATAAATCTAAAATAGTAATTTGGTAAGCTCCTATTAGCTAGCACTTACACACAGTCAAAGGAATGTGCTTGTCGATATGCACTATTTTAGCTGAACTACTTCGTATGTATAGTTTTCTACTAAGTTTTGAACAAAAAATTACAACCACTTATATCCTCGATCTCATGTTTCTAGATTCAGCCAGCCACTTCATAACTTTTTGCACCTCTTTCCCAAAAAGTACACATTTTGAAAAATCACTATAGGTAACATGTGTTTTTGCTCCCCTAAACACAGGATTGTACAGCATTTGTATCCCTTTTCGTCCCGCGCACCCGTTAGAAGTACAAATTTCGAAAAATCAAACTACTGCGCTGCTATATGATCAGTGGAATTTACACACTAAATTTCACGATTCTAGCTGTAATAGTAAAATTGGTAAAAGTTTTATCCCTTTTTGTCCCGCTCGCCACTTAAAACTACAAATTTGGAGAAATCCAATTTTACTTCGTTTCTATATGGTCAGAGGAATTTACATACAATTTAACGTTTCTAGCTGTAATACTTTAGTTGGTACCATTTGTATCCCTTTTTGTCCCGCTCGTCCCTTAAAAGTACAAATTTCGAAAAATCCAATTTTACTTCGTTTCGATATGGTCAGAGGAATTTACATACCAAATTTCTCGTTTCTAGCTGTAATACCTTAGTTGGTACCATTTTTATCCCTTTTTGTCCCGCTCGTCCCTTAAAAGTTCAAATTTCGAAAAATCCAATTTTACTTCGTTACTATATGGTCAGAGGAATTTACATACCAAATTTCACGTTTCATTTAGTTGGTACCATTTCTATCCCTTTTTGTCCCTTTAAAAGTACAAATTTCGAAAAATCCAATTTTATTTAGTTTCTATATGGTCAGAGGAATTTACATACCAAATTTCACGTTTCTAGCTGTAATACTTTAGTTGGTATCATTTTTATCCCTTTTTGTCCCGCTCGTCCCTTAAAAGTACAAATTTCGAAAAATCCAATTTTACCTCGTTTCTATATGGTCAGAGGAATTTACATACCAAATTTCACGTTTCTAGTTGTAATACTTTAGTTGGTACCTCGTCTGCATGGTCATTGCAAGGAACTCACCGAATTTCATGTTTATAGCTACTGCCGTTTAGTCAGGACGAAGGTTCGATGTTTATCCCTTTTTGGGCCATTTTATCCCCTAAAAGTACGAATTTCGTAAAACCCTTTCTTAGTCGACGTCTACGTCATATTTGGGAACTACCCTGAAAATTTCATGACCCTGGCTTCAGCCGTTTGGTCTGGGGGCTGGTCAATGATAAGTCAGTCAGTAACGCAACTCTTTTATATATATAAAGAGTGATTTTTTTGAGGTTAGGATTTTCATGCATTAGTATTTGACAGATCACGTGGGATTTCAGACATGGTGTCAAAGAGAAAGATGCTCAGTATATTTTGACATTTCATCATGAATCGTCTTACAAACGAAGAACGCTTGCAAATTATTGAATTTTATTATCAAAATGCGTGCTCTGTTAAGAAAGTTCATTGCGCGCTTCCATTTTATGGTCAGTTTAATCGACCCACTGAAGCGGCTATTCGGGCTATTGTGACTAAATTTCGCACCAAATTTACATTGTTGGACATTAAACCACCAACACGCTTACGTAGAGTGCGAACTGAAGAAAATATCGCAGCTGTATCGGCCAGTGTTAATGATGACCACCAATTTTCGATTCGTCGCCGTTCGCACCAATTGGGTCTCTGTTACTCAAAAACGTGGAAATGCCAAAATTGGACTAAGCGGATGAACCACCTAAGACGCAGCCGCGGTCAACATTTAAATGAAATTATCTTCAAAAAGTAAATGTCATGGACCAATCTAACGTTTCAAATAAAGAACCGATGAGATTTTGCAAATTTTATGCGTTTTTTTTTTAAAAAAAGTTATCAAGCTCTTAAAAAATCACCCTTTAGATAGTGAAAGTGGTTCACTTCGGTCCATGTTTTGATATATATGCCTCTCATACTTCTCTCCATTAGGTCACATTTACCATATTACAAATGAATTAAAAGTAGATGACGTCCCTTCATAATTTTTATAGACCACATACAAATGTTCCTGGTTCATATGGCAGTGCTCATTAACGATTCTGTAGGTAGTTGACCTTCCCGTCCATCCCATCTCCTCTAGGGTATATCCTAAGTCAACGCAGAGTAGAAAATTAATCGTTATCTCCTCTAATAAGAAAGCTTAGTCTACGAATTAAATTTTAGCTCATCCAATCCATTACACCGTGCGACAGTACTTTTTGGACCTGAATAAGACCATATACATATATAAATACATTATAGTGGCTTCAAAATAAAAGTTGTGGATGTTCCCGACTAAAATGAAAGATTGATTTGTTTTACGTGTTCTCCCGAATTATTTCGCTTTTATCAGTGTCCGTTCGTGAGCTGGACGCGTTCAACATAACCTCCAACCATAAATCAGGTTTCTCGTGCATAAAATAGAAAAAAATTGCGGCCCTTAATGGGTTAGCAAATTCTAAAAATTGCAAAAAACATAAATCGAACTAAAAATGTAGAAGTTATTGCGGTTTTTATAAAAAATGCAACAAAAACACTAAAATAGTATAAATCTGTCCTTTATACTGGGTCATATTGCAAGTTTTTAATATGGTTTGATAAGGCTCGGGTCGGATTTTAATTTCTAGCGGTTGTTTCTCAATACTATTCTCATGGTGAATTTTATTCAAGAAAAACCTGATTTATAGAGCTTATTTTGAACGCGTCCAGCTCACGAACGGGCAATGATAAAAGCGAAATATTTTGGAGAACACATAAAACAAACCAGTCTTTCATTTTAGTCGGGAACATCAAGAACATTTGTTCCTTCCTCACAAAAGAAGCCACTCTAATATACATACGATAGTATGTAGAGAAACTGCGTACTTAGTGATATTTGCTCCTTTTTGCAGGTCTTGTCATTTCCAATATATTTTATAATTTATTTTCGTAATTTTGCAAATCATACAACGGCAACATGGATATCAAATTAAAGTGAAGTATATCTGTTAAAAATACATCAAATTTCATGATTTTACCTGTATTAGTTTAGAATTAACAGCCATTTCAAGTTTCTTCCCTTACAACATTTATTTTTTTCATGTTTTAATGCTAACATGAATGCTAAACTAATATTGATAAAAGCATGAGACAAACAAAAACGTTAAAAACTTTATCTCAAAACATCCAAAAAATTATAGGCTATTATTATATTGAGGGGACAATATATCATCCTACCCAAGAAATATTTCATTAATTTTATGCATTTCGAGGTTCTTGTCCAATAGTTGGAAAAAGTATGTAAAGGTTAACTCGACGATCTTTCAAAACTATATCACCCATTGTACCAGTAACACTCAATGCTTAACCAGTCTAAATTTTTATCAAACCGAGACATGTTGTGAATGTATTTCTTTCCCACAAAACACACATGGGTTCTCCGAAATCCGAAATGGGACAATTTTGACAACTAACATAGCTATCATGACCATAAGAAGCTACATCGCTTAAGATGGTTTTATTTGAAAAATCACCATTATTATACCCTACACCACTTCGTGGACTGGGGTATTATAAGTTGGTGTTTGTAACACCAAGAAATAATTGAGCTAGACCTTTAAGTATACGAATCGGCTTAGAATCACCAGCTGAATCGATTAAACGATGTCTGTCTGTCCGTCCGTCCGTCTGTTGTCCATATAAGCTTGTTCGCACTCTACAGGTCGCAATAGTGGTCCAATTGTCATGAAATTTGGCAGAAGTTACTTCTTTAGGCCAAGGACGATTGGTATTGAATTTGGAAGAAATCATATCAGATTTAGATATAGCCTCCATACAACTATCCCTATAATTTACACTGTTACTGCTCTAGAATACACCAAATTTTCACGATCGTGTTATATTTGAACTAGAAACAGCTCATGGGAGAGTGGATCACATAGGTCAATGTTTTGATATAGCCCCCATGCAAATGTACCTCCGATTTACACTATTATTTCTCTAAAATGCACATTTTACTTCGGATCTTAATCAAATTTTCCACACAATGTTATATTTGTACTAGAAACACGTATTTTGAAAGCCAGCTGTATTGGTCAATGTTTTGGAATAGCCCCCATACAAATGGGCCCCCAGTTTACACTATTATCGCTCTAGAACCCACATCTTACACTGGACCTTGATAAAATTTTGTAGATCATGTTATATTTCAATAAAGAATTACTACTTTAAAAGTGATCTATAAAGGCCCACTTTTTAATGTTGCGCCCCTACAAGTGGGCCCCCATTTGAATAATTACCTCTCTAGGACCCACATTTTACATGGAAAGTTTTTCAAATTTTGCAGATTGTATTATATTTATATTTTATACTAAGAATACCTACTTTGAAAGTGATCTATGTGGGCCCACTTTTTAATGTAGCGCCCTTACAAATGGCCCGCATTTTTATTATCACCCCTCTAGGACGTACAATTTACATCGGAAGTTTATCAAATTTTACATTTTGTATTATATTTCAACTTAGAAGTCATATTATGAAAGTCAAATATAAGGGTCCATATTTTGGTATAACCTCCATACAAATTGGGCCCCCATTCTACTCTATTACATCTCTAGAACCCACATCGTGCATTAGATCTCGATATAATTTTGCATATCATGTCATACTTCAACTGGGAATACCTACATCGGATCATGACATATTTCAACTAGGAATACCTACCGTGAATGAGAAATATATAGGCCTTTAGAGGTTGTGTCTTACGAAAATCTCTCCTATATAACTGAATGGGGAAACAAGTCATGTCATCCATATCTCGGGTTCATTTTCTTCGAGAATGCACATTTTTGAATATGTATATGAAATTCAGATTCACCTGTTTTCCCAACATTGCTGGACCTTTCTCTTCATATATGTATGTATATCCGAGAGAACTTTTCCTTTCGAGGCTTCGTGGGAAATCAAATCCCTGTTTGGAGATGTTCTTGTACTTACCAATGTTTCAAGGGCGGCCTTCTGTCACATTCATCCTTTGTGTATCGTTCAAATTCGTTGTACATAGATCATTACAGCTCTTGGTATTTGCTATCTTATTCTACGAATAAGAATCGTTAAATGGGTAATAATATGCCGATCAAAATCATCATAACCACAATATAGTCATGGAAATTTCTTCAAATATATGTATTTTTCAGATAATCTGCAATTAAATTCCCTTAAGTAACATTAACATTTCCTTTCTTGTAGAATATTTACGACCATACCAAACATGCTTTCACCAAAAGCAAATCAACTCTGCTCTAATATCGGTAGCTGTGAAACGGATCATCACCACAATCAAATGCATGTATCGCATGGCCACGCGCATGCCCACAACAATGGCCAACAACAGATGCATCAACATCAACATCTGCACCAGCATCAACATCATCACCAACATCAACATCCACAACATTCACATCAGCCACAGCAACAGCCGCCGATGCAGATGCAGATGCAAATGCAGCAACAGCATACACAGCATCAACACCACCAACAACAACAACACCAGCATTTGTCGTCATCCATGAATCGACGTGGCAGCAGTAGTAATGTCCTGCCACCGCACATGACCCAACTGTCGATCAGTGGCAGTAGTAGTGGCGGCTCTGGTTGTGGTGTCGGTGTTGGCGGCAACAGTATCAGTGGGGGTGTGGGGAATTCCACGCTACGTCGCAAGTCATCGCTGAGCTACCAACAGCAATTGATGAGCAACACATTGCAATGCAGTTCGGATATAACAACTGATTGCGGCACTGAAATATCACCCGGTCATTTCAGTCCTCATCCCAATGAAATGTATATGCATCATACGCACCAACCACATGTCAAACTAAGTCTGCAACCCATGGAGAGGTATGACGACACAATGGCGTGTAGTTTGCCACCTCCTTCGCCGGCGCCAAATAGCGATCGGTTTATTGATGGTAACTGTGTGGTCTCGCCGCCCAATGGTCACCAGGACAACGACGACCATATGTCACATCACCAGCAACAAACACTGTCATCTTCCACCTCGAATTCCTCAATATCCACGGGCATGGGCAGTTGTTCGTCATCGGCCACCTGTGGTCCCATGAACGCGTCGTTGCAGCGCGTCACCAATCACCATGCCCTCAAATATGGCCAGAATGCAATGAACATGCAGCGTTCGGCGTCGCCCAATGCGACGCGCTATCGCATCAACACCGAACGCTATCGTGATTTGAATTCCTCACCCTCGAACAACCCAAACACAGCTGCCACAGCGGTGCCCACTTCGGGGCGCTTTATCAATTCGTCGAGTCACTTCCTTAAAAACTGCCCAACGTCATTGGTGCCGGCAGACACATATTCATACTTGTCTTCGACGGCCCATACGCCGGTCAAACGCTATGTACCCACCCCACCACCGCCCAATGAACTGTATGTCGCCGATCATCACCATCACCACAAACAGCATCAAACACAACCAGCTCAATTTCCCGGTCCATCGGCTGTTGCCACAACGAAATGTGGACCCCAATCCTCCTCTTCACCCAGTACACTGCCATATCGCAATCGAAATCTAAAATGCTGTGCATCCGAACAGGTCGGCGAACTGCAGCCGGTAGCAAACTTAAATCAAACCAAGGAACATTACGCTTCATCGCCACGCATACGCAGCAACTACAACAACGGCAGCAAAATCTCCGGCAAGGACTCGCCGGTGGTGCATCTCAACGAAGGCCAAGGTGGTGGTGTTCCAAGTCACTCGTATAATAAAACTGTCAGCATGATGACGACCCAATGCAATATCGTGACACAGCCACACATGGTGGCCACCATTACGGCTGTAGGCTGTGTAAGTTCGCCTCAAACCAGTTTGAATATCACGAGTACTGTAGCGCGACCTCAACTGCCAACATACAACACACGCAACGGCATGTGTTCCATGATGAACGATATGCAAGATATGTCTTCTATAAGTGCCACATCCAATATTAGTGATATGAGCCTGTCCACAGGCTGCAACCCCAATGCCATCCGCAAGGATGACTCTAGCACAGCTGCGGGGCTGGTGATGAGCTCCGGTTCGAGTTCATCGGCGACATGTTTACACTGCAAAACGGTGCGGCGTACCACGGGTGTTCATCAGACCACACAAACGACTGGTCCCATTAGTCCAGTGCCTCAGATGATACCGACACCGGTAGCCAACAGCAACATCAGCAGCAGCTCCAGTTCCAGCAATACAAACAATCAACGATTTGCCGAACAACAATTAGCGAATATAACGATGACACTATCGACGCCCACCACGACCGAATCCAACCACTTAACACCTCTAACGCCGCCAACCACAACAACAACAATGCCACCAGTAGTCAATCGAATGCTCAACAAGAAACAGGACATGGTCAACGAACAGCAAATGTACAGTCAGCTGAAGACCAATAGCAATCAGATCGCACAGTCGCAACTGCTGAACGATCCGACTCACCATCATCAGCAGCAGCAACAACAACAGCAGCAGCAGCAACAGCTGCAACAACTACAACAGCAGCAGCAGCAACTGCAACAACAGCAGCAGCAGCAGCAACAACAGCCACAACAACATCAGCAATCGCCACAGCAGCAGCAACAGCAGCCCACAAACATGGAGCCACATTTCATCGCTCCCTCATCGTTGCGACCTTTCAACCAGGCGGCTCCACAAAACCCACAACAGATGCCTCAACAGCAGCAGCAACAACAACAACCGGCGACCAACACGATGACGCAACAGCGTTATTCGTGCAAAAAACGCTTCACCGAGTATATGCGTCGTGAGGTGATGCGATTTTTTGGCGTGGAAGCCTCCACGGAAGCCGAAGACTTCGCCTTGTGGCAGGGCCGTCAACGTCGCCTGGCCCTCAGACGCTTTGGCAGTTTGAAGACCGAAACGGCGGAACTGCCGGAAGGTTGCTCGATCGAAGGCAGCGGCTCATTGCCACATCACGGACTGCACTGTTCCGGTTTCAATAATGCGGGTCAACATCATCACTACCACAATCATCATCACCATCATCACCACAATCATCACAACCACCATCATGCCACGGAAAGACCAGACATACTGCCCATACAGGACACCGAGGACGATGATGCTTTGGCCAATGGCGGTACTGGTGCTGGAGGTGCGGTAAGGCGCCGCGGTCAACGTGATCACTTTCATCATCCGTATTACAACATAGACTTCCGGGCCGGGGAGCATGTGGAACGCAAAGCATCGGTGATGTGTATGCTGGTTTCAAGCTTTAGTTACATTGTGAATACACTCAATAAGCGTCAATCCCGTTTCAAGAGACGTCGCCAGTGGTCTCGCAGCTTCGCCCCCGCTCATGTTCAGAACCAAAACAATTTCGATGGCTCGGCGTCCAACAATGAAATCTATGAAGGCGCCTCCTCGTTACAGGCCGAGGAGGTGTTCTTCGATTCACCACCCGGCATGGATGCCAATGCTGTCGCGTCAGGAACTCCGGCCAGCAATCCCACGCTGCGAACCGCCAATGTCGAGCGACAAATGTTCATTACGGCCGAACGCAACCAGCAGGGTTGGCGGACCAGCAACATGATGGCACACAATGGACAGGCCCCCATTCAACAGGCTGTTGTTCTGCACACCACTGCGGAGCAAGATAATACGCCACAGCAGCAGCAGCAACAACAACAGCTGCAGCAGAATCAACAACAGCTGCAGGGCATACGTGCCAATCGAATTTCGTCTCAGCTCTTGGATGGCGTTCTGGAGAACTCTCGTCGCCCCATTGCTCAGCGGATAAAACTGTTCTGTGTTAATGATCTGGATGACCGAACAGATCATCGCCCCTTTTTCACCTATTGGATCAATACGGTCCAAATAATTGTATTATTTCTATCGTTGCTGTGCTACGGGATCGGCCCTATCGGCTTCGGCCTCGAACAGAGAACTGGTCAAGTGTTGGTAACTAGTCTGAGCCTACAGACGGTGCAACATACCGAACAGCGTAACATCTGGATTGGGCCACGAAATCAGGATTTAGTGCATATGGGTGCCAAGTTTGCCACTTGTATGAGACGTGATGTAAAAATAATCGATGTGATGATGAAGACGCGGCGGCAGGAGCGAGAGACAGCCTGTTGCATACGAAACGACGACTCGGGTTGTGTACAAAGTTCACAAGCAGACTGCTCCGTGAGAGGGCTATTTCCAACGGTAAGTAGGCGGTATACGGATGGTGGAGTGGTACATCACGGCTAATATTATTCTCCCTTTTCTAGAAATCCATATCAACTTGGAAAAAGTGGTCACCCGGTGAATCGGGTCCGGGTGGTCGCATATCGGGCTCCGTCTGTGGTTTGGACCCGAAATACTGCGATGCACCCGCATCGATAGCCCCCTATGAGTGGCCCGATGATATCACCAAATGGCCAATATGCCGTAAGACGAACTCGTTCTCTCAGCGCTTTCGCTTCAAAGATCATACGGCGGAGCATATGGTGTGCGAGGTTATCGGCCACCCCTGCTGTGCGGGCATCTATGGCGAATGTCGCATTACAACTCGGGAATATTGTGATTTTGTAAATGGTTATTTCCACGAGGAGGCTTCACTCTGCTCACAGGTAAATGTGAAATCCTATTCACGGACTACTTCCACTAACTATATTCGTTGTTGTTGTTCCTTAGATTTCTTGCCTGAACAATGTGTGCGGCATGTTTCCATTTGTAAATGTTGAGGTACCCGATCAGTTCTATCGCCTCTTCACATCGCTGTGTATGCACGCCGGCATTTTGCATTTAATGATAACCGTGATATTTCAACATGTGTTCTTGGCCGATTTGGAGCGTTTAATAGGACCCATCCGAACGGCCATCTTGTATATAGGTTCGGGACTAGCTGGCAATTTGACGAGTGCCGTTTTAATGCCCTACAAACCAGAGGTAATATTTGTTGCACACTTTTAACTATCGGCACTATGGGGGGGGGGGTTGGATTTATGATCTCAATCAAGGTCGTTACAGTATTCGCACAATTTCATAAGAAAATTATTGACTATAAAATTACAGCTATCCAGAAATAATGTATACATTGTTTAATGAAGGTTTGGGAGCCAACAAAAATCATAAAAATCCAAATAGTAGACACACAAAGTGTCACTTGCTCCATCCATATTTTTTAGCTTTAGTAGTATATCAAGTAGGAGAGAATAAACCCGGAAACCGGAAGTCAAGTTGTGCATAATTCAAGTGATACTCAAACTATTTTTTAAAGGAAGAAGTAAAGATCACATTTTCAGTGGGAGGTGGGTGAATATAAGGGAATATTGATTCAGATTGATTGAAAAAGTTCTGGTTTCATAATTTGTTCGTACGTTTAAGTAGAATATGCAGTTCACTGTATTTAAACTATATTGGTATAATGCTTATCTCTTCCAATCACTGCATATGACTATGCTGCGATAACAAAAATCTAAATAAAATGTTAAAATTTCAATCAAAATAAAAATTATTTTTTAAAATTGTTGCCAAAAGCAATATCAATGTGTGTGTGAAAACAAATTTTGAAAAATAATTTTGTGTTAAACATTTTGGACTTAGACTGGATAATTATCCAGTGTAAGTCAAATGATGGTTATCGAGGCTAAGTCCAATAAAGTCAACACAAAATATTTTTTGAAAATTTGTTTTGACACATATAAAAATTATTTTGAGCAAAAAATTAAATTTTTATTAACTTTTTTGTTATCGCAGCTTGCTATCCCGGCTTAAGGAAAAACAGCCCTAATACTAACTGTCGAATACATTACTGAATGCATTTCAAATTGCAATAAATTGAAGGTACCTTTATATTTGCACTCTCATTTTGGAAATATAAGTCCCATCACACCCGCTTATATGTTCGATTAAAGGAAATTATAATGGCTTCAAATCGTTCGAATTGCACTATCACATAGAAACAGTGGTTTAGGAACAATCTCCAAACAACTGTGTTTTTTTTTTTGAAAAAAAACATTTTGTGTGTACAAAAAAGTAAAAAAAAAACAAGTAAGGAAAGGCTAAAGTCGGGCGGGACCGACTCTATGATACACTCCACTTTCTATCCGAATACATTTCAATTCAGTGAAAAAGTGAAAACAGGGAGGATTTTTGTATCCTGTAAATGTATGTGTTCGACAAAAAATGTTAAATCGGAAAGGACATTTGTATGAGGATATATTGAAACCTGGAACGAAATAGGTGAAATATAAAGTGTATAGTTTGGCCAAAATCGGGAGCGACATTTGTATGGGGGCTATATTTAAATCTGAACCGATCTAGCCCGCTTTAGCCACAGGTGTTTCTAGTAAGATTATAAGATATTGTGCTAAATTTAAAGAAAATCGAGCACAATATGAGGCTTTTAATGCTGCAAAAGTCAAATCGGCAGCGACATTTGTATGGGGGCTATATCTAAATCTGAACCGATCTTACCCAATTTCAGCATAGGTGTTTCTAGTTAGATCATAAGATGTTGTGCCAAATTTAAAGAAAATCGAGTACAATATGTGGTTTCTAGAGCGGAAATTGTCAAATCGGGAGCGACATTTGTATGGGGGCTATATCTAAACCTGAACCGATCTTACCCAATTTCAGCATAGGTGATTCTAGTTAGATTATAAGATGTTGTGCCAAATTTAAAGAAAATCGAGTACAATATGTGGTTTCTAGAGCGGAAATTGTCAAATCGGGAGCGACATTTGTATGGGGGCTATATCTAAATCTGTACCGATTTGACCTATTTTCACCATAGATGTTCCTAGTTTAAATATAAGATGTTTTGCCTAATCTGAAGACAATCTGATACAATATGTGGTTTCTAGGGCGGAAAAAGTCAAATCGGGAGCGAAATTTGTATGGGAGCTATATATAAATCTGAACCGATTTAATCCATTTTTAACACAGATGTTTCTAGTAGAATTATAAGGTAATACAAGGTAATTTGAAGCAAATCAAGTGAAATATGTGGCCTCTAGAGCGGCAAAAGTCAAATCGGGAGCGAAATTTGTATGGGAGCTATATATAAATCTGAACCGATCTAACACATTTTTAGCACAGGTGTTTCTAGTTGAAATATAAGATGTTTTACCAATTTTGAAGAAAATCTGTTGTAATATGTGGTATCTAGAGTGAAAATAGTCAAAACGGGAGTGAAATTCGTATGGGAGCTATATCTAAATCTGAACCGATTTTCTTCAAATTAAATAGCGTTCGTCCTTGTCCCGAAAAACTTCATTGTGCAAAGTTTCATTTAGTTATGTCTACAATTGGGACCTGTATCGTGATTACAACAATAGATGGACAGACGGACAGACGGACATTGTTAAATCGACTCAGAAA
This sequence comes from Polietes domitor, assembly GCA_947397865.1. NCBI lineage: Eukaryota > Metazoa > Arthropoda > Insecta > Diptera > Muscidae > Polietes > Polietes domitor. The sequence goes on from OX377620.1 coordinate 53,923,565, forward strand.
GTGATTCTAAGCCGATCGTTATAATTAACAATGGGTCTATCACTCTTCCTTTTGGGTGTTACAAACAAATGCACAAAGACATAATACTCTCGTGGAGTGTATACATATTGCATTTTTAATATGTAACTAAAATTCTAAAAAATAACTATCTATAAATAACAGTTGTAAGAATTAAGAAAAAATTACGTTTAAATTTTTTATAAATAGCGCGAAAACCCTCTCTACAAATTAGATACCATAATATTTTACTTTTTATGATAACTGGTATTTTAGCGAAGATAAAACGGTCTAGTTGAAAAAGTCTATGGATAAATGTAGAAGTTATGACACTTATCGTGTGTGTTTTTTAATAAGTTATTGATTAATTGATACTACAAAATAAAATATTATTTTATCAAATTTTTAAAGAATTTCTTCGCACTATTTATCATAATTTAAAAGATTGTTTGCGTCTACAAAGAGTGTCATAAGAACTACCTTTCTTCATATATATTTTGCATGTACACAATGTTTTCTGCGTTAGAACCAATAACAATTAAAAAAAAAATATTATCCATTTTATTCTTATTTTTATGATGTTTTCGTGCCACAAAAATCGCATTTTTTTAGAGACACCACAGTTTCTCTGTAAAAGTGTAATTCGCAGCATTTGTAGTCATAATTGAGTATATAATCGGGTGCGATCGAACCTGTATTTCCAAAATGAGAGTACAAATCTTAAAAAATGTATACATATTTTTTAATATATCAAGGACTTATATTTATAAGTGGTTATGAACAAAAACATAACTTTTCAGGAGAGCCAAAAAAAACTGATTATCTCCTTAATTTTAAGAATACGTCGTCTACAGTTTAATTTAAAAAGGATTACTAATTGCTACGGTTTTATGGTTCATAGCCACTATAGCATGTTTTAAATTGAGCACTATGAAAGTTGGAATAAGCACATTGTCATTTATGCCCAAAATTAATAAAATTTATTGTAAACTCGATAACGTTTTTCATGAAATGTTGGCAATGTTGATAGAAAAAACATTTTCTGTGATGTACACAGCGAATTTAAAGATTCCAGCTTAAAGATTCGTACCATTTTTTATGCCTTTTTCCAATTTTAAAAAAAGTGTATATTGCTGTAGGGCACGGTAAACAAAAAATACAAATTGGATTTTTTTGGGGAATTTTCATTTTCGCGGGAAATATGGCAAAAATAATTTTCATGCATGACATTTTTGTTTTTTGATTTTCTCGCGATCTAGCCAACGGATCCGGCTGAATTTTAGTTTGTTTTTAAGAACCAATGTCGCTTGTAGTATATATGCATGAAGTCGCGATAATCCTTGCAATTGTTGAAAAGTCGAAAATTGCTTATATTTTAACTTTTTTTCATCCAGGATTCTGAAACTTTTCTGACGCAAATATTCCCCATAAAGTCATCAATCATATGCCAAAGAAATATTTTGATATTCTCTATATAACAAAAAGTTACGCGGGTTTTTCTAAAGATACTTTTCACAGTAGCGAATTATAACCTTCGGTTATATGCTGCTCCATTGTTGAACTATTTTGTTTTTATGTTCATAGTCACTTATGCAGTCACAAACTAACGTTGAGTAGATAGCCAAATCAGAAAATTTTGATAAAAATGGCTTTAGAAAAAAATTTTTTTCCAAATATATTTCGCAGATGACATCCAAATCTGAGAATAGTTTGGCATCAAAAACTCATTTTCGAGAAAATGGTTCACAGCCACGTTTGAATATAAGCCCTCGATATGCAACTCCAAAATTTAGTTTTAAATAACGGCAACTCTATAGAAATCTCCTCTCTCTCAGAAATCTCCTCTGTCAAACAAATAGTTTTTTTCTTAAAATCCGCAAATCGGCCTTTCCATTGGATTTTAATCTGTAATCAAACAATTACTATTATACAATGCGCTATCTTTGCATAGATGTAGACGCCAAATTGAATCTGAAATAGCACAAACCGGAGTAAGCTGGAGAGAAGTTAAAAACATACCATCAAATAGACATATTTGAATGAATTTGTTGTGGCCCTTTATTCATTACAGGAATAACATAATAAAAATATTTGCGTTAGATTTCGTTCGTCGTAGCCGTCAGTCGCTGATCATTTTTAGTCGGTTCATTTCTCTGTTCCGCGGTCAGAGTTATAACAGAGCGAATGAGTAATATTATATCAATGAATAACTCATACTCCACCATGAGCCGACCAGAGACAACAGTTCCATGAATTCACTTCTAAATAATTATTCCAACGATAGTAAACTTTGGAAATGGTGGATCACGCCCCGGTTATCGAACTTAATGCAGTTGTTATCTTATTTAGTTATTAGGACCACCTTAAAATTAATAAGTGGATAACTACACTATGCAGCAAACAGAAATACCATATATTTTTATTGTATCTAGGGTTTGGGGTCCGGGAAAAATTTGAACGGGAATTCCCGGGAAAACAAAATTTCAATTTCCCGGGAATACGGGAAATATTTAAAAAAATATATTTATTATGTTGATCAATAATTTAATGTTACTATATAAATTGGAATTTTTAGATGTATTTCAAATTCATATATGTATTTACATTACTGACAATAATAAGTATTTGTTGAGTATTTGTTTATATTATATTACTACAAACAAAACTTTTTAAATTCGCTAAATAGCCATTTTATGCGAAACCCAGCTAGGGGAATAAAAACTTTCTGTAAGGCTTTTTGCAGGATCTTTATTGTGAAATAAAAATATCATGCCGACAGTACTATGGCTTACATAATGTAAATTTTGTTGATTTCCTAGAAGAATCGAGGTGAATATCTTCTTCAAGAACAATTTACTTTACATATGTAGCCAGAAAGCAATGGTCTAAAAATAGGAATACAATAAAAATTGTTCGCCTGGAAACTTTCAAGAGAAATCTAATAGGAATATAAATATATGCTACGATGTATTTAAATGGCCCTTTGTAATGATTAGTGACTGGACTATTTCAATATTTTTATTTTTTATGAATTTATTAAATTAATATTAAGTTTTTTATGTTTCTATTGTTTTTACAGTTTAGAATATTCCCCTTGTTTCTATAAAATATTTTTGTCTCCAGACGAATGAATATTCTAAATTAAATACGTCATAACATTCTCCGTCATATGAGTTATTTGTTTCCTTAATCGTTTTCAATTTTGAATCTACCTGCGATATAAATGTCCAATTCTGACGATTAGTCTACAACTTTTCAAGTTTATAATGAGAAAATGTAATTTATAATCGGAATATGTAAGTTCACGATGAGATGTAAATTCATAACAGGAAATATAAATTCATAATAAGAACATACAAATTGATAATGAGATATATAAATACAAAATGAGAAAATCCAAAATGATAATGAGAAAATATAAATTCTTATTCAGGAATATATATTCATAAAATATAAATTCATAATCAGGAACTCTAAAATTTATAATCGAAGCTATGTATGTACGTTTTTCTATGGATATTTTCGTAGAAACACATATTTTATCAATGTTCTCATTATAAATTTACATTTTCTCAATATGATTTTATATTTTCTCATTATGAATTCATATTTTCTGAATGTGAAAACGTATTTTCTGATTATGCATTTGGATTTTCTGATTACAATATTTCATTATGAATTGGTATGTTCCTATTATGAATTAATTGTTCTCAATGAATTATGATTTATATATCTCATTATGAATTAACATGTTCCTATTATAAATTAACATTACCCATTATGAATTTATATGTCCCTAATATGAATTTACATTTCTCTATATAAATTTGTATGTTCCGACTATGATCTTGAAAAGGTGTAGAGTAAAATATTTGTAAAATGAAAAATAATTTGTAAAATATTTTGACAATAACATTCGTTTTTAATTTGTAATATGACAGTATTGAAAAAACACACCAGTTATTAAATGTTGATATTTTAAACCATATTGAACATACCTATAAATAAATTAATTTTTCCCGGGAATTCTCGGGATTCCCGGGAATGAAAATTTTCATTCCCGTTTTCCCGGGAAATGAAAAAAGTCCGGGAAACCCCAAACCCTAATTGTATCCCAACTACAAAAATAGTCGACATATTAAATTCAATGGATAAGTTTTTTTTTAATTTTAGTAAAATTGTCCATTTTTTAGTCGTAGTCGTTAAATTTTTCAAAAAAAATATACTTGTTCGACACTAATACTTTGATAACGGTATTAGTGTCATATTAAAGCGGAGAATGTCTATTAAAATTCTTCAAATATCATGCTTCTATCTATATTAGTTCACATATATCAAGTCTACCCCTTAGTTTCACTAGTTTATTCATATCTTGCTTTTTAAGAGACAAAATTTTAAATTTATAAATTTAAAGTATTTGTCATAGGGTGCGTATAAGTACTAAAAATAATTTTTGAAAAATGGTATCATTTGCAAATTTGTAGTCCTTTTAAGGGGCAACAGGATGAGAAAATGAAAAACTAAAAACGTAAATTAATCTATAGTTTCGGATGTGTATTATTTGGTTCAAGTGTAATATGGACTGTCGGACAGTGTTATATATGTAGCCTAACTCTTGTTTTCGTGATAAGGTCGCAATAAGCCAAAAATCTAAATTTTCTAATTTTTTGCCTGCTCTGTTGCAATTAAATCGTTGAATACTGGCGAATACATTTCTGACTGCATTTCAAATTACGTGGAATTGCTATCAATTGTTTAATTATCTTATTGTTATCAGTTGTTGCCGTAAAACTTACATTCATTAATTATTATAATTAATTATTATATTACTCATTATCGGAAGGCCAGTAAAAGGAAATTTTATTACAATCAACTTATCGATTTAATTGTTTTCCATATAAACTATGGAACATAACTTGACGATGACGAAAATCTGACGAGGAGGACATCCCATGTGTTAAGGGGTTAGGCCACTATAAAGGGTCAGGAAATAGACCTGTTTTGGGATTTTTTCGGGTATACTTTTAAGTAAATCTGTTTTTACATACGTACGTTTATTATACATATTATACATACATACATTAAAAAATGGCGTATGAGCAACGTTTTTACCATGACGTCTCTGTTTTTTACCGCGTCTCTGTATCACGCCGGGCAGAGAGCTCCCATAATTTTTAAATTATGATAAGTTTTTCAACACTCTTCGTTTAAATAAAAGCAGCTATAGAAGCACGTACGATTTTTTGACAAAATGTCGCTTCTGTAAAGTAAAGGGTAGAATATTGGCCTTAGCCGCTGACAATTTTTAGTGGGCTCCTAACTGAGCGTATGAGTAATATTATATCAATAGTTCATACGCCACCATGCACCGATAAGAAAAACATGCAATTTATAGCACTTTCTTCAATTTGAAATGAAATTAGGTGTATACTCATCAATAAGTGGTTATTACATTAATATTAAAATTTATCATGTGGTAAATAATTTAAAAAAAAAATCATAGCATAGAAGCCATAACGTGGTGATGCACTTTGGTTGGCAAACCACTTTTATTGGCCAAAACTAAAAAAATAAAACGTTTTTTTTTTTGGCTTGAAATTTGGCATGAAAAAATATTTTTTGTTCAGAAACTTATGTTCTGGAAGTGAACCTCATACAAAGTGACCTCCCGATTTGAATTAGGACCGCTCTAAAATCCTCGTTAAAACGCGGATTTGGTTGAGATTCGACATAAGATGTTAGAAACACATGTTTTGAAAGGGGACCATATAGGTACATTTTTTATTCATTCTTTCTTTCAAATATCAAGAAGTCTGAATTCGAATTATTTGGAAGTGTTTTTTAATAAATATACATTTCATCTTGTTCAATAGTTTCGGAGCTAAAAAGTTGCGAAAAAAAAACAATTTTTTTAGCCAAAATTTAAAGAAAAATGCATTTAAATTATTTTTCTTTTCATTCTGAAAATCGAAAACGATTAAAACTGCTCACTTTAGCACTTTGGTCGTAAATAAAATGAGCTAGAATTATTAGAATTATTTTACATTACAAAGAAACGTCTTTGCAAACTATGATACGGATTTTTGTAAAACAAATCATTTATAATACTACTCACACCATTGAATCGTGTTTTTCACGACTGTGAAAAACAAATGAAAAATATAGTCCAATTGTTATTTTTCAATGCACGCAGAGAAGAGATATGATTGTTGTAGCCATATTCGGAGAGCATCATATTATAGTTGGGGGTATGGCTGTAGCTAATCATAATATGATCATTATAACAATTTCATGTTTAGCTGCAACTACTCGAATGTTGTGATAAACCACAACCATAATATGATGTCCTTATTGTCTTATGCTTGCAACAATCATATGTCATCTCTGCATATGACTAGGACTAACTAAATAAGACTGCCTGAGTTCTCCAAGTCAAATTATTAATTTACATATCTATATTTATAAAAGAGAATGCCGTCCGTGTGAACACGCAAAACTTTATAACGGATCGTCTGATTTTCACGATTTTGGGCTTGATGAATTCGTGTTGGCCCAAGGAAGGATATAGGATGTAGGACAATTTCCAGAAAAATATAAAATCCGGGAAGATTTTAACGAAAATTTTACTGTTTTTTTGTGAGTTTAACAAAACCAAATAATATTTCGAATGTTTTAAATTTTTTTTCAAACCACGATAATATCAATATGATAAGATCAATATGAAACCTGCTTTTAATTTTACCATTTGTATTTTGCCTGGCGAAGCGGGCGGGGTTCAGCTAGTTTGTTTATACATTTTCTACCGTTTCTGTGAAATAATTTCATTTCTATATGAACGTCATAATATGTGAATTTTAAGTTGTTTTAGATTTATATCACTTTCCTATCGAAAATCACAATTTTGCAAAAATATCCAAATATATGAAATATCCAAATTTTTTGTCGAAAAAGATCGATGTTCTAAAAAAAACTTGGACCAATTTTAACCCTAGTAATTTTGTTGTATAAGCTGACCTTTAATTTTGCTATTTGAGCGTGAATAGCTTTATTTACAACTTTGGTGTCTTCGGTGCAAATTTTCGACAATTTTTTTCGTAGAACATTTTAATGCTTAATGTCCTTTTTGAAAGGACTTTTATTGATTTTCTCGAACAAAGGGTAAACTTGACCCATAAATATATATTGCTCCCTTCGACCAAAAAAATGGAAACTTTGACCCGCTGTAAAAAGAAACTCAGACCAGTTTATTTTACAAAAATTATCTACTCAACATGCCCTTTCAGAATTATACTACTCTGTTCCAAAAATGCTGTTGGACAGTGTAATTTTTTAAATAAAGGGTGTTTTTTATTGGGGTATAGAACTTTAAGTTGCCATCAGTTTTTTAACTGGCGGCCATTTTGTCAGCTGTCAAGTGATTAATATTTAGTTTGGTTTGCCATTTCATCATGAACAGGTTGACAAAAGAACAACGCTTGCAAATCGTGCAAATTTATTTCGAAAGTAATGGTTCAGTTCGCGAAGTTCACCGCAAGCTCCGTCCATTTTATGGTCGACATAATCGTCCATCAGAGCAATTAATTCGGTTAAACGCATAATTTCGCGGAGTGGACCTGTCAATTGGCACAAAGATCGTGTGATTTGACACCATTGGATTATTTTCTTTGGGGATATGTGAAGTCGCTCGTCTACGCCAACAAACCAGAAACGTTAGGGGACTTGGAAGCCAACATTCGTGGCGTTATTGCCAACATACGGCCCCATATGCTGGCTATATTCGAGCCAGCCGCGGCGGCCACATGCCCGAAATCATATTTAAACATTAATGGCATAAAATTATCCTTCCAATAAAGCCAAATTGATGGACATTAAAACGATTTTCTTGTGTTTTGTTTCAATTCGAAGTTCTATACCTCAATAAAAAACACCCTTTATTATCTTTGTTTTTCTTGAAATAATAAAATACACTGAGAGTTATTTTGGCTTTCAAGAAAATATTTTATATTGCGCCACGGCAACTATCACTTACACTCCTTAACTTGGTGTACTTAATCTAAAAATATTGTAAATTTTTACGTCGCCAACGTACGGATTACATCGTACAACAATTTAAAAAAATCGTTACACTTCAACCGAATGATATACGTATGAAGCTATAGGCAAAATTATGTTACTTGGCGTTTTTAGTTTTTCATTCTCATCATTTTTCTTCTCCTCATTCCCCTTCACAGGACTACAAAGATCCAAAGGATACAAATTTTCAAAAAATTATTTTAATAATTATTTTATATATTGTTCGCACCCTGTGATAACGGTATTCGTGTCAAGTTAAAAAGGAAATATCATGTATATTATTCTCTGTATTAGTTCAGGAAGAACATATGTTTCAAGGTTACCCCCTATTTTTTCTAAATTATTCATATCTTCCTCACTTGCTTACTACTACAGATAGAAGCTTGAAATTTAAAGTATTTTTAGCACATATTCTCTTCATTGATGTAGTATTTACCAGTGTCATAGGGTGGGAATAAGTATTAAAAATAATTTTTGAAATGAATTTTATCCTTTGGAACTTTGTAGTCCTCCAGGATGAGAAAATGAAAAACTAAAAATGTCAATTAATTATATTTCACCTATAGTTTCAGAAGTATATCATCTGGTTCAAGTGTAATATGGACTGTCGGACAGTGTTATTGGACCAATTCTATCTGATGTCTATTGGAACAATTCTACTTTTTCAGATCAAGTTCAATGCAGATTTTCCAATGCTCATTTGAATGAGTTATTCCATAGATAATTTTGCAGCTTTAAGGCATATGGAAGTGAATGACTTTCAAGTTTATTTGATAGATTTGATTTTCTTCAGATATAAACATTTTTACGACGCACTCAGTGAAAACATGCCAGCTTCGAAGTTCAGGTACTCATTCCTCTCTTGCAATCGTTTAACTAGTAATAAATAAACGTGGCTAGTTACATCAGTAGCTCGCTTCCTGCGCGACCAATGATTATTTTTATTAAAGCTAGAAAGACTGAAAAGACATTATTTAATCGAACTCATGTACTTATGATCTAGCGCATTCAAAATTCATACTCCATTTCATGTTTCGTCTAAAGTACTGTACTGCTCTTTAGAGTATATTACTATATCGGAATATCTTGGCTGCAAACTCTACAAAATCCTGAAGTTTGGATGTAGATTAAAATTTGCTAAAAAAATAGAAAAAAAACTTCGTTCCGTAATATGAATTAACAGCCCTGTCACAGAATTCAATGCAATTTCGTTCGTAAGTGAAATCATTGATTAATCATTTATGGTTAAACAAGTGTGGCAATACTGCACAAAAACGTAGAAATCAACACAGAAACAATTTCTGTAGAAATTTTCATACACATACTCCTTTGATCATACATAGTTATATTGCATAACCCATGATCCCTGATTATTATCTCTCTTACTTAACTATATCTATTGCTCTCTTACAGGTGGGCCCTCTCGCTTCACTATCGGGTGTCATAGCATCGCTGATGGTGCTGCTGATACTATCGCATTGGCAACACTTACACAAACCACACGTGGCCCTATTCAAACTGATGGTCATGGGCGCCATACTCCTCGCTATTGGAACGCTGCCATGGCAACTGAATTTTGCCGGTATTTTTGCGGGTATATTCAGCGGTATATTTCTAACAATAGCTTTAGTACCATTCGTTAGTGTCACCAAATATCGGCGTAAATCAAAGGTGAGTACAGTTCAATATATACTTTTTTTGAAAATAATAAAATGAATTTCTTTCTTGTCTTCACATTTATATTTCAGATAAATTTAATATGGTTTTGTATTATATTCCACATATTCGTTTATACCACAATGTTAATAATTTTCTATATGTTCCCCACTGAATTAACAAAGCTAAGTTTCGGAGAGGTGCTCACGAATAGTTTTAATACTGGTGTCCCAGGGGGCGCAACAGGCGGCGGCGGCGGTGGTGGTGGCAGCGTGGCCACCGGTTCGCCGGGCATAAGCACAACTGATATTATGCGCACAGGCATTTCAAACAGCAACAATAACAATAATAACAACAATAATAATTATAATCGTCAGTCATTCATGCATCAACAGCCCCAATATCACTATCACCATCAGTCGGATGATATAATAATTAATAATGTTGCCGCTGTGGCGACGGCAACCCTGGCACCCTACATACAGTAACGAAACCCTTAATGGTGAATTTGTCGGACAGGCGCACTTTTTTGGTTCATCTTTTAGTTAAAATAAATAAAACATCACACGTATAGGTAACGCGGGTGTGAGAATTCACCATTTCTATCAAAAAAAAAACAACAACAACCAAACCAAACCAAAACAAAACAAACAACAACAGATTATTTGTCAAAAATTAAGAATAAATAAAATTATTATAAATAAATATAAAAAACAAAAAAATAACTGAGTGTTTTACAATGGTTCCTTCACAACTGAGGTGACTTATGGGGATGGGAAGAGGTGTTGTGGAGAAAATTGAAGAACACTGGAACAGTGTTAAAATCGTGCCATTTATTTCCCTAGAAATGTACGGCTAGGATCTGCGGATTTTATAATTAAAATAAAATTAAATTTATAACTAATGTATTTACTCCTTCGCACTACAGAAAAAATACTTGAGAGCTTTGTAATTGATGACGATCATTCCTATGACAACTGTATGTTAAATTCAGTGGTTATTGTAAAATTTTTCATAACATCCGGATCACAAGTTGGGAATCTTGTACGCTTCTTCCGATGCTCACTATTCGCTGGAATGTCCTGCGACAAAAATAGGATACTTTTGTAGACACAATCGGACTAAAAAGCTAACAAATCGTGAAACAATATTTAGAAGCAGAAGCTAGATTCTTCAAATTTGGGGCACATAAAAGAAATTTCCGAAATTCATGAAAAGTGGGATAACAAGTATGAAAACGTCAGTCGGCTAACCCGACTTATATATAAAATTACTCTCAGAGAAAATATGGAAGTTAAAAGAACTTAAATTTTGCTTAGGGCCGAATGATTTGTGTGGAGGTACTACACCATTTTCAAGTGCAATTCAAAAGACACCATTTGCAATTCAAAAATTCCATTTGAAATTCAAACATTCCATTTCAAAATCAAAACTCATCGTTAGAAATTCAAAACTCGCCATTTGAAATTCAAAACTCGTCATTTGAAATTCAAAACTCCTCATTTGTAATTAAAAAGCTTTCATTTGAAATTCAAAAATTAGTCCATTTGAAACAAAATTTTTAAGAAAAATATACATTAGGTGGGGTAGCATTTTTTTCTGCAAATTTGAATATTCTGCAGCTTTGAAAACAGATTTAATAAAATAATAAGTAACTAATAATTATAATGATGTAAAATGTCGGTAATTTCATATATAGTTTATAACCTTCATCAGAGAGCATCTGCATATAATTTATAAGGACCTGCATTTTCCCTAGGGTGGGATTATTTGTGTGGGAGGTACAACAAATAATAACTATTTTAAAATGATTGTAAAACCATTTCCAATATTAAATTGTTCTGATCAGTTTTATTTTAACCAAAGCTTATGCCAATTTATGTGACAGGTCTTACAATATCGATCATATTTCAGGTGTGTATAACATCTACGAAACAAATTTCTCAATGGGTAATGTTCTTATTTTTATATCCTCACTCCACAGACTTTCTATCTATCAATCTAAATGGCGGTAAAGCTGTTTTCTAAACAGCAGAATATTAAAATTTACAGAAATAAATAAATGCTACCCAACCTTTTTGCTTAAATAATTTTGTTTACCCTTTTGAATTTCAAATGGTGTATTTTGAATTACAAATGATGTCTTTTGAATTAAAAATGACGAGTTTTGAATTCCAATTGACATTTTTGAATTTCAAATGGAATTTTTGAATTTCAAGTGATATTTTTTGAATTGCAAATGGAATTTTTGAATTTCAACTGGTGTCTTTTGAATTTCAAGTGATGTGTTTTGAATTACAATTGTAGAAAGGTGTAGAAGGTTCGTGTCACATGGTCCCAGTTTTCATATTTATAAAACAATTGTAAAAAACATTATCAAATATTAAGTCATAGTGGATTCCAGGCAATAATATAGAAGTTAACATTTAAGTAAAGGCCTAAGTCTGGTGGGGCCGACTGTATGATACCCTCCACTTTTTACCCGAATACAATTCAATTCGGCAAAAAAGTTAAATCGGGAATAATTTTTGTATGTGTCGGTCCCTTTATCAACTCGAGAAGAACACTTGTATCGGGGCTATATCAAAACTTGGAAAGAAGTGGCCACTTTCACCATAGGTGCTTCTAGTTCAAGTATAACTAACGTGACCATCTCATATTGACCAAAAAACAGGATTTATGAATTCAAAAAGCGGGATTTGGCGTGATTAAAAAAAAAAAACAAGTAAGGAAAGGCTAAAGTCGGGCGGGACCGACTATATAATACCCTACACCACTCCCTGCGTATGTACGTCGCTTTGATTACTAAACCCAGGTATTTCATGGGAGCAATTTTATGTAGTTCATATAAATTATACAGTTACTATAAATTCATCTTTAGTCATATTTAACGAATATGGTTAATAACATGGTAATTGATCAAATTATACGACAGACAAATACAAATTATACATTAGTAATAGGACCGACATTTCAAAAGGATGTCTATAACAACATTCTGGACCTGGTCCAAAACATGGGCCTATATATTTCTCATTTACTGTAGTTATTCCTAGTTGAAATATATAATGCTCTGCAAAATTTGATGAAGATCCGATGTAAGATGTAGTTGCTAGAACTGTAATAGATCAGAATGGACCCCATTTGGGTTATACCAAAGTATGGACATATGGGCATCACCCAAACAATTCTCATTACAATTCAATTCGGTAAAAAAGTGAAATCGGGAAGGGTTTTTGCATCCTGTAAATGTCTGTGTTTGACAAAAAATGTTAAATCGGAAAATGTTTATTGGTGATATATAATATGCAAAGTTTGGTCAAAATCGGTTAAACATTCGGGAGCAACACTTGTATGAGGGCTATATCTAAATCTGAACCGATCACTTTCACCATAGATTTTTTAGTTGGATTATAAGATGTTGTGCCAATTTTAAAGAAAAACGGGAACAATTGTGGTTTCTAAAGCGGCAAAAGTCAAATCGGGAGCGACATTTTCATGGGGCTATATCTAAATCTGAACCGATCTTACCCAATTTCTGCATAGGTGTCTCTAGTTGGATTATAAGATGTTGTACCAAATTTAAAGAAAATCGGGTATAATTTGTGGTTTCTAAAGCGGCAAAAGTAAAATCGGGAGCGATATTTGTATGGGGGCTATATTTAAATCTGAACCGATTTCCAAATTCAATACCGATGATCCTTGGCTAGAAAAAAATAACTTCTGCCAAGTTTCATGACAATCGGACAACAATTGCGACCTGTAGAGTGCGAACAAGCTTAGATGGACAGCAGACGGGCGGACAGACAGACATCGTTAAATCGACTCAGCTGGTGATTCTAAGCCGATCAGCATATTTAAAGGTGAGTCTAGCTCGATTATTTCTTGGTGTTACAAACATTTGGCGCGAAACTAACTTATAATACCCTAGTCCACGAAATGGTGTAGGGTATAAAAATGGAGTCAGTGACGTCATTTTTCGTCCGATATTCATCATTTAGGCATCATTCGAAAGGTATTGATTCCTCCTACTTATTTTTCATTACACCTCTCACAAAATGTTTCCAAGAAATATGAGTTTTTAGCTGTCACCTTGAAAACAAAAAATCAATATAAACGCCCAATAAATTTACCAATGAGTTATTCTAAGACAGAAATAAAAAAAATTATTTAAAGTGCTTCCAAGAGTCTTTTAATTCAGAAAAAATGTTGGAAAAAATGCAACATAAAAAATTACACGGGAAAAACATAATTTTTAGAGGTGTTTTCAGGAGCGATTAGCTCACAGATGGCTTGACATAGTGACGAAATATTTTGTGGATCATCATTAGACAATCCAATCTTCATTTCTAGGGGGTGACCGCTGCAATTTATTTTCGTGACCCATCCTAATATATACCCTCACTCTCAGAGAACATATCTATGGAAATTATAATAACTTAAATTTTACATAGGGCCGGATGATTCAGGGCATTTGGTCCTAGCTTCCACAGTTATAAAACAATTGCAAAAACATGATCAAATATCAAGTCATAGTGGATTCCTGCATGCTACAGTATAGAATTTATGAAGGATTTAATTTTACCTAGGATATTGCCAATTGTGTGGGTTTTATTGGTTTAAAGACATTTTCAAATATCAAATTTCAAATGATTTTGACTACCCGTATGGAAGTTATATCGGTTTTATTTTAGCCAAGGCTTATGCCACTTTGTGCGGGAGCTACCAGAAGGGGTGTGGCAATATCACCCATATTCCACATGAATGCAGCATATATAAAAGCATTCCCTAATATCAAATTTCATAGTATTCCGATTATCTTTATAAAAGTTATAACAGCTTTAATTTTACGTTTAAAGTGATTATAAAGTCTTTATCAAGTACCAAAATATAGCCGATTCCGAATATCCGTGTGGAAGTTACATTGGTTTTAATTTAACATAGGAATATGGGACATTTGTGTGGGAGATACCACAAGGGGCGTGGCAATTTCGCCCATCTTCGAACATAAACTAAGTTTGGGAAAAATATTACCATGTACAAAGTTTGAATTGATTCCTTAACTCCTTTCGAGAATTATCGTGTACACCAGCCAGAAGGACGGACATGGCTCAAACAGCTTAAAAAGTCGTGAAACGGTCTTAAGTCACTCCTTCAATGTGTTACACTTTTTTTCTGTCCCATATGATATATACCCTCCTACTCTGTAGAGTGAGGGTATAATTAAGCTAATAAGCCCAATCGAACAGGCCTAATGTAGTTATTCTTTGACTGTTCTACAGGAAAATCTTTTGTAAGATATATAAACGTAGTTGTTATCATGTTCGTCTAATCTAACGTGGTAAGAGTAAATGCTCACCTCTCGGCATTCAATGCTGTCTTATTATACGCCCCTGGACTCAGAAAACGAAAACGTTTACTGATATTGGACTGGACGGAGTTCAAAGAGCTACTTGAATTCTAGATCCTGCGACGAGGGGTTATAGTTCGAAGTTGCGAAGAGCATTGATGTTTTATATCGTTTTTATTATTACTTTTAAGATTATTTATTAAAATTAAAACATTTTCTTTAAATATACATCGTTGTTTCATGGTTTTTTACGTATAATAATTTTTTTAAACAATAAGTTTTATGTATAAAAGATATAAATGATAATTAATATAAGGTTATAAAAAATATATATCCTTGATAAATCTTGAATAGATTAGTTTTGATGCTTTTTTGTTGTTGTGGTTGAAATCTTAAAAAACTATATACAATAGATTATAGATTAGATAGAATAGATTACATTTCCTTAAAACTAGCAGACAAACTCCGTCTGTGTGATGCTCGAAGCACCCATCTCCGCATTCGCGCGTTCTCTCACATGACCACATCACGACAAACTATTTTAGTTTTCGATGATGCTCTTGATGGGGCCATTCCAGTCGTCGTCTGACCATAAGTATCACTAGCACCCGACGACGATGAATAGTCCACGTGACTGCCGACATGTGTTTGTTCTTGTCGTGCCAGAAAATTGTCGGCTATAGCTCGATCTAAGCCGGTGTATTGGAATGAAGGATTGCCATCGATGACATCAGCATCCGATTTGCGACGCTGACGACGGTTGGCATCCGATTTGCCGGAGCGTAAAATTTGGGCCGCAGCTCTACGTTTCTTGCGAGCATCTACGGACTTTGTACTTCTCTGGGTGCGATAGGTGCCGGTCATGCTGGCGGGTATACTGCCGGCAAGGTGTGGTGGTGGTGCATATATCACAGGCATAGAGGCGGTTCTCATGTAGGGCATGGTCATGCCGCGATGATAAGTACCCATTGCGGGGCGATGGTGGTTTGGCGGTGGTGGCAGCATGGGTTGAGGCATCATAGATGGTGGTAACTTTTTTTTCCAAAATGGCGAAAAGAAAATATTTATATTTTGATTAAAAATACATATTGTTTAAGAAATATTTATTTTCATCTCACATTTCCTGTGGCCGGTATAAGCATGACAGATCTTCCGTTTGGTCCCATTTTCGGTTTAGGCGTCATGGTTCCCGTTTGTGCTGCATACATCCAAAGGGCGGCCAACTTTTCATTGGTTTCCTAGGAAAATTACGAATAATTAGTTTTAGTGTGAAGAGAACTCTCTCTGCAAAGTGGAGGAATTTGGAAAAATCGAAAATATGCAGTTAGTTAGTTTTAATTGAAAATCTTTACAGAGAGTGAACGGTGGCCACATAATATTATTTCATTATAATCAGACCTTTCGTTCAAAAACTACAGATTTTTTTTATTTTTTCCTAATTTTCCCACTGTGCACTCTTAAGTTAATTTATTTGATATTGTATTGTGTTTATATACTTTTTCGCTTCCTGACATCGACATGGCTTTTACATATTGATCCACTTTCTCGGGGTCTAAGGCCATTCCATTAGCATTTGTTTTAATGATGATATCCTGTAATTCGGATGTTTTCGATCTGCAAAGAAAAGTAACTTGGAATTATAATCTTGTTTCACAACAGCGATATTATAAAGAAATCTTAAATATACATATGTATTCAAATAACACTTCCAGCAAGGAGAACTTAAATTGTGTCAGAGGTTGTCCACATACCCACAGTAGGCCAGTTTAGCTTATGTGGATGGTTTGCAAGTGCACTAATTCATAAGAATGTAACTGTATTCTGCAATACTCCTATAAAAATAAACGTTGACCAACACTGATTTTCAGATACCAATAGAGGACTTCTTTAATGTCACCGACCATACCACATCCGTTCTCCACTCTTTAATGCTGCGTTCGGATATACATCCAAAATCCACATTTTCCGGGTTTTTGTTTTCTTATGGATTTTGGGTATATATCCGAAAACCGCATAAGGCTTTCTATACACTCCACGAGAGTATTATGTCTTTGTACATTTGTTTGTAACACCCAAAAGGAAGAGAGATAGACCCATTGTTAAATATACCGATTGACTTAGAAACACATTTTGAATCGATGAATCCGTCCGTCCGTTCATCTGTCAATTGTTGCCGGAACCAAATGACACTTTGCACAACACAGATTTTCGGGATATGAACGAACGCTATTTAATTTGAGAAAATCGGTTCAGATTTAGATATAGCCCCCATTCGAATTTCACTCCCGATTTGACTGTTTTCACTCTAGTTACCACATATTTTAACAGATTTTCTTCAACGTTGGCAAAACATCTTATAAAGGGTGATTTTTTAAAAGCTATAGGAAAGTTTTCAAAAAAAAAAACACGTAAAATTCAGAAAAATGCATGAAATCTTTATTTGAATCGATAGTACGGTCCATATAATTTAATGTTTGAAGATAATTTCATGCAAATGTTGACCTTGACTGCGCCTCAAATGGTCCATCCGCATAGTCCAACTTTGGCATTTCCACGTTTTTGAGTAACAGAGGCCCAATTGCTGCGAACGGTGACGAATCAATAATTGATGGTCATCATTAACACTGGCCGATACAGCTGCGATATTTTCTCCAGTTCGCACTCTACGTAAGCGTGTTGGTGGTTTAATGTCCAACAATGTAAATTTGGTGCGAAATTTAGTCACAATAGCCCGAATAGCCGCTTCAGTGGGTCGATTAAACTGACCATAAAATGGAAGCGAGCGATGAACTTTCTTAACAGAGCACGCATTTTGATAATAAAATTCAATAATTTGCAAGTGTTGTTCGTTTGTAAGACGATTCATGGTTAAATTATAGACCAAACTGAAGATGTTTGACAGTGAAACAAAACACGAAACGTGCGTCAGCTGTTTAAACCAGTGTTGCCAAAAAGATAATACCTAAAAAATCACCCTTTATTTCAACTAGAAACTCCTGTGGTGAAAATGTGTTAGATCGGTTCAGATTTATATATAGCTCACATACAAATTTGGCTCCCAATTTGACTTTTCCAGCTATAGAAACCACATTCTTCATCAGAATGTCTTAAAATTTGCCGAAATATCTTATATTTAAACTAGGAACATCTATGGTGAAACTAAGTCAGACGGGTCAGATTTATATTTCAGATTCAGATTTATATTTCGTTCCCGATTTGAATTTTTCCACTCTATAAACCGCAGTCTAGCAATTCATTCGGCACTGTTAAATAATTGCCACCGCATCATTAAGCGCACCACCTTACACCATCAAATTCGTAAACACATACAAGATTAATTTCCAGCTAGTAGAAAATCAAGACAAATGTTGTACAAACATTTCATTTCCACTATCAAAATTAATAAATCATATTACTTTTGAAAAAAAAAAAACATATCAGTGTGTGTATCACATACCAAATACACCACTTATTAATCAACGTTACGCTACGACACGATGGGTGTGCTAATTCTACCATTGTCTGTTTACACTTGCACGAGAAGTGTTGCTGATTTTCACGTTTGCTCAGTTGATTTTTTTAGTATCTGTCTGTCACGTCGATGTCGATAAAACTTCGGTTAAAAAATCGATGTCTCCAAAACATCGATGTCACAGCTCTAATCAAGACGGTAGAAAAAATCCAATTCGGCAATAATAAATAAAAATAATAAATAATTGATAAAATACAAATTCTAATAGTTAAAATAATCTAAACAACAAATCATTTTCAATCTAGTTAAAATCGAGAGTGAAAAATTAATGGATATATGAAAAGACAACAAAGAAAAGTAATATTGATTTTTTTTCCAACGAAACAACAAGAGCCACAAAGAGATTAGAGACTATTATAAATGGTTTGTCGTGTCGCTGTTTTCTAAGTAAAGAAAATGAATTATATTAAGTGGAATGGGGATTAAAAGGTGTTTTTAATCATTTACGACAAAGTATCGAAGTGTGTACGACGTGGCTTCGTCGCAGAATAAGAAATAAAAGATAAAAATCATTCCAAGGTGTCTGAGTAAAAACAACAACGAAGTTAGTAGTAGACGGACGGCTCAATCACATCCCCCCACAACGTAACCGACTGTCGGTCGTTCTTGTCCACATTATCGTTGTTAAGCACTCACACATACGTCATCGTCACACCACCACCACCGTCGTCACGGAGAGTCCGGTGTGCTTTGGGTTTTGTGGGTGATTGGTGATTTAAACAAAAGACGAATAGTAAGATCAAAACAAAAAGACGCAAAACAACTGTCATCTGGTTCGTAGCGAGCGAGTGGGAGTGAAGAAGCAAAGTTGCTGTTTCCATTATGTTTGCGAACATCAAGAGCCGTTTTCTGGCCTCTGTCATTGCTCCCGACATGCCGGCCCTGCCATCCAATGAACACCTGCATCTGACAAGAGGCAGTTCTGCCTATCACCAGCGTATGATGCATCAGATGCAGTTGCATGACAAATTTGCTTACGCCCGACCCCCTTTCCTGCAGCTCCTGACTGCCGACGAGTTAAAGGCTTCCGCCGACCATAATGTCCGACCCATTATTGTGCCCCGAGATATCAACATACTGCCCTGGGGCACAGGATA
Organism: Polietes domitor; assembly: GCA_947397865.1. Lineage (NCBI taxonomy): Eukaryota > Metazoa > Arthropoda > Insecta > Diptera > Muscidae > Polietes > Polietes domitor. Next base: position 53,943,270 of record OX377620.1, read on the forward strand.
TGCTGAGTGCGTTAATTCTGGCAAGTCAGAATGGAATGAGGACCAAGGAGCATTTTGTCGGCAGATCCTTTCAGATCCCTCCCACCAATATCCCGATATGCCCTACACATACTTTGGTACATTCGATGGTCATGCAGGCTATGGTGCAGCCTTGGCTGCCTCACATCAATTCCACCATATACTTCATGAAAAGTTGGTGGATTGCATTGATCTCTTGCTGCCGCGAGAAGGAATGGAAGACCCCAAAGTTACTGTAAAGTCACAGTCTGTGAATTCATTTCCCCATCCCAGTCATTTCCAAAGAGCCGTCTCAAAGGATGAACTCATCATGGGAGCTTTGGAGAGTGCCTTTCTTCACATGGATTCGTTGATAGCCCAGGATCGTGATCGTTATCGTGATGCAGGCGGTTGTACGGCTTGCGTATCGCTATTCATAAATGGCAAAATGTATGTGGCGAACGCCGGCGACAGCAGGGCTGTTCTGTGCCAGCGTAAGGTGTTGACCAAGGAGGAATTGCCCTCGTCGCCAGATGGATCGGAGGGTTCATTCCCTGTGCCATTTTCCTTCGATCACACGCCCGAAACGGAGAGAACACGTTTGTTGGGAGTGGCCCAATATAAGCCCCATTTAATGGGGAAATTCTATACTGCCATGGAGTATGCCAAACGTCCGCATGAACGTGACTTGGGTCAACGTATTCTTTGTCGCCAAGGCACCATGAAGGGGTGGACATATAAGACGTTGACGCGCGAAGATTTGAAAATGCCGGTGGTGACGGGCGAAGGCAAACGATCTCGCCTTTTGGGTACACTGGGAGTTACGCGAGGATTTGGCGATCATGATTTGTTGGCTATTGCAACGGGCACACTGATCAAACCATTCCTGACGGCTCAACCGGAAGTCAATTATAGGGATCTCACAAAGATTGTAACCATTCCCGGTAAGAAAAAGCGATGAAAAGAATATTTGGAAAATTCAAATACAAAATTGATTGAATAAAATTAAACTCTTTCCTTTACTTCTGCTCATTTTAGAAGAGCAAAACGAAGATGGTGATTACGGCATTCTGGTCATGGCCACCGACGGCCTATGGGATGTCTCCGAAAATGATGCTGTGGCCCGCACTGTCTTCCAGACTCTGCATAAATATCCCACAGAAAAGCATCGTTACACCATGGTTGCTCAAGAGCTTGTGGCCAAGGCTCGTGGCAAAATCAATGACTACGGCCACTGGCGTTTGGCTGACAGCAAAGCGGCAGCCACTGTCGATGACATTTCTGTAATTGTGATACCCGTCTATCAGTATTATAAAGAACACATAGAATGGGAACAGAAATGCTTGCGAGAGTACCGCGAACGTTTAGAACGTGAGACCGCGGCAGCAGTAGCAGCGCAAGCCGTAGAAGCTAAAGAGGATGTCAATGAACAAATAACGAGTTTAGTGAATGGTGTCCAAGAAGTGACCCATGTAGTGGTAGAGCCTGTACATAATGATGATCTCCAGCAGCAAACAGCTGTAATGTCCGATAAGAAGGAAACAAATCAAAAAGACGACATACAATCGTTTATAGAAAAAGAACAGCAAAGCACAGTAGATAATGAGAAAGTAAAAGAGGTAGCACAAGCCGAAGGCGAAAAGAAGAAGGCTGAGGAGGAGAATTTAACAACGGCAGAATCTGATGAAACAATTAAAGCGGAGGAAGAGGAGAAGAGTACTACCGAATCAACACATGATCAAAGAGGTAGGTAATAATAGAGAGCACTGTATTGATTATATATAGAGAGCACTGTATTGATTATATAAATAAATATCATTTCAATGATTTCATTGTTATCTTCTATTCAATAGAACTTGAAATTACCTGTTCAAATATCCATCTTTTCTCGCAAGTTATTCAAGATTCCAAATGCTAAAAGTTCTCGAGTAAATTATTTAAATAAAATATCGAACAAAATTCAAATTATTCAAAATATCAGATCGTGATAGAACAAATTTAATAAAAATTAAGTATTCATTCAAATTGTGCATCAGATGCGGGAATATTTCTTATTGTTTGTGATTTTAAGTATTGTAAATAATCTTTAAGTGTGGAAAAGGAAAATTAATCCTCCAAATCTCTAGATTAGTAATACTCAGGCTGTACATTCTACTGACGCGATAATAATTAAATGAATTAAATATATTTTGATTTCTTTTCGAGAAATGAACTACTTTCAAGTGTCCAAATAACAAACAAACACATTTTATATAAAACATAGAAATTAAAATAAATTACCCTGCAGACATCAACAAAATGAAAGGACTATGATGACTTTCTTGCGACTACTGTATCTATATACATTTGGTGATGTTTTTTGTAGTGCTATTGAAATTTCAAGCCCAAGACTAATTATTTGTTTTCCAATATTTCGTCCTTCTTTGAAGGACATCCTAAGGAAATAAAGCAACAAATAAATACAATATTAAACATGTTTGCGTGTTGTTTTGGCGTCAATTGTGGTCAGTGTGACAGCACTTTTAAATTTTTTTCTTTTATCGTTGTATTCCCTGAGCATTTCCTTTAAAGGAGAAAATACGGGAAAATACTCATCCTTACATTTCGATTTGTCAAGTCCTTCAAACTAAGTATTAATTTCCAATTTAACTTGAGTTTAGGAACAGGAATGATATACATATCTGCAGAATATGTTGTGGATAAACAATTCGTAGTGTAATTCATCCAATTTATATAGAGTTTGCAATGAGGTGTGACTTGGTCATTTTTATGAATGTCGAAATGTTTATCCCGAAACTGATTTTTTGATCATTCATGGTACGATCAATGGCAGTTAGTAGATGATGTTCTTTTTCGCTCTTTGAAAAATGAGGGAGAAAAAATTTGAAAAATTACACGTTTCTTCTTCTTCAATTTAATATATAATGTCAAATATTAAATTGAATATATTTGTCATTTTCTTAATTTAAATTTAATGGATATTTATTTTTGTGAATTATTTACAATTGTGCCAATAATCGCCGCAAAATAAATTACGGTTCATAAATATTCGGTACATGGAACATCTCAACATATCAACCAGACAATTTTAATGTAGCCAACTGAGAGATTTTATTTGAGAAATAGTTATTTAGGTTTGGTTGTGCGAGCAGCCATTTCATGGAGATCAGCTAATAATAGATTGTCAATCATTGATTGTCCAAATTGTACACGTTTTGTGTGATAATTTCAATAGGCAAGATATTATAATTATGAACTTATGAACACGGCAGATAAGTAAAAATAAATTTTTAGAAATTTAAATATGTAAGTCAAAATAATTATATACCTGCGAAGCATCCACCATCTTTCGTTTGGCCGCTATTGAGATTTCAACAGAAGGTCAAGTATAGGCTACAATGATCCAAAACATATATATACAAACGCTTATACAAATTAGGACGGGTCACGAAAATAAGTCATGAAGATTGGATTGTCTAATAATGATTTGCAAAATGTTTCGTCGCTGGCCGTCTGTGGGCTAAAAGTTCCTGAAAACACCTCTTTCCCCTGTAATTATTTAATGTTGCATTTTTTTCTGAATTAATAGACCCTTGAAAGCACTTTGAATATAAATTTTTTGTCTTAAAATAACTCATTGGAAAATGTACATTTTTTGTGGTTTTTCAAAGTGACAGCTTAAAACTGATAGTACTTGAAAACAATTTGTAAAAGGTGTCATGCAAAATAAATAAAAGGACTCAATACCTTTCAAATGTTTTCAGTTGTCAATATGAAAAAACGCAAAAATACTATAAACGTTCAATAATTCGACCAATAAGATGCTCTAAGACTAGAATCAAAATTTATATTTAAAGTGCTTTCATAATTCTTAGGAATGTTTTCAGGAGCGTTTGGCTCACAGACGGCTGATCTAGGAACGAAATATTTTGCAAATTGTCATTAAGAAAATAAAGAATTCATTCACTAAAATTTGTTTAAAGTAATATTTACATCAGAAAGTTATAGGCCCATGCCATAATGCTGGTGCCCACAGTTTAGATTTTTATGTTCTCAAATCTTTTGAAACACAATACGTTATAAATAATTAATAACAACTATACCATGTTATTCTCTTTTGTAGATTCCTCACCCGAAAAGACGTCGCCATCCAAGTCAAAACAACGTAAAAATCAACGTAAAGATAAGCGTTAAAAAGTAGACATCTTTTTTAAAATTAGAAATTAAATTATTCTTAGTAGTAGTAGAGAACAATAATAACAAGAAAAAGTGTTTTTTAAGTGAAGCAACAAAAGAGGAAGTTAAAAAAACATACAATCAAATGTACTGTTTCATTTCCTATGTAAATTTATTTTTTCCTATTTTTTTATTATTTAGTCATTAAAAAATTATTTCACTTAATATTTAGCATATTGTATGTATGACTCGATCGACTTCTTGACTTTCCATGATACGCGCGTATTCCAATTTCAATGCCTTTTTCTATAGCAATTAATTTATCGAAGAAGAAGAACAAACCGACGATCTTTAGAGAAAATAAATATGTGGTTTGAGGTTTTCATTGCAAAATAAATATAGAATGAAGCTGAAAACAAGAGAAAAGCAACCACAAGCCAATTGAGCTGAAAGCAAACCAAGACCAACCAGCAGCTGCTATTTTCTTTCTTTTACTCAATCTCTAAACATTCTGTAAAAACCTAACCTATTTGCTTTTACAAACAAAAATCTATAATAAACATTATTGAACACAATAAAACAAAAACTAGAAAACTTAATGAACTAAAACTTAATGTCATAATAATATTCGTAACACAATTGAAATTGAAAAAACAAAAATGAAAAACAAAACTTTTGAGTGAAAATTGTTCGTCGTTAACTATCTAATATCACAAACAATTCGAACAGCAACAAAATCAATTAACACATTTTGCAATAAAGAAAACAAAACAAAAAGAAGAGTTTGAAACCTAAAAAAACTGTATTAAATCTAATAGAACAAAAACAAACCGAATACAGAAAAAATATCTATATATACATATATATATTTAATCTAATATTGTTTATACAAAAAACAACAACAAAACATAGTTTTAATAAAATAAAAACTTATGATTTACATAAAAAACAAACAAAACAGAAATGATTCATGTATTTTATTTGTTGATTCCCATATAGATAACACTGTATGCACTAGATTCTTGCCGTCTTGTTCCCCGTTCGCACTAATTGTCAATAGCAATTCTTATCAGCATTTTAGTAAACAATTTGTCAAACCCCTCATCGCAACCCCCCACTCCACACTCATAGAAAACACTACAGCCATAACAATATTGCGTTATGGCTACCCAATTTATTAATTATTATTAGAATTAAAACAGCAGAATTTCCTGTTCCGTCTCGGTTGTGGTGTTGGACATGCATACAAAAGTAGGGTAATTTCAATGGCGTGATATCGCTCACTCACAGGCGCAAAGTTAAAACAAACGTTAAATGATTGGAGTAGTTTCAGTGAAAAAAAAAACATTTTGAGGCAATATCTTTTGAAATGGGGAACATTCAATCTGAAATTCTGAAAATTGATGAGAAATCACTTGTTTACATATTCAGAAAATATAAATTTTCCTTTTGATATTAAAAAAAATCCAATTGGAATTGAGATTTTCTATTTGAGAGTTGAGAATTTATCATTTGTAATTAAAACAAGTAAGTAAGCCTCAGTCAGATAAACCGACTTATAAAGGGTGATTTTTTAAGAGCTTGATAACTTTTTTTTAAAAAAAAACGCATAAAATTTGCAAAATCTCATCGGTTCTTTATTTGAAACGTTAGATTGGTCCATGACATTTACTTTTTGAAGATAATTTCATTTAAATGTTGACCGCGGCTGCGTTTTAGGTGGTCCATCCGCTTAGTCCAATTTTGGCATTTCCACGTTTTTGAGTAACAGAGACCCAATTGGTGCGAACGGCGACGAATCGAAAATTGGTGGTCATCATTAACACTGACCGATACAGCTGCGATATTTTCTTCAGTTCGCACTCTACGTAAGCGTGTTGGTGGTTTAATGTCCAACAATGTAAATTTGGTGCGAAATTTAGTCACAATAGCCCGAATAGCCGCTTCAGTGGGTCGATTAAACTGACCATAAAATGGAAGCGCGCAATGAACTTTCTTAACAGAGCACGCATTTTGATAATAAAATTCAATAATTTGCAAGCGTTGTTCGTTTGTAAGACGATTCATGATGAAATGTCAAAGCATACTGAGCATCTTTCTCTTTGACACCATGTCTGAAATCCCACGTGATCTGTCAAATACTAATGCATGAAAATCCTAACCTCAAAAAAATCACTCTTTATATACCCTCACTCTGAGAGAACATATATGCGGAAGTTATAAGAAATTAAATTTTACATAGGGTAGGATAATTTGTGTGGAAGGTGCTAGAAGATTCGTGGCTCATGGTCCACAGAAAATTTTACATAGGACACAGACAATTGGGGAGGTACATGAAGGGGCGTGGCTAAAGCGTAAATATTTTGTATGTTTAAAGTGATAATAAAAACATTTCCAAATATCATATTACAAATGATTAGGACTACCCGTATGGATGTTATACCGGTTTTATTATAACTAAAGTTTATGCCACTTTGTGTGGGAGGTACCAGGAGGGGTGTGGCAATATCGCCCATATTTCACACAAATGTAACCTCTATAAAAACATTACCAAATGTGAAATCTCACAGTATTCCGATCATCCGTATAGAAGATATAACAGATTTAATTTTACGTAGTTTAGGGTGAATTGTGTGGGAGGTACTGGAAGTGGGGTGGCAAAACCCGGCATATTTTGTACACATAAAGTGGTTATAAAATCATTGTCAAATACCATTATATAGCGGATTCCGAATATCTGTGTAGAAGTAACAGCGGTTTTAATTTAACATAGGAATATGGGTCATTTGTGTGGGAGGTACCAGAAGGGGAGTGGCAATTTCGCCCATTTTCGAACTTAAACTAAGTTTGGGAAAAATATTACCATGTGCATAGTTTGAATTGATTCCTTAACTCCTTTCGAGAGTTATCGTGTACACCAGCCAGGCGGACGGACATGGCTCAAACAACTTAAAAAGTCGCAAAAACGGATTTGGTACAAACATACTAAGGGTCTTAAGTCACTCGTTCAATGCGTTACACTTTTTTTCTGTCCCAATGGAGTGAGGGTATAAAAATCATATTTGCAGTAAGATTTTATGAACTTTTTTGTTTGAAATTCCATTAATTAATTAATTCAGCGAGGATTATTATTTAGAAAATGCTAACTTAATAGTGGAAAATGAATACGAGTTCAGAAAGGAATGTGGGTCATACATAAGAATCTTTTGTACATGTTGTGAATTGAATATGTGAAGGCATAGATTGAAGCTTGTCTGGAATTGGATTTTTCCTCCAGCTGCAATTTCTTGATTCCAGCTACGGATCAAATGTCTGCACCATTTTGATATGAAAATTTCGAATACCGAAAATCCATTATGTTTCGCGTACACACCTAATTTCATGATTCTATGTACAACCGTTTGCTTGGTTGCCGATTGGTTGGTACCAATTTTATCCCATTTTGATCCTAAAGATAGGAATTCAAACGAATTTCATTATTCTAACTGCATTGTATTATTATCTATTATTGGTACCATTTTTATCCCCCTTCTCCCCACTTCAGTGGTTTGGTTGATACCATTTGTATCCTTCTTTTCAAAGTGTATCCCTTAAAGTACGAATTTCGAAAAATCCCTCTATTTTACGTGTCTACGCAATTATAGGGATGTACACTAGAGCGTACCAGGTTACAAGTAAAAAAAAAAGTTCGCCGTACACCTTCGAATATGAAGTATTATTGAAAGGTAGTTTCAAAAATTTTTTTATTTTTTTTATGCCGAACGTAGGGGTCGCGCTTTTACATTTTTCTATATAACTTCTGCATTTATAAACGGATTTTAAAGTGTGATACATCGATGTTTTTGTCTCGACGAGGCCGATTTTTTTGAAAATCGACATACTTCCTTAGGAAGAGTTTCATGATTTTATGCGAGCTTTAATTTTCTGATATTAGAGTGGTACATTAGGGTAGTAGCAACTGAGATATGATGGGTAAGTACCAGATGGGGGTGCTTGAGCTCAATGACTTCAAAGACAAAAAATCTGTCTCGTCGAGACAAAAATATCGATGTATCACACTTTAAAATCCGATTATAAATGCAGAAGTTATATAGAAAAATGTAAAAGCGCGACCCCTACGTTCGGCATAAAAAATAAAAAAAAACAATTTTTTTGAAACTACCTTTCAATAATACTTCATATTCGAAGGTGTACGGCGAACTTTTTTTTTTGAGGTACGCCCTAGTGTACATGTTGTGAATTGTATATGTGACGGCATGGATTGAAGCTTGTCTGGAATTGGATTTTTCCTCCAGCTGCAATTTCTTGATTCCAGCTACGGATCAAATGTCTGCACCATTTTGATACGAAAATTTCGAATACCGAAGATCAATTATGTTTCGCGTACACAGTGGAATTTCATGATTCTATTTAGATACAACCGTTTGCTTGGTACCAATTTTATCCCATTTTGATCCAAAAGATAGGAATTTAAACGAATTTCATTATTCTAACTGCATTGTATTATCATCTAAAGGGTGATTTTTTAAAAGCTATAGGAAAGTTAAAAAAAAAACACATAAAATTCAGAAAAATGCATGAAATCTTTATTTGAATCGATAGTACGGTCCATATAATTTAATGTTTGAAGATTTCTTTCTTAACAGAGCACGCATTTTGATAATAAAATTCAATAATTTGCAAGCGTTGTTCGTTTGTAAGACGATTCATGGTTAAATTATAGACCAAACTGAAGATGTTTGACAGTGAAACAAAACACGAAACGTGCGTCAGCTGTTTGAACCAGTGTTGCCAAAAAGATAATAGACAAAAAATCACCCTTTATTATTGGTACCATTTTTATCCCCCTTCTCCCCACTTCAGTGGTTTGGTTGATACCATTTTTATCCTTCTTTTCCATGTGTATCCTTTAAATTACGAATTTCGAAAAATCCCTCTATTTTACGTGTCTACGCAATTATATTTCATGTTTTTAACTGTTGTCGCATCATTGGTAATATTTTATCCCTTTTTTATCCATTCCATTTTATCCATTTCGGCCGCTAATTTTTTATATACTTTCAAGTGCATATAAAACAGTAACCTTCAAAAAAATATTTTAAGTCCTTGTTAGGGAAAATTCTTTTCCTCTGGGCCGATCTGGACATTTATGGAAAAATATGTGCCTCTTAGCTTATTTCGTTCGTCATTTTGTGCTTTCAAAAGACAGACAGCCGTACATGGCTAGATCGTCTTAGAATTGTACCATTAATATTTCAAGGTGTTGGTTGCACTGCTTCCAAAATCTAGATAATTTTTCTTTCTGGGCTAGTAGGCTTGGTTACAGTCCATACAAATAAATATAATTTATTGATTATATTATAAATTAAATATATATTTAATTCAGAAAAAATGATAAAAATGCAACATAAGAAATACTGATAAAAACATGATTTTAGGACGTGTTTTCAGGAGCGTTTAGCTCACAAGTATATTTATTAATCCTCCATGGGCTCTGCTTTAACAGATGATGAAGCAGGATGAGCTTTGTTCTGAAATTTTGCCATGATTTTAGGATAAAATTAAAATAAAATACCACTTGCGGCACGACTCAATAAATTAGCATTGAATTGGGCCATTTTAAAACAACCGGAAGTATTGTTCATTAAACAATACAATCTTATTTATAGTAGTACATACATTTTTAGCAATTCATAGTCTTGTAATCGACCTTCCTTTTATATCTGTTTCTGATTAAATATTCAAGGTCAAAGTTTTGTAAGATTATTTGTTTATAATTTTCTTCTCGATATTTCGTTATTAATCTAACAACATATTTACCTAATAGATGCCCTGAAGATGTTCATAGATTAAAAACGAAATATCGAGAAGAAAATAATAAACAAATAATCGTACAAAACTTTGACCTTATTATAATGCGTATCAGATTTTGAATGCGTTTCCACTTAATTTCAGATTTAAATTTACTAACACGATAGCAATTTGATTTGATTGCGATCTGTTGAATTTTGATCTGTACCGGTGGGGAAATTAATAAAAACTGGCCGAAGTCTAAGCCTCAACTGTAACATTGTATTAGGTTTTCATTGTTAACAGACGTTGCATGATTTGTATTTCAATATAAGCCCCTTTGTTGTCTTAAACTCAAATAAAATCAACCACTTTATTTTTTTAATTTTATTTTCAGTTTTAAAATGATTTATTTTGGTTTATTTTAAATATAATACAATACTCTTATTACATTTGTTTGTTCATAATTATAATAATAATAATAATCAATTATATAGTTGTATATGGTATATTGAAATTGTTTAAATATATATTTATAATAATACGATTTGGATGTCATAGAAAAAACTAAATGCAAATCAAAAAGAATAATCTCGTATTCAATTCTGTTCTCTGGACAACAACACAGACATCTTCATAGTGATTTTCAAATCAGATGTTCCAAATATCAAATATACACATCAAATACTGAGTTTTACACAGCGTTTGTGTTTATTTCTTTCAAACAAAATACAGATAGATATACAAAAAAGTGGGAGTATTATTTTTTTATATTGTATATGTATGTACGTATTAACAATTCGATTTTAAGCATAACAATTATTTAGGAAAAACGAAGAAATAAATTTGGAAATAACAGAGACATTTCTTTCAAACGTTATCATACTGGGGATAAACTGAACTGAATCCATTTCATTTCGTTTAATTTCTATGCTAATAAAGTCTACTTTTTCGGGGTTTAACCAAGAAGACGGCGGACACAACCTCGTTAAAAAGATTTTCTTAGTATATCCGAACATGGTTTTAAACTAAAATTGTTTAAAATGTTAAATTTAGGTGCTGACTTTACACTTGTAAGTATTTTCTATCATTTAAAGAAGGAAAAACGATTAAAATTTAAATGCAAGTGAATGTAGCTGAGTTTAAACGATCATTTGGTCTTGTTCAGTTTATCCAGTACGTCAGCGATGTGTAGATCGTCATAGCTGCAGAGCTTTTACCTAGATTTTGTCGCCACAAAGAAGGGAAATATGAGAAGATATTGGAAAGCAAAGTTAGATACAAATACTGATTCATCAAAAAGCCAATTTTCCAAAAATAATCCTATCAAAATTAGTGTTTCTTTCTTTATTATTTTGATATTCTAAATTAATAACACTTTATTTATAATTAATTTAAAAAAATAATAAAGTAAATATACTTTAAATGTCGTATATATAAAATGTATGTACCTTTTTGCTGTATATACTTTAATTAATTTATTTATTTTTTGTGTATACTATATATATGCATGGTTTTATTTATTTATTATTATTATTTATTAATTTATTTAAACATTTTGTATTAAGGGATAAAACTGTGTCAGCAATAATTAACAATTTGGGTTTTTGTTGTTGTTGTTGTTGGATTTTGGGGATGTTGGTTGGTTGTTGTTGTTGTTGTCATTTAATTATTAATTTTTTCATTAACTAAATTCATTGAACTTTTTGTTTAATTATTATATGTAGATTGGTTGCAATTAAATAACTTTTAATTTGCTTCTCTTTCATTTCTTTTCTTTTTCTTGCTTTGCTTTATTTAAATTTAGCTAATATTTTTCACAAAAATACATTTTTTCTTATTAGTTTTTAAATATTTTTTGTTCGTTCTTTTCGTTATACAGGTAATTTGTTTTTGTTTTCTTTTATTGTTTTGGGTTTCGGAGAGATAAGGAAGAGAGTAGTGTTAGTTATTCTTTGTTTATTTTTGCAAATAGAGGTGGTATTAAAGCAGAAACTTAATGATGATGTTCGTTTGTAGAATTTGTGTAATGACAGGTATATTTCTTGTGGGAGAAAGCAGTGAAATATTCACCCTGAATTTTCTTTTGTCCCATAAGAAATGCATATAACTGCCGTCATCATTGTGTTCTTTCCCTTAGGGCAACGCATAAGTATCTCTAATGTTTTGTTAAAATAAGAGAAATAACAATAAAAATATCAACAATTGCAAGACTTTTAGTTTTGCTTGGAATAATTAGCACTGTCCTTTGTAATCTTGTACGTATGGTATCAAAAAAAAAAACTATTCAGACACATGAACTACCAAATTAATTAGTTTGTTAAAAAAGAAAGATCTTGAATTCAACATGTTCATATGATGGCCACTGATGTTATGGCAATTTAGCAGAATTCGTAAGATCGGGGATCTAAACATTTTTTGCACATTTTTTCATAAAAAACACCAAACACCGTCCTAAAAAATTTGTCATCCTGCCAGTCATACTTGGTCTAACACTCACTTTGATAATTATAAGTACTAAAACAAGTGCTGGTCACTATGAACGCCAAAAAAACAATAATAGAAGAAAGGCCTTAACTTCTACATTTATTTAAAGATTTTCTTACAAAATTCCCAGTTTTCTTCGTTAGGATGTCAGTCATGTCAGTGGTGGTATATTATTTACAATTTCCAATCGTAATCTAAATTTCCATACTCACAAATAACACTAGTTTACCACAATATTGCGGAAGGCCTGTGTACAATATTTTCTGATGGTGTCCTAAATACGAAAAAGATTTGAAAAACTTTTTATGGATAAATATTTGTTTAAACAATTTTCTGCTAAAATCCCAATTTTCGTCGAACGCACCTTTAATATTTGTACTAAAATGTTGGTGGCATGATTCCGATCATGGCGCTTATACGTTAAATTAAGGGTAAGTATGGGTATGGGAGAGCTACAAATGTTGCAAATTTTTCATTTACGTGGAAACAGTTGTTTAGGCGGAGTCGCCAAAAATAAACATGTAGGAAAAGCTAAACTCGTGCAGGGTCGACTATATTATACCCTCCACTTTCTGTCCCATAAAATGTAAGTTATTATCAAAAGTAAAATCCGGGCAGGAAATTTGTATGGGGGCCATAACAAAACATGGATCGATGTGACGCAATTTCACATGTTGTATTAAATTTTACTAAAATCGTTTAACATTTCTGATTTCCAGAGCGAAAAAAAGTAAAATTCGGGAAGGATATTTACATGGACCAATGTGACCTAATTCCACAATAGATGTTTCAAGGTCGAAATATAACTGGTTGTACTAAATTTGCCTCAAATCGTTTAACGTTTGTGATTTCTAGAGCGAAAAAAGTAAAAACAGGGAGGGACATTTGTATGGAGCTATATCAAAACATGGACCAATGTGGCCTAATTCCAAAAAAAGATGTTTCTATATGAAATATAAAGTGTTATACCAAATTTGATCAAAATCGTTGATCGTGACATTTGCATGGGGGCTGTATCTAAATCCGAACCGACCATTTCTTGGCCTGTAAAACTTACTCGTGCCAATTCTTGTTCTTGGATCGGACTATAATGTCTGTTGATTACAAGAATAGATGGACAAGCAGTCGGTTAAGCGACTATATATACATACTAGGGCGGGTTGATTTGTATGGATGAAAAAAAATTAAAAATCGTATTGCAGAAACGCAATCTTCAATAAATTCTAAGAAAATTCTCCGAAGAACCCATGGGTCTAAAATAAAATCCTAATCCGCGCCTCTCGACTTGAAAATGTATATGCCTGCCTTTGCCAAAAAAATGTTAGAAAAATTGCTTTTTTTCCAAAAAGAAATCGAATTTTCTGAATAAAATTGTTTAGTAATGTAAAGGGTGATTTTTTAGCTATTATCTTTTTGGCAACACTGGTTTAAACAGCTGATGCACGTTTCGTGTTTTGTTTCACTGTCAAACACCTTCAGTTTGGTCTATAATTTAACCATGAATCGTCTTACAAACGAACAACGCTTGCAAATTATTGAATTTTATTATCAAAATGCGTGCTCTGTTAAGAAAGTTCATCGCGCGCTTCCATTTTATGGTCACTTTAATCGACCCACTGAAGCGGCTATTCGGGCTATTGTGACTAAATTTCGCACCAAATTTACATTATTGGACATTGAACCACCAACACGCTTACGTAGAGTGCGAACTGAAGAACATATCGCAGCTGTATCGGCCAGTGTTAATGATGACCATCAATTATCGATTCGTCGCAGCAATTGGCCCTCTGTTACTCAAAAACGTGGAAATGCCAAAATTGGACTAAGCGGATGGACCATTTGAGGCGCAGTCAAGGTCAACATTTGCATGAAATAATCTTCAAACATTAAATTATATGGACCGTACTGTGTTTTTTTTTGAAAAACTTTTCTATAGCTTTTAAAAAAATCACCCTTTAGTTCTTTTGCACTTTATATTTTCCAACACTGAAAATTTTGTTTCATTAAAAAATATTAACCCAAGTATATAAATTTTCAAGTCGAGAGGTGCGGATTAGGATTTTATTTTAGAATTTTATGTAGTTTACGTTTTTGCTATACGATTTAAAAAAAATCAACTCTCAGGGAACATGTGTGTTGAAGGACTTAATTTGTTTTTAAGCCGGATTTCTTATGTGGAAGGCACTAGAAGGTTTGTGGCTTGTAAAAACATGATCAAATATGAAGCCTTAGCGGATTTCAGGCACTCTTATAAAAGTTATACAGTACTTAATATTACCAGGGTAGAGAAATTTGTGCGGGAGGTACTGGAAGGTGCGTGGCATAAGTTTAAAGTGATTATAAAAACATTTTCAAATGATAAATTGCAACTGATTTTGAGTACCCCAATGGAAGTTATATAGGTTTTAATTTAACCAAAGCTTATGCCACTATGTGTGGGAGACCAGAAGGGTTGTCACCCATATTCCAGGTGAATGCAACGTCTACAAAAGCGTTGCCAAATGTCAGAGTATTTCGATTGTCCGTATATAACTTATAACAACTTTAATTTAGTGTGATTTGTGTGGGAGGTACTAAAAGGGGACGTAGCTAAATCCGCAACATTCTGTGCAGATTTGAAGTGATTATAGAAACTGTATCAAATACCAAAATATAGCTAATTCCGAATATCCGTGTGGAAGTTTCATTGGCTTTAATTTTACATAGGAACATGGACCATTCTCGCCCATCTTCGAACTTAAAAAAGTTTGGCAAAAATATTACTATGTTCAAAGTTAGAATAGATTCCCCAACTCCCTCGAAAGTTATCGTGTACACCAGCTAGACGAACGAACATGTCTCAAACAGCTTAAAATCGTGAAATGTATTTGGTCAAAATATACTTAGGGTCTTAAGTCACATCAATGCCTTACACTTTTTCTATCCTACTCTGAGGGTTTAAACATATCTCTGGATGAATGTAGAAGTTATGACTCTCTTTAAGAGACGTAAGAGAATTTTGAAAATTAATTCTTTAGTTGGCACCAAAACCAAATATCTTGTTTTATTTTATAATGAAGAAAATGAGACACACAGCCCTGTTACAGGCCGCAATTTTGATCGAAAGTGAAGTCATTGGTTAATCATTTATGGTTAAACATAAGAGGCAATACAGTACAGAACGCAGAAAGCGACACAGAAACAATTTCTCTAAAAATTTCTACGTTTGCGACACAGAAACAATTTCTGTATAAATTTCTACATTTTCGTACAGTATTGTCACACAAGTTTAACCATCAATTATTAACCAATGATTTCACTTTCGAACAGTTGAAGAAAATATAGGGATAAATGTAAAAGTTATGACCTTCTTGTAGATAGATGTAGGTGTCTTATTCGCAATCAATTTAAACAAAAACAGTTTGAAAACCGAAGAAGTGCGTAATATAACTTCTACATTGGAATCCTAGCTAATAAAACAAAATGTTTGTGTTTTTTTCGTGCCGGCTTTAAGCGCTATTTGAACGAAAAAAATCTCACTTCTCCAAAGTGAGGCCATAACTTCTACATTTATCATTTATATATGTTTCAACTACACAATGTTTTCTACGTCAGAATTAATAAGAAATATTATAAAAAGTACAACAAAACATTTTTTTCGAAATGTGCTACTAAACCACTGTTTATATTTTATTTGTAGACGTCATAATTACCTTTAATTGAAAATATATAGTCAGACTAGTAAAATGTTCAATAAAATTTGCATTGTTTTTATCAGAATCTGTATGTCTCAATACATACAAAGAATAAATTTGCGGGTATCGGACACATAATTTCTATTTATTGTTGCATAAGTACTGTATGCTTCATTGAGGTTCAAATAATCGAATAATTACTTAAGCCATTATGTGATTAATTGGAAATTCTTTGTTTCAAATAATTCGATTGATCGAATATTTCAAAAATCCGAATAATTGGTTACCCTAGAAAATACGTTGCACTCTAACATTTTGAAATACTATTGCAATTGCCTCAAGAGATTTGCATTCGTTCGTTATACTATCAACAAGCAAGTTGCTTGCGGTTACCACCTAAACAAGAAATAACTTTTTCTATTATTATTTTTGTATTGTATATAACAAAGTGTAAATAATATTAATAAAAATACAATGCAAATTGTTTGCGGTTTTGCATTTTACAAATTCTGACACATGATGGTTGGTAATGTGGAGATAAAATGCCATTAACACTCAACTTGAGTTGTTGTTTATCTAAGGAAATCAAATTTAAAATAATTTTCACTATTTTTGTTTTATTATTAAACATGATTATGATAGTAGAAAACAAAACAAAAGAAAAGAAAAAGATAAAACTATAAAATACATTTACTATACTATTTGTTTTGTTTAAAATGGATATGATTTTATACAAAAATAAATTGTAATTCTCAAATACTTAATAGTTCTATATACTACAATATATATGTATATGTGTAGGTATATATGGATTCATATAGAAAACAAATAAAATCGTAAAAAAGTAAAGATATTAAAAAGTAGAAGAGTGAAAAAGATGTAAGTAGTAGTGGAGAGTATAAAGGAATATAGAATTTGCTATAAAATAAATAATTAACTTGTTTGCGATGGATAAATGGAAGATTGTTTGAAGAAACTTCTTGAGAAAAGCCCCTAGAAGAAGTTCTCAGTAGTTGTTCATATATATATTTTGTTCTATATAGTATATATATATATCTGTGTATGTATAGATATATTTGTTGGTTTTTTGCTTTTGTTTTTCCAGTAGTAAAAACTTTGTGCTCTTTGTATTTTGGTTGTAAAATAGAAAAAAGTAAGCCAGTGGTTCACAACTCGTGTTATGCGAAATTTACTCTTTTTTTCATTTGTGTTGTTTTTTAAATTTTGTTTTCTATGTTTTTTCTTAGTTTTGTAAAGCTTTACTTCTTCCATGGAATTTTGTATTCACTTGCGCGCATTTATCGCAAGATTTTCAGCTTCATTTTGATGAAAAACGTTGACCAGCGTTGAACTTTCGATTACGTCTGTACATTGGCACGATCTTTGGCACGTCGTTTGGCCAGTGAGGAGTCGGTGACGGGTCCCACATTGGCCGCCTGCGGTATGGCAATAGCTCGGAATGTAGCATCGACGGCACCGCGCAAGGCAGCGTTTGCTTCCCGGGCTGTGTTGGCATTATGACTGAAACTTACCGGGTTAGCTACAAAGCCGCCCTGTTGTGTTACCGCCGGGGCATTCGTTGGTGGCACATAGTATTCGGTTAGGCGTACGGAACCGGCCGACTGTTCTTTCAACCAGGGATGTTGCATGATTTGCGTCACTGTTGGCCTATTTTCCGGCACAATATGCAACATCTGACCCAATAGCTCTTTGACGACCGTCGAAATGTTGGACCAACGTGAAGACGCAAAATCGATTTGACCCGAACCAATACGTTTTAATATCACATCTGGCGAATCATTGGGTGTGGAGGCAAATGGCGTTCGACCCGACAGCATGATGTACAAGAGAACACCCAAAGACCAAATATCACAAGCTAAATCATAGCCTTGTCGTTTTAATACTTCCGGGGCGACAAAATTCGCCGTGTAGCACGGTGTCATCAGGAGGCCATTATCGGCACGCAGTTGCTTTGCGAAACCTAAATGTGGGCAAAAGGTAAAGATGACCACTGTGAATGGGATTTAAATAGGCACACACATTTGCATGTTAACATGAAATGTGGGTCGTTGTGAGATTCGTCAAGTAGTAGTAAAAGTCCAATATCACTGAAACCTGAAACGGTATGATTTTCTCCAAAGATTTTTCAGTTTTGTTGAGAACAGTTTACCCTAAAATGTACATTTAAAGCACAATATCAGTTGTAAAAAAGGCGAAACTAAGTCTAAGCCTCACCGTATGGACCTAGGAAAAAGACATCCCCTAACCTTCGATGAAGCGATGGTGCGGAACAAAATGCTAGAGAAATATGGTCACAAGAATGTAGATCTTAAGTTAACGACAGAGAAAGATGGAATAATTCTTTGAAACAAGCCCAACTGTGATAGCAGTGTTTTATGGCCAATACATCATCACAATATCAATTATCAATTGTGTTTTAATTAATACCCCTTCCCAATGTACACAACAAGCATTTTTGTACATTTTTTATATAAGCCCAAGACAATAAACTTTAGTTTGCGCGAATAGGGGAAGGAATGAGAAAAAGTAAATTGAATATAATTTTTCTGAATTAAATCGGCTATTGGCGAATTCGTTCATTAGTTGGAAAATCCATAGCATTTCCTGAGATGCTTCAGCTAAAGCGACGAAGCCGAATTAGGCTTCGTTGGATAATAAAGTTATATTATATATTGACGAATTTTAACACAAATCATTAATAGCAAACAAATTGTATCTTATGCATATTCACGTTCCATAACCATCGAATAAAAGTTCCCTGGGAATGAACAGTTTCCTTAAATTTATATTTATGATATTTTTTCTAAATAAATTAGGTCGTAGACAATTTATTTATTAGGGCTGTTCTTCTTTAAGACTGGATAACTAAGCTGTGATAACAAAAACCAAAATAAAAAGTTAAATTTCACTCAAAAAAATGTTTTTTTAATTGTCGCCAACAGCAATATCAATGTGTGTATGGAAACAAATTTTGAAAAAATAACAAATTTAACAAATTTTGAAAATATTGGACTTAGCCAGTGTAAGTCACTAATGGTTATCGAGACTAAGAACAAAAAAGTAAACACAAAATATTTTTTTTTGGAAATTTTGTTTTGATACAAATATTTATATTGTAGTTGGCGACAATATGAAGAAATATTATTTTATTTTGAGTAAAAAAAATGTTAAAGTTTTTGTTAACCCATTAGTGATATAACCCATTGTTAGTATAAATACAAGGATTTCTCCCTTTCCGAAGAATATACTCAGCACGATTGCATTCCACAATTCCAAAAGAATGCGTTTCTATTTGTGCATGGAAGAAATGTGATGATTTTTATTATTTCGTTTCCTTAGCGAGATAATACCAAAGCCTCTCTAGGGGTTATTGCGGGGCAGTTTTGGGCCTTTCTTTCAGAACAAATTTATAATCATACAATTGACTCCAATATCAGTCTCATTGAGACATTGAAACGGTGGGAGAAAATTTTATAAAATTGTATTTTTCGTATGGGTGCTCCCCAAGGAATGGAGATAAGGGAGTGGATATTTTTGGGGAAAATGTTGGAGAAAAAATTAATGGGACCGTCTTTGATGTCTCCCCTTTACGGGCGACTCGGGGGGGCTTCCTTTCATAAATGATAAAAATGTGTGGGCGCCACCTTAAGTGGTCATTCTTTATACAAAGCAAATTTATATTCTTATTTTGGGTCCAGGGATTGAGCGGGGGTGACTAAGATACCTCTCGGAATCGAACCCACAACCCCACACCAACTCAACTACCGGGGCGCTAAGGGGTTCATTCTTTTTTATAAAAAAAGTTTTTGTATGAGAACCCCATGAAGGAGTGGTGGTAGAGGGTATGCGTGTTCGAAAAAAATGTTGGGGAGGGAACATTAATGGGGATCGGCCATACATTTAAGCCTAAATGGGGCGACCCTGAGACAGTTTCTAGACTTTTTGTGCATTTTACCCCTTTTGCCCACCTTTGACGCCGATAAATACTGATTACAATAATAAATCTAGGGTTGATTGTCACTTTGAAAATGTTGAAAAAGAAACTGAAATCATTTAAATCTTTGATGTACTCTTCCTATACCACCGCCCTGCCCTAACTTTGCGATATCAAAGATCATTTTCGCTAGAATATCCTGCAAATGTAATGCTTCTCTGTAACTGCGATAAATTTCATTTCATTCTCCGTAAGAACAATATCTGACTGGAAGGGGGTTTCCTTTCACGACACCACACCACTCTACACCATTTTCAAGTGTAATGCAAAAGACACCATATGAAATTCAAAAATTCCACTTGAAATTCAAAAGACACCAATTGAAATTCAAAAATTACATTTGAAATTCAAAAGACACAATTTGAAA
The DNA here is from genome assembly GCA_947397865.1 of Polietes domitor. Lineage (NCBI taxonomy): Eukaryota > Metazoa > Arthropoda > Insecta > Diptera > Muscidae > Polietes > Polietes domitor. The sequence continues at coordinate 53,963,776 of OX377620.1, forward strand.
TTCAAAAATTCAATTTGAAATTCAAAAATTCCATTTGAAATTCAAAAAATGTCATTTGAAATTCAAAAATGTCAATTGAAATTCAAAACTCGTCATTTGTAATTCGAAAGACAACATTTGTAATTCAAAAGACATCATTTGAAATTCAAAAGACATCATTTGCAAAATGCACCATTTGAAATACAAAAATTTTTCCAATTGAAATTCAAAAGATTCCATTAGAAATTAAAAAATGTAAACAAAATTATTTAAGAAAAATATACATTAGCATTTATTTTTTGCAAATTTATATATTCTGCAGTTTTGAAAACAAATTTAATAAAATGATAAGCAACTAATAGTTTATAACCTTCAACAGCTCAAAGAGCATCTGCATATAATTTATAAGGATTTGGATTTTACTTAGGGTCGGATTATTTTTGTGGGAGTTACAACAAATCATAACTATTTTACAGGTATAAAGTGATTATAAAACCATTTCCAATATTAAATTGTTACTGATCAGCTTTATTTTAACCAAAGCTTATGCCAATTTGTGTGAGAGGTCTTGCAATATCGCTCATTGCAGGTGTATATACCGTCTATGAAAACATTACCAAATATCAATTTTCAAAGTATTCCGATAGTCCGTATAGAAGTTATGAAATCTTTAAATTTAAATAGGTAAGAGTGATTTGCGTAGGAAGTACGTGGCAAAATCCTCTGTATTTCATACGCTCAAAGTAATTATAGAAGCTGTATCAAATATCAAAATGTATCAAATATCCGAATACCCGTGTGGAAGATTTTTTTTTTGAATTTCAAGTGATGTCTTTTGAATTACACTTTAAAATGGTGTATATATAATTGTGGTGGTTTAACTCAAACCCATCCAGAACCCAGAGTGGTCACCCAAATTGAATAATATTTCGTATATTTATATTAAAGACAATATCTCCAAAGATGGCTGGATATTCCCTAAAATGGGTAGGATTTTAAATTATAGCTCCCTCAACTTTGACAAGAGATCTATCAGCTATCGCTTATAAAAAATTTTAAATTGAAATTCAGGACTCCAGGCATATCCACCCACCAAAACACATTTATGCGCTAATGAGTGTTGCTTCAGAGATGTTTTCGAAAAACTTTGAGTGCATTTTCATTGGATCTATTGTTATTGATGAGAAAATATTCTCCAAAAAGAATGCGATTATGTGCTGACAGGTTTTCCCCTTACAACAAATTTAGACAAATTTTCCCAAAAAAAATAAAGTTCACTGAGAAAATCATAAAAACTGCTACAGAAAATGTCAAAAAACGATTCTCCTGTGCAAGTCTTACACACTTCGACAACTTTAAGAACTGTCCCTTTGTCTCTAATTACCTTTCAAAAAACTCTTTAGAAACATAAAAGGAAAAAACATAATTATTTATTGATAACCGAAATCAAAGTGAACATGTATCTCCCCTACCCTACCTATCTTTGCAACACCCTCACAACCCACGCGACTCAATTAATCGTTCATATCACATTGAACTCACTCAATGTTCAATATTTTGGATTCTTGTGAAAATTATCTTCCTTTACAAATACAAAAGCACAAACATACACATTGTATGTGTCGTTGTGTGTGTGTGTATTTGCTAATATCAATTGACTTTTGTAATGTTTACTTGACCTCATACAACCAAGTCTGAACTAAGGAACGGAATGTGGGGGATGGAGTCGGTGGGTGGGGGTATGTAGATGGTATGACTACAGTAAGAAGGGGATGCGTGGCAAGTAAACGTACACACTTACACACACACAAAGCTGTGGAGTCGAGTGGAATGAAATGGTTGTTATAGTAGTAAATCGTGCTATACTACTACGACAACAAATTATTCTCCACCATTGCCACCCCCACCACCATCACCTACACTACGTTGTACTACGACAACGGCGACTACGTCAAGCCAGCCAGCGACCTGCCGTCCATCCAGCCAGCCATCCATCCACTTTTTCTGATTAAGGGTGGTTCTAATTTTAGAAATGTTCTTACTTGTAATTGAGTGTGTGTGTGTGTGTGGGAGAGTGGATGTAAGTGAGTGCGTGCGTGGGTTGTAATTTTAAGAGAAGACGGCTGTGATTTAAATTGTTTGTTTATGTATTTAACAACATGTGGTTTAAAATTGTTATTGTTTGTGAAAATGACGAGTCTTTTTACATTTTTTCGGATAGAACGTGAAAATATCCGAAATAGAGAAATGGTTGTGTGTGTGTTTGTCTTGTGTGCGGGTGTGTGTGTATGTGCGTGTGTGTGTGCATGTGCATGTGTGTGGGAGTTTGTCTAATCTGTGGTTGCTAACATATGCTGTCATGTTTACTACCGGCTTTAGATATACACTCTTGTTAAAACAATGTTTCCTTTGTCTGGGAGGAAATTGATTGAAGACAAACAAAGACTTCAAAGAAATCCGATCCGAGGATTGCACTTTTTCGGAGATATTTGTCTTCCTTAGTTTTGCATAGATGGTTCGCCCTTTCGCAAAGTCATCAGGTAACTGATGGCTAGTTATTTTCCATACATGACGGAAAAAAAACTTGGGAGGATTATGAGAACAAACCCTACCAAGTTTATGCTATAATCTAATGTATTGAGTTCGTACCTTAGGCGGTATTTTATAGCCATATCCTTGTAAAACTTCAGCTGCAAGTGAATATACCCCCACCCTGAGTGAAGGTATTGAAAAAATACACTGAAACTTGGCCAGAGCCTTCAAACCATTGCGACAATATAAATATCTTTTCTACTATTTAAGTGATAATTTTTTTAAGAAGTTCGTTGGTTTTCTATTTTAGGAAATTCGTTGGAAATGCTCTGATCGCTAATTGTAATTTTTTAAACTTCAACCCCTCATTTTCATCAAATTTGGTTAACCTACAGTTAGGACAAACCAATAGTTATTGCTGTCAGTCTATGTGTAGATTGACACCTTTAACTGTTGAATACCTCCAACCGGAGATATTGAAAATGGGAGTTAAATTCCTATAAGGAATATAGGGCCGCTCTTAAACCATTAAAGGCCGCAAATTGTTGTTCCTGAAAAGTTTTAAATAAAAGTACAAAATGTAAATGGAAAATTTGTACCGAAATTCATCCATTTTGGTCTTTTAATGGTAAATTTGGGAGGAAAACTGCACATACATACGTTGTTCAAATATTTTTTCTCATGAATACTATTATCTAAGTGGTAGTATGATTTTAATCAGCAAGCTAATTAGGCCTAACGTATTCAATGTAAAATAAATTCCTTTTATTTCATTTTTCTCGACGTTTTGTCAATACTTGTTGACTTCTTCTGGGGACTTCTACTACGTCTACCACCACATACAAAAGAAATCCTGGTCAAATAAAAACTACAACACAATAATAAAATTTTGTTCCAAATTAGTCTTTGGTATACCAAGATTTAATATTATTCAAACCACCATTAATAAGTCAATAATTCCGCTTCTACAGTGGGCGCCAAAAAACGCTTTGATTTGAGGGTTCTTAATGGTTTAAGAATTTCTAAATTAATCGTAAGTTTGTTGTCTTTATCCTGGATCATGTTCCATCTTTTTGATATGGTTTGAATAAAGTTCAGGTCAGATTTTATCCGTTTTCTTTTATCTGGATACTATTTTTGATTTTTTTATCAAGAAAAATCCGATTTGTAGAGGTTATTTTGAAAACCTCCAGCAACAACGGACAATGATTAAAAGCGATATGTTGTGGGAGAATGAAACAACCCAAATAATATAAAAGATACTTTTCTTTTTTTGACAAATGAAAAAAGCCAATTCCAATTCAAGAACTGATCTTCAGTTCGTCAAAAGAGAGGAAATTTTGAATTAAATTCTTTAATATTTATATTCTTTAATATGTCTATTCCTTGAAATTTTTGGGTACATATCCATATAATTATTACAAAAAATAAATAGTTTTTCGTCAATAATAAATTTAAATCAGCAAAAACTGAAATTATTTTTAATTTTTTTCCTCAATCCTTTCCCTATTCGCCGCAACCTAAAAATCTTTTAGAAAGAGCTAAGTGTTTATATATGAACAGCAAGACCTCAAAACTCCGATCAGTTTTTGAATTTTGTCAACGATTAGCTTTGTAATTCATAGATAACAAAAGTAATATTGTCCACGCGAAGCTAATTTTGGTATAAAATCAAAACATTTGAGAAAATCATACCTCCTTATTCAGTTCCGTCCCTGCTTGTCGTTATCGTATCATACCGTCCAATATTCAATCTCTACTATAATAATCTCCGACTTACCCAAATCACATAGTTTCAAAGTCTCCGGTGTCTGTTTCATACTCGCATAAATCATATTCGAAGGCTTCAGATCACGATGAACAACACCATGTTCATGCAGATAAGCCACAGCCGATACCATTGTCCTTAGCACAGCACTAGCCTCGCTCTCGCACATTTGACCTACTGCCAGTATGCGATCGAGTAGTTCGCCACCTTTCAACAGTTCCATAACCAAAAATGCCGACGAGGAGTCCTCATACACAGAAAATAAAGTAACAATATTTGGATGATTGCCATAACGCAACATAATTTCGACTTCCTCCCAGCAGTCCGATGAAGATGAGCTGGCCATGTAGGCCGCCTTTTCAATAATTTTAACGGCGAAATGTTTCTTGGATGACTTGTGCTCACACAAGCGACAAACGGAGAATGTACCCCGCCCCAGCTCTTGTAGGACATTGTAGTCGTTGTGGAAATTACCGGGTAATACCCCCGGCAAAGTGCGCGAAGGTTCTTGGCATGCTAGATAGGGCGAGGGGGGTGAATGTGCTTGATTGTTGAGGGTTTGTTCCAGGAGCAAGGGCGCGACAAAACTGAAACCTCGGAATATTTCATGGGCCGATGCGGAGATGGGTCCTCCCGGCGAATCGCGTGGCGATTTAGAGGTATACTCCTTATCGAAGTAAAATGCATCGTCGCGCGATACGGCTGGTATGAAGGGAGGTCTTACCTCTTTCTTTTCCAAACGCAGCCAGTCTATGGTAGAGAAGAAACAGTGGGCTTTGATATCCAATATACCGTTTGGTCCAGCTCCCAGACGGTTTTGGGGATTTCGCTTGAACAGCGCCCTAAGCAAGGCTTGAGCTTCTGGTGACAAATTTTCGGGCATACCTAATTTTGATCTAAGAATTTGGGTCATAGTTTCCTGTCGCGTTTGACCATGGAAGGGAAGATTACCGGTTAACATCTCGTACATTAAAACACCAAAAGACCACCAGTCAGCAGCAAAGTCATGGCCTTTACGATTAACAATTTCTGGAGCCATGTACTCCACAGTTCCGCAGAAACTATACGTCTTCGAACCATCCAACGGCTGCTTGGACAAACCAAAATCCGTTAATGCTATGTGGCCATTCTCATCGAGAAGAATATTTTCTGGTTTCAAATCACGATATATTATGCCCAACGAATGTAGGTGGTTGAGAGCCAAGGCCAGTTCAGCCAAATAAAACTTGACATCTTCCTCCGTAAACATAACCTCCTTTGACAGACGTGTGAAAAGGTCGCCTCCTCGCAAAAAGTCCAATATCAAATATAGTTTTCCTGGTGTTTGGAAGGCATAATGTAATTTCACAATAAAAGCATGACCCACATCGGCCAATATTTTCCGTTCATTGGTGCTACGCACTCTGTCCTTGATCTTTAGGGTGGCTTTTTTCAAAACCTTCATGGCATACAATGTACCCGCATCTTTTCCAATAACTTTACGCACCAGAAATACTTTGCCGAACGAACCCTCCCCTAAAACACGCAGCAATTCAAATTGAGAAGGATCCGCTTTGTCATGGCCTTCCTTAATGACCTCCCGTATATCAAATTCATTTTCCCTCAACTCACAGTCACCTTGAGGCGCCGCATAACACTCGGAGTCACTCAGATCCATCAGGTCATTGGACCCCTCGAGATGTTCATGTTTGCCCAATGCTGCCTGCAGCTCGGATGACCCTATGTGTAAATTAAGTGGATCATTTGGCGGTTGGGAATGGTGATTATGTTGACGCCTCTGACAGGTGGTCACCGTTGTTACGCCAGCACTTTCCTCATCTGTGGGCGTGTGTTCCATCGGTGTTACCGCCAGACTACTGCAGCCGGAGGAGGTAATCTGCATACGTGCCAGACCCACATGTTCGTTGAGGTTGCAAGAGGACGACGAGGAGGAGGGTATGTTAGCCGAGGTTACGCCCAACTGCTGCTGTTGCCTTAGATCTTTATGAAGATCTGCCAACGGCATTGTGGCGTTAAACGAGAACTGGGACGCTAACGTGATGGCAGTTGTTTCGATGCACCGCTGATCAATGAAATTTAAATTTGCAATGTTTTCGTTCAGTAAACAATAGAATGAATCGTAAGAACAACAACACAAAAATCACACACAATGACCTCCACTACTCAAGCTTCAAGCGTAGGCGAGACTGGCCTTCAGTAGGAAAACATTAAAATATTGCGTTTTCTCTCAGGCAATATTGCAAAACTTTCACAAACAAACACTTGTTTTATTTCCGTGCACCGTTATTTTAACGAATTTTCTCTAATATATCCATAAATATTTAATAAACTAATGAAAAACGCTTCATTAGTATTTTTCTTCAATCGTTTCGCTCTTATTGTTCACTTTTAATTGTCACAATTGAATTGTCACTTTAGACATTAGCGATGATAAATCGATTTCGATTTTAGTTGCATATCGATTTACAGCAATAAAACGATTTTATGTTGTTATTCGATTTTAATTGAGAGAATACGATTGTACGTTTTAATCGCATAGGGGACTTTACACTTCGTAGATTTATTGTACAACTAAAGCGGGTATTAGACGGGCATACATGTCTGTAGACATGTGTGATGGCAAAACACTGTCTAATAGCATGTATGTCGTGTTCGTTTTGGTTTTCAAAATTTTTTGATTTTTTGATGTCTGTCGCATACCAACATACTCGTCTAATAGCGTGTCTGTCATACTTCATATTAAAATTCAGTTCGATTTGTGACGTTGATGTGCGCGTATCGTGCAATTACGGAAAATAAATCGAGAAAATAAATGGCGAGAAATAATTCGCAGCAACTCCTCGTAAATATGACTATCCATTTTTAAGAAATTTCGGTAGTTTTCAGGAGCAGTTGCTTCTAATTCCCTCAACAAATTGGTATGGGAAAATTTCTTTCGTATTTGCAACCATTCCTTTACCCATATTTTCCTATTTCTTTTATTTTCGTTTGCCTCCTCTTGTAATATTATTTCATTGATAACAATAGCCGCTGCAACTTTCCGCTTCATTGCCATGTTTTCGCTTCAAAAATTCCTACGAACTGAAGTATGCCGTCAGCGTCCGACAGTGTGATAGCAAAACGAAAAGTATGCCATCACACATGTCTACAGACATGTATGCCCGTCTAATACCCGCTTAAGAGGAGATTATGAGGAAAATTTAGTTAGAAATCGCTGGATCTTTTAGTAGTGATTCAAATGCACAGTTTTTGGGTGAGTATTTAAATACCTCATTTAGTTAAATGGCCGAACACATATGTTTTTCACAGATTCTACATGTCTTCAGTAATTTAAATCTAACTTGAAGATAAATGACCACGCAACAATTGTGCAGTAATCTATCGTAGTCATATTTCCCATTATATTATAATTAATATAAATTATGGACGATGTTATAATTAGGACATACGGTCGATTTTCAAATGTTAAGTTTGTATAGGACCTGACATTTGTAAAACGACCTTATATCACTTTAGTTTGATTTCGCATGCAGTCGATTTACAAGTGTCAAAATTTGTCATTTGAAAATGAACCTTATGTTATTTGATTTCGCATACTGTCTAAAAAGGCTATTCGATTTATTTCACGACTTGGAATGTGAGTGGAATGTAGCTTAATTTAGTAGATATAAGTGTAAATTAACCGAAAACGTTTATTTTCATCAGAAAAATTATTAGATTTTTGAGTTTTCGTAATAATATACTTGTACAATTGCCTAATTTTCGCCGTCAGTCTAAAAAGGCTGTTAAACACTCCTTAGCGTGATAACTACCGTTGCAGTCGAAATCAGCTGATGTTTCGACCGTCAACATTTTTCTTTAATTGTTTTTTATTCTATTTTGAAATCCGCAGCGGATTTAGTTAGCGACCATAGCCAGACGATCGATATAAAAATGTCAGATTCCATGCATATTTGACTTTTCTAAATAAATAGACCTTGAGCAAAAATAGATTGATTTCACATGCAGTCTGAAATGGCTATACGAATAAAAGGCTAATACAATTTTCAATATCGGCAGATCGTGCGGATTTAAGTTGGATCCTAGCATTGACGCACTGCAAATTTGACATTTGAAAATCAACCTAATGTCATTTAAAACTTTTTGCAGCAATATTGTAGAACAATATTGACACAACTTTAGTAATTCGCTGCAAATCAAATCACATGTCTATAGTTTCGCGTCAAAATATTTTATGAAACATTTGGCCTCGGTTGAGCTTACTAGCTTATGATTAAGATACTTGATAAGGTGCCAACATTGTTACCCATTGGTTTTTCTTGAATGAATTAACAAGAAAAATCTGGCAGCAATGCTAAGAGAGTAGTAAGCTACTTTCTTGTTAAGCGAGTAAATTCCATACAAAAATTAGGCTAGTAAGCCCAATCGAACAGGACTATTTATTTAGTGTCATTTTGAAGCACATAAATGCTGATGGAATTTGAAAATTATGATGTCATCACACACACATAAATTTTATCGAAACTAAATTTCGCCCTTGATTTATCGATTACAAATCTAGTAGAATGTCTGCTGACAACACTGATAACAACAACTACACATTTATTTAAACCCAGTAAGCAGTGTTGCATTTCTCCATTAGTTATTCCAGCGATGTTGCCATTTTCGCATACATGGCCTTAACGAGGTCAGTTAAGTTTTATGCATATATTTGAATACATTTTTTAAAAATAATAACGTACACTAACTAATTGGCACTTACCTCGAACACATTTGTAATGCACATCGGTAGACGGAGACAACGCTTACGACGAAATGTAGAAATAAAGTGAAAATTAAACCAGATGCAGCGGAAATTTCACTGTTGGCATTCAGTAAATCAAACTGTAAAGAAAGAGAGAGAGAATATTTAGAAATGTTTTTATTTGAAAGAAAATATACGTTTAGTTGTACCAAAGAAGGTAGACTACTAAGAAGGTTCATCCGACTCTTTGATTTCTGACAGTTACGTTAGATTAAAATGTAAATATAAGAGCGACACTCATTTTCCCACTCTTAGGTGAAGAATGGGTGTTTCAAAATGAATATTTTTCGTTTTTTTTTGTTTAATTGTGAATGAACTAAAGAAAACAGCACAAAGCAACGACAAACAACATAAAAATACTAAGAAACTGTGTCGTATTTTACTCGAATTTTGTCACCATTTTACTTATTTTATTTTTTTTAACTAATTGCAAAAAAATTTATAGAAAAATAAGGCAAAAATTATCGTATTCTTCTTTGTTCCCGGCGTTCTTAATTTTGAAATTTTTATGTTATTTTGAATGATTTCTGTCAAAACCGACGACAGCTCGCTCTTAAATTTTATTTTTCACATTTTAATCTAACGTAACTCGCTCGATTTTTTAAATGAGTACGACGGAGCTTCTTGTTAAAGTCTATTTTCTTTGAGTTGTACATGTATGTATGTTTATTTGGAAATGAAAACATACATATCAAATTTCACTATTTGTCTTCTAGAGCAAATTGTAGGGGACATTTATGTGGGGGCAATATAAAAACGTGGATCGATGTGTTCTATTTTTTCTGTTCCTAGAAGAGATAAATTCTTATTTGAAAATCGGGTGAAAATAGGTTGTAATATGTGGCTTCTAGAACGGCAAGAAGCACCAAACCACACGCTGTTCTGATGGTCTTTTGCAGTAATTCTAATTCCGTTTTCGTTTTCCTTTTCAAATAGTGAAGGTTGCCCTTATTCAGGGGCAATATTCTTCCTGGCATTCAATGTTGCATAAAACATACTGACTTGATGTTTTCCCTACTCACTCCGATGTGAAATGTAACGCATTTAGAAAGAAATCATTCTTAATATACGACATATACAACGTTACAAAGTGGTGGTATGTCTATTTATGAACTATATTCAAACAATCTACGTCGCTGGGTATAATATGAACATTATAAAATCGTTTATCTGACAACAAGCTAAACGAAATTAAATCTGGATGTAATTTTTAAAACACCATCCAAACTAGCAAGTTGCAGAACGGTGAGATTGCGAATTGTAAAAATCGGTGTAGCGGAACAGAATTTAACAAGGACGGAAATTGCGCCTTGGTGGGCTTTTACAGTGTAACATTTTTGCAAATCTTCTATCATATGTTTAGTTTTTGAATACACTTTAAGCAATTCATTGATAGATATAACCTAGGATTGTTCTACTATATAACCACTTTAGTAGTATCACTCTATCAGAGGACGTGGTCATAAAAATCTGTTAAATGTTATTATTATGGCTGTTTTTTTAAGACTGTATAACTAATCTACGATAACAAAAATCTAAATAAAATGTTAAAATTTCAATCAAAAAAAAATCTTTTTTTAAAATTGTCGCCAAAAGCAATATCCATATGTGTGAAAAAATAATTTTGTGTTAAAAATTTTGCACTTAGTCTGAATAATTATCCAGTGTAAGTCAAAGTTATGGTTATCGAGGCTAAGTCCAATAAAGTCAACATAAAATATTTTTTTTAAATTTGTTTAGATACATATATTTATATTGTAGTTGGCGACAATGTGAAAAAATACTTTATCGCAGCTTGTTATCCCGGCTTAAAGAAAAACAGCCCCATTATTTGGTTGATTAAACATAATTATTTATATAAAACATCTTTTCAATGGGTAATTAATTATGGGGCCTAGCTGTAAGTAGACGTATAAAATATTTTCCATTTTTTCGATTTCTTATACAAATTTGTATTCAGTCATATTGGAGTTTTCTCCTTGAAATTCGGGGACATGCATGGAAAAATACTTTTTTACATCCTTGAAGAAGCATTTTTAAACATACTGAGACAAAAACTGTATGCATTTTTATAAACAAAAAATGCAAAAATTATTAAATGAAGAATATTTAATTTTATCTTTTATTCATTTAGGTTACAATAAATATGACCAAAATGACAAACTGTGTCTTCAGTCTGTGTCTGTTATAAATGTATATTGTTTCATCAACATTTCGTACAGATAGAAACTCATTTTATTAATTATTTACAATAATGTTTCAAGCGTATATTGAAAAGAATTTGATTATTCAACAATTTAGGATTCATTCCAGCAACAAGAGCATCACACATTAATACACATGAATCTCTATCTACATTTTATGTAGTTCAGTGTAATAAATAAATAATTTTAATAAATGTTGTTTGCCGATAAAACATCTCATAATGTTTAATATTCTACCGATAATACTATATTTGTGTAGTTTGTAATTGAAAACGAAAATGTTCTCACATTTTCCGATGTTCTGTAATTCTAAATAAAAAGACGAATGTAAACAAACAGCTGTCAGTTCGAATAACAGTTTTCTTAAAAACCGGTCGAAATAAATCAGAACACCATATTTCCTTCGGATTTTAATGCAAAAATCTGGTCAAAACACGCTATGTCAGATCCCATATAAAATAGACATTTAAAAACCAACCTTATAAAGGGTGATTTTTTAGCTATTATCTTTTTGGCAACACTGGTTTAAACAGCTGACGCACGTTTCGTGTTTTGTTTCACTGTCAAACATCTTCAGTTTGGTCTATAATTTAACCATGAATCGTCTTAGAAACGAACAACGCTTGCAAATTATTGAATGTAGTATCAAAATGCGTTCTCTGTTAAGAAAGTTCATCGCGCGCTTCCATTTTATGGTTACTGAAGCGGCTATTGTGACTAAATTTCGCACCAAATTTACATTGTTGGACATTAAACCACCAACACGCTTACGTAGAGTGCGAACTGAAGAAAATATCGCAGCTGTATCGGCCAGTGTTAATGATGACCATCAATTGTCGATTCGTCGCCGTTTGCAGCAATTGGGCCTCTGTTACTCAAAAACGTGGAAATGCCAAAATTGGACTAAGCGTATGGGCCATTTGAGGCGCAGTCAACATCAACATTTGCATTGAATAATCTTCAAACATTAAATTATATGGACCGTACTATCGATTCAAATAAAGATTTCATGCACTTTTCTGAATTTTATGTGTTTTTTTTTGAAAAACTTTCCTATAGCTTTTAAAAAATCACCCTTTATAAGGCCTGTTCAATTGGGCTTACTAGCTTACAATTAAGATACTTGATAAGTTGGCAACGTTGCTACACATTGGTTTTTCGAAAATGGATTAACAGGAAAAAGCTGGCAACACAGCTAAGAGAGTAGTAAGCAACTTACTTGTTAAGCGAGTAAATTCCATACAAAAATTAAGCTAGTAAGCCCAATCGAACAGGCCTATAATTTCAGCTGGATTTCGCATGTAGTGGCTATTAGCCTTTTCAGCTTAACAATTTAAAAAAGAAAAAAATACGTTGTGGCGCTGAACTTCTGCTGAATATCGACTCAGACAAAAATATGTGCATTAGTGTGAAGTGCATTCCACGATGGTGTGTATGATTTTCGGTCCGGTCGGACATTATTTGGTTTGTTCAATTTAATTTTCTTCATTCTACATATTTAAAACTCCTGAATTTCTATTTAAAATTTTGTTTACTTTTAGATTTTCCTTCAGTAGATTGACATTTTTAAAAATATCCTTTTTGAATTTAATTTCACATTTTAAATTAATTTCACCACCGACTTCCTCTTTCGTTCACAAAATGTCTACTGGCAACACTCACAATTGGCAATCGAAATTATTTTCACCATCAACTTCCTCTTGTTTAATCGAAGATGTCATCGCACCTGGCAACACTGTGTTAGAAGTTAAAACGGCGCCTTATTCCTGTTTGCTATTAGTTTTCTCCTTCTTCCTTAAAAGTTTAGACGTTTTAGAATCGCGATCAGTTAAATTGTGGACAAATTGTGGTTTACTGTTTGCTAAATGTTATAAACACATTGCAGAAGTCCTAAATAAAGTGCGTAGCTAATGATTTACTTATTAACAAAAAGCTGTGTGACATTACAGTACTGTTTTTTTATTGTTTGTGTGCGTTTTGCCAAAAGTGTCGTTCGTAAATAAACCCAATAGTGAGACATTCAACGAACGGTGGGTGGTTCTACAATTGTCAGGAGTCGGAAAGCTCTGACATGGTAGTTCAAAGAATCAATCACACAGTTAGAATTATGAAACGATGTCGCTATGAATATGGCCTGCCTAGTTCTTCCAAAATATTTTGGGGCCGCAACTACGAGCCAAGGTCACAATGATATGCGAAAGCAACATACAAACGTTGGCAAATTGTAAAAGGCTGATCATCACCACTTGTTACATTCATACAGAGAGTGAGAGAGAGAGCGACAGAGAGAGAGAAACACACACACACCGCACATTTGCACTTGTATCCATGCAGATTTTGGCAATTTGTTCCTGACGTTAATTTGTGTGTGGCCGTTAGTGTCGTCAAGTGTATTCGCTTTTACACAAACAAACGAACAAATGTTTGTGCATACATATGTACTCTTAAATATTCTAAATGTGTGTGTGTATGTTGTATTGGGGCACAAGAAAGAGTGATTAATTAAACAAGGAAATGAAATAATGAAAAAAGAGTGCAGATATACTAGACTAGTGTGCGTGTGTTTAAAATGTCGTTGCAACCGATAACCGTGTGTGTGTGAAGTGTGTGAAAATAGAATATGTAAGCAATTAAGAAAGTATGTACGTGTAAAATAGAATAATAGAGAAGAAGAGTTCATCGAAACTCTCAAATTTATAGTAATTGTTTTTAATTAATGAGAATGATGTACTTATGTACATGCATAAATAAAATGAAGTGTGGTAAATATGAATCCTACACATAGTTTTTTATTAAAAATCGGTAATAAGTGTGCGCGTAAAAAGTGTGAGAAAAAAATATTCAAAATAAATTAAAATAAATAAAAAAGTGAAAAGTGCGTATTTAGAGTTCAGTGAATATATAGTGAATTTAACTAACAAATCTTCAGATGAGTATTTATGGAGTAAATGGAACATCACTTGCAGCATGCGATTAAAAGGTAATATTTAAATATAATGATGAAATTTATAATTTTTGAAAGCATCCGAAAAAAGTTTACTTGTTCGGGACCAATTTGAAATTTCAAACTCAAAAAAAAAAATACTTATCGACGGCTTATATTTAACAAGGTACAGTGGTTCCAAATCGATTTCTTCTGAATTAATTCTGTAACTTATGAACGGAAAGAAATATCTTGAAGAAATTTCACATGCATTGATTAGATCTGTTTTCCAGATGATTTGGAAATTTGTTCCTTTGTCCATTGTGAGTATGAGGTTGGCTTCGTATTTTAAACATTGTGTTTATACTCATGAGAGTATTATGTCTATGTGCATTTGTTTGTCACACCCAAAAGGAAGCGAGATAGACCCATTGTCAATTATACCGATCGACTTAGAATCACTTTTTGAATCTATTTAGCAATGTCCGTCTGTCTGTCTGTCTGTCTGTCCGTCCGTCCGTCTGTCTGTCCATCTATTATTAGTGTTGTTTTTCTTTAAGACTGGATAACTAAGCTGCGATAACAAAAATCTAAATAAAATGTTAAAATTGCACTCGAAATAAAAAATTCTATTTTAAAATTGTCGCCAAAAGCAATATCAATGTGTATGTGAAAACAAATTTTGAAAAAATAATTTTGAGTTAGAAATTTTGGACTTAGCCTTGATAATTATCCAGTGTAAGTCAAAATTATGGTTATCGAGGCTAAGTCCAATAAACTCAACACAAATTTTTTTTTGAAAATTTATTTTGATACATATATTTATATTGTAGTTGGTGACAATGTAAAAAAATAATTTTTTATTTTGAGCAAAAAATTAAATTTTTATTAACGTTTTTGTTATCGCAGCTTGTTATCCCGGCTTAAAGAAAAACAGCCCTATTGTAATCAAAGTACAGGTCGCAATTGTAGCCAGAACCAAATGAAACTTTACACAACGAAGTTTTTCTGGATAAGGACGAGTGCTATTTTATTTGAAGAAAATCGGTTCAGAATTCGAATTTCACTCCCGATTTAACTCTTTTCACTCTAGATACCACATATTTTAACAGATTTTCTTCAAAATTGGCAAAACATCTTATATTTCAACTAGAAACACCCATGATGAAAATGGGTCAGATCGGTTCAGATTTATATACAGCTCCCATAAAAATATCGCTCCCGGCTTGACTTTTTCCGCCCAGAAACCACGTATTTTCACCGAATTTCTTCAAGTTGAGCATAACACATTACACTTGAACTAGAAGAACCTATTGTGCAAGTGGGTCACTTTACTCCATGTTTGGATATAGCCCCGATACAAATATTCCTCTCAATTTGACAAATTGGGTCAGGTCATATTAGCCTTTGATTAGAAAAAATACAAAAATCCTTACCGTTTTCACTTTTTTTACTGAATTGAATTGTATTCGGATAGAAAGTGGAGTGTATCATATAGTCGGCCTTGCCCGACTTTGACCTTTCCTTACTTGTTTTTATTTGCTGAATTAAAAACTTTCAGTTATTGCTTATAAAATTTTAAATTGAAAATGAGAAATGTAAATAGAAATTCAGAAAATACAATTTGAAATTGAGAAAATGCAAATTGAATTTCAGAAATATAAATTGAAATAGAGACTATGAAAATTTAAATTCAGGAATGAAAATAAAAAATGAGAAAAGGCAAATTAATATTGGAAATAAAAATGATAAAAACAACACTGAAACTGAGAAGAAATTTATAAATATCAATAAAATAGTATAAGGAAAAACAATAAAGTGAAATTGAATATAAAAACTATTCTCCAACAGGCATATCCTCCAATTCTATCGATTTTTGGTAGAACTGTTCAGGCGCAGTCACCGGCTATAAGCCTATTTCTTTACATCTGTATCCGCCAAATAAGATTAAAATAATTCGCTTTGAGACTTGTAATATGTCAAAATTGTCAGATAAGTTAAAAGTTTCTATCTGTACGTTGTTTGGCTCTTTGTATACTTCTGAGTGAAATTTTGATGTTGATTGATTGGTACAGTAAAGATCAACAAGCGTGCTACTTATAATTCAGTTTCCATGTGTCTCTCCTTGGATAAACTCCTGGCACAACAACATGGTGCATCTACAAATATTCTCTATATTGACATGGCGATATTCATTTCTATATTTCAATTCCACTTTTTTTCAAATGTTTGTATTATTTCTCAAAATAATTAGTATTGTTAATGTCTCAATATTAAATTGTATATTCTCAATTTTAATTTTCATTTCTGAATAACAATTTGTATTTTCCCAATATGATTTTGTATTTTCTAAATTTCAATTGAAAATGGTATAGTTCCATGACTGGCGCAAATATGTTTTCTAAAGACAAAACATCCAAAAAGGGTCCCATTTTTAACATTTTTCCAAAAGGGCGACAACATTATTTCCCTTGTAAGATTTTGTCTTTCTTTCTATAGGATTTATCGTAAAGAAGACTTAATTTAGAAGAGTTTAATGCCCTTCATGAATCATTTTAGCCAACAGACCTCCCCGGTAGGTCCACTCCAAAATTGTCCCTTTTTCAAAACAAAAAAATATTATCAAAAATTCTCAAATCGCAAAGCTCTGAAGCCCTCTTGACTTCTTACTCAAGAAGTATTGCTACATCCCTGCGGTAAATATGGAAATGGCGACCATTTTAGTAAATAATCCAAAATTTTGGAACATATTTTTCTCACTCTGGGAATTTGGGTATTTTATTGGACAAACAACAAGTAATACATTATTTTTTACACCCTTTTTGCTAGATATTTACAAAAATTTCATTACGATATCTCAATTGTTATAGATTTCTCGCAGTGTTCAATATGAATTTGTTTTTCTAAAAAATTTACATTTTTATGAAAATTTTACTTTTGCTTTTAATAAAGTTAATAAATGATTTATTGCCTGTTTCCAAAATGTTATACGTTTTTATAAAAAGTGTATTTTTCTATTTCATACTTATAATAAGATAACATGGAAAACACACGTGTATGAAGGCTATATAAAAATTTATATAGTTAGAGCAAAAGAGACATGTTACAATTTTCATTAAGATTGGATGAAAAATGTAGCTTTTAAGGTGATAATTAAATTTTAACGGTACGATTTTCGTATATAGGTTTGGCCATTTAAAATTTTAAATTTGAACTACCGATTACTTTGACTTTGAAAGGTAGAATAACACTCATTTTTATACCCTACACCACTTCGTGGACTAGGATATTATAAGTTAGTTTTCGCCAAATGTTTGTAACACCAAGAAATTATCGAGCTAGACCCACCTTTAAGTATACGGATCGGCTTAGAATCACCAGCTAAATCGATTTAACGATGTATGACTGTCCGTCCGTCTGCTGTCCATCTAAGCTTGTTCGCACTCTACAGGTCGCACTTGTCGTCCGATTGTCATGAAATTTGACAAATTTTTTGGACCAAGGACCATCGATATTGAACTTGGTGGAAATCGGTTCAGATTTAGATATAGCCTCCATACAAATATCCCTATAATTTACACTATTTCTGCTCTAGAATACACATTTTACATGGGATCATGACAATATTCAGGATCGTGCTATATTGGAACTAGAAACAGCTGACAAGAAAGTGGACCACATGGGTCTAAGCTTTGATATGGTCCCCATATAAATGTACCTCCGATTTACAATATTACTGCTCTAAACTGCACATTTTAAGTCGGATTTTGATCAAATTTCCCACACAATGTTTTGGTATAGCCCCCATACAAATGGGCCCCAGTCTACACTATTATCACTCTAGAACCCACATCTTACATTGGATCATGATAAAACTTTGCAGATTATGTTATATTTCAATAAAGAATACCTACTTTGAAAGTGATCTATAAGAGCCCACTTTTTAATGTGGCGCCCTTACAAATAGGCTCCATTTTTACTATTACCCCTCTAGGACCCACATTTTACATTGGAAATTTATCAAATTTTGGAGATTATATTATATATACTATGAAAGTCAAATATATAGGTCCATATCTTGGTATAGCCCCCAACAAATGGGCACCCAGTTTACACTATTATCGCTCTAGAACCCACATCTTACATGGGATCTTGATAAAAATTTGCAGATCATGTTATATTTCAACTAAGAATACCTACTTTGAAAATAATCTATATGGGCCCATTTTTTAATGTAGCGTCCTTACAAATGGTCTCATTTTTAGTATTACACGTCTAGGACCCACATTTTACATCGGATTTTTCAAAATTTTGCAGATTATATTATATTTCAACTAAGAAAACATTCAATGAAAGTCAAATATATGTGTCCATACTTTGGTATAAACCAAATGGGTCCCCATTATACTCTATTACAGATTTAGAAACTACAACTTACATCGGATCTTGATCAAAATTTTCAGGTCATGATATATTTCCACTAGGATTACCTACCGTGAATAAAAACTGTATAGGCCCATGTTTTGGCGCATGTCCCAAGTGTTGATATAGCCCCCCTAAAATGTCCGTCCGATTCATCCTATTACCGCTGTATAATCATTATTTTTCATGTTTCCAGATCATGTTATATTTTCTTTACTCGGAATATCTGCCGAAAAATTTGATTAATTATCACATATTCGTTAAATTTAGTCAATTGAATTGATGAAATTATTATATAAAATTGCTCCCATGAAACACCTGGGTTTAGTAATAAAAACGAGGTATATACGCAGGGAGTGTTGTAGGGTATTATATAGTCGGCCCCGCCCGACTTTAGCCTTTCCTTACATGTTATTTTTAGGGTTATGTTTGACATTTGTAAAATGGCCGATATATGCTCGAACAAAATTGGGATATATTAGAAACTTACTTCCAAAGTAGTGAGTCTTTAACGCAAACGGTAAGAAATTTACGTGGAATTTCGAGAAGAGATCGCCCTTCAGTTCAGCCTTGATGAAGCTCATTTTCATCTCGGTGGCTATGTCAATAAGCAAAATTGTTCAGAAAACCCACACGTGACTATTGAGAAGCCAATGCATCCACAACGAGTCACTGTTTGGTGTGGATTTCGGGCTGGCGGTATCATTGGACCATGTACTGAAAAATGGGTTGATTTGATGAGGTACTGCCGAGTCAGTCGTGGTAGTCATATGAATGATATTATGTTCCATTATTAAATGACAAAGTTCAACCATTCCAATAAAACCAGCAATTTGTAAAAATAATCAGTACACCCTATATTTCCTTGCATTTCTTACCTACCTTCATTAAGAGATATATACAATAACTATATACAATTTGGATAGAGAACCTCATGTAGATAAACGGAAATAGATAACTACAATAATTAGCTTAGCCGGATCACTAGAATATGGTCAATTCTCATTAAAACTAATTTATTGTGACAATTAATTCTCGATCCCAAAGCACCTATTTCAGAAGTAAAAACTCAATTTTATCTACGAATGCAGCTGTTAAACATATTTTTTGTCTTTTCGATCCTCGATCGAAATTAACGAAGAAGCCAAATTTTTGAGATTTATTTTCCCCGTTTTGGGAATTGTGGGATGAGATATCACAAAAACTATTTTTCAAAAGTAACACTAATTTCTTTGTTTTCAAAAAAACGGTATTGAATATGAATATGAAAAAAAATATATCCGCAAATACTCTATGGCTGCTCTAGAACTCACATTTTGATCAATTTTAATTATCTAGTAATATTTCACTTTATATTTGGTCGAACTTACCTTCTCCTTGGAACGGTTGACATCACGTGACAATCCAACACCCGAAATAGCCAATGCCAGCGTACTCGATGCTATGCACACTAAACTCAGGGCCAAAAATGATGTTTGCGTCTTGCGCAGACCCACCACGCCCAATGAACCCGTCACGGCAGCTATCAGACCCGTCCAGATGCCACAGCCAGCTGTGGAAAGTGACGCCTCTCGAACGATCAGCAGAGAGCCCAGTGCCACCAATGATATGGCCAACATCAATTGCAGAAGACCCAAAATAATTTGAACCGGAAAAGCCGAACAGCAGGCCGTACTGCTCTTGGGCATGGAGGGTTTCTTTTTCAGAGACTTGGCAGATTTCACCGAACTGCGATCATCTTTGATCAGTTCGGGAGGGAAACGTTGTTTTTTGCTTATTCTCGAATCCAAAGTAGCGGCACGCGAGGCGATGGTCTCCTGCAACTGTTGCTTGAATTCCTCGTGAGAAATTAATTTGGGTTTCTTTAAGTTATCGTCCTTTATCTTAACTGTTTCCACCAAAGTGGCAGCGGACAGCTTCAGCGGCTGTGGGGGCTTCTCATCGTAGACGGGACTGGAATAGATGTGACTTTGGGCATCCAGGGGTTTGCTGGTCATCTGTTGTTTGCCCAGTTGTTGATTCATTAATTCATCTTCACTTCCGCTGGCATTTTGATGTTGCAGCATGGCTATTTCGGAATTGGTTAAACTGTTGTGATTGTGCTGTTGCATATTTGTGGTGTTCGTACTTTGCTCTATTGTGGTCTGCATCATTTCCTCATGGCTGCTGTTGGCAGCTGCAGCACCAGCAGCAGTACCACCCATAGCCACGGCAATGTTGCCCATGCTCTGGTGTGTGGCACGATCGACAATGGTGTCCATGCTGCCCGTGGTCGAATCATGTGAGTCAATCGTGCGTGCCGGCGATTCAGATTGCCGGTTTATATCACTCTGATTTGCATCGTTCATGTTGGCGAAGCTGTTGGGTCCGACGTTGCGCCGCCGATTGTATGCAGGAAGATAGTTTTCGGTCAATGATATCGATATTGATGGGATCGTATGCTTGTTTTGCTCTTATTTTTTCCAGCAGGTGTGGGGGAGGAAGTAGTTCAAATCACATTGATACTCGTGCTGTAATTTAAGACATTTGGTTCCTGTAATGGCAAAAAAAAAGAAGAGAAAAGAGTGAGTTAACATTGAGTGGGCAGCATTGGTAAATATGGATAATGAATGGTTGGATGACTGGCGAAATGTGGTCCAGTGACTGTTGCATACACGATAGGAAGTGTCCGCGCTGCACAATTTTCAGTGACACAGCGCGATTACCTAGGTGCCGGAAATGGATAAATGGTGTTTGGATAAGCGGGGTTAGTTTTATGGGGACAAATCTCGTTTTTAAGACATCCGAAGAAAGTAATTTGAGACAAAAATATTAAAGTTGAAATGCATCATTTGAGTACAGATTCAAAACTCCTTCTTAACATAAATCAGACCAGATAAATGAAGGACTGCTTACAGATTTTTGCTATGTTGAGTCCCATATTGAATGGACGAGTTTCTTATAATTAAATGACCGAAAATACCTTTACGATATATAGACATCTAACATATCGAAGGTTATGTTTAGATTCCATTTGAAATTAAAATTTGTATACCTGCAGTTCATGCATTCAATTTAATTCCATTAATTCCTTCTATTCGATTCAGCTCTTTTTATAAAACTATGTAACTGCAAAAACTATGCAAAATAATCGTTTTAAAATAATATCTATTTAATAACACTTTGTAAACGAAACTCTGGCCATTAATCATAACCAAGTGCCAAGACTAACAGCCGTCAAAGAGAAAAAACTATGTAGAATAAATAGTGAATGATTTAACAGAGATAGCAAAAATACAATAAATTGTCTTCGGCTTAAAGAAGCTTTGCCTCTGGCTATCCACCGGTTGTGTTAATCTCTATAACAATTCAATATAATGGTCACCTCGTAGGCTTTGTTAACCACAGCTGTCATAATTTTACAAGTTATTTTGTGGTGCCTGGTAATGTTATGTTATGAATGGTCTGAAATTGTCGAATAATTGAAATTATTATTAAATGCGTTTATATTTTTCGGCAAAAACACAAACTTAAGGCATTTTTTTCGCAATATTTATGCTTGTGAACAGAAGAACAATATATTTGTTCTGCTGCGAGATTTGTGTTTTTGTTTGTCTAAAAACGCTATACAAAAACAAAGTACGAGGTTCATGGGATAAATTGGGTAAACATGATACAGTGTGACCTCGCTTACCGCAACTAATTGAAATTTGAATAGTTGCAAAAACCGCGGTAGTTGCGACAACCGAGTCAACAATTTTTTCAGGCTAAAGGTACAACTTATAAATATAAATAGTTCGTTCTACTATTTCTATTTTGAAGGAAGACAAATACTGAAGTTTAATGAAAGCCAGACATGTTGGTGTTGAATTTAGAATTGTCATCTTCCAACTACCAAAGCTGTGGTTCTCAAGATTTCGGTAGAAAAGTTCAAATTTGCTTATTTGAGGTGTTGCGTTTATCGAGGGTTGCGTTAAACGAGGTCGGACTGTATTTGTATGTTTTGTGAACATTATGTTTAAAACATTGTGAGGTGGAATTGTTAAGAAGCAAAATTGGATCAGGAAAAAATATATTTTTTTTTATTTTAGTTTTTTTGTTTGTATTTTTTTTGGTCTGTAATCAATATTTGATTTGAACTGGGATATTGTCCTGGCTCAAGACCATTTTGCATCTATATTTAATAGAATGCAAATTTATTTACAAATGTCATGGTGACATTTATTACTTGGCTGCAGAGTACCATGATCATGATTTCGAACATGTCAAAAGTATTTTCAAGTGGCTTCTCAGCGACTTTTCAAAATCAAACCCGGCATCTATAAGGAGATGATTCTCACAAACGAACGAGAAGCACAACTCACTTGCCGAGGATGCGTTTAAAAAATCGCAACAAGTAATAAAGTACACATGCCATCTTACAAGCATCTCATTAATTTGCATGTAAGTATGTGTATATGCAGGTATAGTTACCCAGCAATACTTCTGCCGTGCCAACGCTCATTTGTTTTAGTTTTTTCGTTTGTATTTTTTTTTTGGTCTGTAATCAATATTTGATCTGAACTGGGATATTGTCTATTTTTATTATTTTATTTAAATTTAAATTCAACTAATAGCGTAGAATATAGCATCTTAAAAGGTGATACTTATATTAGTCATCGTAGACTAACGACAGTTCAACACATGCAATTTTTTTCGAAAAGTCATTGTTCAATTCGTGTTCATACCACGTATACTCTATATGATAATACGTATCCGCAGAGAAATCGCACATTACGAGCAGGAGAAACATTTGTTGCTATATAATTGTGGAGGACCCAAATGAGTCGATTCGCTATCGCTCACAAGAGACTGCCCGCTGAGACTTTGTCCGTTGCGAACAAAGTCGGCTGTTTAACAAACAAAGTCCGTTATTAAAGCATTCAAAGTCTGCTGTTTCAGGAAACAAAGTCTGCTCATTGAAGAAAAACTCCGCTTTTTTCAGAAAACAAACTCTATTTTTTATCTAATCTAGTCTGTTGTTTAAGTAAACAAATTCTGCTTTTTCATCAAACAATGTCTACTGTTTCAGCAAGCAAAGTCTGCTCATTCAACTCACAAAGTCTGCTGTTTCAGCAAAAACATTCTGCTGTTTCAGTAAAAAGGTATGTTGTTTTAGCAAACAAAGTCTGCTGTTTCAGCAAACAAAGTCTGCTGTTTTAGCAAACAATGTCTGCTGTTTCAGCAAACAAAGTCTGCTGTTACTGCCAAAATGTCTGCTCAGTAAACAAATTCTGCTTTTTCATCAACCAATATCTACGGTTTCAGCAAGCAAAGTCTGCTCATTCAACTCACAAAGTCTGATGTTTCAGCAAAAACATTCATGTTACGGTAAAAATGTATGTTGTTTTAGCACACAAAGTCTGATGTTTCAGTAAAAAAAGTCTTCTCTTCCAGCAAACAAAGTCTGATGTTTGAGCAAACTTTTTTTTGTTACTAACATATCGATGCCCTAATATAAAAAAGACTCAACTCATGAAAATCTGATTATACACACGAAAAAGCATGTTGAAACTTGAAATAATATAAGAATACAATTTTTAATTTAATTTTTATTCAAAACTATATCGCAACACATATGCTTTTTACGTTTTTTTCACCTTTACAGGGTTTATATATTTTATATTTCGAAAAGTTGTTAGTTGGGTCTTTTTATATTAGGCTAACGATATTCTTCTGCGTATAAGTATTTGCGGATTTTCATGTACTTTTTACGATATCAAATCAAAAAATAAAAAAGGGATTAAAAAAAATCATTATATTTTTAACAATTTTGGAAAAATTTTCCTATCAAAATGGTTCAGACATTTGAGCTGTAGCTGGAATCAAGAAATTGCAAATGGGAAAATCGGCCCTGAGGGAAATTGTTTCTACCTAATAACGATTGATAATGCACCTGATATTTAGGGCATATTTTTGAAGATTGCTGCCTCATGTTCTCTTTTTGATTACTCTTGCAGTTTTATATTTATATAGTAGAGGAATATTTATATTATAATAATGAAGCATCACTATTTATTTAAACCAGTGAGCATAAGTATGCCGTACAGCAAAAGTAAAGAAATATTGTGATGTGCATAAAAATATCAAAATTTGATTAATATGTTAGTGCACTTTTACGTTAAGTTGACATACTGTCAATCTAACCTGCCGGTAATACTGTGGAATGCAATCTGTGGTGGAGGGTATATAAGATTTGGCCCGGTCGAACTTAACGCCTTTTTACTTGTTTAATTTTTATTTATTTGGTAAGAACTAACAATTCATCTGAAAAAAAAAAACATTTTCTCAATATCTTTCAAACAACAAAAGATATGATATGATGAGTTCTCCCTCTAAATATATATAATTTCGAAGTAATAGGGTTGCCAAAGTTTTCAAAATTTTTAAAAATAATTGCAATTGCAATACCAAACACGTTCACCAATTTTCATCAAAACCTGAAGGCTTTCGGATATGTATCGATATATTGGAATTTCTCATTTGTGTTGATACTTCTTGCGATCCCACTCTGAAATTTGCAAATGTGTGTGTAACATACACGTACTTATATATGTCCATGAAAAATAAAAAAATATTTTTTTTGCCATGAAAAGAAACTATTAAAAAATTAAAAACAAAACATTTTTACGATATCTCAGAAATTTACACAGTATTTAGAACACAGATGAAGAAATTTGCTGAGAAAATGAAAATAAATATAAAAATGGGATATTTTAATAAATTTCAATATATGTTTGGAAAAAATTATCAAAAAAATATTTTTTTAATTTCCACTTTATGTTTTTTGAATAAAAACCAGATGCTCCTCTGCAAAAATTCTTTTCACAATTTCTTTTGATGCAATATATGAAAAAGTCAAAGTTAAAAAAATCGTCTAATATCAACCTTGCAATACCAAACACATTCACCGAATTTCATCAAAATCGGAAGACTTTGGGAAATTTCTCGTTAGTTTTACATGGAATGCCTCAATAGGCATCAGTCAACTCCATCCGACTTTAGCAAAATAAATTAATGTTTTCCATAATCCGTATTACACTTTATCACGACTTATCGTGCGATCCTCGTACTCACGTACGTACTACCGATATTCGTACAAGAATGTCGAACAAGTATGTCTGTGGTTCACATGTTTCCCTTACAATCATTTGCAATTATTATTTTGACAAACGAAAAAAAAATCCACAAGCTTGTCAAGCCAAGACAACAATCCATTCCATTCTTTGCTTGCGAAAAATAGAAACGTCAAAACTCTCATACAACGAGTACGGCAGACAACGTGCGCGTTCGTTTCCAAATCATTTTAGAATGTTTTCGACGGTTTTGAGCAATTGTTTTGTCATTTGCTGTTGCCATTGTATGTTCTCATAGTCCTCTCATTTTTCCCCCTCCAGCCCCAAGCCTCGAAACAATTGCGATTTAATCACAAACAATTATGTTATGATTAATGGATAAAAAGTCGAAAATTGGAATATTTACAAACCGCGAGGGCAATTGACAGACAGTCAACAAGCGATCTTTTGGCAACGACAATGGCTTCGTAAGCCAAAAAGATAATTGGATAACAACAAGAAACGAAAGAAAAGCCCAACAAAATACCCGCAATTGTGAGACTTGTCAGTCAGAAGGTATTAACAATAAAAGTCGATAATGATATCATAAATTATAATTAAATATTATGTGTGTGCGTGTGTGTTGAACTCTTTGCCAAATGTCAAAAGGGCTTAAAAGTGTTTATGGACAGATTACACTGAATTGTGCTGATTTGAGATATCAATTTTTTCTTCGAATGTTGTATATTGAGGTTTTAGATTGGGGATAAGGATACCGGCAATTATACTCTTATGAGGGTCAATGACACGGATCGATAAATCTTAAGCTGCTGTATCTGCCAAATGTGAACGTAACAGATGTTGATAGTGATGTTGCCATAGGTTAAATGTGACGAATAGAAATAGAAACTTCAACATTACACAACGAGAGAAATATAAAAATGTGCTGTTTATTTTTGGAAACTAATATAAATTGTTTGTAATCAATGCAACTGCATTATATAGATAAATTGTGAAACAATCGATTGGAATTGATTCGTCGTGTCCCATGTAAGGTTAAGACTGTTTTTATTGAAGCTAATAAAGGCAAAGCGATTTATTTAAACCAGTAAGGCAGTCAAAGACGACAAAGAAAGTGTGACCTAACCAACATTACTGTCGAACTGAGATAAATGAGCTTGGGTGATTTTCTACCATCTAATGTAATTTAAAAAGCATCGATAGATTTGTTTTCTTTTATCATTGACAGAAAATCAAAATTAGTATCAAAATTTGTATTGTAATTCATAATCTATATATATAAAAGAGTTGCGTTACTGACTGACTGACTGACTTATCATTGACCAGCCCCCAGACCAAACGGCTGAAGCCAGGGTCATGAAATTTTCAGGGTAGTTCCCAAATATGACGTAGACGTCGACTATGAAATTCGTACTTTTAGGGGGTAAAATGCGACAAAAAGGGATAAACATCGAACCTTCCTCCTGTAGCTAGAAACATGAAATTCGGTGTGTTCATGCCAATGACCATGCATGCGAGCTACAAATAGGGATTTTTCGAAATTTGTACTTTTAAGGGAGGAAGGAGACAAAAAGGGCTAAAAATTGTACCAATTCAAGTATTGCAGCTATATTCGTGAAAATCGGTATCTACATTTCTCTGACTACGTAGACCTGCAATATAAATGGATTTTTCGAAAATTTTACTTATAAGGGGTGAGCGGGACAAAAGGGGATAAAAATGATACCAACTATAGTATTACAGCTAGAATCGTGAAATTTGTAAATTCCTCTGACCATATAGAAGCGAAGTAAAATTGGATTTTTCGAAATTTGCACTTTTAAGGGATGAGCGGGGCAAAAAGGGATAATAATTCTACCAACTAAATTATTGTAGCTAGAATCGTGAAATTCGGTGTGTATATTTCTCCGACAACGTAGGCGCTCTTTTAAAGGATGAGCGGGGCAAAAAGGGATAAAAATGGTACAAACTAATGTATTACAGCTAGAAAGACCACATAAAAGCGCAGTAAAATTGGATCGTTCGAAATTTGTACCTTTTAGGGGGTGGGAGGGACTAAAAGGATACCAATTTAAGTGTTGCAGATATAGTCGTGAAATTCGGAGTGTAAATACCTCTGACAACGTAAATGAGCAAATTTAAATTGATTTTTCGAAATTTTTACTTATAACGGGTGAGGGGGATAAAAATGGTACCAACTACAGTATTGCAGTTATAGTTGTGAAATTTGGTGTGTATATTCCTCTGAGAAGGAAGATGCGAAAATCTGAATGGATTTTTTCGAAATTTATACTAGCGGGACAAAAAGGGATAAAAGTAGTACCAACTAAAGTATTACAGCTATAGTAGGGAAATTTGGAGTGTAAATTCCTCTGGCAACGTAGAAGCGCAATCTAAATGAATTTTTCGAAATTTTTATTTATAAAAATAATTTTTTCGAATTTTGTACTTATAGGGGGTGAACGGGACAACAAGCGATAAAAGTAGTCGTAAAGTGTGGTGTGTAAGTTCCTCTGACAACGTAGAAGCGCAAATCTAAATGAATTTTTCGAAATTTTTATTTATAAAAATAGTACCAACTAAAAAAAATTTAAATTTTGTGTGTAATCTTGCAACATAAATGGATTTCTCGAAATTTGTACTTTTAAGGGGCGAGCGGAACAAAAAGGGATAAAATGGGTACCAACTTTAATATTACAGCTAGAATCGTTTTTGATTTTTCAAAATATGTACTTCTAAGTGGTGCGCGGGACGAAAAGGGATAAAAATGGTGTACAGTCCTTTAATTACTTAAACGCGGAACATAAAAGGATATTTCAAAATTTGTAGTTTAAAGGAGGAGGCAGGACGAAAAGGGATGAACGTGATACCATATGTTTTTAGGGGAAGCAAAAACACATAGTGATTTTTCAAAATGTGTACATTTTGGGAAAGAGGCAAAGAAGCGCAAATCTAAAAGAATTTTTCGAAATTTTTACTTATAAACGGTGAGTACCAACTAAAAAAATTGAAATTTGGTGTATAAACTTGCAACATAAATGGATTTCTCGAAATTTGTACTTTTAAGGGGCGAGCGGGACAAAAAGGGATAAAAATGGTGTACAGCCATTTAATTACTTAAACGCGGAACATAAATGGATATTTCAAAATTTGTAGTTTAAAGGAGGAGGCAGGGCGAAAAGGGATAAACGTGATACCATATGTTTTTAGGGGAAGCAAAAACACATAGTGATTTTTCAAAATGTGTACTTTTTGGGAAAGAGGTGCAAAAAGTTATAAAGTGAATGGCTGCATCTAGAAACATGAGGAGGTCGAGGATATAAATGGTTGTAATATTTTGTTCAAAACTTGGTAGAAAATGATAAAATTTATACATACGAATGAGTTCAGCTAAAATAGTGTATATCGACAAGCAAGGAATGGAGGTTTCGAAATTACTATTTTAGATTTATCTATATCCCCAAAAGAAAATTCAATAAATACTATCCAAAAACAGAAACGGATAAAATTAACAAATAGCTGGATTTTTCGTGTGCGAAGCAGCGGGTACTGCTAGTAAAATATATATGTATATGTAAACATAATATGTAATTAATAGACAGCGGATTTTTATGCAAAATCGTATTTTGAACGGATGGTTATAATTGAATGACGTCTTCACTCAAATGATTTTACTTATAAAACATTTTAATACATCGATATAACGAATTTTATTTCAGTATATCTTGCATAGCAATATGCATATTTTATATACTTGAGTATTAAAAATGGAATTTGCATAAAAATCCGCTGTCTAGTAATTAAAAATACTATTAGTTGATGCTTTATAAATGCAGCATTTCATATAAAATATATTTCTTAAAATATACGCAAGATTACGTTGAAATATTCCAAAAAAGGTTCGAAATATATATTCTAATTTTTTTATTAGAGACCGTCTTATACAAAAAAAGGTTTTTCCCAAAGACGATCTATATAAAGAGTGATTTTTTTGAGGTTAGGATTTTCATGCATTAGTATTTGACAGATCACGTGGGATTTCAGACATGGTGTCAAAGAGAAAGATGCTCAGTATGCTTTGACATTTCATCATGAATCGTCTTACAAACGAACAACGCTTGCAAATTATTGAATTTTATTATCAAAATGCGTGCTCTGTTAAGAAAGTTCATTGCGCGCTTCCATTTTATGGTCAGTTTAATCGACCGACTGAAGCGGCTATTCGGGCTATTGTGACTAAATTTCGCACCAAATTTACATTGTTGGACATTAAACCACCAACACGCTTACGTAGAGTGCGAACTGAAGAAAATATCGCAGCTGTATCGGCCAGTGTTAATGATGACCACCAATTTTCGATTCGTCGCCGTTCGCACCAATTGGGTCTCTGTTACTCAAAAACATGGAAATGCTAAAATTGGACTAAGCGGATGGACCACCTAAGACGCAGCCGCGGTCAACATTTAAATGAAATTATCTTCAAAAAGTAAATGTCATGGACCAATCTAACGTTTCAAATAAAGAACCGATGAGATTTTGCAAATTTTATGCGTTTTTTTTAAAAAAAAGTTATCAAGCTCTTAAAAAATCACCGTTTACAAGACAAGAAATATCGCGCTACGTTGAGGAATAACAACGAATGTTGATGTTAAAGCCATGTTAGTTTTTTACAGCGAAAAAATAAAAAACGAAATGTATATAATTCGTTGTTTGCTAAATGCTTGAAATATATTTGAATTTCTTAAAAAATTCTTATAAAAACAGTAAAATAACAACAAGCAAAAGAATTTTGCAGAAGCAAAAGTTATTTCTGTTCGGTGCTAGCCTTTCTGCAAGTTGTAAGTAAGAGTGCAACTCTTACGCTCTTTGGTTTTCCCTTCTTCTAATTTTAAACTCAAAATTGATGTGTTCACCAACCAGAAATAAATTTTGGACAGCTTAAGAAGAGTAAAAATTTAAATCTAAAGTGCTTTCAAAGGTCTATTAATTCAGAAAAAAAAAAATTTGGCAAAATTGAGACATAAAGAAATACACTCGAAAAATATGATTTTTAGGAATGTTTTCAGACGGCTTGGCCTAGGTACGAAATATTTTGGAAATCAGTATTAAACAACCATAACTCTATTTCTGTGAGGTGACTGGAAATTATTTTTATTATTTGTATGGACCGCGATCCCGCCTAATGAACATGGCTTAGAATTTTATGGCTTCCACCAGACCCATTCCATGGCAAGCGGTACGATTTTTGACCTCTTAAAAGTATTTTATACGTATTTTTAGAAAACAAGTAAGAAGGCGTTAAGTTCGGCCGGGCCGAATCTTATATACACTCCACCACGTAGTGCATTCCATAGCATTACCGATAGATTAGAGGCTGTCGACTTTATAAAGAAGTGAAGTAACATATTTTGAAAATTGTGATATGAGCATTACTATATTTGTATACTATTTCAAACTATAAGGCATACTTATGCGCACTGTTTAAAATAAATTTCATTGCTTCATTATTATAATATTAGTCTACTACTTCATTATTATAATATTAGTCCGTTTGCTTGGTACCTATTTATCACTTTTTAAAATATTGACCCTACAAGTACGATATTGGAGAAATACTCATATTGTACGTGTCTAACAAAATAGACGAGTGTAGACACTGAATTTCATGATTCTAGCTACAGGCGTTTGCATGGTACCAATTTCATCACGTTTTGATCCTAAAGGTATGGATAACGAAAGATATCTTTATTGTTCGTGTCTACGCAGTCACAGCAGTGTACACACCGAATTTCACTATTCTAATTGCAACCCTTTGGTTGGTGCCATTTTTATCCCTTTCGCCCCATTTTCCGCCTAAAAGTACAAATTTCGAAAAAATCCCTTATATTTCGCGTCAGATAAATCAGTCAGATAAATGCATACACCGAATTTCATGATTTTAACTTCAGCGTTTTGATGGTACCATTTTTATCCCTCTTTTCCATTTGTATCCCTTAAAAGTACAAATTTCGAAAAATCTCTCTATTTTACGTGTCTACGTAATTATAGGGACGTACACACTAGGGCGTACCTCAAAAAATAAAGTTCGCCGTACACCTTCGAATATGAAGTATTATTGAAAGGTAGTTTCAAAAAAAAAATTTTTATTTTTTTATGCCGAACGTAGGGGTCGCGCTTTTACATTTTTCTATATAACTTGTATTTATAAACGGATTTTAAAGTGTGATACATCGATGTTTTTGTCTCGACGAGGCCGATTTTTTTGTCTTTGAAGTCATTGAGCTCAAGCACCCCCTTCTGGTACTTACCCATCATTTCTCAGTTGCTACTACCCTAATGTACCACTCTAATAATCGAAAATTAAAGCTCGCATAAAATCATGAATCATGTTTGAGCTCAATGACTTCAAAGACAAAAAAATCGGACAAAAACATCGATGTATCACACTTTAAAATCCGTTTATAAATGCAGAAGTTATATAGAAAAATGTAAAAGCGCGACCCCTACGTTCGGCATAAAAAAATAAAAAAAATTTTTTTGAAACTACCTTTCAATAATACTTCATATTCGAAGGTGTACGGCGAACTTTTTTTTTTTACTTGTAACCTGGTACGCTCTAGTACACACCGAATTTCATGTTTCTAGCTGTTGTCGTATCATTGGTACCATTTTTATCCCTTTTGCGCCATTTCACCCGCTAAATCTTTTTGTACTTTTTGATGATTACACTTTACTAAAGGAAGGTACGAAACAGGAAATTAAAAAAAATTTTAAATAATGTAAATATTAGGGGTATTTCAGTCCTTGTTAGGGAACAATTTTTCCCTCCGGGCCGATTTCGCCCCCTTTCAATCCCAACCGATCTGCAACCATAAGACACATTTAGGGAAAATTTGAACCTCCTAGCCCATTTCGTTCGGCCTCTGTCGTGCTTTCAACAGACAGAGTGACATGGCTAAATCGTCTTAGAATATTACCACGACCCAGAATATATATACTTTATGGGGTCTCCGTTGAATATTTCAAGGTGTTACAAACGGAATGACAAAGTGAATACACCCCCATCCTGGAGGTGGAGGGTATAAAAAAAACATTATGATCAATTTACCAATTTTTTATAAAGGAGCTTGTAAATCCTGAAATAGTTGACCGTTTTTAATGTAATTTGAAGATAATTTCAATTAAAGTTTAAATATTTAAGATGTAGATTTTTAGATTGGATTTTTTAAAGTTTTTACAATGTTATATCTCTTATTTTGATTTTAGAAATGATTATATTAACTGATTTTTTTAATTTTAAAGTAGTGTTCTTAAATGTATCTCTTAGCGACTGTTTAAATGATGGGTTCTATTTTTTACGATATTTTTTTTTGCAAAATCAATCCATATTTCAGTAAAAAATAATCAGAATGATTATTTCTTAATTAGTTCTTTTAAATATGGTATACAAACAATAAAATATCTAAGAAAAGTAAGAGAAAATAAAACAAAATATTTTGTTTTCTATTTTTAATGGGGCAGCAAAAAATTTAAAATTCAAAAACATCTCTTATGTCTATAAAGGCGGTCATAACTTATTATCATAATTGCATTTAATTTAAAGTATAACCGGATCGTACTACCCAACATTGTAGTACAACTATTAAACGTAAAAAAACATTGTCGGCAGAGGAGAAATAAAATAAAATATTCCTTTGCCCATTTTTAAAAAGATTTATCAATAGGCATTAAGGCTGTTTTTTAAGACTGGATAACTAAGTTGTGATAACAAAATCCTATATACAATTTAAAAATTTCACTCAATGAAAACAAATTTTTAAAAAATATTTTGTGTTTAAAATGTTGGACTTAAGCCAGTGTAAGTCAAATTTATGTTTATCGAGGCTTAGTCCAAGAATGTCAATACAAAATATTTTTTTGAAAATTTGTGTTGATACAAATATTTATATTGTAGTTGGCGACAATATGAAAATTATTTTTTTTTATTTTGAGTAAAAATTAACCATTTTGTAAAATCACAGCTAGATATCCCGGCTTAAAGAAAAACAACCTTATTATTTTCTTTGTTAGAATGCAAGATATTAAAAAATATTGATTTTTTCGTGCCAGCATTTTTCAAATATTTTCCGCAAATTTTTAATTGAATGTCATGGCTTGATCGTCTTAGAAATTTACGACTGTCAGTAATATGGACTCACATCGATATTTCAAAGTGCTAAAGACGAAGTGACCAACTATGTATATACGAAAAAAAAGAAATGAAGATTGGATTGTTTAATTATGATCTGAAAAGTATTTCGTAGCTGGGTCAATTCGTCTCTGAGCTAAACGCTCCTTAAAATACCTCTAAAAATCATGTCTTTCTCGTGTTGCAATTTTTATTTTTCCGAATTAGAGTTAGAGCCTTCAAAATACATTAAGTGTACATTTTTATTCTTGTCTTAGAACATTGGACGTTTTGAGTCAGTTTTGGGATTTTTCAAAGTCAAAATTTTCAAATCGTTAGATTCCTTCATCATTTAGGCATCATTCGAAAGATACTGATTGGAGTTAGTTGTTTTTTTTTTTCAAAATACTTCCACAAAATACGAAAAAGTGTTCAGTTGTCACTATGAAAAACCACAACAAATTAATATAAACATGCAATAATGGAGTATATATTTGAAATGTCCTGTGTTCTTGTACATATTAACATTATTAGCTTCTAGAAAAGTTTACTTATTGTGCCGTTCCGTTTACATATCTCGTTATCAAAAACATTTGCAGTAGCTATGGGCTGTTAAACTGCTGTTACCATTGCAACATCTCTAAACAAGACAAACAACATCGATTGGGCAGCACAAAAATGGTTGTAGCTGTACCACCAAACTAGACAACAGCAGCCACAGTTCAAAGACATATTTTTCCTATTTCGATCAGTTTTTTGTACGTTTCCATTTCGTTTTCATCCTAAACTCGTTTAACAAGTGAAAGTGTTTTGCATGTAAACAAACCAGAAAACAGAAAACACATGACCACCACAAATTTCGATTCGATTACCAGCCACCACCAACCAACCAGCCACCGATTGACTGACTAACTGACTGGAGCAGTAGACGGGTAAAAACGGGCAGACAGAAGGACGGACGGACAACGGACACACAGTTTTCATGGTTCAATGCATGCATGGATAATGAAATCCAACAACAAGTGGACGTGGAAAAAAGATCAAATCAAACAATATCTGTTGGCAGGAAGAAAATTAGAAAAATAAACA
This sequence comes from Polietes domitor, assembly GCA_947397865.1. NCBI lineage: Eukaryota > Metazoa > Arthropoda > Insecta > Diptera > Muscidae > Polietes > Polietes domitor. The sequence goes on from OX377620.1 coordinate 53,998,758, forward strand.
TTTTCGATTAAAGCAAACAACTTCAATTTTAATGTTAGTTCCGTTGATTTGAATTCGTGATACGTTCGTTTGGTATTTATTTTTTCTTTAGTTTGGAATGGAATGGAATTATGCGCAATATTGATATTTGTAATATTTGATATTTAAACAAAGAGTGCAATAACATTTGGCTGCGGCTGGCATGGTATTTCGATTACATTTCAACAGTAATTTCCATAATAACCAACAAATTGCTATGGATTGTTGGGCTACTGAAAGACCGACTGCTATCAGCTCAGCATGAATTGAAATAAGCATTGATTCGGTTAGACCACTCATTCATAATTTTAACAAAATCTAAAAGCCGAAGCCAAACGGATTATGACGAAAATCACGAAAAAAGAGTGTGGGTTTTGGTTATCGGGTTTTTTGAAATGAGAATTTTGTCTATGGATTTATTATACCTAGATTAACATCGACGAACATTTCTCAATCTGAGTCGTTGCAATCGACAGCGAAGACTTTCAAATAAATGTTAAAATTTTGATTAAAAAAATTAACAATTGCCTTTTGCTCCCCAAATTATTGCAATTTTAATTAAACCACTTGCCAGGCAGGCAGCCAAACAAAACAAAAGACTTAAGCAACGAACGTGCTAAGCGCACACACTCACTCACGAAAATCAATCAAATCATCAACCAACCGAAATAAATTAAAATTCAACATTTCGCATTTTTCACGTCTATGGGAGTCTATGTAAAACATCAATAAATCATTGTAATGATTGTTTTTCATTGTTTTAATTATATTTTCCCCCCTTTAGAAAAATTACATTTACATTCATTGCAGACGGCCACAACCAGATGCATATTGTGAACATGCAAACTTCACGCATGCGTGGTTAAATAAGCTCAACATTCATTTATTTCACACGTCAAGTTTAAAACCCAAACGGCTTATTGGGGGGAGCTTAAGATGTTTTGTTTGACTGTTGTGTGGTTTTTTTTGGGGAGGGTAGAATTGGTGGAGGAAAACCAATCCAACATTAATGAAAAATGTATTACATAAACAAGTGTTGTGTTGATGTGCTATGTGGTCGCTTGTAATTAGGTGATTGATAATTTATGGAGTGGGAGTTGCAACAGCTGTCATTAGTGTTGTCTACTTAAATTGCAAGAAAACTCAATTTTCAGAGAATACAACGAATGGCACAATTGAACGGAAGGCTTACTTGGCAGTTGCTAAAGAGACCCGCCGAATAGCTATATTTGTTGGAATCTATCTGGTGATTTAGCCAAATCATCAAATGTTTCTATTTTTTTATTTTTATCTTTAATTTAAATGAAAACGCTAAAAGAACCGTGGTAGAAATACTACAAGTGCAATTAATGGCGTTTTAATACCCTACATCATTTCATGAAATGGACACATTCGTGACAAATGTTTGTGAAATATAGGACAATATGATCTCAATTTTAAAACAGCTATGTAAAGGGTGATTTTTCAGAAAAATTCATAAAATCTCTATTTGAATCGATAGTACGGTCCATATAATTTAATGTTTGAAGATTATTTCATGCAAATGTTGACCTTGACTGCGCCTCAAATGGTCCATCCGCTTAGTCCAATTTTGGCATTTCCACGTTTTTGAGTAACAAAAACAGCGAACAGCGACGAATCGATAATTGATGGCCATCATTAACACTGGCCGATACAGCTGCGATATTTTTTCCAGTTCGCACTCTACGTAAGCGTTTTGGTGGTTTAATGTCCAACAATGCAAATTTGGTGCGAAATTTAGTCACAATAGCCCGAATAGCCGCTTCAGTGAGCCGATTAAACTGACCATAAAATTGAAGCGCGCGATGAACTTTCTTAACAGAGCACGCATTGTGATAATAAAATTCAATAATTTGCAAGCGTTGTTCGTTTGTAAGACGATTCATAGTTAAATTATAGACAAAACTGAAGATGTTTGACAGTGAAACAAAACACCAGTGTTGCCAAAAAGATAACAGCTAAAAAATCACTCTTTATATTAGGCTGGGTCGTGGCCCATACTAAAAATAATAATTTTTAGTCACTCCACGAAAATGAAATTTGGATTATTTAATGATGATCTGAATTAATAGAACCTTGCGAGCCGTTTAAGTATTAATTTGTAGTATTTTAGAATAACTGAGAATTATTGAAAACTTTTCGAATTTTGTAAAAAATAAATAGCTGCAATCAATAACTATCGAGTGATGCCTAAATGATGAACATCGAAAGGAAATCAATTTATTTTTTTGCAAAACGTTTCCAAGAAATATGAGTTTTTATTTGTTACTATGAAAACCCTCAAAAATGTATATTTAAAGTGCTTTCAAGGGTCTGTTACTTCAGTAAAATTTTGAAAAAATGCAACACATAAAAAAATTCATGGGAAAATCATGATTTTTAGTGGTGTTTTCAGTGCCGTTTAACTCACAGACGGCTTGATCCAGAAACGAAATATTCTGCAAATCATCATAAAACAATTCAAACTTTGTTTCCAAGGGGTGACTGGAATCTATTCTTTTATTTGTGTGGACTGCGACCCAGCCTAATACACCGTCCGATCCATATTACACTTGAACTTGCTTATATATGCCGAAAAAAAATCAAAGGATAAAATTTGTTTCAAAAAATTGTTTAAAATACGTATTTACACCCGATATAAGCGATACCGATATAAGTGTCAAATTAAAGATGATAATATTTGTTATATATTCTATTAATAATCTAATAATTTCTATTAATAATCTTAAATGTTCCCGTAAATCTAGAGCCAACATTTTGAATTAATATTTTAGAAATTGTGAACTTTTGTCTTTTACCAACAAATTTTTAAGTGACAATTTTTAATCGATAACTTACCAAAAAAAATGTGAAACGAAAAAGTGGGAGAGCGGGACTTTTTGTAAAAAAATGGGATTATGCGGGATAGAAAATTTAAGCGGGACTGGGCACCCGCGAAAAGCGGCATGGATGGTAACCTTAGTATATACAGGTCAAGTCCACAAATGTTTATATAAAATATTATATTTTCAAAATTTGTTTTAAAGATTAGAGTTCGGGACAATGTGATAATATAATTTTTATTTTGAATACCAAATTTCCTCTTTATGCTCGGTTTTTTATCATCATGGCGAAAATGTGAAAAAGTATTTTTGCTGCTGAGTGAAAAATTATCTTTTTATTTAAAAAGGTCAATCTATATATATAAAAGTTGCGTTACTGACTGACTGACTTATCATTGACCACCCCCCGACCAAACGGCTGAAGCCAGGGTCATGCAATTTTCAGGGTAGTTCCCAAATATGACGTAGACGTCGACTAAGAATGGGTTTTGCGAAATTCGTACTTTTATGGGGTAAAATGGCCCAAAAAGGGATAAATGTCGAACCTTCGTCCTGACTAAACGGCAGTAGCTAGAAACATGAAATTCGGTGTGTTCCTTGCAATGACCATGTATACGAGCTACAAATGGGATTTTTCGAAATTTGTACTTTTAAAGGAGGAAAGAGACAAAAAGGGATAAAAATGGTACCTATTTAAGAATTGCAGCTGGAATCGTGAAAATCGGTAGTTAATTTTCTCTGACCATATAGAAACGAAGTAAAATTGGATTTTTCGAAATTTGTACTTTTAAGGGGCGAGCGGAACAAAAAGGGATAAAAATGGTACCAACTAAAGTATTCCAGCTAGAAACGTGAAATTTGACCATATAGAAACGAAGTAAAATTGGATTTTTCGAAATTTGTACTTTTAACGGGCGAGCGGGACAAAAAGGGATAATTAATGTATTACAACTAGAGTCGTGAAATTTGGTATGTAAATTCCTCTGACCATATAGAAGCGCAGTAAAATTGGATTAAATGGATATTTCAAAATTTGTACTTAAATGGGGGATATGGGACAACAAGGAATAAATGTGTTACCAAATAAAGTACATATGTTTAGGGGAAGCAAAAACACATGTTACCTATAGTGATTTTTCAAAATGTGTACTTTTTGGGAAAGAAGTGCAAAAAGTTTTAAACTGGCTGGCTGAATCTAGAAACATGAGATCGAGGATATAAATGGTTGTAATATTTTGTTCAAAACTTGGTAGAAAATTATAAAAATTATACATAAGAAGTAGTTCAGCTAAAATAGTGCATATCGACAAGCACATTCCTTTGACTGTTTGTGAGTGCTAATAAGAGGTTTCCAAATTACTATTTTAGATTTATCTATATCCACCACTATCCAAAAACAGAGACGGATAAAATTAACAAATAACTGTCTTTTTCGCGTGCGAAGCAGCGGGTACTGCTAGTATGTATATAAATTAGTTAATTTAAAATTTAATGTTCAGTCCTTAAACTTATTGTTATTAATAATGTATCTTTAAAGAAAGAAAAATTGTGTTCAAATGTTTCCTTTACGAAAAATTCTTGATTTCATTTGAATTTGTGATTCCTGATTTTTTTCAAAATATGTCAATAGGCGTCGCACAACAGAACTAACAGCATAGTGTAGGGTATACACGATTTGAGACCGTCTGAATTGATGTATTATAATAACATCTTTTCAATTCTGCTGTCACTTATTAAAACGTACACTTGCAATTTTTTGAGAAAAATCACAAACCCCACGTCATACTTGTGGATATTTTATTCTTTTGCGCGTTCATAGAAATATATTTCTTTTATTCAAGTTAATTGTCTTATTTTGAGACTAATTGCATATCTGCTGTTGCTGTGCATTTTTTATGAATATGCAGTTCTATGGATATGTTGTCTGTTGTTGCTGATGTTGCCAGTTCCACTGCTCAGTACTGATGGCATTGTTGTAGGTTGACTGGGTACTGGGTGCCGCTGCTGCTGTTGCTGACGCCTGTGCTGCTGTCAGTGGTGTGTAATTAAATAATTTCAATGTGAATTTGTGGGTTGCTTCGATGCAAACAAAACAAAATAAAATAAAATAATAACGACAACAAATACTGTTTCAGATTCATCGTCACATATTAAGTAACTGTGAAATGTGACACTGTTACATTATGTTTTGGTTTTTGCTCTCTCCTCTCTCTCACTCTGGTCTTCTGCCACCGCTTGATATAGGGTAACCGGTAACCATCGCATTTCTGCGGCTCATGATGATCACATGATGAGTCTTTTGTTGCACACCGCTGAGACCTATTGATGTCAGTTGGCTTTTTTGTATTTTAACCAACATTTTGTTTGTTTAATTTAGTTGTTCTTCTCTTCATCTTCTTGTTTTTGGTGTTAATGACATATGTATGAATTGTTGAATTGTTTTGCTAATCGCCAGTAAAAACACTCAGAATTTGTTAATTGTTGTCAAGAGTTGTTGAGGTGGGGCTAATGGAGATGATATTTGAATAATAACAGGCATTATTGTTGAGGCCGTATTCATATGGCATGTCATGTTGGCATGTGAATATTATCAATGGAAGTGTCACATTGATCTGTCATTTTCTCAGACTCTATTTCTAAGAAATTAAATATTGAATATCTTACAAATTGCATTTCTCCAATGGAATGCGTTATGGAGAAGATTGGGAGAAACTTTTACGAAAGTTAATTATGGTTATCGAGATACAGGTTTATTAGATTAATTGATTCTGCAATGAATAAAATTTCCCAAAACATATTTCATATTTGAATTTGGGCAAATTTCCGTCCTTTATTCTCCCAAAATTCTCTTTTCAACAAAATACCCAAAATCGAAAGTGGAGAAATATGTACCATGGGGTATAAATTGAATTTAATTGTATTGAATAATTTGGGAAGGATATAACGTAATTGTAGAATGAAATTAGACGCATCTAAATTATGTCTTCTTTACGAAAATTAAAGGAAGGAATTAAAAGGAAGTAAGAAAATAAAAATGTATACTTGAAATAATGTTGCCACCTTTTTTAAACAAAACGATAATAATGGACCTATTTCGGAAGATTTATTTAGAAGTGTAAAACTGCAGCTTGAAGTAAGTAAGTAATGCACCAATCATTCCACTAGCAGCACTAGAAATGACATCACGACGTTAAAATTACAATCAATCTCACTAAAAATATTATTTTTTCTTGTAATTCAAATATATCTCAATAATCTCCTGGATTTTTTAAAAAAATGTCTTTTTATTTTTCTTGGAAACATATTTTTCCATTAAGTAATTTCAATATTTGACATAACCGAGGTGACCAACTATAGTCACCAAAATTTTAGAAATCATCTGGAAAACACCTCTGCTCTAAGCATGTGAAATTTCGTCAAAATATATTTTCCGTTCAAAAATTGCAGAATTTATTATAAAAATTATTTGATGAGCCGTGTAGCCTGTAAGTTATGTTGAAGGCTAATTTCCCTTTGGGATTCGCTAATTTAGGTCAGTTTTCGTTTTACGCTTATCCTCCTTAGAGTGGCTACATTCATATATAGATCAACCCTTATTAAAGAAGTAAGGGAATTTAAAAAAATCGCGTTTTTTACGCAGATTTTGCTTAAATTGAAGACAATATGTATTTCTACAAGAAAGGTATTGACTTCTACATTTATCTTCTTCTTCGATAAGATGCCAGCTATTACAAAATAAAAAAAATGTACCTGATTTGTTTGTTCGCTCAATTTAAATTGAAACAAAGATCGTGATTTAAAAAAAAATCCTTTTCGTCCACAAAGAGTGTAATAACTTCTTGAGCGAAAAGCGTCTTTAGAAAAAACACGTAGAATTGTTTGTTAGAATTGTTTCAGAAAGAAAGTTGAAATAAATACATAAATGAAATAAATGTAAACACGAATTTTGGATTTTTCAACAACTTACATTTATGTTGCAAACAACATTGGTTCTTAATACATATGCAAAAAATCAGCCGGATCCGTTGGATAGTTCGCGAGAAAATTACAAAACAAAAATTGTATTCATGCAAATCATTTTAGGCATATCTCCCGCGAAAATGAAAATTTTGCAAAAATATCCAATTTGTAATTTTTGTTTGACGTGCTTTGTCGAAAAATTGGGTATGTCTTCCAAAAAACATGGACCAATTTTAAACCTAGTAATTTTGTCGCGTGTAATTTTGCTATTTAAGCGGGAAGAGCATTATTTACAACTTTGATGTTTTCGGTGACCCCACTGAAATTCTTCGTTGAACAATTTAATCCTTAATGTCCTTTGTGAAAGGACCTTTTTGATTTTCTCGAAAATAGGGTCAAATTTACCCATAAAGAGAGGAGCTAGATGGTTAATATCTTCCACAAAAATGATCCTCATAAAATTCCGCAATATAGTTCTGACAATAAGAATTATTTCAGACATTAACTTACAACATTTTTCTCGCTTCCCTTCGACCAAGAAATTAAAGCGTTGATCCGCTGTAAAAGGAAAGGAGCTGGACTATAAGTTTATTCTACAGAAATGGTCTACACAACATGCCCTTTCTATTCTATTCATGTTTCTATTCTATTCTGTTCCATTCAAAATGCCTTAAATTGTTGGACAGAGTAATTGAAGAATAAATTATAAAAACCACTGTTGAAAGCATGTAGTCATTTTTGATTTAGGTCAGTGAGCATATACTTATATAAGTATAAAGCATGTAAGTATATTCTTGGTCAGCATAAAATTCTGAGATGATCTACACGGAGAAAATTATTGTTGAAATTGTTGTTTGCATAAATTTTGCAAAAATTTTACATTTTGTACAATCAATTTATATAAATATACCCACATAAGTTCGAAAAAAATATTTTGTATTTTATTTGTAATAAACTTTTAGATAAATACAATTCAAATCGTGATATACAACACAAATACAATACTTTTACAATTGAGTTTTTGCATTGTATGTTTGATTAATCTTTACTAAAAATATCAAATTTATCAGAAATACAAAATAAAAGACAAATTCGTAGGTTCGTGAATTCCTTCTTCTAAAATTCATACTTAAACAACAACAAACTTATAAGACAAACATTATACTACAAAAAATCCGCGACGGTCTATGTATATCATATATATAAAGGGTGTCCCAAGAAGAACGCAATTTTTAAATCTGGCAACATTCGAAGTGTCATTGTTTGACATTTGAACAATTGTTATTGTTTGTTAGTAGAAGGTACGAGGTTAGTAAAAATGGAGCGCTACACGAATGAACAACGCATTCTCATTGTGAAATTGTTTTACCAAAATGGTGAAAGTTTTGCGGCTACAGTTCGCAAATTGCGATCAATTTGGGGTCACAATAATGCTCCAAAAGAGTCAACTGTAAAGAGATTAATGGATAAATTTGCCGAAACTGGGTCTGTTAGTGATGTAAAGACAACAACGCGCCATCGACCAGGTCGATCGACCGAAAATGTCGCAGCTGTACGTGATGATGTCGCTCAAACTCCATCCACCTCAATTCGACACCGAACTCAGCAAATTGGTGTCTCCAAATCCACTTTGCAGCGAATTTTGACGAAAGATTTGCATCTTCATGCATACAAAGTTCAATTGACTCAGGAACTGAAGCCAACTGACCATGGACAGCGAAGGGAGTTCGTTAATTGGGTATTGGAGAGACAATGAAAATGCTGATTTTGCCGATAAAATCATCTTCAGTGACTAGGCCCATTTTCATCTTGATGGCTTCGTCAATAGGCAGAATTGTCGCATTTGGGGTGCGGAAAATCCTCGAGTGATTCACGAGAAGCAAATGCATCCTCAACGTGTCACTGTGTGGTGTGGTTTTTGGGATGGAGGAATCATTGGACCTTTTTTTATGACAATGAGGCAGGTCAAGCGCAAACAGTCAATGGTGTTCGGTATCGTGAAATGATAACCAGTTTTTTCTTGCCTAGAATTGAAGAAATGAATGTGGAGGGCATGTGGTTCCAACAAGACGGCGCCACATGTCACACAGCCAGAGAAACAATTCAATTGCTGCATCAGTCATTTCCCGGTCGTGTTATTTCGCGTTTTGGAGATCAGAATTGGCCGCCTAGATCGTGCGATTTAACACCATTAGATTTTTTTCTTTGGGGTTTTTTGAAGTCGATGGTTTACGCGAATAAGCCGACGACGACTCAAGCCTTAAAAGACGAAATTGGACGCTGCATTAATGAAATACCGCACATTCATGCAAAACGGTCATTGAAAATTTCATTAAAAGATCGCGTGCATGCCAGCAAAGCCGCGGCGGCCATCTGCACGATATATTGTTCCATACATAACCTCATTCTGTCTACCTTACGATATAATAAAGTTTCACGATTTTTTCTTAAATATCTGTGTTTTATTTAAAATTAAAAAATTGCGCTCTTCTTGGGACACCCTTTATATATATATATTTTTTAATTTTACTAAAATTCCAATTTTCGCCGAAAATACCTTATCGTTTGAGAAATATTAGTCCGATCACACTAATATGTTCAATTAAATAAAATTGTTATGACTACAAATGTTGCGAATAATTAAAAAAGTGAGAAAAAATAGTTTTTATTTCGAAAAAGCACGACCAATAAAAATAGGAGAAGAAAAATGAAAAAATATTTTGTATTTTTAAATAGCTCCCATTCTAAAGAATAAAGCACTGTTAGTATGTAAATGATCTATGGATAAATGTATATGTTATGGCCTTCTCTCCCTTTAAAGGTTAGAGAACTGAATATATATTTTCTTAATACTTCTTAACGAAGAAATCAAGCCCTACATGAAGAAAATCTATGTATAAATGTATAAGTTATGACCTTTATTGCAGAAGAAAAGCAATTTCAAAAAATCGTATGTAATCTGTTAAGGAGTTTTTGCTTAAATTGATTGGTCATACGTGAAGACGACATTTATTCAGATATTTCTTCTCATAGGCCTTGTTTTCTTCGTTAAGATGTAAGCATTACAAAATAAAACAATATATTCCGCTATATAATTTCTAAATTCTAATTTCTTCTCGCACTATATAATCAAAAATTAAAAAAAATCATGATTTAAAAAATGTTCACGCTAATTTTTCTACAGATCCTTTACATACACACATGGTTTTCTTCGTTAAACTGTTTGCTATTAAAATATAAAACAAAATATTGTTTTACGATTTTTTATGGGTTTTTAGTGCCAGCCAAAAACAGTTTTTCTCAATTTTTTGGAGACTTCCTAAACCATTGTTTCTATGTGAAAGTTAAATTCGTAAAATTTCTATCTATAATAACACTACTCAACAAAATGAAAAAAATTTCATGTACTCCGGATGCGATAATTTTTTCTGTGTAGATAACCTTGACATGAGCTCGAAAAACGCAATAAAAAATTTTTTTTCGTTTGGTTTTTTTTTTTATTTATTTTTTTTTAATTTAAAAAATTTTTTTTGGTTAATTTGTTTCGTCCGGCATAACTCGGGAACCACTAGCCCGATTTAATTGAATTAAATTTTAAAAAAATTTAAAATTACAATTCTCTTAATCTGTTCATATAAGGTTTTCCTATACAAGCAACAGTTGATTCTCAGAATTAACAAAACGGAATAAACAAAGGGTTATTTAATTTTTATGATTGCGTAAGCAAAGTAATAAACGCTAAAAAATGTGCGTGAACAATTAAAAGGGAATTGTAATTTTAAATTTTTTAAAATTTAATTCAATTAAATCGGGCTAGTGGTTCCCGAGTTATGCCGGACGAAACAAATTAACCAAAAAAAATTTTTTAAAATTTAAAAAAAAAATAAAAAAAAAAACCAAACGAAAAAAAAATTTTTTATTGCGTTTTTCGAGCTCATGTCAAGGTTATCTACACAGAAAAAAATTATCGCATCCCGAGTACATTTTGACTGTTGACTAGTGTAATTATCTATAATTGAACATATAAGCGGACTTATAAATCCAAAATGAGAGTACAAATCTTAAAGGTACTTTCGGCGATAAATGGAATTTTAGCAAAATTAAAAAAAATGTATGCACAATATTTTAATATCGTTTTCGAGTTGACTAGTAAAGTATGAAAAGAATTGAGATTGCAAACGAATCATTTGGAGGGATCACTGCTAAACAAATTTGATTGCTTAGGAATTCTTCTTAATTTGCGCAGTGTATATGATTCTTAATGAAATGACAGAGTCTGGCCATTACTTTATTTCTTCATACCCTTCCTCCCTTAATTGATCCAACCAAACCTTCCATAAGTTCTTACGAACCGAAAGAATCTCAAGAATTTTTGTCTTCACTATACTATATATGGCCGGCCACCTCTTGGTCGATATCCTATTGCTTAACAACGCATAGCATCAATACAATTTTTTCCTATTGCCAACAAACGTGTTGTGGTTTGTGGTTGTTTTTTTAATTTGAATTTGATTTAAACATCACGTTGATGTTAAGGTCATTTAAGTTACTTGGATTTCACAAGAGATCATATCGATTACAACAAGTACGTTCGAGCGGATTGATACAGCAGGTACTCGTAAACCTCGTACGTGTGTGTTATTGTTATTATTGTACCTTGTTTGTGTTTTGATTTTAATGTTTTTGTTTTGTTTAATAAAAAATTAGAAATATCTAACATTGAATACAAATCACTGTGAGGCAGCGAGGCAACGATTGCATGGCACATGAAAAGGTAACAAATTGCCAATATTAAATGAAACACCAACCACATCGCACTGCAGCGATGGCAGATGGAGAATTGACTTAAGCTATGTATAATGGGTGACAGGAGAACGAACGAAATTGAGGTTAATAGTTTCGGATATTCAATAGAGCGGCTTATTTCAAAACTGTTCACAAGGACAGTTCCAGAAAGAGATGAGCAAGAAAAAATACAGTCACATAATTAGTGTCCAAAGTCACTTTTTCTAGGCCTTACAGTTTTTGTCTGTCCCAAGTGATATATATCCTCCTATCCATGGTTTGAGTCTTGGGTGTTTTTCGATTTTTTCAATGTTAAATCTGCAAAGTAAAATTCCTGATAGAAGCTGCCTTGGAGAAGTATATCTCTATTTGTAATGACATCAAACCTTAAAATACAACTAGAACCACTTTGTGAAATGCACTGTCCAATGCAAGAACAGCCAACTATATCCAAGCACACCAACCCAACAACAAACAGCATTCTTGAAGTTCTTGTACTATCGTAATAAAAAAATGCATATTTATGTAAGAATTTCCAAACTGGCAGCGCAGAAATGCTCCGTGGACAAAAAACTAAAGTCATGACTTGTTCTGTGTTCAGAGTTCTCCATATTTTTTTCATATTGAAATTCAAGTGGTGATTAAGAGATTTATGATATGAATTCTTAAGCATTTCAGTGCGATCGTCGTCGTATAGTTATGTTATGCAATGACAAGTGCATTCTTTTGTTGTTATGAAGTATTTATTTATTTATTTATTTCTTGATTGATTTTTGCTTATAATGCGAAATTGATTTAATCACTTCAACGCAATCGTTTTCGTTTAACAACAACGTTTTCAGCGACTGTCATTGAACATAGAGAACATGTGCCATAATGAGCTATATACATATGTATGTACTTCTACATGTATGAATTTTTATTATTTTGGCAATTCATTGTGCTGTTTCATTTAACGCTAATAAATAAATAAATACGATAAGTCGTCATTTTTAATCTCATAAATTATATTTTTATTGAAGTTTGGTGAAATCATGGCATGGCAGAATTTATTGATTGCTATTTGTTGTTGTTGTTTTTTTTTATATTATTATTGTTTGAACAAAACGGAAGTGTTAAAACTTAACGTGCTCGCGCCACAATAATAATCAGCAGAGTGCGAATATGAAACAAAAGACTTAAGACACAAACATACTTTAACATTTGCTATGGAATCAGTGGAATGCTTTGGTCTAGAGTTTGTATGGCTGATGTACAGTGTTTTCAATATGAAAACAAGTGGGCAGTAATAAAGGAGATACTATTATAAGATTTGTGTGAAATAATTTTAAAGGAAAAAGAAAAACATTCAGAAGAATCAGTTGACCTATGCACACTGGTCACCTGGTTATGGCATTAAGTCCAAAAATATAGATACAGTTTTGTAAGTGTGCACATTTGATAGAGATAACATACTTAAAAAATAAAAAATGAACCGATCGGTCCACGCCCACTATCACCTCCCATATAAACTAAATATAGAACCAACATAATTATCACACTGTGTTGGTATAGGATGACCAAAATCAAAATTTTGTGAAGGCTTAAAAGAAAGATGCCTTATTCGCTTTGACGAAATGTGTCATTATTTAAAAAGCAAAATATAACATACAAATATACTACCTGACACTGGAATTTAAATAAATAATTTGCAGTAACGCAGGAAATAATATACAATTTGACGTTCATTCGTACAGAAAACTCAATGATGTTATTATATACCTTTTTAAAGGCAAGTTAAAAACCTACAAAAATAAGATCTTGATGGGTCTCGTAAACGATACAGCGATATGATCAAATATGTTAACTACGGCTAATCTAGAAATGCTAACGAGCTATTAATTCCACCATAAACACTTTCATATTTACATATTGATTCAAGATGAGTCCGACTTATAACTTCTTGTCCACGAAATGTATAGCTTATGTCCACCACCAGCAAAAAAAAGTTTAAGTACTTTCGTAGGCAGCACATTTTAATCGCATCTTAAATAACAAAGTCGATAATATATTAATATCCCGTAACATTTTACGAATAGCATTTTCCCAAGTGAATGGAAACGAATTTTTAGTATGGAGTCACAGATATAGTGTGTCCGCTTTGGACCCAGAATCGTGTCTCGGGGAAAACATTTTTTTATTACATTTATAAATAACCAATGTTTAATTTTATATAATTTAAACATTTTCCCAGAATCGTGTCTCGGGGAAAACATTTTTTTATTACATTTATAAATAACCAATGTTTAATTTTATATAATTTAAACATTTTTCCTTAAAAAAAGTTTCTTATTGTCAGTAATTTATAGTCTTATACAGTTATTCACCACTCACAACAGAGGATGGTTAGAGTGCCGTAGTAGCAACCAAAAGGTCCGCTGTTCTAACCCTGGTAGCGACGGAACAGATATGGAAACTAGTGAAAAGGTGGTTCCTTTGCAACACTTTAAAATAACTTTTAACTCTTTAAATATGAAGGACATCCCTCCTATGTTAAATTCATTGATGAAGATCCTAATTTTCGCTCCTTCCGAGTCACAATATGAGCATCTTTTTCACTTCTTCGGATGCTCTCTTTTTGCGTGGCTATAAATTACAAAATTACAACAAGACCACAATAATCACAAAATGTCAAATATAATTTTTCAACTCCTTACTCTTGCCTTCACTTTCCATAATATAGTCATTTCATTTTTTCTTTTCAGGCCTTGATCTTTATTAATTTGTAAAACTGTTTAGACCCCAATTAATTCCACGCTTTTCAAACGCTAACTATAAATACTAGGGTATTCAACCGATTAAATTTTATTCGATTAATCGAATATTTAATATCAAATATTTGTTTGAATAATAAGAAATGACCGATTTTGGAATAACGAATAATTCGATTAATCCGTACCATATAATCGAATATTCGAAATATTATACTACCATACATTTTCGGAGCGAATTATCAGTTTGGAAAGTATAAATAATTGCACAAAATGATTTTGCTTTATATTTTTAATGTAAACTTTATCAAAATGAAATACTTGTTTTGCAAAAGGCTTGCTTGAACATCTCAATGAAAGAAGAATAAAGGTTTTAATTACGCTGATTTTGTACCTCAATTCCGGTCTTTCCATCTGGTAATGGATTTTGTACATATTCCTCAAAAACGGAAACTAAAGAGTTTGTTATCTTATTATACAAAAGGAGTTGAAAACGTTCGAACTGAACGGAACAATAAAAGTAAAAAATCCAGCAAAAAAAAAAACAAAAAGTAGAATCGACATACAAGATGATATTTAATGTTTAGATAAATCAAAAAAGACTCAAAAGCTTAATTACGTGCTCTTCTTTCTATAGCTCCGACAACAGTTTTTTCGATGAAAGGAAAAGAGTCGCCTTAAATCCAATAGTTTTTTTTTTTTCAAATAAAACGATGAAACTCGATTATGTGTTATATATTCATATCAAAATTTAAATAATTTACAGGAAATTTTATTCGCTTAATCGAATAATCGATTAAGAGCTGTCGACTTTATTTAGTTAATTAGAAATTTTGTATTTTCGAATAAACGATTAATCGAATAATCCAAAAGTTCGAACAATTGGATACCCTAATATATACCATTCAGGCTTGTGGAGTGTTGCAACTTTCAATTTAAATTATTTTGAATTTCTCCAGAAAAGGGTTTTGGCACCAGTTTGCACTGTAAAGTCTGGTTCATTGAATTTCTTCATATTTCGTTGACACGTAAAAATCAATTAAAAATGGGATAACAGTTGAGATTGTACTTCGAAGAGTAGATGGACAGTCGGACATTAGTGTGGTCCAAAAATATAAAATTCACGAATCTTTTAAAAGTTCTATAGATTATGATGGCGAGTTCCCTTCGTGTTTTACATACAAAAAGCACGCTAAAATGATGATGATATATTTGATATATATTATATAGTGTTATATATCATACAAATCGACGCGGTTGTCAATTCTAATGTAACACAGATAGTAGCATGAAATTTGAAGTATGTTTAACAGATATTCTCATTTTTACTTCGACATTTATACCGGCATCATAGGGCGCGAATAAGTATTTAAATTTGTATCTTTTGAAACTTACATGAAATTGAGAAAACATATAGAAAATATAATAATAATAAAATAACTCATGCATATTTTATTTAATTCAACTGGTGGTGAAATCATCTCTAAAATTTGGGATTAGATTTTAAGATTGACATTCGAATAGTCTGTGATTTTTTTCATACGACTGAAGTGGGCAATGTTGGCACAATCTTTCTCATCCTGTGTTGTAATAGTGTGATCAACATATTGCCTTTCTGATAGTCTGTATAGACAACACCTGCTCAAATTGAGTGTAGAAAATTTACACAGTTCAAGAACATTTTATATACTAAATATTATTTGATTTAAGTACTGGGTTTATCAAAAACCAAAAAAAAATCTTTAAAAGAGAAAGAACTGAAATTCGAATTTGTGTTAATTTTTACCTCAATTTTATTTGTGAGATCATAATTTTTTCCTCTTGGAACCACTGTTTGGTATTTAAATAGTTTCTGTTTAATTTTTCCCATTGATATTTATTAAAATTAATTGTTATAGAAATGATTGTTATTAGAATTTGTAAGAGTTTTTGTTGCGGGGCACTCCGTTATGAAGTCATTCATTCATAACTGAACAACAATTTGTTGTAGCATTTTGAAGAAACAAAGCTGTAGATGTCATAGTTACCTACCCTCTATATGCAAATTTATTTATTTTTATACATAGAATTAAACACTATGGATTGGAAAGTATCTGATCGATTTGGTCTGAATTAGACAATAGACAATTTATTGATAAGGTTTCAAACTCGTCACCATAGCTATAACCGGTCTACGATTTTCGATAAAGCTGTTTCGTAATAGGAATGCCCTCAAGTATTTCAAATTACGTAAAGAGTTTGTGATCAAATCAATACGGAGAAGAGTCTGGAGAATAAAAGCTCTCTAATAGTGTAATGGAAATTGTAAATAACAAAATCCAAGAACATTTCTGTGCTGTATAATTTTTTGGATTTACTAGGCGCATGTTTATTATTTTTTAAAGGGATTGTTGTATACCAACGCGAAAACAACTTTTACGACATAATTTCCTGGTTGTGATAAGCTTGTGAAAAGGCCACTAAATGGTCAGATACTAGAACTTATATTTCTGTATCCCTCACGAACAGGTTACGAGCATACATTCTGCCACAATGATAAGTTGTAACTTGGCATTTTAGTTTGCCTTAAAAAGACTATGAATTTAATTTGCATTTAATTTGTTTCCAAAGTTTTTTCGAAGTTACTTTTATTGTCTCGCTTTGATTTGCATATCCGAGAATGTGGTTAGATTCCAACTCATCGTTTAGATTCTAAAGAAGGTCAGTTAAGCAACAAATTACAAAATTGCCAGTTGCCAGTTACATTTGATGTGTATTCGATGTGCCCACATAAAATCGTTTTGTAACTAAAATGCATTCATTCTCGGAGCCCAATGAATTCTTCTTCCAACACAGTTTATTGTATGTCGCCCCGCATGTATGTAATTATGTTACACACGTACAGCTAGCTAGCTGCACATGTGCATAGAGGCAAGGTCAACCACATTCAACTCAAATTAACGAATCGAATGTAAATAACTATGGCATCATACTGCACGGACAGACCGGCAGGCCACAGAATTGTTAATGCAAATGCCATAATATTATCAAAAAATGGTAAAACAAACGTGTAGCAGCCAGCCATTCGCACTGTTTTAACAGTTAAACCGTTCGTTTCGTTTACAACTTGGCTCGAAACAAGGTAGTAGTTGTAGCAGTAGTTGCACCAGACACTTTAAAACTCAATCACATTTAATGAATGGTTTGGTCGGCTAATTAAATTAAAAACAACCACTAAAGAAAAATCCGATGTCGGGCACGATCGACTAGAGGGGTACCCTAGACCAGCCTTTAAACTAGCAAACGAGTGGAAAACAAGTAAAAGGGGTGTTAAATTCACTCGAACTGAATCTTATATAACTTCCATAAAGGCAAGCATACCACATCATACATTTTTTGAAATATGTGTTATTAAATGGATTAGTTTGAGAATTATAGATTTTTTTGAGAGAGAAGGAGATAGATTTATAGTTAAAACCGGAAGCACCAATTATTTCGTGCTCCAATTGAATGGGTTGTTGACTGAAGAAATGTATTTACAATACATGTTTTTCAGTTTTATAAAAAAACAAGGACCCCATGATTATTATGAGATATTATCAATGAAAATCGGTACATTTTAGAAATTATCCCAGGTGAAGACTTTCTTTTTTTTTGAGTAAAAAGAGTAGAACATTTTTATTTTTGTTTTTAAGTTTTTAAGTTAAGTTTTTTTTACGTAAAATATGTAGTAAACAAAAAAATATTTTTTTCCACTGAGAAAGATTTTTCTGATCTCAAATCAATAGCACAGTTCTATAAAATCTAATCCGTGGAACTTATACTAATCGAAATTGTTTGTGAAATTTGTAAGACAGTCACAAAATATTGACTTATGCGTAAACATTTAACCCTTGCACACATAAAAGCCTGTAATTTAGTTCATTATCTACCGAAGTTTATTTCTTCACCGAAAAGAAAAAACTTAGATGTTTCTAGCGATATATACGGAGTTTATTTAAAACTTGAGGAATCTGTGTGATTTATCTAGCGAACACATTCGCACGTTTTAAAAACGCAAAAAACAAAAAAGAAACAGATCTGAGTTTCTAGTGTTCTATAGCGCTGAAAAAGTACTACATTTTAGAAATATTTTTCTAGGATTTAGTATAAATTGTATAATGAAACGGACGCGGACGCAACAAGTATACTTTATTTTGACGCTCTAATCGAAATTCACAGATTTTTGGAAACATTGTTTTGCTATTTGGTGATTTGTGAAATATGAGAATCATTTCTTAGCTTTTTTATTAGTAATCGATCGGTGTATATTATATTTTTGTGGACCTTTTTGGGAGATGCCCACATGTTGGTTTCTTACTCAGAAAATACTGCATGTCTGCGGTAGTAAAAGGCATGGCGACCATTTTAGTATAAATCCCCAATTTAGAATACATTTTCCGCTTCGTGAATTTTGGAAAAAAGGTAAACCAATACTTTAGGGAACATATTATGTATACAAATCCAATATAGTGTATTACCGATTTAACGAACGAAAGTTCTCAAAAAAAAAATTATAAAATTTTCCTTTCAAGAAGCATCCGTACATAAGTTATAACAGCTCTACTTTTATGTGCTTAGTTAGGGGCGTGGCAAAACCCACCATATTTTGTACACCTAAAGTGATTATACAAAGTTAAATTAATACAAAAATATAGATTCCGAATATCAACAATATCAATTTAACATTTGAATATGGTTTATTTGTGTAGGAGGTACCAGTAGGGGCGTGGCAATTTCGCCTATCTGTACCAAAACATAAATATATTTGATCCAATTTCAATTTCCATGTAGAATGTATCGTCATTAATTGCCAAAATAATTAAAAAAATCATATTTTTGATTTTCGTTTCTTAGCTGGAATATAACCAAGAAAAGAATATATGGATAAGTGTATAATTTATAATCCTTCTTCTAGATCTGAGGGCTTTTCAAAGACTCGTGTTTCATATTTTCCGTTTTCATTTCAGTTTTACCTTAAATTGATTTCGCCATACGAAGACAACATGAAGGATCATAACACCTATATTTATAAATAGACTTTTCTTCTTCAGGCTCTGGTTTCTTCGATAAGATGACAGATTTTAGAAATTAATACAACATCTTTTATTTTTAATGTTGAAAATAGGTTTTCACGCCATTTAAACAATTATTAAGAAAAGTGGGTTTTAAAATTCTCTCGGGAACCATAACTCAACAGTAGACATTGTTTTCTTCGTTTAAATGTTATCTATTAAAAATAGAGAAAAGTGTTTTTTTCCGATTTTTTCTTCTATTTTTTATTTTGTTTGTGCCAGCAAAATAGATTTTCTTCGAAAAGAATCCTAAACCACTGTTGCTATGTAAAAGTGATATTCGTAACATTTTTAGCCATCTTAAGTATCTTTAATTGAACATATGTGCCAGTTAGAATGATAGTGGTCTAAGTCAAAAATCCAAAAAATGAGATAAACCATTTTTCTCTTTACTTTGATCAGATCTCTTTATTTTTAAGAACTTATAATTTAAGAACTTTTATTTTTGTCATTTATAAAAAATGTACCCTTACAATGACATTTCTCATTTACACCAAAATTGTCTTTAGTGTTAGTTTGAAAGTGGTCTAAGTCACTCTATTTCCGCTGACATTAATGTGTGGTTATGTAAACAAACATTTTGTTATTTATTTATGTCCAAAATGAAATTATTTGAAAAATTCTATGTAAAGTTTCTAGGCGAACAACCTGTAAATATTCATAAATTTTTTTAATTAAAAAAAAAAATATTTTGCGTTTTCTTTCATTTTTGTTAAGGAATTATTACTTTTGCGAAGAAAATTTAAAATTTTGTTTGTTTATTTTTTTTTTCAATTTTGGATAGAATGAAAGTAGTCAGTACATCCTCTGAAAGTAGCAGTTCGCTTAGAGGTACCAACGTTGTCGATTTTTTTCCATAAATGTTCGATATATTTGTAGGATATTCTAAGAAAAAATTTTGTGCTTCGGTGGAAAAATATTTTTCAATTGATTCAAACATCAAAATAATTTTAAAAATCAATTATGTATAATTTCTGAACCTATTTGAAATTTTGATGTTTTGTAGAGAATAAAATAAGCTAAAATACGCAAAACATTTAAGATAATTAATGATATGTTTTTCGGGATATTCAAGGATTAAGGATATTTTTATTTTTTTGGGCAAAGACATATGAAAACCTTTCAGACGATACCAATAACGTTAAAATCTGAGGACGCGTTCAAAAACTATAAAATCATTAAGAAGCTACCTCTTCATAAAAACGCCGGAGAGCATCAACTTTAGATCATTGTAAAACTCGAACCACGTACTACCTTGACCTAAGGTAAACACTGTATAACCCGACAGAACGAGTAGAATATTTGTGTCAAATTTCATTAAAATTGAAGAAGTTAAGAACCCGCATTGAGTCTAAATTTTGTGGAATTATCCAATAGTTTTTTGTATTGATTTTATGAATCAGTATACCACAATCCAAACAAAAAATATATTAAAGGTGTCATCGATGAAAATTGGAATTAAAAAACAGAAAATACTCTCCTTAGTCTCTTAAAGGCATATAAATATCAAATTTGTTAGATAAAATTTATGTTTATTTCGAAGTTGCCCCCTACTGACGTACTATGCCAGTGAGATGTTGGCTATATTTTTACTTTCTTTTGAATGTAATAAAAAGTAACCCGAGTGCTAAAGACATTGTATGCACTGTAGGGTATACAAATAAATTGGGAGTCATGCCGAGGTAAACACATAATTAAAAGTCATATGTTGTAAACACTGTAATTAGAGATGCGGACAAAGCAACAACAACAAAAGCACCAACAACCACAACAACACCACCTTAATCAACTTGGTGTTATTGGAAGTTTAATTAAAGAAAAAAATTAAACTTGGGTTTAACTAATAATGTTATGACATTTGGTTGAGAGTGTAAAAAACACAATCTTACTGAAATTTACAACTTAAGCTTACCACACGTGGTGCAGATAATAAAATTGTTAATGTGAACATTTGATACTTTATGGATGAGATTATCTGTTGATCCCTTTTGAAAGACTTTCTTTTTGATTTACCCTTTTATGAGTCTTAAATGGCCCCTTATGATATATTTACATTTGAGTTAAGACATTACAAAATCATATCATGATTTTAAATTATTTTGAATTAAAATCTTACAAAGTTTATTGACTTTTATGGCTTTGCGGAAGTGGAAACCACAACGAAGCTTTGAGGCCTATAAAGGCAACAATTAAATGCCCATAAAATCAATCGTAAACATCGTTGGAAAATTTATGGAATGCTTTTAATTCGAAAATTATGATACCTTTGCGGAGTTAATAATGGCATTTACTTTATGTCTGTTTCTTGTCAAAGTTAAATAAATCAGGTTTGTGTCTAAAGTCTTTTGTTTCCTGTAACATGAATCATACACATGTCGTAGATTAGTTGGATAATAGGGGGGCAAATTGGTTTCGCATTCGAGTTATTTTCGATCCAGTTTTAAATGTGTAGTTTGCCCAACGTAATGAATTACTATAATGCCTGTCTTAAGAGTTACATGGTTGCTAATACTACTATGAAGACCAAAATATTTTATTTGTAACAGGAAATATTTACAAATCTCTGTTCCTCCAAATAGGGACATGAATTAATTTTAAGATGGCAAATCATTTATGTTTTTCTTTTGGGGTTTCTCTTGAAAATGTCTCTATTGACGTTTGTTGCTTAAGTCTTTTGTATGAGCGGGGAGATTGAAAAAATCAGAAACTGTAGATTTTTTCACTATTTACAGCATGCAAAATATTGTGTTAATATTGCATATCTATTTCGCGCTATTATAGTTAATTTCAGATACCCTAAATTCACATATTATAGAAATAAATATTGGGTAATTCCAAAAAAATCGATCAATTTTCCAACAACCTTGGTTTTTATTGAGATTTAGCACATTTAGCAAGTGCCAAGGTTGTAGTGCATGGCGCTGTGAATTATTTTTGATTTAGTTTTAGTAAATGAGTGTTTTTTGAATAAGCATAATGTAATGCTTAATAAAAAATATCTATTAATTTGGCAATTTTCCATTGGTTCAAGCAGAACTAAATGCGAATTAATATTATTGATCAGAAAATACAAAATATGAAAAAATGAAGCAATTGTCTTACAAATCTCTATATATTTTCGTACTTTAAAAAATATATAGAGAAACTATATTAAAATATATTAAAAAATTTTAAATGCCGCAAAGCCAAAAAGAGTTTAGTCCTTTGAGGAGTATTGAACATTTTTAAAATAATTTTGAATCTCCTGAATTCGACCAACCATGTAAACGCATGTTTTCATAATAAGAAACATATCTGAGACCAATTGGGATTAAAGTTCAGCTGAAAGGCATTTTATTTGTATCAGATTGTAGTATTTGCAGAAGCATCGCATCTAGTTGCATATGTTAAGTATACCCAATATAACCACGAAAACGTCAATTCATTTTCAAGGGAAACTTCTTTGGCGGCAGAATGAAATCTCAATTCTATTAGGAACTCTATGTTATAAGAACCTTTCATTAGTTACAACCTTTCATTTAGTTATTCAAAGTCATTTTCCATTTTTGCAGTCCTTCAACCATAAGGATATCAAATTTATACCCTCCACTAGGGTATGTCTTTGTGATTTTGTGTGTTTGTAAAACCGGAAGGAAACGAGATTGGCTTAGGATTACTGTCTGAGTCGATTTAGCAATGTCCGTCTGTCTATCTGTTTGTTTGTCTGTCCGTCTATCTATTCTTGTAATCAAAGTACTGGTCTCAATTATTATACGAGCCTAATAAAAATTAGCACAAGTAAGTTCTGGGGGCCAAGGATAAACGCTATTTAATTTTTAGGAAATGAAAGTCGGTCAGATCGGTCCAGATTTGCATTCAATTGTCCCATACAATTGTCGCTCTCATTTGAGATCTTCCGCTGTGGAGACCACATAGCGTACTCGATTTGCTTCAAATTTGGCACAGTACCTAGTTCAACTAAAAATATCTATGATGAATGTGGTTCAGATCGGTTCAGATTAGCACTCATGTAAATTTCACACTCGATTTGACCTTTTCCGCTCTAGAGACCACACATTTTAACCGAATTTCTTCAAATTTGGTATAAAATATTATATTTCTACTTCTATATCTGTGATTAAAGTGAATCAGATCGGATCAGATTTATATGTAGCTCCCATAGAAATTTCGCTCTCGATTTGACTTTTTCCGCTCCTTATAATTCATCTTGAAACATCTACGATGAAAGTGGGTTAGATCGGTTCAGAATTATACAGGGTTTTCCAACAGGAGGCGTTATTTTAAATCACCCGGTATTTCGGTAGCTGTCTCTTTTTAAGCTTTTATTCTTTGACATTTGACAAGTAGAAACTACGCCATTACTAAAAATGGAACGATACACGCTTCAAGAACGCATTGAAATTATTAAAATTGACATCTTGTAGGGCTGGGGCTCGGAAAACCCAAGAGTTATTGTTGAGAAGCCTCTCCGTCCTCATCGTGTGACTGTTTGGTGCGGTTTATGGTTATCTTAAAATTTGAGATAACCTCGAAAATATTGCGACGTGAAATATTCGACTTATGGTTGTCATCTGACCAAAATAAGAGATATGATAATGTTATGGATATTATTTTTACGAAATATTTGTTCAGTATCTAGGGAATGATCGAAATTTCAAAATTTAAAAGGTTCGTAATTAAAATTGCAACAAACTGACTGAAAAATAGAGCAAGGTAGATGGATGAAAATTGAGGTTTTTGAAGCGAAATATTGATAGGCTAACGGAATATATTGACTTCTCATCATTTGATACTTCAAAAAAGCGCGTTAAAATAACCGGAAATGAATATGAAACAGATATTTAAGTTAGATATGAAAGAGATATAGACATTTTTTTACAAATTTTTTTCAATATATTTTTGTTGAAAATTTTTTGAGATAAAAATTATTTTTTAAATTTTTATATAATTTTTATTAGGTAACAAAATGTATCCTGAAAAAAAATTTCAATATCTATATCACATCGAAAGATATGCCTGCTTGAATGAGCCTCCTTCGTCATTATATACAAAATTTCAAAATTGCAGGGTTACCACAGTTTTCAAGTATTTAAAAAACAATTTGGTCAAATAATCATAAGATATCGCAATACCAAAAATGCTCACCAATTTTCACTGAAATCGGAAGACCTTCGAAATTTAACGTTGTTATATGGGCGGTAGGCGTGGTCGTCTTCCAACTGCACACATTAGGCAAAATTTCGAGGCAAAGTAGCAATTGGCTAAGAAAATATGGACTTTTGTCACTAAAATTTTGAAAACCGTACACTGTGCGACCATATGATTAGGGAATATAAATAATAATATTAAGTAAATAATAATTTATTTTAGTTTTTTTCGTTTGCATTTTTTTGGTCTGTAATCAATATTTGATTTGAACTGGGATATTGTCCTGGCTCAAGACCATTTTGCTTCTATATTTAATAGAAGATGGCATGTGTGCTTTATTACTTGGTGCGATTTTTTAAACGCAAATTCGGCAAGTGAGTTGTGATTCTCGTTCGTTTGTGAGAATCATCTCCTTATAGAGGCCGGGTTTGATGTTGAAAAGTCGCTGCGAAGCCACTTGAAAAGACTTTTGACATGGTCGAAATCATGATCGTGGTAGTCTGCAGCCAAGTAATAAATGTCACCATGCCATTTGTAAATAAATTTGCATTCTATTAAATATAGAAGCAAAATGGTCTTGAGCCAGGACAATATCCCAGTTCAAATCAAGTAAATAATAATTAATAAGTGATATTATTTAATTTTATTTAGTTTCGTTTGTTTTATTTTGGTCTGCAATCAATATTTGATTTGAAGTGGGGTATTCTCCTGGCTCAAGATCTATATTTTATAGAATATATATTTATTTACAAATTGCATGGTGAAATTTATTACTTGGCTGGACACTACCACTATCATGATATCTGGCCTGTGAAAGCCTTCGTCAGATGGCTTGGCAGCGACTTTGATTGTAACAAACGAATGAGAAGTACAACTCACTTTCTGAATATCCGTTTAAAAAATTGCACCAAGCAATAGAGCAAAAATGCCATCTTAAAAGCTTCTCATTGAGTTGCATATGCAGGTATATTTACCCAGCAATACTTTTCCATGCCAACTGGGATATTGTCCTGACTCAAGACCATGTTGTATTATATTTTATAGAATGCAAATTTATTTAGAAATAACAGCTTTATTATTTTTAATTTTTTAACTATTTTTTCCAATTCTCGTCGAAGATACCTTTAATATTTGTACTTTAATTTTGGGAAAATCTGACCACATCCACTTATATACATATACAATCTCCAATAAATGTAGAATAATAGATTTTTTCGAAAAAAAAATATTTTTTGTTGGCAAGAAAAAAATGTATAGAAATAGAAAAAAGTCGGAAAAAGTTAGGTTGATTTACTTTTTAATAGCTAACATTCTAACGAAAAACAATCTTTATATGTGAAAGATCTTTGGATAACCGTAGACATTATGACACTCTTTGCAAACGTAAAAATATGTTTAAACGTATTTGTTTCAATAGCGTGAAAAGGCCCTTTACAAGTTATATAACAGAACATGTTTTTTTTTATAAAAGCTGACATCTTAACGAAGAAAACAAGACCTATTTGAAGACAATTTATGGATACCTGCAGGATATTTTATTCAGAATAATTTAAAAATCCGTTTCTCAAATTATAAATATATTTCTTTTTCTCAAGTTTAATATATATTTTATTTTTCTCTCATTTTAGGTAAGTGATTCATGCAAAACAAAAAATCGAAAAACCTAACACTGATACTTTAAGGTAAATAAATATATTTTTAAGAAAATATAATTAAGGCACATCTCCTTCTAAAATACAATTTATGAAAAATTATTCTGTGCATTTACAAAGGACATTGATATAACGAATTGTTAATTCGATTCCAATGAGATTACCATTTTTACATACAAATTATCTTCTTTATTGCATTTATTTTCATACTTTCACGACCAGTACAGGCATTAGTAAAAATTTGCATTTACGGCAAATTCCATTTCGTTTCAAGTAGTCATTCTTTGTCCGTGAAAGTCGTTTAAATTTGAATTTGCGTCAAATTAAATTCAATTCAAAATTTTGTTTATCAGTTTACTGCGCACTAGGTTCAACTTAGCTATTTATCTATTTTAACTACGTCTAAATTCAACATTCACATTAGAGAATTCTATGAATTAATTTATTGTGTATGACACCCGCCCCCAGACCGCGAATGGAATGCAATGCTACAACACGAATATTCAGTGTGCTTTCTAAAATGTTTATATCTATTACACAGAGCAACAAATTGATGAACTTAAATGGGAATGAAAGTAAAAAATTTTTCACGCAATTAAAGTGGTATTCAGTTTGGAGACATCAATAAAAAATATTGCAAATAAACATATAATGTCAAATGATGGCCAGTCCTATCCATTTGTATGATTAAAATTTCTTCAGGGAAACATGTGAACCTTATATCCACGTTTAAGAGGTTATGTAGGTACAAAGAATAAAATGCAAGAACATTTTTTTTATTTTTACAAAAATGTAGGGCTGGAAATTTGATTAGGGGCCATCGGAGAGGTAAAATCTATCAGATTGACTTTAAGTCCCAAAATGCAAAATAATTTCCTCTCGGAAAATAGATTGAAAAGCGTTGTCACGGCAGAAGTATTGCTGGGTAGAAATCATGATAGTGGTAGTGTGCAGCCAAGTAATAAATGTCTCCATGTCATTTGTAAATAAATTTTCATTCTATAAAATATAGAGTCAAAATGGTCTTGAGCCAGGAGAATGTCTCAGTTCAAATCGGAAATTGTCACAATTTTAAATTTTACGATGACAATTAAATGACACAAAGAGGTTAGATGTGGCAACAGTTTGATTTGTCATTTCATCATGAATAGACTAACGACAGAACAACGCTTGCTAATTGTGCAAATTATAGTTCAGTTCGAGAATCTCAATATCGTAATATTCTGTACATTATTGTGACTCATTTTTGTTCCAACGGTCTTATCAATAAAGAAAATTGCCGCATTTAGAGTGATAGATTCCACGAGAGCTTCAATAAGTTGCATCCACAATAACTCATAGTTTGGATTGATTTATGGGTCGGTGGTTTCGTTGGTCGAAAGCTCTTTGAAAATAATAAAATAAAATATTAATAAAATTAATAAATAGTTTCTTCATTAGTTTATTTATATAAAAAAAATCTAAGAGAAAATAGTCGGTGGAAAGTTTTTCTTATATTTTTTTGTATTTTGAAGTCTGCGATAAAAAATATATATCTTAACTACTTTTTCTAGTTTTTTTATTGGTTCTATACCTTGTGTAAATAAACAAATGAAGAAATTATTATTCTGATGATTCTTTCACTAAAATATTTAAATTAAAAAAATCGTAAAAAATAAAACCAATTTGACTACTTCCAAACTCACGCAGTCGATAAAAAAGATATCTAACAACACTACTTTAAATTTAAATAAAAAATCAAATAATGTACTCGCTTCGAAAATCAAAATAAAATTGTAAAATTTTAATTTTTTTCTTTTGTTTTATTTTGGTCTGTAATCAGTATTTTATTTTTATTGGGATATTGTCCCGACTCAAGACCATTTTTCGTCTATATTTTATAGATTGCCAGTTGTAATGGCATGGCGCCATTTACTATTTGGCTGCATAGCGAATTTTCAACAACATACAGTAAGTAAATGATTCTCAAACGAATGAGAAGCACAACTCACTCTCCGAATATCTGTTTCACGGGCCATGAATCATTATAGTGGTAGTGTGGAGCCAATGTAAAATAGCCATAATTTGTTTTGCTCTAAAAATAAGTATAAACATTTGTATGAGAATAATACATACACGAACTATCGAAACAATTCCAGGTAGTGGGATGAAAAAGCGTACTGCTTGGCATGGAAAGACTCGAATTATGGTTGTTTATACACTTCGATCCAAAATAATATTTTACTTAAATGTTAAAAATTTTTATTATATACTGTCCAGAAACTTGTAAAATAATGGAAGACCAAAACTTGTATTTTGGAAAACATTTAGTATTAATAAAAACTTCAATAACTCAGTCAATTACTACCGGATTTTTAAAAACAAAGCGTCTTTTTATTCCGTACAAAATGTGTTATTTAAGTAAACTTACAAGTAATACGGGTTTCAAACAAAATAATGAACATTGCCAAAGTTGAAAAATGGTAAAAAATTGTTTGCTGGACAAATGCATACAAATTTCCCAAATTTTCTTTAATAAGCTATATATCTATCAAAAGCTCCAGGCTTTTTCTATTCAAAACCAATGAGAAAGTGGAAATCGGTTGATAAACAACTAAGTTACTGACTTATAAGTGTGCAAAGGTACGAAAAGTCGAGTTTTTACCCTTAACTCAAGATCTGGGAGGTGTCTGGAAAATTTCAAATATGATATGAAATGAAAACGACATTGCTTCCCTGATTTTACTACTTCATTCTTTTTTGTAGCACAGTGTAATATTGTCAGAACTGAACGATTAAATAATACATAAATAAAAACATATTAGAAGAAAATTGATTATTGAAAATAAGAAAGTGATAGTAAATTAATTATTGAAATTGAATGAATTGAGACCAATATGTTTTGTAAGACCTTTTCAAGTTCTCATAGATTTTGATATTATGAAATTAATGAATTTTCTTAGCTTGAGGCCATGAAAAAACTGGTGGTGTTGTTTATTATTTATTTATATTTTATTTTCCCAATATTTCGTTCGCTTTCGTCAACCATCATAATGAAATTAATAAATTTAAAATAAATAAATTAAGAATAGAAATAAATTATGATCAAAATAATTGTATACATCCATATAAAAAATATTGTGTTTTGTTTTATTTATTTTCTCTTGTTCTCTTATCAGATCATGTTTATGTTAGAACGACGCAAGAACAATAATGCTAAAATATAAAGACTGTGAATGCAATTGAGGTCACAGAGATATGTGATTCCGTTCACATTGTTGTTGTTCTACATATTTCAAAATCTTATTTCTTTTTCAAACGACAATTATTACGGCAAAATTTTAATGAAGCAATGCATTTAGAAACTTTTCAAAATTTATGATTATATGCTTGAGAGATTCTTAATAGGAAAATTGATATAAAATCGTTGTTTACTTTTACTTTTGCAGCGGCATCGCTTTGAAATGCATGCATACATACCCCCTTTCCACATTTCACTAGAAAAGTTTGTGGCTTAAGTTTTTTGTTTATGAGAAAATTAATAACCCATTTTACCCAATTGTTTTCATTTTCGTTCTAGAAAATATCCTAATATTTTAATTAAGAGTTTCTTCCAATTTAACCCATTTCAAACTCACTATATGATTTCATAAAGAGCAATAATTAATGATTACTTTTAGCTTAATACGTGGTGGTTAGATTACGTTGTTAATGGAATGTGTGAATGCGAACGCGAACACACACTCACATACGTTTTTGTTAACTAAACACTTTCTCATAGCTTGGTTTTCAAAATTGAGTTGGTGGTGAACACGTTGAAAATGAAATGATTTTCATTTCATGTTCAATTTGAGTGGTTTTGGAATTTTTAATTTTTCAAATGAATAATCACTTGGTTTTATGACGTTCAACGGTTTTATGTTTTTTATTGAAGTTTGTTGCTTAAGTCTTTAGTTTTTGCAGGGGGAGGAAGATGGTTATATTATTTAAAAGGAAAATAATTATAATATTTCCAAAGATAATATAATTTTGGGAATTTTTTAAAAATTCGCTTTACTTTTTCTTACCTTTAAATTGAGATTTAAATGCGGCAGATCTTAAAAATAGTTCAGATTTGTGGCTGTTTTTGCCAATTAGCTGTTGAAAGTGAAATTATGCCAAAATGCCTTATTTCTGTATCCGGCGCCAAGGTTTACATTACACATCCACACCCCCCGAAGTGCCCTCAAGCTCAACATCCACGATATCATATCCACAGGGCACATATCATAATACGTTGTTAAACTATTTCGCTTTTTCGGTATTTGTTTAATAACGATCGATTTAATGAAAGGCCAAAAATAAAATTAATGATGTGCTATTCACATACACATCATAAATTTGGCAGCAGACCATACATCATATTTCAGCCGATATACTCTCGTATGTATGTGGCTCATAAAAATGTTAACATGTCGGCTGGAAAACAAATGTTGGCTTCGAGTGATTGTGGCGGCTGGTCTTGCAGAAAAAAATGTGGCAAATGCGTAGCCGTACTGTAGTTGCTTTTGTGCAAAATTTGTAAAATTGCGTTAACGTTTTGATTTGTTTCTAAGTTTATGCTGTTTTTTTCGCTTGTAATCGTACGTTTTTTTCTCTCTCGTAATTATTTATGATCTCGATAACAGCAAGTCAGCCAACCAGCCAGCCAGCAGAAGTATTTTTTCCCCTTTTTCTTTTTGGTTAACACACAAACAGTGATCAGCCAAATTGTTACGCATTCATTTCTACGCTGCAGTTTGCACATAATTTATGGCAAATAAATAATTGAAGAAATCATATTTTTTGTTTGAACGAGGACGGCAGGCAAATGCTGTCAACACTGCGTTGTGTTGTATGTATATTAATAAATATGTTTATGTTTCGCTTTAGAAGGGAAAGGAAGGAAAAGTATTTAAATGAACTCAGCGCTTAGCAGAGTTCATTTAAATACGAAGCCGATTAAACAGCTTTTCGCTGTGGATGATGATATTTGATTTTTTTAATCGTTAATTAAATATCGTTGCCGAACTTTCTTCTTTCTCCCGGGGTTCACGAACTTATCGGTTGTTAATTTAATATTTATGAACGATATGTTATGTTACTTTAAAGACCTTATAAATATGGATAAAACCTTATGTTGACTGGGGGACATATATAATTTTGATTTGTTGAATTTAAAATAGGTCGTCTAGTGTTTATTAATAACACTATCCAATAGGCTGGGACTCCAACATTTATTTTTGGTGTGTATTGGGCACACTTTTCCATAAAATAAAGATCGACAAATTTTTATGAATACATTTTGAATATGTTTATTAAAACTTAAAGGAATATAATTTAGGGGGCTGATGAATGTTGCTTCATTAAGGAACTCCAATGACATTTTTTAATTCATATAAATTATTTTATTATTATTCAGTTGGAAAACTAATACGTATTTATTAAATCTTAATGGTTTTAAAAAATCTACTTATTGATAGATTCAGCTTGAGGCCATGAAAAATAAAATTAAAAAATAATAAAATTTAGATGACCACATTCGATGACGCATATGGGACATTTATTATTCATTACTGCGTGGAGAGTTGCTGTGGGAATTTTCTCAATAATTGTTCAAATGCATTGTTTTAAATCATCCAAATGTGTTGGTTTTCCTTTGTAAACTTCCTATTTGCAATAACCCCACAAACAAAAATCAAGTGCAGTAAGGAAACCAAGTGGGCCAACGAAATTTTGAGTTTCTAGAAATCACCTTACTTGGGAATTTTCTGCCATAACAGGACTTGGCTCTATGTGTGAAGTTGCAATGTGTTGAAAGGAATTCATTTGTGGTGCAGTTCTGTCCAGCATGACAGCAGCATTCATCAGCCACCTTGTATTTGTACTACATACCGGTATAAAGTCAAATTGGTTAGGCATTTGTATGGAGGCTATATTCAAAACATAGACCGATGCGATAAATCTTAGCAAAATATAAGGTGTTGCACTACATTTGAAAAAAAAAAACGGTTAGAATGTGTGATTTCTAGTGATAGTGAAATTTGGATGGGGACTATATCAAAATCTGATACGATTCAAATTCAATGGCGTATGTACTCAAGCTGGAAATATTGAATAGAATAGAATATTGAAGCTGGAAATATTGGATAGAATAGATAGACATAAGCAATGGGCCTAACTCGTTTCTTTTTGGCTGTTACAAACAAATGCACTGAGACATAACACCCTAGTGGAAGGTATAAAACTAATTTTCTCATTTCATTTGTGTCTAAGATGATGTGATGAGTATAACCTGGGAACATAACACCAGCGGAACTATTGCAAAACTTATGAAGATGTGACCTTTTATTGTTAAATTAATCAAAAATAATAATAATCGATCCGAAAGTGTTACAAATTTTTATTTAATATTAGATATTAAATTAATAAATATTAATAAAAATGGATGAAATAGAGAATTGTCAAGAGCATTTGCAAAATGTAGGCACAGAATTCCAATTGAACCAAAGTTTGAACCAAGGTTTATAATACAAAGGAATTTCAATGAATGTTTGAATTGAACCCTGATATTGTCCTGGGACACTCAAACACATCCATGTTCTATGGCACTTGTCAAATGTACCCAGCGGGAAAAAGAAGGCGTAAGCAAGGCCTTCTCAGAGAGGCGCAAGACATGCTTGCTGCATTCTATACTCATTTAAAATTAAAAAGGGTAAGATTGGAGAGCTAGGCCTTCCCTCTCGCTTCTATTCGCAGGCCTTCTAGAAGGGCTCTGACAAAAGGCCATCTAGAAGGCCTCCTACTAAAGGCCAGAAGGCCTTCTAGAAGGTCAAAAAATAGGGCGCGAAACTAAAAAAAGTGGCGAACCAATGGACTAGCACTTTTTCAATATTTCTGGCCTTGTTATTGGCAGCATATTTATATTCAATTTAAATCTTTCATAATTTTTATTTGCCTTGGCTGGAATTTGAGCCCATGATCATCGCATTGTTAATCGGAAGTGCTATCTACTAAACTACAGAACTTTATTGTCTGTTTGTGTCTAAAAGTTTATAGAAACACACGACTTTAATCGAAGCGAACACCTTCGCCGCTGCCTTCTTTTGGCAGGCCTTTTAGCATGTCTGGCGAAAGAAAGGAAGTAGGAATGAGCCACAGAATATTGTTATGCGTTTACAACGAAAAGTGTGTAGAAAATACCCATCGATAAATCGAACACCTTTCGCACTGCCTTCTCTCGCAAGGCCTTCTAGCATGCATATCCAAAGAAGGCAAGCAAGCATGAGTTAGAGATCGTGTAGCATCTAATGGGAAGGCCTTCTAAAATGCCTTTTCGTATAAGGCCTTCAGGAATGGGTGTCGGACGTGTAATAATATTAACGCCTGAAAAAAGTATGAAGCATACGATAAATATTTTGGTAACAAAGTAAGCACGTTTTTCGTTTGTTCTTGAAGATGAGTTAACTATTTTTCTTTTTCATCTCCGATAAATATATTGTCGTGGATATTAGTTGGCGTAAACGTCTAAATAATAAAGGTCTTCCCTATTTCCACTGTTCCCTATTTACTGTTATAAATATCTGACTTATGGAGCGTAAAGAAATCATATTGGCCCTTTTTATGGGTCTATATAAAAACATGTATAAAGGCTATATCTACATTTAAACCGAACAAATCCACATATAAAGTTTCATTTGAATCGGTGAAGAATTGCGACCTGTAGTTTGATTACAGGAATAGGTGTACAGACAGACATGGCTAAATCGACTCAGAAAGAGGATCTATATCGATCTGTATTATATTGCCTCTTTTAGTTGTTACAAAGGAAGTCACAACGACAACAACAACAAATATTTTTTTATCACTAAACAAACAAAACATTTAAAAAATTATTCTAAATGTAATAATTTGCAATCATTTTAAATAAATGTATTGGGCTCAAATCAGGAAAATTTTGAAAATATCTTTCATAAAACTCGTAAAAATAATAAAATCTATCATTTTCTCAGCATGCTAGCAGGTCTTCTAAAGGAAGGCAATGAAGAATGTCCATTGGATCTATCTAATAGGAAATGTGAAGACCTTTCTAAATGCCTTGTCAAAGATGGCAGTCAAGAATGAGTATAGGATTTCTAAATGTTGATGATTAGGCCTTCTGGTAGGCCCTCTTAGAGAAGCGAGGTGAGAATGTGTGCCGAATGTTTTTGCATGCGCGAAGAAGGCCTATTTTCAGAAGGCATACAGGAATGTGTTTTGGATCCGAAGAGAAGGCATTATAGAAGGCCTTCTAAAGGGAGGCCTTCCAAATTTTCCCGCTGGGTATGGTCTTTTTGTTAATGTGATCGTGTACACATAATCGTATGCGTACTCATCATCGTTGAAATATAGCTTTTGCCTGTTACTTTTGCATAAAATATTGCAATGCATCATAACATTTTTCGTCAAAAACATTTATGTCCGATTCTTTTCAACAATACTTTTGATTTTCTCACATCTGCGAGTTTTTTGGGAAAACAATTTTCACGACACTTATTGAGAGAAAGCGAACGAGTCGATAAGGAATTAGAATAATTTTAATTTGGCGTCTCGTCGCCAACCATCACGGCCTTCCCCACATAAAAACGCTCTCTTCCACATGAAATACACACAAATGTGTTATTCGCCATACGACAACGACATTTTATGTTAGAAATTCCCCGAAACAAATGTCAACCACAACTCATTTTTGGAACATCGGTCCAAAAATAATTAATACATTTTTGAATAGTAATTATAGTCAAGGGAAGTTTCTTATTTAAAAATTGATGAATGCATTTTTTTTTCTCTGGATGTCATATGCAATGAGTGTAGCTGAAATGCAGTTGTTATGAAAAGATTGCTGCCGGTATAAATGTATGCAACAAAAAATAACAATTTTGTGTGCGAGACCAAAAGATTTTTTGTGTTCATTGAGGCATACAGATTCATAAAATCAACAAAGAAATTAAGGATATATTTTTTAAATTTCATTAAAATTACAATTTTCGTCATTTTGGAAATAGAATTCCGACAGCATCCACTTTTTTTAATTATATTGTTTATTTCAAGTTTTTATACACAATTATATACATTAGAAGCCCCAGCGCCTTGTAGGCTTTATAGAGGCTAAAAAGGCAACTTTATAACAATCAATATTAATTATTTATATACGTACATTTCAAAATTAAGATAACAATTATAGTAGTTTGGACTTGGTCATATTAGAAGTGTTTCTATATTTTGCAAAAGGTAAAGTTTAAGCTCTTGTTTAAAAGTTGAAATTGTTGATATATTTCTTAAATAGACAGGCAACCGATAGTATTTAAATGAGCCAGCGTACGTAATGCGTTGCTTAGTCTATTCCAATCGTCATCTTGAGACCTGAATGTTTTCCGACTGTCTAGTATTCCGTCCAGTTCGGACTATATTTCTATTAAATGTAATTGTTCTTGCACCTATGCCTCTTAGACACTTAAACATGTACATCAAAATGTTTTGTTTATACAAACCACGGACCGGCAATGTCTGTTTTGCTTTATATTTGTATAGATCAATCGATGAGTAACGCAATTATATACTATCTTCAAGGCTTTGTTTTGAGCTGATTGTAAGGATTTCAATGAGTTGTGAGATGCAGATCCATATATCATAGGCAAGTATGTAAGATGCGAGTGAACAAGTGATTGATATATAATCATCTTAACGCCAGTCCTCAACATATGTTTAAATTTATGCAGAATTCCTACAGCTGATGATATCTTTGCATTAATGTACTTAATATGAAGATGCCATAACAAGTTATGATTTAAATGCATGCCCAAATATTTCACGCTCTGTGACTCAGCAATTGGTGTTCCCTCCACTTGAATTACCAATTCACCATCATTTGAGCTAATGTATTAGAATTAATTTATTGAAGCATCATACTCTATTTGGGTTTGAAGAACTTTTTCGTATTTGTACTTATAGATAAGACATACATCATCAGCAAATAAATACAGCTTTCCATTCAAATTTATATTTTTTAAGTCATTTATATAAATCTTAAATAACAATGGACCTTAAACGCTCCCCTGAGGGACACCATGTGCAACTGCTAACATCGAACTACTCAACGATCCAACTTGGACGTACTGCAATCTATTTTGTAGGCAATCCTTAAATAATGCTAGGGTTTCAACTGTAATTCCAATATTACTTAACTTCCTTAGCAAAATATCATGATGGAACAAGTCAAATGCTTTGGGAAAGTCAAAAAATACAAACATGAGTTTTCCTTGTAAGTAACATTTTAGGGGTAATATTATCATACCCAGGACTTTTTTCACATTCAAAGAATCCATTTTCCTTTCTACTTCTGCAGTATTTACATTTCGCATACTAAAGCGACTGCTTTCGGGAATTAATGTGGTGAACATATTTATATTATCTCCAGTGTATTGCTGTATATTCATCTTGAGGTTATCTACGGAATCGTAGAAGTAATTGTTAAATAATTATTAACTTTTAATTATGATTAAATTATTAATTATAATTAAACGTAAGTATGATGGCTATAAATATTGCGAATATCACTTTAACATAGAATAGTGGTTACGGAAAAACGTATAAATAAAATAAAATAAAACAAGTAAGAAGGCGTTAAGTTCGGCCGGGCCGAATCTTATATAGCCTCCACCACGGAGTGCATTCCACAGTATTACCAGCAGATTAAAGGATGTCGATATAGAAGAACAGAACCATATTACGAAAATTGTGATATGTTAATGCACATAACTATATTTGATTACTATTTCAAACTATAATGTATACTTATGCGCACTGTTTAAAATCTACTACTATAAATAAATACAATGCTGTAGTTGTGAAAGTGAACATGCCTAAATATTAGGCGATTGTCAGTCGCCATTAGGGAGAAGCATTTTCAGATACAGACAAAGTGAATGCATTATTTGAAGAAATTTGAAAAAAAACTTTTTGTTTCGAAGCGGTTTGGAAGGTACCATTTTTATGCCTCTTTTTCAATTATATCCCTTAAAAGTACGAATTTCGAAAAATCCCTCTATTTTATGTGTCTATGCAATTAGAGGGATGTACACAACGAATTTCATGATTTTAGCTGTTGTCGTATCATTGGTACCATATATTATCCATTTTGTCCCTTTTCGCCTGCTAAAACATTTATTTTCTTTGTGGTCCTTCCATTTTTGTCCCATTTTGCCCGCTAAAACATTTATTTTCTTTGTGGTGCTTCCAAGCAACAATAGGAATGTCCGAAACAAATTTCAAATGTATGAAAATCAGAAATTTAATTAATAAGCCAATACCCTAAATATTGGTTATTTATGGCAATTTTCAGCTGCAGTCCTTTGGTTGGTTGTATTTCCATCTATTTTAAATTCAAAAGTATACATTTTGAAAATACCTTATCTCTCACGTACGCAGTATAAGACAACTTCATGATTCTGCCATTTTTTGTCGTAAAAGCAACAAAATAAATACGAATTTGGAAAAAAGAAATATTTTACGTGGCTATGCACTCAGAGGAATGTATATACCCAATTCCATGATACTATCTGCGGCCATTTTGTTGGTACCATTTTTATCCCCTTTTTCGCATTTTACTCCTTAAAAGTACGACTTTCGAAAGTTTCATCATACT
Organism: Polietes domitor; assembly: GCA_947397865.1. Classification (NCBI taxonomy): domain Eukaryota; kingdom Metazoa; phylum Arthropoda; class Insecta; order Diptera; family Muscidae; genus Polietes; species Polietes domitor. The sequence goes on from OX377620.1 coordinate 54,036,687, forward strand.
AGCTGTAGCCTTTTAATTGATACTATTTTTATCCCTCTGCCCCCATTGAATCCCTTGAAAGTACGAATTTAGAAAAACTTTTTTTTTGCGTGTCACTCATTCAGAGGAATGTATACCTCGAATTTCATGGTTCTAACTGCATCCATTTGTTTGGTACAATTTTTATCCCCTTTTTCCATTTTACACCCTAAAAGTACGAATTTCGAAAATTACCTTTATTTTATGTGTCTACGCAATCAGAGGAATATATACACCGAATTTCATTATTCTAGGTGCAGCCGTTTGTTTGGTACTATTTTTATCCCTCTATCCCCATTTAACCCCTTAAAAGTACAAACTTAGAAAAAATAATTGTATATTATGTATCTACTCTATTAGAGGTATGTACACGCCAAATTTCGTATTTCTATCTGTTGTCGTTTGATAGGTACTATTTTTATCCCTTTTCGTCCCATTTCGCCCCCTACAAATTAAAATCACCCTATGGTGCCCTTTTATGCTATAAAGGGAATGCGAATTGCAAATATCAAGTAAATACAAGTTATTATGTTCAAAAAACATGCTGAAATACTCTAAATATTAGGGTTATTTTCAGTCCTTGTGAGGGAAAAATTTTTCCCTCTGGGCCGATTTCGCCCACTTTCAATCCCAACCGATCTGCAACCATAAGACATATTTAGGAAAAATTTGAACCTCCTAGCTCATTTCGTTCGGCCGCTATCGTGCTTTCAACAGACAGACAGACAGACAGACGGACAGACGGACAGACGGACATGGCTAGATCGTCTTAGAATTTTACCACGACCCAGAATATATATACTTTATGGGGTCTCCGATGAATATTTTAAGGTGTTACAAACGGAATGACAAAGTGAATATACCCCCATCCTGGAGGTGGAGGGTATAAAAATATGTTGTTTATTTTTTAATAGCTAAAATCAACAATCAATCAACAATAGAACAATATATCAAAGATCTACGGATAAATGTAGAATTTATGGTCCAAAAACCATAACCACTATTTCTACGTAAAGGTGAAATTGAAAACCATGATAAGTACGCTTAATTGAACATTTACAGGAAGTTATCTGACTTGTATTTAAAAAAGTAGAGCAAAAATATTAGAGATACCTTTGTCGAAAATGTGAATTTTAGTAAAAAATTGAAACAATATTCAGAAAAACAATGTTCTATGCTGATTTTATGAATTTATGCCTAAATAAATAAAAATCGACTTACATGCCTAAAAACAAATTCTTTCTAAGTAAAATTTTTTTCCCGGCTGCTCTTTTTTAAGGCTTTAAAATTTTGGTTTCATCATTTCACAACCAAAAATCCCAAACCATTAAACCAAATCGGTTCGTAGAGGAGAAAAAAGAAAACGTCGCGGTCTTCCGCACCTAAAATAAAAGCGTTGTTGGTTTTTATATTATTTCGAATATATATTTTAATTTTGCGTAGCTAGTGTGAATGTACAGAACCTGTCGAATGTATATTTATTATTTACCAAAGGTATGACAACTAAGTATGACTGATTTCGCATCCGACGTTGTCAAAATGTACATACTTTGTCTAACTGGTACAAAATAATTTGAGGTTTTATGGTAATTTTAAAGAAATTTTAATTTCTAGCGATAATAAAAAACATCATATTAGATTTTGATACTGTTGAATGCGAAATCAAATGCTCAACTTTTTATTTGCCCGAAAACTGAAACAATACCTCAGCTTTTGAGAAAAAATATGATTTTTACAGGTTATTTAGAATTGCTTTAATATTTTGGGAGTATTCATAAAACAAACCAAGCTTTCATTTTAGGCGCGGAAAACTGCAACTTATTTCCGACCTAGTTTAACCGACCGCCTGTTAAACGAAATAATATAAAAATTTGAAAATTTCTTTCCCCACCAAACTTATTAGACCACCCTCCACGTCATGTGTTTGCGTGTATAATAAGATAAAATCGGCAAAATAACATCAAAATACTTTCGATTTTTTGGTATTTGTTTATTGGTTTAATGTTTGTGCAGACAATTATTAATAAAACGAAAATCGAAATGAAGTTTTTGCGGTTTTGTTGTAACAAATATAAATATATACTATTTTTGGAAATAAATACAATCACTTTCAAATGTTGTGCGGGATGTGTTGATGAGTTTAGTGGAATGAATGTTTTATTTCCATGTATGTGACCTAAGTCTTTTGTTTTGAAATATCGTTATAGGTTTGTTAATTTGATTAATGGTTAATTTATTGACTATTTATTTTAAAACCCAGCGATGCAAAAAAGGCTTGTCATAAAACGATATGTTAAATGAAATTTCTTAAAGGAATTTTTCTTTACTTTTAACTACTTTACAAAACCCATTATACCACCCTCCTTGGAAGCGACTGTGTAATGAGATAAGCGCGAAAATAAAAATATTTTTTTTAAATACTTTACAAAACTCATTATGCCACCCTCCTTTGAAGCGACTGTGTAATGAGATAAGCGCGAAAATAAAAATAATTTCAAAATACTTTCGATTTTTTATTTTTTTGGTTTTCTGTTGATGTAGTCAATTATGAATAAACCGCGGTTTTGTTGTAACAACGTGATTGCTAATTTTCGAAATACAATCACTTGGATATTGTTACGGTGGTTTGGCGATGTTGTGGGTATTGTTAAAAGTTGTGTTTGGTTTTGGCGCTCTTTGCTCGCATTATAAACGCCCTGAAATCATATACTCAACAAACAATTATTTAAAAACCATTGCCAAATTATAGATCATTTCATGCCAAACGAGAAGAAAAAAATTGGAAATCAAAAGTGTTTGAAACCCATAGTTATTGTTTGGGAGGGGGAGGTCTTTTTTCTAAAGATTTGCAACAATCGTTGTTGCACGCCACACCTGAAATTAAAGAGTTGTTTTTTCGGGGCTAATTTCTGCACGAAATTGCGGATTATGTGTGTGTGTGTGTTTGAGAAAAAACTCATGCGAAAAAAGGTGTTTAGAAATTAATTATTTTCGGATCGTGTTTTTTCCTCTTCTTCGGTGCTCTCTATAATGTTTGGTTTTATGAGACATTTTATTGCCGGCCAACTTTTTGTTTTCAATTGACGTCGTTGTTGTCGTTGGCTTAAATAGCGTGCGAAACATATTTATCATTAACCGAGTCGGTGTAACCGGCTCCATTTGTGCCGATGTTTTTGTTTGTATTTTGCATTTAATTGTCTACTTTGTCTGTCTGTCCGTCCATCCGTCCGTCCGCCCGCTGTGGTTTTGCAAAACGTGGGGGTTTTCGTTATCATGCTGCTGCACTCCTTGGATTGCTCAGCTCAGCTCCTACGGTTATTTATGTCATTTTTGGGTTGGTATTTAGATTTTTCCGTGTTTTACAATTGCAAATATTTTGTTTCGTTTTTGCTAAGCTTCTCCTCGAGTCGCAACTTCTTTGCGGTGGGGTTTTTGTTTGCTGGTTGCATTGCATTTGGATGTCTTTTCGTTCACACGTTATAGATTTAGATTTTTATTTCGGTTTAGACCTTAATGTGAGCTAATATTTGTTCTGGCCTGATCGCAGTGCTGCTCTGTGGCTGTTACTCGCTCTTAACTTCTTGCTTCTTGCAGCAGATGATGTTTATCTGTGGCTTGGGTTTTGATGTGATTGCATGTGCACTCAGAGTTGTAAAATGGGGTTTGGTCATTTTTGCTGTTGTCTGTGGAATACTATTTAATGTTAATTATGATTTCATGCATGTGTCTTAAGTCTTTTGTTTTTCTGTTTCTGTGGCATCTGCATATCAAGATTGCTTCTTGATTGGCAGATGAATCATTGCGGTCTTTAAATGTGACTTTTAAGTCATATATTCTTAAAACTTCACATGATTCCTTTAAAACGGATTGGAATTTAAATATGAAATCTTTAAGAATATGAAGTTTTAATATGTACATTCTCAAAATAAGATGGCATGTGCAGCTAAATATGTAAAATGCGGGTACGTTTGACCTTTTTGGAATGAAATTTATGAAAATTATGATTTCATGTTTGTCTCTTGAGTCTTTTGTTATTATTTGTGGAATCATAGCTGTGTTTTTGATTTAAAGACATGCTTGTGTCTTAAGTCTTTTGTTTTTCTTTGTGATATCACAGTTTTATTTTGATTTAAAGATAAATTATAGTCTTCAGGTGAGGCAGTCTTTATAGAAATCATATTTGTCTGCATTATTTTAATATAAAGTGTAGTAGAGTGGGTCACGAAGAGGAAATAATATTAAATTTGGAATATTTTTTCTTTGATTCCCATAATCTGAATAGTTTGGCTTAATCCGCTAGCCAAACTGAATTAAATCACCTCAAACGGTCTTATTCATGCTCATTTTTTTCGTTTGTTGTCTAGTATTGCTTCTCAATTTTCGGCAAGTCAGAATATTGATTTGAAGCAAGTCTTCAGGTGCAACAACTACTTGACTATTTGGTAAAATATATATAAGCCGACAATTTGATTTAGATCAGCACGCTTTACCCCATGACGGTATATATGTGAGTTTATCTGTTAAACTCTCCTGGAACATCGCCAACATTTCACACACCAGACAAAGAAAATAGGCTCGAAATAATCTTTTCTGTCGAAGTGCATTTTTATCTTGGCGGCTATGTTACTAAATATAAGTGACGACTCTGGGGTTTTCAAAACCCGCTCGTGATCGTCAAGAAGTCAATATAAAAGGGTTTCCAATTGGTACTTGAACACTTTGAATTTAATTTGTGAACTGTTTCACTGTTCATATAACTGTTGCTTTCCTTTTTTCAGTAAAGTCTAGATCATCATCATGGTACATTATAAAAATGTACTACCGAAATTCGGAGTCGGTGACCACAGCTTTAAGGGGGTTAACTCCAATATTCGGTCGTTATTCTCGCCCTACTAGACGAGCAATAACAAGTTTAGTGCAAAAATTTGAGTCTTCATATTCATTGTATTCATATTGGACATACCTAAAATAAATTAAGGGTGTGAAGATAAATTCGTAAGTTAAATACGTCCCACACCCAAGACACAAACCAATTTAGCTTGTGGAACGTATTAAAAAAATATTTTTTTAAATAAAAACACTAAAAATAATAAAAATAAAAGGAATTATGTAATTATTTTGTAACAATATTTTCCGTTACAATTATTTGAATGCATCAAATCAGTCAAAAGTCCAAAAACTATACAAAATAGGCCATTTTAGGCCATGTATTGTTGTGACATTGAAGAGCCGATATCTCGAAAACTAAAATACATGAATCGGGTATTCCAAAGGCAATTATTTAGCCCTTGCTAAGTAGAATATTTTCCAAAAAAAGAGTTGGTCCAAATTCCGTTTGAGATCGGAGATATATAGGTTTTTCAGATATCGGGTATATATATATCGAATTTTGATTGTCCGATATCTCGAAAACTAGAATACATGAATCGGGTATTCCAAAGGCAATTATTTAGCCCTTGGTAAGTAGAATATTTTCCAAAAAAGAGTTGGTCCAAATTCCGTTTGAGATCGGAGATATATAGGTTTTTCAGATATCGGGTATATATATATCGAATTTTGATTGTCCGATATCTCGAAAACTAGAATACATGAATCGGGTATTCCAAAGGCAATTATTTAGCCCTTGGTAAGTAGAATATTTTTCAAAAAAGAGTTGGTCCAAATTAAGTTTGAGATCGGAGATATATAGGTTTTTCAGATATCGGGTATATATATATCGAATTTTGATTGTCCGATATCTCCGATCTCAAACGGAATTTGGACCAACTCTTTTTTGAAAAATATTCTACTTACCAAGGGCTAAATAATTGCCTTTGGGATACCCGATTCATGTATTCTAGTTTTCGAGATATCGGACAATCCAAATTCGATATATATATACCCGATATCTGAAAAACCTATATATCTCCGATCTCAAACGGAATTTGCACCAACTCTTTTTTGGAAAATATTCTACTTACCAAGGGCTAAATAATTGCCTTTGGAATACCCGATTCATGTATTCTAGTTTTCGAGATATCGGACAATCAAAATTCGATATATATATACCCGATATCTTAAAAGCTATATATCTCCGATCTCAAACGGAATTTGGACCAGGACTTTTTTGGAAAATATTCTACTTACCAAGGGCTAAATAATTGCCTTTGGAATACCCGATTCATGTATTCTAGTTTTCGAGATATCGGACAATCAAAATTCGATATATATATACCCGATATCTTAAAAGCTATATATCTCCGATCAAAAAACAAAATTTGGACCAGGACTTTTTTGGAAAATATTCTACTTACCAAGGGCTAAATAATTGCCTTTGGAATACCCGATTCATGTACTCTAGTTTTCGAGATATCGGACAATCAAAATTCGATATATATATACCCGATATCAGACAAACCTATATATCTCCGATCTCAAACGGAATTTGGACCAACTCTTTTTTGGAAAATATTCTACTTACCAAGGGCTAAATAATTGCCTTTGGAATACCCGATTCATGTATTCTAGTTTTCGAGATATCGGACAATCAAAATTCGATATATATATATACCCGATATCTTAAAAGCTATATATCTCCGATCTCAAACGGAATTTGGACCAGGACTTTTTTGGAAAATATTCTACTTAGCAAGGGCTAAATAATTGTCTTTGGAATACCCGATTCATGTATTCTAGTTTTCGAGATATCGGCTCTTCAATGTCACAACAATACATGGCCTAAAATGGCCTATTTTGTATAGTTTTTGGACATTTGACTGATTTGATGCATTCAAATAATTGTAACGGAAAATATTGTTACAAAATAATTACATAATTCCTTTTATTTTTAATATTTTTAGTGTTTTTTATTAAAAAAAATATTTTTTAAATACGTTCCGCAAGCTAAATTGGTTTGTGTCTTGGGTGTGGGACGTATTTAACTTACGAATTTATCTTCACACCCTTAAATAAATTATTTTTTTCCGGGAATGAAACTTTTCATTCCCGTTTACCCGGGAAATGAATAAAGTCCGGGAAACCCCAAACCCTAGCCTACATATTCATTGTGTGATGCTGTCGTGCCAGGGAGACAACTGGTTGGTCGAAGTGACGAAAATATCATTGCCGTTCAGGCGTTCGTAGTAAACGATCCAAATCAGTCGATTCCGCGGCGTTCTCACGAACTGGGCATCGCCAAGACAACTTTATAGCGAATTTTGCGTAAGGATCTTAGTTTACATTCATACAAGATCAAGCTGACTCAAGAATTGGAGCTGATGGACCATTTGACGCGACGTACGTTCTCCGATTGGGCTTTGGAGAAGATGCGCCAAGATGATGAACTTCATCGCATTAGTGGCGTAGCTCATTTTTGGCTCAATGGGTTCGTCAATAAACAAAATATGCGTTATTGGTTTGGTGAAAATCCATGAATCACCACTTCATCCACAAAAAATAACTGCTTGGTGGGGTTTGCATCTACAATAACAATCGTCACGTTACTGTGACTGGCGATCGTTATCACTCCATGATTACCGATTATTTTTGATCTGAATTGGAAAACATGGACTTGGACGACATGTGGTTTCAACAGGACGGTGCCACACAGCACGCATTACAATCGATTTATTGAAGAGTAAGTTTGGTGAGCGTGTTATCTCAAGAAATGTCAGCCTCGTTCGTGCGATTTAACGCCTCTAGACTTTTTTCTTTGGGGCTACGTCAAATCATTGGTCTATGCCAAAAAGCCGACGACTTTGAAAGAACTCAGAGCCAACATTGAACGCGTAATAGAAGCCGTTACGGCCTATTTGTGTGACCGAGTCATCGAAAATTAGGTCCAACAAATCGGCCGCTGCCGACGTGCCATATGAACCAAGTCAAGTTCCATTCATACGTGTTTTGATTGTATTTCAAGTCGATCATAAAGTTTTGGAAATATCTGAAGTGATTTAAGTTTTATTTAAAAAAAGTTGTCAAGTGCTTATTGGAAAACCCTTTTTAATCAGAGAGTGGTGTGGATTTTGTGAAGCGTGACATCATTGATCCCTTTTTGTGACATCATTGATCCCTACTGGAAACATTTTTTGCGACCGTTGAATGGACTTGATTTCAGAAGGATGGTACGCCATGTCACACAGTCCAGGCCTAATTTTTTCATTTTCAGAAAGAATCCTGGATTAGGACGACCCGTCATATCCATATTTTGTTCATCCAAATGGAATAATTTTAAAGGTTTAAAATTACCAAATTATGTGTTGTCATTTATTTTGGTTTAAGACCAAAGGTTATGCTGAAGTCTTCAGCAGAACCCAAAATTAGCAAAAAAGTCAAAGTGAGACCTTTATTGTTGCAGCTAAAATTTGACTGCGCAGTTTCGATGGGCGCTACCCCATCTCGTCAGAACTTTCGCAACGAATGTATGTCTTTGACAGGAAATCAGGGTTCATATTAGTACCAGCGGTCACATATGACAAATGAGAAGCACTGATAAACAAAATATTCCACCGAACTAAGTCGACACACTAAAAATCTCACTTTGCCATTACCAAATTATATTTCCAAAAGTAGCAATGGTTGTTTCTTAGAGGTGTAGAAGTGGCTCAGTGCCAGAAATAACGCTTTCATCAAGTATTTGATGAGCTGTATGGCATGTTGTGTAGTCCTATTGTAAAATCGTGTCTTCAGTCAACATTCCATTCAACATGGTGGCACAAAATAATCGGAAGTCATGACTCCAAATCACTCGCCGTGGACTGTAACTTTCTCGAATTTACATTTTTAAAGAAGTAAGGACCAACGATTCCACTTGTCAAGTTAGCCAAAAATGAACACTGAACATAATTTTGCCATAGAATAAAATAGTGGGTGGCCTTTCAGTTGATTTTGTGCTCTATATTTTTACGACCATGGACCGAGTCTTCAAGAAATTGAAAACAAAAAGCGGTTGATGGGTGATATACTTCGTCGGGATGTACTGGTTATTTCCGAATAGGATCGAGGGAAGAGAGTAAAACCCAGAGCTCCTTGTTGCATTGTAATCGATTCACAGATCCTATGGCGCCGTCAATATCTATGAACGATGTAGTCATTGAGCAATCAATTAATCTTGGTACTCTGGGCATATGACGACCGAAAGAAATATTCAAGTATCTTTCTCAACCCGTGCAAGAAAAACTTGCCGGATCTTTACAATATCCATGGCAACTATATCAGGCCAAATATGGAATATAACTTCATTATATATTATCAATTATTGTCTATTATATTGTCTGTCTTGTTTTTTACTTTCATGGTACTATTTTCAGTCGAATTATTCACTTAAATGGACGCTTTATCGACCATAAAGTGGATATATCGATAGTCTATTCATTATGAAATGGCAAACCACGCTGATTAAAACTAAATGATATGTAGCCGTTTAGTTGTTATTTGAAAATGGAACCTCTAAAAAATCCTTCAGATCGGCTGGCATTGAAAAACATTTTAAGTTTTTGCAAGCTTTCTGTATTTTTATTTAATTAATTTAATATTAATTTATTTGCCTTTGCCGAAGATTATCCACTATATAAATATTTATGTGTATTAATTTTTGGTCATTAACAGGAATTAAATTCTATACTTTTTCTATTGAAATATAATAAATTGTTTAACACAATAATGTCTGCCACGCCCCAGATTTGGTCAGGTCGAACTGAGTGGTTTCTTACTCGTTATGTTTCTTTTATTTCAAATGAGACAAAGAGACTACACCATCATGAATGCTTCTTGTTATAAGTGATTCTTTTCTGAGATTTTTTAATAAAACTTTGAATAATATTGAATAATTTTTCTCAAAATTGCAATATTTTCTTCTATTTTATTCAAAATTCATGGCTAATGGATATTGAATCCATCAAGATCTCATCCGAATGCGTCTCCCAACATCATCATTTAATTTATTTACATATCAATTTTTTACTATACCTTCATACAGATGGTACATGCAAATTTGGTAAATTTGTAAATCGTGCATGTGTCTTAAGTCTTTTGTTTCCATAGCAATAATCATCATGCTTTGAAGAATACCATTTAATTTACATTTTACAATATGTAATTATCCATTTAAATTCTTTACAAACGAATTGGTTTTCCATTCAAATTTCAAACATCAGTTGTGAATATTGTTGAGCCACATGCATATCTTTTGTTAGTTTTCGAATTAAGGTGTTGTTTTTGTTCATAAATATTTTATGAGAATCATTATATCAAGTATGTATGTGGCTTCAATCAACTTCATGTTTTGACATATGCTAATCGAACTTTAAGTATACGTTTTTTTTGAAGATGATGGATGAATGATTCATGTCTGATGATGATGATGATGCTATAGTTCTATATTTGTTTTTGATTATTAAAAGTAACCAACATATAAACATCAAAGAATTATAATAATTTGGAGGTCATCTTTTCATATTGAAACTTGGAGTATTTTTTGATGTCAGTAAATCAAATATAGAAATTAAATTGCTCTGTGTTCAACATGATCATATATTGATCATGCTCATGTCAAAGATATTCCAAATCATTAGCATAATCTCCCACGATGTTCTATAATAAACTTAAATGTTGTTTTTATATCAAAAATAATGATTGCTTTGTGTGCAGTTTGCAGTTTCCCAACTTTATGTATTTGAGCAATTCTTTGTTAAATCGACGAGAACGTCATGAACCGAAGGTCGATTTTGATACTTTTCAATTTGTTATCCGTTATCCATGTAATGCCACAAATCGCTCATTTCGTGCAAGAACGTCGCATCTTTTATTTGGTATATTTTTAGAATATCTTTCATATCTAAGATTATACCTATTCTAATTATAAACTAAATATATTTTATTTTTTTTTTCGTTTGTATTTTTTTGGTCTTTAATCAATATTTGATTTGAACTGGGATATTGTCCTGGCTCAAGACCATTTTGTGTGTGTACACAGGCTCTAACAACCTTGTCAAATATCAAATTTCACATCATCCGTCTAGAAGTTATAAAATTTTTAATTTTAGGGTTATTTTCTGTGGGAGGTACTGGAAATCTTACGTATAAAAATATTATCAACTTTCAAAATATAATTGATTCCGTGTACACGTGTGAAAGTTACATTGGCTTTAATTAAATATAGACATACGGTTGATCTGTGTGCTTGGTACCCTGGCAAATGCGTCCATAAAAATAAAAGGGTACCCAATGGTCCCATTTTCTTTAAAATCAAATATTTGTCTTTAAATTCAAATATTTTTCAAAAGAGAAACAACAAATTCAGTAACTTAAATGTGCGTAAGAAAATCAAAAGGAATTATAAAATATCAATTATTTGATTTTTTGTAATTAAAGTTTTTTTCATAGAGTGCCAAAAACTGTATTTTTGTTGGAACTAATATTTATTTGAGATTTTAAAAGTTAAGAGTTATTTCAAAATATACTTCATATTTTATCGGCATTTGCAGGATAATGATTTTAGAAAATATCCTGTTACTCATGTCCCCTATAAATAAGAAACCAAAAATCACTATGGACACCATACTTTCAATATAAACAAGTAAAAATATTAATTTCGGCCGGGCCGAACTTTATATACCCTCCACCATGGATTGCATTCCACAGAGGCTGTCGATTTTCGTAAAAATGCAGTAATACTACAGGAAAATATATATATTTTTAATATAGCCAAACCAAAAAAATACAAATATTGAAAACATAATTTTATAAATAAATATAATATGTTTATTATTCCAAACCACGCTTATAAGGCAAGGCTACCAATATATTTGCATATCGAAATAATACTTCAACTAAAACTTGAAAAAATAAATATCTATCTATATATATAAAAAAGTTGCGTGATTGAGTGAAAAGAGATCAAAATGGTACCACCGCATTGACCAAACGGCTGGGCCTAGAATCTTGAAATTTGGTATGGATATTCCTCTAGCGGCATGAAGACATCCCAAAAAGTGACATTTTAAAAATTCGTACCTTTGGGGGGTTAAATGGGACAAAAATGGTACCTACAACATGGTTGAAGCTAGAATCATGCGAAGAAATCAGATTTGAAGGAAGTTTTTTGTAATTCGTACTTTTAAGGGGTAAAAGGGGCAAAAAGGGATAAAAATGGTACCACCGCAGTGACCAAACGGCTGGGCCTAGAATCTTGAAATTTAGTACGCAAATTCCTATTATAGCTTCAACTCGCCCAATAAAATATTTTTTAAAATTCGTACTTTTTGCGGGAAAAATCGGGTACAAATGGAATAAAAATGGTACCAATCATCAATCATGTGTACATACCTCAAAATACTTAGAAATGCAAAATGAACGATTTTTTTTTTGAAATTTGTACTTTTAAGTGTAAACGGGAAAAGGGGATAACAAGGTACCAACAACACGGATGACGCTACAATAATGAAATTCGATGTGTATGTTCGTTTTACAGCGCTGATCACTGATAAGAAGGAATTTTTTGAAATTTGTACTTTTAAGAGATTAAATGAGATAAAAATTGTACCACAGCCCACATCAAACGGTTGAGCCTAGAATCCTGAAATTCAGAACTTTTATAGCACGAATGCGACCAAGAAAATATTTATGCAAAATTCGTACTTTTTGAGAGCGAAATCGGGTAAAAGGGATTAAAATGGTACCAATCAAACAGACGGAGCTGGAGTCATCAAATTCGGCGAGTACATCCCTGAAAATGCATAGAAACGCAAATGAAGGAATTTTTCGAAATCCCTAATTTTAAAGGGTAGACAAGAAAATGGTGATAAAAAAGGTACCAAAAACACGGCTGACGTTACAATCATGAAATTCGGTGTGTATATTCACCTTACAGTGTAGATGGGTGATAATAAGGAATTTTCCGAAATTTGTACTTTTAAATTGTACCAAACGACTGGGCCAAGAATCTTGATAATTGTAATGCATATTATTCTTATAGCACGAATACGTCCTAGAAAATATTTTAGCAAAATTCGCACTTTTTGGGGGCAAAATCGGGTAAAAGGGATAAAAATGGTACCAATCAAACAAACGGAGGTGGAATCATGAAATTCGGCTGGTACATGCCTCAAAATACTTGCAAACGCAAAATAAAGGAATTTTTCGAAATTCATACTTTTAAAGGGGTAAAAAAGTACTAACGACACGGCTGACACTTCAATTCAGTGTGTATATTCGTCTTACGGTGTAACAAGGAACTTTCCGAAAGGAATAAAATGGGCTAAAATTAGTTCCAAACGGCTGGACCTGCAAAATTCGTGTTTTTGGGGTTGAAGGCAAAAAGATAAAAAAATCAAACAGACGGAGCTGGAATTATGACATTCATTCTCAAAACGCTTAGAAACGAATTTCGTAAAAAGGGTAAAGGTAATCATGAAATTCGGTGTGTATATACGTTTTACAGCGTAGATGCGAGACAAGAAGGAATTTTTCGAAATTTGTACTTTTAAGTGATTGAAAAATGTACCATTCGGTGTGTATATTCCACTGACCTCTAAAGGATTTTTCAAAATTTATATTTTTAAGTAGAAATCGGAACAAAAAGCAGTACCCACAAATGTATCGAATAAGGTATATACACAATTACTCTGACATGCAATACAATTGTATTGTATCAAAATGTGCACTTTAAAGGTGGATGTGGACTAAAGGTGATACAAAACCAAATTGGGGAAATTCGGATGGTACCAACCAATGTTTTCATTTAGAATATGAAAAGGCTATAACATTGTGTACATTTCTCCGAGTACGTAGACGAACCACATAAATAAATTTTAAAAAGGGGTAAAAATGGTACCCACTTATTAACATAAATGAATTTGTAGTAATTTGAAGCACATTAACATTATAGTTAGAAGCCCCGTCGAAATAAAGTTCAGATTTCAAGTCATTCACTGGTATAGAAGTTATATGTAAAGGATTTATTTGAGAAAGGTTGTGATAAAAGCATACATATTTTGTAGGTCTAAAGTGAATATAAAAACATTTTTAAATTTAAAATTGCAACTGATCTCGACTATCTGTATGGAAGGTATATCAGTTTCTTTACCAAAGCTTATGCCAATATATGGAAGCATATGTGAAAATATTGGCAAAGATCAAATTTCAGAGTATTCCGATCATCCCTATAGAAGTTACAAAAGGTTTGATTTTACGTAATGGTGATTTGTGTGGGAGGTACAAGAAGGGGCGTGACAAAATCTGGCATATTTCGTACGCTCAAAGTGAAAGTTTCTACTCTTTTGATGGTTTTGTAAGAAAATTGACTCAATTGACTACGTATAAATTTATGGCACAATATACATAAATTATTTTTTGTTTAATTTGTACAAGTGGGAACAAAAATCAATGCGGTGTATAAATTCTTCCAGCTACGTAGGATCTGTAAACGAGAATTTGGTGTGAATACGTAGTTGCGCAACATAAAGGTTTTTTTTATAAAATAAATATCCTTACACCGCGTACGAAGTAGCGGATATTTGGTAGTATTATATATTTTTATATTCAAAAAGCTTAAATACCATAAATATTGGTGGATAGTGTGTGTTACAGTTGCTTGTATTCGTATCCTATTCTCATCTCCCATGTACACAGTACAAGATAACATAGTTTCATGATTCTACCCATTTTTGCGTTAAAATTAAAAAAGTACCAATTTGGAATGTATACACCGAATTCCATGATTCTAGCTGCGGCCATTTGGTTGGTACCAGTTTTATCTCCTTTTTTCTATTTTACCCCTTCAAGAGTACGACTTTATGGTGCACGTTTTTTTATAGGGGGAATGCACATACCAATATCAAGTAAGTACAAAAAATATGCTTAAATACTCTAAAATATTAGGGGTTATTATGGATATTTTTAGTCCTTGTGAGAGAAATTTTTTCCCTTTGGGCCTATTTCGCCCAGTTTCAATCCTAGCTCCTTACAATTAGATGTTAGCGTGCTTTCAACAGACGGACGGACATGGCTAGATCGTCGATATGACGATCAAAAATATATATACTTTATAGGGTCTCAGGTCGATATTTCAAGGTGCTACAAACGGAATGACAAATTTAGTATACCCCCATTCTGGAGGTGGAGGGTAAAAAAACATATCAATAACAAAGTTGCCCATTTTTTAAGTTTGTTCTTAATTTTATGGCATGGAGTTATTACTTAATTAACATTATTTTATTATAAGTCTTCAACAGCTTTTGAACTGAATTGTATTCACTAAGTTTACAAAATCACTCCACCTAATGTTAAACTGCCAGTCTCTGCTTACAGAACCTTATTTATATTTAGCATACTTGTAAAAACTGAATTTTGTTACTGGTTTTCTACAAAATCACAGACATTTTAATTTCCGCCAAAGAAAAACGGAATCATAATCAACAAAACTAAGCATTTGTTTTTGTCAACTACTACATTGACTTAAGGCATATATATATAAAGATTGAGATGGCACGTTGCGACGTTTGAACCTAAATTTTGTTACCGGTTATCTTACAAAGTTACACGATGGAATCGTTTCTAAGGCCATATGTTCAAATCTGTAAAATCCATACAAAACATAAAAAAGAAGAAGTAATACAGCCACTGACACTGTGAATTGTTCTACATGATGGAGGGTATTGAAGATTCGGTTGCACAAACTTAACAACATTTTCACGTTTTGCTTCAAAATACGCAAATGCGCAAATCACAAGCAATAAAAATATACAAAATTATTCAAATAATAATACTAATTATTGAAACTGATTGCTAGCCCGATAAAACCAACCATTGAATCTAATCACAATTGGAATTTCTAAATGTACGAGACTCTATGATTAGTCCGTACGTACGTCAAACAAGAAACAAGGTTCAGGGATTTCGTAAAACATAAAACATTTTAATTGAAACTATGCTGGCTTATTTCACAAAATTCCTTCAAAAATCGTTAGCTATCATTTAGAGCTAGCTACCAGCTTGTATTGTTGATTAGCTGAGCGTTCATAATTAATCTCTGCGCATCGCATGCCATCGGAGAGTGAAAAATTCCCATCAGTTTGACACAAATTAGCATTGCAATAAAAACAAATCTGTGTAAATATTGAAAAACGGGTTTCAAAATAATCACACATTTTTTGTTTGATTTGAACACAAATTAGTTTGTAATTATTTTTGTTTATATTCACCCGAGAAGTGTGTGTTAATTGAGAAACAATTTTGTGATGCTTGATGATGAGTTGGTTTTTCTTCGACTTCTTCTTATAATAATCCAATTATCCGTAAAGAAATGAGCGAGTGAGTGAAAAGCAACAACCAACCAACGTTGATGATGGAGCAGTAGTCGACACTTGTATTTTTTTCGTTCACAATAGAAATTTCACTTAAACAACAATTATCGGATTGTAAATTGATCGACGACGACAACAACGATGCCGCCGATTAGAAATCAAGAAATGAAGAAAAGTAACACATTTGATTTTTCTTTCTATGACATTTTCATTTCACTTGGAAACTTGTAAAAACAACACTTGCTTACACATACCAGGTAGGGGGGCGGATTAGATTGCTTTGAACACTTTCTGCTGGTGTGGTTTATTTATTTATTCTTCTTTTTCTTAATATTATTCTCCTTCAAATACAATTTATATATTTTTTTAAACGATCTCGTTAAATTATTATTTGAAATTCTTTTTGATTTTTTCGCGCCTCTTTTTTCTCTGTGTGTTGTTTTTGCTCTTCCAAATATCGAAATCGAAAGTTAAGCGTGTGGATTTTGTTTTATTTTTTTCTGTTACTTTTTCAAATTCTCCCACAAACAAGCATTGAACGATTTTTTTTTGATTGTTTCAACTGCGTTACAATCGGCCGTTATAATTCAGACTTGAACTCCGTTTCACGTTATTGACGTTAAGAGGTTTTGTCGTACACTAAACTTTAAATCATTATGGCTAAACAAAAATCTGGAACGCGGCGGCGACGGTGACGGCAACGACGACGTCGCTTGTATATTTTTTGGTGAGCTGTGTTTACCAACTTGAGCTCGGTCGTCTGTCAGCAACAGCAACAACAGTAATAGCAGCAACACCAACAGCAGCAGCAATGGCAACGGCAAGAGCAACGGCTACAGTAGTAAAAACAACATGCAACTGTTACCATCGACGACCGTCGTGTTGTTGTGGTAGTCTCTGGTTTTGTGTTGAATGTTGTCTGTCTGTTATGGAAGCACAACTTCAACTCACTCAGCGCAACAAGTGAAAACGTCGTGATGTTCGTCGACACCGACTCTGTTATACCATTCACAATGGATGGTTACAGTCACAGGGACACACTTTTTCGACCAATGAGAAAATATGTTTTTTATTATGGATCTCTAGCCCTAGCAATGCTTCTGGCTGATATTCACTCGAAAATCGACAATTCTGGCTATTTACGTACCCATTGAGCCAAAAATGAGCTTCGTCGCTGAACACAATTTTTCGGTAAATGAACTTTCTTAACAGAGCACGCATTTTGATAATAAAATTCAATAATTTGCAAGCGTTGTTCGTTTGTAAGACGATTCATGGTTAAATTATAGACCAAACTGAATATGTTTGACAGTGAAACAAAACACGAAACGTGCGTCTGCTGTTTAAACCAGTGTTGCCAAAAAGATAATAGCTAAAAAAACCGCCCTTTATATCCACTGACATTGATGTGTGGTGCTGTAAACAAAAACATTTTATTTATAATGTCCACTTTAAGTGCTTCAGATAATTTGAATAACATATAAAATTATGTGAAAAGTAAATAATAATTTCAATATTAAGTTTTTAGACGAACAAATTCACTCAGTCGTTTAAAAATAGACCTAAGCACACTACTTTAAAATTTCTACAAAATGGATTAGTGTAATCATTTCTGAAATCAAAATAAAAGAATTAAAATTGCTAAAACTTTGAAAATTCTAACCCTGCTATAACATACCACATCAATATTTTAAAAGTAATTGAAATTACCTTCAAAGCGAGGTATAACACATTAAAATCGGAAATGTATTTCAGGAGTGACAGGCGATTTAATGAACACACCTTTTGGAAAAAGTAATATTTTTTCACTGTTAAATTGGCATAACACGTGAATTTTTTTTTTTCAAAAATACGTTTACAATATTTTTATGAGAAGAATACATATACAAACTTTCAAAGCAATCACAGCTGTCTTGGAATGACTCATATATATATATTTTTTTTTTTTTTATTAAATACTTTGTGCTTTCTTGGTAAGAAAATATTACTATTACTATTACTTTTTTAAATTAAAATAAAATATTTTTTTTTTCAATTTTGAGAAGAATGAAAGTGGTCTAAGTCAGTGCATCCTCTGAAAGTTGTGGTGTTGATGATTTTTTGTGATGCTGATTTTTTTTATAAAAGTTCGATATAGTAGTAGGATATTCCAAGTAAAAAAATTGTGCTTCGCCGAAGCAGCTTCGGTGGAAAAATATTTTTCAATTGACTCAAACATAAACCATTGCATATCTCAAAATGGATTTTATCTATCATACTAACTGGCACAAGTGTAGTGTGAAACAATCACAAATTCTTTTTTTTTGTTGTTTTCATCACTCCTATTATATATTTTGTTTATAAGGTTATGTTGAAAACATTTAATCCATTAAATCTTCAGGTTAAAGTTTTCGGATAATGTCGACTAATTCCGTCTCAAACGGAACAGAAGTTGTCCTTAGGTTATCCGACTTTAATGAAAAATTGCAAATTTATACTTCTGAATAAGAGAAATAGAACTGTATATCCCGATTTTCAAAAAATAATTATTTCCAGACATTAGTGTGGATCGAAAAGGTAGTTTTAAAAAAATTCATAACTTTGCTCTGGTTGGCGATATCTATATATATAAAGAGTGATTTTTTTGAGTTTAGGATTTTCATGCATTAGTATTTGACAGATCACGTGGGATTTCAGACATGGTGTCAAAGAGGAAGATGCTCAGTATGCTTTGACATTTCATCATGAATAGACTTACTAACGAGCAACGCTTGCAAATCATTGAATTTTATTATCAAAATGCGTGCTCTGTTAAGAAAGTTCAGAAAGAAAGAAATTGTGTTCAGCGACGAAGCTCATTTTTGGCTCAATGGGTACGTAAATAGGCAGAATTGTCGATTTTGGAGTGAATATCAGCCAGAAGCATTGCAAGAGCTACCAATGCATCCAGAAAAAGTCACAGTTTGGTGCGGTTTATGGGCTGGTGGCATCATTGGACCGTACTTCTTCAAAGATGATGCGAATCGTAACGTAACTGTGAATGGTGAGCGCTACCGTGAGATGATATCCAACTTTTTTTTGCCCAAAATGGAAGAACTGAACTTGGTTGACATGTGGTTTCAACAAGATGGCGCTACATGCCACACAGCTCGCGATTCTATGGCCATTTTGAGGGAAAACTTCGGAGAACAATTCATCTCAAGAAATGGACCGGTAAGTTGGCCACCAAGATCATGCGATTTGACGCCTTTAGACTATTTTTTGTGGGGCTACGTCAAGTCTAAAGTCTACAGAAATAAGCCAGCAACTATTCCAGCTTTGGAAGACAACATTTCCGAAGAAATTCGGGCTATTCCGGCCGAAATGCTCGAAAAAGTTGCCCAAAATTGGACTTTCCGAATGGACCACCTAAGACGCAGCCGCGGTCAACATTTAAATGAAATTATCTTCAAAAAGTAAATGTCATGGACCAATCTAAAGTTTCAAATAAAGAACCGATGAGATTTTGCAAATTTTATGCGTTTTTTTTTAAAAAAAAAGTTATCAAGCTCTTAAAAAATCACCCTTTAAAAGAGTTGCGTTACTGACTGATCATTGACCAGCTCCCAGACCAAACGGCTGAAGCCAGGGTCATGAAATTTTCAGGGTAGTTCCCAAATATGACGTAGACGTCGATTTTACGAAATTCCTACTTTTAGGGGGTAACATGGGACAAAAAGGGATAAACATCGATCCTTCGTCCTGACTAAACGGCAGTAGCTAGAAATATGACATTCGGTGTGTTCCTTGCACGAAATTTGTACTTTTAAGGGAGGAAAGAGACAAAAAGGGATAAAAATGGTACCAGCAGTATTGCAGCTATATTCGTGAAAATCGGTATGTACATTTCTCTGACAACGTAGATTTGCAACATAAATGGATTTTTCAAAATTTGTACTTTTAAGGGGCGAACGGGACAAAAATAGTACCAATTTAAGTTTTGCTATAGTCGTGAAATTTGGTGTGTGAATTCCTCTGATAACGTTGAAGCGCAGTAAGGTTGGATTTTTCGAAATTTATACTTTTAAGGGGTGCGAGGTACAAAAAGAGATAAAAATGGTACCAATTTAAGTATTGCAGCTATAGTCGTGAATTTTGGTGTATAAATTCCTCTGACAATGTAGAAGCACAAATCTAAGTGGATTTTACGAAATTTGTACTTATAAGAAGTGAGCGGGACAAAAGGGATAAAGAATGGTACCAACTGAAGTACTACAGCTAGAATCGTGAAATTTGGTATGTAAATTCCTATGGCCATGTATAAGCGCATTAAAATTGGATCTTTCAAAATTTGTACTTTTAAGGGTTGCGAGGGACAAAAATGGTACCAACTGAAGTATTACAGCTACAATCGTGAAAATTGGTGCGTAAATTCCCTTGACAACGTAGAAGAGCAATCTAAATGGATTTTTTTTAAATTTGTACTTGTAAGGGGTGAGCGGGACAAAAAGGGATAAAAATGGTACCAACTAATTTATTGCAGCTATAGTCGTGAAATTCGGTGTGTAAATTCCTCTGACAACTTAGACTTGCAACATAAATTGATTTTTCGAAATTGGTACTTTTAAGGGTGCGTGGGACAAAAAGGGATAATAATGGTACCAATTTAAGTAGTGCAGCTATAATCGTGAAATTTGGTATGTAAATTCCTCTGACAACGTAGAAGCGCAAATCTAAATGAATGTGTCGAAATTTGTACTTATAAAGGCAGATCGGGATAAAAATACAACCAACTAAAATATTGCAGCTGTATTCGTCAAATTTGGTGTGTAAATTCCTCTGACAACATAGATTTGCAACATGAATGGATTTTTCGTAATTTGGGGCGAGCGGAACAAAAAGGGATAAAAATGGTACCAACTTTAGTACTACAGCTAGAATTTTAGTACGTAAATCTAGAAATTTAGTACGTAAATTCCTCAGACCGTGTAGAAGCGCCATCAAAATGGACTTTCTTTTGAAATTTGTGTGGCGGTATAAAAGTGGTACAAACTAAAGTATTATAGCTAGAATCGCAAAACTATTAACAAATAACTGGCTTTTTCGAGTGCGAAGCAGCGGGTACTGCTAGTATATATATAATAGTTTTGGAAATCTTTAAGCAATTAATTTAAATAAAATATTGTTTTCTTAATTTCCTGCAATTTTTAATACTCAAAAAAACAAACTCCTCGATTTTTTAAAGTAAATTAATAATTATTAGTTTTTGTGTTGTTGATTAGTGATCGATTGATTGATTGATTTTCTATGAGTTTTGAATGTAATACATTCGAATTTCAGCTAATTCCATCAAGTAATTTCTTAAGAAGGAAATCTTTGTTTTTTGCAATGGAAAGGAGGAGAACCACACTCAACCATACACACATTTGACCATATACGTATTACATTGTTCTGTTAAAAGTAAATGAAATTGCCTGCCAAACAGGTAAAGTACATTAAAATTGTTAACGGGTTACGATTTTTTCTAAAAATCCTATATACTGCAAAGAATATTTTAGACTTCTCCGCATAAAGAAATTCAGCGCTTAGGAATTGACGCGGCGGAGTCTGTATATTTCTTTCATTTATTTAATCGTTACTATATTGTCTATTGTTCAACGTAGGGTTTTTTGATTTAAGGTCCTGTTTAAAAGTTATGAAATTTGTTTACTCAAAATTTTGATGAAATTTCGAGCTTTTTTTTAACAGCTGTAATTTTTACAGAAAAAATCCTACAATGGACAATAGCCACAATATTTGTTTGAATTTTTCAGATGATGCCTAACGGAGGAAACAAACACACCACCAGCAAGCGTTTTCAAAACATTGCCATACTTGCCCATATCTTTGCTATTTTTTAGCTTATACAATTTTCTTTTTTTTATATTGCCCAAAGTTTTCCCTATAAATGTACAATACAAGTTTTTTTTAACGACATCGGGAGTTGTCGCGAAAATCACAAAATTGTGATAGAAAATATACGCAAATCTGAACGATTATTTAAAATTAGTAGCGAAGACACAAACCTTAAGCAGTTCCACCTAGCAGTTTGAAAAACTCTTTTTGAACGAACGTGCGTGTAACTAGTGTAGTCCCGTTAGCTAAGAAAACACAAACTAAGAGCGTGTATGTTATTTTATGAACAATCGTTCAGAAAATATTTTTTTTCGGGCGACTACATATATCAAATGTTTTTTTTTTAATACAACCCGTTATTTCTCCAAGCTGAAATTTTCAAGGGTTGTGTAAAATCGATCAGAGAATATGCCTATATTTTTTCTGAATTTTTAGGTTGGTGTTTTCATAATGAAAAATACAAAAGAAGAAGAAAAATCAGAAATACACAAATTGTTGTCAGTAGCAGTCAATAGCCAGGAACGCCGGCGAAAAGTACTTGTAATTACCTTTAAAATAAGCCTTCATTCCATGAATTGTGCCTATGCGTTTTCTCACTACACCATTTTCAATGTTCATACCTCGGCACGTTTTTCTTGATATTCCCAATTTTCAATTTTTCATATATTTTGAAAAAAAAATTTCGGTTTTTTTCGTCTTCTACGAATCAAATATTTTATAAAGTTTAGTTATCGTACAAAGTTTCAACGAAATCGGAAATGGTGATGTAAAAAAGGTGTTCGGTTCGGATCATTCCATGATCGATATGCATCATTCACACTATATATATAAACATATTGTAAACTTTTATAGCTAAAAATATCAATACATTTCAAAAATGTTGAGCCATTGCTCAATTATGGAGGTGCTGTAAGCAGAAGTATTGGGTTTGATGCTCTCTTAGCTGTCGCAAATGTTACCTCAGCCTTTATACACACTCCATCTTGTAGCGAAGTGCATAACAAACAACAACATTGTAAAGGCAACCTGTTCGCTACATCGCCAAAGAGCAGAGAAACACACACACACGCACACCAAAAGTGCCGACAAATAACACATGAAAACAACAGTAAAGCACACACTCGCTCGCACTCACCGCATATAGCGGTTTTTGTTTTCTTCACACTCTGACGTTTCGCTTTGTACGAGCTTTTCATGTTTTCTGTTTTAACACGGGCGCGCGCTGGGCTGGCTTTTGACTGCTCGTTGTACGACTGTAGCTGGGTTTGTGTTCGTTCGATGTGTGATTTTTATCGATAAAACTTCAACAGTTTTTAAATGTCTGTCAGGCAGCATTTTTTGTGGCAGTAAAAAGAAGTACGAGCATTTGTGTATTTACTTTGTCACTAAACTTTACACAAAGGTAGGTTAGGATCATTTCTTTTCAGAAATAATTGCAATTGTTGGTAGTGGTGGTGGTGGCGGCTGTGACAAGGCTTCGCGAGGTTGGCGCAGCATGAAAACAAAAGACTTAAGGCACGAACTTGCTGGTGGTCCACAGCATAAAGGCTAAGAATTTTACTTTTAGTGGAATCTTTTGTCAGATAAAGGGCAGCCTTTTTTAAATTTTAATTATTTGGGAATATTACCCTACAACCAGTGCTATGCTGACCTAATTATATATTTTCCTTTTATGAATGAAAAGAAACAAAAAACATAAATGAAAATGTTGAAATTATTAAGCCAATGCACATGTGCATAATTTTTAATGCAATACCGAAAGTTTCACGTACATTTTACTGTTGTGATTTCCAGTTTTATACTCACGCTGGTGGTGCAGCAAATCGTGACCTGTCCTATTGTGTGATATGGCGCGGGTATTGCATGCATACACGTCAGTGTAAGACTATTTTGCCGGTAAGTGGGAGGAACCCACATTTAGAATCGATATTTATCGCAAGCAAAATGTTAAACGTTGGTAATAAGTTCAATTGTAATTTGAATATAACTTTGAAATGGATAATGTATAGCAAATACTTACGTTTAATGTATTTCCCTAATCTTAACATGAAAATGACATTAGCGTTTTGTGCAAATACTTGTAAGTTTTGTATTTTAAGAATGTATATCAAGCTAGGAGCGACCAATACAGTCTCGAGGCATAATATTGAAAAATATATGAAAATATAGAACAAATATTATAAGATTTCTTTTGCATTGGATGGAAAATTTATATCAACATCAAATGTTTAGTTTTCACTTTTAGGAAAAAAATTAATACTTTTTTAAGGGTGCACGAAAAATCACCCAATGAAAAATCGTCCAAAATAAATATGAAAAATTACGCTAAAAACACATATTTTTTATGATTTTTCATATGAAATATGAAAAATGACGCTTTTGGATGATTTTTCATAAAAGAATCTTCACCCTGTATACCCTACACCACAGGGTATAATGTCTTTGTGCATTTGTTTGTAACAACCAAAAGGAAACGTTTATTATACCGATCGACTTAGAATCACTTTTTGAGTCGATTTAGCGTTGTCCGTCCGTCTGTCCATCTATTCTTGTAATCAAAGTCCAGGTCGCAATTGTTGTTAGAACTAAATGAAACTTTGCACAACGAAGTTTTATGGGATAAGGACTAACGCTATTTAATTTGAAGCAAATCGGTTCAGATTTAGATATAGCTCACATACACATTTTTGTTCCGATTTTACTTTTTCCGCTCTAGAAACCACATATTTTAGCAGATTTTCTTCAAATTTGGCAAAACTACTTATATTTCAACTACAAAATAACTATGGTAAAAATGGGTCAGATCGGTTCAGATATATATATAGATATATATATATATATAGCTCCAATACAAATCTCGCCACTGAATTGATTATTTCCGCTCTAGAAATAGCATATTTGAACAGATTTGCTTAAAATTTGTCAAACCAGCTCATATTTCAACTGCAAACATCTATGGCGAAAGTGGGTCACATCGGTTCAGATTTATATATAGCTCCCATACAAATGTCTCCTACGATTTGACTTTTTCCGCTCTAAAAACCACATATTTCAACAGATCTTCTTCAAATTTGGCAAATCAAATTATATTTCAACTAGAAACAGCTCTTGTAAAAATGGGCCAGATCGGTTCAGATATATATATGTAGCTCCAATACAAATTTCGCCACTGAATTGATTATTTCCGCTCTATAAATAGCATATTTGAACAGATTTGCTTAAAATTTGTCAAACCAGCTCATATTTCAACTACAAACATCTATGGCGAAAGTGGGTCACATCGGTTCAGATTTATATATACCTCCCATATAAATGATTCCCCCGATTTAATTCTTTCCGCTCTAGAAACCACATATTTAACAGATTTTCATCAAATTTGGGAAAGCGTCTTATATTTCAGAAAACCTATGCTAAAAATGTGTTAGATCGGTTCAGATTCCCATTCAAAGTTTGTGTTCAAATTTTCTTACAAATACAGATAAAAGTATGAAATTTGTAGTATATATATTCCAGGTTCAAATGTAACGACCTTCCTATATCCCACACCACAGGGTATTGACTAGGTGTAAGGTATCATATCCCTACACCATGACCGACTTTAACCTTCCTTACTGATTTTAGCTTTGGACATATCCCAGAAGAGAAAATCTGTAAGCCCTGTCGAAGGCCGCCAACGCAGGAAACCGTTACTTCTTACCCCAGATGATATATTTTTTGGGCGATTTATCATATTAAAAATTACTGAATCGATTCATATTAAAAATTGGAAGATCGATCAGTCTTTCAAATAACATGGACGAATTTTTTCTTTTATTTAAAACGCCTGGGAACAACGGGTTTCTACAATATTGTTCCATCATAATATACCTTGATATATTTCTTTAAAGTCATCAAATGATATGTTTAATATACGTATGAATATCTCCATTTTCTTTTTATACCCTAACTAGGGTATTATGTCTTCATGCATTTGTTTGTAACATCCAAAATGAAACGATATAGACTCATCGTTTATTATAAAGGGTGATTTTTTAAGAGCTTGATAACTTTAAAAAAAAAAAAAAACGCATAAAATTTGCAAAATCTCATCGGTTCTTTATTTGAAACGTTAGATTGGTCCATGACATTTACTTTTTGAAGATAATTTCATTTAAATGTTGACCGCGGCTGCGTCTTAGGTGGTCCATTCGGAAAGTCCAATTTTGGGCAACTTTTTCGAGCATTTCGGCCGGAATAGCCCGAATTTCTTCGGAAATGTTGTCTTCCAAAGCTGGAATAGTTGCTGGCTTATTTCTGTAGACTTTAGACTTGACGTAGCCCCACAAAAAATAGTCTAAAGGCGTCAAATCGCATGATCTTGGTGGCCAACTTACCGGTCCATTTCTTGAGATGAATTGTTCTCCGAAGTCTTCCCTCAAAATGGCCATAGAATCGCGAGCTGTGTGGCATGTAGCGCCATCTTGTTGAAACCACATGTCAACCAAGTTCAGTTCTTCCATTTTGGGCAAAAAAAAGTTGGATATCATCTCACGGTAGCGCTCACCATTCACAGTTACGTTACGATTCGCATCATCTTTGAAGAAGTACGGTCCAATGATGCCACCAGCCCATAAACCGCACCAAACTGTGACTTTTTCTGGATGCATTGGTAGCTCTTGCAATGCTTCTGGCTGATATTCACTCCAAAATCGACAATTCTGCCTATTTACGTACCCATTGAGCCAAAAATGAGCTTCGTCGCTGAACACAATTTCTTTCTTTCTGAACTTTCTTAACAGAGCACGCATTTTGATAATAAAATTCAATGATTTGCAAGCGTTGCTCGTTAATAAGTCTATTCATGATGAAATGTCAAAGCATACTGAGCATCTTTCTCTTTGACACCATGTCTGAAATCCCACGTGATCTGTCAAATACTAATGCATGAAAATCCTAACCTCAAAAAATCACTCTTTACAAATCAGTTTAAATTCACTTTCTGAGTCGATGAGCAATGTCCGTCTGTCTGTCCGTTCAACTGCCTGTCCATCCATCTATTCTTGCGATAAAAGTTGCAATTATTGGGCCGATCCTAACAAAAATTGGCACAAGTAAGTTTTCTGGTCCAAGGATGAACGCTTGTCGCTCCAGATTTGACTTTTCCGCTCTAGAAACCACATATTTTTCTCGATTTGCTTCAAAGATATCTTATACAGTACCTTAAATTTCGAATAAAAATAAAGTGAGTCAGATCGGTTGAGATTTACATACATACAGATTTCGGTCTAGATTTGGCTTTTTCCGCCCTGGAGACCAATATTTTAACCAATTTTCTTTAAATTGGACACATGTTTCAACTAAAAACATCTGGTGAAAGTGAGTCAGATTGATTCAGATTTATATACAAACAAATTCCCATACAAATTTCACTCTTGTTTTGCCTCACAATTCCACTAGCAACATCTATGGTGAAAGTGGGTCAGATCGGTTCAGATTTAGATATCGCTCTCGATTAGAAAAATCGTTGGTACCTTTAATGGAAACATTACTTTCAGAGGATGTACTGACTTAGACCGCTTTTATTCTCCTCAAAATTAAAAAAAAATAACAATTGAAAATGGTTTTCTCCATAAAACCCCCAAAAAATATTTTAATTCGAAAAAGTAATAGTTCCTTACCAAAGATGAAGGTAAGAAGATTAGTGTCTGAGAGAATTCTTATTGTCAGAATTATATTGTGGAATTTTATGAGGATCATTTTTGTGGAAGATCTTAACCCTCGAGCTCCTCTGGGTCAATTTTGACCCCTTTTTCGGGAAAATAAAAAGAAGTCCTTTCAAAAAGGACATTTAAGGATCAAAATGTTCTGCGAAAAAAATTGTTGGAAAATTTCAGTGAGGGTCACTGAAGATACCAATGTTATATATAATGCTCTTCACGCTTAAATTGCAAAATTACACGCCAACATATACAACATAATTACTAGGGTTAAAAATGATCCATGTTTTTTATGAAAAATCGGTAATTTTCGACAAAAAAATTGTGGGTATTTCGGTAGGGCACGGTAAACCAAAAATACAATTTGGATATTTTTGCAAAATTTTCTTATTCATATTTCCCATTACTACTTTTTCTTAATTTTTTTACGTAAACCAATGAAGAAATTATCATTCTTATACTTTTTCATTGAAATTTTGGTTTATTTAAAAAAATATTTTGAAAAAAAAATCATAAAAAAAACCATCATTCCACAATTTCTGAACTCGGACAGTCGCTAAAGAACACCCAAGAAAAATCAATTAATGTAACCATTTCAAAAATAAATAAATGTCACCAAGCCATTTGTAAATAAATTTGCATTCTATTAAATATAGAAGCAAAATGGTCTTGAGCCAGGACAATATCCCAGTTCCAATCAAAATTTCATTAATCATAACTTTTTATAGGTCACTATATAAAAAGTAAGTGTGAGTATAAGTGGGCGTGATCTTCAGATTACTTAATTAATTTTAATTCGAAATTCTTATAATAAAACATCAGAATTTTTTTAATACATTAATATACACAGTTTATATATACAATTTCCCTAGTATGTTACAGTAATTCTACGTGAAGTCGACAGTCTCTAATCTGCGGGATATACTGTGGAATGTACTCCACGGTGGAGGGTATATAAGATTCGGCCCGGCTGAATTTTACTTGTTTTGAAACAAGCAAAAAAACCTATTTTTATAAACCGTTCTAAATTAACTATTTAGTCCTATAGTTTTGTTCACTGAAGCAACACTCAGGGGATGTCCTCTATAAATGCAATGCATTGCGGAAGAAAGATAAGGTATTGGAAGGAGGAGTTTGTTGACATCTGTTTTGAATATCTGCATATCGTATTTGGCGGGAATGATTTCCACAGAGATTGTCGGTTTTCGTAGAAGTGCAGTAATATTACAGGAAAATATAATTTTTTTAATATAGCCAAACCAAAACAAATACAAATATCGAAAAATTAATTTTATAAATAAATATAATATTTTAATTATTTCAAACCACGCTTCTAAGGTAATGCTACCAATACGTCAATTCAAAAAATAAATATTCTTATATTTATATTTTCAAAGCCATAAATATTGGTAGATAGTGGGTGCTACAGTTGGTTGTATGTCCATTCTATTTTAATTCCAAAAGTACAAATTGTGAAAATCCATTATCAGACGTACATAGTGCAAAATAACCTAACTTCATGATTCAACCAATTTTTGCCGTAAAAGAAAAAGTACGAATTTGGAAAAAAACTTTTTATTTTGCGTGTTTGTGATGCGCCCATTTGGTTGGTACCATTTTTACCCCCTTGAAGTTTCTACGCAATTAGAATTTCATCATTCTAGCTGTAGTCGTTTAGTTGGTACTATTTTTATCCCTCTGTACCATTGTATCCCTTGAAAGTACTAATTTCGAAAAATGCATCTATTTTCCGTGTCTACACAGTCAGAGGAATGTATACTCCGAATTTCAGGACTCTAGCTGCGGTCATTTGATTGGTAGTATTTTTATCCCCAAAAAGTACGAATTTCGAAAAATCAGTTTATTTTCCGTGTCTACACACTTAGAGGAATGTATACTCTGAATTTCATGACTCTTGCTGCGGTCGTTAGTTTGGTACTATTTTTATCCCCTTTTTTATTTTAATCCCAAAAAGTACGAATTTGGAAAAATCCGTTTATTTTACTTATCTATGCAATCAGAGGAATGTATACACCAAATTTCATTATTCTAGGTAGAGCCGTTTGGTTGGTACCATTTTTATCCCTCTATTCCTATTTTACCCTTAAAAGTACGAATTTGAAAAAAATACTTTTATATTATGTATCTACTCAATTAGGGGAATGTAAACACCTAATTTCGTGTTTCTAGCTGTTGTCGTTTAATATGCACTATTTTTATCCCTTTTTTGCCCCATTTCACCCCTACAAATAAGAATCACTTTATGGTGCACGTTTTTGCTATAAGGGGAATGCGTATACCAAATATCAAGCAAATATAAACAGTCATATTCAAAAAACATACTTAAATACTCTAAAATATTAAGGATTATTATGGGTATTTTTAGTCCTTGTGAGAGAAAAATGTTTCCCTTTTGGCCGATTTCGCCCGATTTCAATTCCAAACGATCTACGACTATAAGACGCATTTATGGAAAATTTGAACGTCCTAGCTCCTTTCGTTTAGATGCTAGCGTGCTTTCAACAGACGGGCGGACATGGCTAGATCGTCTTAGAATTTTATGACGATCAAGAATATATATACTTTATAGGGTCTCAGTTCGATATTTCAAGGTGTTACAAACGGAATGACAAAGTTAGTATACCCCCATCCTGGAGGTGGAGGGTATAAAAATGAAATAGAAGTAGGAATAAATACAAGTAAATTACATATTTTTATATTTTTAAAATAAATTTAGGCTTTTTAAAAAGATAAAATGCGATTTTTAGAACCATATCATTTTCCATTGGCAAAAAAGCCAGCAATATTTAAGAACAAAATACTTTTTTCTAAACCGAAACCGAAGTTTTATTCTATTCTTCAATATCTAGCGTTTTATAAAGAAAATAATGTCTTTTTGAAAAATATTTATTAATAAATGTGGAAGTTATGGCCCTCTTTAATTTTAGAGAAGGGGTTACTTAGTCATAGCTAAAAAATTATAATTATAATTTTCAAAACCTAAAATTAGAATGACATTATAATTATAAATTCTGCAAATTTTAATGTGTGGCCCATTCACACCACCCCCTAAAATTCGGTTGTGTGGGATACTAAAGCAACAATTCTGAAAAGGTACGAAATTAAGCCTAAAATGAATACTAAGTTTAGACTTATTTCTGAAAATAAAGTTATGTTTAGATTAGCACAAAAGGGTCCGAAAAGGGACCCATATATGAGGTTTAAAATGTTCCACAAAAATATTCCTCGTAGTATTCTAAGTAGTATTGTTATTGGTTTCCTATGCCGATTCATTAGAAGAATGAAATACAAACGCAAACTTTCAAAACATGTATTCTTTTTACCCCGAATCCGTTGTCGGAATCTTGTTAGTTTTTTGTGTTCCACAGTGATATTTTAAAATTCCAAAAATATGGTTATACTACTACTTTTGCCCCCTTCTACTTGTATTCAGTCAATTTTTTTCTAGAAATATTTTTATGAAAGACGTCTATTGTTATATATGTACATATTTTACAGACTAGAATCAAGCTACTTCATTCAGCAACATTGTGAATCGCTATTCCAATTTCCACAAACAAATTCTTCTTTTTTGGCATTCAGTTCCAAAACAAAAAACCAAACACGAAACAAAAGACGAAAACAATTTCCAATGTACTAGAAACTCATTTGGCACTAATTTTTATTTACTTACAATTCTCAATGGTATTTAAGCGACGACACAAGAAGTCACGTTTATTTGAACAACAAAAGAAGCCAATGTTAAATCAATAGATTTTAAGTTTTTAGTTAACCATAAATACACAGACATCTACACGTAGTATATTTGTCTTTTATGCCAAACTAAGCATTTAAAATAACATACCGCCATACAAAATACATGTCTGTAAATATCACTGTCGGATAGAGACAGCATCAACAACAGACTGGCCTATGCGAATCGCATGTACTCTATGTCATGGAGCGCGCGTCGTCATATGGGGAAGTTTACTTAGGGCCCATTGAAAAAATGGTATAAGAATATATGTAATCCGAATAGCAATTTCGTTTCGTTTACTCGAAATATTAGTATTTCTTTCTATTCTTTTATAAAAAATAGAGAATGTGATGTTTTCGAAATAAATTAGAATTATATCTTGTGTTACAAATCTCGCGGCAAACATAATAATATGCCGTGGGGAGGGCAGACAGAACAATTAAAAGGCGGGGTCGAATACTAGCATTGTTTTTCGGCTCGCCTAAACATAATCGAGTTGTCAAAGAAAATGATAATCGCTAGGATCGCAATTAATTGACAAAGGGCCAAATCGACTGAAAATATTCTTGAAATTTTTTAGAAAACATTTATATAGCGTACATCTTTCTTATAAAAAAAATTAAAATATTTATGTTTACCCAATTACAAACTTTATATTAATTTAATACTTACATTTTTCTAAAAAATTCAGTATAATGTACCTATATCGAAAATGATCCAAAAAGGACCGATGAAAATATGCTTCAAAGGAGTTGAAACACTTACATACTAGGCTGATGACGAGTACAAGTGTATGTTAGGAAACACCAGCAAAAAAAAATGAAGCTCGAAGAAAATGGTTAGAACACATTTTTAATTACACCAACAGCAAACACCATCAACTGTTCGAATTTTTCGGTTATAAACGCCTAAGCGGTAGACGCATTTGTTTGTTAGGATTTAACGATCGTATATCCTCTAAGTAGATATAGAGAATATTAAATTCTGGAGTATTTCGTAACGAAAATTATAACCGAACTATAAGAAAATAACCCTTAGCGATTAAAATGACAATATCTAATTGCAAATTTAGGTAATGAAGACGAAAAACGAAAATTTATCATTTATTAACATACATATATATTATTGCCAGTAGATTAGAGGGTGTCGAGGAACATTATAATGTTTTCTAATGATAATCGTATACTGTTCCCAATTAACATGCCCACTTGTAGGGACATGGAGTTAATTTTACTGTAGTTGTGCGTAGAGATGTCAGAAAAGCCCCTTTTACACTTCTGTTACTTTAAACTTGTACTAACATTAGCAACCACGTCTATGAAGTTAAGTACCATAACCAAGAACTGCTCCCAATCTGCTTCGGCATGTTCCATGGAGACCATTGAAGAACAGAACGTTAATCAAATTTATTATTGGTTGAGTGTGATTCTTCTCCTTTCCATAACCAAAACAAAAAAACTTCTTACGTAAGAAGAACTTACTTAATCGAATAGCTGGAATTCGAATGTACTACATTCAAAACACATAGGAAATTAATCAAATCGTTCAAATCAAACAATACAAAAACTAAAAAATGCATTTGACGAATGGATATTTCAAATCAAAATGTTCCCATCTTTCAAATCCCGCCCATTGTCTAAGCAAATTACAACTAAATTATCTCACACAACAATTTAGGAGTACCGGTGTCGAATATACTCTAAACCAGGTTTTAATTTCGTATGTGAAGGGTCACGGCCACTTTTCGCCCAACTCGGTGTCGAATATACTCTAAAACTGGTTTTTATTTTGTATGGGAAGGGATAGTGAATGGTAAATCGATTCCGATTCTAGTCGAGAATCGATTCTGAGGGCTCAAAAACGATTCTTTTGGAATCGATTACATGTGTCCAACTTTATACGGGAATCGATTATCGATGCTTGGGAATCGAAATTTAATTTAATGAAAAACACCCAAAAAATATGTACTAACTTTGTACGTACTTTTGGTGGTAACAAGTTGTGAAATTTAAAAGCTGCAATTTTATTAATTAAACAAAAAGGAAATGACACTAAGTGTGGAATTGATATAAAAAATTGACAGTGGTATAAAGGTTAGGAGCTTAATATGTACCAAACACTGGGGTTTTCATACCTCCAAACAGTCCAAGCATTTAGAAAAATTAAATTATTGCGTAGAAATAAATCCCAATGCTAGATAGATCGTTTGTAATGGAAATATCGGATAAAGTAGTAGACGATAATGATTTAACATATTATACAAAATATGCATAAATAAAACTGCCGATGGAAAAGTATTTTTAAGTGTTTATGGAAATATTATTTTCACAGAATTGATCCATGTAGAAAGTTTTATTCAAAATGGTGAGAGCGGCCACGTAAACCAAGATAGTTTTATATTATAATATTATTTATATTTCGTGAAATATAGTATTATATGTTAGATAAACACGAATTGTTAGTAACACCAATAAAAAATCTAACATATACTGAAAATACGGTGAATTAGTTCAGCCGATTTTTTCTTTATCATTGCTCACTACCAACAATACAATTTCCTGAACTTTTGGTTATCATTTACATTTTAATATCAAGATCTTCGAGAAAATCTGATATTTTCATATCACATCGGTCGTCGCTAAAATCGTATTTGACTAATGAAACTATCATTAGAACAACTTTTTATAGGTGTTTTCATGTTAGTGTTAATTAGATAGTGTTAGTTTTGATGAAATATTACACAAAACTTGATCGAATTCATCAGTACTTAAAAGACCTCAAAATAAGTGACAAATGTCAAAACATAGTCTAGGCGAAAAAATGAGAAACTAACTTTAAAATACAATATCTCAAAAACGAAGAAAAGCAATAGTTTGAAATTTGATAAACTTATAGACAATTTTCTTCTAAAAATATTAAAAAAATAAAAGCGACCGATGATTTCGAAATGTTACATTTATTCTTAATTCGTAAAAGTAAAGGTGAACATTAAAATATATATTTTTGCGATGGTATCATTCAATAGATCGGAAAAAATCTATAAGAAAAACGTTTTCCAAAATATTATTATATTATTCAGAATAGTCGATTAAGGCACCTTAGTGTAAAACAATTAAAAATGCGTAAAGTTCGGCCATGGCGATTCTTATATACTCTCCACCATAAATTGGAGATATTTTTATGCATATTTTAATAAATTTAAAGTCCATTCTCGCTTGTAGGGAGAGGCAGCGAGTATATCGTTCTTAAGTACCCTAACTTTGTTATTGTGGGCATTTTCTGTACTAGTTAGTTAAAATTGTACCTCTCGAGATTTATGGTTAAACATTTCTACCGATTCCGATTAAGAATCGATTCTCAGGTCCGATTCTTCGATTCTAAGAATCGGATTCAAAAATAGTTGATCGGGAATCGAGAATCGATTCTTGTCCTCGATTACCATTCACTAGGAAGGGACACACACACTTTTCGCCCATCTTATCGCATCTCATCGCACAAGTATTTACACTGGATCTACTCGCACAAAATTTCAGCACTTCAATGAAACTGAGAATATTCGACAATAGGTTTTAACTTCGTATGGGAGGTACCACGCCCACTTTTCCAATACCGCCCAACTGTGCAGATAACATTTAGTGAACTTTCACAAAAATGCAAGACTCTCGCTAATTTATAAAAAATGAATAAATCCCCAATTTGTGTGGGAGGTGACACGCCCACTGAAAATATCAAAAATTTATATAGCCTATTTTCACCACCGGTTCAGCATGAACACACTGTGCTATAAAGAACAAACCAAACACACAAACTTACAAACACAGATTCATTTTTATATATATAAATGGAAACTGCGTTTTTTTTTATGAATATATCAAATAAAACCTTCAAACTTTTGTTAAACGAAAAATATTTTGTTAAACGAAATATGACTACAAAAGCACAGCATTAATCCCTTAAGGATTTGGTATAAGGTTAAAGTTTGATTTTCACATTTGTGAATTGTTAAATTATTGAAAACATTCGTTTTCATCAAAATACAAAGTGCATATTAGTAATCGTTTTTAAATGTGTTTGTGAAATCCAGGTCGGTTAATATTGCATACCCGCAAAGTGTTTATTGTTTAAAATATTTGTAAGTCAAAAAGTTTAGATTTTTTCAAATTCGAATTTTGGAGATTTATTTTTATTATTTTTTCTTTTTTGGCCAATATGTGTCATTTTAAACACCGACTTATCGGCGTTATGGTCATCCGATTCTACTATTGTCCACCTCGTTCGAAAGGCGATATGTGCCTCCCCTTTTCACGGTCCAATTTCCTCCAAATAAGCTCAATACAGTCATTGAGAATGCATTTTGAAAAATCTACTTTATTACTTGGGTACTAAAGTGACTCAATTCCAATTTTCGTCGAAGGTACCTTATATATGTGTACTATAATTTTGAGAGTATATGCCCGTTTACCAGTTAAATTAAAGGTGTTTATATTACCTTATTTCCCTTTCGGGTGGTTTAGGAACAGTCCCCAAAAATTGATTAATAAAATCGTTTTTTATTGACACGAAAAAAATCCACAAAAATAGAAAAAATATTTTGTTCTATTTTTAATAGAACAGTATAATTAGAAAATAATACAATATTTTGTATTATTTTCTAATAGCTAGCATTCTAAGAAAGAAAAGTGGCCTGATTGAAGAAAGTCTATGTCGTAACTTCTACTTTTCGTATATCAATTAGCATTGCATTCATCGTTGGGATTAGAAAATAAAAATATATAGTTTTTTCACTTATTTTTTATTTTTTATGTATTTTTGGAGACTGCTCCTAAACCACAGTTGTGTCTTATTCTCAACATTTCATAATTTCCTTTGATTTAAAGTTGAATTGGGCGTGATGGGACGTAAAGTGTCAAAATGATAGTACAAATATTAAAGGTATCTTCGACGAAAAGCGTAATTTTAGTAAAAAAATTAAAAAAAAAATTTAAATTTAAAGAAGGAACTTTATGAATCGGATTAGAATTTATTTAATTCACATAAAAAATTAATAAGTCTTGGACAATGTTTCATTATGCTTCGTTAGTAAAATTTAATTATGTTGTTCAAAATGTTGAATCCAAAGCAGATATCATTCAAAAATGCTTCGAAATATGACAAATAACATTAACCTTCAAGGGTCCGCGCGGGTCTGGCCATTTTCACTTCATTTATTTATTTAATGTGTTATTTTTAGCCCGATATGAAATTATTAACAGAATACATAAAAGAAGATTTTTTTCTAACAGTATTAACCCTAGGCAATGGGCAATTCGCAATGGGGTCTGGCCAGGCCAAATTTATCCTTTTTTGGGACAAAAAATTAAAAATCACCTTCGGTGAATTCTATAGGCAAGGTGTTTTGATTACACAAAAATATATTTTGCTTCGATTAAAGTAATTTAGTAGTGTAAACTTTTTATTCAAAGTTAAAAACTGCTAAATACGAGATGTGTTCCGCCTGGAACACTAATGTCGTGGAATCGTTTCTGTGTGCTCCATCGTTTCATCCAAATTGATAATAGCAATAACCGATCTGAGCGACAAGCATTGGGCAAATCATCTGCCATAGATGACATCTGGTGTCTGCTTGTAGCAAACTTGGAGTCATCATACATCCCATGAGCTAATTTGTCTGTAGATGAACAACTATTCCCGTATCATGGACGTACACGTTTCACTCAATATATTCCATCGAAACCAGCTAAATCTGACAGAGAATTCGATCCAACGAAAGCATTGCTTTTGTTGGTACTGTTCGCTCAGACAAAGGGTTTATGCCCTCTCAATTTAAAAAATCAAAATAACAAATTTGATGTTCGGTCAAAATATGTATTTGATTTGCTGGAAAAGCATTCACGTATGTAGGTAGGCTTTCTAAATTGGTACAAAAATACTCACTCCTTCTGATCTTTTCGTTATCTACACAACCTAAATCAGAGCAGTGATGGAATACAACTCCCATATATGAAGATACTAGCAGTGTTCGCTACTTCGCACGCGGAAAAGCCAGTTATATGTTATCAGTTTTATCCATCTCTGTTGTGTCTGGTATTTATTGTATTTTCTTTTGGATGATATAGATAAATCCAAAATAGTAATTTGGAAACCTCCTATTAGATATCACTAATGCACAGTCAAAGGAACGTGCTTGCGGAATTGCACTATTTTCGTTAAACTCCCTTCGAACAAAAAATTACAACCGCAGAGCCTTTTATTCCCTTCGATCTCATGTTTCTAGATGCAGCCGGCCATTTTATATCTTTTTACACATCACATACAAATCACTATAGGTAACATGTGTTTCAGCTTCCGCTAAAAACATGTACTTTATCTGGTAACACGTTTATCCCTTGTCGTCCCGCATCCTCCTTTTAAGTACAAATTTTGAAAAACCCAACTTTACTGCGCTTCTACATGGTCGGAGGAATTTACATATCAAATTTCACGATTCTAGTTGCAATACTTTAGTTGGTACCTATTTTATCCCTTTTTGTGCCGCTCATCGCTTAACACATTGAGTGCCAAGCGGTTTTGACGCAACCTTCCCAGAAGGCCAAACATTTTTTGCGCTATAAGTAAAAGCAATCACTGTCGTACGGAAACGTACGACGTGGCACCCACGACTGGTTAGGTATCGTACGGAAACGTACGACGTGGCACTCAATGTGTTAAAACCAAAAAAATGCATTTATATTGCGTCTCTATTTGGTGAGAGGAATTTACATACCAAATTTCACGATTCTAGCTGTAATACTTTAATTGGTACCATTTTTATCCCTTTTTGTCCCGCTCACCCCCTTTAAGAACAAATTTCGAAAAATCCATTTCGATTGCGCTTCCACATTTTCAGAGGAATTTACAGACCCATTTACCTAAATTGGTAGCATTTGTGTCCCTTTTTGTCTCGCTCACCCTTTATAAGTACAAATTTCGAAAAATCCATTTAGATTTGCGCTTCTATATGGTCATGCCCCTTGAAAATACACATTTCGAAAAATCCATTTATAATGCAATTCTACGTTGTCAGAGAAATATAAATACCAATTTTCGCGAATATAGCTACAATACTTAAATTGGTACCATTTTTATCCCTCTTTGTCACTTAAAAGTACAAAATTCAAATATTTGACTTAGTTTATTCGAATTATTCGTTATTCGAAAATCACGATTTTTTCATTATTCGTACAAATATTTGAAAACAATTATTCGAACAAAATTTAACCGGTTGGATACCCTAGCCAACATACATATTGTGAGAAAAACTTTTTTGTTCTATTTAATATCCCATCAAATCTGCAAACATAAGATACATATAATGAAATTGGAACCTCCTAATTTCGTTTGAGTCTAGATTTTCTTAAAATTTGACTGCAACATAGGCCATTTACCGTCACATGAAATACAAATGGTATCATCAAAAAAATCCAACGTTGTGATTTGTGGTATTGATGACAGTATAAATTACACATCCTCAAAAAATGTCAGTCTTCTACTGCCAAAAATGGCGACTTTGTTAATTTAATATTAAGTTAAAACATTTTTTTAAAAAGCATAACTATTTTTTATATGGAAGCCTACCTTGATTAAAGTAATTTCGTTGTTGTAAGTATCCTGAAAAATTGTAAAATTTCATATTATTGAGTTTCTCGCTCCTCCTTAACAACAGTTGGCGAAATACTTTATGGTCTCCGATGAACACCACAAGGTGTTGCTAACGTTATTACAAAATGCACATACACTCCATCCTATGATGAAGGGTATACAGCAAAAACAAAGGCATGTCCAATAAATAGCAACAAATGTCAGTCAGTTGTTGTGCTGTTTTGATTTGTGATTTTTGGTGTGTGTCTTGAACATCATCCAACGACTTGAAACAAGCAAATAAACACCTCTTTAAGTGCCAAATGCGATGCGATGTGTTTGGTCGGTGTTTTTCTTTAGTTTCAGTTTTCAACAAATCACAAGTCGCCACAAAAATTAACAACACTGCTGACGACCAAATAGTCATGATCGTAAAATCAGAAAATATCTTCACACATAGTAGTTGTCTTTAGCTTCTTCTTCATATTTTTATCTCTAAATATGAGTACAAAATTGTTAATAGAATTCATATGGAGAAGACCGACCGTCGTCATGAGGTGTAAAAGTGAGTCTCTCTCTCTCTAATAGGAGTTCAAGGTAATCGCGTGTAATAATAAGAAAACCATGAAGAGACTCTATTTCCAGCATCCATTCGAAATTGATTATATTCGTATGTCTTATGGAAATTATTGGCATTTTATTCAAAGTCATTTTAGAAATAAATGAGAAATCATGCATTACCGGTAACTAAATACGTGTGCGTTATTATGTCTCATCAACATGATTATCATCGTATTGAAATATTTTAGAATTAAGAAACAAACAAACGAACAAATATTTCCAATGATTTTAATTTCCTTTGATAGCTGAGGTCTGAGGTTTGCATGTACTTCCTGTGTGAGATGTGGTAATTTGCAATAGTTATTTATGCTATATGTAGGTCATAAATATAATCGGATCTTAATCGATCTTGAGAGGTGTTTCCAAGAAAATGACAATTTTTTTTTATTATTTCATATTAACAAGTATGATTTTAAATTCTATAAATTGTTTGCCTCAGCGCCTCTAGGGCATTATTGAGGCTAGTCGGCAACACATTATTCAGTAAATATCAAATTAAACATATTTAAATATAATAATACAATCTATTTTTCATTTAAGAAGCATTTCGATATTCTGCAGCAGAAATTCTTTTAATTTGTTTTTAAAAAGTGATAGCGATCGTAAATCTTTTAAGAATTGTGGTAAAATGTTAAATTCAACGCTACGCTAGGCGACATCGGGTTAGAATTGTTCCTTGTATTAAAGTTGTGCTGAATTCTATTGAGGTTGATAGTGTGATGTCCGACATTGTGCAATACATTGTAAACGTATACCAGCAACTTCATTTTGTAAAGGGTGTCCCAAGAAGAACGCAATTTTTAAATCTGGCAACATTCGAAGTGTCATTGTTTGACATTTGAACAATTGTTATTGTTTGTTAGTAGAAGGTACGAGGTTAGTAAAAATGGAGCGCTACACGAATGAACAACGCATTCTCATTGTGAAATTGTTTTACCAAAATGGTGAAAGTTTTGCGGCTGCAGTTCGCAAATTGCGATCAATTTGGGGTCACAATAATGCTCCAGAAGAGTCAACTGTAAAGAGATTAATGGATAAATTTGCCGAAACTGGGTCTGTTAGTGATGTAAAGACAACAACGCGCCATCGACCAGGTCGATCGACCGAAAATGTCGCAGCTGTACGTGATGATGTCGCTCAAACTCCATCCACCTCAATTCGACACCGAACTCAGCAAATTGGTGTCTCCAAATCCACTTTGCAGCGAATTTTGACGAAAGATTTGCATCTTCATGCATACAAAGTTCAATTGACTCAGGAACTGAAGCCAACTGACCATGGACAGCGAAGGGAGTTCGTTAATTGGGTATTGGAGAGACAACATGAAAATGCTGATTTTGCCGATAAAATCATCTTCAGTGACGAGGCCCATTTTCATCTTGATGGCTTCGTCAATAGGCAGAATTGTCGCATTTGGGGTGCGGAAAATCCTCGAGTGATTCACGAGAAGCAAATGCATCCTCAACGTGTCACTGTGTGGTGTGGTTTTTGGGCTGGAGGAATCATTGGACCTTTTTTTATGAAAATGGGGCAGGTCAAGCGCAAACCGTCAATGGTGTTCGGTATCGTGAAATGATAACCAGTTTTTTCTTACCTAGAATTAAAGAAATGAATGTGGAGGGCATGTGGTTCCAACAAGACGGCGCCACATGTCATACAGCCAGAG
Organism: Polietes domitor; assembly: GCA_947397865.1. Classification (NCBI taxonomy): domain Eukaryota; kingdom Metazoa; phylum Arthropoda; class Insecta; order Diptera; family Muscidae; genus Polietes; species Polietes domitor. The sequence goes on from OX377620.1 coordinate 54,078,195, forward strand.
AAACAATTCAATTGCTGCATCAGTCACTTCCCGGTCGTGTTATTTCGCGTTTTGGAGATCAGAATTGGCCGCCTAGATCGTGCGATTTAACACCATTAGATTTTTTTCTTTGGGGTTTTTTGAAGTCGATGGTTTACGCGAATAAGCCGACGACGACTCAAGCCTTAAAAGACGAAATTGGACGCTGCATTAATGAAATACCGCAGCATTCATGCAAAACGGTCATTGAATTTCATTAAAAGATCGAGTGCATGCCAGCAAAGCCGCGGCGGCCATCTGCACGATATATTGTTCCATACATAACCTCATTCTGTCTACTTTACGATATAATAAAGTTTCACGATTTTTTCTTAAATATCTGTGTTTTATTTAAAATTAAAAAATTTCGCTCTTCTTGGGACACCCTTTATAAACCATACACAGGTAAACATATAAACCATACACAGGTAAACATGTTTTGCTACATCTCTATATAGTAATAACGTTGGATACAAACGTGGGAGATTATAAATTGTTTTCAATGATTTATTCGGCAGTATTTGTAGAGATTTCAGATCTGAGTTCTTCTTATATATATATGGATATAAGGCCATATAATTAAGATGACTTTGAATTAATGCCTGAAAAATTAAGTTTTTGCATGTTTCATTTAACTTAAATTTCATCTTATACATAATTCCAATGACTGGAGTTATTTTTGTTCGCCGTTGATCAATATAAAGTTTCCAACTTAAGTTATTTTGCAGATGTATTCTTAATTACTTCATACTAGTCACTTCCGAAATTTCTTTCCCATCAACGAAAATATTACACCTGTCTTCAGCACGAGTTGATCCTGGTCTAAATCTTATAAACATGGTTTTATTTGCATTCAGTATCAATTTGTTCAATCTCGAAAATTCTACTATTAAAGCTCCATCTCTTTCAATTAATATTTTTAGCATTGTTGTTTGTTTGTAGGGATAGAAAATTCATAGGTCGTCCGCATACATATATAATTTTCCTTGTAGTCCGAGGTTGTTTATGTCATTTAAATATATTTTAAAGAAGAGCGGTCCCAGAACACTGCCTTGGGGAACACCGCACAACACAGCTTCCATAGTGCTCATACTGGAATTTATCTGGACATAATGTTTCCGGTTTCTCAAAAAGCTGCAGCTCTTTTTCCCTTTACACCATTGTAAGATAGCTTTTGGCACAATATTATGTGATCCACCAAATCAAAAGCTTTTGAGAAATCGTAAAAAAAACCACCATCTCCAGCAAATCCTCGATCAAGACCGTCACAAATACAATTCACAACATTTACTGCAGCTTCTTCAGTTCCACATCCCTTTCTGAACCCGTATTGATTTTCAAATAGTAAATTCTCATTTTCGAAATACGTTGACAGTTGTGAATGTATAACTTTTTCTAAAACTTTATCAACGATTGAAAGTAACGAAATGGGTCTAAACTTCTCCAAAGTATTTGCATGAATTTCATTAGGAATTGGCACAATTTGATGCGTCTTTAAAATTGTTAAGATGTATAAATGATGTAAGTTCGATGCATATTTAATATTAATTTGCATTTGTTTGTAACACCCAAAACACCGATCGACTTAGAATCACCTTTTGAGTCGATTTAGCGATGTCCGTCCGTCCGTCTGCCCATCTAATCTTGTAATCTAAATCCAGGTCGCAATTTTTGTTAGAACTAAATGAAACTTTGCACGAAGTTTTATGGGATAAGGAAGAACACTATTTAATTCGAAGCAAATCGGTTCAGATTTAGATATAGCTCCCAAACAAACATATATATATATATAGCTCCAATACAAATTTCGCCACTGAATTGTATATTTCCGCTCTAGAAGTAGCATATTTGAACAGATTTGCCTTAAATTTGGCAAACCAGCTCATATTTCAAGTACAACCATCTATGGCGAAAGTGGGTCACATCGGTTCAGATTTATATATACAAATGTCTCCTACGATTTGACTCTTTCCGCTCTAAAAACCACATATTTCAACAGATTTTCATAAAATTTGGGAAAGAGTCTTATATTTCAGAAAACCTATGCTAAAAATGTGTTTGATCGGTTCAGATTTATATATGCTCCCATTCAATGTTTGTGTTCAAATTTTCTTACAAATACAGATAAAAGTATGAAGTTTGTAGTATATATATACCAGGTTCTAATGTAACGACCTTCCTATACTAGGTGTAGAGTATCATATAGTTGGCCACGCCCGACTTTAACCTTCCTTACTTGTTAAAATATTTAATCTTAATATTTTGCAATATCAAAAATCTTTACCATTTTCATCACAATGGGAAGACCTTCGAAAATTCGTTGTTGTCTGGAACATGGAATATCTCATATATCTTACCACTCAAGGTGATTTTTTTGACATTTGCAAAATTGACTCGAACAAAATTGGGAAATATTAAAAACTTACTTCCAAAGTCTTTAACGCAAACTGTAAGAAATTTACTTGGAAATATTTCGAAAAGAGATCGGCCTTCAGTTCAGCCTTCTGAAGCTCATTTTCATCTCGGTGGCTATGCCGATAAGCACGTGAGCAAATGCATCCAAAACGAGTATCTGTTTGGTGTGGATATTGGGCTGGCGACATCATTGGACCATGTACTTAAAAATTGGGTTGATCGGCTTAGGTACGGCCGAGATAGTCGTGGTAATCAAACGAATGGTATTGTGTTCCATCAAACGACAAAGTTCAACATTTCCAATAAATCCAGAAATTTAAAAAAAATAATAGTACTTTTTTATAGCCGATTCTAATTTAAAATGTTACATGACCCATGTACATTAGGGCGTACCTCAAAAAAAAGTTCGCCGTACACCTTCGAATATGAAGTATTATTGAAAGGTAGTTTCAAAAAAATTTTTTTTATTTTTTTATGCCGAACGTAGGGGTCGCGTTTTTACATTTTTCTATATAACTTCTGCATTTATAAACGGATTTTGAAGTGTGATACATCGATGTTTTTGTCTCGACGAGGCCGATTAAAGATCGAGTGCATGCCAGCAAAGCCGCGGCGGCCATCTGCACGATATATTGTTCCATACATAACCTCATTCTGTCTACTTTACGATATAATAAAGTTTCACGATTTTTTCTTAAATATCTGTGTTTTATTTAAAATTAAAAAATTTCGCTCTTCTTGGGACACCCTTTATAAACCATACACAGGTAAACATATAAACCATACACAGGTAAACATGTTTTGCTACATCTCTATATAGTAATAACGTTGGATACAAACGTGGGAGATTATAAATTGTTTTCAATGATTTATTCGGCAGTATTTGTAGAGATTTCAGATCTGAGTTCTTCTTATATATATATGGATATAAGGCCATATAATTAAGATGACTTTGAATTAATGCCTGAAAAATTAAGTTTTTGCATGTTTCATTTAACTTAAATTTCATCTTATACATAATTCCAATGACTGGAGTTATTTTTGTTCGCCGTTGATCAATATAAAGTTTCCAACTTAAGTTATTTTGCAGATGTATTCTTAATTACTTCATACTAGTCACTTCCGAAATTTCTTTCCCATCAACGAAAATATTACACCTGTCTTCAGCACGAGTTGATCCTGGTCTAAATCTTATAAACATGGTTTTATTTGCATTCAGTATCAATTTGTTCAATCTCGAAAATTCTACTATTAAAGCTCCATCTCTTTCAATTAATATTTTTAGCATTGTTGTTTGTTTGTAGGGATAGAAAATTCATAGGTCGTCCGCATACATATATAATTTTCCTTGTAGTCCGAGGTTGTTTATGTCATTTAAATATATTTTAAAGAAGAGCGGTCCCAGAACACTGCCTTGGGGAACACCGCACAACACAGCTTCCATAGTGCTCATACTGGAATTTATCTGGACATAATGTTTCCGGTTTCTCAAAAAGCTGCAGCTCTTTTTCCCTTTACACCATTGTAAGATAGCTTTTGGCACAATATTATGTGATCCACCAAATCAAAAGCTTTTGAGAAATCGTAAAAAAAACCACCATCTCCAGCAAATCCTCGATCAAGACCGTCACAAATACAATTCACAACATTTACTGCAGCTTCTTCAGTTCCACATCCCTTTCTGAACCCGTATTGATTTTCAAATAGTAAATTCTCATTTTCGAAATACGTTGACAGTTGTGAATGTATAACTTTTTCTAAAACTTTATCAACGATTGAAAGTAACGAAATGGGTCTAAACTTCTCCAAAGTATTTGCATGAATTTCATTAGGAATTGGCACAATTTGATGCGTCTTTAAAATTGTTAAGATGTATAAATGATGTAAGTTCGATGCATATTTAATATTAATTTGCATTTGTTTGTAACACCCAAAACACCGATCGACTTAGAATCACCTTTTGAGTCGATTTAGCGATGTCCGTCCGTCCGTCTGCCCATCTAATCTTGTAATCTAAATCCAGGTCGCAATTTTTGTTAGAACTAAATGAAACTTTGCACGAAGTTTTATGGGATAAGGAAGAACACTATTTAATTCGAAGCAAATCGGTTCAGATTTAGATATAGCTCCCAAACAAACATATATATATATATAGCTCCAATACAAATTTCGCCACTGAATTGTATATTTCCGCTCTAGAAGTAGCATATTTGAACAGATTTGCCTTAAATTTGGCAAACCAGCTCATATTTCAAGTACAACCATCTATGGCGAAAGTGGGTCACATCGGTTCAGATTTATATATACAAATGTCTCCTACGATTTGACTCTTTCCGCTCTAAAAACCACATATTTCAACAGATTTTCATAAAATTTGGGAAAGAGTCTTATATTTCAGAAAACCTATGCTAAAAATGTGTTTGATCGGTTCAGATTTATATATGCTCCCATTCAATGTTTGTGTTCAAATTTTCTTACAAATACAGATAAAAGTATGAAGTTTGTAGTATATATATACCAGGTTCTAATGTAACGACCTTCCTATACTAGGTGTAGAGTATCATATAGTTGGCCACGCCCGACTTTAACCTTCCTTACTTGTTAAAATATTTAATCTTAATATTTTGCAATATCAAAAATCTTTACCATTTTCATCACAATGGGAAGACCTTCGAAAATTCGTTGTTGTCTGGAACATGGAATATCTCATATATCTTACCACTCAAGGTGATTTTTTTGACATTTGCAAAATTGACTCGAACAAAATTGGGAAATATTAAAAACTTACTTCCAAAGTCTTTAACGCAAACTGTAAGAAATTTACTTGGAAATATTTCGAAAAGAGATCGGCCTTCAGTTCAGCCTTCTGAAGCTCATTTTCATCTCGGTGGCTATGCCGATAAGCACGTGAGCAAATGCATCCAAAACGAGTATCTGTTTGGTGTGGATATTGGGCTGGCGACATCATTGGACCATGTACTTAAAAATTGGGTTGATCGGCTTAGGTACGGCCGAGATAGTCGTGGTAATCAAACGAATGGTATTGTGTTCCATCAAACGACAAAGTTCAACATTTCCAATAAATCCAGAAATTTAAAAAAAATAATAGTACTTTTTTATAGCCGATTCTAATTTAAAATGTTACATGACCCATGTACATTAGGGCGTACCTCAAAAAAAAGTTCGCCGTACACCTTCGAATATGAAGTATTATTGAAAGGTAGTTTCAAAAAAATTTTTTTTATTTTTTTATGCCGAACGTAGGGGTCGCGTTTTTACATTTTTCTATATAACTTCTGCATTTATAAACGGATTTTGAAGTGTGATACATCGATGTTTTTGTCTCGACGAGGCCGATTTTTTGTCTTTGAAGTCATTGAGCTCAAGCACTGGTACTTACCCATCATATCTCAGTTGCTACTACCCTAATGTACCACTCTAATATCAGAAAATTAAAGCTCGCATAAAATCATGAAACTCTTCCTAAGGAAGTATGTCGATTTTCAAAAAAATCGGCCTCGTCGAGACAAAAACATCGATGTATCACACTTTAAAATCCGTTTATAAATGCAGAAGTTATATAGAAAAATGTAAAAGCGCGACCCCTACGTTCGGCATAAAAAAAAATTTTTTTTGAAACTACCTTTCAATAATACTTCATATTCGAAGGTGTACCGCGAACTTTTTTTTTACTTGTAACCTGGTACGCTCTAATGTACATGTCTATGAATAGGTTAAGTGTAAATCCTTAACACCATACGACAGCTTTTAAAAAAGTCGTTACACTTTAACCAGGTAATAAACCTATGAAACTATAGCTAAAATTGGGTTAATTGTCGTTTTTAGTTTTTTATTTCCTCATCCTAGACTATAAAGATACCAAAGGATAATATTTTTTCAAGAGTTATTTTAAATACGTATTCACACCCTATGATACGGTATTGGTGTTAAATTAAAGAGGAGAACATCTGTTGTAAATACTTCAAATTTCATGCTTTTATCTGTATTAGTTCGGCATAAACAACCATTTCAATTTTACCCGTTCAGGCGTATATCATAATATGGATTGTCGGACAGTGCACTATGGTACCAAATCCATATTTTTGGCAGAAATTAAAAAATTTAAATTGGAAATTGTTGAATGTGTATATATTTTCTTAATGGTAACAGCCCAAGCTATAAAGAAAATGTATTGGATAAATCTAGGTGGCAACGCCGCAAGCCTGAGACAAGTGGGATTAATTCGGTTCAGTTATATAAAATACTTAAAATTAATTATTATTGAAATTGAAGGCCGGCGTTAGTAGTTGAAAAATTATATTTATTATAATTATTTTCTTAAGTGTTGTGATCTTGTGATTCGTAGTGAGCAAAACCTATAAATGTCGTGGACCACAAGTTATATGTAGGACTCAACTTGACTTAAAGTGTAAATGTGAAAGTATTCGTCTGAGTCTGTAGTTTATGCTAGAATTAATATTTCGTCATCATTTTTCGGCAAACTCCTACAATTGCCACTTTATTTTAGCACAATTTCGATTAGCCACATATTTGGTCATATATCTGAATCAGATTTGTGTATGACAACTCATTTTAAAGGTATTGTAAGTACCTTTAAAATGGTATATAAAGTCATCCACTTTCCTCTACAGACATTTTATATTATTTCCTGAAATAATTATTTTAATTGCTATGTCGCGGAAAACGTGCAAAATTACGAGATTGTATCTTTATTTTTCCACTTTATGCCATAAAAAATGGACTTGGGACCAGTGTGCAGTGTAATAATTGTTTTTTTGCTTAAATTATTATTGCTATAGATGGACTAGCTTTCCGCTCGAATGGAATCGACACAAAAATATTATTATTACGAATTATATTATTTCATTGTATTTATATATAAACAGTTAACAAACAAAATTTCCGAATAATTATTTTACTATTTTTGCATGATATGATCAAGGAACATAGACATTATGCCCGGATATAAGAACTGAACTTCAGTCTAATTGTGATTTCATCTCTCAAACAACATTTTCCAAAAATCCTCCAATATATTTGAAATGGCCACAGACCACATAGATTTATAAGACTATTGAAAACATTTAAGAAAAAACTTCTTCTGTTAACATCAACATCGAAATAATAAAATGTGTATGTCCTAACATACGTATTAACTGAAAAGTTGATGATTCCTGCTACGATTGGTTTACGCCAAGCATGACTTCCTATCTTCCAATCTTGTATTTGCATAAATTATTACTGTTCTACATGGTCTAGATTTCCGCTCGAATGGAATCGGCACAAACAAGAAAACAAAGTTGTTTGCTAAATTTTCAAACAATTATATTGTTATTATTTTAACATATATATATGGATTAAATATAGACCTTTTGTCTGGATATTACAACTGAGCTGATTGTGATTTCAGTCTTATTGTGATTTCATCCTCGACAAAAGCCAGAAACAATGGAAACGCGTATCCTGACTATTCTCTTAATTGTCCTACTAGCGAATGAGGTAATGTTAACTAAATTTTAGTCTTATGATATTTTAGAGACTATACTTTTGAAATAGTTGATTAGTAAATGAAAACAAAGTGCAATTATTATGTTCAATCTATAATTTTTTGTAAATAATCGAGAAGTTCCTCAGTTATAACTAGAACTGCTGTGATATGAGCTATAAATGTGATATAAGCTATGAAATCGCCGTATAGTCACTCACATTTTTCTTTCACCAGCCAAATGCGTTATATTTTGATGTAGTGAAATTTTCGAAATTGAAAAAATATATATATATATTAGTAATCCAATAAACATTACTTCTGCCTATCAAATTCGGGTATAACATTAACAACACGTTGCTTTTTCTATAAATATCCACAAAGTTTGTCCTCTATATCTTCCACAAACTCGAGCAATTTTACATAAACTCTAAAAATTATGTTTCTCTTTAAAATAAAATGAATTGGAATCGCTCATACTTTATTAATTTTCATTTTCATTTGATCAAAAAACTGAAACAAACGGTCATCTTTACTGCAAACAAGTAAAAACGGCGTTAAGTTAGGCCGGGCCGAACTTTATATACCCTCCACCATGGATTGCATTCCACAGAGGTTGTCGGTTTTCGAAGAAGTGCAGTTATATTACAGGAAAATATATATTTTTAATATAGCCAAAACAAAACAAATGCAAATATTGAAAAAATAATTTTATAAATAAATATAATATTTCTATTATTTCAAACCACGCTTATAAGGCAAGGCTACCAATACATCAATTCAAAAAATAAATATTCTTCTATTTATATTTTCAAATTGGAAAAAAACTTTTTATTTTGCGTGTCTATGCAGTCCGAGGAATGTACACACCGAATACGATGATTCCAGCTGCGCCCATTTGGTTGGTTACCCCCTTGACGTTTCTACGCAATTAGAATTTCATAATTCTACCTATAGTCGTTTAGTTGGTACTATTTTTATCCCTCTGTACCATTGTATCCCTTGAAAGTACGAATTTCGAAAAATTCGTTTATTTTCCGTGTCTACGCAGTCAGTGGAATGTATATTCCGAATTGCATGACTCTAGCTGCGGTCATTTGGTTGTACTATTTGTATCCCCTTTTTCCATTTTAACCCCAAACAGTACGAATTTCGATTTTTTAAGTGTCTACGCAATCAGAGGAATGTATACACCGAATTTCATTATTCTAGGTGTAGCCGTTTGGTTGGTACCATTTATGCCTCCGTACCCATTGTATCCCTTGAAAGCACGAATTTGGAAAAAAACTTTTATTTTTCATGTCTACGTAGTCAAAGGAATGTATACTCCGAATTTTATGACTATAGCTGCGGTCATTTGGTTGGTACTATTTTTATCCCCTTTTCTATTTTGACCCCAAAAAGTACGAATTTTGAAAAATTAGTTTTTTTCCGTGTCTACACAGTCAGTGGAATGTATACTCCGAATTGCATGACTCTAGCTGAGGTCATTTCATTGGTACTTTTTTATCCCCTTTTTTCATTTTAACCCCAAAAGGTACGAATTTTGAAAAATCAGTGTATTTTACTTGTCCATGCAATCAGAGGAATTTCATTATTCTAGGTACAGCCGTTTGGTTGGTACCATTTTTATCCCTCTATTCCCATTTTACGCCTTTAAAGTAGGAATTTGTGACAAAATACTTTTACATTATGTACCTACTCAATTAGATGAATGTACACACCGAATTTCGTGTTTCTAGCTGTTGTCGTTTAATATAAACTATTATGGATTATTACGGGTATTTTTAGTCCTTGTGAGGGAAAAATTTTGCCCTTTGGGCCGATTTCGCTCAATTTTAACGATTTTAACGTTCTAGCTCTTTTCGACTAGATGCTAGCGTGCTTTCAACAGACGGACTGATGGACATGGCTAGATAGTCTTAGAATTTTATGACGATCAAGAATATGAATACTTTATAGGTCTCAGATCGATATTTCAAGGTGTTACAAACGGAATGACAAAGTTAGTATAGCCCCATCCTGGAGGTGGAGGGTATAAAAACGTGATTTTTAGATGTAAAATTGCTCTATTTCGGAGTTGGTAGAGGATGAAGACGTAATATTTCGTTACAAAGTTTTATTTTTGTTCCGATATTTAAAAATAATATTATTCGAATCAATTGAGGAATTTGTAATCGTTTAGCTTTTTGGGAAACATCATAACAATCGAATAATTCATAAGACGACAGTCCATAAACTTTAGGAAGTGATGCTAGTTTTCCTGTAGGTACTGTCGAGTAAAACAAGAATTGGTTTGTGAAATTTCCCAGACACCCTCAAAATCTTCACTTATAGGTAAAAACCCCGTTTTGCATACATTTAAGCACTTATAAGCCTATAACATAGTCAATTATCAACCGATATTAGTTAATTCAGTTTCTCACTGGATTTAAAAAGAAGTAACTTAGGGATTCTCTGCAAACGGATTAAAATTAAAAAAATCTCCGCTATATCTGCACAATTTAAAAGTTTATACTAGTTTATTTAAAAGTTAATACTATATCGAATTGTTGGTGGGACTTATGAATGATAGATGCTAATGTTTTCTAAATTTCATAACTTCTGACATGCTTAAGATATTTTGATGCGCGATGAGTCGTAAATTTTTAAAATGTAAATTTATAAAAATGTATTTAATTAGAATATATATTTTTTCTTGGCAATACAAATTTAAAAATAATAATATCTTTATTTTTTAAGAACTAATGCCCCTTGATTTTAATATTTTTTTCTCTAGAAGTAGATCAATGTGTTTACTTTCAATTCCAAAGAATCAATTCACAAGAATTGACTGTGTTATCGAAATTTTCGCTACAACAATCTTTGTTTTTTGAAAAAATACAAATTTGAGGTCCAACAAAAGCACCTAAAATTCTATAATGGGAGAAATATTTCGGTTATAAATTTTACCTTCGCGTAGCTAAAGAGATTTATATAGATAGATAGCAGTGTATCTCAATGTTGAAGTAAAAAAAAACAAATGAAATTAAAAAATCGGGAAATTTTTCACTTTTGCGGCTACCTAAACGGTGTTAAGAATCATTCCTAGGAAGTTAGTGGCCTTCATAGCTCATTGGAAGTGTGCGCATCTTGCAATCTGAAGGTGCTGGGTTCGATTCCGGGCCGGCGCACTGGTAAAATTCAACATCAACAAATTTTCACTTTTCATCATAAAATAAGAGTTTCTGCAGCCAATTTTCGCATCCGAACACACTTTCACATAAAAATATTCATTTCGATTGCTCCAAGGCCCAGGGAAGAAACTAATAGCCATTAGCGATACATAACATGGCTGTTAACATAAAAAATGCAGCGCCCCTAGTGGAGGATAGGGGTACAACTCGAATAACATCCCATTCCCTTAACATTAACATCAACCTTGAAGAAGATGCAAATAACAGCCGGACAACATGAGAACGATGATGAACAAAGGTTCCCGCGATAATCGGATACATGCCGGAACGAAGTCTAGTACAATTCAGACTTAAGGATTATCACCTCAGCTCCCTCTAAAGCTACTACAACAGCAACAACATTCCTAGGAAGTTCATATACTATATAAAGTTGTTTGTTGAGATCTTAGGTACATTTTTGTAGTTGATTGTTTCCTTGAATTTTGAACGCTATGCTACCTATGGACCTGAACAGGGGAAAAAAGGTTAAGAAAAAATCGATTTGTTTAAAGTTTTGCGATTTGAAGATGTTCTTTATGACAAGAGCTAGAACTTTGCTCAGAGAGTAAATCAGAATTCCAAACGGTTTGCAAGATATGAGCCTGAGAAAATGATCACTTTTGCAAAACTGACGCCGAGACTCCAAATCTTTGGGGCCCATAAAAAAGTGTATGAATTAAAAATTAAAATCGGATCAATAGTGAGGAATTCGATAAAAAAATTATAAAAATGTCTTCAAATTTACCATTAAAATCGCTTCGCTAATAATTTTGCAGCTATTTAAATGTACTTTTTCGAAATTTTTTTTATAAGGGGTGAGTCAGACAAAAAGGGATAAAAATGGTACCAATTTAAGTATTGCAGCTATAGTCGTGAAATTTGGTGTGTAAATTCCTCTGATAACGTAGAAGCGTACTCAAAATGGATTTTTACGAAATTTGTGCTTATAAAGGGCGAGTGAGACAAAAAGGGATAAAAATTGTACAAATTTCAGAATTGCAGCTATAGTCGTGAAATTTTGTGTGTAAATTCCTCTCCCCACATAGAAGCGCAATATAAATGTATTTTTGTACTTTTAGGGGTGAACGGCACAAAAAGGTGTAAAAAATGGTACCAACTAAAGTATTGAAGGTAGAATCGTGAAATTTGATATGTAAATTCCTCTGGCCACGTGGAACTTCTTACGCGGGACGAAAACGGTTAAAAATGGCCATTTGCCATCTGTGAGCTACACGCTCCCGAAAACACCTCTAAAATTATGTTTTTCCCGTGTAAGTTTTTTATGTTGCATTTTTAACCAAAATTTTTCTGAATTAGTAGACCCTTGGGAGCACTTTAAATAAAAATTTTTATTCTTGTCTTAGAATAACTCATTGGTTGAATTATTGGGCGTTTATATTGATTCCTTTTTTGGGTTTTCAAGGTGACAGCAAAAGACGCATATTTCTTGGAAACATTTTGTAAGATGTGTAATGAAAAATAAATAGGAGGAATCAATATCTTTCGAATGATGCCTAAATGATGAATAAAGGACGACAAATGACGTCACTGACGCTATTTTTGTGAAATAATTTAATGCAGGCCAGCCAAAATGTTCGAACACTTCTTACAAAAATGAGCGCTGCGGCGTCAATTTCATCATTTAGGCATCATTCGAAAGGTATGGACTGCAGCTATTTATTTTTTATAGAATACTACCACTAAATACGAAAAAGTGTTCAGTTGCCACTGTAAAAAAACATAAACCAAAAACGTCCTATAATTCGACCAATAAGTTAACCTTAGACAAGATCAAAATTTATATTTAAAGTGCTTTCAAGGGTCTATTATTTCAGAAAAAAAATGAGAAAAAATGTTACACAAAGAAAATTACACAGGAAAAACATGATTTTATGGTTATTTTCAGGAGCGTTTAGCTTGATCTAGACGAAATATTTTGCAAATCATCATTAAACAATCCAAACTTTTCCATTTCTATGGACGGCGACCCAGCCTAATGTACATATGTATGTATTTTGCATTTCTTTTCTTAATTCCAGCATCATGCCATCGTTATACGCTTGCAAAAGACTGTTTGCACAACGGTCGATGCAAATTTCTCTAGATTCGATTTGTGCGAAGTGAAAAATAACGAGCAGAAAATTCCGTCGTTGTTCACGACGCTCATCCTACTCGATGGACCCATTGCCGATTGTATTATAAATACTGAATTTTATCATGTCATGGCTAAAAATCAGCTACTTTTGTCCAATAGGACATGGGATGCGTGTGAACTGTTGCAAAGTAAAAATAAACGGAAGAATGCACCGGCGCAATTTGTTTTGAACATCCTCAAGGAGTACACCGACATGAATCATTCGTGTCCCATCCAGGTGCGTACTTCTCGTTTCCAATTCACGGTCTGGGAATAACATTTCAACTTTTAATTCCAGGATGCCATTCATATGCGAAACTTTGCACCGAAAAAATTCACATTTCTGGCGCCGCATGGCGATTATTTATTCAAAATGAAATTCAACATTAAGGGAAGAAAACGTTTTACTCTTGATCTGCATATGCGTGTTGTTGGCTAGCTGTTGGACATATGAGCTGGAATATATTTATTATCTTTTAATTTCTGCTAAATAGAATATGTGTGTATATATACTAATATATTTGTGTTTTTTGTTGTGAATTATCAATTTTTTTAAAAAATATATCACAAATCTTTAATGTTGGTCCAAATCATTGTGTTCTTATTTTTTGGAAGTTCTTCCGTAGGAAGTACATTTTAATCGCATCTCAAAATCCAAATATGTTTTTTCCCACTTTTAAGGAAGTTATTTTAAACAACCTCCAAAAAAGTCGATAATATGTTATTTACCCGTAACATTTTACTAATAGCATTTTCACAAGTGAATGGGAACGCATTTTTAGTATGGGGTCACTAAGGTAAGGTGTCCGTTTTGCACCCAGAAGGTCTCGGGTTCGAATCGTGGTTCGGGAAAAAAGTTTTTAGTTTTTTATTACTTTTAGAAATAAACAATGTTTAATTTTGTATAATTTTAACAATTTAAAAATTACTTCAAATATTTTTTTTTATTAATTATTAATACCACATAATATCAGTAAAATTAAGTGGTATTAATTTGTTTAAAGCTAATTTAATTTAATATTCAGTTGCGTTATATTTTAATTCATACTAAATAAATATTTTGTTAAGTTTCCTATTGTCAGTTCTAACGAACATTGCTTTAGTTATTCAGCACTCACAACAGAGGATTGCTGAGATGGTTGGAGTGACGTAGGACCAGAAGGTCCGCTCTTCTACCCCCGGTAGCTGCGTATTTTTTAAAAATGAAATGGAAACTAGTGAAAAGTGGTTCCTTTGCAACACTTTAAAATAACTTTTAAGTCAAAATATAGGACATCCCTCCTATGACAACTCCATGCAAAATTCATTGGCGAAGATACCAATTTTTACTACTTCCGAATCACAAGATGAACATCTTTTTCACTTCTTTGGGTGCTCTCTTTTTGCTGGGTTACTAAAGTGACCTTTGGTTACAACTCGTCAAAGACCGATCATAAACTTTAGTTACACACGCTTTGGTCTTTTTCACGACTTCTAGAATTTCGAATATCAAGCTCGGAAATGACGAAATGTCGTACGTCCTGTTCTGCGATTTCCCTGGGGATCATTTTCGAACGCTTTTAATGCTGGCGTTTTAAAGCATCGATGTGTCGGCGTACAGCTCATAAAGCTCATGGTTCATATGTTGCCGATATTCTCCTCTAACACAGATCGGTCTGTAAATCGTACGTAGAACACACCAAGAATGAGCATTGTGGAACAAAATCAATATTTTGTTTAAATACCCAAATTGGTACTGATATTTTATTAATATATATTATATATAGAGTTTTCATTTGTTCGCCGACATATAGTGAAATTTGACCTAGAATATTT
Source organism: Polietes domitor (assembly GCA_947397865.1). Classification (NCBI taxonomy): domain Eukaryota; kingdom Metazoa; phylum Arthropoda; class Insecta; order Diptera; family Muscidae; genus Polietes; species Polietes domitor. The sequence goes on from OX377620.1 coordinate 54,093,298, forward strand.
TTACCCTTCACACCACCTCCTAAAATTCAGTTTTGCGGGATAGTTTAGTAGCAATTCGGAAAAAGTATGAAATGACCCATAAAGTGAATTTTAAGTTTTGACTTATTTATGACATTTAAGTTGAGTTTTAAGGTTTCAGTATTCAGAGTAGGGCTTGGGTTTTCCCGGACTTTTTTCATTTCCCGGGAAAACGGGAATGAAAAGTTTCATTCCCGGGAAAAAATAATTTATTTTAGATATCCAATATGGTTTAAAATATCAACATTTAGTAACTGATGTGCTTTTTGAACCCATTAACGCCCACCGTACACGTCCGTGGCTTTCAAGGCTTTCACACTTTTCAATATGAATGCAAATCCTGATTATTAAAGTTATGGCACAAGTAATAGAGAAGAACAAAACAAATTAATAATAATCTAAAAATAAATATTTTTATTATTGTAGTTATTATGAAAATAATTAAAAAGAAATTTAATAAATGAAATAAACATTGGACGTTAATGGGTTAAAATACCGACATATTACAAATTAAAAACGTTTTTGTCAAAATATTTTAGAAATAATTTTTCATTTTATAAATATTTTACTCTAGACAAATAGTCAGAATTGAAAGATCACAAGCACAAGTGATTGATATCTACACTAGATTCAAAATTAAAAAATTTTAAGGAAATAAATAACTCGTACGACTGAGAATGTTAGGAAGTCTTTAATTTAGAAGATTCATTCGTCTAGATAGGAAAATATTTTACAGAAACAGGGGGAAAATGTTATAAACTGTAAAAGCAATAGAAACATTAAAACATGTTAATATAAATTAAATAAATTCATAAAAAATAAAAACATTGAAATATTGGTGAAATAAAATATGTAAAGTTTGGCCAAAATCGGTTAAAGATTAGTGAGCAACATTTGTATTGGGGCTATATCTAAATCTTAACTGATCTTACCCACTTTCACCATAGGTTTTTAGTTGGATTATAAGAGTTGTGCCAATTTTAAAGAAAATCGGTTACAATATGTGGTTTCTAGAGCGGATAATGTCAAATCGGAAGCGACATTTTTATGGAGGCTATATTTAACCCTTTCGGTACGGCTTTCGAATTACAATGATACATAGTAATTTATGTATTCAATATATTATACGTATATCACAGAATTAGTCTTTTAAGAAAATACGGTGGTGTTACAGTGGGGGGAGTCAGGGGGGGCTGGTAAACCATTGTACCATCCGTCTTTTTCCATGCTTTATATAAGGTTACTTTCTATATATGTTTGTGTGCCACAAAATTTGAAATCAATTTTTGAAAGCTTTTTTCTCAACCAATTTTGCTCAAATTTTGCACACTTAATCATTTTCGATGACAATACAAGGAAATGGAAAAATTTGACCAATTGGACAAAGGGGCGTGGCACCTCCCATACGAAGTTAAAACCTATTATTGAATATTGTCAGTTCTATGACACCTAGAATGCTGAAATTTTGTGTAAGTGCATCTAGCATCAATTCGCATAGTTGTGCCAAAAATGGGCGGTATTGGAAAAGTGGGCGTGGCATCTCCCATACGAAGTTAAAACCTATTATTGAATATTGTCAGTTCTATGACACCTAGAGTGCTGAAATTTTGTGTAAGTGCATATACCATCAATGTGCATAGTTGTGCCAAAAAGGGGCGGTATTGGAAAAGTGGGCGTGGCACCTCCCATACGAAGTTAAAACCTATTATTGAATATTGTCAGTTCTATGACACCTAGAATGCTGAAATTTTGTGTAAGTGCATCTAGCATCAATTCGCATAGTTGTGCCAAAAATGGGCGGTATTGGAAAAGTGGGCGTGGCATCTCCCATACGAAGTTAAAACCTATTATTGAATATTGTCAGTTCTATGACACCTAGAGTGCTGTAATTTTGTGTAAGTGCATCTAGCATCAATGTGCATAGTTGTGCCAAAAATGGGCGGTATTGGAAAAGTGGGCGTGGAACCTCCCATACGAAGTTAAAACCTATTATTGAATATTGTCAGTTCTATGACACCTAGAGTGCTGAAATTTTGTGTAAGTGCATCTAGCATCAATTCGCATAGTTGTGCCAAAAAGGTGCGGTATTGGAAAAGTGGGCGTGGCACCTCCCATACGAAGTTAAAACCTATTATTGAATATTGTCAGTTCTATGACACCTAGAGTGCTGAAATTTTGTGTAAGTGCATCTAGCATCAATTCGCATAGTTGTGCCAAAAATGGGCGGTATTGGAAAAGTGGGCGTGGCACCTCCCATACGAAGTTAAAACCTATTATTGAATATAGTCAGTTCTATGACACCTAGAGTGCTGTAATTTTGTGTAAGTGCATCTAGCATCAATGTGCATAGTTGTGCCAAAAATGGGCGGTATTGGAATAGTGGGCGTACCACCTCCCATACGAAGTTAAAACATATTATCGAATAGTGTCAGTTCTATGACACGTATAGTGCTCAAATTTTGTGTAAGTGCATCTAGCATCAATGTGCGTAGTTGCGCCTAAAATGGGCGGTAATGCAAAAGTGGGCGTGGCACCTCCCATAAAACCAAAATTACACCTACTGTAATTTTGTGTAAGTGCATCTAGCATAAACCTGCGTAGTTGTGCCAGAAATGGACGGTATTGGGAAAGTGGGCGTGGTACCTCACATACGAAGTTAAAACATATAATCGAATATGGTCAGTAGGTGTCATAGACCTAGAGTGCTGAAATTTTGTGTGAGTTGATCCAGTGTAAATAGTTGTGCAAAGATGGGCGGAAAGTGGACGTGACACTTCCCATCTGAAATTAAAACCGGTTTTAGAGTATTTCGACACCGAGATGGGCGGAAAGTGGCCGTGACCCTTCCCATACGAAATTAAAACCATTTTTTTAAGTATATTCTACAATAATAATAATAATAATAAATAATAATAATAATAATAATAATTAATAAAAAAAATATTTAAAAACGTAACAGTAATTTTTCCTTCTACAAAAGATAACTAAAAAAGAATTTCTAGGCCCAATAGAATTCTGCTTGCATAAAGCATGGATTTGAAAAAAAGAATTTTTTTTTGATTTACTAGTTAAATGGTACAAATGTATACCAACACTATCATTATCGTCACTTGGCACATAATTGTCACTGCTTGAAGCAGAAAAGTCTCCCAAACTGTCACTTTCAGCTTCATCCTCCAACAACATCCGAATATCTTCAGGATTCATTTTTTTTACTTCAACCTGCGAAAAATCAGTAAACGTTTTTTTAGTACCAAGTGGCCTACTGGTACACATGTGTACCACCTGTCAGGACTGGTGGTACATATCTGAACCACCCCGACCAATTTGTATAAAAATAAAAATAAAATGTAAAATATTCTTACCAGCTCAAAACCAAAAATTAAGCGAAATTTAATTAGACGAAATTTGTTATTTTAATTTGTTATACAGCTCCATATATTGCAAAATATGGAAAAAAAGCTGAAGTAATGAGGTGAACGTTCGCCTTTGTCAACAAAATCCATAAACTGACAACGTAATTGCAATGATATTCTAAAAAGTACCGTGTATTAACAAAGAGAATCATTGCAAAGGCAAAATGGTACATTTGGAAAACAAAGAGCATGATCATTAAAATGTTTAGAGATGTTTAAAATTGGTGGTACATATGTGTACCATTCGTACCGAAAGGGTTAAATCTGAACCGATCTTACCCACTTTCAGCATACGTGGCCGCCGCGACCTCGGCTGCACACCTCCATCCGATGGTACAAATTTTAGATGACGCTGAGGCATAATTGAGGTTCTATGCCGTTAATGTGCCGAATTATCGCATCCTTTAGCTCTTGAATTGTTGCTGGCTTATCGACGTCGCGCAAAAGAGCCATTGTTTCGTTAGCTGTGCGACAAGTGGCACCGTCCTGTTGAAACCACATATCGTCGACATCCATATCTTCCAATTCGGGCCATAAAAAGTTCGTTATCATCTCACGATAGCGAAGACCATTCACAGTAACTGTCTGACCGGCCTCATTTTAGAAAAAATACGGCCCGATGATGCCGCCAGCCCATAAAGCGCACCAAACAGTCACTCTTTGTGGGTGCATCGAAAAAATCAGGAAGTGCATGATATGAATTTTGATTTGAGCGCCCATTTTCATAATAAGCCTCAATAACATTAACTACACCTTTTTCAATTGTAATTCAAAAGACCTGACTTGAAATTCAAAAGACACCAGTTGAAATTCAAAAATTCCATTTGAAATTCAAAAAATGTCAATTGAAATTCAAAACTCGTCATTTGTAATTCCAAAAGACAACATTTGAAATTCAAAAGTCGTCATTTGTAATTCAAAAGACATCATTTGAAAATCGAAAGACATCATTTGAAATTCGAAAGACATCATTTGAATTTCAAAAGACATCATTTGTAATTCAAAACTCGTCATTTGCAATTCAAAACTCGTCATAAGTAATTCAAAAGAAACCATTTGAAATTCAAAAGATTTCATTTGAAAATTATTTAAGCAAAATATACATTAGGTTGTGTAGCATTTTGCATTTCTGTAAACATTAATATTCTGCTGTTAAGAAAACAGATTTACGTACCTCTCACTCAAATCACTCTAACCTATTTAAATTTAAAGATTCTATAACTTCTATACGGACGATCGTAATACTCAGAAATTTGGTCATTGGTAATGTTTTCAAAAACCTGCAATATGAGCGATATTGCAAGACCTCTCACACAAATTGACATAAGCTTTGGTTAAAATAAAACTGATCAGTAACAATTTAATATTGGAAATGGTTTTACAATCACTTTATACCTGTAAAATAGTTATGATTTATTGTATAATCCGATCCTATGTAAAATGCAAGTCCTTATAAATTATTATATTATATGTTATAAACTATATATGAAATTATCGACATTTTACATCATTATAATTATTAGTTGCTTATCATTTTATTAAATCTGTTTCCAAAACTGCAGAATTTCCAAATTTGCAGAAAAAATAAATGCTACTCCACCTAATGTATATTTTTCCTAAATAAGTTTGTTTACATTTTTGAATTTCAAATGGAATAATTTTTGAATTTCAAATGAAAACTTTTGAATTGCAAATGACGATTTTTGAATTACAAATGACGAGTTTTGAATTACAAATGATGAGTTTTGAATTTCAAATGAGATTTTTTGAATTTGATATTTTTTGAATTTCAAATGGAATTTTTGAATTTCAATTGATATTTTTTGAATTTAAAATGGTGTCTCTTGAATTACACTTGAAAATGGTGTAGTTGCTCGTTTGTGTATCTTTCGATGGTTCAAATTGAGTTAGTCTAAAATTGAGAAATGTCAAATGAAATGCAGAAAAAAACTTGACGTTTATGTGTGTGTACATTCCTCTAATTGAGTTGATACATAATATAAAAGTATTTTTTCCAAATTCGTACTTTTAAGGGGTAAAATGGGAATAGAGGGATAAAAATGGTACCAACCATAGAATAATGAAATTCGGTGTATACATTCCTCTGACCGCATAGATACGCAAAATAAACTGAAATGAATTGAAATTCGTACTTTTTAGGGTTAAAATGGAAAAAGGGGGATAAAAATAGTACCAACAAAATGACATGCAGCTAGAGTCATGAAATTCGGAGTATACATTCCTCTGACTGCGTAGACACGTAAAATAAAAAGATTTTCAAAATTCGTACTCACAATGGTAACAGAGGGATAAAAACGGTACCAAGTAAACGGCTACAGCTAGAATGATGGAATTGGGTGTGTACATACATCTAATTGCGTAGACACGTAAAATAAAGAGAGTTTCGAAAGTCTTACTTTTTAGGGGGTAAAATGGGAAAAGGGGATAAAAATGGTACCAACCAAACGGCCGCAGATAGAATCATAAAATTTTGTGTATACATTCCTCCGACTGCGTAGACACGCAAAATCAAAAGATTTTTCCAAATTAGTACTTTTCAGCTTTTACGGCAAAAATTGGTTGAATCGTGCAGTTAGGTACTTTTGGAATTAAAATAGGACGGAACTGGGCGGAAATAGCACCAACTGTAGCAACCACCATCTACCAATATTTATGGTATTTAAGATTTTTTGAAGATTACAGTCTTAGATTTATTTTTTGAATTGACTTGAAGTATTACTTCGATATGTATAGTGTAAACGTATTGGTATGCTTGCCTTATATGCGTGGTTTGAAATAATACAAAATTTATATTTATTTATAAAGATATGATGGGTTTAAACAACTTTTTTTATTTTTTGCAACACATTTAAATAAATAAATAATAATGATAAAATAGTTATAGTGCCTACTCACATACATACATTAACCTTTCACAATACACAATGTGCGATAAATAATTACATACATATATATAAAGATTTAAAATATTTCCCGTCTTCTAGTCAGCCTTTAAATAAAAATCTAACGAAAAACGTGTTACTTTATCAACAATAAAATTCATTTTGTAAACATAATTTCCATTCGGTACTGGAAGCAGCATTTTTTTGACAACTAATTTCCGCACTTCTAAAACGCCCTGAAATTATATTAAACTCAAGATGGCGAAATTGCAATAAAAACGATTATTTGTTGACAACTTACATTGAAGGGGCACGTGTGGTTGACATTTGAGTATTCCTTGATCATATTCAGTAGAAGACGAACAGGTAGATTCCTACCGGCACTCTTAAATGCTGCGCATCCATCCCAAGTTCTATTAATCACAAGCATTTCTTCTTTATTCTGAATGCGATATAATTGGGAGTTGATAAGACAATTCGTAGCCGGTTTAAGCAGATGGATAGTCAATGAAAGGGCCGGCACTTTCTGTTGATTGGGTTTCACTTCACACAAGTCGATTCGAGAGAAACTGCCATCGACAGCGGTGCAAACAACCCTAGCGAACTGAGCACCACCACCAGCATGGCCCTTAAAGAAAAAAGAAAAGCAAAACAACAAATACAATGGAATTGGTTTTAAATATTTTGAAAATAATTGAACATAAAAACAATTAAACGGCTGTGTTAAGTTCGGTCAGGCCAATTCTGATTTCTTGTAATAAATATTTTAAAAATTATCGTGGGATGATCAATAGAGGTTAATGTTTTCTAAATTTCACAACTTCTGATAGATATTTTGACGCCGGAGATGTGTTTGAAAGGTAATTTAATGTGCATTTATAAAAATGAATTTAATTAAAACAAGTAAAAGCGGCGTTAAGTTCGACCGTGCCCTCCACCATGGATTGCATGCTACAGAGGCTGTCCATTTTCGTATATGTTCAGTAACATAACAGGAATATGTTATTATACCCTCCACCTCCACTATGGGGGTATACTAATTTTGTCATTCCGTTTGTAACACCTTGAAATATCGACCTGAGACCCTATAAAGTATTCTTGATCGTCATAAAATTCTAATACGATCTAGTGATGTCCGTCCGTCCGTCTGTTGCATCTAAACGAAAGGAGCTAGAACGTTCAAATTTTCTATAAATGCGTCTTATAGTCGTAGATCGGAACTGGGCGAAATCGGCCCAAAGGGAAAAATTTTTCCCTCACAAGGACTTATAATACCCATAATAATCCCTAATATTTTAGCGTATTTAAACATGTTTTTTGAATAGGTCTGTTTATATTTGCTTTATATTTGGTATGCGCATTCCCCTTATAGCAAAAACGTGTACCATAAAGTGATTCTTATTTGTAGGGGGTGAAATGGGGCAAAAAGGGGTAAAAATGGTACATATTAAACGACAACAGCTAGAAACACGAATTTCGGTGTGTTCATTCCTCTAATTGAGTAGATACATAATATAAAAGTATTTTTTCCAAATTCGTACTTTTAAGGGGTAAAATGGGATTAGAGGGATAAAAATGGTACCAACCAAACGGCTGTACCTAGAATAATGAAATTCGGTGTATACATTCATCTGATTGCATAGACAAGTAAAATACCCGGATTTTTCAAAATTCGTTCTTTCCGGGGTTAAAATGAAAAAAGGGGATAAAAATAGTACCAACCAAATGACCGCAGCTAGAGTCATGAAATTCGGAGTATACGTTCCTTTGACTACGTAGACATGAAAAATAAAAGTTTTTTTTTTCAAATTCGTACTTTCAAGGTATATAATGGGTACGGAGGCATAAAAATGGTACCAACCAAACGGCTACACCTAGAATATTGAAATGGCGAAATTGCAATAAAAACAATTATTAGTTGACAACTTACACTGAAGGCATGTGTGGTTAATATTTGAGTATTCTTTGATCATATTCAGTAGAAGACGAACAGGTAGATTCCTACCGGCACTCTTCAGTGCTCCGCATCCGTCCCAAGTTCTATTAATCACAAGCATTTCTTCTTTATTCTGAATGCGATAGAATTGGGAGTTGACAAGACAATTCGTAGCTGGTATTGGGGAACAGAGGGATAAAAACGGTACCAAGTAAACGGCTACAGCTAGAATGATGGAATTTGGTGTGTACATAATTGCGTAGACACGTAAAATAAAGATTTTTTCGAAAGTCTTACTTTTTATGGGGTAAAATGGGAAAAAGGGATAAAAATGGTACCAACCAAACGGCCGCAGATAGAATCATAAAATTTTGTGTATACATTCCTCCGACTGCGTAGACACGCAAAATCAAAGGATTTTTCCAAATTAGTACTTTTCTGTTTTTACGGCAAAAATTGGTTGAATCCTGGAGTTAGGTTATCTTGATTTAATTGATTTTCAAAATTTTTACTTTTGGAATTAAAATAGGACGGAAATACAACCAACTGTAGCAACCATCATCTACCTATATTTATGGTATTTAAGATTTTTTGAAGATTGCTGTCGTAGATTTACTTTTTGAATTGACTTGAAGTATTACTTATTACTTACGTATTGGTAGGCTTGCCTTATATGCGTGGTTTGAAATAATACAAAATTTATATTTATTTATAAAGATATGATGGGTTTAAACAACTTTTTTTATTTTTTGCAACACATCTAAATAAATACATAAATAATAATAATAAAATAGTTATAGTGCCTACTCACATACATACATTTACCTTTCACAATACACAATGTGCGATAAATAATTACATACATATATATAGAGATTTAAAATATTTCCCGTCTTCTAATCAGCATTTAAATAAAAATCTAACGAAACACGTGTTACTTTATCAACAATAAAATTCATTTTGTAAACATAATTTCCATTCGGTACTGGAAGGAACATTTTTTTGACAACTAATTTCCGCACTTCTAAAACGCCCTGAAATTATATTAAACTCAAGATGGCGAAATTGCAATAAAAACAATTATTTGTTGACAACTTACATTGAAGGGGCATGTGTGGTTGATATTTGAGTATTCTTTGACCATATTCAGTAGAAGACGAATAGGTAGATTCCTACCGGCACTCTTCAGTGCTCCGCATCCGTCCCAAGTTCTATTAATCACAAGCATTTCTTCTTTATTCTGAATGCGATAGAATTGGGAGTTGACAAGACAATTCGTAGCTGGTTTAAGCAGATGGATAGTAAATGAAAGGGCGGGCACTTTCTGTTGATTGGGTTTCACTTCACACAAGCCGATTCGAGAGAAACTGCCATCGACAGCGTTGCAAACAACCCTAGTGAGCTGAGCACGACCACCAGCATGGCCCTTAATGAAAAGAGAAGAGCAAAGAAACAAATACAATGGTATTGGTTTTAAATATTTTGAAAATAATTGAACATAAAAACAATTAAACGGCTGTGTTAAGTTCGGTCAGGCCAATTCTGATTGGGGGGCTAGTTTGAGATGATCAATAGAGGTTACTGTTTTCTAAATTTCACAACTTCTGATAGATATTTTGACACCGGAGATGTGTTTGGAAGGTAATTTATTGTGCATTTATAAAAATGAATTTAATTAAAACAAGTAAAAGCGGCGTTTAGTTCGGTCTTGCCCTCCACCATGGATTGCATGCTGCAGAGGCTGTCCATTTTCGTATAAGTGCAGTGACATTACAGGAATATGTTATTTTTTTAGTATAGCCAAACCAAAACAAATAAAAACATTGAAAAAATAATTTTATAAATAACTATAAAATTTTAATTATTTTAAACCACACTTATAAGGTAAGGTTACCCATATGTTTAGACTGTATATATCGAAATAATACTGCAAAACAATTGTAAATAAAGTAAATATAAGGCAGTAATCTTCAAAGAAGCTTAAGTACTCCAAATATTGGGGGACAGTGGTTTGTTGTATTTCCATCCAATTTTTTGATTCCAAAATTACAAATTTTGAAAAGCCAATATCTGCCACGTACACAGTGCCAGATAACTTAACTTCATGATTATACCCATTTTTGCCATAAAAGTAAGTGTACGAATTTCGAAAAATCCGAATATCATATATAGTTTATAACCTTCACCAGCTTAGGGAGCATCTGCATATAATTTATAAGGACTTGCATTTTACTTTCCTTAGGGTTGTATTATTTGTGTGGGAGGTACAACAAATCATAAGTTTTTAAAGGTATAAAGTAATTGTAAAACCATTTCCAATATTAAATTGTTACTGAAAAAAAAAACTTATTTTAACCAAAGCTTATGCCAATTTGTGTGGAATAATTTTTGAATTACAAATGGAATAATTTTTGAATTGCAAATGAAAACTTTTGAATTTCAAATGATGTCTTTTGAATTACTTATGACGAGTTTTGAATTACAAATGATGGCTTTTGAATTACAAATGACGAGTTTTGAATTACAAATGATGTCTTTCGAATTTTAAATGATGTATTTTGAATTTCAAATGATGTCTTTTGAATTACAAATGACGACTTTTGAATTTAAAATGATGTCTTTTGAATTACAAATGGCGAGTTTTGAATTTCAATTGACATTTTTTGAATTTCAAGTGATATTTTTTGAATTACAAATGGAATTTTTGAATTTCTGAATTTCAACTGGTGTCTTTTGAATTTCAAATGATGTCTTTTGAATTGCTATTGAAAAAGGTGTAGTACCTCCCACACAATTGTATCCTTTATAACTCCTTCCAGTCCTCCCACACACATAATCCGGCACTAAGTAAAATTTGAGTCCTTTCATACACATGTTCTCTGAGAGTGTGAGCATATATAAGTCGGTTTAACCGACTGAAACTTACTTACTTGTTTTTTATAATGAGGATAATTTTGTCATTCCGTTTGTTAGTATATATATTCTTGATCGTCATAAAATTCTAAGACGATCTTGCCATGTCCGTCCGCCCGTCTGTTGAAAGCACTTTAGAACCTACACGAAAGAGCTAGGTAGTCCAAATTTTGCATAAATACGTCTTATAGTCGTAGAAATCGAAATCGGCCAAAAGGCAAAATTATTTCACTCACAAGTACTGAAAACCCCCATAATAATCCCTAATATTTTAGAGTATTTAAGCATGTATTTTTAATATGTCTGCTTGTATTTACTTTATATTGGGTATGCGTATTCCCCCTGTAACAAAAACGAACATCATAAAGTGATTCTTATTCGTAGGGGGTGAAATGGGGCAAAAAGGGATAAAAATGGTACCTGTCAAACGACAACAGCTAGAAACACGAAAGTCAGTGTGTACATTCCTCTAATTGAGTAGGTACACAATATAAAGTTATTTTTACCAAATTCGTACCTTAAAGGGATAATAGAGGGAAATAGAGGGATACAAATGGTATCAACCAAACGGCTGCACCTAGAATGATGAAATTCGGTGTATACATTCCTCTGATTGTGCAGGCACGTAAAATAAACGGATTATTCGAAAATCGTACTTTTTGTGGTTCAAATTGATAAAAGGGGATAAAAATAGTACCAACCAAATGACCGAACCTAGAGTTATGAAATTAGGAGTATACATTAGAGCGTACCAGGTTACAAGTAAAAAAAAAAGTTCGCCGTACACCTTCGAATATGAAGTATTATTGAAAGGTAGTTTCAAAAATATTTTTTTATGCCGAACGTAGAATGATGAAATTCGGGGTGAACGACACGTAATTAGAGGCATAAAGCGGATAAAAAATATACCAACCAAATGAACAGAATCATGGAATTCGATGTATATATTCCTCTAACTGCATAGACATAAAAATAAAAAAAAATAAAAAGATTTTTCCAAATTCGTACTTTTTTACTTTTATGGCAAATTGAATTGATTGACTCATGAAGTTAGGTTAACTTGCTCTGTGTACGTAAGAGATAATGGATTTTCAAAATTTGTACTTTTGGAATTAAAATAGTATGGTAATTATGGTTTGCATCCCGGGATTTCCTGCGGGAAAATTCGCACATTTTTCATTTCCCGTATCCCGGGAAATTCGTACGGGAATCCCGTGGGAATTCAGTAGAACATTTTACATATTTCTTCCATCATTTCCACGATAAAATTAAAAATGTTGTATAAAAAATTAGATCACGTCGTATGTCAAATATTGCAGTTGGATGACACAATATGTTTAAGCTGTGTTCGGACATATACTCAAAAACCACTTTTTCGGATTTTTCCTGTCAAGCTCCATATGGGCATATCCCAAAAAAGGTCTACCAAAAAAATGAAATCAGACCACACTAATAGCTTTTAACTTTATTTTTTTTTATTTCGGCAACTTTTTTTATTATGAAACTTGAAGTTAACTTGTTCTCTTTTACTTTTATTAAAAGTTGAAGTGTTATAACGAAAATTTCTAAATTTTTTTACTACGAGTGGAAATTTTTGTCCCGTCCGTATTTCTGCTGTACCTAATTAAAAAAAATTAAAAGATAATTCGTCGCGTCCAGATTTTCCAATAAAATAAGAAATATCTATTCTTTAATTAATTTTGAAACTTGAAAAAATTTTTAAATTGATCTCACATTGCGCTTTATTATTATATGAATTCTGTAACAGGTTCGTTGTGAAATATATATTTATTTTACTTTAATAAAATGTGAATGATTCATTGGAAAAAATAAGCTTAACTCATGGTAAACAGTATGTTGACGATTTCCCGTGCTGTCCCGGGAAATTGAAAAAATAATTCCCGTTTCCCGGGAAATAAAAAGTACGGGAAAATGCCAACCCTAATGGTAATACAACCAACTGTAGCACCCACTATATACCAATATTTATGGTATTTTGGCTTTTTTTGAAGATTGCTGTCTTATATTTACTTTTTGAATTGACTTTAAGTATTATTGCGATATATAAGGTATAAACATATGGACAGTCTTGCCTTATAAGCGTGGTTTGAATATACAAATTTTGTATTTATTTATAAAATTATTTTTTCAATGACATTTTCGTGTAATGTTACTGCACTTCTAGGAAAATCGACGGCCTCTGTGGAATGCAGTCCATGGCGAAGGGTATATAAAGTTAACACCGTTTTTAATTGTTTTTAGTTAAAATTTCCTAAATGGAAGCGAATTCGTACTAAATAGTTTTTCATTATTTTTTCAAAACATAGCAAATTTTCTACCGCACAAATATTAGTTATTTGCAATTGCTTGAGCCAAAGAATTGTTCTATGAATAATTACTATTTGAATTATTTTCCTCGGTTTAAGGAAATTTAACTTATACTCAGCTAATGTTTCCACTTTAAGGGAAGGTCTTGAGCCAGGACAATATCCCAGTTCAAATCAAATATTGATTACAGACAAAAAAAATCAAACGAAAAAACTAAAACAAATGAGCGTTGGCACGGCAGAAGTATTGCTGGGTAACTATATCTGCACATACACATACTTACATATGCAACTCAATGAGATGCTTGTAAGATGGCATGTGTACTTTATTACTTGGTGCGATTTTTTAAACGCGAATTCGGCAAGTGAGTTGTGCTTCTCGTTCGTTTGTGAGAATCATCTCCTTATAGAGGCCGGGTTTGATGTTGAAAAGTCGCTGCGAAGCCACTTGAAAAGACTTTTGACATGGTCGAAATCATGATCGTGGTAGTCTGCAGCCAAGTAATAAATGTCACCATGCCATTTGTAAATAAATTTGCATTCTATTAAATATAGAAGCAAAATGGTCTTGAGCCAGGACAATATCCCAGTTCAAATCAAATATTGATTACAGACAAAAAAATACAAACGAAAAAACTAAAAGAAATGATAAATAATTTTGTTGAACTAAACTGGAGTATGGATTTTACTCATATTTAGAGTATACCTTATTTTGAGAAGCTTTTCTACTATAATACGCTTTAAATATTGCTAATGTTCTGGCTGAGTTTTACAAATATTCAAAAGCGAAGTGTAACACATTTGTATTCTATGATTCTGGCTTTTTTATAAACATAGTACAGGTTTTAGTGATAACCCATAGATAGTTTTTTACGTGATAACCCATGATGTCTTCAAATATTTCATTTCTACTTCACTTTATATTGTTAAATGCATGCTCATAATTGAACAAACGAAAAAATTAAAACATTTTTATATTTTTCATGAGTTTTGAATGTTGAATTACCAAAAACTAAGATTTCCTTCGAAATAAGAAATTACTTGATCGAATAGCCGAAATTCGAATGTATTACATTCAAAACTCATAGAAAATCAATCAATCGATCACTAATCGAACAACATTTCTATATTTTAATTTTCGCGTTCTAAAAAGTTACGAAATTCACATTTCTTAGATTTTAAAATTGTTGAATATTTTTTCTTAAAATATTTCTTTATGTAAAAGTTGGAAACATTTATGGTGGCTGGTATAATAAAGCTTTTTTGTGTTGTGCGTAAAAAAAATAATAAAAAGAAAGCCTTACCTTGTTCAATAGTAGAGCAAATATTAGAAGTGTTGGTAAGATGCTGCGCTCCATTGTACCTTCTCTTTGTTTTGACGAAAATCAACTGAATGTTAGCACAATGGCACACTTAGTACTTAGTACTGCTTCAATCTTAGAATTGACAAATAACAGAAATGTAAGGGTATATATTGTATTCATATAGTATATTCAATAATATATATTTTATATTTCACTGTGGCGTTACTAATCGATTTGTTTTAGTGCTGAAATTACTACTCTCTTTTTTCATACATATATACACAAGAGATATCTTACTTTAAAATAATTTTTTTATCATTTTTTTTATTATTTTCCTCTACACAGCAATTGTACAAGGAATGTCCAAATCAAAATATCCCTGGGCCTACGATAACACTATGCCAGAAAATAAAAAATAATATACTCTGTGTCCAAGACCCACAAAATTTATGGCCGACAATAAGTGCCTTGAGACAGTATGCCTCCATAAAATTAACACCAAAATTTGTAGATTTCCAATTGATTTCTGTTGAAAGCACGTTAGCATCTAAACGAAAGGAGTTAGAACGTTCAAATTTTCCATAAATGCGTCTTATAGTCGTAGATGGGCTGGGATTGAAACGGGGCCCAAAATCGGCCCAAAGGGAAAAATGTTTCCCTCACAAGGACTAAAAATACCCATAATAATCCCTAATATTTTAGAGTATTTAAGCATGTTTTTTGAATATGTGTATTTATATTTGCTTGATATTTGGTATGCGCATTCCCCATCTAGCAAAAACGTGCACCATAAAGTGATTCTTATTTGTAGGGGGTGAAATGGGGGCAAAAAAGGGATAAAAATGGTACATATTAAACGTCAACAGCTAGCTTCCTCTAATTGAGTATATAATATACATAATAAAGAGTGATTTTTTTGAGGTTAGGATTTTCATGCATTAGTATTTGACAGATCACGTGGGATTTCAGACATGGTGTCAAAGAGAAAGATGCTCAGTATGCTTTGACATTTCATCATGAATCGTCTTACAAACGAACAACGCTTGCAAATTATTGAATTTTATTATCAAAATGCGTGCTCTGTTAAGAAAGTTCATTGCGCGCTTCCATTTTATGGTCAGTTTAATCGACCCACTGAAGCGGATATTCGGGCTATTGTGACTAAATTTCGCACCAAATTTACATTGTTGGACATTAAACCACCAACACGCTTACGTAGAGTGCGAACTGAAGAAAATATCGCAGCTGTATCGGCCAGTGTTAATGATGACCACCAATTTTCGATTCGTCGCCGTTCGCACCAATTGGGTCTCTGTTACTCAAAAACGTGGAAATGCCAAAATTGGACTAAGCGGATGGACCACCTAAGACGCAGCCGCGGTCAACATTTAAATGAAATTATCTTCAAAAAGTAAATGTCATGGACCAATCTAACGTTTCAAATAAAGAACCGATGAGATTTTGCAAATTTTATGCGTTTTTTTTTTTTAAAAAAGTTATCAAGCTCTTAAAAAATCACCCTTTATAAAAGTATTTTTTCCAAATTCGTACTTTTAAGGGGTAAAATGGGAATAGAGGATAAAAATGGTACCAAACAAACGGCTGTACTTAGAATAATGAAATTCGGTGTATACATCCCTCTGATTGCATAGTAAAGTAAAATACACGGATTTTTCAAAATTCGTACTTTTTGGGATTAAAATGAAAAAAGGGGATAAAAATAGTACCAAACAAATGACCGCAGCTAGAGTCATGAAATTCGAAGTATACATTCCTTTGACTACGTAGACATGCAAAATAAAAGTTTTTTTTTTGCCAAATTAGTACTTTTAAGGGATACGGAGGGATAAAAATGGTACCAACCAAACGGCTACACCTGGAATAATGAAATTCGGTGTATACATTCCTCTGATTGCGTAGAGACTTAAAATAAAAAGATTTTTCGAAATTCGTACTTTTTGGGGTTAAAATGAAAAAGGGGATACAAATAGTACCAATCAAATGACCGCAGCTAGAGTCATGAAATTCGGAGTATACATTCCTCTGCCTGTGTAGACACGGAAAATAGACGATTTTTTCGAAATTAGTACTTTTTGGGGTTAAAATGGAAAAAGGGGATACAGATAGTACCAACCAAATGACCGCAGCTAGAGTCATGAAATTCGTAGTATTCGTTTATAGTATACTCTGACTGCGTAGACACGGAAATAACGGTTAGGTTATTTTGCACTATGTACGTCTGATAATGGATTTTCAAAATGATTTTCAAAATTGTACTTTTGGAATTGAAATAGAATGGAAATATAACCAACTGTAGCACCCAATATCTATCAATATTTATGGTATTTAAGCTTTTTGAAAATATAAATATAAGAATATTTATTTTTTGATTTGAAATAAATAATGGTTTGGAATAATTAAAATATTATATTTATTTATAAAATAATTTTTTCAATATTTGTATTTGTTTTGGTTTGGCTATAATAAAAAAATATATTTTCCTGTAATATTACTGCACTTCTACGAAAATCGACAGCCTCTTTGAAATGCAATGCATGGTGGAGGGTATATAAAGTTCAGCCCGGCCGAACCTAACGCCGTGTTTACTAGTTTTTTCTGAAATTCCATATCGTTTTTTAATTACACTATCCAACAGCAGCATTTTTGGAACGGAGTACCGACCTCCATTGATGTCTTTGGCGACCCCCTCTGAAATTTTCCGACATTTTTTTTCGTGTGGCATTTTAATCCTTAAATATCCTTTTTGAAAGGACTTGTCTTGATTTTCTCGAAAAAAGGTTCAAATTGACGCATAATATAAGAATTCTCTCTGACATTAACCAAAAGCATTTTTTCACTTAGAAATGATGCTCTCTTGGACCAAAGAATGAAAACTCTGCCAAAATGGTCTACTCATCATGCCCTTTCAGAATTATGTGTTCGCTATTCTATTCCAATCAAAAGTCTTAATTTGTTGGACAGTGTTATTAATCAATTTGAATTTTAATTAATACAAGATATCTCGACGTAATTTCAAATATAGAGGTGTTTTTAGATGATTTGTACAATTATGTATGTCTGAACTGGGATATTGTCGTGGCACAAGAACATTTTGCATCTATATTTAATAGAATGCAAATTTATTTACAAATGGCATGGTGACATTTATTACTTGGCTGCAGACTACCACGATCATGATTTCGACCATGTCAAAAGTCTTTTCAAGTGGCTTCGCAGCGACTTTTCAACATCAAACCCGGCCTCCATAAGGAGATGATTCTCACAAACGAACGAGAAGCACAGCTCACTTGCCGAATTTGGGATAATGAATGAGGGATAAAAATGGTACCAACTAAACGGCTGCATCTGTAATAATGAAATTCGCTGTATACAATCCTCTGATAAATAAACAGATTTTTCGGAATTCGTATTTTTTGGGGTTAAAATGGAAAAAGGGGATGAAAATGGTACCCAACTAAATGGCCGCAGATAGAATCATAAAATTCTGTGTATACATTCCTCTGACTGCGTAGACGCGAAGATAAAAATGGTACCAACTAAACGGCTACAGCAAGAATTCGGTGTGTACATCTCTCTAATTTTCGTAGGCACGTTAAATAAAGAGATTTACGAAAATCGTACTTTTAAAGGGGAAAAGAGGATAAAAATGGTTCCAACCAAATGGCCGCAGCTAGAATCATGGAATACGGTGTATACATTCATTTGACTGCATAGACTCTCAAAATATAAAGATTTTTTCCAAATTCCTACTCTTTTGCTTTTACGGCAAAAACGGGTAGAATGACGAAGTTAAGTTATCTTGCACAGTGTACGTGGGAGATATTGGATTTTCAAAATTTGTAATGTTGGAATCAAAAAATAGGATGGAAATACAACCAACAAAACTGCTGTACCTGAAAATTCACCCCCTGTCCCAACATCTACTTGCAAGGTACAGATCTATGTTTGGAGGTTCTGATGCCCCAATAAGTCATGGTCCAAATTTTACATAATTTGTGAAATCCCTTTTGCAATTTCCATTCTTTTGAGTACCCACACTTTGGGTAATCAGCTATCACCTTGAAAAACCACAAAAATCAATTGAAACGTTCAATTATACTACCAATGAGTTATTGTAAGACAAGAATACAAATTTTCATTTAAAGTGCTTCCAAAGGTCTAGCAATTAAAAAAAAATCAAATTTAAAAATTCAAATTGGACAAAAATCCAACATAAAAATAATTACACGGAAAAAATATGATTTTTATATCCTCACTCTACAGAGTAGGAGGGTATATATCATTCAGGACAGAAAAGTGTATAAGTGTAACGCGTTGTAGGAGTGTCATAAGACCCTAAGTATGTTTGGACCAAATCCGTTTCACGAATTTTTAAGGTGTCTGAGCCAAGTCCGTCCGTCTGTCTGGTGTACACGATAACTCTCGAAGGGAGTTAAGGAATCGATTCAAACTTTGGAAGATGGGCGAAATTGCCACGCCCCTTTTGGTACCTCCCACACAAATATCCCATATTCCAATGTTAAATTAAAATACATATAACTTCCACACGGATAATCGGAATCAGCTATATTTTGGTATAATGTTTTTATAATCACATTAAGTGTACTAAATTTGACGGGTTTTTCCATGCCCCTTCCAGTACCTCCCCCACAAAACACGCAAAACTACGTAAAATTAAAGCTGTTATAACTTCTATGCTGATGATCGGAATACTGTGCAATTTTATATTTAGCAATGCTTTTATAGTGATTACATTCGCATAGAATATGGGCGAAATTGCCACACCCCTTGTGGTACCTCCCACACAAAGTGTCAGTAACTTTGGTTACAATAAAACCGGCATAACATCCTTACGGGTAGCAAACACCATTTGCAACTTGATATTGAAAATGTTTTTATAATCGCTTTAAACTTAAAAAATATTTACGCTTCAGCCAAGTCCCTTCTTGTACCTCCCACACAATTGCCTCTATTATCCTAGGTAATATTAAATCCTTTATAACTTCTACACTGGTGCATATAGTCCACTATGACGTTAGGCTGGGTCACGAAAATAAATTGCAGCGGTCACCCCCCAGAGATGACGATTGGATTGTTTAATGATGATCTGCAAAATATTAAGTCACTGGGTCAAGCTATCTGTGAGCTAAACGCTCCTGAAAATAGCTCTAAAAATCATATTTTTCCCGTGTAAATTTTTTATGATACATTTTGCCCAAAATTTTTTCTGAATTAATAGACCATTGGGAACACTTTAAATAAAAATGTTTATTCTTGTCTTAGAATAACTCATTCGTCGTTTTATTGGTTTATATTGATTTGTTTGTGTGTTTTACAGGGTGACAGCTAAAAACACCTTTTTCTTGGAAACATGTTGTAAGAGGATTTATGAAAAATAAATAGAAATAATCAATACCTTTCGAATGATAATTAAATGATGAATATCGGACGAAAAATGACGTCATTAACTTCATGTCGGGCGGGGCCGACTATAGCATTTCGAGAATAATATTTGTATCGGGGCTATATCCAAACATAGAATGAAGTGACTAACTTTCACAAGAAGTTCTTCCAGTTGAAGTATGAACGTGTTATGCTTAATTTTAAGAAATTCTCTGAAAATACGCGGTTTGTATGAGAGCTATATGTAAATCTAAACCGATGTGACCCATTTTCACCATAGGTGTTCCTAGTTTAAATATAAGATGTTTTGGCAATTTTAAAGAAAATCTGTTAAAATATGTGAATTCTGAATCGGAAAAATTCAAATTGGGAGCGAATTTTATATGGGAGCTATATATAAATCTGAACCCATCTAACACATTTTTACAACAGGTGTTTCCAGTTGAAATATAAGGTGTTTTGCGAATTTTGAAGAAAATCTCTTAAAATATGTGGTATCTAGAGTGAAAGGGGTCAAATCAGGAGTGAAATTCGTATGGGGGCTATATATAAATCTGAACCGATCTAACTCATTTTTATCACAGGTATTTCTAGTTGAATTATAAGATGTTTTGCCAATTTTGAAGAAAATCTGTTGAAATATGTGGTATCTAGAGTGAAAAGGGTCAAATCGGGAGTAAAATTCGTATGGGGGCTATATCTAAATCTGAACCGATTTTCTTCAAATTAAAGAGCGTTCGTCCTTGTCCCGAAAAACTTCGCTGTGCAAAGTTTCGTTTGGTTCTGGCTACAAATGCGACCTGTATCGTGATTACAATAATAGATGGACAGACAGACGGACTCAGAAAGTGATTCTAAGCCGATTGGTATAATTAACAATGGGTCTATCTCCCTTCCTTTTGGGTGTTACAAACAAATACACAAAGACATAATACTCTCGTGGAGTGTATAAATACCATAAACGTCCAACAATTCGACCAATAAGTCACTCTAAGACAAGAATACAAATTTATGTTTAAAGTGCTTCCAAGGGTCTAATTATTCACGGAAATTTTTTGGACAAAAATGCATCGTAAAAAAAATACACGGGAAAAACATAATTTTTAGAGGTTTTTCATGAGCGTTTAGCTCACAAATGGCTTGATCTAGGAACGAAATATTTTGCAAACAATCCAAACTTAATTTTAATGGGGTGACTGGAAACTGATTTTCAATTTGTATGGACCGCGACCCAGCCTAATGTATATGAGGGGCAAAACTGCAAAGAATTCGTTGTTATAGCAGACAAATTGCTGTAATAGCTAAAAGTAAAAACATGTTTTTTTTTGTTAAATGTAAGACATGCAACTTCTTTTCGGCCTGCATAACATAATTGTCTCGCTACGCATTTATAAGCTCGTACAGCTTATTTAAATTAGACAAATAGAAAAAATATTTCTTCTGCCAGTGCAAACACGTGATGTCATATTCACAGTATTTGGTTGATATTTTCTGTATTTCTGTCAATAATTAGGAACACTTCGAATATCAATTGAATATATGTACTTGTCCATGATGACAGTAAGTACACGTGTACTTTCATGTTCCTCTATTCTACATTACATTCAATTCACATGAAATTTTGTATTGAAGATTGAGAGAATATGATAAAATATCGATAACTATGACAATTATATAAGTCGAGCAGGAGCACTCACGTTTTTAATTGCTCTGGCAGCAATTACAAAAATGATAGTATGCACAATATTTTGCAGTCGGGGATAATTGAAATAATTGGTATTGGTAGGAGTTTTCTATATTTCAACAACAAGAATTGACATGGATTGCGATATTTTCTGACAATAACACGCCGATTAGTAACGCCTCGAGTATCAATGAGTGGAAGTTAATGGATGAAGAATACATGTGCACGACCATACACGCATTGGTTTATACGAATTACCATGTCTGCCTGTAGATCACAGTTCAAAACTGAAGATTTATTTTCGTATTTGACTATGGCTTTTCCAATTAAAATTGAAAAAATTCCAAAAGGAAATACGGTTCTGAGTTTGGTCATTATTCAATAAGATCGTAAACTCAGAATCGTATTTCCTTTTGGATTTTTCTCAGTTTTAATTGTAAAAGTCAGAGTCCAATACCAAAATACATCTTCAGTTTTGATCTGTGTTATACAGGCAGAAATGACAATTTAAATAAGCCGATGCATGTATGGTCATGTACATGTATTCTTCTTCCATTAAAATGCACACTCATCGATCTTTGAGGCCTTATTTACTAATGGGCGTGTTATTGTCAGAAAATATTGTAATCCATGTCAATTAAATAATTCGAGTATAGGATGGAATTGCAATCACAAAAAGTGACACAAACAAACAAATTTACTGCTGGCCAATTTAAATAAGCTGTGTATTAAGGTGTACCCAGCAATGCATTCAAATCAATCTAATATGCCTATAATGTAACTATGTAAAGATTCACCAATTGAATATATAAACCTTTAAAGTGCAACATAAAAGGGCCATTAAAAATAAAGAGAGTATTAATGTGCTTGAATGTAGCTCATTGTCGTTGAAATATAGAAAACTCCTACCAATACCAATTATTTGAATTAGCCCCGACTGCAAAATATTGTGTATACTATCATCTTTGTAATTGCTGCCAGAGCAATTAAAAACGTGAGTGCTCCTGCTCGACTTATATAATTGTCATAGTTATCGATATTTTATCATATTTTCTCAATCTAAAATACAAAATTTCATGTGAATTGAATGTAATCTAGAATAGAGGGACATGAAAGTACACGTGTACTTACTGGCATCATGGACAAGTACATATATTCAATTGATATTCAATGTGTTCCTAATTATTGACAGAAATACAGAAAATATCAACCAAATACTGTGAATATGACATCACGTGTTTGCACTGGCTGAAGATATATTTTTTCTATTTGTCTAATTTAAATAAGCTGCACGAGCTTATAACTGCGTAGCGAGACAATTATACTATACAGGGCGAAAAGAAGTTGCATGTCTTACATTTAACAAAAAGATTGTTTTTACTTTTAGCTATTACAGCAATTTGTCTGCTATAACAATGAATTCTTTGCAGTTTTGCCTCATATATATTAGGATAGGTGGCAGTCCATACAAATTGAAAATCAGTTTCCAGTCAGCCCATTAAAATAAAGTTTGGATTGTTTAACGATGACTTGCAAAATATTTCGTTCATAGATCAATCCGTTTGTGAGCTAAACGCTGCTGGAAACACCTCTAAAAATTATGTTTTCCCGTGTATTTTTTTTTACGTTGCATTTTTGTCCTAAAATTTTCCGTGAATAAGTAGACCCTTGGAAGCACTTTAAACATAAATTTTTATTCTTGCCTTAGAGTGACTTATTGGTCGAATTGTTGGACGTTTATAGTATTTTTTGTGTTTTTTTTTTCATAGTGACAACTGAAAACTTTTTCGTTTTTGGTTTTAGTATTTTATAAAAAATAAGTAGCAGCAGTCAATACCTTTCAAATGATGCATAAATAATGAACATGGAAGGAAATTGACGACGCAGTGCTCATTTTTGTAAAAAGCGTTTGAAAATTTTGTCTTTGAAAATCCATCTCCTGTATTAAATTATTTTACAAACATGAAGTTAATGACGTCCTTTTTCATCCGATATTCATCATTTAAACATCTTTCGAAAGGTATTGATTTTTTTCTATTTATTTTTCATAAAATCTCTGACAAAATTTTTCCAAGAAATATGAGTTCTTAGCTGTCACCCTGAAAAAAACACAAAAAATCAATATAAACCAATAAAACGACGAATGAGTTATTCTAAGACAAGAATAAAAATTGTTATTTTAAGTGCTTCCAAGGGTCTATTAATTCAGAAAAAAATGAATAAAAATTCAACAGAAAAAAATTACACGGGAAAAAACATGATTTTTAGAGGTGTTTTCAGGAGCGTTTAGCTCACAGATGGCTTGACCCAGTGACCAAATATTTTGCAGATCATCATTAAACAATCCTATCTTCTTTTCAATCCTATCTAACTTTTGTACAAGGCATGATTCCTGGCTGTGCTAGGTCATGAAACGCCAAAGACACTAAACAATACTTGTTTTTTATACCCTCCACCTCCAGGATGGGGGTATACTAATCGGCCCAAAGGGAAAAAATTTTCCTTCACAAGGACTAAAAATACCCATAATAATCCCTAATATTTTAGCGTATTTAAGCATGTTTTTTGAATATATCTCTTTATATTTGCTTGATATTTGGTATGCGCATTCCCCTTATAGCAAAAGCGTGAAAAGCGTGGGGCAAAAATGGATGAAAATGGTACCTGTCAAACGACAACAGCTAGAAACATGAAATTTGGTGTGTACATTCCTCTAGTTGAGTAGATACATAATATAAAACTATTTTTTCCAAATTCGTACTTTTAGGGGGTAAAATGGGAAAAGAGGGATAAAAAAGATAACAACCTGCATCTAGAAAAATAAAATTTTTAATTTAAACGGATTTTTCGAAATTCGTACGTTTGGGGTTGAAATGGAATTCTGTGTATGCAATCCTCTGGACACTAAAAATAAAAGGTGTTTTCCAAAGTCTTACTTTCAAGGGATACAATGGGTACAGAGGGATAAAAATAGTACAAACTAAACGGCCAAAGCTAGAATGATGAAATTCGGTGTTTATATCCCTGGAATTGCGTAGACACGTAAAACAAAAGAGATTTTAGAAAGTCGTGCGATTAAGGCCAAAACCCAATAAGAAAATTTGAAATGTATGTAAACATATGAAGGTGCATCCCAAAATTGTGCATCATACATACAAAAAGTGGGTGAACTGTTAACTTTTGTGTGTGCTCCGTGAAGCTGATTTGTTTTCTTTTCATATCTTCTAATTGTGTGGCAACCACTGACCACCACCACTATATAATATTACTGCACTTCTACGAAAATCGACAGCCTCTGTGAAATGCAATCCATGGTGGAGGGTATATAAAGCTCGGCCCGGCCTGGCCAAATTTAACGCCGTTTTTACTGGTTCTTAATAAGTAGGGCGTGGAGAGTATTTTCATGAGAAAATCCAGTTCATATAAAAAATTGAAATCTGAGGGAAAATCATATATCGTAATTCAAGTTTTATTCCAGTTTTTATTCCAAAATTGGATTTTTCGAAAAAGGAAGAAAAACGGTACCAACTAAATTATTGCAGCTAGAATCGTGAAATGCGGCGTGTACATTCCTCCGAACACATTGACATTGAGCAGCATAAATAGCTTTTTTGGAATTTGAACTCTCTTTTCTCCCATAAAAATACAAATATCGAAAAATCCCTGTTTGTAGCACGTCTGCATGGTCAGTGCAAGGCACACACACCGAATTTCATGTTTCTAACTACTGCCATTTAGTCAGGACGAAGGTTCGAATTATATATATTTTTATACCCTCCGCCTAAGGATGGGGGTATATTCACTTTGCCATTCCGTTTGTAACATATTGAAATAATCATCGGAGACCCCATAAAGTATATATATTCTGGGTCGTGGTAAAATTCTAAGACGACATAGCCATGTCCGTCTGTCTGTCTGCTGAAAGCACAATAGCGGTCGAACGAAATGAGCTAGGAGGTTCAAATTTTCCCTAAATGTGTCTTATGGTTGCAGATCGGTTGGGATTGAAAGTGGGCGAAACGGCCTAAAGGGAAAAATTTTTCCCTCAGAAGAAATAAAAAACCCATAATAACCCCTAATATTTTAGAGTATTTAAGCATATTTTTTTCAATATGTCTACTTGCACTTACTTGATATTGGATATGCGCATTTCCCCTAAAATTGATTTTTATTCGTAGGGTGTGAAATGGGACAAAAAGGGATAGAAATGGTACATATTAAACAGCTAGAAACACGAAATTCGGTGTGTGCATTCCTCAAATTGACTAGGTACATAATATAAAAATATTTTTCCAAAATTCGTACTTTTAAGGGGTAAAATGGGGAAAAAGGGATAATAATGGCACCAACCAAACGGCTCTGATTGACACGTAAAAAATGAATTTTTCGACAATCGTACTTTAAATGGAAACCGGCTTAAAATGGAAAATGGGGATGAAAATAGTACCGACCAAATTTCTGCTGCTGGAGTCATGAAATTCGCAGTATACATTCCTCTGACTCCTCCAGTTCAATAAAAGTTCTGGCCATGGCGGCATTTTAAGCAAAGCTCTATCAAAATGTAGCGAGTTAATACATTCCAGACTTTCAAGTATGTTTAATGATATTGTAAACACTGGAATATATTCTGAAGTTCTTAAAATATCTAAAATAATTCCCATTCCTAAGGAACCTGGTGCGTGTACCGTTGATAAGTATAGACCAATCGCGTTGTTGCCGATAATGGATAAAGTGTTTGAGAAAATTTTACATAGCCAGTTAACTACTTTCGTAGAGCAAACTAAACAGATTTATCGATACCAATTTGGGTTTAGAAAAGGCAGTTGTACACAAGATGCAGTTGTGAATGTGATCAATATGATATGTGATGGTCTGGATACTGGTAACGGTGGAGTAGCGGGAATTTTTTATGATTTTTCAAAAGCATTCGATCTGGTGGATCATGAAATTCTTATGCAGAAACTTCCATTCTACGGCATTACTGGAAATTCACTACAATTAATGGAAAATTATCTACAAGGGAGAAAGCAGTATGTCGAAATTAATTATTGCACAAGCAATGTAGGACTTGTGAAACATGGCGTGCCGCAGGGTAGTGTATTAGGCGCGTTGCTGTTTACAATATATGTCAATGACATTGCTAACCTCAAATTGCACGGCAAATTAATAATGTATGCCGATGATATAAGTCTATTTTATCCGTACAACCACGACGTAATATTGAAGTGTCAAATTGAACATGATGCTGGAATATGCAAGAATCAATAAACTGGTGTTGAATGCCGAAAATACGAAGCTGATTAGATTTCGACCACATTCTACTGGAGGCGGCAATATGTTTAATGTTTTAATTGGTGGAAAAGAAGTCTATGAGTGTAATTCGTTGAAATATATGGGTATCCATTTTCAGGCCAACTTATCGTGGAATACACATATTCCATACATAAAACGGAAAGTTGCTCCAGCGATTGGAATTTTGTATAAATTCAAGTACAAATTTGATGGAAAAAAACAAAACTATTAATTTACAATAGCCTTATCCACAGCCATTTGAATTATCTGCCCATAGTTTATGGTTACAAAAAGAGTTCAGAATTTCGAAGTCTTCAAAGTTCCCAAAACAGAGCTCTCAAAATTGTCTACAATCTCCCGTTGACGCATCCATCACATTCGCTATATATAGTAACATATGTAAAACGGTCTTACATTTATATGGTTTACACAAAATACAGTTACTTATGTTCATGTACAAATCTATACATAATATTGGTCATCATACCATAGATTTTTCTAGAAACCAATTGGTTTTTAATACTAGAAACAATTCGAATTTGCGTGTGACAAGGTGTAGGCTGGAAACCACGAATCAACGTATTGAATACATCGGCTGCACTGAGTACAATCACTTACCTCAAACTCTTAAAAGTGCATCGAGAATTTCAAAATTTAAGTCTAATTTAAAATCACATCTTCTCCAAAGTATAGAAATGCTTCTATTGTAATTTGTATTTGATATCTATCACAATTGTATACTAAAAATTCAAATTTGATGAATTATTGTTTACTTTTTTAATGAAGTCATAAACATATGCCAACTCGCCCCAATAATGTCCAAGTGGCGCTGGGGCACTTATTAAATTGTAAATTATTATCATTGAAAATAAATGGATTTATAAAAAAATGCAATCCATGGTGGAGGGTATATAACATTCGGACCGGCCGAATTTAACGCCTTTTTTACTTGTTTTTTTTTTTTGCTAAAATTCCAGTTTTTCAAAAGACTATACAACATCTATACTGTCGGCTTTCACTGACTGAAATATACTTACTGTGTTTTTATTATCGAATTTATATTTATTTAAAAACCCGCTTAAGTTATGTGCAATTTACCATTCGCTAAATCTCTGTTATTGGTGTGATAACATCTTTCCTTTGCCATTAGTATGGACGGACGACGAGATCAATTGTATACTTATTCCGATTTCTCTCAAATAAGGATACACATGCATATGATGGGTTTAACGAAATTGTTTATTTTTTGCAACACATCTAAATAAATACATAAATAAATAATAAACATAAAATAGTTATAGTGCCTACACAATTTGCCACAAATAATTACATACATATATTTATAGAGAGAGATTTAAAATATTTCCCGTGCAGAATGCTCTTCTAGTCAATCTTTAAATAAAAAGCTAACGAAAAACGTGTTTCTCTATCAACAATAAAATTCATTTTGTAAACATAATTTCCATTTGTGACTGGGAGCAGCATTTTTTTGACAACTAATTTCCGCACTTCTAAAACGCCCTGAAATTATATTAAACTCAAGATGGCGAAATTGCAATAAAAACGATTATTTGTTGACAACTTACATTGAAGGGGCACGTGTGGTTGACATTTGAGTATTCCTTGATCATATTCAGTAGAAGACGAACAGGTATATTCCTACCGGCACTCTTTAATGCTGCGCATCCATCCCAAGTTCTATTAATCAGAAGAAGTTCTCTGTTATTCTGAACTGTATAGAATTGGGAGTTGATGAGACAGTTCGTCATGGGTTTAAGCAGATTGATAGTAAACGAAAATGCTGGTACTTTTTGTTTATTCGGTTTAACTTCGCACAACTCGATTCGGGAGAAATTGTCATCGTAAGCGGTGCAAATAGACTTTTGGAGCTGACAAGTACCAGCATGTCCCTAAATGAAATTGAATGAAAAGAAATGAAAAACAAATACAATGGAATTGGGTTTAAATATTTTGAAAACAATTTAACACAAAACAAATAAACTGGGTGTGCTAGGTACAAAATACTGATTGAGAAAATCAAATAAATTACATTATTCGTGAAAAAAAATAAAATTAATTTATTTAATTTATTTTTTGTATACACTACATACAGTGCCTCACTGATTTTGAGACAATGCCTAAAACAAACCAACGATTAATTTTAGTCGTGAACATCCACAAATTCATTTGCAGGCGGCTTAAAGTACGTCGTTGAAATTATTTCTTATATATAGGGTCCGTCATCTAACGTTTTTTTTCAACTATTCAACCGTTGTATTATTATTTGTGGGTGCTATTTTCCATTATTAACCGGAAGGATTGTACTTAAGCATCTCATTGAGTTGCATATGTAAGTATGTGTATATGCAGGTATAGTTACCCAGGAATACTTCTGCCGTGCCAAGGCTCATTTGTTTTAGTTTTTTCGTTTGTATTTTTTGGTCAGTAATCAATATTCGATTTGAACTGGGATATTGTCCTGGCTCAAGACCATTTTGTTCTGGGTAACTATACCTGCAGATGCTTGTAAGATGGCATGTGTACTTTATTATTTGGTGCGATTTTTAAAAAGGCAATTTGGCAAGTGAGTTGTGCTTCTCGTTCGTTTGTGAGAATCATCTCCTTATAGAGGCCGGGTTTGATGTTGAAAAGTTGCTGCGAAGCCACTTGAAAAGACTTTTGACATGGTCGAAATCATGATGGTGGTAGTCTGCAGCCAAGTAATAAATGTCACCATGCCATTTGTAAATAAATTTGCATTCTATTAAATATAGATGCAAAATGGTCTTGAGCCAGGACAATATCCCAGTTCAAATCAAAATACATTATTTTCGAAAAACCCTAGTGTCTAGAATTTCTTATTTTTGAAAATCGGGAAATGTAGCCAAATAGAGAAGTACATACTTGGAAAATTGCATCATAGAGACAGAGAGAAGAGCCAAGACGTGTGTGTGATCGCTTCACATGAAATTAATCATACCTTAGTTTGACAAGAATTTCAAATCTTTAATCTTTTATTTAATGTTTTTCGTGTTGTAACTGACTTTTACAAATATTCAAAAGCGAAGTGGTATATTACGCAGTAACACATATGTTTTCAATGATACGGATTTATTTTTGTAAAAATTCATATGAGTCATTCCATGTCAAGCGGTACTGTTTTGATAGTTACGATTGTTTTAAAAGTTTGTGTATGCATTCTTCTCATAAAATATTGTAAATTTGGAAAAAAAAAAATAAAAGTTTTTTCACGAGTTATGGCCAATTTAACAGTGAAAAAATACTACTTTTTCCAAATGGTGTGTTCACTCAATCGCCTGTAATTCCTGAAACACTTAAACGATTTTTTTATAATATACTTTGTTTTGAAGATAATTTCAATTACTTTTAAAGTTTTGTGCAATTTTAATTTTAGTTTTTTTTTCGCTTGTATTTTATTATTCTTTTATTTTGATTCTCGAAATGATTATACTAATCCATTTTGTTGAAAGCGACTGTGTGAGTTTGAAAGTGCACACTGGTCCCAAATCCATTTTTTATGGCATAAAGTCGAAAAATAAAGATACAATCTTTTAATTTTGCACATTTGCTAGACATAACATACTTAAAAAATGAAAAATAAAATTGGGCCGATCGGACCACGCTCACTACCACCTCCCATATAAACTCAATATATAAACATCATAATTATCACCCTGTATTAGTACAGGGTGACCAAAAACAAAATTTTATGAAAGCTTAAAATAATGAAACTTCTTTCGCTTTGACGAATAATGTTTTTCTGAACATTATTACAGATGCAAAATATAGCATACAAATATTCTACTTGACACTGCAATTTAAATAATTATTTCAGGAAATAATATAAAATGCCTACATGTGTACAGAAAAGTGAATGACGTTATATATCATTTTAAAGGTACTTGCAATACCTTTAAAATGAGATGTTGATGGGCCTCAACACAAATCTGATTCAGAGATATGACCAAATATGTGTACAATGGCTAATCGAAATTTTGCTAAAATAAAGTGGCAATTGTAGGAGTTTGCCGAAAAATTCTAACGAGATATCAATTCTACCATAAAGACGAACACTTTCACATTTACACTTTGAGTCAAGTGGAGTCCTACATATAACCGTTGGTCCACGACATTAATTTTGTTTGTTTGCTCACTACGAATCACAAAATTACAACACTTAAGAAAACTGACAAGACTGCTTTAATCCACAAAATGTTAAATATAATTTTTCAACTACTTAAGCCGGCCTTCAATTTCAATAATATAGTCAATTCATTATTTTCTTTTTACGCCTTAATTTTAAGTATTTTGTATAACTGCTTTAGACCCGAAATAATCCAACTTGTTTCAACGGCAAACTTTAAACGACTCTCAGGCTTGCAGTGTTGCCACCCAGTTTTCTCCAATACATTTTCTTGATAGCTTGGAGTGTTGCCATTAAGAAAATATATACTAATTTAACAATTTCCAATTTAAATTTTTTGAATTTCTGCCAAAAACATGGATTTGGTGAAATGATGGTTTCTATTTTTTACGTCGTTTTTTACAAAATCTACCAGTATTACAATAACAAATCATCAAAACTATATTTTTTTCATTAGTTCATAAACTCAAGTTATAAAAACAATGAAAAATCCAAGAAAAAATAGGTTATGAAAAATATATTTTTTTTCTCACACTACAAAATAATTAAATTTTTCCATAACCTATTTTTTTCATTCTTTTTATACCATAAGTTTATGAACTAATGTGAAAATTATAATTTAGATGATTTTTCACTGTAATTCTTGTTGATGGTGTAAAAAAATCGTAAAAAATAGAAGCCATCACCATTTCACCATTTAATTTTGCGTGCTTTGAATATTTACTATACTCACAGTTTTTAATTTGAGAAATTACATATTTTGCTTTAAAATTGACCATTAACTAGGCTCTCAAATTGAGAAAAATATTATCTAAATTATAACATTATAGTATATTTAAAAATTTAACATAACAAAATTTTGTCCATGTAATATTGAAAATATAATATCATTTTTGTTTTCTAAGAAATTGTACAGTCCAGTCACACTATAGAGTTGGACCTATGACGATTAATATACAGTATTGCGTCAAGAAAATTAAATTATTTCCTCTGACTTCAAACCATTTTAAAAGATAAAGGCCAGATAAAAAACAAGCCATTTGTCTTTCGAATTCGTTTTTACCTAGAACCCATTGTAAAATTTGAAAAAGTTTGAAGTAAAACTCTACCTCTAGTGTACACTCTATGGTGGATGGTGTAATAAGAATTTTGATTGTTGTGCTTGAAGAAAATAACAAAAAGAAGCCCTTACCTTCTTCAAGAGTAGAACAAATATTAGAAGTGTTGGTAAAATACTGCGCACCATTGTACCTTCTCCTTGTTTTGACTGAAATCAACTGTATGAACTTAGTGCAATATCACACTTTCATGTCCGAATATTTTATCTTAGAAATTGAAATTTAAGCGTATATATTTACCTACCTATTTGCATATAGTATATTTAATAATATAGATTTTATTTTTCACTGATGTGTTACTAATCGATTTGTGTTGTATTACTACACTTTCTGTTTCTTATATACGCAAGACATATCTTACTTTAAACTATTTTTTTCTATAAACTGAAACTGAATAAGTAACGTCCAAAGATCAAGAATAGCCCTATATAATATGTTTTTCTCAAAAATATGTGTATTTATGAAATTATTGATTGTATGTGTGTAGATGATCGACTAGGTCCGTTGGCCAAAATGATTTAAAATGGGTCATTATAAGCGTCTGTCTGTATGTCTTCGTTACGAAAACTAACAGAAATTTGCACATGTGGAAAGAGAAATCACCTCTGCTCTAACTAAGCATGTGGAATTTTGTCCAGCAAACAATCTTAGTAAACGTTTTTGCTAAGTGTATGACATGAAACTTTTTTCTAAGTGTATGACATGAAACTTTCCTTTACATAATAATAATTTAGACAAATAGAAAAAATATTTCTTCTACCAGTGGAAACACGTGATGTCGCATTCGCATTATTTGGTTGATATTTTCTATAATTTCTGTCAATAATTAGAATCACATTGAATATATGTACCTTAGGATGGGTCACGGGGTCACCCAAAAAAAAAATCTGCAAAATATTTCGTCATTGGATCAATCCATCTGTGAGCTAAACGCTCCTGAAAACACCTCTAAAAATCATGCTTTCCCGTATAATTTTTGGCTTTTTGTCCATTTTTTTTCTGAATGAATTGACCCTTGGAAGCACTTTAAATAATTTTTTTATTCTGTCTTAGAATAACTCATCGGTCGGGTTATTGAACGTTTATATTATTTTTTTTGTGGTTTTTCAAAGTGTATAATATATATATATATACAGGGTTTTCCAACAAGAGGTGTTATTTTGATATTCAAAGAAAAATGTAAATTTTTGAGATAAATGATCGGACGTTAATTATGAAAAACAACATCAGCCAAATGGCCACCACGACCACGCTTACAGACAAATATCCTTTTCCTGAATTTTTCCATAACCAAATCGCAAAGTGGCTGCCCTATGTCCTCGATAGCAATTTGTATCTTTGAGGTCTTGAATCGACGCTGTTGGCTTGGCTGTTGGTGGCTGTTGGCTGTTGGCGTAGACCTTATCTTTCACGTGGCCCCAAATGAAGAAGTCGCAAGGTGTTAAATAGGGTTTGCATTTTCCCGTACTTTTTATTTCCCGGGAAACGGGAATTATTTTTTTCAATTTCCCGGGATCCCGGGACAGCACGGGAAATCGTCAACATACTGTTTACCATATTTTACAACGAACCTGTTACAGAATTCATATAATAAAGCGTAATGTAAGATCAATGCAAACGTCTTTTCAAGTTTCAAAATTAATTAAGGATCAGATATATCTTATCTTATTGGAAAATGTGGACGCGACGGAGAAGATCGTTCACATTAATACATAGTGAGTAGAGCATTAAATGAAATGTTTGTTATTTGTCCTGTCGCTTCGAAAACTTTATATTCTTTATTTTTGGCGTTCGGATACACGCCGAAAATCTATTTTTCCCAGATTTTAATTTTTTTCATATGGAGCTTGACAGGAAAAATCCGAAAAAGTGGATTTTGAGTCTACATCCGAACGCAGCTAAAAAATAATTTGACATACCTGATTAAAAGCTATGTGATCTAAATTTTTACACAACATTTTTAATTTTATTATGGAAATGATGGAAAAAATATGCGAAGAAATATGTAAAATGTTCTACTGAATTCCCGCGGGATTCCCGTACGAATTTTCCGGGATACGGGAAATGAAAAATGTACGAATTCCCGGGAATTTTCCCGCGGGAAATCCCGGGATGCAAACCCTAGTGTTAAATCACAAAATCTCGGTGGACAATTGTGATCACCTCTTCAAGAGATAACACGGTCCGGAAACTTCCCGTAAAAGAGTAATGGTTTCGTTCTTGTGTGGCACGTAGCGCCGTCTTGTTGCAAGTAAACGTTGTCCAGATCAATACCAACCAACTCCGACCATAAAAAAGCATTAATCATCTCTCGATAGCGCAATCCACTCACCGTAACTGTTGATCCAACCTCATTTTCGAAAAAGTAAGGTCCACTTGGGTTTTCCTCACCCCAGACCGAGGTGTAAATGGGCCTCATCAGTCAAGATGATTTTTCGATGGAATTCATTTTCATTCATGAATTTTAACAATTTCAATGCGTTGTTGAAGCGTGTTTCATTCCATTTTTAGTATTGGCGTAGTTTCTACTTGTCAAATGTCAAAGAATAAAAGCTTCAAAAGTGACAGCTACCGAAATACCGGGTGATTCAAAATAACACCTCTATTTGGAAAACTATGTATATAAGAGTTTTGTTACTGACTGACTGACTTATCATTGACCAGCCCCCAGGCCAACCGGCTGAAGCCAGGGTCGTGAAATTATCAGGGTAGTTCCCAAATACGACATAGACTAAAAATTCGTACCTTTAGGGGGTAAAATGGGAGAAAAAGGGAAAGACATCGAATATGGGATAAAAATGGTACCAATTTAAGTATTGCAGTTATATTCGTGAAAATCGGTATCTACATTTCTCTGACAACGTAGACATGCAACAAAATTTGTACTTATAAGGGATGAGTGGGACAAAAAGGGATACAAATGGTACCAACTACTGTATTACATTTTAGTGATTAAATTCCTCTGACAACGTCGAAGTGCAAATCTAAATTGATTTTTTAAAATGTGTACTTTAAGGGGCGAGCGGGACAAAAAAGTGATAAAAATTGTACCAACTGAAGTATTGCAGCTAGAATCGTGAAATTTGGTATGTAAATTTCTCTCACCACATAGAAGCAGAATATAAATGCATTTTTAACTTTTAAGGGTTGCGCGGGACAAAAATGGTACCAACTAAAGTGTAGCAGCTAGAATCTCGAAATTTGATATGTAAGTTCTTCTGACCATGTAGAAGCGCAGTAAAATTGAATTTATCGAAATTTGTTCTTATAAGAGGTGAGCAGGACAAAAAGGGATAAAAATAGTACCAACTAAATTATTATAGCAAGAATCGTGAAATGTGGTATGTTAATTCATCTGATCCCCTGTATAACCTCATTAAAATTGGATTTTTCAAAATTTGTAATTTTAAGGGTTACGAGGGGCAAAAAGGAATAACAATGGTACTAATTTAAGTATTGCAGCTATAGTCGTGAAATTTGGTGTGAATTCCTCTGACAACGTAAAAGAACAAATCCAAATTGATTTTTCGAAGGGGTGAGCGTGACAAAAAGGAATACAAATGGTACCAACTACAGTATTACATCTAGAATCGTAGTAAAATTGAAATTTTCGAAATTTGTATCTTTTAGGGGGTGCGCGGGACAAAAGGGATAAAGATGGTGTACAGTACCTTAATGAGATCGAGGATGTAAAAAGTTCTGCGGTTGAAATTTTTTGTTGTTGTTTGGATAGGAAAAATAAGAATTATATATACGAAGGGTGTTCAGCTAAAATAGTCCACATCGACAAGCGCATTCCTTTGACTGTGTAATATGAGGTTTCCAAATTACTTTTTTAGATTTATCTATGTCCACCAAAAGAAAATTAAATAAATACTATCCAAAAACACAAATGGATAAAACTAATAACAAATAACTGGCTTTTTCGCGTGCGAAGCAGCGGGTACTGCTAGTTTTTCATAAAATACTATCACCATGAAAAACACAAAAAAATCTTTAAAGGTCCAATAAGATACTCTAAGACAAGAATCAAAAGTGCTTTCAAGGGTCTAGGGTCTATTTCGGAAAAAGTATTTTGACAAAAATGCAACACAAAAAAATTACACGGGAAAAACATAATTTTTATGGGTATTTTCAGGCGAGTTTAGCTCACAGACGGCTTGATCTAGGAACGAAATATTTTGCAAATCATCATTAAACAATCCAAACTTTATTTTCGTGGGGTGACTGGAATTTGTTTTTCCATTTGTATGAACCGCGACCCCTCCTAATATACCTGTCTATGGTGGTAGTAAGTATACGTGTACTTACAAGTCCCTCTATTGTACATTACATTTAAGTCGCCAGAAATTTTGTATTCTAGATTGAGAGAATATGATAAAATATCGCCATATCAGGAGTTCTCTATATTCAATCATATTAATACTCTCTTTATTTTTAATGACCCCTTTATGTTGTACTTTAAAGGTTTATATATCAAATACAAAACTGGTGAATCTTTACATCAGTCCATTATAGGCACATTAGATTGATTTGAATGTATTGCTGGGTACACCTTAATACACAGCTCATTTAAACTGGCCAGCAGTAAATTTGTTTGTTTGTGTTATTTTTTGTGATTGCAATTCCATCCTACACTCGAATTATTTCATTGACACGGATTTCGATGTTTTGTGACAATAACACGCCGATTAGTAACGCCTCGAGTATCAATGAGTGGAAGTTAGTTAATGTATGAAGAATACATGTACACGACCATACACGCATTGCTTTATACTAATTACCATGTCAGCCTGTAGATCACAGTTTAAAACTGAAGATTTATTTTCGTATTGGACTCTGACTTTTCCAATTAATATTGAATTCCAAATTTCGAAAGGAAATACGATTCTGAGTTGGCCATCTTATTGATTTAATGTCCATTTATCACCCAGATATCATCTCAGAGTTAGGTGTAAACATGTGTTTACATTGATTTTACAAATGTCTACTGACTTTCAGTCAGAGTTAGGTTTTGAAAACATCTTCTTGTAATATCTTAGTTTTTTGTCAAAACTGCAAATATCAATATTAGCATTTTTGCTATAAAAATCATACGCATACACTTTCCTTTATAAACATGTTATTTATGGACAGGACTTTCCAACAAGAGGTGTTCTTTTGAATCACCCGGTATTTCGGTAGCTGTCACGTTTGAAGCTTTTATTCTTTGACAATTAGAAACTACGCCATTACTAAAAATGGAATGATACACGCTTCAACAACACATTGAAATTATTAAAATTCATGAATGAAAATGATCCGGAATTCCATCGAAAAATCATCTTGACTGATGAGGCCCATTTCCACCTCGGTGGCTACGTAAACAAGCAAAATTGTCGCATCTGGGGCTCGAAAAACCCAAGAGTTATTGTTGAGAAGCCTCTCCATCCTCATCGTGTGACTGTTTGGTGCGGTTTATGGTCCGGCGGGGTCATTGGACCTTACTTTTTCGAAAATGAGGTTGGATCAACAGTTACGGTGAATGGATTGCGCTATCGAGAGATGATTAATGATTATTTATGAGAGATGATTAATGTTTATATACTTTCAAGAAGATGGCGCTACGTGCCACACAAGCAACGAAACCATTGCTCTTTTACGGGAAAAGTTTCCGGACAGTGTTATCTCTCGAAGAAGTGATCACAATTGGCCACCGAGATCTTGTGATTTAACACCTTGCGACTTCGTCCTTTGTGGCCACGTGAAAGATAAGGTCTACGCCAACAGCCCAGCGTCAATTCAAGACCTCAAAGATCGAGTACTAGCTATCGAGGACATAGGAGAGCCACTTTGCGATTTGGTTATTGACAATTTCATGAAAAGGATAAGCGGGTCATGTTGGTCATTTGGCTGATGTTGTTTTTCATTATTAATGACATACCTTCCTCTTAATTATGAAATAAACATCCGATCATTTATTTCAAAAGATGGCATTTTTCTTTGAATACCAAAATAACCCCTCTTATTGGAAAACCCTATATATTACATATATCGAGGGCTTATATTATTATTTTCAGGAGAGCGAAAAAACTGATTTACTCCTTAATTTTAAGAGTAATTATGAATTATTCTTCTACAGTTTAATCTAAAGAGGTTTACTAATTGCTACGATTAAAAAGTTTACGAAATTTCCTATTATTCGCGGTATTATGGTTCATAGCCACTTTTGCGCGTTTAACATTGAGCACTATGAATGTTGAACTAAGCACATAGCCATTAAAGCTCAAATATATAAATAGGACTTATTGTAAACTCGATAACCTTTTTTTGAAATGTTGGCAATGTTGTGTAGAAAACGCATTTTCTGGGATGTACACAGCGAATTTAAAGATTCCTGCTTTATCCTTCAGATTGGTACCATTTTTATCGCTTTTTCCAAATTTTTTACAAAATGTGGATATTGCGGTAGGGCACGCAATAATACAAATACAAATTAGATATTTTTGGAAAATTTTCATTTACGCGGGAAATATGGCTAAAATGATTTGCATGCATGTCATTTTTGTTTTTTGATTTTCTCGCGATCTGGCCAACGGATCCGGCTGAATTTTTGTTTGTTTATTAAGAACCAATGTCGCTTGTAACATATATGTACCCAGTCGCGAAAATCGCTGCAATTGTTGAAAAATCAAAAATTCGCGGTTGCAATTACTTATATTTTAACTTTCTCAGATCAGGATTCTGAAACTTTTCTGACACAAATATTCCCCATGAAGTCAGCAATCATATGCAATACAAATATTTTGGCATTCTCAATATGATAAAAAGTTTCGCGGGTTTTTCTAAAAACTTTTCACAATTTTTGACTTTACAGCCACTATTTATCCTATTTTAGCCTGATAACTTGGGAAGCAAAATGCTATCAACGGCGTAATAATGGAATTTGATAGTACGATATGCCCTAAATCTAGAAAAATGTTTTAAACAAAATCGTTGTAGCGAATTAACTTATATACTGCTCCATTTTTGAACTATATTATTTATATTATTTTTATGTTCATAGCCACTTTTGCAGTCACAAATTAATGTATGAGTAGATAGCCAAATCAGAAAAAATGACTTTAGAAATAAAATTCTTCTCCAATTTTATATGACAGATGACATCCCAATCTTAGAAAAGTTTGGCATCAAAAACATATTTTCGAGAAAATTGTTCATAGCCACTTATGAATATAAGACCTCGATATATTATGATTGGATGAAATATTCATAAATAAAATGAAATTTTTCATACCATTTTCTTCATAAACACTTCATATTCGTATGCATAATTTTTATCATTTTCTAACCAGTATCGAACAAAAAATTACAAACGTTTATATCCTTGATCCCCATCCCATGACTAGATGCAGCCAGCCGTTTAATAACTTGTTGTATCTCATTCCAAAAAAGTACTCTCTTTGAAAAATCAAATGTGTTCTAGCTTCTCCCCAAAGAGCATGTACTTTATTTGGTACCACGTTTATCCCTTTTCGTCCGGAATTTTCCGTATAAGTACCATTTTTCAAATAGCCATTTATGTTTCGCGTTTACGTAATTAAAGAGCTGTACACTATTGTTGTCCCTTTGGCGAAATGGGACAAAAAGGGATAAAAATGGTACCAATGATACGACAACAGATAGAGACACATAAATTTGGAATGTACATCCTTCTAATTGCGTACATACGTAAAGTAGATCGATTTTTCAAAATTCGTATTTTTAAGGGATACAATTGGAAAAGAGGGATAAAAATGGTACCAAACAAACCGCTGAAGTTAAAATTATGAAATTCTGTGTGTACATTCATCTGACTGTAAAGATGTGAAACAAAAAAATCCAAATTTGTACTTTAGAATCACAATATTCAGTATTTGCA
The DNA here is from genome assembly GCA_947397865.1 of Polietes domitor. Taxonomy (NCBI): domain Eukaryota; kingdom Metazoa; phylum Arthropoda; class Insecta; order Diptera; family Muscidae; genus Polietes; species Polietes domitor. The sequence goes on from OX377620.1 coordinate 54,133,698, forward strand.
CTCGTCTGCATAAGTAGACGCTGAAACTAAGAGGCATGCATTTTTCTACATTCATACCTTTAGGGTCAAAATGGAAAAACTGGTATCAATCAAACGGCTGTAGCTAAAATCATGAAAGTAGGTGTATACTCCACTCTGAAACATATTGGATCTACAGTATTAGAATTTTTCCTATCAAAATCGTACAGACATCTAGGCTGCGGATGGAATCAAAAAATTGCGAAGCGGGAAAATCGGACTTGAGGGAAATTGTTTCTACCTAATAATATTTAAGGCAAATTTTTGAAGATTGTTGCCTAATATTTATATATAGTGAAAGAATATTAATATTATAATTATGCAGAATCACAATTTTCCTAATATGGTAGTGCACTTCTCTATGTAATGTTGACAGCCTCTATTCTGCCGGTAATACTGTGGAATGAACTCCGTGGTGGAGGGTATAAAATACCTCAACATTATCACTGTCCATTCGTGTCCATTAAATATTTATAATTTCGACATCAAGCAATTGTGTTAGGAACACCATCATCAAACTTATAGGGCGTCTGAGTTTTTTAATTCTTTAAAAATTTGGAAAAAAAAAACGAATTCTCTAATATATCTCTTCAGCTATTTTGTGATACAAAATGTTCATGGAATTTTTAAGAACTATATAAATGGGCATCTAAACCGAATACTTTACCGAATATTGCGGTACAATTTTCACCGGCACATCACTATTAAAATACCAAAGGAAATTTGGAAATGCGATATGCAACTGCGGGTAAACAAAAACTGCATTCGAAGCTCCAACGAATAGCGGAACCATAATTACCAAAGAATAATTAAATTCTAATAATAATAATGTTGAACAATTAAATAAAAAGTACATAAATAAATGGAAATTCTTATTTTTTATTGACTATTAATAAACCAAAAACGATATTTTACTTTATGTCAAAGATAAGAATTTGTAAATATCAGCTCAACATAGCCGAAGAGATAAAGCATACAATGGAGATAAGAGAAATTGTTTTTTCCTAATTTTCAAAAAATTAAAAAACATGGTAATTATTATAGGCCCACTTTAAACCAAGGCTCAAAATTTAAAGAATACATACATGTTTAAATCATTTTTTTTTTTCGAGAAAATTGAACAGTACAAGCAATTAAAATAATAATGTTTTAATTTAAAACAAGTAAGGAAAGGCTAAAGTCGGGCGGGGCCGACTATATGATACACTCCACTTTCAATCCGAATACAATTTAATTCGGTGAAAAAGTGAAAACGGGAAGGATTTTTATATCCTGTAAATGTATGTGTTTGACAAAAAAATTTAAATCGGAAAGACATTTGTATAGGGGTATATTGAAATCTGGAACGAAATAGGTGAGATATATGTATAGTATATAATATGTATAGTTTGGCCAAAATCGGTTAAACATTTGGGAGCAACATTTGTATTTGCGCTATATCTAAATCTGAACCAATCTTAGCCACTTTCACCATGGATTTTTTACTTGGATTATAAGCTGTTGTGCCAAATTTAAAGAAAATCGAGTACAATATGTGGTTTCTAAAGCGGAAAAAGTTAAATCGGGAGCCACATTTGTTTGATGGCTATATCTAAATCTGAACCGATCTTACCCAATTTTTGCACAGGTGTTTCTAGTTGGATTATAAGTTGTTGTGCCAAATTTAAAGGAAATCGGGTACAATATGTGGTTTCTAGAGCTGAAAATGTCCAATCGGGAGCGACATTTGTATGGGGGCTATATCTAAACCTGAACCGATCTTACCTAATTTCTTTATATGTGTTTCTAGTTGGATTATAAGATGTTGTGCCATTTAAAGAAATTTAAAGAAAATCGAGTATAATATGGGGTTTCTACAGCGGAAAATATCAAATCGGGAGCGACATTTGTATGGGGGCTATATCTAAATCTGAACCGATCTTATCCAATTTTTGCATAGGTGTTTCTAGTTTGATTATAAGATGTTGTGCCAATTTTAAAGAAAATTGGGTACAATAGTCGTTTCTACAGCGGAAAATGGTTAATCGGAAGCGACATTTGTATGGGGGCTATATCTAAATCTGAACCGATCTTACCTTATTTCTTTATATGTGTTTCTAGTTGGATTATAAGCTGTTGTGCCAAATTTAAAGAAAATCGAGTACAATATGTGGTTTCTAAAGCGGAAAAAGTCAAATCGGGAGCCACATTTGTTTGATGGCTATATCTAAATCTTAACCGATCTTACCCAATTTTTGCACAGGTGTTTCTAGTTGGATTATAAGATGTTGTGCCAAATTTAAAGAAAATCGGGTACAATATGTGGTTTCTAGAGCGGAAAATGTCCAATCGGGAGCGACATTTGTATGGGGGCTATATCTAAATCTGAACCGATCTTACCTAATTTCTTTATATGTGTTTCTAGTTGGATTATAAGATGTTGTGCCATTTAAAGAAAATCGAGTATAATATGGGGTTTCTACAGCGGAAAATATCAAATCGGGAGCGACATTTGTATGGGGGCTATATCTAAATCTGAACCGATCTTATCCAATTTTTGCATAGGTGTTTCTAGTTGGATTATAAGATGTTGTGCCAATTTTAAAGAAAATCGGGTACAATATGTCGTTTCTACAGCGGAAAATGTCAAATCGGAAGCGACATTTGTATGGGGGCTATATCTAAATCTGAACCGATCTTAACTTATTTCTTTATATGTGTTTCTAGTTGGATTATAAGATGTTGTGCCAAATTTAAAGAAAATCGAGTATAATATGGGATTTCTAGAGCGGAAAATGTCAAATAGGGAGCGACATTTGTATAAGGGCTATATCTAAATCTGAACCGATCTTATCCAATTTTTGCATAGGTGTTTCTAGTTGGATTATAAGATGTTGTGCCACTTTTAAAGAAAATCGGGTACAATATGTGGTTTCTAGATCGGAAAATGGGGGGCTATATATAAATCTGAACCGATTTGCCTCGAATTAAATAGCGTTCGTCCTTGATCCACAAAACTTATTTGTGCCAATTTTTGTTAAGATCGGACTATAATTGCGACCTGTAATTTGATTACAACAATAGATGGACAGACGGACAGACAGACGGACATTGCTAAATCGACTCAGAAAGTGATTCTAAGGCGATCGGTATACTTAACAATGGGTCTATCTCGCATCCTTTTGGGTGTTACAAACAAAGGCATAATACTCTCGTGGAGTGTATAAAAATAAAAATTTGTAAACAAAAACATTGTGAATATTTTTTTTTGTCAAAAAACAAAAATAATAAAAAACCAGTAAGGAAAGGCTAAAGTCGGGCGGGGCCGACTATATGATACACTCCACTTTCTATTCAATTCGAAAAAAAATGAAAACGGGAAGAATTTTTGTATGTTTCCTAATCATAGGCTAATACGTCCTGGTTCAATTTGTCAAATCGAGAAGAATATTTGTATCAGGGCTATATCCAAAAATGGAATGAAGTGACCCATGTCAGAATAGGTTCTTCAAGTTCTCAATTTGAAGTAATTCGATGAAAATACGTGGTTTCTGGAGCGGAAAAACTCAAATCGGGAGTGAAATTCGTATGTAGGCTATATCTAAATCTGAACCGATCTGGCTGATTTTCACCGTGGGTGTTTCTAGTTGAAATATAATATGTTTTGCCAATTTTGAAGCACATCTGTTAAAATATGTGGTTTCTACAGCAGAAAAAGTCAAATCGGGAGTGAAATTCTTATGGGGGCTATATCTAAATCTAAACCGATCTGACTCATTTTCATCCTGGGTGTTTCTCATGCAAATATAAGATATTTTGCCAAATTTGAAGAAAATCTGTTAAAATATGTGGTTTCTGCAGCGGAAAAACTCAAATCGGGAGTGAAATTCGTATGGGAGCTATATCTAAATCTGAACCGATCTGGCACATTTTCACCGTGGGTGTTTCTAGTTGAAATATAATATGTTTGAAGAAAATCTGCTGTAATATGTGGTATCTAGAGTGAAAAGAGTCAAATCGGGAGTGAAATTCGTATGGGAGCTATATCTAAATCTGAACCGATCTGGCTCATTTTCACCGTGGGTGTTTCTAGTTGAATTATAATATGTTTGAAGAAAATCTGCTGTAATATGTGGTATCTAGCGTGAAAAGAGTCAAATCGGGAGTGAAATTCGTATGGGGGCTATATCTAAATCTGAACCGATTTTCTTCAAATTAAATCCTTATCCCGAAAAACTTTGTTGTGCAAAGTTTCATTTGGTTCTGGCTACAATTGCGACAATTTGATTACAAGAATAGATGGACAGACGGACGGACGGACGGACATTGTTAAATCGATTCAAAAAGTGATTCTAAGTCGATCGGTATAATTAACAATGGGTCTATCTCACTTCCTTTTGGGTGTTACAAACAAATGCACAAAGACATAATACTCTCGTGGAGTGTATAATAATATCTATTTCGGACCATTAGTGAAGAAGTTATGAGCAAAAGACTGAAAAAAGAACTTCTATTTAACGATGTTTAAAAAAGCTGTATCTTTTTAACGACTAATCAGAAAAAACTCAAAGTATACCAGGAGGTGTTTTTTAATGGGTACTAAAAATAAAAAAGTGGACGAAATCAAAAATATTTTTTTCAACTGTTCGATTTGTCGTGGAATGCCCCATATGCACTAAATATATCGAAATAATACTTCAAGTCAAAAAGTAAATAAAAGGTAGCAATCTTTAAAAAAGCTTAAATACCCTAAATATTGGGGAATAGTGGGTGCATTTTCAGCTTTTGGTTGGTGGTATTTCCATCCTATTTTAATTCAAAAAGTAAACATTTTGAAAATCCATTACCTCTCACGTACACAGTGCAAAATAATCAAACTTCATGATTCAACCAATTCTTACCGTAAAATTACAAATTTGGAAATACTCTAAATATAAGAGGTTATTATGGGTAGTTTCAGTCCATGTGAGGGAAATTTTTTTCAATGTGGACTGATTTCGCCCATTTGCAATACCTACCGACTTACAACTATAAATCATATTCTTGAAAAAAAAAAAACATTCTGGTGGTGGAGGGTATAAAAACTAAGTTTTATCTACGGACGCAGCTTCTATAATTATTTTTTTGTCTTCTCGATCGAAATTAACGGATTTCAGTTATTTTTCTAGGGGAGAGATTTGTTTGGCTGGGCGCTTATTAAATTTTTTACCAACAATATTATATAGACAAAAATATAAAGCATATTCACAAAGAAAATAAAGAAACTGAGTGCCAATTTCATCAGCCATCAGTCAACGTTCAAATAGAAGTCGACCGAAAGACTCCTTTCACCGCCAATTATATAATTTGTTTTGAGGATGTATTTGTCTTGGGGTAATGGAATTGGAAATTTCTTCAGAGACAAATTGCGCACTTCTATCATTTCCTAAAATAAAGTCGTACAGACAGATTAATGAAAAACAGCTACGATTAATACCAACTTACATTGTAGGGATACGTATGATTTAAATTTGAATAATCCTTGACGACACTCAGTACAAACTGGGCAGCAAAATTTCTGCGCGCATTTTCCAACGCTCCACATGCATCTCAAGTGCGGTTCGTCACCAGCAGGGCTTGTTCATATTGAACGTGATAGATTTGCGTGTTGACCCGACAACTGGTAATGGGTCCATTAAGTAGCTGGAGAGTCAGTGAAAATGGCGGAATTTTTTGCTTATTTGGCAGCACTTCGCACAAATCGATTCGAAAGATGTTGGCGTTGACTGCTGTGCAGATTGCCTTTTCGAAGCGAATTACAGCATGGCTCTGAAGGGGGAGAAATATCGTGAAAAGTTAAATATCAGTGGAGCTCAAAATTTTGCAGCTTACATTAGAACGTCATATTTTATTAGCCAATGTGATCTTAGATTATATTATGTGTTTTCGAACATAGTTTAGTTCAGAAACCGTCCGTCACATTTCACATTCTTTAGCCGAAACAGAAAAACGATTTCGTCATTTTAGGGCTTCCTCGTACTTGTACTCGGTTACACTACTCAACAAATTGAAAAAAATTTCATGTACTCCGGATGCGATAATTTTTTCTGTGTAGATAACCTTGACATGAGCTCGAAAAACGCAATAAAAATTTTTTTTTCGTTTGGTTTTTTTTTTTATTATTTTTTTTTTAAATTTTAAAAATTTTTTTTGGTTAATTTGTTTCGTCCGACATAACTCGGGAACCACTAGCCCGATTTAATTGAATTAAATTTTAAAAAATTTAAAATTACAATTCCCTTAATCTGTTCATATATTGTTTTCCTATACAGGCAACAGTTTCCAAGTTAAAAATGAATATATAAAGGAAAACACTTATTTTTTGCCTAAAGATTTATTTTTTTTTTTTTTAAATCCATAAAAAATCCAAAATGAAAAAAAATGTCAAATCTTATTACTTTTACGTAAAGTCACATAACCTATGAGCAAAATGAGACAAAGATCATGAAATCGATGCACGCGTTTCGCTTTTATTCGCAATTGAGTAAAAATTTGCTCGACATATGCACAACTTTGTCTATGGTAAGGTTTTTTCTTTTTTTTTTGATTCTCAGAATTAACAAAACGGAATAAACAAAGGGTTATTTAATTTTTATGATTGCGTAAGCAAAGTAATAAACGCTAATAAATGTGCGTGAACAATTAAAAGGAAAAAAGGAAAGGGGACTTTTTTAATTATTTGGGTTTTCCGTTGGCTACCTGTATGATTTTTTTACAGAAATGCAACCCACATTTAAGGGTGGTCATTATTCGGAAAATTTAAGACTCACACATGGTGAAACAGGTATGTAGCCACCGTAAAAAAATATACACCCATTTATAAGTACCTGTCAGTAAAATACTAAACAATACACAGTATAAATAGGTCTTCATTGTTCGATTTTACTCATTCAACAAGTGTCGACGAACGCGATAGTTAAAATGAGCAAACGTTCGCGAGGATTTGAATGCAATACCAATCCAAGTAAGTTTTGTTACATGTGCGGAGAATACGTTTCTGAAAAAAACAAGCGTTGTTTTTCACCTAAATTGAGAGATTCATTTGAAGAGAGCTTCAATTTAAAGGTCTCAAACATAGATGAGCGGTGGACACCAAGTGCTCTATGTCCAAGGTGCTACGTACAGCTAGCTGACTCAAGGTAAGTGTAGATTACGAAATTCAAGAACATATATAACTTATTATTGAAATTCTTTCAGACGACAGCCGAGAATCATCATGCCAATGCTTTGGAGAGCTCCGCTTTGCCATGTAACAGATTGCTACTTCTGTCTTAGCAAAAAAACAGGCGTGGGAAGAAATATACGATGGACTTACGCTGCTGTTTCAACAGTGAATTTTCCAGTGCCATTTTCCGAAGTAGAAACCACATCAGAATGCGAGTCAACATATACATTGCATGGAGGTCAACGCTTATGTTCCCAAGCAGAACTGAACGATTGGGTTAGAGAATTGAAACTCTCCAAGGAAGATGCAGAGTTGCATGCATCGCGCATGCAACAGTTCGGTTTCTTGGCTCCTGGTGTGGTGACAACAATCTACAGGAAGCGTCATGAACCATACGCAAGGTACTACACAAAAAAAGACAACATCTGTTTTTGTAAGGACATTCCCGGATTATTTGGTGAACTCGGGTACTCTTACAATCCAGGAGAGTGGCGTCTTTTCATCGACAGCAACAAGCAGAGCCTTAAAGCAATTTTACTGCACAACGGCAACGAGAAACCTTCGATTCCAATTGCTCATGCCGTTGACACCAAGGAAACATACGAAGTCATGGACAATCTACTAAAGTGTCTTACCTATGAGAGGCACGATTGGAAAGTTTGTGCCGACCTTAAGGTTATCGGTATCCTTTGTGGATTACAAGGTCGATTCACAAAGTACTGTTGTTTTCTCTGCCTTTGGGACAGCCGCGATCGTCAACATCATTACACCAGGAGGAGTTGGACAGAAAGAGTTAACTTCATCCCCGGCAGCGACAACGTGAAATATACACCACTCATAAAAAAGGAAAATGTTTTTCTCCCACCTCTTCACATAAAGCTCGGACTCATAAAAAACTTCGTGAAAGCTATCAACAAAGATGGCGAAGCGTTCGCCTATTTAAAAACCATTTTTCCTCACCTTTCATCGGCAAAGATTAAGGAAGGCGTTTTCGACGGTCCGCAAATTAAAAAGTTGTTGCAAGACCAACAGTTTGAGCACATTTTATCACCAAATGAAGCTGCAGCTTGGAACTCATTTCGGCAAATTGTTTCCGGATTTCTTGGAAACAACAAAAGCTCAAATTACAGAGAGATCGTCGAACAACTACTCCAAAATTATAAAAAAATTAGAGCAAATATGTCGCTTAAGATACATTTTCTACACTCGCACTTGGACTTCTTTCCGGACAACCTGGGCGATGTGAGTGACGAGCATAGTGAGCGTTTTCATCAGCAAATGAAAGAAATTGAGCACCGATACCAAGGATTTTGGAACGAAGCTATGATGGGGGACTATATCTGGTTCCTGATAAGAGAAACAGACCCACAACAATATAAAAGAAAGACAAAAGCACATAATTATTTTTAATTTGAAGGTTTTTATTTTTGTGTTTAGATATTTTTTTTTTAAACTTTTTTATAATTAATTAATGTTGATATCCTTAGGATAATTTCTTGTACATATATCGAATTGTTTTTTAATTTAAAGTCATATATTTTTGTCACCCAACAAATTTTAATTTTTTTTGTAATAAAAAAGAAAAAACCTTACCATAGACAAAGTTGTGCATATGTCGAGCAAATTTTTGAAATTCATACCTTTACTCAATTGCGAATAAAAGCGAAACGCGTGCATCGATTTTCATGATCTTTGTCTCATTTTGCTCATAGGTTATGTGACTTTACGTAAAAGTAATAAGATTTGACATTTTTTTTCATTTTGGATTTTTTATGGATTTAAAAAAAAAAAATTAAATCTTTAGGCAAAAAATAAGTTTTTTCCTTTATATATTCATTTTTAACTTGGAAACTGTTGCTTGTATAGGAAAACAATATATGAACAGATTAAGGGAATTGTAATTTTAAATTTTTTAAAATTTAATTCAATTAAATCGGGCTAGTGGTTCCCGAGTTATGCCGGACGAAACAAATTAACCAAAAAAAATTTTTAAAATTAAAAAAAAAAAATAAAACAAAAACCAAACGAAAAAAAAAAATTTATTGCGTTTTTCGAGCTCATGTCAAGGTTATCTACACAGAAAAAATTATCGCATCCGGAGTACATGAAATTTTTTTCATTTTGTTGAGTAGTGTAATATAAAATTATTTTTTCCAAATTCGTACTTTTAAGGGGTTAAATGGGAATAGCGGGATAAAAATGGTACCAACCAAACGGCTGCACCTAGAATAATGAAATTCGGTGTATATATTCATCTGATTGTGTAGACACGTAAAATAAACGGATTTTTCGATATTTTTACTTTTTGGGGTTAAAATGGAAAAAGGGGATAAAAATAGTACCAACCAAATGACCGCAGCTAGAGTTATGAAATTTGGAGTATACATTATTTATCTGGCTGAGAGACACGAAAAATAAAATGTTTTTTCCAAAGTCGTACTTTGAAGGGATACAATGGGTACAGAGGGATAAAAATAGTACAAACTAAACGGCCACAGCTAGAATGATGAAATTCGGTGTGTACATCCCTGGAATTGCGTAGACACGTAAAACAAAAGAGATTTGAGGAAGTCGTACTCTTAAGGCCAAAACCCAATGAGCAAAATATACGCATATTTGTAAGCATGAAATGTATGTAAACATATGAAGCTGCATACAATAAAAGCATACATCCCAACAGGGCCGTGCGCAGGATTTTCCCCTGGGGGGTGGGTTTCATCTACACTCATAAAAAAGTGAACCCTATAATGAGCTAAAATTTACTAAAATTTAGGAAAATTCAACTTCGTATAGCGCTAAAGCAAAATTTCCACAAATCAAGTTCAAACTTTTCCTTCAAATTAGTACATGCTTTGAACTTGATTCTAGTTAAATTTTCCTCAAACAAGTAAATATTTGCTCAAACTGAGGAAAATTCCAGTAAGTTTTTCTTCAAACCAAGTACATTTTTACTAAATCTAAGTAAAATTTTGTTGAAATTTTGCTAAATCTAAGTAAATTTTTCCTAAAACCAAGTACATTTTTACTTAATTCAAGTAAAAATTTCCCAAAACTAAATGAATTTTTACTCAAACCAAGTACATTTTTACTAAATCTTAGTAAAATTTTCCTAAAAGTAAGTAATTTTTTTACTAAAATCAAGTAAATATTTACTTTAACTGAGGTCAATTTTGCTGATTTTTTCCTTAAAACAAGTATTTTTTTAATTTACTGAGAAACTTGATTCAAGGAAAAAAGTGAAATTAAAATAAGTACAATTTAACTAAAAAATCAAACAAATGGTTTTGGAAAACTTGTACAAAAATGATACCTCTGCCATAAAGTGCTGAGCTCTTACTCCATTATTGCTGCGAAGGCAAGAGAGACACTTTCGCAGTGGTTGTTTAGAATAATTCTTAAAGTATTTAAGAAATAAGTCTCTGCAAACGAACGAGAATTGATTCTTGGGTTAATATTCAAGAATTTTTTATACAATTTCAAATGTTTTTTATAAGTTCATTAATACTTAAATGTATGAAGAACTTCATTTTAGGAAAAAAACATTTTTAAGTTAAATTTTCCATATAAAAAATTTCAGATTTTTTCTCACTTAAAAGCTTGGAAATATTCTTCCACATAACTATGAATTTACTCAATTGTAAGAATTTTTACTAGATCCAAAGTAAATTTCTAGTAAATGAACTATTTACTATGGCTTTGAAAGAATGAAACTTTACTCATACTTAGTTAATTTTCCAAGTTTTTAGGAATTTTTTACTGAACTGGAGTAAAATTGTTGAACTAAATTGTAGTATGAATTTTACTCAGATTTAGGAATGCTATTTTTGTGACTGTAGTTTTACAAAAAATAAAGCAGGTGAAAATTCTGTCAATTATTTTAGTCAATTTCCAATCGTGTGCGTTTATTTTATTGCCAGGAACTTCGAAAAATATTTTGATACATTCGTCCGACAGAAATTGCATCATCATATCAGTACACTCAAAGGAATTTGTCAGTAAAAGAAAGCAGAAAGTCTACTGAAAGAGCAGATTTTCTGCTGTTGAAAAAGAGACAGCAGATTTGTATCTGCTGAGATGGTAAACAGCTGTTTGCTGTTTTTAAGCATATGGAAAGAACAGTATGGCCACTTAGATATACATGTTAACAACACTTTTTTGAATAGAAGTTATTATAAAGTAATTTATTACCACGGAAAGATATTGCGATTGACTTTTTAATGATACGCATATTTTCCCAAGCAACTATACGCTTATCTATTTTTATATTTTAATTAACAGCAGCCAATTTTAACAGACTGCAAACTCTTTAGCAGTGTGATTGATGATGTAAGATTGCAGAAAAACTGTTGTAATAGCAGAAAAGTGTCTGCTGATAGGCAGCAGACAATCGCTGCTTTTATTAACAGACTTGTTCTCTAAGTGTAGAATTTCTTTTTTTTAATAGTTGCATATGCATTACATACATACATATCGAGGACTTATATTCATAAGTGGCTATGAACAAAAACACAACTTTTCAGGAGAGCGATAAAACTCCTTTAATTTGAAGAGAAATTATTAATCATTCTTCTAAAGCTTAATCCAAAAAGGGTTACTAATTGCTACGATTAAAAAGTTCTCGAAATTTCCTATTATTCGCGGTTTCATGGTTCGTAGCCATGTTTAAAATTGAGCACTATGAATGTTGAAATAAGCACATAGCCATTTATGCCCAAATATATATATATATATCTATATATATATAAATGAATCTGTGTTTGTATGTATGTTTGTTTGTTTGTTTGATCTTTATAGCAGCCTAAACTACTGAACCGATCTTCTTGAAATTTTCACAGTATGTTCATGCTGAACCGGTGGTGAAAATAGGCTAGATAATTTTTTGATATTATCAGTGGGCGTGGCACCTCCCACACAAATTAGGGATGTATTCGTTTTTTATAAATTAGCATATTCGGAATACTATTGCAGCTAGAGTCTTGCATTTTTGTGAAAGTTCACTAATTATTAGTCTGCACAGTTGTGGGAAAAATGGGCGGTATTGGAAAAGTGGGCGTGGCACCTCCCATACGATGTTAAAAACTATTATTGGATATTGTCAGTTCTATGACACCTAGAGTGCTGAAATTTTGTGTAAGAGCATCTAGCGCGAATGTGCATAGTTGTGCCAAAAATGCGCGGTATTGAAAAAGTGGGCGTGGTACCTCCCATACGAAGTTAAAACCTATTATTGAATATTGTTAGTTCTATGACAGCTATAGTGGTGAAATTTTGTGTAAGTGCATCTGTCATAAATGTTCGTAGTTGTGCCAAAAATGGGCAGTATTGGAAAAGTGTGTGTGGCACCTCCCATAACCCATTTTCGAATATATTCAGTTCTATGACAGATACAATACTGAAATTTTGTGCGAGTACATCTAGCATCAATATGGGTAGTTGTGTCAAAAATTTGCGGTATTGGAAAAGTGGGCGTGCTACCTCACATACAAACTTAAAACCTATTATTGAATATATTCAGTTTTATAACAGCTACAATACTGAATTTTTTGTGAGTGCATCTAGCATAACCCTTCGTAGTTGTACCAAAAATGGGCGGTAGTGGGATAGTGGGCGTAGTACTTCACATACGAAGTTAAAACCTATTATTGAATATTATCAGTTCTATAAAACCTAGAGTGCTGAAAAATTGTCTGAATAGATCCAGTGTAAATAGTTGGGCAAATTTGGGTGGAAAGTGGGCGTGACCCTTCCCATATGAAATTAAAACCGGTTTTAGAGTAGATTTGACGCCGAGATGGGCGGAAAGTACCCGTGACCCTGCCCATACGAAATTAAAACATGTTTTAGAGTATATTCGACACCGAGATTCCTATATTGTTATACAAATTGGCGGGATTTGAAAGATGGGGAATTTTTGATTTGAATTTTGTAAAATTACTCATTTTCTTTGGATTTTCTTAGCATAATAGCAAAGAAAGACTACAAAAAAGAAATATCGCCAAAAGCCGACTTATGTCAAGAAAACGGAAATTATATTAATTTTTTAGTTTTTGTGTTGTTTGATTAGTGAACAATTTGATTGACTTTCTATGTGTTTTGAATGTAGTACATTCGAATTCCAGTTATTCGATTAAGTAAGTTCTTCTTACGTAGTTTTTTGTTTTGGTAATGGAAAGGAGGAGAATCACACTCAACCTAAAATCAATTTGGTTTTTGACATTTCTTCCTTTATTCGCCGTACTTCAATATTTTCCATGGAACATATCCATTTCTTTTGTATTTCAGGGAAATACCTTGATTATAAGTGGTACATATAATACCGATCACAAGAAAAAAACATATTATTTCCGTTTGTTTTTCTGCCTGGCGAAGCGGGCAAGGGTTCAGCTAGTATATATATATAGCCAACGAATCCGGCTGAATTTTTGTTTGTGTATTAAGAACCAATGTCGCTTGTAACATATATGTAGCCAGTCGCGAAAATCGCTGCAATCGATGAAAGATCCATAACTTGTGGATTCTGAAACTTTTCTGACATACATATTCTCCATGAAGTCAGCAATCACATGCCAAAGAAATATTTTGGCATTCTCAATATAATAAAGATACTTTTAACAATTTTTATTTTAGCCTGATAACTGTGGAATCGAAATACTATTATCGCGAAATGATGGAATTTGATAGTACGATATGCCTTAAATCTAGAAAAATGTTTTAAACAAAATCGTTGTAGCGAATTATAACCTTCGGCTTATGCTGCTGCATTGTTGAACTATTTTATTTCTATTATTTTTATGTTCATAGCCACTTATGCAGTCACAAACTAACGTGTAAGTGGATAGCCAAATCAGAAAATTAAAAAAATGGCTTTAGAAAAATTTCTTTTCCAAATTTATATGACAGATGAGTATGAGAATAGTTTGGCATCAAAAACTCATTTTCGAGAAAATGGTTTATAGCCACTTTTGAATATGATCCCTCGATACAAATTTTGAAGAAATATTACACAAAAAACGAGCAAATTCCTCGGTGCTTAACCCTTCAGGCCCGCATTTTTTCTATGATAAATGTAGAAAATTGGATATGCTTTTTGACAAAGTATGGGTCTAAATAGGATGTCTAATGAGTTTTGGTGGTTTTAATTTATATAGGACATGAGTATCAGGATGTTTACTCATAATCTTTATACGCATATTCCGATTAGATAAAAAATATTTGGAAATGTTTCTTCTTTTTTATAACAGATTTTTGTACTCGATGAAATGCAAGAATAAACACCTAGAAATTTTAATTCCAAAAAAAAACAAATAATTGGTATTTTATTTTCGTCTTCCTGAATTTGTTGTTTGTCTTTTGAATAATACTTGTTACATATGTGCAAAAAAATACTAACTCTAAAAATATTTGACACAAGTGAGAAATATAACAAAAATTTGAGTATGTTAAACTCTTTTAAAATTGCTAAAAGATTTTGTTATTAAATTTCCAAACATTTATTGTAGAACACAATTAAAAGTTCATAAGATATTGCTCTAGTCGAATGCCATGAAGTGGTATCGGTTAATAAAAATGAAAATTTTCCGAACAATTTGGTGTCCATTACCGAAATTAGCATTACGCAATCTTGAAATTGGCACAATTTGTATTTTAGTTTGTTTGTATTTTTCATAACCTTTCTCGGAAATTCAAGAAAGTGTCCACGATTTTTGATGTAATTTTCGTGTTTTCACGATTTTACTGCAAAATTACCATTTCAGACGAGTTATTTTAAAAAGACCTTACAAATTCTATATTTTTTGCTTTAGAAAGTTTGAACCTCCAAACCCCCCCCCCACCTTGCGCACGGCCCTGGATCCCATAATAGTGCATCATACATACAAAAAGTGGGTGAACTGTTAACTTTTGTGTGTGCTCCGTGAAGCTTTTTTTTATACCCTCCACCTCCAGGATGGGGGTATACTAACTTTGTCATTCCGTTTGTAACACCTTGAAATATCGACCTGAGACCCTATAAAGTATATATATTCTTGGTCGTCATAAAATGTTATGATGATCTAGCCATGTCCGTCCGTCCGTCCGTCTGTTGAAAACACGCTAGCATCTAAACGAAAGGAGCTAGAACGTTCTAATTTACCATAAATGCGTCTCATAGTCGTAGATCGGTTGGGATTGAAATGGGGAGAAATCGGCCCAAAGGGAAAAATTTTTCCCTCACAAGGACTAAAAATACCCATAATAATCCCTAATATTTTAGAGTATTTAAGCATATATTTTCAATATGTCTGCTTGTACTTGCTTGATAATGGGTATGCGCATTCCCCCGGTAACAAAAACGTGCACCATAAAGTGATTCTTATTTGTAGGGGGTGAAATGGGGCAAAAAGGGATAAAAATGGTACATATTAAACGACAACAGCTAGAAACACGAAATTCAGTGTGTATATTTCTCTAATGGAGTAGATACATAATATAAAAGTATTTTTTCCAAATTAGTACTTTTAAGGGGTAAAATGGGAATAGAGGGATAATAATGGTACCAACCAAACGGCTGTCCCTAGAATAATCAAATTCGGTGTATACATTCCTCTGATTGCACAGACACGTAAAATACACGGATTTTTCAAAATTCGTCCTTTTTGGGGTTATAATGAAAAAAAGGGATAAAAATAGTACCAATCAAATGACCGCAGCTAGAGTCATGAAATTTGGAGTATACATTCCTCTGACTGTGTAGACACGGGAAATAATGGGATTTTTCGAAATTGGTACTTTTTGGGGTCAAAATGGAAAAAGGGGATAAAAATAGTACCAACTTAATGACCGCATCTAGAGTCATAAAATTTGGTGTATACATTCCTTTGGCTACGTAGACATGGAAAATAATAGGTTTTTTTTCCAAATTCTTACTTTCAAGGGATACAATGGGTACAGAGGGATAAAAATGGAACCAACCAAACGGCTACACCTAGAATAAAGAAATTCGGTGTATACATTCCTCTGATTGCGTAGACACTTAAAATAAACAGATTTTTCGAAATTCGTACTTTTTGGGGTTAAAATGAAAAAAGGGGATAAAAATAGTACCAATCAAATGACCGCAGCTAGAATAATGTAATTCGAAGTATACATTCCTCTGACTGCGTAGACACGGAAAATAAACGGATTTTTCGAAATTCGTACTTTCCAGGGATACAATGGGTACAGAGGGATCAAAATAGTACTAACTAAACGACTACAGCCAGAATGATGAATTTCTAATTGGGTAGAAACGTCAAATAAAGAGATTTTAGATAGTCGTACTCTTAAGGGGGTAAAAATGGTACCAACCAAATGGCCGCAGCTGTAATCATGGAATTCGGTGTATACATTTTTTTTTTCAAATTTTTGCTTTTTCTTTTACGCCAAAAATTGGTTGAATAATGAAGATAGGTTATTTTGCACTATGTACGTCTGATTATGGATTTTCAAAATTTAGACTTTTGGAATTAAAATAGAATGGAAATACCACCAACTGTAGCAGCCATTATCTACCAATATTTATGGTATTTAAGCTTTTTGAAATATATATATAGAAGAATATTTATTTTTTGAATTGACGTATTGGTAGCCTTGCCTTATAGGCGTGGTTTGAAATAAATAAAATATTATATTTATTAATAATTTTTTTAATATTTATATTTGTTTTGATTTGGCTATATAAAAAATTTTATTTTCCTGTAATATTACTGCAGTTCTACGAAAATGGACATCCTCTGTGGAATGCAATCAATGGTGGAGGGTATATAATGTTCGGCCCGGTCGAACTTAACGCCTTCTTACTTGTTTTGTTTTCATATCTTCTAATTGTGTGCCAACCACTGGCCACCACCACTAAACAAAATTATATTTTCCCTTTTTACTTGTTCTTAATAAGTAGGGCGAGGAGAGTATTTTGATGAGAAAATCCAGTTTATATAAAAAATTGAAATCTGGGCGAAATTCAAGTTTTATTCCAGTTTTTATTCCAAAATTGGATTTTTCGAAAAAGGAAGAAGGTTCGAATTATATATATTTTTTATGCTTTTTTTGCTTCCAGTTTTTTAAAGGACTATACAACATCTATACTGTCGGTTTTCATGGACTGAAATATACTTACTGTGTTTTTATTATCGAATTTATATTTATTTAAAAACCCGCTTAAATTATGTGCAATTCACCATTCGCCACATCTCTGTTATTGGTGTGATAACATCTTTCCTTTGCCATTAGTATGGACGGGCGACGATATCAATTGTATACTTATTCCGATTTTCTCAAATAAGGATACACATGCATATGATGGATTTAACGAACTTTTTTATTTTTTGGAACACAACTAAATAAATACATAAATAAATAATAAACATAAAATAGTTATAGTGCCTACTAAAATACATTTACCTTTCACAATACACAATTTGCCACAAATAATTACATACATATATATATAGAGAGAGATTTAAAATATTTCCCGTGCAGAATGGTCTTCTAGTCAATCTTTAAATAAAAAGCTAACGAAAAACGTTTTACTTTATCAACAATAAAATTCATATTGTAAACATAATTTCCATTTGTAACTGGGAGCAGCATTTTTTTGACAACTAATTTCCGCACTTCCATAACGCCCTGAAATTGTATTAAACTCAAGATGGCGAAATTGCAATAAAAATGATTATTTGATGACAACTTACATTGAAGGGGCACGTGTGGTTGACATTTGAGTATTCCTTGATCATATTCAATAAAAGCTGAACAGGTAGATTCCTACCGGCACTCTTCAGTGCTCCGCATGAATCCCAAGTTCTATTAAGCAGAAGAAGTTCTCTGTTATTCTGAACTTTATAGAATTGGGAGTTGATGAGACAATTCGTAATGGGTTTAAGCAGATTGATAGTCAACGAAAAGGCTGGTACTTTTTGTTTATTCGGTTTAACTTCGCACAAGTCGATTCGGGAGAAATTGTCATCGTAAGCGGTGCAAATAGACTTTTCGAGCTGACAAGTACCAGCATGTCCCTGAATGAAATGAAAAATAAATACAATGGAATTGGGTTTAAATATTTTGAAAACAATTTAACACAAAACAAATAAACTGGGTATGCTAGGTACAAAATACTGATTGTGAAAATCAAATAAATTACTTTATTCGTGAACAAAAAAAAAATAAAATTAATAAATTATTTTTTGTATACACTACATACAGTGCCTCACTGATTTTGAGACAATGCCTAAAACAAACCAACGATTAATTTTAGTCGTGAACATCCACAAATTCATTTGAAGGTGGCTTAAAGTATGTCGTTGAAATTATTTCTTATATATATTTTTGTTTATAAGACTACGTTGCTTTTTCTGTTTTCAAAAATATAGATAACATGTGTAGAATTATTTTAGTTAAGTTCAGGACCAAAATTAAAAATGATTAAATGAAATTTCAACAAGTGAAAACGGCGTTAAGTTCGGCCAGGCCGCACTTTATATACCCTCCGCCATGGATTGCATTACTCGGAGGATGTCGATTTTCGTAGAAGTGTAGTAATATTACAGGAAAATATATATTTTTTTAATATAGCCAAATCAAAACAAATACAAATATTAAAAAAATAATTTTGTAAATAAATATAATATTTTAATTATTTCAAGCCACGCTTATAAGCCAAGGGTACCAATACGTTTATAATATATATATCGAAATAATACTTCAAATCAATTAAAAAAGTAAATATAAGACAGCAATCTCCAAAAAAAATCCATTATCTCTCAAGTGCAATATAAACTTTTTTCATGAAAAAAAATACAAATTTGGAAGGCTACCAGTATATATATATATATATCTATATATATATATATATATATATATCTTTGGAAAAATCTTCTTATTTTGCGTGTCTTTGCAGTTAGAGGAATGTATACACCGGATTTCATGATTCTAGCATTTTCCATTTGGTTGGTACCATTTTTGTCCCCTTTTTCCAAGTTTACCCCCCAAAAAGTATGACTATCTAAAATCTCTTTATTTTACGTGTCTACACAATTAGAGGGATGTACGCACCGAATTTCATCTTTCTAGCTGTATTCTTTTAGTTGGTACTATTTTTATCCCCTGTTCCCATTGTATCCCTTGAAAGTATGAATTTGTAAAAAACCTTTTATTTTTCGTGTCTACGCAGTCAGAGGAATGTATACTCCAAATTTCTGAACTCTAGCTGCGGTCATTTGGTTGGTACTAGTTTTATCCCCTTTTTCCATTTGAACCCCAAAAAGTACGAATTTCGAAAAATCCTTCTATTTTACGTGACTACGCAATCAGAGGAATGTATACACCGAATTTCATTATTCTAGGTGCAGCCGTTTGGTTGGTACCATTTTTATAAAATGGGAACATTTTATTCCTTAAAAGTACAAGCTTGGAAAAAATAATTGTAATGTATCTACTCAATAAAAGGAACGTACACAGCGAATTTCGCGTTTCTAGCTGTTGTCGTTTAATAGGTACCATTTTTATCCCCTTTTGCCCCATTTCACGCCCTACGACTAAAAATCGTTTTATGGTGTACTTTTTTGTTATCGGGGGAATGCGCATACCCAATATCAAGTAAGTACAAGCAGACATATTGAAAAATATGCTTAAATACTCTAAAATATTAGGGGTTATTATGGGTGTTTTTAGACCTTGTGAGGGAAAACTTTTTCCCTTTGGGCCGATTTCGCCCAGTTTCAATCCCAACCGATCTACGACTATAAGAAGCATTTATGTAAAATTTGGACGTCCTGACTCCTTTCGTTTAGATGCTAGCGTGCTTTCAACAGACGGGTGGTCAGATGGACGGACATGGCTAGATCGTCTTAGAATGTTATGGCGATCAAAAATATATATACTTTATAGGGTCTCAGGTCGATATTTCAAGGTGTTAGTATACCACCATCCTGGAGGTGGAGGGTATAAAAAGAGACATTGTACCCATGACATGTTGACGAACTTTGGCACACGAAAAAGGACAAGAATTGGACAATGGTATGTAAGAAGCCGCGTGATCGGCGCAACTCGAATACCAACTAACCAAATATAACCTGGTGATTTTGGCAATTGGCGAAATGTGATGGTGTGGCAGTGTTGAAACAACAACAACGAGCAATGGAACGAGCATAATCTCAAGAACAGCACTAGAATGGAATCCACAGGGTAGCCGTCCTCCCGGACGGCCAAGCAATGCCTGGCGAAGAACGACAATGAGCGAAGTGAAGAATAGAGTCATCAAACCCGAGGCGAAAAATCGCGGTTTTTGGAACACAGGAACCCGGGTTTATTATGTCGGTTTCAACCGTTTCAACGCGTTAAAGTTATACAGGCTTATTATGAAAATGGGCGTTCAAATCACAATGCATATCGTGCACTTCGAAGAAAATCATCTTCAGTGATAAGGCTCATTTTCACCTCAGTGGATTCGTCAATAAGCAGAATTTGCACATTTGGGCGAATGATAATCCAAGAGTGATTGTCGAATAACCAATGCACCCACAAAGAGTGACACTTTGGCGGGGTTTATGGGCTGGTGACATCATCGGGCTGTTTTTTTTTCCAAAATGAGGCCGGTCAGGCAGTTACTGTGAATGGTCTTCGCTATCGTCAGATGATAAATAACTTTTTAAGATATGGAAGATATGGATGTGGACGATATGTGGTTTCAACGGGACGGTGCCACTTGCCACACAGCTAACGAAACAGTGGCTCCTTTGTCCGACACATTCAATGGACGTGTTATCTCACGTGGTGGCGATGTCAATTGGCCGCCAAGAGCATGTGATTTGACACCGTTGGACTTCGTTCTTTGGGGGTTATTTGAAAGAAAAGTTGTACGTCGATAAGCCAGCAACAATTCAAGAGCTAACGGATGAGATAATTCGGCACTTTAACGGCATAGAACCTCAATTATGCTTCAGGTCATCGAATATTTTGACCATCGGATGGTGCTGTGCAGCCGAGGTCGCTGCGGCCAGTTGGTCGATATTTTGTTCCATACATAATTGAACCATACCAATATTATCATAATAAGAAGTAAAAACGGCGTCAAGTTCGGCCGGGCCGAACTTTGTATACCCTCCATCATTGATTGCATTTCACAGGGAAATATATTTTTTTATATAGCCAAATTAAAACAAATACAAATATTAAAAAAATAATTTTATAAATAAATATAATATTTTGACTATTTCAAACCACGCTTATGAGGCGAGGTTACCAATACTTCAATTCAAAAAATAAATATTCTTCTATTTATATTTTCAAAAAGCTTAAATACAATAAATATTGGTAGATAGTGGGTGAAATTCGGCGTGTACATTTCTCCAACCATGTAGTCGAACAACATATATGGAAATTTATACATTTAAGAGCTGAGAGGGGCAAAAAGGGATAAACCAACTAAAGTATTACAGCTAGAATCGTGAAATTTGGTAAATTCGAAATTTTCTTATAGGGGGTGAGCAACAAGGGATAAAAGTAGTACCAACTAAAGTATTGGAGCTATAGTCGTGAAATGTGGTGTGTAAGTTCCTCTGACAACGAGAAGAGCAAATCTAAACGAATTTTTCGAATTTTGTACTTATAAACAATGAGCGGGATAAAAATAGTACCAACTAAAATATTTCAGCTATAGTCGTAAATTTTGTGTTTAAATTTCTCTGACAACGTAGACTTGCAACATAAATGGATTTCTCGAAATTTGTACTTAAAAAGGGGATACGGGACAGCAAGGAATAAATGTGTTACCAAATAAAGTACATATTTTTAGGGGAAGCAAAAACACATGTTACCTATAGTGATTTTTCAAAATGTGTACTTTTTGGGAAAGAAGTGCAAAAAGTTATAAACTGACTGGCTGAATCTAGAAACATGAGATCGAGGATATAAATGGTTGTAATATTTTGTTCAAAACTTGGTAGAAAATTATAAAAATTATACATACGAAGTAGTTCAGCTAAAATAGTGCATGTCGACAAGCACATTCCTTTGACTGTGTGTGAGTGCTAACTAATAGGGGGTTTCCAAATTACTATTTTAGATTTGCCTATATCCACCAAAAGAAAATTAAATAAATACTATCCAAAAACAGAGACGGATAAAATTAACAAATAACTGACTTTTTCGCGTGCGAAGCAGCGGGTACACAAAATGACAGTGATAATTTCGAATATTTTAGGACAACGGATTAAACCAACCAAAGATTCGTTTTAGTCGGGAACGTCCGCCACTTTTGTTGAAGCCAGCCAAAGTAAGTTATTTTAATTATTTATATAAAATATGTTTAATCTCGATAGTAATCACTTTTATAACTGTTTTAACTTATGGAGTGTCTTACTGACACTATTAACTAATAATAAAATTTATTGTAGACAAATTGGGTTTGTTTATAAAATAAATAAGAATACAATTTTTAAATTTTTAATTTTTTTAAGATTTGACAATTTTCCGTAAAACTAGAAGAAATTTGCTTCAAATTAGCAAAGAAATATATATGTGTATCTTATACCAGAAAAAGTTACAGTTTTTTAAATTACCTTATTACAAAAATACATTATTTTTGAAAAACGCTAGTGCCTAGAATTTCTTATTTTTGAAAATCGAGAAATGTAGTCAAATAGAGAAGTACATATTTGGAAAATTGCATCAAAATTAGAGAGAAGAGCCAAGTCGTGTGTGTGATCACTTCACATGAAATTAATCATACCTTAGTTTGACAAGAATTTCAAATCTTTAATCTTTTATTTAATGTTTTTCATGTTGTAACTGACTTTTACAAATATTCAAAAGCGAAGTGGTGTATTACGCAGTAACACATATGTTTTCAATGATTCGGATTTATTTTTGTAAAAATTCATATGAGTCATTCATGTCAAGCGGTACTGTTTTGATAGCTGCGATTGTTTTGAAAGTTTCTTCTTATAAAAATATTGTATACGTATTTTTGAAAAAAAAATGGAAATTTTTTCACGAGTTATGGCCTATTTAACAGTGAAAAATACTACTTTTTCGAAATGGTGTGTTCACTCAATCGCCTGTAATTCTGGAAATACTTAAACGATTTTTATATAATATACTTTGTTTTGAGGATAATTTCAATTACTTTTAAAGTATTGTGTGGTGTGTTATAGCAGGATTAGATTTTTTTAAAGTTTTGGGCACTTTTAATTTTAGTTTTTTTTTCGTTTGTGTTTTATTATTCTTTTATTTTGATTTTCGAAATGATTACACTAATCCATTTTGTTGAAATTTTTAAGTAGTGTGCTTAGGTATATTTTTGAGCGACTGTGTGAGTTTGAATGTGGTGAAAAGATGGTTTCTATTTTTTACGGTGTTTTTTTTTTACAAAATCTACCAGTATTACAATAAAAAATCGTCAAAATTAGAACTAATGTGAAAATTATAATTTTGATGATTTTTCACTGTAATTGTTGTTGATTTTGTAAAAAATCGTAAAAAAATAGAAGCCATCATTTCACCATTTAATTTTTCGTGCTTTGAATATTTACTATACTCACAGTTTTTAATTTGAGAAATTACACATTTTGCTTTAAAATTGACCTTTAAATAGGCTCTCAAATTGAGAAAAATATTATCTAAATTATAGCATTATAGTCTATTTAAAAATTTAACATAACAAAATTTTGTCCATATAATGTTGAAAATATAATATCATTTTTGTTTTCTCAGAAATTGTACAGTCCAATCACACTATAGAGTTGGGCCTATGACGATTAATATACAGTATTGCGTCAAGAAAATTAAATTATTTCCTCTGACTTCAAACCATTTTAAAAGATAAAGGCCAGATAAAAACCAAGCCATTTGTCTTTCGAATTCGTTTTTACTATAACCCATTGTAAAATTTGAAAAAGTTTGAAGTAAAACTCTACCTCTAGTGTACACTCTATGGTGGATGGTGTAATACGAATTTTGATTGTGGTGCTAGAAGAAAATAACAAAAAGAAGCCCTTACCTTGTTCAATAGTAGAACAAATATTAGAAGTGTTGGTAAAATACTGCGCACCATTGTACCTTCTCCTTGTTTTGACTGAAATCAACTGCATGAACTTAGCGCAATATCACACTTTCATACCCAAATATTTGATCTTACAAATTGAAATTTAGGCGTATATATTTACCTACCTATTTGCATATAGTATATTCAATAATATAGATTTTATTTATCACTGATGTGTTACTAATCGATTTGTGTGGAATTACTACACTTTCTGCTTCTTATATTCGCAAGACATATCTTACTTTAAACTAATTTTGCACTTTAAACTGAAAGATCAAGAATAGCCCTATGTTTTGGTAGATTTTACACAATGTTCAATATGAACATTTTTTTCAAATAGAAAAAAATATTTCTTCTACCAATGGCAACACGTGATGTCATATTCGCATTATTTGGTTGATATTTTCTATATTTTCTGTCAATAATTAGAATCTCATTGAATATATGTACCTTAGGATGGGTCAGGGGGTCACACCCCACCCCAGAAATGAAGATTGGATTCTTTAATGATGATCTGCAAAATATTTCGTCAAGCCATCTATGAGCTAAACGCTCCTGAAAACACCTCTAAAAATCATGTTTCCCCATATAATTTTTGTCTTTTATGCCCAATTTTTTTTCTGAATTAATAGACCCTTGGAAGCACTTTAAATAAGAATTTTTATTCTGTCTTAGAATAACTCATGGGTCGTATTATTGAACGCTTATATTATTTTTTGTGGTTTGCTAAAACTCATATTTTCTGGAAACATTTTGTAAGAGGTGTTATGAAAAATAAATAGAAGGAATTAATACCTTTCGAATGATACCTAAATGATGAATATGAGACGCAAAATGACGTCACTGACTCCATTTCTGTGAAATAATTTGATACAGGAGATGTATTTTTAGAGCCAAAATGTTCAAACTCTTTTTATAAGAATGAACCCTGTGGCGTCAATTTCCGTCATCATTTAGGCATTATTCGAAAGGTACTTACTGCAGCTATATATATATATATATATATATATATATATATATATATATATATATATATATATATATAGACAGGGGTTTCCAACAAGAGGTGTTATTTTGGTATTCAAAGACAAATTTCATTTTTTGAGATAAATGATCGGATGTTTATTTCATAATAAAGAGGAAGGTATGCCATGAATAATGAAAAACAACATCAGCCAAATGGCCACCACGACCACGCTTACAGGACCATATCCTTTTCCTGAATTTTTCCATAACCAAATCGCAAAGTGGCTACCCTATGTCCACGATAGCGATTTGTATCTTTGAGGTCTTGAATCGACGCTGGGCTGTTGGGCTTCCCCAAAGGAAGAAGTCGCAGTGCTAAATCACAAGATCTTGGTGGCCAATTGTGATCAGCTCTTCGAGAGATAACACGGTCCGGAAACTTCCCGTAAAAGAGCAATGGTTTCGTTGCTTGTGTGGCACGTAGCGCCGTCTTGTTGAAACTAAACGTTGTCCAGATCGATACCAACCAACTCCGACCATAAACAATTATTAATCATCTCTCGATATCGGAATCCATTCGCCGTAACTGTTGATCCAACCTCATTTTCGAAAAAGTAAGGTCCTCTTGGGTTTGCCGAGCCCCAGATGCGACAATTTTGCTTGTTTACGTAGCCACCGAGGTGGAAATGGATCTCATCAGTCAAGATGATTTTTCGATGGAATTGCGGATCATTTTTATCCATTAATTTTAATAATTTCCATGCGTTGTTGAAGTGAGTATCGTTCCACTTTTAGTAATGGCGTAGTTTCTACTTGTCAAATGTCAAAGAATAAAAGCTTCAAAGTGACAGCTAACGAAAATACCGGGTGATTCAAAATAACACCTCTTGTTGGAAAACTCTGTATATAAGAGTTGTGTTAATGACTGACTGACTTATCATTGACCAGCCCCCAGACCAACCGGCTGAAGCCAGGGTCGTGAAATTTTCAGGGTAGTTCCCAAATACGACGTAGACTAAAAATTCGTAGTTTTAGGGGGTAAAATGGGACAAAAAGGGAAAGACATCGAACATAGGATAAAAATGGTACCAATTTAAGTATTGCAGTTATATTCGTGAAAATCGGTATCTACATTTCTCTGACAACGTAGACATGCAACATAAATGGATTTTTCAAAATTTGTACTTATAAGGGATGAGTGGGACAAAAAGGGATACAAATGGTACCAACTACTGTATTACATTTTAGTGATTAAATTCCTCTGAAAACGAGCGGGACAAAAAAGTGATAAAAATTGTACCAACTGAAGTATTGCAGCTAGAACCGACCACGTAGGAATGTACATTTGTACATTTAAGGGGTGAGCGGGACAAAAAGGAATACAAATGGTACCAACTACAGTATTACAGCTAGAATCGTAGTAAAATTGAAATTTTCGAAATTTGTATCTTTTAGGGGGTGCGCGGGACAAAAGGGATATAGATGGTGTACAGTCCTTTAACGGAACGACAAGGGATAATCGTGTTACCGAATAAAGTACATGTTTTTAGGAGAAGCAAAAACGCATGTTACCTACATGGTGATTATTCAAAATGTGTACTTTTTGGGAAAGATGTGCAAAAAGTTATAAAGTGGTCGGCTGCATCTGGAAACATGAGATCGAGGATATAAAAAGTTCTGCGGTTGAAATTTTTTGTTGTTGTTTGGATAGGAAATAATAAGAATTATACATACGAAGGGAGTTCAGCTAAAATAGTCCACATCGACAAGCGCATTCCTTTGACTGTATATGAGTGCTATCTAATAGGAGGTTTCCAAATTACTATTTTAGATTTATCTATGTCCACCAAAAGAAAATTCAAAAAAATCAATCCAAAAACATAAACGTATAAAACTAATAAAAAAAAACTGTTTTTTTCGCGTGCGAAGCAGCGGGTACTGCTAGTTTTTCATAAAATACTATCACCATGAAAAACACAAAAAAATTCTATAAAGGTCCAATAAGTTACTCTATGACAAGAATCAAAAGTGCTTTCAAGGGTCTAGGGTCTATTTCAGAAAAAGTATTTTGACAAAAATGCAACACAAAACAAGTAAGGAAAGGCTAAAGTCGGGCGGAGCCGACTATATGATACACTCCACTTTCTATCCAAATACAATTCATCTCGGTAAAAAGTGAAAATGGGAAGAATTTTTGTATGTTTCCTAAACATAGGCTAATATGACCTGGTCCAATTTGTCAAATCGAAAAGAATATTTGTATCGGGGCTATATACAAATATGGAATAAAGTGACTAACTTTCAAAATAAGTTCTTCCAGTTCAAATATAACGTGTTGTGGTCACTTCAAAGAAATTCGGAGAAAATTCGTGGTTTCTGGGGCGGAAAAAGTCTATCTGGGAGGGAAATTTGTATTGGATCTATATGTAAATCTGAACCGATCTGACCCATTTTTACCACAGGTGTTTCTAGTTGAACTATAAGATGTTTTGCCAATTTTGAAGAAAATCTGTTAAAATATGTGGTATCTAGAGTGAAAACAGTCAAATCGGGAGTGAAATTCGTATGGGGGCTATATATAAATCTGAACCGATTTTCTTCAAATTAAATAGCGTTCGTTCTTATCCCGAAAAACTTCGTTGTGCAAAGTTTCATTTGGTTCTGTCTACAATTGCGACCTGTATCGTGATTACAAGAATAGATGGACAGACAGACGGACATTGCTAAATCGATTCAAAAAGTAATTCTAAGTCGATCGGTATAATTAACAATGGGGGTATATCTCTTCCTTTTGGGTGTTACAAACAAATGCACAAAGACATAATACTCTCGTGGAGTGTATACAAATTACACGGGAAAAACATAATTTTTATGGGTATTTTCAGGAGCGTTTAGCTCACAGACGGCTTGATCTAGGAACGAAATATTTTGCAAATCATCATTAAACCAATCCAAACTTTATTTTCGTGGGGTGACTGGAACTTCTTTTTCCATTTGTATGAACCGCGACCCCTCCTAATATACCTGTCTATGGTGGTAGTAAGTATAAGTGTACTTACATGTCCCTCTATTGTACATTACATTTAAGTCACATTAAATTTTGTATTCTAGATTGGGAGAATATGATAGAAAATCGGCATATCAGGAGTTCTCTATATTCAATCACATTAATACTCTCTTTATTTTTAATGACCCCTTCATGTTGTACTTTAAAGGTTTATATATTCAACTGGTGAATCTTTACATAGTCCATTATAGGCATATTAGATTGATTTGAATGTATTACTGCGTACATCTAATATACAGCTTATTTAAATTGGCCAGCAGTAAATTTGTTTGTTTGTGTCATTTTTTGTGATTGCAATTCCATCCTATACTCGAATTATATAATTGGCATGGATTGCGATGTTTTGTGACAATAACACGTCGATTAGTAAGGCCTCGAGTATCAATAAGTGCACGTTAATGGATGAAGAATACATGGGCACGGCCATACACACGTTGGTTTATATGAATTACCATGTCTGCCTGTAGATCACAGTTCAAAACTGAAGATTTATTTTCGTATTGGACTTTGACTTTTCCAATTAATATTGAAAAAATTCTAAAAGGAAATACGATTCTGAGTTAGCCATCTTATTGATTTAATGTCCACTTATCACCCAGATATCATCTCAGAGTTAGGTTTAAACATGTGTATACATTACATTTTACAAATGTCGTCAGACTTTCAGTCAGAGTTAGGTTTTGAAAACATATTTTTGTAATATCTTAGTTTATTGTCAAAACTGCAAATGTCAATATTAATTTTTTGCTATCGTAATCGTACACATAAACTTTCGTCTATAAACATGTTATTTATGTACAGCGTTTTCCAACAAGAGGCGTTATTTTGAATCACCCGGTATTTCGGTAGCTGTCACTTTAGAAGCTTTTATTCTTTGACATTTGACAAGTAGAAACTACGCCATTACTAAAAATGGAATGATATACGCTTCAACAACACATTGAAATTATTAAAATTCATGAATGAAAATGATCTGGAATTCCATCGAAAAATCATCTTGACTGATGAGGCCGATTTCCACCTCGGTGGCTACGTCAACAAGCAAAATTGTCGCACCTGGGGCTCGGAAAACCCAAGAGTTA
Source organism: Polietes domitor (assembly GCA_947397865.1). Taxonomy (NCBI): domain Eukaryota; kingdom Metazoa; phylum Arthropoda; class Insecta; order Diptera; family Muscidae; genus Polietes; species Polietes domitor. Next base: position 54,163,070 of record OX377620.1, read on the forward strand.
TTGTTGAGAAGCCTCACCATCCTCATCGTGTGACTGTTTGGTGCGGTTTATGGTCCGGCGGGGTCATTGGACCTTACTTTTTCGAAAATGAGGTTGGATCACAACAGTTACGGTGAATGAATTGCGCTATCGAGAGATGATTAATGATTTTTTTATGGTCGGAGTTGGATGGTATCGATCTGGACAACGTTTACTTTCAACAAGACGGCGCTACGTGCAACAAAAGCAACGAAACCATTGCTCTTTTACGGTAAAAGTTTCCGGACCGTGTTATCTCTCGATGAGGTGATCACAATTGGCCACCGAGATCTTGTGATTTAACACCTTGCGACTTCTTCCTTTGGGGCCACGTGAAAGATAAGGTCTACGCCAACAGCCCAGCGTCGATTGAAGACCTCAAAGATGGAATTCGTGAGGCTATCGAGGACATAGGACAGCCACCTTGCGATTTGGTTATGGAAAATTTTATGAAAAGGATATGGTCCTGTAAGCGTGGTCATGGTGGCCATTTGGCTGATGTTGTTTTTCATTATTAATGCCCTACCTTCCTCTTAATTATGAAATAAACATCCGATCATTTATTTCAAAAGATGGCATTTTTCTTTGAATACCAAAATAACCCCTCTTGTTGGAAACCCCTGAATATTACATATTATATTACTTACTTACTTATATTCATAAGTGTCTATGAACAAAAAACACAAATTTTCAGGAGAGCGAAAAAACTGATTTACTCCTTAATTTTAAGAGTAAATATGAATGAATTACTCTTCTACAGTTTAATCTAAAGAGGATTAGTAATTGCTACGATTAAAAAGTTTACAAAATGTTCTATTATTCCCGGTATTATGGTTCATAGCCACTTTTGCGCGTTTAAAATTGAGCACTATGAATGTTGAAATAAGCACATGAATGCTCAACTATATAAATAGGACTTATTGTAAACTCGATAACGTTTTTATAAAATGTTGGCAATGTTGTGTAAAAAACGCATTTTCTGGAATATACACAGCGAATTTAAAGAATCCAGCTTTATCCGTCAGATTGGTACCATTTCTATCCCTTTTTCCAATTTTTTTTACAAAAAGTGGATATTGCGGTAGGGCTTGGTAAACAAAGAATACAAATTGCATATTTTTGGAAAATTTTAATTTTCGCGGCAAATATGGCTAAAATAATTTGCATGCATGACATTTTTGTTTTTTGATTTTCTCGCGATCTAGCCAACGGATCCGGCTGAATTTTTGTTTGTTTATTAAGAACCAATGTCGCTTGTAACATATATGTAGTCAGTCGCGAAAATCGCTGCAATTGTTGAAAAATCCATAATTCGCGGTTGCAATTGCTTGTATTTTAACTTTCTCAGTTCAGGATTCTGAAACTTTTCAGACACAAATATTCCCCATGAAGTCAGCAATCATATGCAATAAAAATATTTTGGTATTCTCAATATGATAAAAAGTTTCGCGGGTTTTTCTAAAAACTTTTCACAAATTTTGACTTTACAGTATTTACACTGTTTATCCTATTTTAGCCTGATAACTTGGGAAGCAAAATGCTATTAACCGCATAATGGTAGAATTTGATAGTGCGATATGGCCTAAATCTAGAAAAATGTTTTAAACAAAATCGTTGTAGCGAATTAAGTTATGTGCTGTTCCATTTTTTAACTATATTATTTATATTATTTTTATGTTCATAGCCACTTTTGCAGTCACAATTTTTATACCCTCCACCTCTAGGATGGGGGTATACTAACTTTGTCATTCCGTTTGTAACACCTTGAAATATCGACCTGACACCCTATAAAGTATATATATTCTTGATCGTCATGAAATTCTAAGACGATCTAGCCGTCCGTCCGTCCGTCCGTCCGTCCGTCTGTCCGTCTGTTGAAAGCACGCTAGCATCTAAACGAAAGGAGCTAGAACGTTCAAATTTGCCATAAATGCGTCTTATAGTCGTAGATCGTTTGGGATTGAAATGGGGCGAAATCGGCCCAAAGGGAAAAATTTTTCCCTCACAAGGACTAAAAATACCCATAATAATCCCTAATATTTGAGCATATTTAAGCATGTTTTTTGAATATGTCTGTTTATATTTGCTTGATATTTGGTATGCGCATTTCCCTTATAGCAAAAACGTGCACCATAAAGTGATTCATATTTGTAGGGGGTGAAATGGGGCAAAAAAGGGATAAAAATGGTACATATTAAACGGCAACAGCTAGAAACACGAAATTCGATGTGTACATTCCTCTAATTGAGTAGATACATAATATAAAAGTATTTTTCCCAATTCGTACTTTTAAGGGGTAAAATCGTCGCCTTAATAAAACAATAGTGTATACGCATGTACACCATTATTTTTTTATTGCATAATAAGAATCTACATAACTGATTCTATATGTGGTCAAAATTTGGTGAAATTCTACTTCCACAAAGTGGGTCAAAAGATCAATTGAAATATTAGCGTATAATTGCGTGATTGAAATTTTTCATTAATAATTGTGTAAGTGCTGGTATGGTGTTTTATTTAGTTGTTACTCTAAATATAATTTCAAAGAAAAATAGTGTATAAAAAGCATACACTATTTTTATTATTCAAAACAATCCATTTTCATAACAAAATAAAAACGAAAAACGACGTATATTGATATACACTATTTTTTAACAATATATTATTTCGAGTCAATCCGTATGACACTTATACACTATTTTATATATCACACAACATTTCTCTGTGTGTTCTACGGTTGACGTAAATAATACCTTAAAATCAGTTTACACTGTTATTGTCAACTTTTTGATATATTGTAGAATTTTCTAATATACTTAATTGACTGGGCAATTGTGCTTTTGCTAGTGTGTTATTGTGAAAAGTTCGTGAAAATAATGGATCTATCAAGTCATGGTGAGTATTTACTGTGAAACGATAACAAGTGTGTGCCGTATTATGACTATGTAACTGGAATTTCGACAGATTTTGGTTATGATAATGCGCAATTTAAATGTATTTCGTGAGAAATGGTGTAAAGGATTCAAATAAAATAGTGTATACCATACAAAATAAAATAGTATATAATGATTTTCATACATATTATAAAACAAATAAAATAGCCTAAGTGACATCATGGTACTTTGAATCCCATTAAGTTGCAAATAAAGCACTTTTAGATTAATCGAATATCATCTACTAGTACCCTGATTACTCCTCCACATATTGAAATGATCACAACTTGCAAACATCGATTATTTTCTCAAAAATTACTGGTTTCCCAGATGTCTAATAGCACAAAAACTTTAAACTGTATTATCTCGAAACGGCAAAAAATTATACACTATTGTTTTATTAAGGCGACGAAATAGGAATAGAGGGATAAAAATGGTACCAACCAAACGGCTGCAGCTAGAATAATGAAATTCGGTGTACACATTCCTCTGATTGCATAGATAAGAAAAATACACGGATTTTTCAAAATTCGTACTTTTTGGGGTTAAAATGAAAAAGGGGATAAAAATAGTACCAATCTAATGACCGCAGCTAGAGTCATGAAATTCGGAGTATACATTCCTCTGAGTGTGTAGACACGGAAAATAAACTGATTTTTCGAAATTCGTTCTTTTTGGGGTTAAAATGAAAAAAGGGGATAAAAATAGTATCAATCAAATGACCGCAGCTAGAGTCATTCCTCTGACTGCGTAGACACGGAAAATAGACGAATTTTTCGAAATTAGTACTTTCAAGGGATACAATGGTACATAGGGATAAAAATAGTACCAACGACTACAGCTAGAATGATGAAATTCTAATTGCGTAGAAACGTCGGGGGAAAAAAGTGGTACCAACCAAATGGGAGCAGCTGGAATCATGGAATTCGGTGTATACATTCCCCTGACTGCATGTACACGCAAAATAGAAAGTTTTTTTTCCAAATTCGTACCTTTTCTTTTACGGCAAAAATTGGTTGAATCATGAAGTTAGGTTATTTTGCACTATGTACGTCTGTTAATGGATTTTCAAAATTTGTACTTTTGTAATTAAAATAGAATGGAAATACAACCAACTGTAGCACCCACTATCTATCAATATTTATGGTATTTAAGCTTTTTGAAAATATAAATATAAGAATATTTATTTTTTGATTTGATATAAATAATGGTTTGAAATAATTAAAATATTATATTTATTTATAAAATTATTTTTTCAATATTTGTATTTGTTTTGGTTTGGCTATATTAAAAAATTTATATTTTCCTGTAATATTACTGCACTTCTACGAAAACTGACAACCTCTGTCGAATGCAATCCATGGTGGAAGGTATATAAAGTTCCCACTTAAAAAGTTAGGATTTATTTGAGAGTAAAATACCATTTTGTTTTCGGCTATTCTTGACTGAGTTTATGATTTTTTTTTAATTAGCCGAATTCCCAAAGTGGGGAATCTTAATCTTAATTTCGTTTTGTTGAATTGTAAGCGGTTGTGATCTAAATGAGATTACAAATTGTTAAAGGTTCTTTTAGGAAATTAGAATTTTAGTATTTTTAATTTTTCATAAACAATTTTTCGTATTTATTTTATGAATCAGTTTCTTGTACTACATAAAACATGTGTATTTATAAAAATTAGAAATGATAAAAATTTTTTCCTGAGCCTCGATTGTAACCCGATACCATCTGGGTGCAAATCAGACATGAATTAAACCAACCAAAAATTAATTTTAGTCGGGAATAGCCACAACGGTTTTGAAGTCCGTTTAATGTAAGTTTTTTGTTTATTAAAAAATACACGGAATTAAGAAAATTAAGTTTTATATTAAACTATAAGTAATTTCCTTGAAATTTTCAAAAAAATCCATATTTCTATCTCCTATTAGAAAGAAGTTAATATGCTTTTTAAAAATTACCTTGTCACAAGATTCCTGATTTTCGATACACCCTAATGTCCAAGATTTCATATTTTGGAAAATCGGGAAATGCAGTTTTATTTTCCTTATTTAGAAGTTCAAACTTTCATTAAAGTCGGAGAACCTAATCCAAATTTCATGTCAGTGCAAAATCTAAAAAATTCTGTCGTATTTTTATTTACGCCCTCTCATGGTTTGTGGTCAAAAATCCGGGTACTCGGGAAATAAAAAAACTTCGAAGCAATGAAGTATCACTTAGAAGTATTTGTCAGAATCGTTTTGAATAAATTTCATAACTTGCAAATAATATTTTTGATTTATTATTTTGTTTTACGATTGATATTGTTCATTTTAAAGCACATCTTTCTTTTTAATTATTAATTGCGAAGTTAACTAAATAAATACTCGTAGATATTTATTCTTTACATTTATTTAAATACATTTTAATGCCACACAAATAGTTCACATTTAGAAATTCCATTTATAAATTTATATAAATATGTAGATTAAATATTTGCCTAACTGATATTTGGTTTAACCACCAATTTCCCCCAATTTTCCTCTCTCTGTTTCTGCTATTCATTCGACTTTCATGTACATATGCACCGAAAAACGGACCTTTTCATCAATCGTAAATTTTATTTTGTAAATAAAATTTCCCTGCGGTACCGGGATTGGAAATTTATTCAAATACATATTGTGTAGCTGGATAGAATTCTGAAAACAAATTAAGAAATATATAAGACCGTTTTACTATTAGTCAACTAGATGCTAGATGCAGGCTTTCAACATACAGAAAGATAGGCAGATATCTTAGATCTTTATAATGATAGAAAGTCCATAAAATAATTTTGAATATAAGTTCAGTAAAATATTTTCAAAAAGTTCATAGTATGCTAATTGAATTAAGGTAGTGGAAGGTTGATAGAGACTTACAGTTAAGGGACACGTATGATTAACATTGGAGTACTCCTTGAGAAGATTCGTTATGAACATGGCTGCAAGATTCATTCGTCCACTCTTAAAGAGTTTGCAAATATCCAATGTTCGGTTGGTTATAAGCACAGGTCTCTTCGCTGGGACGTGATAGAATTCGGCGTTGATGAATAAATTGGTAAGGGACTCTTTGAATAAGTGAATCGTCATTGAAAATGCTGGCAAATTCTGCTTATTTGGCTTAATTTCACACATATCGATTCTGGTGAAATTTGGATCGATTGCAGTACAGACGGACTTTTCCAGTCGTATAGTGGAGGCATGATTCTAAATAAAATTCCAATATAATAATTAGGGAAAAAATAATAGTGATAATTGTCGTTACCTCTCTTATTAGAAGGTGGACTAGTAGAATTGTCGGCACAAATTGTTTCATAGCCTTTTCTTATCAATGGAAACTTTGGGGAATATTGTGATGTTCTCACTTGTGTTTAGTACTGATTACTGGAGTAACTTCAATAATCCGCAGTACATTGTAATTTTCAATCTTCATTAGTAATTTGTTTTGTTTGTTTGCAATTGTCTCATCATTTTTCGGCATGGAAGTCAATAACTGAAATAAACTCTAAGCACCCACGAGATTATTTCAGTTCAGCATGACTAATTTTTCAAGGTTTTACAAAAAGCATGGTCAAATGAAATCCATACCTTAAAATGTGTTAAAAGAGATAATATTGAAATTTCGTACGTTGGTCCCTTCATTTTATAATGCGAACGAAATTCGTGCTTTTTGAAGTTGAAATAGGATCAAAAGGGATGATAATAATACAAATCAATCTACTGAAAGTGCAATCATGAATATTGATTTTTTTTGTTTTGTCATTTATTTTGGTTCAAGACCAAAGGTTGTGCTGAAGTCTTCAGCAGAACCCAAAATTAGCAAAAAGGCAAAGTGAGACCTTTATTGTTGCAGCTAAAAGTTGACTGCGCAGTTTCGATGGGCGCTACCCCATCTCGTCAGAACTTTCGCAACGAATGTATGTCTTTGTCTTAAATCAGGGTTCATATTAGTACCAGCGGTCACATATGACAAATGAGAAGCGCTGATAAACAAAATATTCCACCGAACTAAGTCGACACACTAAAAATCGCACTTTGCCAATTCAATGTTATGCATGTGCTCGCATCGCTCGCAACAATGCAAAGGTTGTTGTTGTACGGTATGTCCCGTCTTCACTGTACCTCGTGTGTATTGCTGTTGTTTGTATGTATTGTTGGTCTGTTATTTTGTATGTTTTGTCATTTATTTTGGTTCAAGAGCAAAGGTTGTGCTGAAGTCTTCAGCAGAACCCAAAATTAGCGAAACTGCGCAGTCAACTTTTAGCTGCAACAATAAAGGTCTCACTTTGCCTTTTTGCTAATTTTGGGTTCTGCTGAAGACTTCAGCACAACCTTTGCTCTTGAACCAAAATAAATGACAAAACATACAAAATAACAGACCAACAATACATACAAACAACAATATTTGAAATTCGTATTTTTGAGGGGTAAGCGAGGCAAAGGGGGATAAACATTATACCACAGAGTTGCATCTAGAACCGTAAAGCATGGTGTGCACATTCCTCTGACAATGTAGAAGCACAACTTAAATTGATATTTCGAAATTTGTACTTTTAAGAATGAAGCGTAATATAAATAGTACAAAAGAAACAGCTCCATCTTAAATCATTAACTGAATATATACCATTATCGTATCCTGAGAATGTTGTGAACGCATTAGGCATTGCAATGTAGTATATTATTTTTGGAAAAAAGTAATAAACATGAAACGAGAACATGAAATTTTTGCATTTTTTTGCGAAGTGGATTTATCAACAAAACCTTTTTCTAGAATTGTTTTTTTAAGACAAATATTGGAATTTATTTACTGCAAAATATAGCTCTACTTTTTAAATTTTCACTGAAAATAGTCTGTGTTCTATACACTCTGAATTAAATAAGTGTATTTATATACTTTTTCTTTTAATGCCGCAAAATTTATATAAAAAACTATTTAATTTTTTTATTTTCTTTAATTGCTTTGAACTGGGATATTGTCCTGGCTCAAGACCATTTTGCATCTATATATAATAGAGTGCAAATTTATTTACAAATGGCATGGTGACACTTATTACTTGGTTGCAGACTACCACTATCATGATTTCCACCCTGTCTAAAGATTTCGTTCAGGTGGCTTCGCAGTGACTTTTCAACATCAAACCCGGCCTCTATAAGGAGATTATTCTCACAAACGAACGAGAAGCACAACTCACTTACCGATTTTCCGTTTAAAAAATCGCACCAAGTAATAAAGTACACATGCCATCTTACAAGCATCTCATTGAGTTGCATATTCGGGAAGTGAATTGTGCTTCTCGTTTCGTTTGTGAGAATCATTAGCTTAAAGAGGCCGGGTATGATGTTGAAAAGTCGCTGCGAAGCCACTTGAGAAAACCTTTGACAGGGTGGAAATCATGATAGTGGTAGTCTGCAGCCAAGTAATAAATGCCACCATCCCATTTGTAAATAAATTTGCATTCTATTAAATATAGATGCAAAATGGTCTTGAGCCAGGACAATATCCCAGTTCACATCAAATATTGATTACAGACCAAAAAAATAAAAACGAAAAAACTATTTTTTTTAATTTTTCTTTTGTATATGAGTCATTCCATGTCAAGCGGTACGATTTTAGACCTCGATAGCTGCGATTGTTTTGAAATGTGTATGTATTCTTCACGTATTTTTGAAAAAAAAAATAGAAACGTTTTTTTGACGAGTTATGATCAATTTAACAGTGAAAAAATACACAATTTTATAAAAGGTGTGTTTATTCAATCGGATGTAATTCCTGAAATACTTGAACAATTTTAATGGAATATACCTTGTTTTGAAGGCAATTGCAATTTCCCTTGAAATATTGAAAGTTTTTAAAAATTTATTTCTTTAATTTTGTTTTTCGAAATGATTACATTAATTAACTATTTTGAAACTTTAATAACTGATTGAGTTTAGAAATTGTGAAATGACCCAGCAAAAACTCTCAAAAAAAACCAAAAACCTTCACTACTTATTTTTCGGATCCGTTTCTAATTATTTTTATAAAGGGATTGTAAAAAATAAGTACCTAAAAAGTTGAGAAATAAGTACTTCCATGCTCGCTTACGGAAAGTTAATAAATAAGTACTTCTAAACGAGTTGTAAAATAAGTGACCTCATGAAGATACAAAATAAGTCATTATTGCTAACTAGCCAAATAATGTATTATCAATAATGGGCTTAATAAGTGATGAAAGCAACATTTATATTAAATTATATATTTTGTATCGACTTGTTAACAATCTGAATACAGAATTTAGGGCTATTTTTCTTTAAGCCTTAATAACTAAGCTGCGATAACAACAGCACTGCTATTCTCTGACTCACCACAAAAATGAAGAAAACTAATTTTTAAAATCTGAAGTTCTATGAAATTTAACTTACCAATAACTACTTGTTTAAACCATTATAAGAAAGTAATTATTTCATACTTCAAAATAATCCGGTGAGTAAAGAGCGTTCATTACTTGGTAATGCTAAAAATAATGAGGTTCCATTACCAAGGTTTTGCTGGGGACGGCTTCTATTTTTTTTTAAACAATGAAAATCGAAGAAAAAGTATGGAAAAATATATAATATTTTTTTTTTAATTTTTCTGGTGGTGGAATCGCACGCTACAAAAAATGGAAAAAATTAAAAATTTTCATCAATAACTTTTTTAAAAATACTACAGAAAAGTATGTTATAAAAATTTTCTCCACTGAAATTCTGGTTGATTTTACCAAAAAAAATTTAAAAAAATAGAAGCCATCATTTCATCACTTCCAAACTCACTCAAACACTAAAAAGACATCATCATCTTCCCGCGATAATCGGATACATGCCGGAACGAAGTCTAGTACAATTCAGACTTAAGGATTATCACCTCAGCTCCCTCTAAAGCTGCTACAACAACAACAATAACTTTAACATGTGTTCATTAGGTGTGGGACCCTAACTTTATGAGGTTCGGAAAACATATTCATGGGCCGAAAAATGAGGGTGAGTGTAAGGGGTGCTCATCGGGATTACAGTGAGTGAAAATAGGTAAAAATACACCGGAGTCGCCCCTAGCTGTGCTAAATGTAAGACCAATCTCCATTAACTTCCCCTCAAAAATTTTTCCGACCTTCTATCCCCATTCCTTAATGAGACTAATTTTTATAAAATTTGCTCACACCGCTCTAACTGCTCCATGGTGGTCCCTAGGGGAGTCAAACGCATTACCAATCCCCAATATTTTTTTAACCCCAATATTTTCTCAGTACATACCTACTCTCTATCTGCAACCCTTAAGGTGGTCCCCACATATTTGTTTATTTTTCTATGAAAGGAAGGCCAACACTGCCCTGCAGTAGCCCCTAGAGGGGAGAAGTGTAAGACTGGAGTGTACTCCATCGTGGAAGACATATATTATTCGCCCGGCCGAACTAAACGGCTTTTCAATTGTCTTCTTTTAATACCGCATAATATTTAAGTTAGTTTTTTGAAAAGAAAATAAAAACTATTCACTTTTTTCATTATTCCTTTGCATTTGGTGATTGTAAGTAGTTACTGAGATATCAGGACACAAATGAGGAACTCCATACCACTTTGAAATTTAAAATAATGAACCAAAATACAGTGAATTAAATGGAGAAATTCATTATAACGAGTACTGATTAAACGGCCAATGCCAGTATTTTCCTAATTTGCGTTAATATTTGCATTATCTTCATTCTCGTGCTCTCTTTCATAATACTAAAACATCCAATGTAACCCAGAACACCTTTGTGAAATGTAATGCTGACCAATGTCATTATGAAATAATCTACAAAAATTTTAATTTTCTCTAAAGTGATTATTGTGCTACTGCAGCTAGAGATGTGACAAACCAAACCTGTAACACGGGACGGGATTGTTTCAAGAACACCAAACAACCGGACAATGTTCTCTTTGAAGCATGAAAGTAAAATTGATTGCTGTCACAACAAATTGTATTACCGGCTTTGAAGCCGGCACATGTCGGTACAATACGACACCTTGTCCAACGACTCTGATAATCGCATCAGTGATAGTAACAGCGAAAACTACACGCGACAACGCATTTGATTTTGCACACCGAGAGTAGTAGAGTATAAATTCAAAGACTCGATGTAATTGTGTCAATGATCGTTCGCTCATATACAACCGGGTATTCCATTGACGGCGATGTCGTTTGATAAACCGTTTCTCTTTTCTATTACATTGAACGCTTGAAGTGATAATTGTAAAAGTCGTAGATGTAGTCATTCTATGCAGAACGACACTCATTGAAGAAAAATGTTGCGGAGCAAAATGCGCACGCACCAACCGAAACATCGCCAATGTGACAATTTCGACTATTAACGAAGCCGTCAAGTTAAAAAGAGCCTCATTTTAGTAGTACTGTTTTAGGCTATTGATAAAGTTCTTGTAGCGGTTCTATGCGCTTGACTTATTTTCAGAATGGTCCACCAAACGGAAACATCCAGAATGCGTCAGTTTGAATCATTTATAAATAAAGTAGCTCTCATTATTGCTGTAAGAATTTTGATTTGGTTTGAGTATTCGTTGCAATATAAAGGGTGGTTAAATTTTAAGGGCTGGTGTTGATTTTGAATTCTTTTTATTATGATATAATATTGGTATGGTTCAGTTATGTATTTAACAAAATATGGCCGCCGCGACCTCGGCTGCTCACCTTCATCCGATGGTCCAAATTTTTGATGACGCTGAGGCATAATTGAGGTTCTATACCCTTAATGTGCCGAATTATCGCATCCTTTAGCTCTTGAATTGTTGCTGGCTTATCGACGTACACCTTTTCTTTAAAATAACCCCAAAGAAAGAAGTCCAACGGTGTCAAATCACATGATCTTTGCGGCCAATTGACATCGCCAGCACTTGAGATAACACGACCATTAAATTTGTCGCGCAAAAGAGCCATTGTTTCGTTAGCTATGTGGTCTGTGTGGCACCGTCCTGTTGAAACCACATATAGTCCACATCCATATCTTCCGATTCGGGCCATAAAAAGTTCGTTATCATCTCACGATAGCGACGACCATTCACAGAACCTGCCTGACCGGCCTCATTTTGGAAAAAATACGGCCCGCTGATGCACCAAACAGTCACTCTTTGTGGGTGCATTGGTTTTTCGACAATCACTCTTGGCTTATCATTCGCCCAAATGCGGCAATTCTGCACCTTGAAAACGTATTAATGCATGTCTTTATGCATCAACGACGAGCGTGGGAGGTGTAATTGTTCAGCCACACTATCCCAAACAGCAGCAATATTTTCTACAGTAGGAGCTGTACCAGCATGCACTAGTGTTTTCACATCTCCGTTAGACCCTGTCTGCTCAAATTTGTTCACGATTTTTCCGATTGTACGCACATTATACGATTTAATTGACCGATGAAATTGAGTTAGTCTGAAATTGAGAAATGTCAAATGAAATGCAGAAAAAAACTTGACGTTTAGTTGTGGTTCACATTCAACAATTACAATTACAATTTAACCACCCTTTATAAGAAGTATATTGACATCCGCCAATTTTGATTAAGATCGGATGTAATACCAGTGCCCATAGGTTAAGAAATTACCGTACTTTCTCCAAAGAATTGCGTAGTTCACGTAGGCCAAATTTTCTCATCTATATTTATATACATTAGATTTGTCGTTGTTTCCGACTATACTGAGAGAATGGTTTGTTTTATGTGTTCTACCAAAATATTTCGTATTTATCATTATCCATTCGTTAGTTGGATGCATTCAAAATAAACTCTACTCTCTTTTCTCTTTTTTTCTTGAAAAATAAATCACTGCGAGAATGGTATTGGGAAAAACCCGCTAGAAATCAAAATCTGGCCGAACCATATCAAAAACTTTTTAATTTTCAAATTTTGGCCTTGCTACCTTTTCAGTCAAACTGGGGTTTTTTCAACTCTGAACACCTTACACCAGAGGAGAACATTTTAAGTCCGGCTGAAGTCCGCCAACTCTGGAATCCGTTACTCTGCGTAGACGGATTTGGACAGATGATATACTTTTGGGTGATTTTTCATATTAAAAATTACTCGATTTTTTTTGCGATTTTTTTTTATTTTTGATTTGGCTGAATTTTCATTTATTTTTTGGTGTAATTTCATTTTCCGATTTTTCATTTATTTTCTACAGCTTTCTTTTGTTGGGTGACTTGTACTGAAATTGGACGTATATTTTTTTCCATTCCATTCCACTTTCAGTTTTGCGGGACCGTTTAGCACCAATTCGGAAAAAGTACGAAATTAACATGAAAACGAATTTTAAGTCTTGACTTATTTCTGACATTGAGTTTTTGTGTATTCAGAGACTTACAGTAGAATTGTAATGCAAATATTTTTGTAGAACATTTTGACCTTCCAAACCTCTGTTTTAGGGGTGTATTTTAACATTTTACACAAGAGGGACCAAAAGACCCATTTATTGCGGAGCTAGAGGGTTAAGATGTTCCACAAATATGATCCTCGTGGTGTTCTAACTAATATTGCTGAGCGCATCCTATACTTAAAGTATAAGGATCTCAAGGTTTCCTATGGCGATTCATCATAAGTATGTGGAAAAGGTGGAAATATCGTTTTTACCCTTTTCCACAAAAGGTACCGAAAAGATCCCTACATTGCGGAGCTATAGGGTTAACATTTGGTGGTCCTATAATTAAAATGAAAGGACGACATGGTATCCTATCTCGATTGATCATAAGAATGTGAAAAAGGGGAAAATATTGTGTTTTTGCCCTTTTTACAAAAGGTACCAAAAATATCCATATATAGAGGAGCTAGGGTGTTAAAATGTTCCACAAAAAAAGTTCCTCGTAGTATTCATAGTGAAATTGCTGAACACATTTTATACTTAAAATGTAAGGATCACAAGGATGCTGATTCATCAAGAGAATATTCATTCATCAAAAAGAATATGGAAAATATTGTGTTTTTACCCCGCTTCGCAAAAAGATCCCTATATTGAGGAGCTAGTGCGTTAAAGTGTTCCACAAAAATGTTCTCTGTAGTATTCTAAGTAATATTGCTGAACACATCCTATACTTAAAATGTAAGGATCACAAGATTTCCTATGCTTATTCATCATAAGAATATGCAAAAGGGGAAAATATTGTACTTTTACCCTTTTTCACAAAAGGGACCACAAATATACATATATTGAGGAGCGAGTGGGTTAAAATGTTCCACAAATATGTTCCCTGTAGTATTGTAAGTAATATTGCTGAACACATCCTATACTTTAAATTAATAAAGGGACCAAAAAGATTGAGAAGCTAGAGGGTTAAAATGTTTCACAAAAAATTGCCCCGTAGTATTTTAAGTAATATTACTGAACTTAAAATATAAGGGTCACAATATGCTTAAAATTTAAGGATCATAAGGTTTCCTATGCCGATTCATCATAAGAATGTGCAAATGACGTGCATATGTAAACATTCCAAACATCCTCTATCAGAATCCATTGTCAGAACTTTCTTATTTGTTTGTGTTCCACAGTATTATCTAAAAAAAGACAAAATTGTTAACAAGTCTCATTATGGTCCATGTGTTCGGACGATTGTAGCCAAACGTGTGCCTATACTCTCTTTGAACCGATACTACTGACTCCAGTGCGTGATAGTGGCGGACAATCCAAATTGCTGTTTCAGTGTCCCAGTTAAAAATCTAAAAATCAAGCTGCTAAATAAAAAAATAAGCAAATTGATTAAATAGAAAACAGTTTTTATTATTTTTTTTGGTAGCGGTTTTCATCAGTCACCCTGTATCTGTATTAATTCAGCATTAACATCTATTCCAATTTTACCCCTTAGTCTTTCTAGTTTATTCATATCTTGTTTTTTAAGAGGCAAAACTTTAAATGGTTGTTAATGCTAAACTAATACAGATAGATTTTTGAAATTTAAAGTATTTTTAGCACATATTCTCTTCTTTAATCTGCTATTTCTGCCGGTATCATAGGGTGTGAATAAGTATTAAAAATATTTGATTTGAACTGGGATATTGTCCTGGCTCAAGACCATTTTGCTTCTATATTTAATAGAATGCAAATTTATTTACAAATGGCATGGTGACATTATGGAGAGTATGGTTAACCACCATCTTGTGAGGTATTTAGAAACTAATGACTTACTTAATGATCAACAGTATGGCTTCCGTAGGAATCGATCTACGGGAGACCTGATGACACTGCTATCCGAAAAGTGGAATCGATCTATTCACAAGCTTGGTGAGAGTAAGGTCGTTGCTCTAGATATCTCCAAGGCCTTTGATAGAGTTTGGCACGGCGCACTCATATCAAAGCTTATCGCTTTTGGTGTTGGTAGTGACTTCTCTCGATTTATATCGAGCTTTCTCAGAGATCGCACTATACGTGTTGTTGTAGATGGGTTCTCATCCGACAAGCATAGGTTAACCGCAGGAGTACCACAGGGCTCTGTCCTTTCCCCCTCCCTTTTTCTTATTTTCATCGACGACCTCTTGGATCGGACTGTGAATCCAATATACTCATTCGCGGATGACAGCAACCTCTGTCATTCATACTCATTCGATCATAGACCAAGAGTAGAATAGAGTAGATTTTAATGCACGTAAGGCCCAGTGCTCCTTGTTGTCTCACAAGCGATTCACTGATCCAACGGTGTCGTCGATTTTAATGAACGGTGTAGATTGAGCAATCAGATGCTCCCGTTGTTCTTGGCATAAAAATACAATGTGATGTTCGTTGGACAAAACATGTATTTGATGTGTCGAAAGATGCCTTCAAATGTTTAGGCTATTTAAAAAGATGTAAGAAATATTTCACACCCTCTGATATTCTCAATATCTACACTACCTACATCAGACCAAAGATGGAATACAACTCCCATATATGGTCGGGTGCTCCAGCTTCATCACTGGAGCTACTTGACCGTGTCCAGAGGAGGGCGATGGTGTTGATAGGTGACGGTAGGATATCCAATTCTATTGTCTCCCTTGAACACAGTCGTAATGTTGGTTGTGTGTCATTGTTCTATCGATACTTTCATGGTGTTTGTTCTTCGGAGATTCGTATACCGCCCGTGAGAACGTTCGGTAGAGATACGCGACTCTCCAGGAACGCACACCCATTTGCTGTCGATTGGACAACCGGCCGCACTACACATTACAGAATAAATTCGTTCTTCGCCCGTACTATCCGTGTGTGGAATCGACTTCCTGCCAATATCTTTCCCTCCAATTACGACATTCAGAGATTCAAAACAGATATCAACAGACACTACTCCCTCTTTCCTCCTTCCAATACCTGATCTTCCTTCCACCAACGCAATGCACTGCATTTATAGGGGACATCCCCTGAGTGTTGGTTCAGTGAAAAAAATGTAAACTTTCAAAACATCCTCTATCAGAATCCATTGTCAGAATTTTCTTATTTGTTTGTGTTGTATCATTATGTTATGTTATTGTTAACAAGTCTCTTTATGGTCCATGTGCTCGGAGGATTGTCGCCAAACTCTCTTTGAACCGAAACTACTGACTTCAGTGCGTGATAGTGGCGGACAATCCAAATTCCTGTTTCAGTGTCCCAGTTAAAAATCTAAAAATCAATCTGCTAAATAAAATATTAAGCAGATTGATTAAATAAAAAAATATTTTTGGTAGCGGTTTTCATCAGTTCATAGTTTCATATGTTTATTAGTTCAGCATTAACATCTATTCCATGTTTACCCCTTAGTTTTTCTAGTTTATTCATATCTTGCTTTTTAAGAGGCAAAACTTTAAATGGTTGTTAATGCTAAACTAATACAGATATATGATTCAAATTTAAAGTCTTTTTAGCACATATTCTCTTCTTTAATCTGCTATTTCTGTCGGTATCATAGGGTGTGAATAAGGATTAAAAATATTTTTTGAAAAATTTTAGCCTTTGGAACTTTGTAGACCTTTTAAGGGGCAACAGGATGAGGAAATGAAAAAGTAGTGTAATCGGTTGGTGGTTGACGTGGCCGCTACATTAACACAAGCGTCAAGAAGTGTGTTAAGGTGCCGTTTTGAACGTCTGTAATAGTTAGTCTGAACGATTGTAATATTTGATTAGATATTTAATATTGTGCATAATTGTTATATTAGGGCCAGGTTTGACTGTCTATGTATTTCCACTTGACATTAGTTCGGTCTAGGTAGTGCCTCAAAATATTACTTTTAACAGACCCTATCTGCAGCATTCTCCGTGACACAATTTTGTTGTAAATTTGTAGTTCAAAGTAATCGTTCAGACTTACTTTTTACTTTCAATAAACTTTCATTTGCGTTTATCAGATATTATACAGATGATGAAGATCAATTTTTGAAGTTACTAATAATTCCCGGCAACAAACAATTTTTCCCACCTTTCCCCACATGGTTTCTGGTTCTTTGGAATGTAACAGCCAATAAGCACTCATTGTAAGTGCGGTCGACCATGACCGATAATAATATTCGCATTTGTGGTTGCTTGGTCCTCATTCACACACCACCACTTCCCTCCGTAGTAACACTTTTGTGGGTCCGTCTCTCCCGACCAGCAACATTTTGCCGCGTATTTAAAAAATACGAAAAGAAATGGAAAGAAAGAAGGAAAAAATAGAGAAATAACCACAGACCTCACCTCACTGCTTTCACTCTTCATTGAATTCTTTCATAAATTTCTTTATCAACGTATGCCATATTAATGTAGTTGTTGTTGCTGCTGTTGGCTGCAGCACACAGCCCATGTTGTTGTCATCGTTGTATTTATTATACCCTATGTGTGTATATGTGTGCTGTATGCTTGTATGTATATTGGCCAAGTTGTGTTGTGACCATTAAGATGTGGTTATTGAACTGAGCCTCAACCAAAAAAAAATAATTGTGTTAATAGTCGATTTACACACACACGCAGTCGCCCCGACGAGAACACCGGGGGAGTTGGAGGGGACACACACACCCAGTGACAGTGTCAGACGTCAGTCTGAGCGTGTGATTGTAATCGTCCGTCCGTCTGCCGGCTTTTTTTCTTTCTTTCTTTTCAAGAATGGGAATCAATTTTGAGTTGGAGTTGAAACAGGTGGGCGCGGCGCACCTTGGTATGCGGTGACTATGCCAATGATGCTCTTACTTCACGTTTTCATCTTTCCGTCTTTCTTTCTGCAGTAGTAGTAGTTGTTGTTGCTGCTGTTGGATTTTATGGAATCGCGGCTTTTCTCGCCGTATTGTCTGATTTTGTGATGATTGATCCGTGATGATTTTATTAATGCTGTTGCTGTCTTATGGTTGTGGCAGGCGAGTTTCTTTTGTAGGAAGTGCAGCGATCAGAGCATTTGATTAGTCGGTCGATGTTATGAGTATGTATTGCACGTCAGATCCGGAATGCAGTTTTGTGGGATAACAATAACAATATTGCTGCATTTGTGCTCTAAAGTAAATGCTGAAGATGTAGTTATTTTGTATGACATGAATGAAACAAAGGATACATTTAATTGTTGGAAACGGTTTTAGACATATTTGAGAGTCCTACCCAAAGAAGATGTTTCATATACATATATATATATATATATATATATATATATTTTAGAGTGGCTTCAAAATAAAAGTGGTGGACGTTCCCGACTAAAATGAAAGAATGCTTTGTTTTATGTGTTCTCCCAAAATATTTCGCTTTTATCATTGTCCGTTCGTGAGCTGGACGCGTTCAAAATAACCTATATAAATCAGGTTTTTCTTGAATAAGAGAGAATTTATTGAATGGAGGGGTCTTGATAACCAATTGCATTTTTTAGAACTTCCTAACCCCTTAAGGGCCGACAACTTTTTTCTTACTGTTGTTTCTCAGTGGGTTAAATGTGATGTAAAAACTGAAATATGGGGTTATTTGCATTGTAAACACATTCTACTCTTACAAAAAGTTAATTTTTGAAAAAAACATCTGAAATTTTGGTCTTTCATTGGATAAATTGGGAGGAAAACTTCACACAAGATGTTACACTTAAACCGTGCGACACGATTTTCCTCTCAAGAACGAGATTATATAGAAGTGAAACTATAGGTCACTAATAGGAAAACTCATACTCAGTTTTTTATTTCGTGGTCGATTGTCTTTTTTACAGGACTTTTAATTTTTTTTTTTCACTGAACCAACACTCAGGGGATGTCCCCTATAAATGCAGTGCATTGCGTTGGTAGAAGGAAGATAAGGTATTGGAAGGAGGAAAGAGGGACTAGTGTCTGTTGACATCTGTTTTGAATCTCTGAATGTCGTAATTGGAGGGAAAGATATTTGCCGGAAGTCGATTCCACATACGGATAGTACGGGCGAAGAACGAATTTATTCTGTAATGCGTAGTGCGGCCGGTTGTCCAATCGACAACAAATGGGTGAGCGTTCCTGGAGAGTCGCGTATCTCTGCCGAACGTTCTCACGGGCGGTATAAGATCACGAATTTCCGAAGAACAAACACCATGAAAGTATCGATAGAACAATGACACACAACCAACATTACGACGGTGTTCAAGGGAGACAATAGAATTGGATATCCTACCATCACCTATCAACACCATCGCCCTCCTCTGGACACGGTCAAGTAGCTCCAGTGATGAAGCTGGAGCACCTGACCATATATGGGAGTTGTATTCCATCTTTGGTCTGATGTAGGTAGTGTAGATATTGAGAAGATCAGAGGGTGTGAAATATTTCTTACATCTTTTACATACAGTGGTGATATGCATATCAAATGAAAGAGAATAACATGTGTCTATATATATACATGTCATATGTCTATATATGTTAGTTTGGCTTTAACAACCATTTCAATTTTCCCCCTTTAAAAAGTTTATGTAGATTATTCATGTTTTAATTTTTAAGGGGAAAATTTGAAATGGTTGAATTTCTTTCCAAAAAATAGATTTAAATAAGACTAGAATGTGTTTACGATGCAAATAACCTCATATCTCAGTTTTTACTTCACATTTAACCCACAGAGGATTAACAGTATAAATAAAATTTAAGGCACTTAATGGGTTAGAAAATTCTAAAAATTGCAATTGGTTATCAAAACCTAAAAACATACGAGTACCTAAAAACATAAATCGAACTACAAATGTGGATGTTTTTTGTGGCGGTTGTTATAAAAAATGCACCAAAAAATGCACTAAAATAGTATAAATCTGCCTTTTGCACTGGGTCATATTGCAAGTTTTTAATACAGTTTGATAAGGCTAAGGTCGGATTTTAAATTCCAGCGGTTTATTTTTCAATTTTATTGAAGAAACCTGTTTCATAGTGATATAAAATACCACACCATCATTCCTTTATTTTTATATATATATATATATATATATATATATATATATATATATAGTGATATAAAATACCACACCATCATTCCTTTATTTTTATATATATATATATATATATATATATATATATATATATAAATAAAGGAATGATGGTGTGGTATTTTATATCACTATGAAACACAAAAAATAATACCAAGGTTCTGAAAACGAGTTATGATAGAGGGGTTGAAAAATATCATACGTTTACGTATGGAGGTCATTTTCGAGGTGCGGTCAATATTTCCATCATTTTTTGCATTCTTATGATGAATCTGTATAGGAAACCTTGTCGTCCTTACATTACATTAAGTATAGGATGTGGTCAGCAATATTACTTAAAATACTACTAGTATAGGGGTATTTTTGGTACCTTTTATGCACATTCCGACGATTTATCGGCATGGGAAACCTTGGAGTCCTTTCTTTTTAGGTATAGCTTGTGTTTAGTAATATTAATTAAAATGCTACTAAGTAGATTTTAAACCCTCTAGCTCCTCAGAATAGGTGATTTCTTGGGACCTTTTGTGAAAAAGGGTAAAAAGCACAACATTTTCACATTTTTATGATTAATCGGTATAGTAAACCACGTGATCCTTACATCTTAAGTATAACATGTGTTTAGTAATATAACTAAAAATAGTACGACGAACATTTTTGTGGGTTCTATAATGTTCTACAAAAGCGTTTAGAATAAAATTCTACTATAAGTCTCTGAATACGCCAATACTCAAAAGTCAACGTAAATGCCCGAAATATGTAAAAACATGACATTCATTTCAGGGTTAATTTTGTACTTTTTTCACTTATATTTTTATCACGTCAACGTGGGTAGTAGCTTCATTTGTTTAGTAGTCATACAGCTTCTTACGTTGTACTCAACCACCACTTTGAAACGTACGGCAGTCACATATATGTGTCTTTATACTGAAATTCTAGACACTAAAACAAAATACACATATTTAATTGAGTATCCTTCCGGTTTAAGCAAACGGAACAGTATGCAAAAAGGTAAATTTTGAGCAAACCGAAAAAAGCATCCAAAAATTAGGGTAAATTTATTTATTATTATTTTTTTTTTTGAAAAAAAAAAAAACAATTTTCACTGCACGAAAAATGTCATAAAAAAGTCGGAAAAAAGTATTCTGTTTAATGTTTTAATAGCTGGCATTCTAACCCAAAATACAATGTATTTATTATTTAAATTTATGGATGAATGTGAATTTTGGCGACTCAAAATAATTTTTTAAAAAATCATGATTTTTTTAATTTTTGTTTGGTCATTCGGATCACCACACGCTTATATGTTCAACTAGCAGTACCCGTTGCACGCAAAAAATCCAGTTATTTGTTAATTTTATCCGTCTCTGTTATTTATTTATTTATCTATTTATTTCATTTTCTTTTGGTGGATATAGATAAATCTAAAATAGTAATTTGGAAACATCCTATTATATAGCACTCACACACAATTAAAGTAATGTGCTTCTCGATATGCACTATTTTAGCTGAACTCCTTCGTATGTATAATTTTTATCATTTTCTACCAAGTTTTGAACAAAAAATTACCACCATTTATAGATGCAGCCAGTTACTTTATAACTTTTGCACCTCTTTCCCAAAAAGTACACATTTTGAAAAACCACTCCAGGATGTCATTCCGTTTATAACACCTTAAAATATTCATCGGAGACCCCATAAAGTATATATATTCTGGGTCGTGGTAAAATTCTAAGACGATATAGCCATGTCCGTCCAAGCACAATAGCGGCCGAACGAAATGAGCTATGAGGTTCAAATTTTTCCCAAATGTGTCTTATGGTTGCAGATCGGTTGGGATTGAAAGCGGGCGAAATCGGCATAGAGGGAAAAATGTGTCCCTCACAAGTACTGAAAATACTCCTAATTTAGAGTATTTCAGCATGTTTTTTGAACATAATAGCTTGTATTTACTTGATATTTGCAATTCACATTCCCTTTATAGCATAAAAGGGCACCATAGAGTGATTTTTATTTGTAGGGGGCGAAATGGGACAAAAAGGGATAAAAATGGTACCTATCAAACGACAACAGATAGAAACACGAAATTTGGCGTGTACATACCTCTAATAGAGTAGATACATAATATACAAGTATTTGTACTTTTAAGGGGTTAAATGGGCATAGAGGGATAAAAATAGTACCAACCAAACGGCTGCACCTAGAATAATGAAATTCGGTGTATATATTCCTCTGATTGCGTACACACATAACTTAAAGAAAATTTTCGAAATTCGTACTTTTAGGGTGTAAAATGGAAAAAGGGAATACAAATTGTACCAAACAAATGGATGCAGCTAGAACCATGAAATTCTCTGACTGCGTGACACGAAAAAAAAAACGTTTTTCCAAATTCGTACTTTCGAGGGATTCAAATGGTACCAACTAAAAGGCTACATCTAGAATGATGAAATTTTCGAAAGTCGCACTTCTAAAGAGTAAAATGCGAAAAAGGGGATAGAAATGGTACCAACAAAATGGCCGCAGATAGTATCATGGAATTGGGTATATACATTCCTCTGAGTGCATAGCTACGCAAAATATTTTTTTCAAATTCGTACTTTATTTTGTTGCTTTTACGACCAAAAATGGTAGAATCATGAAGTTGTCTTGTACTGCGTACGTGAGAGATAAGGTATATTTGAATTTAAAATAGATGGAAATACAACCAACCAAAGGACTTCAGCTGAAAATACACTCTCTATCCCCCAATATTTAGGGTATTTATGATTGCTGTCTTATATTTACTTTATGAATTGAAGTATTATTTCCATAATATATATACTTAGTATAAAAATATTGGTAGCCTTGGTTTATTAATTAAATTTCTGATTTTCATACATTTGAAATTTGTTGCGGACATTCCTCTTGTAGCTTGGAAGCAACACAAAGAAAATAAAAGTTTTAGCGGGCGAAATGGGACAAAAAGGGATAAAATATGGTACCAATGATACGACAACAGCTAGAATCATGAAATTCGGTGTGTACATCCCTCTAATTGCATGGACACGTAAAATAGAGGGATTTTTTTTTCGAAATTCGTACTTTTAAGGGATATAATTGAGAAAGAGGGATAACATGGGACATGCCAAACCGCTAAAGTTTTACATCATGAAATTCGGTGTATATATTCGGTGTGTTCTGCGTTTTGACTATGAAGACTCGAAACAAAAAGTTTTTTTCGAAATTTGTACATTTGGCCGGAGAATGGCGATTTCTTTAAAATGTGTACTTTTCTTGTCATAATAATACAGTCACTTTGTCTGTATCTGAAAATGCTTCTCCCTAATGGCGACTGATAGTCGCCTAATATTCTCGACATGTTCACTTTCACAATTAGAGCATTGTATTTATAATATAGTAGTAGATTTTAAACAGTGCGCATAAGTATACATTATAGTTTAAAATATTAAACAAATATAGTAATGTGCATAAAAATATCACAATTTTCGTAATATGGTACTGTGCTTCTATTTAAAGTCGACTTCCTTTAATCTGCTGGTAATACTGTGGAATGCACTCCATGGTGGAGGGTATATAAGATTCGGCCCGGCCGAACTTAACGCCTTCTTACTTGTTTATTTTTATACCCTCCACCTCCAGGATGGGGGTATACTACCTTTCTCATTCCGTTTGTAACACCTTGAAATAATTAAATTTTTGTTTGGTCATTCGGACCACCACACGCTTATATGTATGTTCAATTAAAAATAATTATAGGAAATTATTTGTACATTTTGGCGGAAAATGGGACGAATGGGGATAAAAACGCTACCAGCTATAATAATGAAATTATTTGATAGCGTACTAAGGGCTAAATAATTGCCTTTGGAATACCCGATTCATGTATTCTAGTTTTCGAGATATATCCTCTTATATGTCACATCAATACATGGGCTAATATGACCTATTTTATATAGTTTATGGACTATTGTCTGATTCGATACATTCATTGGAGCGAAAAATATTGCTAAACCAATATTGCATAATTCCTTTTATTTTTTATTGTTTTTTTTTTCGAAAAAAAATTACAACATTTCTTATTTATAATGTCCATTTTAGGTGATTCAGATAATTTGAATAACATATAAATAGAATGAAATTATTTAAAAAGTAAATAATAATGTCAATATAAAGTTTCTAGACGAACAACCTGTGAATATATATACATATTTATTAAACATTTTTTGAAATAAACTATTATTGTTTTCTTTCATTTTTGGTGTTATTTTTTTTTTTAATTTTGAGAAGAATGAACGTTGTCTAAGTCAGTACATCCTCTGAAAGTAGTAGTTCCATTCCAGAGGTACCAACGTTGTCGATTTTTTTTATAAAAGTTCTATATATTGTTCTATATTGCATATCTCAGAACGGATAAAGTGTGACTTAGACCACTATCATTCTAACTGGTACATATAAGCATTGCTTTTTGCGTTAGAATGCTAGCTATTAAAAAATTCTTTTTCCGACTTTTTTCTATTTTTTATGATTTTTTTCGTGACAGGAAAAATAGATTTTTTCCCAAAGTTTTGAACTACGCAATATTTGTTGCCATCATGAGTACCTTTAATTTAACATATATGCGGGTGTTATCGGACTTATAATTCCAAAATGAGAGTACAAATATTTAAGGTATCTTCGTCGATAATTGGAATTTTAGTAAAAAAAATTACCATAAAATTTTTTTGAATACCGCATTCAAATTTAGAAAACCAAAACACATTAGACAATGTTTTTTGCATAATTTTTGTGGCATAGTTTTATCAAAATATTTTCTATCGGCGCATAGAACTGCTTCACATACAGATTTAAATCTAAGCCTTGTTTAGGTGTCTCTACAAATATATCCCAAAATAGCTGATTTATTACCACATTCAGTTTTACATTTTCTAGATATCGAACTGTCTTATAATGGGATCGGATGATTTTTCCAAATAAATTTGGACAAGTTGGAAGCATTATGCGATCGCTATTCTATTCAAAATGAAATGAGCAACCAAATTGAGCACAATTTATAAGGACATTGTCAGATCTAACTAATTTGTTAAACGGTCACATCGCAGAAAATGGAACTTCTAAAAACACCCTTTCATTCTTGTTATCATGGCATGTTTATTCACTTGTTATGTGTATACATATATTATGGACTATATGATCTTATATGTAAATGTTTCTAGGGCCAACTGCAAAACTAGTTCCACTATCTCTATGCGAAAGTTAGAGATGTATTTTTATATATCTTAAAATTATGAACATTTTTATAACTTTAACCAATTTTTCGGGAATCTTTTTGTAAATCACCCAAGGTTTTTCGGTAATTTATAAAAAATTAGATTTTGGTAAAATGTTGAAAAAATCATGCTATGTTAATATGTTAATTTAATTATATGTTTTAATTACTCTCCCAAGACAGAAATATATGTATTTTGTCTTTTTCGTTGATTACGCTGATTCTGAGGCGTACATCTTTTCTTGATTTATCTTTCAGTATTTAAGCAGAAACTTGATTCAGACACACGTACAACTTTTCTGTTTGTCTTTAATTTATTTTTTTATCATAAACTAAAAATATCGTCGTAGCGACGACCACAAAACTTGTTCTCTCGTTACAACATTCGAGAAATAATCAATTTTTCAGACTTCTTACATAAACTCAATACCAACCACAAAAATGTTGTTTCAACAAATCTCTCAAGTCTCGAAGATTGAAGTAAAAACTAAAACTAAAAATAATAAAACACAAAAATGAAAATTGCAGTCATGGTGGTTGTTGCAGCAACAAGTGGACTGGACTGGACGATAACGACGACAACAGCATGCCGCCGCCGCGCGAAAGTGCAATCGACATAAAACAACAATACCAACAACGGCGAATTATGCGTCTTTTTATTCAGCATCGGCCAGGAGGCCGTTGGAATTACACAAACAGCAGCGAAAATTGTTTATTTTTGTAAATATTTTATGGTCGCTCGCTGTTGTTGCTGCAACACGTAAAACCACTTTCATTTAAAATGCAAAAAACGCAAAAACATCGGGCAAACGCGAAATTCTGTAAATAACTTGTTTTCGTTGGTAATTTTTTTATTATTTTTGTTTTTTGCCTAAATACTTATTTCTGCTCATTTTTTCGTTGTTAACGACAATTTATCAAAACCTGAAACCACACGAAGATGAGCCGAGATTACAAAGTTTTGTCTGCGCGGCGCTTTGTTTGCGCAAACATGTACGTATCTGAAGCTCTAAAATTGTGTCATTAAACTATGGCGTAGTGCCCACCATTTGGTGAACTCTAGCAACTATTTGGCGGCATTGCTGGCTACCAATGAGGTGGAAGCTTCGGGTGTTTTGAAGTGATAGAAATTTGAGTAGGTGCTTTGAATAATTAAATAATTAAATAATTAAATAATTAAATAATTAAATAATTAAATAATTAAATAATTAAATAATTAAATAATTAAATAATTAAATAATTAAATAATTAAATAATTAAATAATTAAATAATTAAATAATTAAATAATTAAATAATTAAATAATTAAATAATTAAATAATTAAATAATTAAATAATTAAATAATTAAATAATTAAATAATTAAATAATTAAATAATTAAATAATTAAATAATTAAATAATTAAATAATTAAATAATTAAATAATTAAATAATTAAATAATTAAATAATTAAATAATTAAATAATTAAATAATTAAATAATTAAATAATTAAATAATTAAATAATTAAATAATTAAATAATTAAATAATTAAATAATTAAATAATTAAATAATTAAATAATTAAATAATTAAATAATTAAATAATTAAATAATTAAATAATTAAATAATTAAATAATTAAATAATTAAATAATTAAATAATTAAATAATTAAATAATTAAATAATTAAATAATTAAATAATTAAATAATTAAATAATTAAATAATTAAATAATTAAATAATTAAATAATTAAATAATTAAATAATTAAATAATTAAATAATTAAATAATTAAATAATTAAATAATTAAATAATTAAATAATTAAATAATTAAATAATTAAATAATTAAATAATTAAATAATTAAATAATTAAATAATTAAATAATTAAATAATTAAATAATTAAATAATTAAATAATTAAATAATTAAATAATTAAATAATTAAATAATTAAATAATTAAATAATTAAATAATTAAATAATTAAATAATTAAATAATTAAATAATTAAATAATTAAATAATTAAATAATTAAATAATTAAATAATTAAATAATTAAATAATTAAATAATTAAATAATTAAATAATTAAATAATTAAATAATTAAATAATTAAATAATTAAATAATTAAATAATTAAATAATTAAATAATTAAATAATTAAATAATTAAATAATTAAATAATTAAATAATTAAATAATTAAATAATTAAATAATTAAATAATTAAATAATTAAATAATTAAATAATTAAATAATTAAATAATTAAATAATTAAATAATTAAATAATTAAATAATTAAATAATTAAATAATTAAATAATTAAATAATTAAATAATTAAATAATTAAATAATTAAATAATTAAATAATTAAATAATTAAATAATTAAATAATTAAATAATTAAATAATTAAATAATTAAATAATTAAATAATTAAATAATTAAATAATTAAATAATTAAATAATTAAATAATTAAATAATTAAATAATTAAATAATTAAATAATTAAATAATTAAATAATTAAAT
Organism: Polietes domitor; assembly: GCA_947397865.1. Taxonomy (NCBI): domain Eukaryota; kingdom Metazoa; phylum Arthropoda; class Insecta; order Diptera; family Muscidae; genus Polietes; species Polietes domitor. The sequence goes on from OX377620.1 coordinate 54,191,169, forward strand.
AATTAAATAATTAAATAATTAAATAATTAAATAATTAAATAATTAAATAATTAAATAATTAAATAATTAAATAATTAAATAATTAAATAATTAAATAATTAAATAATTAAATAATTAAATAATTAAATAATTAAATAATTAAATAATTAAATAATTAAATAATTAAATAATTAAATAATTAAATAATTAAATAATTAAATAATTAAATAATTAAATAATTAAATAATTAAATAATTAAATAATTAAATAATTAAATAATTAAATAATTAAATAATTAAATAATTAAATAATTAAATAATTAAATAATTAAATAATTAAATAATTAAATAATTAAATAATTAAATAATTAAATAATTAAATAATTAAATAATTAAATAATTAAATAATTAAATAATTAAATAATTAAATAATTAAATAATTAAATAATTAAATAATTAAATAATTAAATAATTAAATAATTAAATAATTAAATAATTAAATAATTAAATAATTAAATAATTAAATAATTAAATAATTAAATAATTAAATAATTAAATAATTAAATAATTAAATAATTAAATAATTAAATAATTAAATAATTAAATAATTAAATAATTAAATAATTAAATAATTAAATAATTAAATAATTAAATAATTAAATAATTAAATAATTAAATAATTAAATAATTAAATAATTAAATAATTAAATAATTAAATAATTAAATAATTAAATAATTAAATAATTAAATAATTAAATAATTAAATAATTAAATAATTAAATAATTAAATAATTAAATAATTAAATAATTAAATAATTAAATAATTAAATAATTAAATAATTAAATAATTAAATAATTAAATAATTAAATAATTAAATAATTAAATAATTAAATAATTAAATAATTAAATAATTAAATAATTAAATAATTAAATAATTAAATAATTAAATAATTAAATAATTAAATAATTAAATAATTAAATAATTAAATAATTAAATAATTAAATAATTAAATAATTAAATAATTAAATAATTAAATAATTAAATAATTAAATAATTAAATAATTAAATAATTAAATAATTAAATAATTAAATAATTAAATAATTAAATAATTAAATAATTAAATAATTAAATAATTAAATAATTAAATAATTAAATAATTAAATAATTAAATAATTAAATAATTAAATAATTAAATAATTAAATAATTAAATAATTAAATAATTAAATAATTAAATAATTAAATAATTAAATAATTAAATAATTAAATAATTAAATAATTAAATAATTAAATAATTAAATAATTAAATAATTAAATAATTAAATAATTAAATAATTAAATAATTAAATAATTAAATAATTAAATAATTAAATAATTAAATAATTAAATAATTAAATAATTAAATAATTAAATAATTAAATAATTAAATAATTAAATAATTAAATAATTAAATAATTAAATAATTAAATAATTAAATAATTAAATAATTAAATAATTAAATAATTAAATAATTAAATAATTAAATAATTAAATAATTAAATAATTAAATAATTAAATAATTAAATAATTAAATAATTAAATAATTAAATAATTAAATAATTAAATAATTAAATAATTAAATAATTAAATAATTAAATAATTAAATAATTAAATAATTAAATAATTAAATAATTAAATAATTCAAAAATTAAATAATTCAAAAATTCAAAAATTCAAAAATTCAAAAATTCAAAAATTCAAAAATTCAAAAATTCAAAAATTCAAAAATTCAAAAATTCAAAAATTCAAAAATTCAAAAATTCAAAAATTCAAAAATTCAAAAATTCAAAAATTCAAAAATTCAAAAATTCAAAAATTCAAAAATTCAAAAATTCAAAAATTCAAAAATTCAAAAATTCAAAAATTCAAAAATTCAAAAATTCAAAAATTCAAAAATTCAAAAATTCAAAAATTCAAAAATTCAAAAATTCAAAAATTCAAAAATTCAAAAATTCAAAAATTCAAAAATTCAAAAATTCAAAAATTCAAAAATTCAAAAATTCAAAAATTCAAAAATTCAGAAATGAATGGATAATCATTTGTTAATTTTTCAGTGTCTTCCCATCTTAAAAAATCGCACCTTTTTAATTTTCGTTGTCTCATTTGATAAATGATACAAGCCTGACTGACATTTACCTAATTAATTGTTTTTTGTAAATATATTTATTTTTCTTCTTCATTCACCTCACATCATCACATGTGGGCTCTTCTGCCTTCTCAGTATGTCTATGTGTGTGTTGTTTTTGAAAAATCTGTGGTAATGTCAAGTGAATTTAATGATCGTATTTACTTTGCATTAGCGTGGTATTCTGTCAAATGAAACTAAAGCCAATCCTCAAAATTCTTTGCATATACCAAACGCTCAACCTTTATTTGCCTTACGCTAAACGTTGGCTGGTGATTTTAAAATTCTTCAAGCAAGACGTGGTTGGCGCTGGTGTTGTTGGCTGGTTGCGCGTTGTTGTCTGTGGTCGAAGATGCCTATTGGCTTTGCTTTCTCTTCGAAAAAAACAAAAATAAATTCTTGGCATGTCTTTCGGAATTGAAACAGTAATAAGGCGAATCTAAAGCAAATATTATAATTGAGAGAAATTCTCAAAAGATTCACTTTTGCTAAATATAATTCGAAATTCAGCACGGTGTAGTTCACTTTCATTTTAATAATACCTCAATGGTGGTGATACGCTGTTGTTGTTGGCCAATTAAAATGAGTTCTATTCGAGTTACCGATCACATATTTGTTAACCTCAATTTTAGTATAATCACCGTTTTTGCAAAGAAGTGAAGACCGGAGTTGTTATTATACATGTTTAATTGCAGTATCTGAAATCGAAGATTATTGAACACTGTGTGTGGCTTTTTAGTTTTTTTAGATAATTGTATATGTGCTGTTTGGATGTGGACGCTTTTGACTATTGCCAATTCTGATTACGTACAATAATATGATCGATAGTTCAATCGACAATAAACGGGTGAGAGTCTTGGAAAGTCTCTCTGTCCAATATTCTCATGAAAAAAGTTTAATTTTGTTTCACAGTGTAATTTGACTATATCAGGGTGTATCTAAACAAGTAAGTTCCAGTGGAAAGTGTAGGGTCGTTTCTAATCTGACAAGCTCGTCTGCATCGCAATTGGATGTTCCTATATCCTGGCATCCGAAGAGGGTTTATATTTCGAACTGCTTGCCTGTCTCATAACACTATGCAACTAAAATTTTACCGAAGGTCTATGTCTAGCATTTTCTGATGTATTTTGGTTTTCTAAACTCGAAACAAGTAAGTTCCAGTGGAAAGTGTAGGGTCGTTTCTAATCTGACAAGCTCGTCTGCTTCGCAATTGGATGTTCCTATATCCTGGCATCCGAAGAGGGTTTATATTTCGAACTGCTTGCCTGTCTCATAACACTATGCAACTAAAATTTTGCCGAAGGGGTATGTCTAGCATTTTCTGATGTATTTTGGTTTTCTAAACTCGTAAACGTCATAAAAAGTGGACAATTATTTTTAATTTATTACTTACATTTTAATTTTCGACGAAGGTACTTTTAATATTTGAACTATATTCTTTTGGAATATTGGTTCGGTCACTGCCGTTCATATGTTCTATTTAAGGAACATAGAAACAGTGGTTTACGAACAGTCTCCTAGAAATTGGAAAAAATATATATAAAATCTTTTGCTGGCACGAAAAAAACATAAAGAACAGAAAAAAATCGCTACAAATATTTAGTTTTATTTCTAATAGCTATCAAACTATCGAAAAAAGTAAGTTCATTCCACAGAGGCTGTCGAGTTTCGTAGAAGTGCAGTAACATTGCAGGAAAATGTTTTTTAATATAAATATAAAATATATAAATATAAAAAATATTGAAAAAATAATTTTATAAATAAATATACATTTCTTATTATTTAAAACCACGCTTAAAAGGCAAAGAAGCTTAACTACCATAAATATTGGTATATATGGTGGGTGATACAGTTGGTTGCATATCCATCCTATTTTAATTTCATCCATTATCTTTCACGTAACTTCATGATTCAATCAATCTTTCGGAAAACCCCTTTAATTTACGTGTCTACGCAATCAGAGTAATGTTTACACCGAATATCATTATTTTAGGTGCAGCCGTATGCTTGGTACAATTTTTATCCCTCTATTTCCATTTTACCACTTAAAAGTACGAATTTGGAAAAAAACACACACACCGAATTTCGTGTTTCTAGCTTTTGTCGTTTGATATGTACCATTTTAATCCCTTTGTGCCGCCATTTCTCCCCCTTTTTGGCTATACGAGGTATGTGCATTACCCAATATCAAGACATATTCAAAAAACATGTTGAATGTCTTTAAATAATAGGGGTTATTAGGAATATTTTCAGTCCTTGCGAGAGAAAATATTTCCCCTGTGGCCCGATTTCACCAATTTGCAATTCCAACCGATCTATGACTATGAGACGCATTTATGGAAAATTTGTACAGACGGAGATGACTAGATCGTCTTAGAATTTTATGACGATCAAGAATATATATACCAGTTAGAATAAGTCAAAAATCCAAAAAATGAGATATATCAATAAAATATATTATAAAAAATGTACCCTTACAATGACATTTCTCATTTTATGCACACCAAAATTGTCTTTTGTTAGGTTGAAAGTGGTCTAAGTCACACTATATCCACTGACATTGATGTAAACAAACATTTTTATACCCTCCACCTCCAGGATGGGGGTATACTAACTATGACATTCCGTTTGTAACACCTTGAAATATCGACCTGAGACCATATAAAGTATATATACATTCTTAATCGTCATAAAATTCTAAGACGATCTAGCCAAGTCCGTCCGTCCGTCTGTTGAAAGCTCGCTAGCATCTAAACGAATGGAGCTAGAACGTTCAAATTTTCCATAAATACGTCTTATAGTCGTAGATAATAATCCCTAATATTTTAGCGTATTTAAGCATGTTTTTTGAATATGTCTGATTATATTTGCTTGGTATTTGGTATGCGCATTCCCCTTATAGCAAAATGGGGCAAAAAAGGGATAAAAATGGTACATATTAAACGACAACAGCTAGAAACACGAAATTCGGTGTGTACATTCCTCTAATTGAGTAGATACATAATACAAATTTGTACTTTTAAGGGGTAAAATGGGAATAGAGGGATAAAAATGGTACCAACCAAACGGATCTACCTAGAATAATGAAATTCGATGTATACATTCCTCTGATTGAATAGACAAGTAAAATACACGGATATTTCAAAATTCGTACTTTTTGGGGTTAAAATGAAAAAAGGGGATAAAAATAGTACCAATCAAATGACCGCAGCTAGAGTCATGCAATTCGGAGTATACATGCCTTTGACTGCGTAGACACGGAAAATAAATGGATTTTTCGAAATTCGTACTTTCAAAGGGATACAATGGTACAGAGGGATAAATATAGTACCAACTAAACGACTACAGCTAGAATGATGAAATTCTAATTGTGTAGAAACGTCAAGGGGGTGAAAATGGTACCAACCAAATGGGCGCAGCTGGAATCATGGAATTCGGTGTATACATTCCTCAACTGTATAAACACGCAAAATAAAAAGCTTTTTTCCAAAGTCGAATTTTTCTTTTACGACAAAAATTGGCTGAATCATGAAGTTTGGTTATTTTGCACTATGTACGTCAGATAGTGGATTTTCAAAATACTTTTGTAATTAAAATATAATGGAAATACAACTAACTGTAGCACCCACCATCTACCAATATTTATGGTATTTAAGGTTTTTGAAAATATAAATATAAGAATATTTATTTTTTCATTTGAAATAAATAATGGTTTGAAATAAATAAAATATTATATTTATTTATAAAATTATTTTTTCAATATTTGTATTTGTTTTGGTTTGGCTATATTCAAAAAATATATATTTTCCTGTAACATTACTACACTCCTGCGAAAATCGACAGCCTCTGTGGAATACAATCTATGGTGGAGGGTATATAAAGTTCGGCCTGGCCGAACTTAACACATTTTTTACTTGTTTTATTTAAAAAGACCACTTTAAGTGATTCAGATAATTTGAATAACACATAAAATGATATTATTTGAAAAGTAAATAATAATCTGTTTATTTTTTTATTTTTTATCTTTTCTTTTCATAGTTTCTGTTGTAACTCTTACTCAGGTTCGAGATCATCGAGAAAAAGAAGTGTGTGACATTTATTTGGTTCGGTTGCTAGGGCAGACCAGATCGGTTCAAGGGATGCTACTCCCCCTTATCAATGCCAAAGTGCAATGCAACAACTACTCCGGTTAATTATTAGTTGTATATCTGCCTCGCAAACTCAACTCAATGAGAACTGCTTCGGACTTAAATATATGTACACCCAAAAATAAATGGCACACACTTCTTTTTAAAATACTTCGTTTTCTGTTTAAGAAAACAAAAACAAATGATCTCGAACCTGAGTAAGAGTTACAACAAAAACAGTAAATAATAATTTCTATATAAAGTTTTTAAATGAACAAACTGTATATAAAGGGTGAAGCTATAGGAAAGTTTTGCAAAAAAACACATCAAATTCAGAAAAATGCATGAAATCTTTATTTGAATCGATAGTACGGTCCCTATAATTTAATGTTTGAAGATTTTTTCATGCAAATGTTGACCTTGACTGCGCCTCAATTGGTCCATCCGTTTAGTCCAATTTTGGCTTACTCTTTCCAACATTTCGGCCGGTATCTCACGAAAAAATGCTTCAATGTTGTCTTCCAATGCGTCAATTGAAGCGGGCTTGTCTGTATAGACATGAGCTTTAACATAGCCCCACAAAAAATAGTCTACAGGCGTTAAATCGCACGGCGGCCAATTGACCGGTCCCGAACGTGAAATAAAATGTTCACCGAACTTGCCTCTCAATAAGTCCATTATTGCGCGTGCTGTGTGGCATGTGGTACCGTCTTGTTGAAACCACATGTCATGCAAGTCAAGCTCTTGCATTTTGGGCAAAAAAGTTGGATATCATCTCACGGTAGCGCTCACCATTCACAGTTACGTTACGATTCGCATCATCTTTAAAGAAGTACGGTCCAATGATGCCACCAGCCCATAAACCGCACCAAACTGTGACTTTCTCTGGATGCATTGGTAGCTCTTGCAATGCTTCTGGCTGATATTCACTCCAAAATCGACAATTCTGCTTATTTGCGTACCCATTGAGCCAAAAATGAGCTTCGTCGCTGAACAAATTTTTTCGGTAAAAAGTTCGGCTTTCGTGAACTTTCTTACAGAGCATGCATTTTGATAATAAAATTCAATAATTTGCAAGCGTTGTTCGTTTGTAAGACGATTCATGGTTAAATTATAGACCAAACTGAAGATGTTTGACAGTGAAACAAAACACAAAACGTGCGTCAGCTGTTTAAACCAGTGTTGCCAAAGAGATAATTATTAAAAAATCACCCTTTATTAATAAATTTTTAATTTTTGTTTGAAATATAATATTTTGCGTTTTCTTTAATTGCTGGTACGGAAATATTACTTTTGTGAAAAAAATTAAAAATTTCGTTTGTTCATTTTTTTTTAATTTTGAGAAGAATGAAAATGATTGTCGATTTTTTTATAAAACTTGGATATAGTACTAGGATATTCTAAGAAACAAAAAATTGTGCTTCGGTGGTAAAATATTTTTCAATTGACTCAAACATTAACCATTTTATATATCAGAACGGGTAAAGTGTGACTTAGACCACTATCATTCTAACTGGCACATATAAGGTCTCGGATGTTACAAACGGAATGAGAAACATAGTCAGAGTATATGTTGACGCCAGTGTTTGTCACAAAATTCTCTAATATCCATACATTCGGGTTGGTTTATACTGAAGTTGTCGGATAGCTTATGAGTCAAGTTGTCTACGAAACCAAACATGCGATTTAAGTATATGAAATATCAGTACAAAAATTATGTTTAAGTTTGGCAAATGGAATTTTGAACAATGAGCATTAATTTAGAAATCATTAATTGTGTATTGTCGCTCAAGTTCGAATACATATGTATGTAACTTCAAGTGCTCATATTTTATATAATTTTTATCGTGATATTGCCATTTATTGTTTCTCTATCATAATACGTTTTTAATAAATCATCATCATCATCGTCATCATTATTATTTTATTTGCATTTCGCTCGTTCCTTCCTCGCGATAAATTATGCAGCTACGAAATTGATAATATGAAAAAGTTTGTGTCTTAAGTCTTTTGTTTGGATGCGCCAGCCAGCCATGAGTGTGTCGTTTTGTATTTCTCGTGTATTTATTAATTTATATTTAACAGCCATAAAATTATAATGTTTTTTTCTGCATTTTTATGTTTCTTTCTTGCTTGGTAAATTATCATAACAGAGAAATCTTTTATTGTTTTTTTTTTTTTGAAACATTAACAAAAATAGAAAAAAAAAACAAATCTCTTTCAAAAACTTCAAAACGGCAAAGATATGGGTGTCCATTAAAGCAACACCTTCAATTCAATAAATAAAACCAAAACAATTTGTTTACACCGCTCTTCTTCTCGTTCTTCTCTGGCTGTTCGCACGCATCCACCTTCCCCGTTCGTGCGAACGCTAGAAATCTGTGAAGTGATCATCTCATTACTTGCCATGGAAATGCTCAAAAAAATCAATGAATTCCGTTTGGTCTGCATCTGCACAACGAAAAAGAAAGTGTTTCTTTATTTCTTCCATTTTTGGACATCTGCCTTGTCTATGCCGGCGATGTAATTGAATGCTTTGAGGGAGTTTAACCGGTTTTCTTCGTCTTCGCCGTCGTCGTCTTCTTCGGCCTCTTCGCTCGCCCTCTGGTTTATTCCACCACTGGGTGTCTGATTTCGTCGCTGATTTGACTAATCATAATTTATGGATGGTGTTGTTTTGTTAATGTGGTCTTGTTGCTGTTTTTGTTGTCCAATATGTTGTTTTTGTTTTCTAAACTAATTTCTTTGGAAACTCCAAGATGTGAATGAACGTAGCAGCGGCAGAAAGAGCAACAGCAAAAGCAGAAGTAGAAGAATGTTTGGCTGATTGTCAGATTGTTTTCTATTATGCTAATTAGCCCATTATGGCTAAGAGAAATGTGATCTAAGTTCGATGTTGAATTGTGTTGTGTTTTTTTGGTCGGAATAGTATTTCTTTGTCATTGATGTAATCTTTAGCTTTAAAGTTGATATTATCTTTTATTGGACAATTAACTGAGCTTTGTTTTGATGTTTTTCTCTCTCTTTCTCTTTGTCTTTCTTTCAGATGGTTGCGGTGTAAATGAGGTATGTTTTTTTTCATCCACTCTTTTATCTTTTGGAACTATTTAAAGTGGAACTTGGTGGAATTTAATCGTTGAATATAAACACTGTCTCTTGGAAGAACTGCACTTGTTTTTCGAAATGGAAAACTGTGTGAGAACTTCGGTAGGCTAAGTCTTGAAAGTGAGTTTTGCAGGAGATGCGTTCAAAGTTTGTTTTATATAAATAAGTTAGTTGTAAAAGTTTGGACATTTTTACGCATAACTTTTGATTGAATTGACCGATCATTGCCAAAATTTGAGAGAATTTTAAGTAAAGACCGTAGAACCTAAAAACCGACTTAGCATAATATTTTTTAGATGCGATGATATTTATGAAAAATATTTACTTTTCAAAATAATTTCGAGTTCATTTAATTAGCATATTTGTCGTTCCATGTCAAGCGGTACGGTTTTTGACCTCGATAGCTTCGATCGCATTGAAAGTTTGTGTATGTATTCTTCCCATAAAAATGATGTATACATAATTTTGTAAAAAATAGAAAAATTTTTTGCACGAGTTATGACCAATTTAACAGTGAAATATTCTACATTTTTCAAAAGGTGTACTTCACCGATTTTAATATTTTACACCTAGTTTTGAAGGTAATTTCAATGTGCTGTGTTGGTGAAAAATCCTAATTTTAATGATTTTTCACTGTACTTCTGGATGATTTTGTAAAAAAATCGAAAAAAATAGAAGCCATCATTTCACCATTTTCAAACTCACACAGTCGCTTACAAATAGTCCTAAGCACTCTACTTTAAAAATTCAACAAAATGGATTAGTGTAATCATTTCGAAAATCAAAATAAAAGAAATAAAATTGCAAAAACTTTAAAAATCTAACCCTCCTATATAACACCACATCAATATTTTAAAAGTAATTGAAATTGCCACCAAAACGAGGTATAACACATTAAAATAGGTAAAGTATTTCAGGAGTTACAGGCGATTGAATGAACACATCTTTTGAAAAAAGTAGTATTTTTTCGCTGATGAATTGGCCATAACTCGTGAAAAAAAATTTCAATTTTTTTTCCAAAAATATGTATACATCATTTTTATGAAAAGAATACTCAAACTTTCAAGACAATCGCAGCTATCGAATGACATGGAATGAGTTCTGAATTTCAAATGGAATTTCTGAATATCAAGTGATGAGTCCTGAATTTCAAATGGAATTTCTGAATATCAAGTGACGAGTTCTGAATTTCAAATGGAATTTCTGAATATCAAGTGATGAGTTCTGAATTTCAAATGGAATTTCTGAATTACAATTGATCTTTTCTGAATTACACTTGGAAATGGTGTAGTTGAAAAATATAAAAATTATTGTCCGATCCATTTTTTCCATGTATCTTTCTAATACCCCGGTATGTATCGCTTCGAAGTTATGCCGTTAAAAATTCGGACATGTAGCACCGGTTATATTGCTCTTCTTAGGAGGAAAAATAGGTTTTTATACAACGAAGAGCTATATATTAAAAAAACACAAATATTTTATTTATTTGATGTGTTGAAATGAGCATTCAAATGTATCGACTTTCTAAAGCGTTGTGAGAAATACTTCACTCTCTCTGATCTAATGCAGATGATCTTATGTAGATTAGGATGGGTACGAAAATAAACTGCAGCGGTCACGCCCAGCAATTAAGATTGGATTGTTTAATGACGCAAAATATTTCGTCGCTGGGTCACACACCTCTAGAAATCATGTTTTTACAGTGCAATTTTTAAACCCTCACTCTACAGAGTAGGAGGGTATATGGGCATCTCCCAGTGTCCCGGACTCGACATTCGCACGCATTAAACTGCACCAAAAACAAGAAGGAAAGTGAAAAAGTCGATCAGCCTTTTTAGTCTTCTAAAGCGCTTCAAGAGTACTTTATTTTAAAAATATATCGTCAGGATTTTGTACAAAATTATAAACAATTTTCATCGAAACGGACGAATTATAAAAATAAAAGGAATTATGTAATTATTTTTTAACAATAATTTTCGTTCTAATTATTTGAATGCATCGAATCAGTCAAAAAGTCCAAAAACTATACAAAATAGGCCATTTTAGCCAATGTATTGATGTGACATTGAAGAGCCGATATCTCGAAAACTAGAATACATGGAGCGGGTACCAAGGGCTAAATACAGGGTGGCCCAGAAGTGGCAGGGTGGTGTGAATTCCTTATAACTTTTTTATTATAATTTTTTTTTCTTTTCTTTTCAGTATTTTGTAAAGAAGACTTGGATAATTTATAATGGAGCAATACACAATTGAACAACGTGCCCATATTGTTGAAATTTACTTTTCAAATCAACGGTCCATTGTGTTGACTCAGCGTGCATACCGTCGTCAATTTAATGTGCGGGGATTTAACCGCTCCAGACTGTTTTCTTTGGGGCTATTTAAAAGGAAAAGTTTATGTTAATAAGCCTAGGACTATTGAGGAGTTAAAAACCAATATTCGAGAAGAAATTAACAACATACCACCGGAAGTTTTGCGAAAGGTCATGGAAAATGTGTTGGAAAGAGCACATTTGTGCGAAGCAGAATATGGCCACCACTTGCGGGATATCATTTTTAATAACTAATCCAAAAATATTCCCCATAAATTTAATGTATTTAAAAAAAAAATTAAAAAAATATCTCTTAAATAAAAAGTTATAAACAAAACAATTCACACCACTTCGGTCTTTCTGGGCCACCCTGTACTTACCAAGGCTAAGTAATTGCCCTTGAAATAATTGAATACCCGATTCATGTTTTCTAGTTTTCGAGATATCGGACAATCAAAATTCGCTATATGTATACCCGATATTTGAAAAACCTATATATCTCCGATCTCTAACGGAATTTGGACCAACTCTTTTTTTGGAAAATGTCTACGGCTAAATAATTGCCTTTGGAATACCCGATTCATGTATTCTAGTTTTCGAGATATCGGACAATCAATATTCTATATATATGCCCGATATCTGAAAACCTATATATCTCCGATCTCAAACGGAATTTGAACCAGAACTTTTTTCCAAAATATTCTACTTACCAAGGGGTAAATAATTGCCTTCGGAATATCCGATTCATATATTCTAGTTTTCGAGATATCGGCTCTTCAATGTCAGATCAATACATGGGCTAAAATTGCCTATTTTTTATAGTTTTTGGATTTTGAAAATAAATTTTCGAAAAAAATGCTTAAAAAATTATTGGGAAATTATTAAACATTATTGGGTATTTTCAGTTCTTGTTAGGGAAAATGTTTTCCCTCTGGGCCGATTTCGCCCACTTTCAATCCCAAGCGACCTGCAGCCATAAGACACATTTACGAAAAAATTGATCCTCTTAGTTCATTTCTTTCGCAGCTAGTGTGCTCTCAACGGACAGACGGACATGGCTAGACCGTCTTAGAATTTTACCACGATCCATAACACCGTACGACAATATTTTTTCGATCTGAACGAGACCATGTCGTTACCAAACTATAAAAAAAGACTCAACTAACATTTTTTACAAATCGATATTTTTGTTTATTATGACAGATGTTGTTGTGTTTTGTTAAAAAAATATAAAAATTTTTTATATTTTGGTAACGATGTACACATTAAACTAGAGGTCATATATAGAAAAACTGTCGTTCATTTCTTCTTTTTACATAACTTTTAATTTCCAAAGGATATAGTTGGTTTAATAATTTCTTTTCATACTTTTGCGAGACATACACATACGTTCTTAGCATCAAACGAAAGAGAAGAATATCTTTTAAAAATACTCTGAATTGACAACCATTTCCTATTTCCCTTAAAAAATAAAATAACTAAATGATTGGTAATACTAAACTAATGAAGATAGAGCCATGTAATTTGAAGTATTTTTAACAGGTGGTATTCTCTTTCATTTGTTATCCATATCCTTTATATGACTCGCAAAAATATGAAAATAAATTATTTAAACATATGGGCATCTCCCAGAAAAGGTCTACCAAAAAATTAAATCAAACCACACTAATGGCTTTTAACTTTATTTTTTTCCATATTTCGACAGCTTTCTTTATTATGAAACTTAAAGTTAACTTGTTCTCTTTTATTTTTATTAAAAGTTGAAGTGTTATAACGAAAATTACTATTTTTTTACTACGAGCGGAACTATTTGTTGCGTCCGTTTTGTCCCGTCCGTATTTCTGCTGTACCTGCTTAAAAAAATCTAAGAAATTATTCTCATATTCCATAAATCTACGAACGAAATATATCCTCCGACCTTCAGTTACATGTATATATGGAAAAACAAAGTTCTCAAAAAATCGCTGAACTTTGTATATTTCTATAAGAGCTTCAAAAGTACTTCTGTTCTTTTTTGTAGCGTGTCTACGCAGTTAGAGGGATGTACACACCGAATTTCATCATTCTAGCTGTATTCGTTTAGTTGGTACTATTTTTATCCCTCTGTACCCATTGTATCCCTTGAAAGTACGAATTTGGAAAAACCTTTTTTCAGAGGAATTTATACTCCGAATTTCATGGCTCTAGCTGCGGTCATTTGGTTGGTACTATTTTTATCCCCTTTTTCCATTTTAACCCCAAAAAGTACGATTTTCGAGAAATCCGTTTATTGTACGTGTCTATGCAATCAGAGGAATGTATACACCGAATTTCATTATTCTAGGTGCAGCCGTTTGGTTGGTACCATTTTTGTCCCATTATTCCCATTTTATCCCTTAAATTTCGAATTTCGAAGAAATATTTTTGTATTATGTATCTAGTCAATTAGAGGAATGTACACACCGAATTTCGTGTTTGTAGCCGTTGTCGTTTAATATGTAAAATTGTTATCCCTTTTTGTCCCATTTCACCCCCTACGAATAAAAATTGCTTTATGGTGCACGTTTTTGTTATAGGGGGAATGCACATACCCAATATCAAGTAAGTACAAGCAGATATATTGATATATTTATGACGATCAAGAATATATATTCTTTATAGTGTCTCAGGTCGATATTTCAAGGTGTTACAAACGGCATGAAAAAGTTAGTATACTCCCATCCTGGAGCTGGAGGGTATAAAAATGTAAAATTGTCGCACGGTGTAATATGTATACTTTATGGGGTCTCCGATGAATATTTCAAGGTGTTGCAAACGTAATGACAAAGTGAATAAAAATCGAAAATATAGAAACATGAAAAAATCTGTGGGACAATATCACACTGAAGAAAAAAAGAATAAGAACAAATACGGGATGTACGGGAACTGGGACAACTAACAGCATATGGGCCTGGGGTACAATAAAGGAATTGAATTGAAAGAAGTAAATGCAGGCCGGAACTAAAATCATATCGGTTTAGCATAAAGTGTAGATTCTAGAGCAGTAATGGTGTAAATCGGAGAGATCTCCCTGCCGGAAAAAAGTTACTGCTGCTACGACGATCGGGCAATAGCAGGCATTTTAAAATAGATTCCGCTCATGATTCTAAGCCGATCGGTATACTTAAAGTTGCTGCTCGATTATTTCTTGGTGGGAAACCGACTTATAATACCATATTCCAGGAATCTCAGAAAAGGGTAGTTCATGGAAAATTTTGAATTTTTTATAAATATAAGAGCGCCCCGGTAGTCGAGTTGGTAGTGTGCTCGGCTATCAGCGTGGGGGTTGTGGTTTCCACCAGATGCTCTGGTCAGTCGCTGCAATAACTAGCTACAATGGTCTTAGTCACCCGGCTCAATCCCTGGACCCAAATTTAATTTAATTTATAAATTTACTTTGTATTCTAATTCATAATAAATAAATAAATAAAAATAAATATAAAAACAAGCAAAGTTTTGCAGCTGGTACATGGCACGCAAACACTAATTATGTGATATTTATTCCGAACTGAAAAATCCCTTTCTTAATTTTTTTGACTGCTATATTTTTATTTATTTGTAATAATAAATTCAGTGTTCAGAGATCCCAATTTTAATGCAAAAATTTGCAATAATTACCGACAATTTCAACGCTTAGTTTTTAGGCCACCACCACCACCTCAGCCACCTTCACGACCATACTTAACACATTTGTAACTAACGACCAGCAATAATTATTGACAAATATTAAAAATGTACTGCTATTTTGCCATAATTAATCATTGGGAATTATTTAATACTTTATCGTCCGTCTATGACATAACCGATATTAAATGGCCAATTGTTACGTTTGTCCAAACGGCAGACAGCGAAATGCAGCAAAAAGCGCGTAAATACGACCATTATTATGCAAACAATTCAGTTTGTTTTGGCTTTTCTGCGGGTATTAAATAATCGTCCAAAATTAGAAGTTTTAATTATCGTTTGTACATAATTGGCTACCGAAGACGTCGACGCCGACGCCACCGACATCAGTGTAATGTTTCCCAAATCATTTTATTGGCGGCGGTCTTGGTAGTGGTCACAAACAAACAAGTACAACCAACCATGGAACGTGGTAGTGATTTTCTGTCTGCTATCCAATAATTGCGATTTTCCTGAGGCCTTTTACTCCGACAACGATGATGATGATAGATACTCTGTAAAGATTTCTGTTTATTTGCTTTTAATCGGTGCTTTGGTTGCTGTGCTTGGAATGTGCCCAACTTTAAAGGCTAGTTTACACAAAATGGAAATATAATTTAATTATCGAGATCTCGGGTGTTTATGACCCCCTCCTCTCCAACCACAAACTGACGAGTACAGCTGTTACAGCTGCTTTTCAAAAAAAAAAAGTTTATGATTTATGAGTTTTAAACTACAGCGAGCCTAGCCTGTTCATAATATTTTTACGATTATCTTTTGGATGTGTGATAAAGCACTAGTTGGCTATGGACGAGAGAGAAAGATAAAGAGAAAGAAGGGGAGCCAAAGAAAGGTTAATGCAAAGCACCTTTGCAACCTCTACAATGCGTTGTATTTTAAATGTATTCGGCGTTTGCAGTGAAAGTGTTTTTTGCCGTTTTTATCTCGACAGAGAAGGAGTGAAAAAACGCACACAGTTAATAAATGTTTAATCACCACATATGGTTGTATGCAAAAGTAATATCGTTCATTTACCCTGTTTCCCCTCCAAAATATTTACGAAGAAAATATTTGAGTTGTTAGTAATAACTTTTCAAAACATTTTCAGTAACAATAGCAAAAAAAATCAAATGCTTACGGTCGTACTTAATTGATACTTTCATTTTATTATGCTACAGAATAGTGCGGCGAAAAAAGAAAGGTAGATAATAATGGAAGAAAAGTTCTGGGCTTATTGGACTATTTCAATGGAAAGTGTATTAGTCGCGCCTGGTTTAAAGTAAGATTTTTGGAGGGAAATGTAGTAAAAAAGCAAACGTAGTATATGAAGCTTTGAGAGCACAAATTGTGAAAATTTGAATATTTTTACAATTGACCAAAATTTTCCCCGGCAAAGTCAATATCTAGACAAAAGAGTTTGAAGTAAATATCGAAAGATATGAATCCTAATATGCCTTCAGAATTCATGTGAACTTTATCTATTCATTTTTTATATATATTTAAATATTTATGCAGGTTTAACCTTCAGAATTGTCAACTGGGCTGCCAAGGGTGATTTCTATTAAAAAATCGGGTAAAATAAGAGGTCACTGGAGCGAAAAAATCAAATCGAGAGCGAAATTTGTATGGGAACTATATCTAATCTAATTCTTAACCGATCTCACCCACTGTCACCGCAGATGTTTCTAGTTGAATTAAAAGGCGAAAAGAAAATCGATTGCAATATGTGGTCTCTAGAGCGGAAAAAGTCAAAGTTTGTATGGAAGCTTTATCTATATCTAAACCGAATTGTTTCTTATTAAGACATAACCCCTAGTGGAGGAAATACAAATATAAAATACTTGTTTTTTTGTACCCTTCCTTCCTTCAAGTTCCTTCAAGATATAACAAGTAAAAACGGCGTTAAGTTCGGCCGGGCCGAACTTTACATACCCTCCACCATGGATTGCATTCCACAGAGGTTGTCGGTTTTCGTAGAAGTGCAGTAATATAATATAATTTTTTTCAAATAGCCAAACCAAAACAAATACAAATATTGAAAAATTAATTTTATAAATAAATATAATATTTTAATTATTTCAAACCACGCTTTTAAGGTAATGCTACCAATACGTCAATTCAAAAAATAAATATTCTTATATTTATATTTTCAAAGATATTTCAAAGCCATAAATATTGGTAGATAGTGGTTGCTACAGTTGGTTGTATTCCCATTCTATTTGAATTCCAAAAGTTCAAATTTTGAAAATCCATTATCAGACGTACATAGTGCAAAATAACCGAACTTCATGATTCAACCAATTTTTGCCGTTAAAGAAAAATTACGAATTTGGAAAAACTTTTTATTTTGCGTGTCTATGCAGTCAGAGGAATGTATACACGGACTTCCATGATTCCAGCTGCGCCCATTTGGTTGGTACCATTTTACCCCCTTGACGTTTCTACGCAATTAGAATTTCATCATTCTAGCTGTAGTAGTTTAGTTGGTACTATTTTTATCCCCTTTTTCCATTTTAACCCCAAAAAGTACGAATTTCGAAAAATTCGTCTATTTTCCGTGTCTACGCAGTCAGAGGAATGTATACTCCGAATTTCATGACTCTAGTTGCGGTCATTTGATTGGTATTATTTTTTTCCCCTTTTTTCACTTAAACCCCAAAAAGTACGAATTTCGAAAAATATTTTTATTTTAAGTGTCTACGCAATCAGGGGAATGTATACATCGAATTTCATAATTCCAGGTGTAGCCGTTTGGTTGGTACCATTTTTATCCCTCCGTAACCATTGTATCCCTTGAAAGTACGAATTTGGAAAAAAACTTTTATTTTTCATGTCTACCTAGTCAAAGGAATGTATTTCATGACTCTAGCTGCGGCCATTTGGTTGGTACTATTTTTATCCCTTTTTTCTATTTTGACCCCAAAAAGTACGAATTTCAAAAAATCAGTTTATTTTACGTGTCTACACAGTCAGAGGAATGTATACTCCAAATTTCATAACTTTAGCTGCGGTCATTTTATTGGTACTATTTTTATCCCCTTTTTTCATTTTAACCCCAAAAAGTACGACTTTTGAAAAATCCGTGAATTTTACTTGTCTATACAATCTGAGGAATGTATACAAAGAATTTCATTATTCTAGGTACAGCCGTTTCGTTGGTACCATTTTTATCCCTCTATTCCCATTTTACCCCTTAAAAGTACGAATTTGGAAAAAATACTTTTATATTAGAGCGCCCCGGAAGTCGAGTTGGTAGCGTGCACGGCTATCAGCGTGGGGGTTGTGGGTTCGATTCCCACCAGAGGCTCTGGTCTGTCGCTGCAACAACTAGCTACAATGGTTAGTCACCCCGGCTCAATCCGTGGACCCAAAATTAGAATATAAATTTACTTTGTATTGTAATTCATAATAAATAAATAAAATAAACTTTTATATTATGTACCTACTCAACTAGAGGAATGTACACACCGAATTTCGTGTTTCTAGCTGTTGTCGTTTAATATGTACCATTTTTATCCCTTTTTTGCCCCATTTCACCCCTACAAATAAGAATCACTTTATCGTGCACGTTTTTGCTATATGGGAAATGCGCATACCAAATATCAAGCAAATATAATATAATAAAACATGCTTAAATACCGTAAAATATTAAGGATTATTATGGGTATTTTTGGTCCTTGTGAGGGAAAAATTTTTCCCTTTGGGCCGATTTCGCCCCGTTTCAATCCCACCCGATCTACGACTATAAGACGCATTTATGGAAAATTTTAACGTTCTAGCTCCTTTCGTTTAGATGCTAGCGTGCTTTCAACCGTCGGACAGACGGAAGGACATGGCTAGATCGTCTTAGAATTTTATGACGATCAAGAATATATATACTTTATAGGGTCTCAGGTCGATATTTCAAGGTGTTACAAACGGAATGACAAATTAGTATACCCCCATCCTGGAGGTGGAGTGTATAAAAAAATGATTTGAACTGGAGACCATTTTACATATATATTAAATAACACTGTGGAACAAAATGAAACTTGTGCAGAAATAACAACGGATTCTGATAGAGTGATTACAAAAGGAATTGGTTTAACTAACGGGTCAAAAAAATGTTTGACATAAAATTCTACTATAAGTCTCTGAATGAAACTCAACTTAAATTAAAGAAATAAGTAAGAAATTAAAATTCATTTTAGGAGATATTTCGTACTTTTTTCGAATTGGTGCTAAACTGTCCCCCAAAACTGATTTTTCTATATCACTATAAGTCACTGAAACCAGGAGATATAATATGGCATTTCGAATACCATCATCCGTTCGACATTGTGGACACTTTTAAAGTGACAAAAAAATCAAAATAATATTTACACTACTCAACAAAATGAAAAAAATTTCATGTACTCCGGATGCGATAATTTTTTCTGTGTAGATAACCTTGACATGAGCTCGAAAAACGCAATAAAATTTTTTTTTTCGTTTGGTTTTTGTTTTATTTTTTTTTTTAAATTTAAAAAATTTTTTTTTGGTTAATTTGTTTCGTCCGGCATAACTCGGGAACCACTAGCCCGATTTAATTGAATTAAATTTTAAAAAATTTAAAATTACAATTCCCTTAATCTGTTCATATATTGTTTTCCTATACAAGCAACAGTTTCCAAGTTAAAAATGAATATATAAAGGAAAAAACTTATTTTTTGCCTAAAGATTTAATTTTTTTTTTTAAATCCATAAAAAATCCAAAATGAAAAAAAATGTCAAATCTTATTACTTTTACGTAAAGTCACATAACCTATGAGCAAAATGAGACAAAGATCATGAAAATCGATGCACGCGTTTCGCTTTTATTCGCAATTGAGTAAAGGTATGAATTTCAAAAATTTGCTCGACATATGCACAACTTTGTCTGTGGTAAGGTTTTTTCTTTTTTTTTTTGATTCTCAGAATTAACAAAACGGAATAAACAAAGGGATTTGAATGCAATACCAATCCAAGTAATTTTTGTTACATGTGCGGAGAATACGTTTCTGAAAAAAACAAGCGTTGTTTTTCACCTAAATTGAGAGATTCATTTGAAGAGAGCTTCAATTTAAAGGTCTCAAACATAGATGAGCGGTGGACACCAAGTGCTCTATGTCCAAGGTGCTACGTACAGCTAGCTGACTCAAGGTCTCCGCACATGTAACAAAAATTACTTGGATTGGTATTGCATTCAAATCCTCGCGAACGTTTGCTCATGAATGAGTAAAATCGATCAATGAAGACCTATTTATACTGTGTATTGTTTAGTATTTTACTGACAGGTACTTATAAATGGGTGTATATTTTTTTACGGTGGCTACATACCTGTTTTTAAATTTTCCGAATAATGACCACCCTTAAATGTGGGTTGCATTTCTGTAAAAAAAAATCATACAGGTAGCCAACGGAAAACCCAAATAATTAAAAAAGTCCCCTTTCCTTTTTTCCTTTTAATTGTTCACGCACATTTATTAGCGTTTATTACTTTGCTTACGCAATCATAAAAATTAAATAACCCTTTGTTTATTCCGTTTTGTTAATTCTGAGAATCAAAAAAAAGAAAAAACCTTACCACAGACAAAGTTGTGCATATGTCGAGCAAATTTTTGAAATTCATACCTTTACTCAATTGCGAATAAAAGCGAAACGCGTGCATCGATTTTCATGATCTTTGTCTCATTTTGCTCATAGGTTATGTGACTTTACGTAAAAGTAATAAGATTTGACATTTTTTTTCATTTTGGATTTTTTATGGATTTAAAAAAAAAATTAAATCTTTAGGCAAAAAATAAGTTTTTTCCTTTATATATTCATTTTTAACTTGGAAACTGTTGCTTGTATAGGAAAACAATATATGAACAGATTAAGGGAATTGTAATTTTAAATTTTTTAAAATTTAATTCAATTAAATCGGGCTAGTGGTTCCCGAGTTATGCCGGACGAAAAAAATTAACCAAAAAAAAAAATTTTAAATTTAAAAAAAAAAATAAAAAAAAAACCAAACGAAAAAAAAAATTTTTATTGCGTTTTTCGAGCTCATGTCAAGGTTATCTACACAGAAAAAATTATCGCATCCCGAGTACATTTTGACTGTTGACTAGTGTTATTAAATAACTGTATAATTGGTGTCGATTTAGGGGAGTTTTTCGTTTTCTAGAAAATTAAAAAAACTTAGTCATTCGCACGTGACCAAAACAGAAGTCGTTCTAGCGGCCAACAATTCAAACGCCGATTTCGGCGAAACCTGTGGCAATATTTCAATGTAACTAATATTAGCATGTTGTGTACTAATGACTCTTAAAAACGGTTTAGATTTTATCCAAAAATGTCGCACGTGACATCGAAATATGCGATAATACAAAGCAAAAAGTTACAGTAAATTGCTGTCGTATAGTTTCGTATACATTATTTTTTGACTATATGTGCTCTAGGATGGGTCACGAAAATAAATTGCAGCGGTCACCCTCAAGAAATGAAGATTGAATTGTTTAATGATGATCTACAAAATATTTCGTCACTGGGTCAAGCCATCTGTGAGCTAAACGCTCCTGAAAACACCTGTAAAAATCATGATTTTCCCGTGTAATTTTTGTTGTTGCATTTTTGCCCAAATTTTTTTTCTGAATTAATAGACACTTGGGAGCATTTTAAATAAAAAAAATAATTCTTGTTTTAGAATAACTCAATGGTAGAATTCTTGGCCGTTTTTATTGATTTTTTGTGGGTTTTCAAGGTGATAGCTAAAAACTCATATTTCAGGGAAATATTTTGTAAGAGGTGTAATGAAAAATAAATAGGAGGAATCAATATCTTTCGTATGATGCCTAAATGATGAATAACGGACGACAAGAAAGAAAATCGGGTACAATATGTGGTTTCTAGAGCGGAAAATGTCAAATCGGGAGCGACATTTGTATGGGGGCTATATATAAATTTGAACCGATTTGCCTCAAATTAAATAGCGTTCGTCCTTGATCCACAAAACTTATTTGTACCAATTTTTGTTAAGATCGGAGTATAATTGCGACCTGTAATTTGATTACTACAGTAGATGTACAGACAGACGGAAATCGACTCAGAAAGTGATTCTAAGCCGATCTGTATAATAAGATGGATCTAACTCGTTTCCTTTTGGGTGTTACAAACAAATGCACAAAGACATAATACTCTCGTGGAGTGTATAAAAATACAGCGGAAAAGCATGATTTTTAGGATTATTTTCACAGATGGCTTGATCTAGGAACGAAATATTTTGCAAATCATCATTAAACAACCCAAACTTTATTTTCGTTGGGTGACCGGAGCTTGTTTTTCCATTTGTATGGACGGCGACTCAGCCTAATGTACTCCCTGAAAGATTTTAGACATCAAAAGTCAAACCATAATGTCTCTCTTTAAATTGTTTATCAATACAAAAAGTACAAGAGAAACGAGTAAGGTTGCACTTGCCCGACTTAGCATTCGAATATCCAAAAATGGGTTATGAATAAATGTAAAATTTGTTTGCATTAGTTAAATTTGATATGATAAAACAAGAACTTTTAATTTTTTGGTCTTGGTGGACCTTTCTATGGAAATGACCATATATAAAAAAAATAATATAAAAAATATAAATAATAAAATAAGCGTATCAATTTGGTTATTTAAACAATAAATTATTTATTAAATTTTTTAGCTCTTGATAATTCTATATCGTTGTCAAACAATGACCAGCGTATGCCAGGTATAAGAACGTTATAAGCCTTTATAACGTCCATCAATTGGCATGAGTTTCATAGAATCATTCATTTTTCATTTTGTTCCACAATGTAATTTATGTATATATTCTTATATATTCATATTCTAACGCATTGAAATTATTAAAATTCATGAATGAAATTAATCTGGAATTCCATCGAAAAATCATATTGACTGATGAGGTCCATTTCCACCTCGGTGACTACGTCAACAAGCAAAATTGACGCATCTGGGGCTCGGAAAACCCAAGAGTTATTGTTGATTTCCTCTCCATCCTCATTTGGTGCGGTTTATGGTCCGGCGGGGTCATTGGACCTTACTTTTTCGAAAATGAGGTTGGATCAACAGTTACGGTGAATGGCTTGCGCTATCGAGAGATGGTCGGAGTTGGATGGTATCGATCTGGACAACGTTTACTTTCAACAAGACGGCGCTACGTGCCACACAAGCAACGAAACAATTGCTCTTTTACTGGAAAAGTTTCCGGACCGTGTTATCTTTCGAAGAGGTGATCACAATTGGCCACCGAGATATTGTGATTTAACACCTTGCGACTTCGTCCTTTGGGGCCACGTGAAAGATAAGGTCTACGCCAACAGCCCAGCGTCGATTCAAGACCTCAAAGATAGAATTCGTGAGGCTATCGAGGACATATGGAAAATTTCATGAAAAGGATATGGTCCTGTAAGCGTGGTCATGGTGGCCATTTGGCTGATGTTGTTTTTCATTATTAATGGCATACCTTCCTCTTTATTATGAAATAAACATCCGATCATTTATCTCAAAAAATTATATTTTTCTTTGAATACCAAAATAACACCTTTTGTTGGAAAACCCTGTATAATAAGAACATGAAAATTAGAATATGCTAGCCAAAATTGGTCGCTTTTATAGATTCTGTTACAAACATAAAGGTTTGATATTTGAGGTCTGTGGTATATATTTTGTTTTAAAGTATTTCATTCAAATTGAATTACAACGCTATTACTGGCTTTGCTATTCGACCAAGACATCACCACTGGTGAAAATGATGCATATAGAAGGATGTGAAGATAACTCTGCGGGTAAGTGATGTAGGTTCTATCTCTTTTCCTACATTACGTCCGATTTCTCTTAATAATCATAGCAAATCAAAAAAAATCGTCTTGGCTGATTTTACTAATTTACAGATTTAATATATTTTTTGATTTCCAACACTGTGCGAATGTTCATTAAGATCCATAAATAAATGTATATTGATGTATGTAATAAAGCAATCAATCAGAGAGCGTATTCTACCAAGAGCTGAATAATATTTCATCTCCTTTTATAAACATGCTATAAGCATTAAAGGCAGAGATTAGACTAATATACGGCCATAGTTGTAATGATTACACTTTGCAATCAGGGAACATTTGTCAAATTCCGCGTATTTCTTCTACAACTTAAAAACTTGAAACGAGCAAAAAAATTGATTTTTAATTTAGCATTTTGTTACCTTTGGCAACATTTGGTCATATTTTAAAAAATCAATCACACTGGCCAATTTGTCAAAATGATAATCAAATCAATGGAGGCGTTTTCTGTATTATTAAGTAGGACCACCAAATCTATGTGGTTGAGTCCATAATTTCTAAAAAATAGTTACTCAAAAAACACCATTTCTTTCTGGCTTTGTTTCACTCGTTGCTGGGGAAAATATTTTCCAACAAAGTATGGATGGATTACGTATCACGTCTAACCACTCCCATAATTGATTTGCCGAGTCATTCGGTGGTAATTGTCTGCAACTAAGCCGCACAATTGTGGTGACTAAACCTTTCTCCATCGCCATCGTTTAGTCCAGCAACTAACGAATGAATGCTGCTTAAATGTGTTCGCATTTTGGTGAATTGCATTATTTTGGAACTACTACAGTATGTTATGATTTTTTTTCTCCCCACTGTCTTATTATTATTTTTAGTTGTGAACATACGTAATGCTCTAGTAAATTATTATTCAGTTAAAAAAACCTCTTCCGATAATAACACTAATTTGCTAAATTTTTTTCTCACTTCCACTATCATAACATTCCGAATACGCATACGTATGTATGTTAGTACATATAACTACATTAGAATGGGTCACGAAAAATAGTTGATGCAATTAGAAAGTTCTCCAAAAATAGTTTTAAACGGACGATGAATATCACCAGGAAATCAGGAGGTCGGATTTGGGACAAAACCAAATCCACTCGAGTTCGACAAACCTATTTTGTCAGATAATAATTTGTAATTTGCCAGTGAATTTCAAAACGCGATTTTTTTAAAAATTTCTCAAAAAAATTTAGCAAGATTTAAGATCCAAAGATAATATTTTTTAAAATATTCTCTATAATGAAAAACATACTCCCAAGAAAATTTATTTATTATGAATTACAATACAAAGTAAATTTATATTCTAATTTTTGGTCCAGGGATTGAGCCGGGGTGACTTAGACCATATTAGCTAGTTATTGCAGCGACAGACCAGAGCCTCTGGTGGGAATCGAACCCACGACCCCCACGCTGATAGCCGAGCACGCTACCAACTCGACTACCGGGGCGCTCCCAAGAAAATTACTCTCGTAAAATGCTTTCATTCAATTTTAAATAAATTGACGCCTTTTATACTTTGTCATTCCATTTGTAACACATCGACCTGAGACCCTATAAAGTATATATATTCTTGATCGTCATAAAATTCTAAGACGATCTAGCCATGTCCGTCCGTCTGTTGAAAGCACGCTAGCATCTAAACGAAAGGAGCTAGAACGTTCAAATTTTCCATAAATGTGTCTTATAGTCGTAGATCATTGGGATTGAAACAGGGCGAAATCGGCCCAAAGGGAAAATTTTTTCCCTCACAAGGACTGAAAATACCCATAATAATCCCTAATATTTACAGTATTTAAGCAATATGTGTGATTGTACTCACTTGCAATTGGTTATGCGCATTCCCCTTATAGCGAAAGAGTGCACCATAAAGTGATTCTTATTTGTAGGGGGTGAAATGTGACAAAAAAGGGATAAAAATGGTACATATTAAACAACAAACATATTAAACTAGAAACACGACATTCGGTGTGTACATTCCTCTAATTGAGTAGGTACATAATATAAAGGTATTTTTTCCAAATTCGTACTTTTAAGGGGTAAATGGGAATAGGGGGATAAAAATGGTACCAACCAAACGGCTGCACCTAGAATAATGAAATTCGGTGTATACATTCCTCTGATTGCATAGACAAGACAAGTAGAATTTTTCGAAATTCGTACTTTTTGGGGTTAAAATGGAAAAAGGGGATACGAATAGTACCAACCAAATGACCGCAGCTAGAATCATGAAATTCGGTTTATACATTCTGATTGCGCAGACACTTAAAATACACGGATTTTTCAAAATTCGTACTTTTTGGGGTTAAAATGAAAAAGGGGATAAAAATAGTACCAACCAAATGACCGCAGCTAGACTCATGCAATTCGGAGTATACATTCCTCTGACTGTGTAGACACGGAATATAAACTGATTTTTCGAAATTCGTACTTTTTGGGGTCAAAATTGAAAAGGGGATACAAATAGTACCAACCAAATGACCGCAGCTAGAGTCATGCAATTCGGAGTATACATTCCTCTTACTTCGTAGACACGGAAAATAAACGGATTTTCCGAAATTCGTACTTTCAAGGGATACAATGGGTACAGAGGGATAAAAATAGTACCAACTAAAGGACTACAGTTAGAATGATGAAATTCTAATTGCGTAGAAACGTCAAGGGGGTAAAAATGGTACCAACCAAATGGGCGCAGCTGGAATCATGGAATTCGGTGTATACATTCCTCAGACTGTATTGACACGCAAAATAAAGTTCGTACTTTTTCCAAATTCGTACTTTTTCTTTTACGGCAAAAATTGGTTGAATCATGAAGTTTGGTTATTTTGCACTATGTACGTCTGATAATGGATCTTCAAAATTTGTACTTTTGGAATTAACATAGAATGGAAATACAACCAACTGTAGCACCCACTATCTACCTATATTTATGGTATTTGAGCTTTTTGAAATTATAAATATAAGAATATTTATTTTTTGATTTGAAATAAATAATGGTTTCAAATAATTAAAATATTATATTTAATAAAATTATTTTGTTTTAATATTTGTATTTGTTTTGGTTTGGCTATATTAAAAAATTTATATTTTCCTGTAATATTACTGCACTTCTACGAAAACCAACAACCTCTGTGGAATGTAATCCATGGTGGAGGGTATATAAAGTTCGGCCCGGCAGAACTTAACGCCGTTTTTAATTGTTAATAATAATATTCTGCGCCGTCGATACCATTTCTATATATTTTTTAGCATTTGTTTTTTTTTTGCGAATATCATTACCCATCTCAATATACTTTCAGGTATCTGGTAAAAAACTTTGTACGACTTTTATTATTGCAAACAAAAATATGCTTTATATGTATGTCTGAATAAAAACTGCAAACCAAAAATCATAATTACTTTCATAATGGCCTCTATGACCGACAAACAGACCGACCGACGGACAGACAGACAAGAGTTAACATCCATATGAACAGGCAGGTCTGCTGTTCAAGCATAAAATTGACAGAGACCGATGCGAGCGTATGTCGGCATGTCTTTACATGGCAACAACAACGGTACTGGTACCAGAACAGGTAACAGACAACCGGTAACTGGTAACAGACAACAGACTGACAACTTGCCATCGAATTATGGAATGGAATGATCGTTCCGAGGGACAGTGACGTGCTCATTTTGTAGCGTGTCCGATATTTAATGAAAGTAATTAATTGTGTTTTATGTTATTGAGCGCGTAAACAACAACACCACCAACGACAACTGTCCAGCTTAACAGTGATGCTAACAAGCATTTAAGTTCATGTACACATGTATGTATGTAGTCATGTGTAACTGCGTGTAAGTTACACTAACATTGAAAACGAAAGCTCACTGGAATATAGCACTTCTCTGTTAAGCAATGCCATTTTTTTTTTCAATTGTTGCTGATACTTTATGTTGTTGTTGGGTTTTTTGCTTTTTTTCAGACTTTTTTTTGCAAAACCAATTGAGCAAAAAACAAAAGACTTAGGCAACATGCACGCTTCGTACAAAAATGTCTGTGTCTCAGGGAGAGAATAAAAACGCAATCGGAAACGAAACGTGTGCGCTTGTGGTAAATAAATATGCTATGGCAGCAATTGGTGGTGGTATGCAACGACTTTGTAGAGCCCTTTATAATTTCAGAAATATGACTTTGGTTTATTATTAAACATATCTATGTATAAATATATAAGACCTTTATTGCGGATTTTATACAAATTTTGATGACACTAAAATCATGAACAAATGGCACAGCTCATGAATGGACAGTGATATAGCCGAAATACTTTGGAACAACCGTGCAAATTGAAAAATATGAAAAGCCTCTATAGAAAACCAGCAGCAACTTTTTATCATATACAGAAACCAAAAATATATTTTTGGGCTGACTAAATATAGAATATTTGTGACAGAATAGTTTCAGGAACCCTGATAGGGAAATTTTGGATTATTGCAGCAATTGCATTTTGTATTTTGTTTACTGTGCTCTACCGAAATACCAACATTTTTTTGTTGAAAAAGATCAATCTTCCAAAAAATCATGGACGAATTTTAAACCTCGTTATTTTTTGTTGGAGTGTGATTTTGCTATTTATTTCCACAAAATTTATTCTCATAAAATTCCACAATATAGTTCTGACAATAAGATATTAACATAGAACTTTGTTCCACTTCCCTACAAACATTTGGATGATATATCACCAAGAAGATATTGCGGCAATATCTTCCATTTATCATTCTAATGAAATTCGTCAATGTACTACTTTTCTTATCATCCTTGTATTATTTTGAAGAAATGTTTGCGATATTGATTTTGTTGTCATTTTTCGTATGAATGTTTCGGGAATAATAAAAGAAAATATATGTTTCATTAGAAATCCGTGTTTCTATTCATATTTATTGGTGCATTGCAAAATGGACTAGCACGCAATAAGTAAAAGAGAAGCAACAAGTTGAAGTTCTAAATGAAATCAGTAGCAAGTGATGAAAAGCCAACTGGTAAGTTGATAATTGATGCAGATCTTTTGGGTACAAAATTTTATCAGACATTAAGATTTTTTTTTGCATTTCACAAAGGCAATGTTTTCAAAACGAATTAGAGGATTGACATGCAGTTTTGATAAGACACGCTCTCAAAAAGCTTTTAACTGACTGCCTGGTCAACAAATATACTTGGATGGGAACCAAAGAGAAGCCGTCGACTCAAAATTATAACTTTTCTACATTTAAAGGTATTAAAGCGGAATTTTGAATAATAAAGCTTGTACTATATGTATTTTGTTTGTTTTCTTTTCAGGCATATGCTTTGGTTCTTTTCCAAACCCAAGTGCAAAAACGTCCATTTGATTAACCAGAAACATGCGAAAGACCGAAATAATAAAGAACAGCAGTGATGTCCATCTATTTATTTTCTAACTCTTAGTTGTTTTGTGTTTACTTATCATTTATGAGGTTATTGTATTTCTTTATTCACCACTTTATGTAATTATTAATTTTGAAATATTAAAAACATAAAAATATGGAAATTTGCGTTTTTGTCTTCTAGGTGGTTATCTGGCGATATCCCATTTTTATCTTCCAGGTGATATTATGGCGATATCATGCAGATTTCTTGCGGATGATAATCTGGCAATATCGCCGATTTATAATCCGGATGTATTGTTTTCGTATTGCCTTGGCGTATCGCCCTGGCCGCACAAACTTCTCCAATTGAGGTAACTTCCGCAATACGAATATGATAGTTGCCGCAATATTATTTTTCTTCTAGACGATACGATTTCGAATCGTTTTCGTATTGCTTTGCTTGTTGGGTTAGTATAATGCAAGCTTCGACCAAAATATAAAAAAGAAAATCAGACCACCTAGACTATATTGGTTTATTCTGCAGAAATGGTCTACTCGACATGCCCTTTCAGAATTATAGTTTCGCTATTCTGTTCCAATCAAAAAGTCTTAATTTGTTGAAAAGTGTCATTAGTTATTTTTGAAATGAGCTTTCAGGCCGGAACAATGTTCCTATTTCTATCTCGGATGCATTGTATGCGGAAAAATAAGTTGGACATTTTATTTTTAGGATTATTGTTTATTTCGTTTTAGTATAGCCCCCATACAAATGGGACCCCAGTTTGGACTATGATCGCTGTATAACCCACATCTTACATTAGATCTTGATAAAATTTTTCAGATCATGTTACATTTCAATAAAGAATACCTACTTTGCAAGTGATCTATAAAGGCCCACTTTTAAATGTAGCGCCCTTACAAATGGGCCCCATTTTTATTGTTACTTTTCTATGACCCACATTTTACATCGGAAGTTTTTCAAATTTGGCAGATTATATTATATTTCAACTAAGAATACATACTATAAAAGTCAAATATATGGGTCCACATTTTGCTATAACCTCCATACAAATGGGGTCCAATTCTACTCTATTACATCTCTATATAAGGTTCCACTTTTTAATATAACGCCCTTACAAATGGGTCCCATTTTCTATTTTTACCATTCCAGAATCCATAGTTTACATCAGACGTTTATCAAATTTTCCAGATCATTTTATATTTCAAATAGAAACAGCTACTATGGGTCCATATATGGGTATATCCCCATACAAATGGGGCCCCGTTTTACTCCATTACCGATCTAGAAGTTTCACCTCACATCGGGTCTTGATCAAATGTTGCAGATCATGATATATTTCAACTAGGAATTCCTACGCTGAATCAGAACTATATTGGCCCATGTTTTTAGCACAGGCCCCAAATTTTGTGATAGACCTGCCGCCAATTTTCAATCTTGATGAATATAATTGTTATATTTTTTACTAGGCGCAGCTACAATGAGATCGCATGACACCGATTTTGTTTGTATATGGGCCCATCATGAGTAACATAATGTAAATTATTTTCATCAATTTTAACATATTCGTTAAATTTGACTAAAGATTAATTTATAGTATGCTGTATAATTTATACGATCTACATAAAATGCACCCATGAAACACCTGGGTTTAGTAATCAGAGCGAAGTATATAGTCGGCCCGACTTTAGCCTTTCCTTACCTCTTTTTAACATACGAAGTTTTTTTGTCAAGCGGTACGATTTTTCACCTCGATAGCATGGATTTTTCTAAAGCCTGTGAATGTATTCTCCTCAAAAAAATATTTTATACATATTTTTGGAAAAAATACAATTTTTTCTCGAGCTAAGATCAATTTAACAGTGGTAAAATTACGATTTTTTTCAAAAAGATGTGATCATTCAATCGCCTGTAATTTCTGAAATACAGGACCGATTTTAATGTACTATACCATGATGTGAATGTAATTTCAATAACTTTTAAAATATTGATGTGGTAAGGTATAGCCGTGATTGATTTCTGAATTATTTTCTTTTTTAAATTTTAAACTAGTGTTCTTAGATGACTTTTTATCGACGGTGTCATCTGGGAAGTATTGAAATGATGGGTTATATTTTTTTGAGTTTTGTTAATTTTATTTGCAAAATAACCCAAAAATTCTGTGGATATGTTAAATGTGAAATATTTATAACGTAGTCTGGCAAAGTGAAACAAAATTTGTGAATAAGGTTAAAATATAATATGGGCATATTTTCTTCTTATCCATTAGCGTCCGTCTCTAGTAGAAAAGACGTTATATATCTCAGTACCAATTTGTTAGGCTTGTTAAGTAAACACCATGTTACAAACCGCACTGCAAACACGATATACGCCGACAGTGTGTAGGGTAATCATTCAACCACCGCAATTACCTATTGGAGCAACTGACAACAAAAAAAGAATTTCCACTCGTGCATTAATAAACAAATCACTTTTATGGCGATCGAATGACCTTTGCCATAATTTACGACAAAAAAACAATCAAACGAACAAACATACTGACACAAATCCAAACAAACAATACAACAATAACAACAACAGCTAGAGTAACAGCAACAAAAGAAATCCATAAAATGCATTGCAAAATTCGCTGATTGTTTTTCCATCCGACTCGTACCGTTTTGTTTTGTTGAAGGGTTTGTGTGTTTTTGTTTTTGTCTTTTAACCGTTTTCGAATCTTTTTTTAGCCAGAAGAACTAAGAAACCACCAACAACGCCAAAATGACGGAGTTTTTATGTTCGTTCGTTTGTTTATGGCTCTTATTGTTGGTTTTGTACGCAGGCCGACAGACAGACGGACGGACAGACGTAGAGCTACGCAAAGTGTTTGGGGCCAATCAATCAAAATCTGTGTTTTGCATACAAAATTATCCCCATTCAATGGGGCGGTGTTGGTGGTGGCGTCGCCTGCCGCCATTGTTGTTGCTGCATTTGTTGGTGATGTTGCTGTTGCTATTCGTAATTTTGTTAATAATTTCAATTTCAACTTCCACTTTTTATCAGTTACCACAACGACGCACGTTTTTTTTTACTACAGCAGAATACTTTTTTGGTTTGGCTTCAATTTTAGTTGTTGCTGCTGCTATTGCTGTCGTGTTCGCTGTTTCGTTTTTCATGATATTTAGATCGAGGTTAATTTGAATCTTTTCAAAAGCGTAAAATAGAAAAAAAAATGAAATTTGTACAACATTGCAAATATAGTATCGCGTTTTGTTGGTTTTTTGTCAAGTTCCTGTTACACATTAAGACATTTGCGTTTCTTAGCTTTCTGTCAGAATTGTGAATTGTCTCTTGTTAAAAGCATGTTATTGTGTGTCAAAAGGAAATCATCATAAAATTTAAATAATTTTTCTAAAATTTCTGGCATGCATTATTGTGTGCATTGAGGCTGTTACTGTTCCATAAAGTCAACATTAAAAATGTTTTTATGGATACTAAAATTCCAATGTTCGTCGAAGATACCTCTCGTATTTGTAGTACAATGTTTTAATAGTTCCGATAAAACGGCTTTCATTCTAAACAGACGCAGGTCTCACTGTCAACTGCAGATTATACAAACATTGAATGCTTTCGGTTCTTTTGACACTTCCACAAAAAAAGTAGATTCTTCTTTATTGTGATTGTTTATTATTAATTGAGAATGTCCCTGCAAAGTTATACATTCATTTTTGTTCTGCTAAACACATCATAATTTAAAATGGATGTCAAATGTCAAATGTCAAATGTCAAATGTCAAATGTCAAATGTCAAATGTCAAATGTCAAATGTCAAATGTCAAATGTCAAATGTCAAATGTCAAATGTCAAATGTCAAATGTCAAATGTCAAATGTCAAATGTCAAATGTCAAATGTCAAATGTCAAATGTCAAATGTCAAATGTCAAATGTCAAATGTCAAATGTCAAATGTCAAATGTCAAATGTCAAATGTCAAATGTCAAATGTCAAATGTCAAATGTCAAATGTCAAATGTCAAATGTCAAATGTCAAATGTCAAATGTCAAATGTCAAATGTCAAATGTCAAATGTCAAATGTCAAATGTCAAATGTCAAATGTCAAATGTCAAATGTCAAATGTCAAATGTCAAATGTCAAATGTCAAATGTCAAATGTCAAATGTCAAATGTCAAATGTCAAATGTCAAATGTCAAATGTCAAATGTCAAATGTCAAATGTCAAATGTCAAATGTCAAATGTCAAATGTCAAATGTCAAATGTCAAATGTCAAATGTCAAATGTCAAATGTCAAATGTCAAATGTCAAATGTCAAATGTCAAATGTCAAATGTCAAATGTCAAATGTCAAATGTCAAATGTCAAATGTCAAATGTCAAATGTCAAATGTCAAATGTCAAATGTCAAATGTCAAATGTCAAATGTCAAATGTCAAATGTCAAATGTCAAATGTCAAATGTCAAATGTCAAATGTCAAATGTCAAATGTCAAATGTCAAATGTCAAATGTCAAATGTCAAATGTCAAATGTCAAATGTCAAATGTCAAATGTCAAATGTCAAATGTCAAATGTCAAATGTCAAATGTCAAATGTCAAATGTCAAATGTCAAATGTCAAATGTCAAATGTCAAATGTCAAATGTCAAATGTCAAATGTCAAATGTCAAATGTCAAATGTCAAATGTCAAATGTCAAATGTCAAATGTCAAATGTCAAATGTCAAATGTCAAATGTCAAATGTCAAATGTCAAATGTCAAATGTCAAATGTCAAATGTCAAATGTCAAATGTCAAATGTCAAATGTCAAATGTCAAATGTCAAATGTCAAATGTCAAATGTCAAATGTCAAATGTCAAATGTCAAATGTCAAATGTCAAATGTCAAATGTCAAATGTCAAATGTCAAATGTCAAATGTCAAATGTCAAATGTCAAATGTCAAATGTCAAATGTCAAATGTCAAATGTCAAATGTCAAATGTCAAATGTCAAATGTCAAATGTCAAATGTCAAATGTCAAATGTCAAATGTCAAATGTCAAATGTCAAATGTCAAATGTCAAATGTCAAATGTCAAATGTCAAATGTCAAATGTCAAATGTCAAATGTCAAATGTCAAATGTCAAATGTCAAATGTCAAATGTCAAATGTCAAATGTCAAATGTCAAATGTCAAATGTCAAATGTCAAATGTCAAATGTCAAATGTCAAATGTCAAATGTCAAATGTCAAATGTCAAATGTCAAATGTCAAATGTCAAATGTCAAATGTCAAATGTCAAATGTCAAATGTCAAATGTCAAATGTCAAATGTCAAATGTCAAATGTCAAATGTCAAATGTCAAATGTCAAATGTCAAATGTCAAATGTCAAATGTCAAATGTCAAATGTCAAATGTCAAATGTCAAATGTCAAATGTCAAATGTCAAATGTCAAATGTCAAATGTCAAATGTCAAATGTCAAATGTCAAATGTCAAATGTCAAATGTCAAATGTCAAATGTCAAATGTCAAATGTCAAATGTCAAATGTCAAATGTCAAATGTCAAATGTCAAATGTCAAATGTCAAATGTCAAATGTCAAATGTCAAATGTCAAATGTCAAATGTCAAATGTCAAATGTCAAATGTCAAATGTCAAATGTCAAATGTCAAATGTCAAATGTCAAATGTCAAATGTCAAATGTCAAATGTCAAATGTCAAATGTCAAATGTCAAATGTCAAATGTCAAATGTCAAATGTCAAATGTCAAATGTCAAATGTCAAATGTCAAATGTCAAATGTCAAATGTCAAATGTCAAATGTCAAATGTCAAATGTCAAATGTCAAATGTCAAATGTCAAATGTCAAATGTCAAATGTCAAATGTCAAATGTCAAATGTCAAATGTCAAATGTCAAATGTCAAATGTCAAATGTCAAATGTCAAATGTCAAATGTCAAATGTCAAATGTCAAATGTCAAATGTCAAATGTCAAATGTCAAATGTCAAATGTCAAATGTCAAATGTCAAATGTCAAATGTCAAATGTCAAATGTCAAATGTCAAATGTCAAATGTCAAATGTCAAATGTCAAATGTCAAATGTCAAATGTCAAATGTCAAATGTCAAATGTCAAATGTCAAATGTCAAATGTCAAATGTCAAATGTCAAATGTCAAATGTCAAATGTCAAATGTCAAATGTCAAATGTCAAATGTCAAATGTCAAATGTCAAATGTCAAATGTCAAATGTCAAATGTCAAATGTCAAATGTCAAATGTCAAATGTCAAATGTCAAATGTCAAATGTCAAATGTCAAATGTCAAATGTCAAATGTCAAATGTCAAATGTCAAATGTCAAATGTCAAATGTCAAATGTCAAATGTCAAATGTCAAATGTCAAATGTCAAATGTCAAATGTCAAATGTCAAATGTCAAATGTCAAATGTCAAATGT
The DNA here is from genome assembly GCA_947397865.1 of Polietes domitor. Taxonomy (NCBI): domain Eukaryota; kingdom Metazoa; phylum Arthropoda; class Insecta; order Diptera; family Muscidae; genus Polietes; species Polietes domitor. The sequence continues at coordinate 54,227,199 of OX377620.1, forward strand.
CAAATGTCAAATGTCAAATGTCAAATGTCAAATGTCAAATGTCAAATGTCAAATGTCAAATGTCAAATGTCAAATGTCAAATGTCAAATGTCAAATGTCAAATGTCAAATGTCAAATGTCAAATGTCAAATGTCAAATGTCAAATGTCAAATGTCAAATGTCAAATGTCAAATGTCAAATGTCAAATGTCAAATGTCAAATGTCAAATGTCAAATGTCAAATGTCAAATGTCAAATGTCAAATGTCAAATGTCAAATGTCAAATGTCAAATGTCAAATGTCAAATGTCAAATGTCAAATGTCAAATGTCAAATGTCAAATGTCAAATGTCAAATGTCAAATGTCAAATGTCAAATGTCAAATGTCAAATGTCAAATGTCAAATGTCAAATGTCAAATGTCAAATGTCAAATGTCAAATGTCAAATGTCAAATGTCAAATGTCAAATGTCAAATGTCAAATGTCAAATGTCAAATGTCAAATGTCAAATGTCAAATGTCAAATGTCAAATGTCAAATGTCAAATGTCAAATGTCAAATGTCAAATGTCAAATGTCAAATGTCAAATGTCAAATGTCAAATGTCAAATGTCAAATGTCAAATGTCAAATGTCAAATGTCAAATGTCAAATGTCAAATGTCAAATGTCAAATGTCAAATGTCAAATGTCAAATGTCAAATGTCAAATGTCAAATGTCAAATGTCAAATGTCAAATGTCAAATGTCAAATGTCAAATGTCAAATGTCAAATGTCAAATGTCAAATGTCAAATGTCAAATGTCAAATGTCAAATGTCAAATGTCAAATGTCAAATGTCAAATGTCAAATGTCAAATGTCAAATGTCAAATGTCAAATGTCAAATGTCAAATGTCAAATGTCAAATGTCAAATGTCAAATGTCAAATGTCAAATGTCAAATGTCAAATGTCAAATGTCAAATGTCAAATGTCAAATGTCAAATGTCAAATGTCAAATGTCAAATGTCAAATGTCAAATGTCAAATGTCAAATGTCAAATGTCAAATGTCAAATGTCAAATGTCAAATGTCAAATGTCAAATGTCAAATGTCAAATGTCAAATGTCAAATGTCAAATGTCAAATGTCAAATGTCAAATGTCAAATGTCAAATGTCAAATGTCAAATGTCAAATGTTAGTGGTGTAACGTGTATTGTCATTGCAGTGTTACATTCTTTAAATCTCAAAAGAAACGTCCTTAAATTAGAGAAGTGATCAAAGTAAAGAGAAAAATTAGCATATCTTATTTTTTGGATTTTTGACTTACACCACTATCATACTAATTGGTACATATATAGGTTGGATTCTCTACAGAACGGATCAAAAATTAAAAATTTCCGCCCTTTTTGTCCAACTTAGGAGTTTATGTTAGTACAAAATGCCGCGTATAAGGGCTGGTATGGCTCACGCGCCATTTCCGCTCAACCTCGTGGCAAATACAGTCTTACGGTTTCTTCTATAACTTTCCAAAAACTTTATTGTCAAAAAATAATATCTTTTGGAATTAAATTAATTTTTATAAATCCTCAATGAAACACCTTTCAAATGCTTCTTCGTGCATCAAAATAGCTTAACTATGTATGTTCGAAGTTAATTAATAGTAGCCACTATCGCTCACGCCAAACTTCCCCCGCCGTGCACGGGTACGACGCAATGGAACCAACAGTACTTCACTATGTATGTATAGCTTTATGATCAGCAAAAATATTAAAAAATGCTATCTTTCAGAAAATTCGGCATATATAGATTAGGTAAGGCCAAAAAAAGTTGTTGTTATTGGAAGTTATTGAAAATACAATAAAAACAAGATCTAACGTATATATTTATATTTATTCATATCGTATAGCTCGTTTTTACTCTAAAACAAGTAAGAAGGCGTTAAGTTCGGCCGGGCCGAATCTTATATACCCTCCACCACGGAGTGCATTCCACAGTATTACCAGTAGATTAAAGAATGTCGAGGGAATGCGAATTGCAAATATCAAGTAAATACAAGCTAATATGTTCAAAAAACATGCAGAAATACTCTAAATATTAGGGGTATTTTCAGTACTTGTGAGGGAAAAAGTTTTCCCTCTGGACCGATTTCGTCCACTTTCAATCCCAAGCGATCTACAACCATAAGACACATTTAGGAAAAATTTGAACCTTCTAGCTCATTTCGTTCGGCCGCTATCGTGCTTTCAACAGACAGACGGACAGACGGACAGACGGACATGGCTATATCGTCTTAGAATTTTACCACGACCCAGAATATATATACTTTATGGGGTCTCCGATAAATATTTCAAGGTGTTACAAACGGAATGACAAAGTGAATATACCCCCATCCTGGAGGTGGAGGGTATAAAAAGATAATTTTCGAACAAGCCGAAAAGTGACAAAAATAAAAGCCCGGTTATTTGATTACACTATATAGCAAATTTAGTAAAACCACATACATTTGACGCAAACCGAATATTTAATGAAAAATAAATAAGTAATGTACATATCAAATAATATTCTTCTTTATTTGATATAAACAGAAAATAGAATGTTTTAATTTTGGGATACAAGAAAAACATATTATTTTAACTACAGGTTGGGGAGTATAGTAATCTAGATTGAATTCTATGTAACTTTTTAAGTACCACGTTGTGGACTGAATAAAGACGAAACATAAAACTCTCTAAAATTTCTGTATTAAAAATTAATAATAGTTACTTGAATAAGAAAAATTCCACTGAATTCAAATCATGTAAATGATTCTGCACTACCCTGTTTCTCCTTGAAATTCACCACTGTGTTGCCAACCAAAATGCCGTTTTGGTTTATGAATTGGATATTATACACGTTAGCGGGCGTAATAAACTGCAATTAGCTGAGCCAACAACCCAAGAGCAACTGTTCCCAAATGGTAAATAACCCGCTGTATTATATCATTATTATGTGGCAAACGTATTATTTCATTTTGCCAGCATACAGCTGCTGTCAAAAAATAGCAGCGACGAGATAAAAAAATGTCGACAAAGAAAAATATCACTTTTACTTCGAAAATCCTAAAAGTTTTTACGGTGATTGAAAGGTGGTATTGTGCCATTCTTGAAATGGCTTTAAATAAAAAATTAAGTTTTTGTAATTTTGTGATTAAGCCTTTAGAACCATTTATGTCAAAAATGAGACCAGTCAAAAACATAGCAGCGGTAATAAAAAGTAAACATATTTTGTTTCAATTCACTTTAATTGAAAACTTTTTTGAATAATTACTTAAATAACGCAATTTTCTTGAATTTAACACTTAGTTGTACTGACTTTATTGCTTAATATTGCTACATAACGTCGTTTCTTGGAGCCAAGTAGTATTTTGCACCTTTCATGCGGTATTTTTGACCACGCCTCTATGCACAGCATTTAATGCAGTAGTCGCAATAATAAAATTATCACACAAATAAATATATGAAAATGTATGCTAAGCTGTGGTGCGCTGCTATTATTTTGACCGCAACTGTAAATAAATGTAAAAGTGAAGTTCCTTATGTAAAATTAAGGCAGTTTAACAAACCATGTGCCATATTTTACGAAATTTTATTTTATTTATATATAGATTTTTTAAATGTAATCTTTGTTTTTTGCTTAAAAATGTTACCGATTAAAAAATAAAACAAAATAATTTTTTTCCGACTTTTTTTCTATTTTTTATGATTTTTTTTCGAAAAAAATATGTTTTCCCAAATTTCTGAAGACTGATCCTAAACCACTGTTTCCACTTATTACATAATATTTCAGGTACCTTCGCCGTAAATTGGAATTTTAGTAAAAAATTAGAAAAAAATAAACATAAATTTTCTTAATATCATTTTCGAGTTTAGAAAACCAAACTAAAACAGAAAATGTTGCATAGTGTTGACAGAGCCTCATTACCATATGAGAGAGGACACCAAGTCTCCATTGGGCAGTGTGAGAGATTGACATTTGGATTGGATATTCGCTTCATTTTACTATTAGACCTCCAATAATGAAAATTGAATGGTTTAATTTTCTGTCAACATTTATATTTCATGAAGTACAATATTTCACCAAACCTTCCTGCAATTTGTCTATTTTATATACTGAATATTTATTTGAATACCCTCCACCTTGGGATGGGGGGAAATTCACTTTATTATTACATTTGCAACACATTCAAATATTCATCGGTAAACCCCATAAAGTATATAAAGGGTGGTTAAATTTTAAGAGGCGATGTTGATTTTGAATACAGCACATATTATTTGGGAAATTATTGTCATTTCTTTTTATTATGATATTATTAGTATGGTTCAATTATGTATGGAACAAAATATCGGCCAAATGGCCGCCGCTGCACACCTCCATCTGATGGTTCAAATTTTCGATGACGCTGAGGCATAATTCCTAAGTCATATGTCGTTAATGTGCCGAATTATCTCATCCTTTAGCTCTTGAATTGTTGCTGGCTTATCGACGTACACCTTTTCTTTCAAATAACCCCAAAGAAAGAAGTCCAACGGAGTCAAATCACATGATCTTGGCGGCCAATTAACATCGCCACCACGTGAGATAACACGGCGTTGTTCGATTGTGTATCTTTCCATGGTTCAAATTGAGTTAGTTAGGTTTACATTCAACATCGGCCCTTACAATTTAACCACCCTTTATATTATGGCCCGTCTGTCCATCTGTAGGAAGCACGTTAGCTTCCGAACGAAATGAGCTAGGTGGTTCAAATGGTTGTAGATCGGTTGGGATTGAAGGTGGGCGAGATCGGTCCAGAGGGAAAACATTTTCCCTAACAAGGACTGAAAATACTCCCAATTATTTTGCAAATTTCTGTTTTATATGTAGCATGAAAGGACCAGAAATGAAATAAAAGATTTAACGAGTAAATGGGACAAAAGGGGAAAGAATGATACCAATGATTCGACAACTGCTAAAAAATTAAGTTTGGAATGTACTGCTTAGACACGTAAAGTAGAGGGATTTTTCAAAATACGTACTTTTAAGGGATACAATAGGAAAAAAGGGACACAAATAGTACTACCAAAACCGCAGAGGTTTAAGTCATGAAATTCGGTGAAGACATTCATTCGACTGAGTATACGCAAAGGAGTTTTTCGAAATTTGTACTTTTGCTGGGAAAAAATGCCAAAGGGAATAAAAATAGTACCAACTCCTGCAGTGAAATCCGGTATGTATATTGCTCTGACTGCGTAGACGGGAAAGATAAATTTATCTTTCGATATTCGGGGAAAAAATTGGTACCAAGGCTGTAGCTAGAATAATGAAATTCTATATTTACACTCGTCTGTCTGTATATACACCAAAATAAGAGTTCTTCTCCAAATGCATACTTTTAAGGTCGAAATGAAACTGGTATCAAGCAAACGGCCGTAGCTAGAATCATGAATGAATCATGTGAGCAATCCATTTTGGACACAGTGGGTCTGTAAAATTAGTACTTTTCCTATCAAAATCTTACAGAAATATTTCACTGTTTAAGAGGGACAACTTTAAATAATTTTTAATGCTAAATTAATACAGATAGAAGCATGATATTTGAAGTATTTTTAAAAAATAATCTCCTCTATAATCTGATACTAATACCGTTGTCATAGCGTGCGAATAAGTATTTAAAATAATTTTTGAAAATTTGTATCCTTTGGAAATTTGTAGTCTTGTGAAGGGGCAACAGGTTGAGGAAATGAAAAAACTAAAAACGCCAATTAATTAAAATTAACTCAGACGTATATGATCCGGTGCAAGTGTAACGACCTAATTTTTTATCACATTTTTGAAGATTGCTGCCTCATGTTCTCTGAAGTACCGCTAGAAATTAAAATCCGTCCCGAGCCTTATCAAACCATATGAAAAACTTGCAATATGACGCAGTATAAAGGACAGATTTATACTATTTTAGTGAATTTTTTAATGTATTTTTTATAAAAACCGCAATAATTTCTACATTTATAGTTCGATTTTTAGGGGCTCGTTGGAGAGGTATTGATAACCAATTGCTGTTTTTAGAATTTTCTAACCCATTAATACTCAGTGGGTTAAATGTTAAGTAAAAACTGAAATATGGGGTTATTTGCATCTTAAACACATTCTAGTCTTACATAAAGTTAATTTTTGGAAATAAATGCAATCATTTAAAATTTCCCCCCTTAAAAAATAAAACATGAAAACATAAACTTATTAAAGGGGAAATAATGAAATGGTTATTATTGTTAAATTAACATAGATAGACGCATGAAATTTAAAATGTATTTAGCAGATGTTCTTCTCTTTCATTTTATACCCACATCGCCATTGTATGACACGCAAATGTACGGAACTAAATTATTAAAACATTTACATCCTATGGAAATTAAAAGTCCAGTAAAAAAGACAAACGACCACGAAATAAAAAACTGAGTATGAGTTTTCCTAATAGTGACCTATAGTTTCACTTCTATAAATCTCGTTCTTGGGAGGGAAATCATGTCGCACGGTTTTATGGTAACATCTTATGTGAAGTTTTCCTCCCAATTTATCTATTGAAAGACCAAAATTTCAGATGTTTTTCTTTTTCAAAAATTAGCTTTTTGTATGAATAGAATGTTTACGATGCAAATAACCCCATATTTCAGTTTTTACATTAGATAGATAGTGGGTGCTACAGTTGGTTGTTTTTCCATTTTATTTTAATTCCAAAAGTACAAATTTAAAAAATCCATTATCAGAACTAACTCATGATTCAACCAATTTTTGCCGTAAAAGAAAAAGTAAGAATTTGAATTTGTTTTTTATTTTGCGTGTCTATGTAGTCAGAGGAATGTATACACCATGATTCCAGCTGCGGCCATTTGGTTGGTACCATTTTTACCCCCCTTAAGAGTACGACTATCTAAAATCTCTTTATTTGACGTTTCTACCCAATTAGAATTTCATCATTCTAGTTGTAGTCGTTCAGTTAGTACTATTTTTATCCCTCTGTACTATTTGTATCCCTTGAAAGTGCGAATTTCGAATTCCTTTTTCCATTTTGACCCCAATAAGTACGAATTTCGAAAATCCGTGTAATTTCCGTGTCTACGCAGTCAGAGGAGTGTATACTCAGAATTTCATGACTCATTTGGTTCATGTGGTCATTTGGTTGGTACTACTTTGTACCTCCTTTTTCATTTTGACCCCAAAAAGTGCGAATTTCGAAAAATCCGTTTAATTTCCGTGTCTACACAGTCAGAGGATTTATACTCCAAATTTCTTGACTCTAGCTGAGGTCATTTGATTGGTACTATTTTTATCCCCTTTTTTCATTTTAACCCCAAAAAGTACGAATTTTGAAAAATCCGTGTATTTTACGTGTCTATGCAATCAGAGGAATGTATACACCGAATTTGAGTATTCTAGGGGCAGCCGTTTGTTTGGTACCATTTTTATCCTTCTATTCCCATTTTACTAAAAGTACTAATTTGGAAAAAATACTTTTATATTTTGTATCTACTCTATTAGGGAATGTACACACCGAATATCGTGTTTCTATCTGTTGTCGTTTAATATGTACCATTTTTATCCTTTTTTGCCCCATTTCACCCCCTACAAATAAGAATCACTTTATGATGCACGTTTTTGTAATCGGGGGAATGTGCATACCCAATATCAAGTAAGTACAAGCAGACATATTGAAAAATATTCTTAAATACTGTAAAATATTATTATGGGTATTTTAGTCCTTGTGAGGGAAAATTTTTTCCCTTTGGGCCGATTTTGCCCCGTAACAATCCCAACCGATCTACGACTATAAGACGCATTTATGGAAAATTTAACGTTCTAGCTCCTTCGTTTAGATGCTAGCGTGCTTTCAACAGACGGACAGACAGATGGACCGGATATGGCTAGATCGTCTTAGAATTTTATGACGATCAAGAATATATATACTTTATACGATCTCAGGCCGATATTTCAAGGTGTTACAAAGTACGGAATGACAAAGTTAGTATACTCCCATCCTGGAGGTGGAGGGTATAAAAATTGCCAAAATGTCAAAATTGTTAACATTTATATTAAAAATGGGGCTAAGATTTTATCGTAAGTCGCTGCTCACATTTTCAAAGAAAGCAATTTTATCGCAAGCGACAGTTTATGAATTTAGACAAAAACTGTCAGATAATGTAAGAAATATTTATAAATGTTTAAGATAGCTCTATCAATATATTGATGCAATAATATGTGTATTTTTATCCTCGGCCATAGAAGGAAGTGTTCGTCTGTTGGTTAAAAGTACGATAGGTTACGAACGAACTAAGCCAAGAGGTTCCCCGATAATTGTTTTGTATATTTTTTATCGATCCAGAAGAAAAAAGTTTACCCACAAGAACTGAAAGTAGCTTTATATTATTGTCTTTTGGAGAACACAAAGCCTTTTTGTATGATTTGTACCTTATATACAATAATTTAATATACTTCTTGGAATATTCGTATATTAAGCCAAATACTATATACATGGTTTTGGTATAATTTCCCTATTATTGTGGGTAAACGATAACATTTATTTAATTCAAATAGTGGGAAATTTGACAGTGAAACATAATATTTAGCTTAAAATAGTGATGAAAATGGGCACATGGCCCACAATTGTATAGAGTTAAAGAGGCTACCAATACGGTTACACTATATATAACGAAATAATACTTCAAGTCAATTTAAAAAAATAAATATTCTTATATTTATATTTTCAAAAAAGCTTACATACCATAAATATTGATAGTGGATGCTACAGTTGGTTGTATTTCCATTATATTTTAATTCCAAATGTACAAATTATGAAAATCCATTATCTCATGTACATAGTGCAAAATAACCTAACTTCATGATTCAACCAATTTTTGACGTAAAAGTAAAAAGTTCAAATTTTGAAAATTTTTTGTACAGGGACGAATACCAATCCAAAATGAGAAGAATTGTAGGGGACATATGCTCATACCGACGGCTAAAGAGCGATCCGACATCTAGTTTGCAAAATAAAAACAACAGATTAGTAGACAAACTAATCAACCTAAATCTAATAAATCAGACGGAAAAGTATAAATTGACAAATCGTACAGCCACTCCTCCTAGAATATACGGTCTTCCGAAAATCCATAAGGAAGACACCCCCTTACAACCCATATGTTCTTCAATTAATACACCTTCATACGGAAGACAAGATATATGAGCAACGCAAAGGAATGCCAATGGGGTGACCCGCTTCTCCAATCATCGCCGATATTATAATGGAAGACCTACTTGACACTACAATTCAACAAATGACATCGAAACCTAAAATTTTGACTAAGTACGTTGATGATATATTCTCAATTATAAATAAAACAGAAGTAAAGAACACCATCAGTGTACTTAATGGATATAATAGACAAATACAATTTACTATGGAAGCTGAACAGGACAACAAACTACCATATTTGGGTTCAGTAGTTTGTAGACAAGGGAATTTACTCAAATTGAACTGGTATCAAAAGTATCAAAAACCTACATCTGCCGGCAGACTAATCAACTTTTATTCGAAGCATCCAAGAAGGGCTATAATAAATACAGCGACTAACGACTTCATCAGAAGAGCTTTAGACATCAGCGACAAAGACGTTCATAAAAATAATATTAAGAAAATTAAGCACATTTTAGAGGAAAAAATGGAAAAAAATATAAATCAATAACATATGTCCCAGGATTTACAGAAAGATTCAAAAACTCTGACCTATATGACAAAGACAAATACCAGTTAGCACAGAAAACACACAATACCATAAACAAGCTATTTAGCAAGACAAAATCAAAAATAAAAAAAGAAGAAAAATCTGACGTGGTATATAAAATTAGATGTAACGGTGACAAGTCCAACTTATGCAACAAAGTATATGTTGGCACTACAAAGACAAAATTAAAGACTAGACTATCTTCCCACAAATCCGACCATAAAGCTTTTGACAAACCTTTGGAGCAAAAAACTGCTCTTGCAGCCCACTGTGCAGTGACTGGCCACAAACCGAACTTTGACGACGTCGACATACTAGCAGCAGAGAGCCACTACAATAGAAGATACACTTTAGAAATGCTACATATATTAGAAGTTTCGACAGAGAAGAGATTGAATTACAAGGCAGACACAGACGGTTGCTCACACATATATAGACAACTTGTAAACAAAAATAGAAAGAGAAAATACACATTAGTTACCACTAGGGTTTGCATTTTCCCGTACTTTTTATTTCCCGAGAAACGGGAATTATATTTTTTTCGGGAAATGAAAAATGTGCGAATTCCTGGGAATTTTCCCGCGGGAAATCCCGGGATGCAAACCCTAGTTACCACCAACTCTTGAAGGAACAAAGTTCGTTGTTTGTTTTATTGAAATTTAATTATTGTAATAGTTGATTGTTAGTAAATTTTTATGTATATTAATTGTGATATTTTGTAATTTTGTTTAGTGTAACACCCCTGAAGATGATCGACAAAGTCGAATCGAAATATTGGGCAAAATTTAAATAAAAAGATAACAACAAAACCAACACAATCCAGGTTTTATCATTTTATGGCCTCAAGCTGGACAATATCAAAAACATAATTCAACAACAGGTCAACAATACACACATACAATTTTTTTTTTATTTTGCGTATCTATGTCAGAGCAATGTATACACCGAATTCCATGATTCTAGCATAGGCCATTTGGTTAGTACCATTTCTATCCCCCTTTACGTTTTCCCCCTTAAGAGTACGACTTTCTAAAATCTCTTTATTTTACGTGTCTACGCAATTAGGGGGATGTACAAACCGAATTTCATCATTATTTTACTAAAGCATTTAGGTTTTAAGCACTGGAATCCATTTTCTTCAGCATTTCTACCGCCAAACATTAAAATAAAATTTAATTGTTTGAGATCGGCAGATTTTGAAAAAGTGATATTTTGCTCACAATTTAAATTTAACTATTAATCATAGGAATTCAAATGTGTCTAAAATAGTTTTTATTAACGATTTTTCATTTCCCCTTTATAAAAGTAGTGTTATCTATTTTATTATGTTGTTTTAATAGATTTTTTTACCCTACACCACTTCGTGGACTAGGGTATTATAAGTTAGTTTCGCGCCAAATGTTTGTAACACCAAGAAATAATCGAGCTACACCCACCTTTAAGTATACCGATCGGCTTAGAATCACCAGCTGAGTCGATTTAACGATGTCTGTCTGTCCGTCCGTCCGTCCGTCTGCTGTCCATCTAAGCTTGTTCGCACTCTACAGGTCGCAATTGTTGTCCGATTGTCATGAAACTTGGCAGAAGTTATTTTTTTCTGCCCAAGGACCATCGGTATTGAATTTTGAGGAAATCGGTTCAGATTTAGATATAGCCCCCATACAAATGTCGCTCCCGATTTGACATTTTCCGCTCTAGAAACAATATATTGTACCCGATTTTCATTAAATTTGGCAGAACATCTTATAATCCAACTAGAAACACCTATGCAAAAATTGGGTAAGATCGGTTCAGATTTAGATATAGCCCCCATACAAATGTCGCTCCCGATTTGACATTTTCCGCTCCAGAAACGACATATTGTACCCGATTTTCTTTAAATTTTGCAGAACATCTTATAATCGAACTAGAAACACATATGCAGAAAGTGGGTAAGATCGGTTCAGATTTAGATATAGCCCCCATACAAATGTCGCTCCCGATTTGACATTTTCCGCTCTAGAAACGACATATTGTACCCGATTTTCTTTAAATTCGGCAGAACATCTTATAATCCAAGTAGAAACACGTATGCAAAAATTGGGTAAGATCGGTTCAGATTTAGATATAGCCCCCATACAAATGTCGCTCCCGATTTGACATTTTCCGCTTCAGAAACGACATATTGTACCCGATTTTCTTTAAATTTTGCAGAACATCTTATAATCGAACTAGAAACACGTATGCAAAAATTGGGTAAGATCGCTCCAGATTTAGATATAGCCCCCATACAAGTGTCGCTCCCGATTTGACATTTTCCGCTCTAGAAACCCCATCTTGTACCCGATTTTCTTTAAATTTGGCAGAACATCTTATAATCCAACTAGAAACACCTATGTAGAAATTGGGTAAGATCGGTTCAGATTTAGATATAGCCCCCATACAAATGTCGCTCCCGATTTGACATTTTCCGCTCTAGAAACGACATATTGTACCCGATTTTCTTTAAATTTGGCAGAACATCTTATAATCCAAGTAGAAACACGTATGCAAAAATTGGGTAAGATCGGTTCAGATTTAGATATAGCCCCCATACAAATGTCGCTCCCGATTTGACATTTTCCGCTCTAGAAACGACATATTGTACCCGATTTTCTTTAAATTTGGCAGAACATCTTATAATCGAACTAGAAACACGTATGCAAAAATTGGGTAAGATCGCTCCAGATTTAGATATATCCCCCATTCAAAAGTCGCTCCCGATTTGACATTTTCCGCTCTAGAAACCCCATCTGGTACCCGATTTTCTTTAAATTTGGCAGAACATCTTATAATCCAACTAGAAACACCTATGCAGAAATTGGGTAAGATCGGTTCAGATTTATATATAGCCCCATACAAATGTCGCTCCCGATTTGACATTTTCCGCTCTAGAAACGACATATTGTACCCGATTTTCTTTAAATTTGGCAGAACATCTTATAATCCAAGTAGAAACACGTATGCAAAAATTGGGTAAGATCGGTTCAGATTTAGATATAGCCCCCATACAAATGTCGCTCCCGATTTCACTTTCTCCGCTTTAGAAACCACATATTGTACCCGATTTTCTTTAAAATTGGCACAACATTTTATAATTGAACTAGAAACACCTATGCTGAAAGTGGGTATGATCGGTTCAGATTTAGATATAGCCGCCATACAAATGTCGCTCCCGATTTGACTTTTTCCGCTCTAAAATACACATATTGTACCCGTTTTTCTTTAAAATTGGCACAACATCTTATAATCCAACTAAAAAACCTATGGTGAAAGTGGGTAAGATCGGTTCTGATTTAGATATAGCCCTCATATATTTCAACTAAGAAGACATATTATGAAAGTCAAATATATGGGTCCATACAAATTGGGCTCCCATTCCACTCTATTACATCTCTAGAACCCACATCGTGCATTAAATCTCGATATAATTTTTCATATCATGTCATATTTCAACTAAGAATACCTACTTTGAAAGTGATCTATATGGAACCTCTTTTTAATGTAGAGCACTTACAAATGGCCCCATTTTAATTTTTACCCATCAAGAACGCAAATTTTACATCGGATTTTTTTTCAAATTTTGCAGATTATATTATATTTCAGAATACAAAATCAAATATATGTGTCCACACTTTGGAATAACCCAATAACCCATTCTACTCTAATACAGCTCTACAAACTATGTCTTACATCGGATCATGATATATTTCAACTATGAATACCTACAGTGAATGAGAAATATATAAGTCCATGTTTTGAGCCGGTGTTGTTATAGGCCTCCTTTCAAATGTCGGTCCGATTTATCCTATTACTACTGTATAATTTGTATTTGTCTGCCGGAAAATTGGATCAATTCTTTACCATATTCGTTAAATATGACAAAAGATGAATTTATAGTAACTGTATAATTTATATGAACTACATAAAATTGCTCCCATGAAATACCTGGGTTTAGTAATCAAAGCGAGGTATATACGCAGGGAGTGGTGTAGGGTATTATATAGTCGGCCCCGCCCGACTTTAGCCTTTCCTTACTTGTTTATAATAAAAAGTACGTTTTTAATAAAATTTCGAGGTTTAATAAAAAAAAATATCGTAAGCGCCATAGTTTTTTCAGTGCGCATAAGTGATCCTTATAGTTTGTAAACATATATCGTAATGTGCAACAAAAATGTCACAAGATTGTAGTTTTCTTCTATGTAAAGCCGATACTCTCTAATCAACCGGCAATACTGTGGAATACGTGGACCGTGGTGGAAGGTAGATAAGACTCGACCCGGCCGCACCTCACTCCTTTCTACTTGTTTTATTTGCGAACAATTATCTCCACCAAATTTTCTTCTTAATTCCTTCTTGAATAATCCCAATATAATAAATCATGATTACAAAATTTCGCGAATATTTTGAAAGAGGTCAACTCATACATATAGTATTTTTCATTGTCAATATTTGATTTATTCGAATTAATTAACATATTCTTTTATAAATTTAATATTAACGAAAATTGCTGTTAATAATTGCAGTCATATGCTGCTGATTTCACAATTTTACAATTAACATATTATTAACGCAACATTTACAGCAACACGCAATCGCCCACACACACACTCACATGCATGCATACAAAAACATATGGGAGTGTGTGTGTGTGATGTATGTTTATGTCATGTTCTCGTAAACTATGACACAAAAATATACACCCATGCATTGCAGCAGGACACGCACACAGACGGATGCAGTAATTTATTCTAATAAAATTAAATACAAATACAAAGTATTCTCGCAAAACATAAACACGGACGCACATACACATACAAGTTTTATTTGTTCGTTCAGCAGTTGTGCTAAATTTTAAATGCTTAGCACAGCATTTCCGATTTCCTGTTGAATATGTTACGACGCTGTTTTGCTTGCTAGTCGTTCGTACACATGCCCACACATTCACAGTTAGTATGTGTAAAGGGATGTGCGTACATATCGAAGTAGTTGCAACATTTCACCAACACAGAGATAGATAATGACAGTCTGAGCGTGTGTGTGTGTGAGTGCGTGTGTCTGTCTGTAATGCATAATATATGCACATACTTACGTGCATGGATGGAGTGAACATCAAGTTCAATTTTAATATGTTTATGAATTGTTATTAGTTTGCATTTACGTTGAATTGCAGACTAGTTGCGTGAACAGAGAGACGGAGACAGTCACAGGTCATTGAATGACAACATGAGTGATAAACAAGTAAAGCAAAAAAATTCCCAAAAACCAACAAAATCTTGACTTATGGGAAAAACGGTATTGCGTACTTTGGCGAAAAAATGACAAAGTTTCTGATATAGGGGGTAAGAAAGTATATACGTATATTGGCGTTTTGATGGTCATTTTCGAGGTTGGTCAATATTTCCCCTTTTGCACATTCTTATGATGAATCGGCATAGGAAACCTTGTGATCGTTGCATTTTATGTAAAGGATGTGTTCTGCAATATTACTTAAAACATTAAGAGGGGCAATTTTGTGGAACATTTTAACCCTCTAACTCTGTAATATAAGGGTTTTATTATCCCTTTTTTGAAAAAGGGTAAAAACACCATATTTCCCCATTTTGCATATTCTTATGATGAATCGGTATAGGAAATCTTGTGATCCTTACATTTTAAATATATGATGTGTTCAGCAATATTCCTTAGAACACTACGAGAAACTTTTTTATCAAACATTTCAACCCTCTAGCTCTTCAACACAGGACACTTTTTGGCGCCTTTTGTACAAAATGTTAAAAAACACAATATTACCCCTTTTGTACATTCTTATGATCAATTGGCATAGGGAACCTTGTGACCCTTACTCTTTAATAAGATCAAAATGTTATATTCCCCTTTGCAAATTCTTATGCTGTTTTGCCGTATAATTCTACTAAAGAGTGATTTTTTTGAGGTTAGGATTTTCATGCATTAGTATTTGACAGATCACGTGGGATTTCAGACATGGTGTCAAAGAGAAAGATGCTCAGTATGCTTTGACATTTCATCATGAATCGTCTTACAAACGAACAACGCTTGCAAATTATTGAATTTTATTATCAAAATGCGTGCTCTGTTAAGAAAGTTCATTGCGCGCTTCCATTTTATGGTCAGTTTAATCGACCCACTGAAGCGGCTATTCGGGCTATTGTGACTAAATTTCGCACCAAATTTACATTGTTGGACATTAAACCACCAACACGCTTACGTAGAGTGCGAACTGAAGAAAATATCGCAGCTGTATCGGCCAGTGTTAATGATGACCACCAATTTTCGATTCGTCGCCGTTCGCACCAATTGGGTCTCTGTTACTCAAAAACGTGGAAATGCCAAAATTGGACTAAGCGGATGGACCACCTAAGACGCAGCCGCGGTCAACATTTAAATGAAATTATCTTCAAAAAGTAAATGTCATGGACCAATCTAACGTTTCAAATAAAGAACCGATGAGATTTTGCAAATTTTATGCGTTTTTTTTTTAAAAAAAGTTATCAAGCTCTTAAAAAATCACCCTGTATAAGTCTCTGAATACATCAAAACTCTAGACTTAACTTAAATGATAGAAATGGGTAAAATCTTAAAATTCATTTTAGGGCTAATTTTCTACTTTTTCCGAATTGAGGCTAAACTGTCCCACAACATTGAATTTTAGGGAGGTGATGTGAATGTGAATATTCTACTTCACATTTCACTATAGGTCACCGAACAAAAGAAAGCTGTAGATATAATATACATATATACGTTTACCCCCTCTATCAGAATCCATATTTTCGAAAAAGTTTCATTTTGTTCCACAGTATTAATTATTGAGTTTCAGTTTCTCCCGGATTTAAAAAGAAGAAGCTTAAACCTTTCGAACGATATACATATACACCAATAAAGACAATTTAAGAATGCTTTGTGTCTACATCCAGGAAACACACAGTTTCATGGTTTTTTATTAATTCTTCTACTTTGACAATGTTTTGATGTATTATTTTGCAGAGTAACTGTATTTGTAAATTTATTGAAAAAGTACATTTAGTAAGGAATAAACGGCAAAAAAAGGCTTGGCGGACATTTTAATAAAAATCCCAATTTTTGGAACAAGTTTTCCTCACTTTGGTTATGCGGCTATATTTCGAAAAAATGCAAAATCTGCAAATCTAGAAATTCTTTCATTGGTTTTTCTATTTGAGTGAAAATTCCAAATTATGGAACAAATCTTCCCCACTTTGGGAATTCGACTATCTGTCGGAAAAAATGCAAAATCTGCAAATCTAGCAATTCTTTCACCGTTTTTTCTGTTTTGATGAAATTTAGGTATTTTTTAAATCCCAAGTTTTGGAAAAAATTTTCCCCACATTGGGAATGCGGCTATTTTTCGAAAAAATCTGCAAATCTAGTAATTCTTTCATAAGTTTTTCTCTTTTGATGAATTATATATATTATTTTCAATTCTAAATTTTGGAACAAATATTCCCCACATTCGGAAAAAATGCAAAATCTGAAAATCTAGAAATTCTTTCATCGGTTTTTCTGTTTTTGTGAATTTTAGTAAAAATCCTAAATTTTGGAAAAAATTTTCCCCACTTTGGGAATTCTACTATTTGTTAAAAAATCAAAATCTGCAAATCTAGTAATTCTTAAATCGTTTTTTTTTTTCATTTTAGTAAAAATCCCAAATTTTGGAGCAAATTTTCCACACTTTGGGAATTCGGCTATTTTCTGCAAATCTAGCAATTCTTCCATCTTTTTTTCTGATTTGATGAACTTTAGATATATTTGTAATCCCAAATTTTGGAACAAAATTTCCCCACTTTGGGAATTCGGTTATTGTCGGAAAAATGCAGTTTTCATCTTTTTTCTGTTTTGACGAACTTTATATATTTTTTAAATCCCAAATTTTGGAACAATTTTTCCCCACTTTGGGAATTCGGCTACTTTTTTGGAAGAAAAGCAAAATTTTCTGTTTTTGTGGATTTTAGTAAAATTCCCAAAT
Organism: Polietes domitor; assembly: GCA_947397865.1. Classification (NCBI taxonomy): domain Eukaryota; kingdom Metazoa; phylum Arthropoda; class Insecta; order Diptera; family Muscidae; genus Polietes; species Polietes domitor. The sequence goes on from OX377620.1 coordinate 54,244,962, forward strand.
TTGGAACAAATTTTTACCTCTTTGGGATTTCGACTATTTGTCGGAAAAAGTCCAAAATCTGCAAATCTAGTATTTATTTCACAATTTTTTTGTTTCGATGAACTTTATGTATTTTTTTAATCCCAGATTTTGGAACAAAATTAAATTCGGCTATTTGTCGGAAAAATTCAAAATCTTGCAAATTTTCTATCGCTTTTTTTGATAGGTATAAGTATTTTGTTTAATCCGAAAATTGGGAACAAATTTTCCCCACTTTAGGAATTCGACTATTTATGGAAAAAAATGCAAAATCCAGCAATTCTCCCGTCGTTTTTTCTGTTTGATGAACTTTAGGTATTTTTTTAAATCCCAAATTTTCCCCATTTTGGGAATTCGGCTATTTTTCGGGAAAAATACAAAATCTGCTGTAATTATACCCTCCACCTCCAGGATGGGGGTATACTAACTTTGTCATTCCGTTTGTAACACCTTGAAATATTGACCTGAGACCCTATAAAGTATATATATTCTTGATCGTCATAAAATTCTAAGACGATCTAGCCATGTCCGTCCGTCCGTCCGTCCGTCTGTTGAAAGCACGCTAGCATCTAAACGAAAGGAGCTAGGACGTCCATAATTTTCCATAAATGCGTCTTATAGTCGTAGATCGGTTGGGATTGAAATGGGGCAAAATCGGCCCAAAGGGAAAAATTTTTCCCTCACAAGGACTAAAAATACCCATAATAATCCCTACTATTTTAGCGTATTTAAGCATGTTTTTTGAATATGTCTGTTTATATTTGCTTGATATTTGGCATGCGTATTACCCTTATAGCAAAAAACTTCACCATAAAGTGATTCTTATTTGTAGGGGGTGAAATGGGGCAAAAAAGGGATAAAAATGGTACACATTAAATGACAACAGCTAGAAACACGAAATTCGGCGTGTACATTCCTCTAATTGAGTGGATACATGATATAAAAGTATTTTTTTCAAATTCGTACTTTTAAGGGGTAAAATGGGAAAAGAGGGATAAAAATGGTACCAACATAACGGCTGTACCTAGAATAATGAAATTCGGTGTATACATTCCTCTGATTGCATAGACAAGTAAAATTCACGGATTTTTTTAAATTCGTACTTTTTGGGATTAATATGAAAAAAGGGGATAAAAATAGTACCAATCAAATAACCGCAGCTAGAGTGATGAAATTCGGAATATACATTCCTCTGACTGTGTACACACGGAAAATAAACCGATTTTTCGAAATTCGTATTTTTTGGGGACAAAATAGAAAAAGGGGATAAAAATAGTACCAACCAAATGACCGCAGCTAGAGTCATGAAATTCGAAGTATACATTCCTTTGACTACGTAGACATCACTGTGTATACACGGAAAATAAACGGATTTTTCGAAATTCGTACTTTTTGGGGACAAAATAGAAAAAGGGGATAAAAATAGTACCAACCAAATGACCGCAGCTAGAGTCATGAAATTCGGAGTATACATTCCTTTGACTACGTAAACATGAAAAATAAAACGTTTTTTTTCCAAATTCGTACTTTCAAGGGATACAATGGGTACGGAGGGATAAAAATGGTACCAACCAAACGTCTACACCTGGAATAATGAAATTCGGTGTATGCATTCCTCTGATTGCGTAGACACTTAAAATAAACAGGTTTTTCGAAATTCGTACTTTTTGGGGTTAAAATGAAAAAAAGTGGATAAAAATAGTACCAATTAAATGACCGCAGCTAGAGTCATGCAATTCGGAGTATACATTCCTCTGATTGAGTAGGAATCGGAAAATAAACGAATTTTTCGAAATTCGTACTTTCAAGGGATAAAAATAGTACCAACTAAATGACTATAGCTAGAATGATGAAATTCTAATTGCGTAGAAACGTCGAGGGGGTAAAAATAGTACCAACCACATGGTCGCAGGTGGAATTATGGAATTCGGTGTATACATTCCTCTGCCTGCATAGACACGCAAAATAAAAAGGTTTTTTTTTCCAAATTTTTACCTTTTCTATTATGGCAAAAATTGGTTGAATCATGAAGTTAGGCCATTATGCACTATGTACGTCTGATAATGGATTTTCAGAATTTGTACTTTTGGAATTAAAATAGAATGGAAATACAACCAACTGTAGCACCCACTATCTACCAATATTTATGGTATTTAAGCTTTTTGAAAATATAAATATAAGAATATTTATTTTTTGATTTGAAATAAATAATGGTTTGAAATAATTAAAATATTATATTTATTTATAAAATTATTTTTTCAACATTTGTATTTGTTTTGGTTTGCCTATATTAATAAAATTATATTTTCTTGTAATATTACTGCACTTCTACGAAAACCGACAAACTCTGTGGAATGCAATCCATGGTGGAGGGTATATAAAGTTCGGCCCGAACTTAACGCCGTTTTTACTTGTTTTTTAATGATTTTGTGTTTTGTTAATCAAATGAAAAAATGGGGCCTACTATGCGGCAGCATCCCAAAATTAAAAGAATACATATCAGTCCGTCGTTATACCTCGCCCAGCCATCGTATCGTGTATACAATTTACATCTACATATTCACTTGCGTATTTATATTTACGTCTGTCTTTATTGTCTGTGTGCACTGGTATATGTGGCCATGCTTGGTTGTGCTCTTTGTCAGGCATCAATTATCAAATATAATAGATTTAAATTAAGTTAAAAGTATAGTTGTGTGCCCATGATGTGGTGTGCATCGATGTAAGTGTTTGCGTGTGTGTGCGATTGCGAGTGCGACTCCTCATGTGTGCGTATGTGTTCCTTGACATTTAGCTTTCAATTAAATTTCCATTTAACGAAACTGATGCGTTAGCATGCCTGCCGTCCATGACAATTATGACATTCATCATCATCGGCATCATGAAAGGACACATTTGTATTAGGCGATAACTGCGAGTGTTCGAACATCATGCAGGAATTGTTAAACATACAAAGCTACAAATGTATATATTTGCCCAAACTTAGTCAACGTCTTTGGCTGGAGTGGCTTATTTTTCATTAGACATAAATAGTGTATATTTTCGACACTTGGATTGAATACACAGTGCGAAGGGTATTTGAGGTCCACAATAATACCAATCTTAGAATAAAACATGGAAAGATTTTAAATGGAGTGATTTCTGTAGAATCACCGAAAGAAGAAGATGGTGGAAATTAAGTCTAGTAATAAAAAACTGTAATTTATTATTCAAATTGGCTAACTTTATTGTTTTTCAAAAAAATCAAAAGTTTGAACCGATTTGTGGACTTCGCATAAATGTGGTGGGAAATTATCCCTTTTTGCGATTGGTTTTCCCATATTTTTGGTATGCTGGCGAAACAATGTCTAATGTTATTTCAATTTCACAATATATCATATGCTGATCTGGTCTTTTCAGTTTTTGCTCAACATCAATTTTTTTGTGGCACGACAACCTTGTTTGGACAACCTCCATGAAACTCGTTAATTATCGAAGATTGATCGCGATTAAACTCCTTGCAATAGCGTTTCACAGTGGTTGAAGATGGGGCTTCATCGAAAAAAGTGGAAAAAAAAAATCATCTATCTTTGTTTTTAAAAAATTTAAAATTTAATAATGTTTTTTGAAAATTCAACAAAACTGTCAGTGCTTTCGAAATATTATTGCTTTATTCGAAAGAGTAAATATTCGCATTATGCATGGAACACGATGAAATTCATGAAATTACGATTTTTGAATCACGAGAGTATCTCCACTATTTCTTGGTTGAAGTATGGGAAAATATGTCAAAACAAACATTTTAAAAATTACTAGGACCAACATTAGAATAATTCGTAACTTTCAAAATTCATTTTTTGGAAATGAATCTCTTTCTGTCCATATTCCTTGGACAGAAAATGTGGCAAGAAAATTCAAATATTAATTAAATTGAAATTGGCATGACGTCTCGGTATTTTTATCTAATATATAAAAATCAATATGTGTCTGTATGTCTGTATGTTGCGTATAGGACGCCAAACCGGTGGACCGATTCACCTGAAAATTTTACTGTATCTATCTTATGGACAGAGGATGGTTCCTTGTTTGTCTAGGTCATGATAGGACAAAGGGGGTGGTACCTCCCACACAAAAAATATTTTAAAACTATCACAACAGGCATACCGATAGGTGGGTTCGCTCGATAATTTTACTGCAGCTAACTTCTGGGCAAGGGATGGTTCCAGGATATACTAGGTCATTATAAAAAAAGAGGCGTGGAACCGCCCACACAAACTATATTTTAAAACTATCATTAAACACATTCCGAAGTGCGGATTCTCTTGAAAATTGTATTGTGACTAACTTCTGAACAGAGGATAGTTTCTGAATGGTGACTACAATGGTCATGATACCAAAGGACGTGAGACTGCCTACACCAACAATATATTTAAATTATCACAAAACACGTAACGAATGGCGGATTCTCTTGAACATTTTACTGTATCTAGCCTGTGGAAAGGGTATGTTTTCTGGCTATAATAGGGGAAGACATGACAAATGGGCATGTTTATACCGTACACCCAAACAACGCAGAATGTTATTATTTGAGAATGTTATTAGTTAACGTAACGTGTCAGAAACTGGGAGACCACATTAATATATGCTTCTGTCAGCTGTCATCCTCTCCAGATACGAACTTTGTTTGTGACAATATTAAGAACTTGCTCGCCATCTAACCCAAAAGACCTGTGGGAAAAATTCAAAGATGATATGAGTGAGGACATTTTGCATCATTATCGCACCGTTACTATTCTATATTTTTGAGATTAACATTTTCAACGATACGCTGATAAAAATTTAAGACATATGCCTAGCTATCAGCAATAAATCTCTTAATCAACTTGGAATGGTGGTGCCTGAACGTTCTACCATTGACATTACTGATCGAGATTTGCTAAGAGAACGGCAATTCAATGTTGAAGACTTGCGTTTGACAAATGACAGCGGCGGCCTTTTTTTTCTCGATCCACAGTTAAAACCTTTCTCATCAGTTTGGTATTAGCGCACATCCGCTCTCAAAATGGGATATCATTAGCTATTGATCCCCCGGTATTGCTGCTACATTATTGGATGGAAGACGAACGGCACATTCAGCGTTGAAATTGCCATGGAATTGCAATTTGTCGATAATATTGGCAAAAGTTCAGGCATGGCGAAAATGCTCAAAACATGCAAGTTGATTGTGTGGGATGACTGCACGATGTCACATAAGAAATCCCTACAAGCGCTTAGTCGGACTCTTCAAGATTTAATATCAAATACACAATCATTCGGTGGAACTCTTATTTTACTAGCTGGAGACTTCCGACAGACCCTTCCAGTAATTCCAAAATCAGCACCCGCATCTCTGGCAAAATGTACAAAAAATTAATCTGACCACCAATATGCGTGTACATCTGCATCACAATGACTCAGCAGCTATATTTTCGAAACATCTACTGGATGTTGGTAATGGAAAAGTATCAGTTGATGCAGTGAAAAGGAGTATTACATTTACAAAAAATGTCATTCAGGAATCAATTCAGCAATCAATCGAGACTTCCCACAAACTATGGAAACAAAGAGTGGTTTTACGTCCGTGCTATATCGGCTGAAAAAAAAAAACAACGATGTTAATGCAATCAATAATTTAATTCTGGAACAAATTTCTAGGATGGATGAAGTTGTCAACTATCGAATTGAATTTCTAAATTCTTTGGATCTTCCAGGAATTCCGCCGCATATGTTATCACTTAAAATTGGTTCACCTATAATTCTCCTAAGGAATGTTAGTCCTCGATTGTGCATTTGTACTAGAATTTTTGTCAAGAGACTAATGCCCAACGTCATTGAAGCAACGATTTTAAATGGAAAATCAAAAGGAAAATAAGTCCTTATACCACGATTAGATTTCTAACGACTATAGTTTCTGATTCGCCAAGCATTTTGCGATGACTATAAACAAAGCACAGGGACAATCACTTAAAAGTTTGTGGATTGAATCTGGAAAATCCATGTTTTTCACATGGTCAGTTATATGTTGCTTGCTCACGAGCCCAAAAACTTATATGTACTTGAACAAGGTGGAAGCACTCCAATGAAATTTTGACTAACTTAACTAATAGACACAAATTACATTCTGAGAAATAATTAACATAATTAATTAACACTCTAATAAATGCTTCTTTTCTTAAATGTTTCATTTTCTTTAAAGAAACACTTAAAAAATTAATTAAATTTTCATGAAGTTTTTTATATTTTAATAATGTAACTTATGAATTTAAATAAATAAGTATTAATTTAAACTAATTTGCAGAAGTAAAAATATACAAAACAAAAATTGCGAGCATACAAAGTTACATACATAAGGAAGACGAAAACCCGTGCAACGCCGGGTACAACAAGCAAGTATAATATACAAAATAAAAACATATATTTTTTAAGATTTCACAATTATTTGTGTAACTAGACGATATATGCTTGAAAAATGATTTTTTTTATTTATTTATTTGCGATACATCCCAGAGTCTACAATTTATTGTTTTTCGAGAAACGAAAAATGCAGCTTTATACGTCATATCGAAAAGCACACATCTGATCAATTTCATTATAATCGGAGTGAACAGACAAAATTTGTGCGATAGCTTCGAATGAAATTGCTCAACGGTATTCAATTGTAAGGCGATTCATTGCGTTCCACGGAAATATTATTCTGGCTATTTGTCAAAATTTCCAGGAAAAAAGTGCTGCCACGTCAAGATAACATACGATTCAACCAGAAACCGCTGGTTGGACCACACTCTACATTTAAAATCTTAAAAAAAAATCTCATGCAATTGTTCTCAAATTAATTCAATCTTTTTGCTTACACATAAAAGGTCCAAGGTGATTTTTTATTATAAATACACTAATTTCTGATTTATTCCTATCTTCAGGCACAAATGACCCACGTGGAGTTTTGTTAGTTAACAAACAGAACTGGGACTTCCCAACAGAATATACGGCCTCATTCTGTTGCCTAATTTTTTCAAAATGGGTTCGCTGAATCCCCGTTGCGGGTTAAGTAATATTCTGAGTGAAACATTTTTCTTGGCCTCGACTCTAGCAAATTTCTCTGATACCAATTTTACAACTTGAACACATATAACGTCCCCAATAACTTAGTATCCTTTGTTCCTTTTATTTAAACTTCACAATGAGTGTCCTTCTGCTGCTATAGCATAACTCATAATAGCAATTACGTTGCTCCCATCCAACCCGAAAATCCATTAACAATATTCTTAATTCAATAAATCACAACACTTTCTTTTGAGATTTACTCAAATTGGCAGTTACTTAATGGTCATTTCTAAAGGAAATTATTCACACACGCACGTACACACACTCGGTCATAAAAAATGGCCAACATCCTTTTCAGATCATTGTCAATACGAGCAACGAAAAACAGGACATGACCATTACCATTAAAGTGATTTGCCTGACTAAAAGCTATTGAAAGGATGATGATAAAGGAGCAGGAAGAAAGGCTCAAACACACATCTGCCCATTGGTATATTATCATTTTAATGTTCGAATCCTGGCGAAGAAAAAGAACAGCCAGCCAGCCGTGTTCCATGCCATACCCATCTTTCCTACTGATTGGTAATTTTCTCAAGAAGCTGAGAAAAAAAACACGGTCAAACACGCACGTCCACATTCACTCGGACAGGGAGTCCTTTCATCCGCTTTGTCTGCTGGAAAAAGTTTTCCCCCTTCTTTGTTGTTCTTTTTGTGTTGCTGTAACATTATTAAGTTGTCCATTTAAAAAATGGGGGAAGATAATACGATGCACAGAGAGAGAGTAGGGCTGTACGAGCATGTATGTGGAACACCTTCAAAGGACCTGGTGGCCATTTCAATCAGACAAAAGGTGTTTTGTTGGACCAAGTTTGAGTGTGACAAAAGAACAGCTAATGTACGACTTGTTTGGCAGTTACAGAAGAAAGAGATACATTTTTATCTAATAAACAAAATGGACATGAACTTACTATGAATTTAAAATCTATTAAACACTCAAAGAAAGTGGTTGGTACACACTGAAATATTATTTAGGTAGAGTGGGTATTTAACAAAACATCCAGTACCCTGAAAAGGTACTGATCGTAACATTTTATACATTTTAGGTTCTCAGGTTCTTGACATTGAAGAAAAAAAAAACAAAAAATTGAGACATTAGCTACCAATGCCTTTCCAGCAAGCCCCTGGAGAAAAAATGTGGAACTTATTGCGGATTTTATAAAAATGCATCAAAAATAGTACCAAAATCGTAAACAATTCAACAGTTCGCGAATAGATAGTGATAAGACCGACCAAAGATCAATTGCAGTAAAAAACAAGTAAAAACGGCCGGGCCGAACTTTATATTTTCGTAGAAGTGCTAAATTTTAATGTAGCCAAACCAAAACAAATATTATTTTTATACACTCCACCTCCAAGGTGAGGGTATACTAACTTTGTCATTCCGTTTGTAACACCTTGAAATATCGACCTGAGACCCTATAAAGTACATATATTCTTGATCGTCATAAAATTCTAAGATGATCTAGCCCTGTCCGTCCGTCTGTTGAAAGCACGCTAGCATCTAAACGAAAGGAGCTAGAACGTTCAAATTTCTCATAAATACGTCTTATAGTCGTAGATCGGTTGGGATTGAAACGTGCCGAAATCGGCCCAAAGGGAAATTTTTTTCCCTCACAAGGACTAAAAATACCCATAATAATCCCTGATATTTTAGCGTATTTAAGCATGTTTTTTGAATATGTCTGTTTATATTCGCTTGATATTTGGCATGCGCATTCCCCTTGTAGCAAAAAAGTGCACCATAAAGTGATTCTTATTTGTAGGGGCTGAAATGGGCCAAAAAAGGAATAAAAATAGTACATATTAAACGCCAACAACTAGAAACACGAAATTCGGTGTGTACATTACTTTAATTGAGCAGATACATAATAAAGGGTGATTTTTTAAGAGCTTGATAACTTTTTTTTTTTAAAAAACGCATAAAATTTCTCAAAATCAAATCAAAATCTCATCGGTTCTTTATTTGAAACGTTAGATTGGTCCATGACATTTACTTTTTGAAGATAATTTCATTTAAATGTTGACCGCGGCTGCGTCTTAGGTGGTCCATCCGCTTAGTCCAATTTTGGCATTTCCACGTTTTTGAGTAACAGAGACCCAATTGGTGCGAACGGCGACGAATCGAAAATTGGTGGTCATCATTAACACTGGCCGATACAGCTGCGATATTTTCTTCAGTTCGCACTCTACGTAAGCGTGTTGGTGGTTTAATGTCCAACAATGTAAATTTGGTGCGAAATTTAGTCACAATAGCCCGAATAGCCGCTTCAGTGGGTCGATTAAACTGACCATAAAATGGAAGCGCGCAATGAACTTTCTTAACAGAGCACGCATTTTGATAATAAAATTCAATAATTTGCAAGCGTTGTTCGTTTGTAAGACGATTCATGATGAAATGTCAAAGCATACTGAGCATCTTTCTCTTTGACACCATGTCTGAAATCCCACGTGATCTGTCAAATACTAATGCATGAAAATCCTAACCTCAAAAAAATCACTCTTTATAAAAGTATTTTTTCCAAATTCGTACTTTTAAGGGGTAAAATTGGAATAGAGGGATACAAATGGTACCAACCAAAAGGCTGCACCTAGAATAATGAAATTCGGTGCATACATTCCTCTGATTGCATAGCCAAGTAAAATACACGGATTTTTAAAAAATTCGTACTTTTCGGGGTTAAAATGAAAAAAGGGGATAAAAATAGTACCAATCGAATGACCGCAACTAGAATCGTGAAATTCGGAGTATACATTCCTCTGACTGTGTAGACACGGAAAATAAACTGATTTTTCGAAATTCCTAATTTTTGGGGTTAAAATGAAAAAAGGGGATAAAAATAGTACCAATCGAATGACTTCAGCTAGAGTCATGAAATTCGGAATATACATTCCTTTGACTACGTAGACATGAAAAATAAAAGTTTGTTTCGAAATTCGTACTTTTAAGGGATACAATGGTACAGAGGGAAAAAAATAGTACCAACTAAACTACTACAGCTAGAATGATGAAATTCTAATTGCGTAGAAACGTCAAGGGAGTAAAAATTCGGTGTATACATTCCTCTGACTGCATAGACACGCAAAATATTTTTTTTTTTTCAAATTAGCACCTTTTCTTTTACGGCAAAAATTGGTTGAATCATGAAGTTAGGTTATTTTGCACTATGTATGCCTGATAATGGATTTTCAAAATTTGTACTTTTAGAATTCAAATAGAATGGAAATACAACCAACCATGTTTTCCTATTTTACCCCCTTAAGAGTATGACTTTCTAAAATCTCTTTATTTTACTTGTCTACACAGTAAGAGGGATGTATACACCGAATTTTATCGTTCTTGCTATAGCCGTTTAATTAGTACTATTTTTATCCCTCTGTACCCATTGTATCCCTTGAATGTACGAATTTGGAAAAAAACTTTTATTTTTCGTGTCTACACAGCCAGAGGAATATATATTCCGAATTTAATGGCTCTAGCTGCGGTCATTTGGTTGGTACTATTTTTATCACCTTTTTTCATTTTAACCCCAAAAGTACGAATTTCGGAAAATCCGTTTATTTTCCGTGTCTACTCCGAATTGCATGACTCTAGCTGCGGTCATTTGGTTGGTACTATTTTTATCCCCTTTTTACATTTTACCCCAAAAAGTACGAATTTCTAAAAATCTCATTATTTCTTTATTTTAGGTGCAGCCATTTGGTTGGTACATTTTTTATTTGCGCAAAGAATATGCACTATTCTTTCCCCTACAGCGTGTCATAAAAATCACGAAGGCGTCTATAAGGCGTCAAATAGTTCGGCCATCGGTCATCGCCATCAATGTTTATACATGTACGGCATTTCGAAACGGATTTTGATTACGTAGCACCCTAAAGACGAGAGCGAACGCCTCCACGTGGTTGTTAATTTCGTTTAGACACTGGCGTTCATGAAGGCGTGAAGAACACAGTGCAACACGAAAAAAAAATAACCATAAAAAAATAAAATAAAAAAATACGGACACCGCTACATGATAAAAGACCAAAAAAAAAAGACCCGTTTTTTCCCCCCCAAAGTCATGCACTTTTTTTTATGGGCCCCCAGAGATTTGAGGCCTCGGTGTAATTTTTGGAAAAAAGTGATCATATTCTCAGGCTCATATCAAACCGTTCGGAATTTTGATTTACTCTCTGAGGCAAAGTTCTAGCTCTTGTGGCTACCTAAGCGCTACCCAGAGATTTGAGGCCTCGGTGTAATTTTTGGAAAAAAGTGATCATATTCTCAGGCTCATATCAAACCGTTCGGAATTTTGATTTACTCTCTGAGGCAAAGTTCTAGCTCTTGTCATAAAGAACAAAAATTGTGAACATATAAAATCAAAAAAATTTCATCTTCAAGGTCAAAATCGCAAAAAACTTAAAAAAATTCGATTTTTTAACCTTTTTTCCCCTGTTCAGGTCCATAGGTAGCAAACCGTTGAAAATTCAGGGAAACAATCAACTACAAAAATGTACCTAAGATCTCAATAAACAACTTTCTAGAACATATGAACTTCCTAGGAATTATTCTTAACACCGTTTAGGTAGCGCTTAGGTAGCCACAAGAGCTAGAACTTTGTCTCAGAGAGTAAATCAAAATTCCGAACGGTTTGCAAGATATGAGCCTGAGAATATGATCACTTTTTTCCAAAAATTACACAGAGGCCTCAAATCTCTGGGGGCCCATAAAAAAAAGTGCATGACTTTGGGGGGGGGGGGGGGGGGGGGGGAAAACACGGGTCTTTTTTTTTGGTCTTTTATCATGTAGCGGTGTCCGTATATGGTTATTTTGAAATGACTTCAAAAATGTTGCACAGTGGAATTAGTAAGTCACACAAAAAACAGGACTATAATGGAAAACCGGTCGAGACCGACTTAAAAAACCCGGTTTTCCGAAAACCGTGATTTTAAAAAACCCGACGGTCTCAGTAGAAAAACCGCTTGGGCCGGTTTTCGGTTTCGCGTTTGATCACTCTATATGTTGTGCGTCTACGAGGTCTGAGAAATGTACACACTGAATTTCACGATTCTATCTGCTATACTTTGGTTAGTACCATTTTTATCCCTTTTTGTACCGCTTCTCCCCTTTAAAAGTACAAATTTCGATAATGTCATTTGCCGAATTTCATGAGTATAGATGCAATACTTAAATTGGTACCATTTTTATCCCTTTTTGCCTCTTTACTCCATGAAAAGTACACATTTTCTAAAAGTGTGTACTTTTGTGTACCATTCGTACGGGAATCCCGCGGGAATTCAGTAGAAAATTTTACATATTTCTTCGCACATTTTTTCCATCATTTCCACAATAAAGTAAAAAATGTTGTATAAAAATTTAGATCACATAGCCTTTAATCAGATATGTCAATAATTGCAGTTGGATGACAAAATATTTTTAAACTGCGTTCGTGGCTGCGTGGACTCAAACCCCGGATTTATTCTGTCAAGCTCCATATGAAAAAAATGAAAATCCGGGAGAAATAGATTCTGGACGTGTATCCGAACGCCAAAAATAAAGAATTTAAAGTTTTCGAAGCGACAGGACAAAGAACAGACATTTCATTTAATGCTCTACTCACTATTAATGTGAACGATCGTTCTCAGTCGCGTCCACATTTTCCAATAAAATAAGAAATATCTGATCTTTAATTAATTCTGAAACTTGAAAAGATGTTTGAATTGATCTCACATTGCGCTTTATTATATGAATTCTGTAACAGGATCGTTGTGAAATATATATACCAACACGACGGATATGCGTATCATGACGACATGTTTCGAAAGGGGGAAGCATTATAAAAAGGGATTGAAATGGTAGCACCCAGACCTTGAATTGTGAAATTCAGTTCTGAAGTTTAGGAGGCGGGACAAAAAGGGATTCAAATGGTATCAACCAAAGTAATGCAGCGGGAATCGGGAAATACAGTGTGTACCTACATCCCTCTGACTACGCAGACGAGAAACATAAATGGATCTTACAAAATTTGAAATTGAAGGAGAGAGGCGCTAATAAGATAGATTAAAATAGTAGCAACCACGGCACACTGGTCCCAAGCCAATTTTTTTAGAAATTTAAATAAAATGGAAATTGCAAATATATTCTTTATGGCGACACTCCAAGTAATCAAGAAGATCTGTTGGAGAATTAGATGACAAAACAAACAATCTAAGTATTATTAATTTGGGTCTAAAGCAGTGATAAAAAATAATTAAAATCAATGTATAAAAATAAAATAATAAAATTAATTTAATTATGGAAACTGAATGCCAGTGTAAGTAGTTGAAAATTTATTTTTTACACTTTGTGACTATTGTGGTCTTGTCAGTATTCTAAAATGTTGTGATTTTGTGATGCGTACTGAACATTGCAAACATTTATATGTGGGACTAAACTTGACACAATTGCCATTTTTTTATTATATTTCGGTTTAAAATGTTTATACACTTTTATTTAATTATATATTAAATATGTAGATATTTAATATTATTGTTATTAAACATTCATTATTTAAATTTGATTTTATAATAAATATTCTGAAAAACAAATTTCGTCAAAGTGAACAAAGCTTTTTCAAAATTGTGCTTTTGGTCACCGAGTATTTCTTGAGTGTAACATTTTCTAAAGAAAACTAAACTACAAAGAGGAGGTCCTCGTGCGTCAACGAACCATAATTATTTGATTGAATTTGTACTGTTCGCTTGGCAGATAGTTTTGCAAACAGTAACAAATTTTTGTTTGGCGTGAAAGGTTGGGGTTTAATCAAATTTACATTTAAAAATTAAATTTAATGTTCACTTTCGATTCAGCAAAACTTATCATCATCTTACTCCACTTGAGACAGAGAGAGCGTGAGTGGAAAAAATCGTGTACAGAATTGAATTTTTATGCCTTTTTTGCTGTCGTTTTGTCATCACGAGGAGCAAGGACGAGCGCACACACGCTCGTACGCACGCATCCTTGATGTTTGCTTTAAACTTATAAAAAATTCTTATCAAGATTTACTTTTATTACTTTATGACTGCTTTCGTATGGATATCTGGGTGTGTGTGTAAGTATGTGTTTATAGTGCATAAAGATGAGTGTGTGTGCGGTTCACACTTACACACGCACACACCGCTATATACGCATTATGCGTATTATGGGTAAATCTCTGTTGATGTGCTCCTTTCTTTAGATGTTCTTAACCCAAACCCGTCGCACATTTGACTTTTCTTCACCCCGCTATGCAGTGAAAATAAAAGTTAAAAGGATAACATTTTATGGATCTCTGAGTGTGTGAGTGAGTGTGTGTATGTATGCGTATGTGGGTTATTTCGCGTTATGAATATTTCAAAAAGTCATTTTCGAATCACCCATGCCAACAGTAAAATATGATGCCGATGCTGCTGCTGTAATGGCTGGATAAGTGCTGAATCTGTGCACAGAATTTGGAAAATATTTTTTTATATTCTTTCGGTATGTTTCGTAGTTGGCAGTTGGAATAGGCGGCGACATTGATTGTGTCGGAGACATGTAAGGTGTCAGATTATCTCCAGGTCATTTTCTCTATATGAAAGCCTGCCACGAAGAGATTTTTCTGGGGGACTTAACTCTTAGAATTATTGCAGACATAAAGTGGAATTGAATCTTTCGGTAGTTTGTGGACTTGAAGTAAGTAGAATTGTAGATTTGGAATAGGAAATGATTTTGCCATAAACTCAGAACACTATAAACTTTATTGCCGTAATTGTCATTCTCACCTATGTAAATTCAGAAATATTCTCAATTTATTTTGAAGAGATTTTAAGCAGCGATTTTGTGGTTATTCTTACACAATATAAATAGCCAGAATACTTTGTTTCTCGTTTATTTCTTCAACGAAAACACAGCTGTCTTGCAGTACTTACATTGAATTTCATTAACATCTCTGAAACACGTCTATTTCAGCATATTGAGACCTGTTTGAGTCCATACAAATAGTTGTCTTGGTACTCGAGAAAGCTAAAATCACACGAATCGGTTTAATTCCCCGCACAACTAAAGGGTGATTTTTGTAACTATTATCTTTTGGCAACTGTTGCTGGCAGCAAATAAAGAAGCAGGAGGCTTGCGTTGAACGTAACAAAACACTGTATATATGTACGTATGTGTACGTTTATTTCTAAAGAAATTAGAGGATTAAAAAAGAATAACAAAAATCTAATAAGAAATACTTACCGCAGTTTTGTACCTTCTTCTTCAACAAAATCCAAATTACTCTGAGCGATCGAGCTCTTGTAACAGGCGAAAACAACGGACGTGAAGAAAGGAGAATAAAAAGCCGCGGTTTACAATGTAAACGTCAAACAAAATAACAATTCAATATGAATTGACAACACAAGATGCCCATTAGGAACCATTCTGGAACATCCCCTCCCCCGTGGAGGGGTCAGCTTCACCATCATCAATGTCCAGAACGGCCAGCTTGGACACAGCTCGCTGCAGTTCACCAGTGGAAGTCCTCACACTGGCCCTTCGGGGAAAAATTAAAAATCCATTCGATGCCCTTTGTTGACATCTCGTTCTGAATTCGTTCAGCATCGAAAACTTCACTAAAACGTTTGGCTTCCTCGTTAGCACCAATAAAATTTGTACCATTGTCGGATCGGATTCGCGTCGGAACACTTCGTCGATTCATGAAGTTGCAATTATACAGGAGTCAGTTGACAAATCGTATGCTAATTCTAAATGGACGGCTCGAACAATAAGGCATGTAAATAGCGCCACCCATCTCTTTTCCGACCTCCTGCCGATCGAAACTCTTATAGGGCCGAAATAATCCAAACCTGTGTATTTAAATGGCACTACGTATGGCTCAAGCCGATCAAATGGAAGTGGTCCCATAATAGGCACGCGTGGACAGGCATTTTTAATTTTACACAACAGGCAGTTGGATACAACTTTCTTAAGCAGGCTTCTTATTTGGGGTACCCAATACTTTTTACGTACTTCACATATCGTAGTTTCATGATTTTGATGCTTCATCTGGCAGTGGTGATGCATGACAACAAGTTTTGTAAAATGATGCTCTTTGGGCAATATTATTGGCCTCCTTGAGCTGTATGGTAAGTAGCTGGCTGCATCAATTCGTCCATACACTCGTAACAAGCCATCGTCGTCAACGTAGGGCATCAAATGTACTAAACTACTGGCTTTTGGGACAGGCTGTCCGTTTTTAATACATTTTTACTCGGTTGACAAAGCTTCCTTTTGGGCTTGAAGGCACAATATTTTCTCGGCAAAAATTAGTTCACAGGAGGTGACACCATGTACCTCCAAATCGTTGTATTTTTTTCGGCACCGATTTATAAACCGAAGTATCCATGTCATTGTTCTCTTTAATCGGCAAAACGAAGAAAAACGGCTAAAATTTATAAAATTATTACTCATAACTAATAAGGTTATCTTAGGGCGAATTTCTTCCTCATCCTCGCCATTGTTAATTTCGATGACATCGGTTGCCCATTCTTCCTCAAGAGATTTTAAAAAGGCAGGCCCAGTCAACCATCTGGAAGATGATGAAAAATAAATATTGTTGAATGATCTTGTGGCATCATCTGCGTGTTGAAACCCATCTCCAATTATCAACTTCGGTAATAGAAAGTATTTCTGCTATTCGGTGGGCAACATATGGTTTATACCGTCTATGGCTACTGGCTATCCATTTTAAAACCGTTTTAGAGTCACCCCATAATATACATTTGTCAGGTACCAGGCTGTGTTCACTTAAAATGTTCTGCATCAAACGAGTCCCAAGAACGGCTGCTTGTAACTCTAGACGAGGAATAGAAATTCTTTTCAGAGGCGCACATTTTGTAAATGCTTCTTCACTGGCATCAACAAATACGTGTAGCTGTAGGCATTTTGGTTTCCCCGTCAGAGAATAAAATCGAGGTACACGAAAATTGGCAATATTTCCAATTTGACTTCTCCAGCGTTCCCAGGAATTGTTTAAATCATCTGGTATTGGCTCATCCCATCTACAATCACGTCTCCAAATTTCACGTAACAGCAACTTTCCACCTACAGTATAATGACTTAAATAACCAAGGGGGTCAAAAGTTTACATTATTATACTCAAAACTTCTCTTTTTGTAGGTTTCTTCTCACCGGACATGACAAATTGATCAACACGGCGAAATTTTAAATCAAACATGAAGTCGTCACTAGAGGCTCCCAATATAGGCCCAGAACCTTTTCTGTCCCCTCATTGCCAGGAATTTTCTTGGTCGTTGTACTGCCATCGAGCGCCAGGATGACGTCATCGGAATTTGAAATAAATCCTCTCAATTCAAATCCACCATTTTTATGAATTTCTCTTACTTGTTTGGAAATATTGATAGCATCTTCCACGCTGTCAAAGCTATCTACAAAATCATCTATATAATGATGTTCACATATGGCTTTAATGGCTCTTGGATGGAAATCAGCATGATTTTTGGCATTCGTTTTCATGACGTATAAGGCTGAACAGGGAGAGCAGGCAGCTCCGAAGGTCATGACTACCATTTCATACTCATCTGGTTGCACATTTTGATTTCCATCTCTCCAAAGGAAACGCTGAGAAATTCTATCACTCGGTTGAACAAGGACTTGATGAAACATCTAACGAATATCGGCACCAACTGCTATTTTACCTTGGCGGAAATTATAAAGAGTAGGCTGCAACGACGCTATATCTTGAGGTCCTTTTAGCAGCTGTGAATTCAGGGAGATTTCACCTGAGGAAACCTTTGACAGGGTGGAAATCATGATAGTGGTAGTCTGCTGCCAAGTAATAAATGTCACCATGCCATTTGTAAATAAATTTGCATTCTATTACATATAAATACAAAATGGTCTTGAGTCAGGACAATATCCCAGATCAAATCAAATTAACCATTTTCTGTAAAATTTTCTCAAAATTAAACAAAAACAAATAAGGAAAGGCTAAAGTCGGACGGGCCGACTATACATTGAAAGAATTTTCCATCATAATATTTGTGAAGCGATTTCATAAAAGGTTTGTCATAAATTTAGTGAATTTTTTCTTAATATGTAGGACAAATTCAAAATAAAATGAAATGTTTCATACAATTTTTTCATAAACATTTCATATTTCATAAAACAAAATTGTTAAATTAGTGAAACTTAGTTTCATAAGATCAGAGAAAGATTTCATTGTTCTAAATAAACAATTCTTAAAGATTATGAAATATGTCATAACCAATAAAATATTTGTGTTATGAAATGTCGTCATAAATATAATGAAGGATTTCATAGTTTTTATGAAATGTTTCATAACTTACAACTACATTTTTTGTGTGTGTCGACTTTATTCGGATGAACGCTAGCAATTCTCATTTGTCCTCTGTAAACTCTGACATAAGTATGTACCCTGATAGGTCAAAGACATATTCATTGCAAAGACTCTCGCAATGATGATGTGTGTTGATTGGTTAGTCAAATTGGTTTTTTGTTTATATTGGAAACTTCAGTATAATTATTACTATTTATGAAACTCTTTCATATAATTATAAAATCTATGCAAATTTTCATAAATCATATTATGAAAAATAATGAACTTTTTGGACAAAAGTTCATCGAAATGTTTCATAAATTCTGTGACACTTTTGATTTGATTTGTGATTTATGAAACGTATTTCTTACATTTTATGAAGTGTTTCTTTGGCGACTTTTTAATGAAAATGTTAACTAGTTTAAGACAAAATCATAAATATTATGAAGATAATTATCCTCCAATTTGTACCCCATAGCAACTCAATTCGGTAAAAAAGTGAAAACGGAATGGATTTTTGTATGGGTCCTAATCATGGACCAAGTGGTTACAGTTGTATTATAAGATATTGCGCTAAATTTGACGAAAAGTTGGTAAAATATTTGGAGTCTATAGCGGAAAAAGTCAAACCGGTAGCGAAATTTGTATGGGGGCTATATATACATCTGAACCGATTCACATGTAATTATTCTATACACAATCGATTCAAAATTTTTTTTGAAAAATCTGGGTGCAAACAATCTGAAAGATGAATTCTTCTGAAACGAACGAATCGTCAAAAACGAATAAGGAAACATATAATGTCTTCAGGTCATTGTATTCCATTAACTTGGAGCTACGGTTAGTAAAGGGTGATTTTTTAAAAGCTATAGAAAAGTTTTTCAAAAAAAACATAAAATTTAGAAAAATGCATGAAATCTTTATTTGAATCGATAGTACGGTCCATATAATTTAATGTTTGAAGATTATTTCAAGCAAATGTTGACCTTGACAGAGCCTCAAATGGTCCATCGCTTAGTCCAATTTAGGCATTTCCACGTTTTTGAGTAACAGAGGCCCAATTGCTGCGAACGGCGACGAATCGATAATTGATGGTCATTATTAACTCTGGCCGATACAGCTGCGATATTTTCTTCAGTTCGCACTCTACGTAAGCGTGTTGGTGGTTTAATGTCCAACAATGTAAATTTGGTGCGAAATTTAGTCACAATAGCCCGAATAGCCGCTTCAGTGGGTCGTTTAAACTGACCATATAATGGAAGCGCGCGATGAACTTTCTTAACAGATCACGCATTTTGATAATAAAATTCAATAATTTGCAAGCGTTGTTGGTTAAATTATAGACCAAACTGAAGATGTTTGACAGTGAAACTAAACACGAACCGTGCGTCAGCTGTTTAAACCAGTGTTGCCAAAATGATAATAGCTAAAAAATCACCCTTTATATGTGTGTTACTCTAGCAAATGTCGAAAAGAAAAAAACAAGATGTAAGCTTAGTTTGCGACGGATAGGACAAGGAATGAAGTTAAATGAAACAAGTAAGGAAAGGCTTTAGTCGGGCGGGACACCCTCCACTTTCTACACCATTACAATTGAATTCGGGGAATCAGTAATATCTGGGAAATTTTTGCATGGGTATAGTACCCATATGTGCCGACTCACAAAGTTATTCTAAGCCGATATTCATAATAAACGATGGGTCTACCTCGTTTCCTTTTAGGTGTTACAAGCAAATGCACAACGACATAATAGGCCTGTTCGATTTGGCTTACTAGCTTACAATTAAGAGACTTGATAAAGTGGCAACGTTGCTACACGTTGGTTTTTCTAAAATGGATTAATATGAAAACTCAGGCATTACAACTAAGAGAGTAATAAGCTACTTTCTTGCTAAGCGAGTAAATTCTATACAAAAATTAAGCTAGTAAGCCCAATCGAACAGGCCTAACACGCTAGTGGGGGTATCAATCCTTTCTCAATTTAGATTTCTTTTTGTGACATTTGTTTGTCATTGTGGCCAGAAATTTCATAGAATATATTTCATTTCATTTATTTCAGTCAATGGAATTAGATGAAATGAAATACACAAAATATTAAAGAATTCAATTCAAAATTTCCCTTTCTTTTGACGAACTAAATTTCTGTTCCTGTGTTTGTTTCGCTTTCATTTGTCATAGAGCATAAGAGTATATAAACTGTCATTGGAATACCCTATAAAGTTGGTTTGTCTCATTTCCATTTTATATGAATTCTTAGTCTCAGACGACTTCGTCTTCTGCAAGTGGGTCATTAGTACTATAACCAATGTGACTTTGAATTTTAAAATTTGATTCTCAACTCCAATTGCAATTGCTCGTTCTACATTGGGGCTCATTTCCTTTCATGCACTTCTAATTGACTCTCCGCCACAGCATCAACTTAATCATTCGTATCGTGCCACACATTTGTAATCACCATTACTTTTTAATGCTGATTATGATCATGATGGCCAACATCATCGTCGTACCACATCGTCTATCTATGTATCTATTCCATTCGTCCTCCATCCGTCCCCCCTCTAATAATAATTCATTGATGCTGATGATTGGAAGCCTTTGAATAATGTCGAATGTATTTGCAACACATTGACACCTTGTGCTGATGCATCATTAACTAAACGCTGAGCGCAGAAGAGCAGCGAATGAATGGTTGGATAGATGGATGGATATATGTTTCAATCATGGTCATCAGCAGCGTCATCATACCTACCCGCCTGCCTATATTTGGATGTGTGTGAAAACACACATACACACATTAACAGATCGACATCGACATTGATATCAACATTAACGTCGAAATTTAAATCTTCATTTATCGCGAACGTTTCGTTATAATCACTCTGTTTATAATCATCTTCATTAGTTGCGGTTGTATCCACACAAACGCGTGTATATCTATCTCACAAGTGTATGATTTTGTATCATCAGTTGCAAATCCATTCGTACAGCAGCGGGCTGTGGAATTGCCAAAGGTTAGAATTTTCAATTATAAATTAAACATATAGAAGGGGTGTTGAGTACTGTCGGTTAAGTGCAGCCGTCATGAAGTATGAATGAAAAATATCTGTTAAAAATTTTATTAAATGTTTTCTCGTTTTTTGCAGGAATTTAAATTTCCAAAGGATATTGATGTTTTAATAATTTAATTTCATACTTTTGCGAGTCACACAAAGGCGATATGGGTATCAAATTAAAAAGAATAACATCAGCTAAAAATACTTCAAATCCGCGCTTCTATCTATATTCGATTAGTATTAACAACCATTTCAAGTTTCCCTTATTTATATATTTTGTTTATGTGTTACTTCTTAAGGGGGATGCTTGAAATTATTGTCAATGCTAAACTAATATTGATTGAAGTATGGAATTTAAATTATTTTTAACAGATATTCTTCCCTTTCGTTTGATAACCATAACGTATTTGTATGACTCACAAAAGTACGAAAATAAATTGTAAAAACATCAATAACCTTTGGAAATTTATATTTCAGTAAAAATGAGAAAATATCACCAAATTGAAAACCGAGTACACAGATTTTCTACATGGATTGAAATTGTTGTTAATGCTAAACTGATATGGATTGAATCATGAAATTTAAAGTATTTTTAACAGATATTCATCTATTTCATTTGATACCCATATCGTCTTTGTATAACTCGCAAAAATATTTTCTCTTTTTTACAGGAATTTAAATTTCCAAAGGATATTGATGTTTTAATAATTTATTTTCGTA
This sequence comes from Polietes domitor, assembly GCA_947397865.1. Taxonomy (NCBI): domain Eukaryota; kingdom Metazoa; phylum Arthropoda; class Insecta; order Diptera; family Muscidae; genus Polietes; species Polietes domitor. The sequence goes on from OX377620.1 coordinate 54,267,187, forward strand.
CCTTTGCGAGTTATGAAAAGACGATATGGGTATCAAATGAAAGATGTGAACATCGGCTAAAAACACTTTAAATTGCATGCTTCTATCTATATTGATTTAGCCTTAATAAACATTTCAATTCCCACCCCCCCCTATTTATTTATATTGTTTATTTTTTACTTTTAAGGGGAAAATTGAAATTGTTGCCAATGCTAAACTAATATAGACAGAAGTATCGGATTTAAAGTATTTTTAACATATATTCATTCCTTTTATTCGATATGCATATCGACTTTGCATGACTCGAAAAAGTACGAAAATAAATTATTAAAACATTAATATCCTTTGTAAATTTAAATTCCTGTAAAAAAGAAAAAAACATCGCCAAATAGAAAACCGAGTTCACAGATTTTCTACATACAATTGAAATTGTTATTAATGCTAAACTAATATAGATTGAACTATGAAATTTAAAGCATTTGAAGATATTCTTCTCTTTCATTTCATACCCATATCGTGTTCGTATGACTCGCAAAAGTATTTTGTCTTGTTTACAGGAATTTAAATTTCCAAAGGATATTGATGTTTTAATAATTTACTTTCGTATCGTCATATAAAGAAATCAAATGAAGAGAAGAACATCAGTTAAAAATGCTTTCAATTTCAAGTTTCTATCTATAATCGATTAGTATAATTATCGATTAGTATTAGTATATAATAATTTCAAACTTAAAGAGTAAAAAATAAACAAAATAATTAAATAAGGGGAAACTTAAAATGGCTGTTAATGCTAAACTAATATAGATAGAAGCAGACAATTTAAAGTATTTGTAACCGATATTCTTCTCTTTCATTTGATACCCATATCGTCTTTGTGCGGCTCACAAAAGTACAAAAATAAATATCATTTCGAAACTTAATTCCTGTAAAAATGAGAAAAGATCACAAAACGGAAAACCGAGTACACAGATTTTCTGCATATGCTTGGAATTGTTGTTAATGTTAAATATAGATAGAAACATGTAATTTTAAATATTTTCAACAGACATTCCTCTTTTTCATTGGGTACCCATATTGTCTTTGTTTGACTCACAAAAGTACTAAAATAAATTATTAACACATCTGCATATATCCTTTGGAAATTAATAGTCCTGTAAAAATGAGAACATATCACCATCAAAAAAATAGCAGCGACGAGATAATTGACGAGGTGATTGAAAGGTGGTATTGTGCCATTCTTAATCTGGCTTTAAATAAAAAATAAAGTTTTTAGAATTTTTAGTTTTGGCCTTTAGAACCATTTATGTCAAAAATGAGACTAGTCAAAAAATAGCAGCGCTAATAACAACTAAAAATATTTTGTTTCAATTCACTTTAATTGAAAACTTTTTTGAATAATTAATTAAATAATGATATTTTCTTGAATTTAACTCTTAGTTGCACTGACTTTATTGCTTATATCTGCTACATAACGCCGTTTCATTGCTGCAACTAGTATTTTGCATTTTTCATGCGGTATTTTTGACCATGCCTCTATAATTACGTGTCAAACATCGTTATTGTTTTTCAGTATTGCTAATGAGACCTCATTTAGTCACCACACTTAAAATTTTTGATCATATTTAGGTGCGGTGTCTGCCCGAACCATTCCATAACATCGATATTATTGACTTAAATCCACCTTTTTGCGATTCGGCTAGTGATTTCGTGATAATTGACCTGCTAGAAGACCCATTTAAGGGACATTCCGTATTCTGTATTCGTAAGCATAATATTATGTAGTATTTTGATGTACTGGGTAGAGTCCATGGTAGTTCTGGGCCAATGTATTGACTCAACTCCATAATATGAAAAACACGCCCAAGCCATTACGCTTGATCTTCCCTATTTGACTGTTTTGGAGATGTACTAATTAAAATCATATCACCAACTAAACAATTATTTTGTGTTTGTAACCCCATAACGCAGCACTTAATGCAGAAGTAAAATTATCACATAAATAAGTATATGAAAATATATATTAAGCTGTGGTGCGCTGCTATTATTTTGACCGCAACTGTATATGGTCTTGTTTAGGACCATATAAAAAAGTGCAAAATTGTCTCACTTCGAACATTAAAAATTCCCAAGTTCATTTCCAAATATAAGGACATTAATTTGAAACTTCCTCAACAAATTGTAACGATAAACTAATACAGCGTCCAGTGGCTGTTCAAATGAGCACCTCATCTATTGATATGGCACAACTGAAATGAGTCTATCGGTCTATATGTCTGCTTGCCAGTCTGTCTGCATGTGGGTCGTTTACCCAGCGGTAGAATTGACAAGGCCTTCTAAACATATGCCTTCTTGAAGGTCTTTAGGCTCCTTCCAAAATATCTGACACACATTCGATCGTGCCTTCTAGCAGGCCTGTTCTCCCCTTCTAAAAAGATCCGATACCCATGCCAACCTCCCTGACAAAAGAAGGCCTGACACAGTCCTTCTTTAGGAATGCAGATCAGAAGGTGTTCGCTCACTGAGACGAAAAAAAAACAATTCAGTTCAAAATGCCGTTATTAGAAGTGCTTTTGTGTCGTTGTTTTGATTTTTTCTTTGGAATTTTGTGGTGACGAAAAAACAAAGCATAAGACAAATGGAAAGTTAGACACATTTTTAGTTTTGTTCAAGTGTTGCTGAAGTCGGTTGTGTTTTCTGAACACGCTGAATTTTTTCTTTGTATACTTTTTATTTTAAGTTTTTTTTTTGAATTGTATTCATTAAGACTGAATTAAATATATTTCAGTTAATGTAAAATATATATTTAGTAATATAACCTTTTCTGCAGTATTTAATTAAACCCTGTTTAAAATTTTTTAGAAGGCCTTCTTTTGGAGGCCTTCTAGAAGGACTTCTCTTGTATGCCTTCTACATGGCCTTCCGTGGAAGGCCTTCTAGAACGTCTATGCATGTAAGGGAGAATGAAAGGCCTTGCTCGCCAATGAAGGACAGTAAGGCCTTCAGACTCCAACAGAAGGCCTACTGGAAGGCCTTCTTACTCCACCGCTGGGTAGTATCAGTCGGCGTGTGTGTGTGTATTTGTCTCAGTCATTTGAATGCATTCAAAAAGTGTTCATTGACATTGCAAAACGATTTATTGACTCTTTGATTGTGTAAATGCAGTTTTGATGGTTTACTAATTTTAACTTTTTGCTTTATTCGATTTTGTTTTTGGTAAGCTCTGCTCTGCTGAATTGTGCACGTCCGCCACTCTTTTTTGGAGTTTGTCTGGTTTCTGTGGTTTCTGGTCGCCAGTGATGTTTCAAAGGTTTTTGTGTTGTTATTACATGCCAGGCTACCGGCTAGTAGCTGTGGAGTTGTGTAAATTAAAGGATATAAGTGTACAAAGAGCAAGAATTAGGTGGATGCTTTAAAGTAATTGAATAATTTAGTCGAAAAAAAAAATGTATTTGAAGTTATGTAGTAAATTTATTTTGCGGCAGATCTTTTCTCTTCAAATCTAACTTATATATGGTTTTTATGAACTCATTGGCTATCAGATACATAAATAACTCACCCTGGACTATTGTTAGTTTGATGCCAAATTTTTGTATTATTAAAAATAATTGGGGTAGACCAAGTATTATTTCTACTAGAGACGAATGCTAATGAATATGAAGATAATCTGTCCATATTTTGATATCATTAATTGATTTTGTCCTGCATCCTTCGTAAAACGTAAAATTTGTGAAAAATCCATTTATGCTGCGATTCTAAATGGTGATTTTTTGGCAACGCTGGTTTAAACAGCTGACGCACGTTTCGTGTTTTGTTTCACTGTCAAACATCTTCAGTTTGGTCTATAATTTAACCATGAATCGCCTTACAAACGAACAACGCTTGCAAATTATTGAATTTTATTATCAAAATGCATGCACTGTTAAGAAAGTTCAAGAAAGCCGAAGATTCGCTTTATTACCCAAAAATTGTGTTCAGCGACGAAGTTCATTTTTGGCTCAATGGGTACGTAAATAGGCAGAATTGTCGATTTTGGAGTGAAAATCAGCCAGAATCATTGCAAGAGCTACCAATGCATTAAGACAAAGTCACAGTTTGGTGCGGTTTATGGGCTGGTGGTATCATTGCACCGTACTTCTTCAAAGATGATGCGAATCGTAACGTAGCTGTGAATGGTGAGCGCTACCGTGAGATGATATCCAACTTTTTTTGTGACTAAAATGCAAGAGCTTGACTGGCATGATATGTGGTTTCAACAAAACGGTGCCACATGCCACACTGCAAGCGCAACAATGGACTTATTGAGAGGCGAGTTCGGTGAACATTTTATTTCACGTTCGGGACCGGTCAATTGGCCGCCTAGATCGTGCGATTTAAAGCCTTTAGACTATTTTTTGTGGGTCTATATTAAAGCTCATGTCTATACAGACAAGCCCGCTTCAATTGAAGCATTGGAAGACAACATTGAAGAATTTATTCGTGAGATACCGGCCGAAATGTTGGAAAGAGTATGCCAAAATTGGACTAAGCGGATGGACCATTTGAGACGCAGTCAAGGTCAACATTTGCATGAAATAATCTTCAAACATTAAATTATATGGACCGTACTATCGATTCAAATAAAGATTTCAGGCATTTTTCTGAATGTGTTTTTTTTTGAAAAACTTTTAAAAAATCACCCTTACTTGTTCAGATGAGTATATACACCGATTTTAGCTGTAATACTTTGATTGGTACCATTTTTATCCCTTTTTGCCCTGCTCCCCTCTTAAAAGTTCAAATTTTAAACTTCCAGTTAAGTTGGTGAGAAGAGTATATACGGCGAATTTTACGATTCTAGCTATAATACTTTGATGGGTACCATTTTTATTGCTTCCAAATTTCGAGAAATTCATTTATGTTGCGTGTCTACATGGTTAGATGAATGTACACACCAAATTTCACGATTCTAGTTACAAAGCTTTGGTTGGTACCATTTTCGTCCCTTTGTGTACCGTTTTTCAGCTGAATTTCACGATTCTAGCTGTAACTTCTTTGACGGAATCAATTTTATCCCTTTATGTCTCCCCCTCCCCCTTAAAAGTACAAATTTCGAAAAATACATTATGTTGCTCGTCTTCCTGGTCAGAGGAGTGCACACACGATTCTAGCTGCAATACTTCGGTTGATACAATTGTTATCCCTTCTTGTCCCGTTTTTCTCTTAAAAGTTCAAATTTCGATAAATTCATTTATGTTGCGAGTCTACGTCGTCAGAGGAATGTATACATCGAATTTAAAGGTTATAGCTGCATTACTTAAATTTTCCTCCTTTTATAGTATACATTTATGTCATGTGTTTGCAGGGTTTAGTCAGGACAAATGTTTCATGTTTATCCCTTTTTGGCACATTCTTCTACATCATTAGCTAAGGGAATTGATAACATACATACATATGTTGTTTACTTCAATTTTGTTTTTTTATACCCTCCACCTCCAGGATGGGGGTATATTCACTTTGTCATTCCGATTGTAACACCTTGAAATATTCATTCATAAAGTATATATATTCTGGGTCGTGGTAAAATTCTAAGACGATATAGCCATGTCCGTCTGTCTGTCTGTCTATTGAAAGCACGATAGCGGCCGAACGAAGTGAGCTGAGAGGTTCAAATTTTTCCTCAATGTGTCTTATGGTTGTAGATCGGTTGGGATTGAAAGTGGACGAAATCGGCCCAGAGGGAAAAATTTTTCCCTCACAAGGACTGAAAATACCCCTAATATTTAGAGTATTTCAGCATGTCTTTTGAACATATTAGCTTGTATTTAGTTGATATTTGCAATGCGCATTCCCTCTATAGCATAAAAGGGCACCATAGAGTGATTTTTATTTGTAGGGGCCGAAATGGGACAAAAAGGGATAAAAATGGTACCTATCAAACGACAACAGATAGAAACACGAAATTTGGCGTATACATACCTCTAATAGAGTAGATACATAATATAAAAGTATTTTTTCTAAATTCGTACTTTTAAGGGGTTAAATGGGGATAGAGGGATAAAAATAGTACCAACCTAACGGCCGCACCTAGAATAATGAAATTCGATATATACATTCCTCTGATTGCGTAGACACGTAAAATAAAAGAACTTTCCAAAATTCGTACTTTTTGGGGTTCAAATGGAAAAAGGGGATAAAAATAGTACCTACCAAACGACAGCAGCTGGAATCATGAAATTCGGAGAATACATTCCTCTGACTGCGTAGACACGAAAAATAAAACGTTTTTTCCAAATTCGTACTTTCAATGGATACAATGCTACAGGGGATAAAAATAGTACCAACTAAACGAATACAGCTAGAATGATGAAATTCAGTGAGTACGTCCCTCTAATTGTGTAGATACGTAAAATAAAGAGATTTTAGATAGTCGTACTCTTGAGGGGCAAAATTGGAAAAAGGGGATAAAAATGGTACCAACAAAATGGCCGCTGATAGAATCATGGAATTCGGTGTATACATTCCTCTGACTGCATAGCCACGTAAAATAAATAAGTTATAAATACATTTTCCAAGTTCGTACTTTATTTTGTTGCTTTTACGACAAAAATGGTAGAATCATGAAGTTGTCTTATACTGCGTACGTGAGAGATACTTTTGAAATTAAAATAGGATGGAAATACAACCAACCAAACGACTGTAGCTGAAAGTACACTCTCTATCCCCCAATAATTAGCGTATTTATGATTGCTCCCTTATATTTACTTTATGAATTAAAGTATTTATCCATTATATATATATATAGTAGACTAATATTGGTAGCCTTGGCTTATTAATTAGATTTCTTATTTTCATACAGTTAAAATTTGTTGCGGACATTCCTCATGTTGTACGACAACAGCTAGAATCATGAAATTCGGTGTGTAGATCCCTCTAATTGCATAGACACGTAAAATAGAAGGATTTTTCGAAATTCGTACTTTTAAGGGATATAATTAAAAAGAGGGATAAAAATGGAACCTACCAAACCGCTGAAGTTGAAATCATGAAATTCGGTGTATACATTCTGACTATGCAGACTCGAAAAAGGGTTTTTTTCGAAATTTGTACACTTTGTCTGTATCTGAAAATGCTTCTCCCTAATGGCGACTGACAATCGCCTAATATTTAGGCATGTTCCCTTTCACAATTACAGCATTGTATTTATTTATTTTAGTAGATTTTAAACAGTGCGCATAAGTATACATTATAGTTTGAAATAGTAATCAAATATAGTAATGTGCATAAACATATCACAATTTTCGTAATATGGCACTGCGCTTCTATGTAAAGTCGACATCTTTTAATCTGCTGGTAATACTTTGGAATGCACTCCGTGGTGGAGGGTATATAAGATTCGGCCCGGCCGAACTTAACGCCTTCTTACTTGTTTTTTTTTTAACTTTATTTGTTTGATATTGAATCTGCTCCTTAGGAGTCTAACAATATGTATACGAATCTTATAAAATAATATAATAATAAATCCCGTTTAGGACTTGGAATGTTCTACGGTCCTCTGCACTGTAACGACAGGGTGGATATTATTTTGTTCTGTTGGGTTTAAGAAGACAAGTGGTCGCGCGATTGAGAGATCCCATTACGACATCGCGATGTAGATTGGTCTACATATTTAACGGTTCGTAGTTTACCAAGGGTTTCAGATAATTTAAGTCGCGAGGGAGTTTTTCAGTCTCGTGAACTAGAGTGTAACTCCAATAATCAAATCTTTTCCTCTCGAGTTATCGCGGATTATGAAGAGTTCTAGATGATTATATGTTGTGAGCGTGTATTTCAGCCTCGTTAGGTAATCAATTCTCTTCCTCTCGTATTTTCGCGGATTTCGAAGATTTCAAAATGATTATTTGTCGCGAGGGCGTATTTCAGCCTCGTAAAATGGAGTGCCTACTCTAGTTTTCCCCACTCGGCTTTTACAGTGTTTGCTCCTGTGACCACCCAACCATGTGAAGTACAATATGAAATTAATGTATTTTTAGTTTTGGTGAGTTTGTTGTCCACCCCTTCGTAAGCTAGAAGCCCGTGGAACATTCAAAACGTTTCTTGCCAAGATGTTCACATGGCGTTCAAGCTTCTCTTGATGACTCAATTTGATGTTTTGAATTTCGTTTTTGACGAGAGGTATATTCAGGTCTGTGTGAATATTTTCGTTTCTCATATCAGTAATCATCCTTAAAGTCTTTGACTGAACCTTTTGGATTTTTTCGATATTGCTCGAGCATGCATTGTCCCATAATTGAGCGCCGTATTGCCAAATTGGTTTTATCACGCTGTTGTAGAGCAGTACCTTGTATTCTAGATTTTGCTTCGAGTTGTCGAATTTTTAGGTTAATTTGAGTTCTTTTGGCTTCAATGTGTCTTCGCCAAGTTAATCGGCGGTCCAGACCAGACAAAAATTTGAACGTTCTAGCTCCTTTCGTTTAGATGCTAGTGTGCTTTCAACAGACGGACGGACGGACATGGCTAGATCGTCTTAGAATTTTATGACGATCAAGAATATATATACTTTATAGGGTCTCAGGTCGATATTTCAAGGTGTTACAAACGGAATGACAAAGTTAGTATACCCCCATCCTGGAGGTGGAGGGTATACACATTTATATTTTCCTGTAATATTACTGCACTTCTACGAGGGTATATAAAGTTCTGCCCGGCCTTGTTTTTTATACCCTACACCACTTCGTGGTCTAGGGTATTATAAGTTAGTTTCGCGCCAAATGTTTGTAACACCAAGAAATAATCGAGCTAGACCCACCTTTAAGTATACCGATCGGCTTAGAATCACCAGCTGAGTCGATTTAACGATGTCTGTCTGTCCGTCCGTCCGTCCGTCCGTCTGCTGTCCATCTAAGCTTGTTCGCACTCTACAGGTCGCAATTGTTATCCGATTGGCATAAAACTTGGCAGAAGTTATTTTTTCTGGCCAAGGACCATCGGTATTGAATTTGGAGGAAATCGGTTCAGATTTAGATATAGCCCCCATACAAATGTCGCTCCCGATTTGACATTTTCCACTTTAGAAACCACATATTGTACCCGATATTCTTTAAAATTGGCACAACATCTTATAATCCAACTAGAAACACGTATGTAAAAATTGGGTAAGATCGGTTCAGATTTAGATATAGCCCCCATACAAATGTCGCTCCCGATTTGACATTTTCCGCTCTAGAAACGACATATTGTACCCGATTTTCTTTAAATTTTGCAGAACATCTTATAATCGAACTAGAACTACGTTTGCAAAAATTGAGTAAGTTCGGTTCAGATTTAGATATAGCCCCCATACAAATGTCGCTCCCGATTTGACATTTTCCGCTCTAGAAAAGACATATTGTACCCGATTTTCTTTAAATTTTGCAGAACATCTTATAATCCAACACGTATGCAAAAATTAGGTAAGATCGGTTCAGATTTAGATATAGCCCCCATACAAATGTCGCTCCCTATTTGACATTTTCCGCTTTAGAAACCACATATTGTACCCGATTTTCTTTAAAATTGAACTAGAAACGTCTATGCTGAAAGTGGGTATGATCGGTTCAGATACACATACAAATGTCGCTCCCGATTTGACTTTTTCCGCTCTAGAAAAGACATATTGTACTCGATTTTCTTTAAATTTGGCACAACATCTTATAATCCAACTAGAAACACGTATGCAAAAATTGGGTAAGATCGGTTCAGATTTAGATATAGCCCCCATACAAATGTCGCTCCCGAATTGACATTTTCCGCTTTAGAAACCACATATTGTACCCGATTTTCTTTAAATTTTGCAGAACATCTTATAATCCAACTAAAAAACCTATGGTGAAAGTGGGTAAGATCGGTTCAAATTTAGATATAGCCCCCATACAAATGTCGCTCCAGATTTGACTTTTTCCGCTCTAAAATCCACATATTGTTCCCGTTTTCTTTAAAATTGGCACAACATCTTATAATCCAACTAAAAAACCTATGGTGAAAGTGGGTAAGATCGGTTCAGATTTAGATATAGCCCCAATACAAATGTCGCTCCCGAATCTTTAACCGATTTTGGCCAAACTTTACATATTATATTTCATCAATAAACATACATGGTGAAAGTGGGTCACATCATTTCAGGTTTCAATATACCCCCATACAAATGTCCTTTACGATTTAACATTTTTTGTCAAACACATACATTTACAGGATGCAAAAATCCTTCCAGATTTCACTTTTTTACCGAATTTAATTGCAATGAGAATTGTTTGGGTGATGCCCATATGTCCATACTTTGGTAGACTACTGTATAATTTGTATTTGTCTTTCGGACAATTGGATCACTTACCATATTCGTTAAATTTGACTAAAGATGAATTTATAGCATATAAATTATATGAATATAATTTATATAATTTGTATGAACTAAATAAAATTGCTCCCATGAAATACCTGGGTTTAGTAATGAAAGCGAGGTACATACGCAGGGAGTGGTGTAGGGTATTATATAGTCGGCTCCGCCCGACTTTAGCCTTTCCTTACTTGTTTTTTAGTATCGTTTGGCAAGTCATCATGGAAAGACTCGTATTATAAAATCGTTTCCAAGCGAGGAAAATCTTTAATTGTTTGCAATACCAATCGTTGCAGGACAATAATGCATATTTGTGCAAAATTTCAGCCACCTACTTTGTGAACCACTGTCTGCTTTCCACAGATAGACAAACATGGCTAGATCGTCTTAGAATTTGAAGTCGACTTCTGCGGTCTAGGAATTCATCTGCGACCCATGGTCCTTGGAGAAATGTTCTCAGAATTTTCCGTAGATTTTGTTACAACCCGCCCTAATGTATAGTATGCCCTTAGTGTATTTTTTATTGGAATTTATTACGTACTCATTTAAACTACAAATGCGTAACTATTTTAAACTCAATTTTAATATGTCACTCAGTAGGGACATGGGCCCTAACTCTTTGATACAATTTTCGGTTCTTGTTCTACTTCTCTACAAAATACAAATATTCCCTCAAGGAGCAACTTCTTCCATATAAATATATTTTGTATGTACTGAACGAAGAGAAGCTTTACAAGTATTTACTCATATATGTCGCCAGAATTAATGAGGCGAACTGCCGCTGAATAAAGTCAATGATCCTGCAATCACTAATGACACCCCACAATCATCGCCGGTCTTATTCGCGGTTTAGACTATCTGACTCACATCCTGCCAATAGAGTTCCCCTTCAGTTTTGTGCAATGTGTTAGTTATTCCCTTTTTTCGATCCTCCCATAATTTAATTTCTGTTAACATTTAATTTATTTCTCCCTCCCGGAAAATTGTCAGTCAAAGCAATATTATGATTCTTGTTGCTGTTGCTGTTTAGCTGGGTTTGCATTGATAAAATTTTAAATGAAAACAAATACAATTTTCACAAATACACACGGACCCTTTCCTCCCTCTACTTCGTTTGAGGATGATAGTCGATAGATAGTATCGAACTATATGGGCTGGACATTGATTTGGTGGCTGGCGATTTACAGTGCTACGCTGCCGTATAAATTCAACTCCAGAAATTTTCAAATAATAAAGTTCAAATAATAAGTTCATGGAGAGAAAGCAAGCCCAATTACTTCCATCGATTTTCTTCGGAAAGATATTAAATCTGTCCTTTTATATTTTTACTTTTCTAATTAGTGTCATTTTGGGTTTTGTCCACTGTGCGTTTTTGTAGGTGCTGCTGCTCTGCTGGAACTGAATTTCACTATGGATGATTGTGTTAGTTTTTGCGGACGGGCATGTGGTGTCCGCGGGATAATGAGTGATGACATAAATGCGAAACATTATTTTGTGAAAGTGTTGCCCTAAAAACTAATGAGCATTTTTCGCCGCGCCACAGCATTTAACATTTATTTGCATAGTAAAATTTTCAATTAGTTTGCCTGGCCATACACGTTGGCGTGAGGATTAGAGCAGCGTAGAGCAACATCAACATCGATAATATAAATACAATTTAAAATGTGAAAGGATGGATATGTGTTTAACGCAAGGCTCAAGGAAATGTTTCCGTAAAATATGTCATTCATATTTTTGGTAGTTTTTGTGTAAATATATTTACACATTCACAAGCATTTATATTTGTATGCTGATATATTATTGGTTATTTATAAACTTCGGCGGATTATATTAGAAAATATTCATTCTGCATCTTGGCTTTTGTAAACATTAATTTTGCTATCATCTACATCAAAAATAGTGCATTCAAAGAATTCGTTAAAAAGGAATTAAATTCAACAGATTTGGGTGATTGGAGGTCCTTTGATTTGGGTGAATCACACATGATTTGAAAGTAATAAGTTTACACACGTCTTTTAGAAGTAATGAATGCACTACACTTGGATGACATTCTTCAAAAGTGAAAGATGTCTAATTATACCCTCACCAGGTTATAATGTATTTTTTTACAAATGAGATAGACCCATGTTTTATTATACTGATGGACTTTTTTAAACTATGCTACAAATTAGTTTAAGAGATATTTGAGTAAAAAAAGTCCTGTTTTCCTTGAGGTTTGCTTCGTATACACTATGCAACAAAAATTTTGCGAAAGGCTATGTACAAAATTTTCTGAAGTACATACTTTTGCTTTGCAAACAAATTTATGGATACATTTTCTTTTAATTTTTATACCCTCCACCTCCAGAATGGGGGTATATTCACTTTGTCATTCCGTTTGTAACACCTTAAAATATTCATCGGAGACCCCATAAAGTAAAGGGTGTTTTTTATTGAGGTATAGAACTTCGAATTGAAATAAAACACAAGAAAATCGTTTTAATGTCCATCAATTTGGCTTTATTGGAAGGATACTTTTATGCCATTAATGTTTAAATATGATTTCGGGCATGTGGCCGCCGCGGCTGGCTCGAATATAGCCAATTCTACAGGTCCAATTTTCAACCACGCCACGAATGTTGGCTTCCAAGTCCCCTAACGTTTCTGGTTTGTTGGCGTAGACGAGCGACTTCACATAACCCCAAAGAAAATAATCAAATGGTGTCAAATCACACGATCTTGGTGGCCAATTGACAGGTCCATTCCGCGAAATTATGTGCTCATCGAATTAATTTCTCTGATGGACGATTATGTCGACCATAAAATGAACGAAGCTTGCGGTGAACTTCGCGAACTGAACCATTACTTTCGAAATAAATTTGCACGATTTGCAAGCGTTGTTCTTTTGTCAACCTGTTCATGATGAAATGGCAAACCAAACTAAATATTAATCACTTGACAGCTGACAAAATGGCCGCAAGTTAAAAAAGTAATGCCAACTTAAAGTTCTATACCCAAATAAAAAACACCCTTTATATATATTCTGGGTCGTGGTAAAATTCTAAGACGATATAGCCATGTCCGTCTGTCTGTTGAAAGCACGCTAGCTTCCGAACGGAAAGAGCTAGGAGGTTCAAATTTTCCCTAAATGTGTCTTATGGTTGCAGATCGGTTGAGATTGAAAGTAGTGGGCGAAATCGGCCCAGAGGGAAAAAATTTCCTCTCACAAGGACTGAAAATACCCCTAATATTTCGAGTATTTCAGCCTGTTTGTTGTATATGTCTGCTTGTATTTACTTGATAAATGGAATGAACATTCCCCTTATAGCATAAAAGCGCACCATAAAGTGATTCTTACTCGTAGAGGACGAAATGGGGCAAAAAAGGGATAAAAATGGTACATATTAAACGATAACAGCTAGAAACACAAAATTCATCTAATTGAGTAGATACATAATATAAAAGTATTTTTTCCAAATTCGTACTTTTAAGGGGTAAAATGGGAATAGAGGGATAAAAATGGTACCAACCAAACGGCTGCATCTAGAATAATGAAATTCGGTGTATTCATTCGTCTGATTGTGTAGACACGTAAAATAGACGGATTTTTGGAAATTCGTACTTTTTGTGGTTCAAATGGAAAAAGGGGATAAAAATAGTACCAACCAAATGACCACAGCTAGAGTCATGAAATTCGGAGTATAAAAATGCATAGACACGAAAAATAAAATGTTTTTTTCAAATTCGTACTTTCAAGAGATATAATGGGTACAGAGGGATAAAAATAGTACCAACTAAACGGCTACAGCTAGAATGGTGAAATTCAGTGTGTACATTCCTTAAATTGCCTAGACACGTAAAATAAAGAGATTTTAAAAAATCGTACTCATAAGGGGGTAAAATTGAAAAAGGGGATAAAAACGGTACCAACCAAATGACTGCAGCTACAATCATGGAATTTGGTGTATACATTCCTCTGACTGCAACGATACGCGGAATAAAAAGATTTTTCCAAATTCGTAATTTTTCTTTTACGGGCAAAAATGGGTAAAATCGTGAAGTTAGGTTATTTTGCACTATGTACAAAAGATAACGGATTTTCAAAATTTTTACTTTTGTAATTAAAATAGAATCCAAATACAACCAACTGTAGTACCCACTATCTACCAATATTTGTGGTATTTAAGCTTTATTGAAAATATAAATATTTGTAAGAATTTTATTTTTGAATTGATTTGAAGTATTATTTGGATATGTAAACGTATTGGTAGCCTTGCCTTGCATGCGAGGTTTGAAATAATAAAAATATTATATTTATTTATAAAATTATTTTGTCAATATTTGTATTGGTTTGCCTACATTAAAAAAATTATTTTCCTGTAATATTACTGCACTTCTACGAAACTCGACAGCCTCTGTGGAATGCAATCCATGGTGGAGGGTATATAAAGTTCGGCCCGGACGAACTGAACGCCGTTTTTACTTGTTTTTTACTAAAATATCAATTTACGTCGAAGGTACCTTTAATTTTGTGCACTCATTTTGAAAATATCGATCACAGCATATTATAAATGTTGTGAATTTCACTTTCGCATAGAAACATTGGTTTGGAAATGTCTCCAAAGATTTGAGAAAAAAAAAAATAAAAAAATCTTTTTGCTGTTACGAAAAAACATAAAAAACGGGAAAAAATATTTTGTTTAGAAGTTATAAAACTCTTTATAGAGGCAAAATATTAAAAAAATAATATTTTATTTTTTTTTTATAAATAGTACGAAAACCTCCTTTAAAAATTAAATAAAAATAATAGTTTTATAATAGCTGACATCTTGACGAAAAATATAAGACCTAGTTGGAGAAAATCTATGGATAAATCTATGCAGACTTGCCAAATATGAGAATTTGTCCACAACCATGGCGATTTTATGATGGTCAAATTTATTCGAAGTACTATGTCAAAAATTTAGTATTTGATTTTAACTGGGAATGCATTTATTACTTTGCTGTTCCCTACATGATTTTGGTCGGTGACGACTAGGGTGTCTAAAAAACCGGTTATTTTAGAAATATGGTTCTCGGTTTAACCGAAAATTAATTTTTAAAAAAACCGGGTTTCGGTTATAGTTGTTTTACAAAACCGGTTATAACCGTTTTTTTAATCAAAGTTCGAAAAATATTTAAATAAGTAAATACAGTTCAGTTTTAGTAAATGTACATTAAATAAGGAACTTCTGTAGAATTTTTTTGTTTGAGATCATTTTAAAATAAAATAATTCATATCTTTACGTACAAAAATTCGAATAAAAAGTTTATGTAGAATCCATCTTATAATAATACCGCATTACCAGTATACAATTCAAGTGATAATTTTGTAAGCGATTTTTTGCTTGTTTTTGATAAAGCTTGACGTAGAAAAAAAACGCTCGCTAAATGTTGATGTAAGGCTAACAGTCATCGAGGCATCATATAAGTTACT
Organism: Polietes domitor; assembly: GCA_947397865.1. NCBI lineage: Eukaryota > Metazoa > Arthropoda > Insecta > Diptera > Muscidae > Polietes > Polietes domitor. The sequence continues at coordinate 54,282,969 of OX377620.1, forward strand.
TATCTTTTCAGTTTAGTCAAAAATGTAAAATCGTCATATAAAGTCGCTTGTCTTTCGCCTTTTCAATCAATTTTGTGGTTTATTGTTTGGTTAAAATCCAACATTTAATTACAAGACTCTTCGATGTCACAACTTACATCCGAATCTGAACTGTTGTCTAAATCAGGTTCAACAGAAAATTTAGGGGGAAAACATTTGTATAATTCATTTGCAAATCCCTTTATATCCGATTTTGATGAGTGAAATTATCTGCAATTCTTGACATTTAAAGTGTTTGGAAAGAAACACTAGAGCTTTCGCATGTGTAGCGTCTTTTTTGCATGACAGAATCGTATTATAATAATAGTTTCATTGTGCAACCTAATTGAAAAGCGCTTCGTATGTCGTGTGTCAAATGCTGCACTGATACGACGCATTTACATATATGTCACAATTTATGTAAAATGGTAGTGTTTCTGTGCAGAAGTTTTTTATTGGTGCAATATTCACTTCTTTACCAAAAACCGGTTAACCGGCACGAAAAACCCGGTTTTCTCGGTTAACCGAAAATGGTCATTTTACAAAAACCGGCCGACCATCTTCCGCTGGTCAAAAAAGAAATTATAATAATGATATGAAAAAAATAAAAAAAATTAAATGAATATGTTATTATCACACGCTCCAAATTCTTATAAATATTCGCTTTCATCCTACATTGCATCATCTGACACATCACGAATGTGAATTTTGATTTTTCTCTATCGAAATATCAAATTGTTGTCGAAAAACCTCGACCTTCCAAAAATCATGGACACGCTTTACGAATTTTAACCCATCTCACCTCACTCTCAGGGAAAATATATGTATATGGAAGTTATAAAGAATTAAATTAAACGTAGGCCAGGATAAATCATCACAATTTTTATACCTTCAACCTAAGGGATGGGGGTATATTCACTTTGTCATTCCGTTTGTAACACCTTAAAATATTCATCGGAGACCCCATAAAGTATATATATTCTGGGTCGGGGTAAAATTCTAAGACGATATAGCCATGTCCGTCTGTCTGTCTGTGTGTTGAAAGCACGATAGCGGCCGTACGAAATGAGCTAGGAGGTTCAAATTTTTCCTAAATGTGTCTTATGGTTGCAGATCGGTTGGGACTGAAAATGGGAGAAATCGGCACAGAGGGAAAACATTTTCCCTCACAAGGACTGAAAATACCCCTAATATTTAGAGTATTTCAGCATGTTTTTTGAACATAATAGCTTGTATTTACTTGATATTTGCAATTCGCATTCCCTTTATAGCATAAAAGGGCACCATAGAGTGAGTTTTATTTGTAGGGGGCGAATGGGACAATGGGACGCGGTATACATTCCTCTGACTGAGTGACACGAAAAAAAAACGTTTTTCCAAATTCGTACTTTGAAGGGATTCAATGGGAGCAGAGGGATAAAAATGGTACCAACTAAAAGGCTACAGCTAGAATGATGAAATTTTCGAAAGTCGTACTTTTAAGGAGTAAAATGCGAAAAAGGGGATAAAAATGGTACCAACAAAATGGCCGTAGATAGTATAATTGAATTGGATATATACATTCCTCTGATTGCGTAGACACGTAAAATAAAAGAACTTTCCAAAATTCGTACTTTTTGGGGTTCAAATGGAAAAAGGGGATAAAAATAGTACCTATCAAATGACAGCAGCTAGAATCATGAAATTCGGAGTATACATTCCTCTGAGTGCATAGATAAATATAATATTTTTTTCCAAATTCGTACTTTATTTTGTTGCTTTTACGACAAAAAATGGTAGAATCATGAAGTTGTCTTATACTGCGTACGTGAGAGATAAGGTATTTTCAAAATGTATACTTTTGAATTTAAAATAGATGGAAATACAACCAACCAAAGGACTGCAGCTGAAAATACACTCTCTATCCCTCAATATTTAGGGTATTTATGATTGCTGCCTTATATTTACTTTATGAATTGAAATATTATTTCCATAATATATATATAATATATTGGTAGCCTTGGCTTATTAAATAAATTTCTGATTTTCATACATTTGAAATTTGTTGAGGACATTCCTCTTGTAGCTTGGAAGCACTAAATAAAGAAATAAATGTTTTAGCGGGCGAATGATACGACAACAGCTAGAATCATGAAATTCGGTGTGTACATCCCTCTAATTGCTTAAACACGTAAAATAGAGGGATTTTTCGAAATTCGTACTTTTAAGGGATATGATTGAAAAAGAGGGATAAAAATGGGACCTTCCAAACCGCTGAAGTTGATATCATGATATTCGGTGGTCTGACTATCAAGACTGGAAACAAAAATGTTTTTTTTTTCAAATTTGTACATTTGGGCGGAGAATGGGGCGAATGGGGATATCTTTAAAATTTGTACTTTTCTTATCAAAATTTTACAGTCAATTTGTCTGTATCTGAAAATGCTCCTCCCTAATGACGACTGACAATCGCTTAATATTTAGGCATGTTCACTTTCACAATTACAGCATTGTATTTATTTATAGTGGTCGATTTTAAACAGCGCGCATAAGTATACATTATAGCTTGAAATTGTAATCAAATATAGTAATGTGCATAAACATATCACAATTGTCGTAATATGGTTCTGTACTTCTATATCGACATCCTTTAATCTGCTGGTAATACTGTGGAATGCACTCCGTGGTGGAGGGTATATAAGATTCGGCCCGGCCGAACTTAACGCCTTCTTACTTGTTTCTTATGAATCTTTTAATTTTCGAAATATTGATAATATTGATAATATTAATAATGTATCCTGAACAAATATTCATAAAATTAAATCTATGACATTTTCATATCTCTCATTTTGGGTGGATGAAACAATACCTCTAATATTTTCCGTCGCGGCATTTTCTTCATCTAGAATTTGTAATAAATGTTTTGTTACGACGGCAGCTAGAAGCTGAACTTGTTTTATTATTTGTGTAGGTTAGAAATGATGCACTGCGACAGAACCTTCGAATATCATGAGGTCATCTATATACGAGTATGTATATTTTTTTAATTATTTATATTTTTATTATTTGCACTTATGCTACGTAAATGCTTTACAAATATGATAAGAAACTAAAATGTGCCAGTGCTTTGAAGTTAAAACGTGCTGATAAGAATAATCTCTATTTTTTTCCTAGAGATATTGCAGTGTTTGAGGTACCGTGACATTTTTCTTGCATACATTACTTACTGAAAAAGATTAATTGACGACAAATATTGGAAAATTATTTCAGGTTTTGTCAATACGTTCTGCAAAACCGTGCACGATGCGACTGTATAAAACTTGAGATGATTAATTCTACCAGGAATTCCACCCAGCTACCCATCTATAGCTTGGGTGTGTATGCTATAGTTTTTTGTCGAAAAGAGCCACTGGGAGTACACCACTCCACCTATGTGACAGCGATGGTCATTGACAAAAATTTCTCATATGACAAATGTCGCTATTGGTCCAAAGAGAAAGCAATTAAGTCCTCTTGTCTTATGTATAGATCGGCCATGTTTTGCCGATAAGATAACAACTAGCTGTTATGCCTCCGTAGCTGTTGTCCTTATTGCTTCGATTATGCTAATTCCTGCTATTATCTGCACCATTTTCAGCAGGTTCAAGTAGCAATTTAAAAATCGATTTGGAACCACTGTGCTCCGCCTGAATTTAGCTTATCCTTCATGCCAAATTTTACAAACAATATTTACGAAATTTCAGATTTAAGAATTTCGGTTTGGCCGAGGTTGAACCCTAATGGAAACTTTGGGTCACTGATTTTAAATCTTTCCCTTCAAGACATATTTGGAGGTTTGGAATTTTAAAGCACCCATGGTTCAATAACATTTATTGACGTAGATAGTAGTGTAAAATTTATACTTTTAATTTTTTTAGCTCGACCCTCCGCTATTGTAGTTATGCGAATCTATGTGTTCGCTTAACACATTTTTTCGCATTATCGTGTTTGTGATAATCTAAATTCAATTTTAAAACCGAAAAAAGAACACATTTCCACAGAGAATGTAATTTGTGTGGAATCATTTCAACAGCATAAAACAAAATAGAATAAAAGAGGGGAAAATCAAAATCTGTTATCAATTAACTAACAAATAAATCAAGTGCATTAACAACAGCCATGTAAGCGCCAAACAAAGCATTTACTGCATTCACACGTACAGCCATAGGCACACACACTTGCACCAGCAACTAAACCAGGATAAACCGCCCAAAATCACACTCACAACCAACCATGATGCCATCATGTTCAAGACACGCCAACAAAAAAGTGCAGTTCCTTAAACGAAATTTACGTTTTCCTGTTTGGTAAATTGTATATCCTTTTTATCTTAGTCTAAACACTGGGAACTCGGAGAAAATTGATTGAACGCGTGAATAGTGTGCGCGAATCCACCATCCCTCCCAATCCTCCTCCTTGCTCTTGATCCTTCGCCAGTTAAACAAAAAGTATCTTTGAGTTCAGATGCATGAAATCAACTCCTTTGGAACTTCAACTAACTGAAAGTGCGATCCGAAAAACACTAAAGCATTTACCAGACATCCACACCCCTATACATACGTAATACGGGTATTACAAGTAGTTTAACAACTGCTTATACAAAATGCACGAAAACGAAGCGAACAACATCAGCAGCAGCATGATGACAGACACACCATGTACAGTGGCAGGAAACGTCAGTGTTTGAAAGTAATTTTAAGCACATTTTATATGTATATGCCGCATGAAACATGTAAATTAAATCAAACCTAAAAAAATCCTAAAATCGGTTCAGATTTTGATATAGCCCCCATACAAATTTCATTCCCGATTTGACTCTTTTCACTCTAGAAACCACATATTTTAACTGATCTTCTTCAAATTTGGCAAAATAACTTATATTTCTTATATATTAGAAACTCCTGTGGTAAAAATGTGTTAGATCGGTTCAGATTTATATATAGCTCCCATACAAATTTCGCTCCCAATTTGACTTTTTCCGCTCTAGAAACAACATATTTTATCAGATTGTTTTCAAATGTGTCAAAACATCTTACATTTAAACTAGGAACAACTGTGGTGAAGATGGTCAGATCGGTTCAGATTTATATATAGCTCCCATACAAATTTCACTCCCGGATTGATTTTTTCCGACCCAGAAACCACTCATTTCCAGAGAATTTCTTCAAATTGAGCATAACACGTTATACTTGAACTAGAAGAACATAAAAATATCCTTGTCGATTAGACAAATTGGATAAGGCCATATCAGCCCATAATTAGGAAAAATAAAAAAATTCTTCCCGTTTTCAATTTTCTACTGAATTGAATTGTATTCGGATGGAAAGTGGAGTGTAACATATAGTCATTCAATAAATCAAGATGATAAGTTATAACATCGAGAAAAATGTATAAATAATGTTTGATGATGAAATAATGATGATGTTTTCTTCTCCATATCAAAACGAAATATGGAAAAAGCGTTTATGTTTAAGTCAAAGACGTATTCCTTGCAAAGGTTCTCAAAATGATGGGCTATATCGACTGGTCAGTAAAACATGTCATGTTTATATTGAATTTTTTTCATAAAAATAATGAAGTTGCATTATAAAATCTATGACAATTTTCATAAAAATACGTTATAAAGAAATTGTACGACAAAATTCATTGAATGAAGAAGTGCATTTCACAGTTTTTATGAAATGTTTCAGAAATTCTATGACACTTTTCTTTGAAACATGTTTCATACTTTTTTGAAGTGCATCTTTGCCGATTTTTAATGAAAATTTTCACTGAAGCTATGAAAAAATCATAAATATTCTGAAAATATAGGGTATTCCATATACGAATGTCACAATTTCTGCTGTCAAGTTATGGCCACTCTTCTTCAACCAGATTCAACATGTACCCTATTTTTGCTCTAAAATGTTGATGAATTGTTTAGATAGATTGAGATCCTGCCAACATTTCTGGCCCAGGGTATTCCATATACGAATGTCACAATTTCTGCTGTCAAGTTATGGCCACTCTTCTTCAACCAGATTCAACATGTACCCTATTTTTGCTCTAAAATGTTGATGAATTGTTTAGATAGATTGAGATCCTGCCAACATTTCTGGCCCAGTCCTTTAAATTTCGCGAAAATTTAAATTTTCAGAAAATACCCAAAGTTTGGTTTAATCTACTGCATATTTTATTAATGAAACCTTTATTTTATATAATACAAGCTTTTTGTACCCGGCGTTGCACGGGTTTTCGTCTTCCTTATGTACAAAGTTACATTTGTATGCTCGCAATTTTTGTTTTTTATATTTTTACTTCTGTAAATTAGTTTAAATTAATACATATTTATTTAAATTCATAAGTTACATTTTTAAAATATAAAAACTTCATGAAAATTTAAGTAATTTTTTCAGTGTTTTTTTTTTTAAGAAAATTAAACATTTATTATAGAGTTAATTAATTATGGTAATTATTTCTAAGAATGTATTTTGTGTCTATTAGTTAAGTTAGTCAGTATTTCATTGGAGTGCTTCGGGATACACTATATTTAAAAATTTTCCACCTTGTTCAAGTACATTAAAGTTTTTGGGCTCGAGAGCAAGCAACATATAACTGACCATGTGAAAAACATGGATTTTCCATGATTCAATCCACAATCTTCAAGTGATTGTCCCTGTGCTTTGTATGTAGTCATCGCAAAATGCTTGGCGAATCAGAAACTATAGTCAGTAGAAATCGAATCGTATATCGGTGGGAATCATCGGAATGCGTGATATAAGAACATATTTTCCTTTTGATTTTCCATTTAAAATAGTTGCTTCGATGACGTTGTGCATTAATCTCTTGACAGCAATTCTAGTACAATTGCACAATCTAGGAGGACTAACATTCCTTAGGAGAATTATAGGTGAACCAACTTTAAGAGATAACATGTGCGAAATTTGTTCAAGAATTAAATTATTAACATCGTTGTTTTTTTTTTTGCAGCCAATATAGCAGGGACGTAAAACCTCTCTTTGTTTCCATAGTTTGTGGTAATTTGTGGGAAGACTTTCTCGATTAATTACTGAATTGATTTCTGAATGACATTTTCTGAAATGTAATACCCCTTTTCACTGCATCAACTGACATTTTTCCATTACCAACATCCAGTAGATGTTTCGAAAATATAGCTACTGAGTCATCGTAATGCAGATGTACACGCATATTTGTGGTCAGATTAATTTTTTGTACATATCGCCAGAGATGCGGGTGCTGATTTTGGAATTACTGAAAGGGTCTATCGGAAGTCTCCAGCTAGTAAAATAAGAGTTACACCGAATGGTTGTGTATTTGATCTTAAATCTTGAAGTGTCCGATTAAGCGCTTGTAGGGATTTCTTATGTGCCATGGTGCAGTCATCCCACACAATCAGCTTGCATGTTTTGAGCATTTTCGCCATGCCTGAACTTTTGCCAATATTACAGGTTGGAGAATCGACAAATTGAGCGATCCTCTCTGAATTTTTCCCACAGGTCTTTTGGGTTAGATAGCGAGCAAGTTCTTAATATTATCGCAAACAAAGTTCGTATCTGGAGAGGATGACAGCTGACAGAAGCATACATTAATGTGGTCCCCCAGTTTCTGACACACCTCTCTCATCTGCTCTTAGATTTGAAACTAAAGTGGGTTCTCTCACGTTAACTAATAACATTCTAAAATAATAAACACGGCCCAATACGTATGAAGCGTAGACATTTTTATACCCATCTACTGGAGCACCTTGCTTGGTTCGAGTATGAAGAGACGCGCCAATTGTTCATACCATGCCTTCTTACATTCAAGAACCAAACCCTTAGCTGAACGTAGCAGCAGAAAAAAATCGGCTCGTGTTACTTTATAATATTGTTGTTTGGGTGGAACCGCGTCCTTTTTTGTAGCATGACCTTTTTATAGTCAAGGGCATCCTCTGTTCGTTCAAGAACCAAACCCTTCCCTTCGAACAGAGGTCATCCTCTGTTCGTTACAATAAAATATTCAAGTGAATCAATGTATTTTGTTATAGTTTTAAAATATAGTTTTTGTGAGCGGTGTCATGCCCATTCGTCGTGTCTTACCCTATTATAGCCAGAAAACATTCCCTTTCCACAGGCTAGATACAGTAAAATTGTCAAGAGAATTCGCCATTCGTTACGTGTTTTGTGATAATTTAAATATATTGTTGGTGTAGGCAGTCTCACGTCCTTTGGTATCATGACCATTGTAGTCACCATTCAGAAACTATCCTCTGTTCAGATGTTAGTCACAATAAAATTTTCAAGAGAATCCGCACTTCGGAATGTGTTTAATGATAGTTTTAAAATATAGTTTGTGTGGGCGGTTCCACACCTCTTTTTTATAATGACCTAGACTATCCAGGAACCATCCTCTGTCCAGAAGATAGATACAGTAAAATTTGCAGGCGAATCGGTCCACCGGTTTGGCGTCCTATACGCAACATACAGACACACAATGATTTTTATATAAAGGGTGATTTTTTAAAAGCTATAGGAAAGTTTTTCAAAAAAAAACACATAAAATTCAGAAAAATTGATGAAATCTTTATTTGATTTGATTAATGTTTGACGGTCATATAATTTAATGTTTGAAGATTATTTTTTGTAAATGTTGATCTTGACTGCGCCTCAAATGGTCCATCCGCTTAGTCCATTTTTGGCATTTCCACGTTTTTGAGTAACAGAGGCCCATGTAAATTTGGTGCGAAATTTAGTCACAATAGCCCGAATAGCCGCTTCAGTGGGTCGATTAAACTGACCATAACATGAAAGAAGTGCGCGATGAACTTTCTTAACAGATTTGATAATAAAATTCAATAATTTGCAAGCGTTGTTCGTTTGTAAGACGATTCATGGTTAAATTATAGACCAAACTGAAGATGTTTGACAGTGAAACAAAACACCAAAAGATCAACCAAAAAGATAATAGCTAAAAAATCACCCTTTATATAGATTCTTAGAACAATAAGATGATGCCTCGCGCTCGTAAAAATAAAATTACACATATAAATAATTGAAAAAGTCACGAGCAAAATTATCTAATAATCAAGAAGCATTTCTAAGTTTCGTAATTTTGTAACGCCTTGAAATATCGACTTGGGCACTATGAAGAATATATTTTCTTGATTATAAAACTAACTAACTAACTATCCTACTATTATATCGAACTTTTATAAAAAAAAATCAACAGCGTTGGTACCTCTAAGGGAACCATTACTTTTAGGGAATGTACTGACTTAGACCACTTTCATTCTTCTCAATATCTTTCATTCTGTAAGATATAAAGTTTGATTTATTTAGTAAATTTAGTCTTTTTTACCCCACTGTGCGAAGTTGTTGTGGTATTGCTGCTGCTGTTCCTGCTTATTTTTACAGGGTGTTAAATAAGTGCATGGATGGGTGTGTCCCCAACCAGCACACCAACAACTGCTCTTTGCCACAAGACAAACACGTAATGTATAAATTGTTTGTCTGTCTGACCGCCCCTCCATCCCCCCAATCGGCCGTCTTTCTATCTGTATCGGATGGTTTATAAATGTAAAAGGTGTTCCCTGGTGGTTGCTGAGCCCCATAAAATGTTTACACGATTACAAGACTGAACTTTATTTACATGATCCAACATGCCTCTGCAACACCCTTTCGCCACGTAGTTCAATGTAATCACCGTATAAGCTAACAAGTTACTCGGATTTTCACTTACTTTGGAACAGCATCGGCATCGGCACCATCACCACCACTGCTGCCGCCACCACATCACGGAAGGAAGTGTATCATAAGATGTTCTCTGTTCTCGCCGCACACAGACAAAGCAAGTATGCTGGCTTAAGCGAATCCACCAGCGTACTTTTGCCAGTTTTCAGTTTTCCGCGTAGCTATGAACTGCTCCTCTAAGTAGCAAATACTTTAGAACAAGAGTTAAGTCGATGTCTAAACATTTACAAGTGCGAACGGTCCGTGGTGGTGTAGTGGGAGTGGTAACATCTTCGAAATCCTTCAGTAAATACGAATGATGCTGTTATGTTTTACTGAATCCTAAACTATTTTCTCGTCCTTGTGTTTCATCTGTACTGGGGAGTTCTTTACGGGTTGTGGCTTTTGGCAGCGAAAAAATTGTGTGCAACAAAGCGTGCCACAAGATGGATGGAGTAGATGAGCAATGAGTTGTTGCACAATTGCAAATGTTGGTGAAATTTGTTTGATGTGTCAAAGATAGCAGCAGAGTACAATTGCACAATTGCAACACTATTCGAAATGATTATCTTTTATAGTGTCAAAATTGTACACAAAGAGAGAGAGAGAGAAATAATGATAACTGTAACGAGTTATTGTAATTAATATTAAAAATACAATACAAAAATACAAATTAAAAATACAATACAATACAATAACAAGAAAAAAATTATATTTTTTAATAAAAAAATATATATTTCTTAAATCCAAAAATTTAATTCAAAACACGTGTCACTCCACACACAAACAGAAAAATTCGAATCTATTTTCATATTTATCTTTTTTGTGATCTGCGAAAAAAATAAAATTTAGATTCAATTAAAAAATTAACGAACTCAAATGAAATATTATTCAAAATTGGTGTGATAAAGAAATTCAAAAATTAAAAAAAACAATTTTGTAAGCCGTTTATTGAAACTATTATTCATATTCACTCATTAAAGAAATTCACATATTGACTAAAAAGATTGTAAAAGATTGTATTGCATTCCACAGAGGCTGACGATTTTAGCAGAAGTGCAGTAATATTACAGAAAAATATAAATTTGTTGAATCTTCACACGCCCAAAGGTTTTGCGCATATTTATTGTATTGTAAGAACCAACATTCCAAAGTTGTGTAGACAAAAGTTGAAAACCAAAGAGAAAAATGCACACATCAACTCTAAAAATTAAGTCCCAGAACCCAAATCTATTCTAGATTTTATAGTACCTCGTGTTATCAATGATTAAAAAATTTAAATCGCACCCGGTTGGGTTTTGCGAAGGTTAATATAGCCCAATCAAATACAAATATTGAAAAAATAGTTTTATAAATAAATATAATTATATTATAATTTTATTAGTTCAAATAATACTTCAAGTCAATTAAAAAATAAATATTCTTTTATTTATATTTTCAAAAAAGCTTAAATACCATAAATATAGGCGGACAGTGGGTGCTACAGTTGGTTGTATTTCCTTTCTATTTTAATTCCAAAAGTAAAAATTTTGAAAATCCATTATCTCACGTACATAGTGCAAAATAACCCAATTTAATGATTCGACAAATTTTTGCCGTAAAAGTAAAAAGTACGAATTTGGAAAAATCTTTTTATTTCCCGTGTCTATGCAGTCAGGGTACGTCATGATTCTAGGTGCGGTCATTTGGTTGGTACCATTTGTATCCCCTTTTTCCTTTTTTCCTTAAGAGAACGATTTTCTAAAATCTCGTTATTTTACGTGTCTACGCAATTAGATGGAAGTACACAGCGAATTTCATCAAACTAGCTGTAGTCGTTGGTACTATTTTTATCCCTCTGTACCCAATGCATCCCGTGAAAGTACAAATTTCACCCTCTACGAATAAAAATCACTTTATGGTGCACGTTTTTGTTATAGGGGAAACCCATACTCAGTATCAAGTAAGTACATGCAGATATATTGAAAAAATATGCTTAAATACTCAAAAATATTAGGGATTATTATGTGTATTGTTAGTCCTTGTGAGGGAAAAATGTTTCCCTTTGTGCCGATTTCGCCCAGTTTCAATCCCAACCGATCTACGACTATAAGACGCATTTATGGAAAATTTGAATGTTCTAGCTCCTTTCGTTTAGATGCTTTCAACAGACGGACGGACGGGCATCGTCGTTCTAGAATTTTATGACGATCAACAATACATACACTTTATAGGGTCTCAGGTCGATATTTCAAGGTGTTACAAACGGAATGACAAAGTTAGTATACCACCATCCTGGAGGTGGAGGGCATAACATATAAATTGTTGGGCAAAGAGAGTATCGAACCGGGGATTCTCGCGGATTCTTAACATCACACCACACTGGGTATTGGGACAATTAAGTTAAAGTTGAATAAAAGGCGATGAGCGAATGTCGTTGCGATTTTGTCAATTCCATGAAGTGCCAGAAAATAATTTCCCATTAATGAAATGAATCATCGGCATTGTATTAATCAATCAGGTTAAGTCAATATAAATACACGTTTCATTAACGAAATGTTCATTAATGATTTTTTTGTCGTTGTAGTGATAAAATAGTTTAATTGATTTAATGTCATTGATTCGTTTATATAATGCAAATATTTCATTGCTGTATCAAAAAGAATTAATACTAAAACAAGTAAGGAAAGGCAAAAGTCGGGCGGGGCCGACTATATGATACACTCCACTTTCTATCCGTATACATTCAATTCGGTAAAAAATTGAAAACGGGAAGGATTTTTGTATGTTTCCTAATAATAGGCTAATATTACCTGGTCCAATTTGTCAAATCGAGAAGAATATTTGTATCGGGGCTATATCCAAACATGTATTGATTTGACCCACTTACACAATGGGTTCTTCCAATTCAAGTATAACGTGTTATGCTCAATTTGAAGACATTCGGTGAAAATACGTGGTTTCTTGTGCGGAAAAAGTCAACCCGGGGGCGAAATTTCTATGGGAGCTATATATAAATCTAAACCGATCTGACTCATTTTCACCATGGATGTTCTAGTTGAAACATAAGATATTTTGCCAAATTTAAAGACAATCTAATAAAATATGTGGTTCCTATGGCAGAAAAAGTCAAATCGGGAGCGAAATTTGAACGGGAGCTATATATAAATCTAAACCGATCTGACCAATTTTCATCATGGATGTTTCTAGAGGAAATATAAGATATTTTGCGAAATTTGAAGAATATCTGTTAAAATATGTCGATTCTAGAGCAGAAAAATTGAAATCGGGAGCGAAATTTGAATGGGGTCAATATATAAATCTGAACCGATCTGACTCATTTTCAGCGTGGGTGTTTCTATTGGAAATATAAGATGTTTTGTCAATTTTGAAGTCAATCTAATAAAAAAAATAAAATATGTGGTTTCTAAAGCGGAAAAAGTCAAATTGGGAGCGAAATTTGTATGGGAGCTATATAGAAATCTGAACCGATCTGGCACATTTTCACCATGGATGTTTCCAGTGGAAATATAAGATATTTTGGCAATTTTGAATAAAATCTTTTGAAAAATGTTGTATCTAGAGTGAAAAGAGTAAAATCGGAAGCAAAATTTGTATGGGAGCTATATCTAAATCTGAACCGATTTTCTTCGTTCGTCCCTGTCCCGAAAAACTTCGTTGTGCAAAGTTTCATTTGGTTCTGGCTACGATTGCGACCTGTATCGTCATTACAAGAATTGATGGACAGACGGACGGACGGACATTGCTAAATCGATTCAAAAAGTGATTCTAAGTCGATCGGTATACTTATCGATTGGTCTATCTCGTTTCCTTTTGGGTGTTACAAACAAATGCACAAAGACATAATACTCTCGTGGAGTGTATAAATACCCTTATTATTGCTTATTTAGCTGTGGACCATATACTTGTATTTTGCAGCAATTATTTGGCGCAGAAACCAAAATACTTAAGCCAAGCAAACTATAAAATGAATGAGAATTATATCTTACTTCCTGTATGTCACCCAAAAATACGCACACTAAAAATGATAACACATTAAACCAGTTCATTCTGGTAATGAAATGTTACATTCGGGTTAAGAAAGAGTTTCATTATTTTGTTTGTGAGAGAAAAAGTTAACAAAGCTTAATATAATCGGCTAAACAAATATTGTAATAGTAAATTTATTCGTCTACATTATAATCTAGCCGAAAATTCTCATAATAAAGGGTGATTTTTTAAAAGCTATAGGAAAGTTTTTCAAAAAAAAACACATAAAATTCAGAAAAATGCATGAAATCTTTATTTGAATCGATAGTACGGTCCATATAATTTAATGTTTGAAGATTATTTCATGCAAATGTTGACCTTGACTGCGCCTCAAATGGTCCATCCGCTTAGTCCAATTTTGGCATTTCCACGTTTTTGAGTAACAGAGGCCCAATTGCTGCGAACGGCGACGAATCGATAATTGATGGTCATCATTAACACTGGCCGATACAGCTGTGATATTTGCTTCAGTTCGCACTCTACGTAAGCGTGTTGGTGGTCAGTCACAATAGCCCGAATAGCCGCTTCAGAGGGTCGATTAAACTGACCTTAAAATGGAAGCGCGCGATGAACTTTCTTAACAGAGAACGCATTTTGATAATAAAATTCAATAATTTGCAAGCGTTGTTCGTTTGTAAGACGATTCATGGTTAGATTATAGACTAAACTGAAGATGTTTGACAGCGAAACAAAACACGAAACGTGCGTCAGCTGTTTAACCCAGTGTTGCCAAAAAGATAATAGCTAAAAAATCAGAAATTTATGTGGAAATTCTACGTGTTTTCAGATGAAACTCTCTTGAAAAAATAATAAGTACTTTTTTATAGTGATTCTAATTTAAGTTATGACCTTATGGCCCTCATAATTGCTTTAAGGCTATACCTTGCCCTTCGACGAAACTCTTGTAAACTAGTATAAAAAGTTTAAAAGTCTGTTTCAAATCTTGAATTAGCCCTGTTCTTAAAATTGGTATTCTGCCGTAATATAGAACAGCTTAAAAAACGTTGAAATCGAAATGGATCTGAATACACGACATCTCATTTTCTTTCGATTTCCTATTTGTAGATTTAGACAATGTTAAACAAATCGTCTTACGTCCTGCCAACGAATACAAATCATTTAACAATTTACATATGCCAGTCATGTTCCCAAACAATGCTAACAACATTTTTGCTGTAATCACAGCAACTCCGAGAATGTATCTCATGGACATACAATTTATAAAAAACTAAATCGATACGATTCAAAGTTTGGAAAAAAACCAGAAAAGAAAAAACAATATGCTTTGAATGCACTTTATTATTTGTTGACTCTGACAAGTGATCGATTGAAATTGAGTTGAACTGTTGTTGTAATCCCATCAAAAAAGTCTAAAAAACCAACTCCCCCAAACCCATGCACAACATTTGAATATCATCACACATATGAGGATGTAAATGTTGCCGCCGAGGAGTCGGAGTTGTACAAAAGCAACAGCAGCGGCAGCAACAGCATCAGCTACAATTCGTTTATGTGCATCACATCATTGGAATCCTCAATGAAACCAATCACTGCGACACTCAATGCAAATTTGTCTTGTGACAGATTTGAATGACACCACTCCGGGTTTAGTTCAGCGCGTGCAGTTCTTTGGTATGCACTCCACTCTCTCTCTCTCTCCCCTTGTCTGTCTGGTGAAGTCGTATCCTCCCTCCGTGGGGAGAGTATGATAGGAGAAGACAGTAGTGCTCAGCAACAAGGACATGTTGTCATTGTTTGGCTTCTTTGGTTTGTATCGAATCGTCGTTCGTTCTTTTGCCGCAATCATTTTGTTGTCTGCTTGCCACCAAAAATGGGAAAAAGAACAGAAATTTAAAAGACAGAATAAAGGAAATGAATCCGTAGATCGCATTCAAAGTGACAAGTTTGTATTGTAGAATTCTTATATAAAACTAAAATAAAAGGGGAAGGATTGGCAAGGGCCTTCAAAGAAAGACCCATAATTGTGATTAAACTATTATCAAATAATAAAGTTGTTGTTATGGATTTTCATTTATTGTCTCACCACAAATAGTACCAATCAAACGACAACAGCTACAAACATGAAATTCATTTTCAACATTCCTCTAATTGCGCAGACTTGCAAAATTAATGGATATTTCGAAATACGCACAATTAAAGGGTAAAATGGGAATAAAAATGGTAGCACTGTAGCTTGAATATTGAAATTCGGTGTACAGGTCGATCTGACTGGATAGATGCGAAAAATAAAAATTTCTTTTGATATTCGTGATTTTACAGACAACACGGGAATAGGGATAGCATTGGTACCGACCGAAACAACACAATTTATTTCAAACTTGTTAATAATCATGTCTACTTCTAGTGCGGCAACGCAAAAGTACTCGCAGTCCACCTACAGAAATAATGGGTTGTGAACTGAAATGTAAAAATTTGGTGGTTCGAGATTACATAAAACGTTCACTGTTTAGATGTTGTATTGGACAGTATGAGCGAACTTCCCTTTATTAACTTAAAAATTGTTTGTCAATATCATTTCAATAATGGTAGCCAAAATTTTGATGTGTTGCGTTTTGTCTTTTGTTCGGCTTGAGGTCAGTTTTTTTTTCAAATAATAAAACAAAAATTACTATTTTATTATTTTCTTGTTTTTTATTTCCCAATATTTCGAGCAACTCCGTTGGTCATCTTCAGGGGTCTAGTAGAAAAAATACAAATTATTCAGTTACAAGTTACAAGCATTAACAATCAAAAAATATCTCAATATTTATATTTACATTTAAAAAAAAAGTTTTTCACAATAGAAATTCTACTGCTGTCTAATTTGTCGTCTATGTTTCTCCACCGTGTTCCTATATATTTGAGCACAACCGTCTTTGTCTCTCTTATAATTAAGCCTTTTTCCAGGGGCGACGTCAATTATATTTAGCATTTCCAATGTGTATCTCCTTGTATAATTGTTCTCTCATTAAATTTTGGTTTATGTCCCGTCAAGGTACAGTGGGTTGCAAGGGCAGTTTTTTGCTCAATGGGTTGGTCAAGAGATTTGTGTTCGGTTTTGTGTGATGAAAGTCTGGATTTCAATTTATTTTTCGTAGTCGCGACATATACCTTCCGGCATATGGCGGACTTGTCATCATTGCATTTTATCTTGTACACGACGTTTGGTTTTTCCTCTTTCTTGATTTTTGATTTTGTCCTTCTAAATAGTTGGTTGACGGTCCTGTGTGTTTAATATGCCAACTCAAATTTTTCCTTGTCGTAAATATTAGAATGTTTTAGCATTTCGTATAGTCCTGGAATGTATGTTGTGCATTTATAAATTTTGCTTGGTCTTTCGTCATTTTTGTTAAGTTTTTCTTCCGTCGTTTGCTTGATTAGATTATTTATTAATTTTTCGGGAAAGTACGCAGCCAAAATTCTTAACAAATAATAGTGTATGTTGATGTATCACCTTATATTCATTGGAATAAAATATGTTTTGGCACAGCGTAATAAATTCAATAAATTCACGAAAAGGCCTTATTTTTTATTATCGACATTAAAGATTACGTATTTTATAAAAGCTGTGCTGGATATTCTTAAAAAAATGAATATTGAAATTAATTTTTAATTTTATTTTTAAAAAAATTGAATATTGAAATTAATTTTTAATTTTATTTTTAAAATTTGCAATCGGCTCTAGCCCTCGGATATTGGTTTGAAGTTGTGATTTTGTCTAAATTTTATGAGTAACAAGAAAATAATTTGCAGTCGGATAAACCGACTTATATATTCCCTCACTCTAAGAGAACATCTGTATTAAATATATAAGCACTTAAGGCCAGATTATTTGTGTGGGAGGTACAAGAAGGTTCCACATTTACAAAAGAATTGTGTAAACATGTCCCGCAAAACTCCTGCTTCGTTTTCAGCAGGATAATAAGGGAGAGATGTAGTATCTCCCGCTTACTCACCTACAGTTAAGCGCTGATTTTTGTGGCTGATGTCCCGAATTAATGGAATTACTTAGGCGAAATAATGTCATGTAGTTTAAAAACAAGTAAGGAAAGGCTAAAGTCGGTTGGGGCCGACTATATAATACCCTACACCACTCCCTGCGTATATACCTCGCTTTGATTACTAAACCCAGGTATTTCATGGGAGCAATTTTATATAGTTCATATAAATTATACAGTATACTATAAATTCTTTAGTCAAATTTAACGAATATGGTAAAAATTAAAATGGGGCCATTTGTAAGCGATCTACTTTAAAAAGTGGTTCCATGTAGATCACTTTCAAAGTAGGTAATTATAACGAGATCTAATGCACGATGTGGGTTCTAGAGATGTAATAGAGTAGAATGGGGGTCCAATTTGTATGTGGGTTATACTTTCATAATATATATTCTTAGTTGAAATATAATACAAAATGCAAAATTTGATAAACTTCCGATGTAAGTTGAGGGTCCTAGAGAGGTAATAACTCAAATGGGGGCCCACTTGTAAGGGCGCTACATTAAAAGTGGGTCTTTATATTTACTTTCAAAATAGGTATTCTTTATTGAATTAAATATAACATGATCTGCAAAGTTTGATCAAGATCCAATGTAAGATGTGGGTTCTAGAGAGATAATAGTGTAACTGGGGGCACATTTGTATGGGGGCTATTCCAAAACATGACTAAATAGCTGGCTTTCAAAATACGTGTTTCTAGTCCACGTTCAGATCGGTTCAGTTTTAGATATAGCTCCCATATAAATTTCGATCCCGATTTGACTTGTTCCCCTCTAGAGACCATATATTTTAACCTATCTTCTTCAAATTTGGCGCAACGCCTTATATTTCAACTAGAAACATCTATGGTGAAAGTAAGTCAGATCGGTTCAGATTTATATATAGCTCCAATATTAATATTTTTCCGCGTCAGAAACCAGATTTTCTTCAAATTTGGCGAAGTACACTATAATTCAACTAGAAATGTCTGTTATGAATATGATTAAGATCGGTTCAAATTTAGATATGGCTCCCATTAATTTCGTTCTCAATTTGACATTTTTCGCTCTATAGACCACATAATAGTACTCATACAAAAATTGTTCGTGATATCTCTTCTTTGTAATGGGGAAGAAAGTGGAGGGTATCATATAGTCTGCTCCGCCCGACTTTAGCCTTTCCTTACTTGTTTTACTTTGCTTATTTTATTGCAGCCGAAGCATGCACATATTCAGCTCTATCAGAATTTCCGATCTCTGTATGACGCTATTGCAACCGAGTCATGCAGAGTTTCAGCAATGTTTACTTTATTGCACCCCCAGTAACTCTACAACGGGTGCATTGCTTTAAAACTCTAGATAATAGTGGATTTCAGGCACCGATAAAGAAATTGTACAGAATTTAATTTTACCTAGGATAGGGACAATTGTGCGGTACTAGAATGGGCTAAAATATAAATAGTATTTAAGTTAATTTGTGTGGGAGGTACTAGAAGGATCCTGGCAAAATTTGCCATATTTTGTGCGCTGCATCCGAATATCCGTATGTAAGTTACATTACTTTTAATTTAACATATTAATATTGATCATTTGTGTGGGAGGTACCAGAATTAGGTTTTGCATCCCGGAATTTCCCGCCGGAAAATCCCGGGAATTTGCATATTTTCAGTTTCCCGTATCCCGGGAAATTTGTACAGGATTCTCGCGGTAATTCAGCAGTCACTTTTGCCTATTTCTCGCATATTTTTTCAGCACTTTTTCACAATTAAATTGTAAAAGGTACAAAATAATTTAAAACAAGTAAGGAAAGGCTAAAGTCGGGCGGAATCAAATTCAATTCAGTAAAAATGTGAAAACGGGAAAAATTTGTTTATGTTTCCTAATCACAGGCTAATATGAACTGGCCCAACTTGTCAAATCGAGAATAATATCTGTATCGGGGCTATATCCAAACATGGAATGAAGTGACTAACGTTCACAATAAGTTCTTCTAGTTGAAGTATAACGTGTTATGCTCAATTTTAAGAAATTCTCTGAAAATACGCGGTTTCTGGGGAACTAAATTTGTATGAGAGCTATATGTAAATCTGAACCGATATGACCCATTTTAACCATAGGTGTTCCTAGTTTAAATATAAGATGTTTTGTCAATTTTGAAGAAAATCTGTTATAATATGTGGATTCTAAATCAAATTGGGAGCAAAATTTGTATGGGAGCTATATATAAATATGAACCGATCTAACACATTTTTACAACAGGTGTTTCCAGTTGAAATATAAGGTGTTTTGCGAATTTAGAGCGAAATCTGTTAAAATATGTGGATTTTAAAGCGGAAAAAATCAAATTGGGAACGAAATTTGTATGGGAGCTATTTATAAATCTGAACCGATCTAACACATTTTTACCACAGGTGTTTCTAGTCGAAATATAAGATGTTTTGTCAAATCTGAAGACAATCTGATACAATTTGTGGTTTCTAGAGCGGAAAAAATAAAATCGGAATAGAAATTTGTATGGGAGCAATATATAAATCTGAACCGATCTAACACATTTTTACCGCAGGTATTTCTGGTTGAAATATAAGATGTTTTGCCAATTTTGAAGAAAATCTGTTGAAATATGTGGTATCTAGAGTGAAAAGTGTCAAATCGGGAGTGAAATTCGTATGGGGGCTATATCTAAATCTGAACCGATTTTCTTCAAATTAAATAGCGTTCATCCCTGTCCCGAAAAACTTCGTTGTGCAAAGTTTCGTTTTGTTCTGGCTACAATTGCGACCTGTATCGTGATTACAACAATAGATGGACAGACGGACATTGCTAAATCGACTCAGAAAGTGATTCTAAGCCGATCGGTATAATTAACTATGTCTATCTCCCTTCCTTTTGGGTGTTACAAATAAATGCACAAACACATAATACTCTCGTGGAGTTTATAAATATCACTTTTAATTAGATATGTGTCAGCTAGACGATATAAATCTTCTAACGTAATCCAATATAAACTGAATGTAACAGAATAATTCAATTTCAAAATTTTTGATATTTTTATGAAAAAAGTCTTGATATGCTAATATCTGTGGAGAAATCGTACAGGTGTTATACACAATTTTAATAATAAATTAAATATATATATATATATATATAATAATGTAATAAATTAAAAATATATACAATCTAAAGTAACAACTATGTATTAAAAAATTGATATATTACTGCCTCAAAATATAAATTTATGTTCTCGAGGCTACAGGAAAGGGAACTGATAATTTACGATTTACTAACACTTCCGCGCTCACTTTCTCCAATAAAATTAGAAATTGACTTATGAATCTTTAAATTTGTTGTCTGCTTTAAAATGTTTATGCTTCAAAAAACCTCTTAATTTAAAAAATATCCCTACATTTCATACTCTACATCACTTCCTGGAATAGGGCACCCTAACCAGAATGGACGTTTCAATTTCACCCATCTTCAAACTGCAAAGTTTCAATAGATTCCTTAACTCATTTCGAAAGTTGTCGTGTACACTCGCCAGCCAGACAGACAGACGCTCGGACATGCCTCAAACAGGTCTTATTTCACACTTTCAATGCGTTGCTTTTCCTCTGTCCCAACTTATATATTCCCTCTTACTTTGTAGGGTGAGTGTATAAAGAAATTTTTGCCGAATTACTGGTGCGGATTTTATATTTGGTCCTAAGAATGTTAAAATAATAAAACTGTCTAGGATGAATCGTAATGTGGATGTGGTCAGTATATATATATATATATAATTTGACTTGTTTTTAAATTATTTCTACGAGATGAGAAAACTTTGAAATGCATATATATTTTCTGACTTAGATGTCT
The DNA here is from genome assembly GCA_947397865.1 of Polietes domitor. Lineage (NCBI taxonomy): Eukaryota > Metazoa > Arthropoda > Insecta > Diptera > Muscidae > Polietes > Polietes domitor. The sequence continues at coordinate 54,304,569 of OX377620.1, forward strand.
AGAATTTATGTTCCAATCAGTTTCTGATGTTTTTTATACCCTACACCATTATGTATTAGAAGTTTGTTTCTTAAAATCATAACGTGAGTCAATTTAGCGATATTTGTCGGTCCGTCCGTCTAAAGCTTGTGATCGAAGTACAGGGGGGTTCTATGTAACTCGATTCGAAAGTTCGAACAGCTCGAAATTTGTATTCGATCCGAATTTATACTCTTACCATGTAAGAGTTTTGAATCGAGTGAAAAGTGCTGCCACTATTTCTTAACATTTTTGGCAGTACTTTCGAATGTATTATTCAGAGTTGGCAACATTTATTACATGAAATGTCAAAACAAAATAAAAAGTAAATAATATTTGTGTGTTACAAAAATGGATTCGGTTGCCCTTTGGATGGAAAATGAAGACGAGCGAATGGAACGTAGAATCTTACGCGATGGTGTAGATTTTATGCACTTAACGGATGCAATGTAAGTACCAACATGTTATGTATGTATGTTGTTCGTGGGTTTATATTTATATTTATAGGTTTGTGCGAAATTTCCTGCTTAACAAGGAAGCTTTTAACTATGTGTTGGAGAGCATTAGGTCGCAGCTGCCAACAACACAGAGATCGACTGGTGTAACACCAGAAATCAAATTAGGTGTTACACTTAAGTTTCTTGGTCAAGGTGGTTACCAACACCAAATCGGTCAAGACCGTTTTGCTGGCTTGGCACAACAAACTGTGTCAAACTGCATCAAAGAAGTGTGTAATGCTATAGAGAATGTATTGTGTCGCAAACATATAAATTTCGTTATGAACGATGACGATGACGACCACTCATACCGTCCACCGCCCTCTGCATATCCAGCAACTCTATGACACCTTCTTCTAGCGCCGTGAATGAACACAATTTTGCCGGTCCACCGCCTGTGCCCGAAAAATTAGTTCGATTCTTTCGCAGTTTGGCCTTAAGATGGGTCTTGTGATCTGCCCAAACCTAAAAAGAAATAATTAATTTCCATTTATGGGCAAACTATCACTTGCATACTTTTTTCCAACCGACCACTTCCCGCATTGGTGGACCGGCTGCATTTAGCTCTTCTGTCAATCGGGACCATAAATTATTGGTGGCTTGTTTGGCTTCCGGAGCTTTGACATAACCCTTAGCCAATATTAATTTCTTAATGTGAATTTTTCTATGAAACTGACTAAACTGACTTTAAATATACGTTATGTTTTCCAATGATTCCTTTGACCCACCTTTTGGGACTAGATTTTGACCATACATAGAATTAATGATGGAGGTTCTAAATATGCAATAAAAACAATAGCCTAGAATATTAGTATATTGTGGAGACGAAGTAGTTATCGTCCTACTTTGAAAGTTACGATTTGTTAAATAAATTTCAGTATGGATTCAGAAAAGGGTGCGGAACAGAAGAAGCAGTTGTGAATGTAGTTAACAATATTTGCCAAGGGTTGGATAGTGGTTCTAATGGTGCTGCTGGTATTTTTTACGATACTTCTAATGCTTTTGATTTAGTAGACCACAAAATCCTCATTCAAAAGTTAAAATATTATGGCATTGGTTTGCTGGTAAATATGTTGAAATAGAGGGACATAGGAGTTGTATTGCTAAGGTTGAATACGGAGTGCTTCAAGGTAGCGTTTTAGGGCCATTGCTCTTCACTATATATCTGTATGATATCCAGAATCTTGACTTGTCTGGGAAACTATATACGTACGCGGATGATATTTGCCTATTCTATCCATATAAGAGTAAGGTGGTTTCGAAGGCGTATATGGAAAGAGACGCTGCGATAATATGTGAATTTATAAGACTAAATAAACTTGTATTGAATGCCGATAAAACCAAATTCTTGAGATTTCGACCCTATTTGTTAAATAATAGACATTTTAGTGTTTTTGTTGATGGTAAGGAGATTTATGAGAGTGAATCAATAAAATACCTAGGAATTAATCTTCAAAATAATTTATCATGGGGTTTTCACATTCAAAGCCTGAAGAAAAAAGTAGCTTCTGCTTTAGGATTACTTTACAAGTTTAAAAATTAATTTAATGTAAGAACCAAACTAATGTTATACAAGTCTTTGATACATAGTCATTTGAACTACTTGCCTATAATATATGCCAGTAGGAAAAGTAATGAGCTAAAATCTTTATAAAGAACGCAGAATAAAGCAATAAAAACTGTTTTTAACCTACCATTACGGTTTCCTACAATATTGTTATATAGAGACGTTTCACAAACAATATTGCCCATTTACAGACTTTTTAAGTTGCAATTACTTCTATATGTTTTCAAATCTGTAAATAATATAGGCCACCATACCATTACTTTTGTAAGGAATCAGACTAGTTTTAACACTAGGAACAATATGAACCTTAGAACCGTCAGATGTCGATTAGAAGTATCAAAATAAAAATGACATAGAAGTACTTCTCACGTAATATAAGATACAATGCAATGTACATACACATAATTTTAGTTTTTAACTTTATTCTCTCTTTCTCACTTCATTGAATTAAATTGAAATGTATATTATACTATTTTGCCAGCTCGCCTCTATAATGTCCAAGTGACGTTGAGGCAAATTTTATATTGTTGTATATATAATATCCTAAATAAATGAATTGAATTGAAGAAGTACAAACTTTCGAAGAATTTCAAGTCAGTGATGTAAAAATCGTACCTTTTGGCAAGGATTGATTAATATGTAGACACAATTGAAACCTACTGTAAAATTCTTACTAGTAAGCCAAAAATATTGTCACTTATGTTAGTATTTGGATGTGATTCAAGCGATTATTTTTCAGGGTGTGTCTCTCTCTACTTTACTATTCAAAAAAAAAACCTTATAGGGCCCTTGACTGACTCGTCGGTCGCCTTCTTTTATTGTCGTGGCATCCCGCCCTGACATGTGTGCGCTTTTCCATATTTACACAATTGCACACATGATAAGAATGTAATTGAAAATTTAGTTTAAAAAAATTGTTTCTTATAATCTGATTTACTTACTGACACAGACAAACGAAAGCAATCTCCGCGTACGAGAAGGCAGCGCGCTACTATTTTTTGTGCTTCCTGTAAGCTGTGTGCTGTTTTTTCCAGATCCAGCAGCAGCACCCGCTTCGCTTTGTTTCGAACAATTTGAGATTTTTGTACAATTTGCAGTAAATTTTTAGTAGAACTCAAATATTTTACTTGGAACTAAATTGGATTTCAGCCACCCCGCGAACAGCCAAGGAAAGCTGGCTGGTAGCTGGTGCTGCCAAACAGGAACCGGATGAAGAAAATTAAAACAATTTTCATACACTTGGGGCGGAGCATTGAAGAATACGGAGGGGGATTTTATGTTTGGTAGCCTCGCGTAAATTTTGACCGCAATGTAAACAATGTTTTGCGTATTTTGTTCATTTTTTGCGAGCAGCAGAAATTTTACACAGCGAAAATTTTACAATGCGTGCGCTATGGGATTGCAAATACGAGGGTCGTATGTGCGATGAGGAAGATTAAATTATATATGTGGCGTGCGAAACATATCTAGAAAGGTTTTAGCGTATTTTGTGGAATGATATATTGATGTAATTGTGTTTCAAATTAGATACTAAAATTAAAAACATGTTTTAGAACATCAATATTGTATACATTATTATAAAATAATTGATTTGAATTAAATGACAATTCATTCAAACACTATTTGAAAATTTATTTTTTATTTTGATCTAGAAAATATTTTTTATACATAAGCACCCCATATATTTTAATTGAAATATATGAGCTGCTTATTTTTTATTTATTTTATTTATTTTATTTATTTTATTTATTTTATTTATTTTATTTATTTTATTTATTTTATTTATTTTATTTATTTTATTTATTTTATTTATTTTATTTATTTTATTTATTTTATTTATTTTATTTATTTTATTTATTTTATTTATTTTATTTATTTTATTTATTTTATTTATTTTATTTATTTTATTTATTTTATTTATTTTATTTATTTTATTTATTTTATTTATTTTATTTATTTTATTTATTTTATTTATTTTATTTATTTTATTTATTTTATTTATTTTATTTATTTTATTTATTTTATTTATTTTATTTATTTTATTTATTTTATTTATTTTATTTATTTTATTTATTTTATTTATTTTATTTATTTTATTTATTTTATTTATTTTATTTATTTTATTTATTTTATTTATTTTATTTATTTTATTTATTTTATTTATTTTATTTATTTTATTTATTTTATTTATTTTATTTATTTTATTTATTTTATTTATTTTATTTATTTTATTTATTTTATTTATTTTATTTATTTTATTTATTTTATTTATTTTATTTATTTTATTTATTTTATTTATTTTATTTATTTTATTTATTTTATTTATTTTATTTATTTTATTTATTTTATTTATTTTATTTATTTTATTTATTTTATTTATTTTATTTATTTTATTTATTTTATTTATTTTATTTATTTTATTTATTTTATTTATTTTATTTATTTTATTTATTTTATTTATTTTATTTATTTTATTTATTTTATTTATTTTATTTATTTTATTTATTTTATTTATTTTATTTATTTTATTTATTTTATTTATTTTATTTATTTTATTTATTTTATTTATTTTATTTATTTTATTTATTTTATTTATTTTATTTATTTTATTTATTTTATTTATTTTATTTATTTTATTTATTTTATTTATTTTATTTATTTTATTTATTTTATTTATTTTATTTATTTTATTTATTTTATTTATTTTATTTATTTTATTTATTTTATTTATTTTATTTATTTTATTTATTTTATTTATTTTATTTATTTTATTTATTTTATTTATTTTATTTATTTTATTTATTTTATTTATTTTATTTATTTTATTTATTTTATTTATTTTATTTATTTTATTTATTTTATTTATTTTATTTATTTTATTTATTTTATTTATTTTATTTATTTTATTTATTTTATTTATTTTATTTATTTTATTTATTTTATTTATTTTATTTATTTTATTTATTTTATTTATTTTATTTATTTTATTTATTTTATTTATTTTATTTATTTTATTTATTTTATTTATTTTATTTATTTTATTTATTTTATTTATTTTATTTATTTTATTTATTTTATTTATTTTATTTATTTTATTTATTTTATTTATTTTATTTATTTTATTTATTTTATTTATTTTATTTATTTTATTTATTTTATTTATTTTATTTATTTTATTTATTTTATTTATTTTATTTATTTTATTTATTTTATTTATTTTATTTATTTTATTTATTTTATTTATTTTATTTATTTTATTTATTTTATTTATTTTATTTATTTTATTTATTTTATTTATTTTATTTATTTTATTTATTTTATTTATTTTATTTATTTTATTTATTTTATTTATTTTATTTATTTTATTTTATTTATTTTATTTATTTTATTTATTTTATTTATTTTATTTATTTTATTTATTTTATTTATTTTATTTATTTTATTTATTTTATTTATTTTATTTATTTTATTTATTTTATTTATTTTATTTATTTTATTTATTTTATTTATTTTATTTATTTTATTTATTTTATTTATTTTATTTATTTTATTTATTTTATTTATTTTATTTATTTTATTTATTTTATTTATTTTATTTATTTTATTTATTTTATTTATTTTATTTATTTTATTTATTTTATTTATTTTATTTATTTTATTTATTTTATTTATTTTATTTATTTTATTTATTTTATTTATTTTATTTATTTTATTTATTTTATTTATTTTATTTATTTTATTTATTTTATTTATTTTATTTATTTTATTTATTTTATTTATTTTATTTATTTTATTTATTTTATTTATTTTATTTATTTTATTTATTTTATTTATTTTATTTATTTTATTTATTTTATTTATTTTATTTATTTTATTTATTTTATTTATTTTATTTATTTTATTTATTTTATTTATTTTATTTATTTTATTTATTTTATTTATTTTATTTATTTTATTTATTTTATTTATTTTATTTATTTTATTTATTTTATTTATTTTATTTATTTTATTTATTTTATTTATTTTATTTATTTTATTTATTTTATTTATTTTATTTATTTTATTTATTTTATTTATTTTATTTATTTTATTTATTTTATTTATTTTATTTATTTTATTTATTTTATTTATTTTATTTATTTTATTTATTTTATTTATTTTATTTATTTTATTTATTTTATTTAGTTTATTTAGTTTACTTAGTTTATTTGTTTTATTTATTTTATTTAGTTTATTTATTTTATTTATGTATATTAATTTATTATTATTTATTTTATATCAAAAATCGTATAGCTGCTGCTTTATTATATAGAAACCCCTACACAACTCGTTTTCGAAAAATAACAGATTTTTTTTCTTCTGGTTTGTTAACTTCAGAGCCATTGTAAGCACTCACTCCCAACTTGTTGTGCCGCCCTCGTTATTATCTTCACTTATTATATTCATTTTTTGTAGTTATTATTTTAGGTGTTTAATCTGTTTCTTTTATTTCTCTTTGCATACTTTAAGAAGAGAAGAAAAAACGCGAAAAAAGATGAAACCCTGAAACGTTTCTTGGTTTTGTCTGGGTCTGCCGCTTCGGCTTTCCTCACCACGGTTACATCCATGGTGTGTATACAACGGATTTTGTTGTCAGACTTCTCTTAATCTCATTGTCTACTTTGGCGGAATCTTTTTGTTTTTAGTCGAAGTGCTTAAGGATCCGCGCGCGAGTGTTTGCATGCGGTCTCTGACTCCGTCTGTCTGTTTGTCTGTGTGGTGCCGGTATGTGTGTGTGTGGGTTGGTTTTTCATTTCCGGTTTGTTTTAGACTTAGTCACAGTCTTTTAGGTTTAAGTGCATTAAACATCGGAGTTGTTTAACTTTTCACCGAGGATGTATTATTTGGCTGTTTTCTCTTTGGAGTCATTATTTGGGCTTAATTCATTTTTGCCTCCCCGCCTTTATCGTTTGAATGGGCTTAATATAATTTCATGTTGTGTTTTTTTTTTGTTGTTGTTTAAATTTTGATGGTAATTGCTGCTTAGGGCAATGCTCTTTTGCGGGAAGAGATGTGATGTGGGCATTGTTATGCATTGAGAAGTACATATATGGGGAAATACCAACTATTGAACAACTAATAATACTTCAAAATGCATAAAGAATTACTGCCATATCCAAAACCATTTATCACAGGTTTATGAGACGAATTTTCAGTGTAAAAGTACACCTTTGATAAATATTTTTGGATATGGCAGTCAATCTTTTATAGACAATTTATTAAAAAATACTAAATAAATTAATATGATCGACTCTGTTATCATACACTAGCAGTACCCGCTGCTTCGCATGCGAAAAGGCAAGTTATTCGTTATCCGTCTCTGTTTTTGGATAGTATTTATTTAATTTTCTTTTGGTGGATATAGATAAATCTAAAATAGTAATTTGGAAAGCTCCTATTAGCTAGCACTCACACACAGTCAAAGGAATGTGCTTCTCGATATGCACTATTTTAGCTGAACTACTTCGTTTGTATAGTTTTCTACCAAGTTTTGAACAAAAAATTACAACCATTTATATCCTCGATCTCATGTTTCTAGATTCAGCCAGCCAGTTTATAACTTTTTGCACCTCTTTCCCAAAAAGTACACATTTTGAAAAATCACTATATGTAACATGTGTTTTTGCTCCCCTAAAAATATGTACTTTATATGGTAACACAGGATTGTACAGCATTTTTATCCCTTTTCGTCCCGCGCACCCCTTAAAAGTACAAATTTCGAAAAATCAAACTACTGCGCTGCTATATGATCAGAGGAATTTACACACTAAATTTCACGATTCTAGCTGTAATACTAAAATTGGTACCAGTTTTATCCCTTTTTGTCCCGCTCGCCACTTAAAAGTACAAATTTGGAGAAATCCAATTTTACTTCGTTTCTATATGGTCAGAGGAATTTACATACCGAATTTCACGATTCTAGCTGTAATACTTTAGTCGGTACCCTTTTTGTCCCGCTCGCCCCTTAAAAGTACAAATTTCGAAAAAAACGAATTTTACTTCGTTTTTATATGGTCAGAGGAATGTACATACCAAATTACACGATCCTAGCTGTAATACTTTAGTTGGTACCATTTTTATCCCTTTTTGTCCCGCTCGCCACTTTAAAGTACAAATTTCGAAAATCCAATTTTACTTCGGTTCTATATGGTTAGAGGAATTTGCATACCAAATTTCACGATTCTAGCTGTAATACTTTAGTTGGTACCCTTTTTGTCCCGCTCGCCCCTTAAAAGTACAAATTTCGAAAAATCCTATTTTACTTCGTTTCTGTATCGTCAGAGGAATTTACATACCAAATTTCACGATTCTAGCTGTAATACTTTAGTTGGTACCATTTTATCCCTTTTTTGTCCCGCTCGCCCCTTAAAAGTACAAATTTCGAAAAATCCAATTTTACTTCGTTTCTATATGGTGAGCTGAATTTACATACCAAATTTCACGTTTCTAGCTGTAATACTTTAGTTGGTACCATTTTTATCCCTCTCTTCCCTTAAAAGTACAAATTTCGAAAAAATCAAATTTTACTTCGTTTCTATATGGTCAGAGGAATTTACATACCAAATTTCACGATTCTAGCTGTAATACTTTAGTTGGTACCATTTTTATCCCTTTTTGTCCCGCTCTCCCCTTAAAAGTACAAATTTCGAAAAATCAAATTTTACTTCGTTTCTATATGGTCAGAGGAATTTACATACCAAATTTCACGATTCTAGCTGTAATACTTTAGTTGGTACCATTTTATCCCTTTTTTGTCCCGCTCGCCCCTTAAAAGTACAAATTTCGAAAAATCCAATTTTACTTCGTTTCTATATGGTGAGCTGAATTTACATACCAAATTTCACGTTTCTAGCTGTAATACTTTAGTTGGTACCATTTTTATCCCTCTCTTCCCTTAAAAGTACAAATTTCGAAAAAATCAAATTTTACTTCGTTTCTATATGGTCAGAGGAATTTACATACCAAATTTCACGATTCTAGTTGTAATACATTAGTTGGTACCATTTTTATCCCTTTTTGTCCCGCTTGCCCCCTAAACATACAAATTTCGAAAAAATCTAATTTTACTTGGTTTCTATATTGTGAGAGGAATTTACATACCAAATTTCACGTTTCTAGCTGTAATACTTTAGTTGGTACCATTTTTATCCCTCTCTTCCCTTAAAAGTACAAATTTCGAAAAAAATCAAATTTTACTTCGTTTCTATATGGTCAGAGGAATTTACATACCAAATTTCATGATTCTAGCTGTAATACTTTAGTTGGTACCATTTTTATCCCTTTTTGTACAAATTTCGAAAAATCCCCATTTGTAGCTCGTCTGCATGGTCATTGCAAGGAACTCACCGAATTTTATGTTTATAGCTACTGCCGTTTAGTCAGGACGAAGGTTCGATGTTTATCCCTTTTTGGGCCCTTTCTTAGTCGACGTCTACGTCATACTTGGGAACTACCCTGACCATGGCTTCAGCCGTTTGGTCTGGGGGCTGGTCAATGATAAGTCAGTCAGTCAGTCAGTCAGTAACGCAACTCTTTTATATATATAGATTAAGACATATTAGTAGTGAAAAAGATTGAAATTAACATTTATAAATTTATGACTTTTTAGGAGAAATTTTCTCACTTCCAGGATACGAACAAAATATTAAAAATAATTTTATTTTAATAGAAATTTCCATTTTAATACATATTATATATATTAGGCTGAGTCGCTGTCCATAAAAATGAAAAAACAATTTCCAGTCACCACCCCAAATAAAGTTTGGATTGTTTAATGACGCTTTGCAAAACAGATATTAATAGATCCAGCCTTTTGTTAGTTAAACGCTCCTGAACCGAAAATCATGTTTTTCCAGTGTATTTTTATACCCTCCACCTCTGGGATGCTGGTATACCAAGTTTGTCATTCCGTTTGTAACACCTTGAAATATCAACCATGATACCCTATTAAGTATATATATTCTTGGTCGTCTTAAAATTCTGAGACCATGCCATATCCGTTCATCTGTTGAAAGCACGCTAGCGTCTAAACGAAATGAGCTAAGACGCCCATATTTTCCCAGAATACGTCTAATAGTTGTAGATCGGTTGGGATTGTAAATGGACGAAATCGGTCCAAAGGAATTTTTTTCCCCTAACAAGGACTGCAAATGTCCCTAATATTTCGATATTGATATTTGGTATATGCATTCCCCTTATAATGTAAATGCGCATCATTTGTATTTGTAGGATGTGAAATGGGACAAAAAGGGATAAAAATGGTACCTATCAAACGACAACAGCTTGTAGCTCGAAATTCAGCGTGCACATTCTTCCAATAGAGTGTACACGTAATAAAAAAAGATTTTTTCAAATTTGTACTTTTAAGTGGGTACAATTTCAACAGAGGGATACAAATGATACCAACAAAACGAATGTAATAGCATGTACTCATAAAATAAAGTGATTTTTAAAATTCGTACTTTTAAGGGGGAAATTTGGAAAAAGGGATAAAATTTGTACCGACTAAATGGCTGCAGCTAGAATAACGAAATTCAATGTGTACATTCCTATGACTGTCTAGGCGTGCAAAATCTAGAAATTTTTAAAAAATTTTACTTTTAAGGAGAAACGGTGAGAAAAGAGATAACATTAGTACCAATTAAACAGCAGCAGCTAGAATCGAAAATCGGTGAATATTTCGCTCAGGTTGCGTAGATTCGAAATGCAATGCGATCTTTCGATACTCGTACTTTTTGACCTTAAATGGTGCTGACCGAATGGCTGACCGATAGATAATCATAAAATTCGATGTATACATTCCTCTGATTGTGTATACGTGTAACATAAAGGATTTTTTTTTGAAATTTGTACTTTTAGGGAAATCGGAGCAAAAGGGGATAAAAATGGTACCAATCAAACGGCTGCAGCTAGAATCGTGAAATTCCTTTGACTTCGTAGTCGCGCAAAACGAGAGTCTTTCTCCAAATTCGTACTGTTAGGAATAAAATGTGGTAAAAGATAAAAACTAGTAAATCAAAAAAATTTTTTTTTTCAAATCCATGCTTTATGCAAGCAGAATTCTATTGGGCCTAGAAATTCTTTTTTAGGTATCTTTTGTAGAAGGAAAAATTACTGCAAAATTTCAGTTTTTTATCTGCCATAGAACGGCATATATTCGAAAATGGGTTTTAACTTCGTATGGGAGGTGCCACGCCCACATTTCCATTACCGCCCATTTTTGTCACAACTACGCACATTAATGCTAGATGCACTTACACAAAATTACAGTAGGTGTAATTTTGGTTTTAACTTCATATGGGAGGTGCCACGCCCACTTTTGCATTACCGCCCATTTTAGGCGCAACTACGCACATTGATGCTAGATGCACTTACACAAAATTTGAGCACTATACGTGTCATAGAACTGACACTATCCGATAATATGTTTTAACTTCGTATGGGAGGTGGTACGCCCACTATTCCAATACCGCCCATTTTTGGCAGAACTACGCACATTGATGGTAGATGCACTTACACAAAATTTCAGCACTCTAGGTGTCATAGAACTGACAATATTCAATAATAGGTTTTAACTTCGTATGGGAGATACCACGCCCACTTTTCCAATACCGCCCATTTTTGGCACAACTATGCGAATTGATGCTAGATGCACTTACACAAAATTTCAGCACTCTAGGTGTCATAGAACTGACAATATTCAATAATAGGTTTTAACTTCGTATGGGAGGTGCCACGCCCACTTTTCCAATACCGCCCCTTTTTGGCACAACTATGCGAATTGATGCTAGATGCACTTACACAAAATTTCAGCACTCTAGGTGTCATAGAACTGACAATATTCAATAATAGGTTTTAACTTCGTATGGGAGGTGCCACGCCCCTTTGTCCAATTGGTCAAATTTTTCCATTTCCTTGTATTGTCATCGAAAATGATTAAGTGTGCAAAATTTGAGCAAAATTGGTTGAGAAAAAAGCTTTCAAAAATTGATTTCAAATTTTGTGGCACACAAACATATATAGAAAGTAACCTTATATAAAGCATGGAAAAATAGGCAAATGTATGGGGGCCGCCTTAGGGTTAGGTTAGTTAGAACAAATATAGGGGGTGGGTCTTACATTTGACCCCACTAGCGGTCTCCTGGGGCCAGTAAAAGCGGTGGGGACAAATTTTATAAAAGAAATATTTTTTGTATGGGAGCCTCCTTAACGAGTGGGGATAGAGGGTATGTATGTTCGAAATAAATGTTGGGGAGGGAAAATTAATGTGGATCGGTCTTACATTTAATTCCTATGGGGGCGACTCCAAGGCATTTTTGGGACTTTTTTTGTATTGTTACCACTTACCTTTGACCCCGATGAGCGCCCACTTACACTCACCCCACCACCCCCATTTTTGGCTCATGAAATTTATTTCCGAACCTCGCAAAATAGGGACTTCTAGCATATCAAAATGCAAAGTCGTGCACTATCCCACCCCTACTGAACAATAAATAAATTAACCCTTAATGGGCAATCTTGAATTTGATTGATTTTTGGCGTTTGTGTTAAGTTTTGGGTTTTGGTGTGTTCTGACATATGTAGTAAAATTTTATGGCCAACATTTTTGTAGAACTTTTCATCCCCGCCCTTCCCCCATGTCGGAGCGTTTTTTTAATTTGTTAAAAAAAAGCCAAAAAATGCCGTTATGAGGGGTAGTTAGAGGGTTAATATGTTCTACAAAATATCCGCCATGCCTCAGATGTAAAAAATGTACAAAGAAATTCCGATGTGATCTGTCAAAACGCCGACATACGTATATTTTTAGTCTCCTCTTTCAGAATTTATTGTCAGAACCCTGTAATTTTGGATAAAACTTGAAATTGTCATAAAGTGTAATCATTAAACAATACAATATTCATTACCGTGAAATCTGAAAAAATATATTTTCAATTTATGTGTTCCAAATTCATATTTATAGCTATTTCAGGTATACCTTTTTCTAAATACAAAAACAAAATATATTCAGCATCCTCATCTTATATACTCCACCATATGCTAAACCCCAAGTTTGCCATTCCGTATAGAATAGAATGTGGAAGTAGTGCAGCTTCTTCCCAATATTAATGTGCTAGATCACATCAAATTGACTTGTGCCAAATTCCATTAACAACGGACAGTGTGATATAGAATATAAAACTTTTAGGTTTTAATATAATTTCTTATTATTCAATAAACTCAAAAAGAACGAAAATAAAATAAGATATATTAAATTATTTGGTTCTTCGGGATTCCTTGGTTTTGTCAAGATTTGTAAACCGAAAGTTTTCGTGGATGTAAGGTTTCATTTTTTTTCATAAATGTGTGCTGTGACAGACAAGCTTTTATGAGACTTTGCTACAGGAGGACTTCTTTTAAAAGTACTTATTTAATAATGATTTTTAATTATATATTGAATATTATTGCTGTTTTTCTTTAAGACTGGATAACTCAGCTGAGATAACAAAAATCTAAATAAAATGTTAAAATTTCACTGAAAATACAAAATTCCCTTTTAAAATTGCCGCCTAAAACAGTGTCAATGTGTGTGTGAAAACAAATTTTGAAAAAATAATTTTGTGTTAAAAATTTTTGAAAAAAAAATAATTATCCAGTGTAAGACAAAATGATGGTTATCGAGGCTAAGTAAAAGTCAACACAAAATATTTTTTTTTTGAAAATGTCGTTTGATATATATATTTATATTGTAAAGGGTGATTTTTAGCTATTATATTTTTGCCAACACTGGTTTAAACAGCTGACGCACGTTTCGTGTTTTGTTTCACTGTCAAACATCTTCAGTTTGTTCTATAATTTAACCATGAACCGTCTTACAAACGAACAACGCTTGCAAATTATTGAATTTTATTATCAAAATGCGTGCTCTGTTAAGAAAGTTCATAGCGCGCTTCCATTTTATGGTCAGTTTAATCGACCCACTGAAGCGGCTATTCGGGATATTGTGACTAAATTTCGCACCAAATTTACATTGTTGGACATTAAACCACCAACACGCTTACGTAGAGTGCGAACTGAAGAAAATATCGCAGCTGTATCGGCCAGTGTTAATGATGACCATCAATTATCGATTCGTCGCCGTTCGCAGCAATTGGGCCTCTGTGGAAATGCCAAAATTGGACCATTTGGGCGCAGTCAAGGTCAACATTTGCATGAAATAATCATCAAACATTAAATTATATGGACCGTACTATCGATTCAAATAAAGATTTCATGCATTTTTCTGCATTTTATGTTTTTTTTTTTTTTTTGAAAAACTTTACTATAGCTTTTAAAAAATCACCCTTTAGTTGGCTACAATGTAAAAAAATATTTTTTTATTTTGAACACAAAATTAAATTTTTGAATAGTTTGATTCCGTGCACCAGTATAGAAGTTGTGATGGATTTAATTTTAACTAGGATACAGACAATTGGGTGGGAGGTACTTCAAGGGGCGTGCCTAATATCAATATTTTTAATGTTTAAAGTGAATATAAAAACATTTTCAAATATCATATTACAAATAATTAGGATTACCCGGTTTTATTGCAACTACAATTTATGCAATTTTGCGAGGGAGGTACCAGAAGGGGTGTGGCAATATCGCTCATATTTCACACGAATTTAACCTATATAAAAGCATTACCAAACGTGAAATCTCACCGTATTCTGATGTTTCGTATAGAAGATATAACAGATTTAATTTACCCAGTTTAGGGTGATTTGTGTGGGAGTAGGGGAGTGGCAAACCCCGCCATACTTAGTACACTTAAAGTAATTATAAAAATATAATCAATACCAAAATATAGCTGATTCTGAATATTCGTGCGGAAGTTACACTAGTTTTAATTTGACATAGGAATATGTGTCATTTGTGTGGGAGGTGCGTTTGTAACACCTTGAAATATCGATATATTCTTGATCGTCATAAAAAAGACGATCTAGTCATGTCCGTCCGTCCGTCTGTCCATCTGTTGAAAGCACGCTAGCATCTAAACGAAAGGAGCTAGAACGTTCAGATTCTCCATAAATGCGTCTTATAGTCGTAGATCGGTTGGGATTGAAATCGGGCGAAATCGGCCCAAAGGAAAATTTTTTTCCCTCACAAGGACCAAAAATACCCATAATAATCCCTAATATTTTAGCGTATTTAAGCATGTTTTAGAATACGTCTTTTTATATTTGCTTGATATTTGGTATGCGCATTCCCCTTATAGCAAAAAGGTGCACCATAAAGTGATTCTTATTTGTAGGGGGTGAAATGGGGCAAAAAAGGGATAAAAATGGTACAAATTAAACGACAACAGCTAGAAACACGAAATTCGGTGTGTACATTCCTCTAATTGAGTAGATACATAATATGAAAGTATTTTTTCCAAATTCGTACTTTTAAGGGGTAAAATAGGGGTAATTGTACCAACCAAACGGCTGTACCTAGAATAATGAAATTCGGTGTATACATTCCTCTGATTGCATAGAGAAGTAAAACACACGGATTTTTCAAAATTCGTACTTTTAAAATGAAAAAGGGGATAAAAATAGTACCAATCAAATGACTGCAGCTAGAGTCATGATTTCTCCTCTGACTGTGTAGACACGGAAAATATACTGATTTTTCGAAATCCGTATATATTATATACAAATATATTATATATATTCGGAGTATATATTCTTCTGACTGTGTAGACACGGAAAATAAACTGATTTTTCGAAATTCGTACTTTTTGGGGTTAAAATGAAAAAAGGGGATTCAAATAGTACCAACCAAATGACCGCAGCTAGAGTCATGCAATTCGGAGTATACATTCCACTGACTGCGTAGACACTGAAAATAAACGAATTTTTCGAAATTCGTACTTTCAAGGGATACAATGGTACAGAGGGATAAAAATAGTACCAACTAAACGACGACAGATATAATGATGAAATACGAATTGCGTAGAAACGTCAAGGGAGTAAAAATGGTATCAACCAAATGGGCGCAGCAGGAATCATGGAATTCGGTGTATACATTCCTCTGACTGCATAGACACGCAAAATAAAAAGTTTTTTTTTCCAAATTTGTAATTTTTCTTTTACGGCAAAAATTGGTTGAATCATGAAGTTAGGTCATTTTGCACTATGTACGTCTGATAATGCATTTTCAAAATTTGTAATTTTGAAATTAGAATAGAATGGAAGTACAACCAACTGTAGCACCCACTATCTACCAATATTTAAGCTATTTAAGCTTTTTGAAAATATAAGAATATTTATTTTTTGATTTGAAATAAATAATGGTTTGAAATAATTAAAATAATACATTCATTTATAAAATTATTTTTTCAATACTTGTATTTGTTTTGGTTTGGCTATATTAAAAAAAATTATATTTGCCTGTAATATTACTGCACTTCTACGAAAACCGACAACCTCTGTAGAATTCAATCCATGGTGGAGGGTATATAAAGTTCGGCCCGGCCGAACTTAACGCCGTTTTTACTTGTTTAAACTGAGCTCAAAAGGAACTTCCCAGAGTTGACATTCTGAGGATTCCCTTAATCCAACAGCCACCCTAGTACATATGCCCCTAAGCAATAACTATCCTTATGTCTATTTGATGCATTTTTCAAATGGATTAAATACAATCGATAGCTTCTAGCGACTGGTATACGTAATTCAAAGAACATTCTCAATGGCACAGGGTATATAAGTTTCGATTCGACCGAACTAAATGTGTCCTTTATTTATTTTGAACGTTTGTTTTATTTATAGATGTCATCAATGCATCCCTCCCACCAATCTCATGAAAAAATATTTTATAAATCCTCAATTGCAACAGATTTAATCTGTCCATCTCTATCCGTGCTCGATATATTTTTTTTGACAACGATTAAATTTTATTGACCCCTGTCACTATTAAATATCGAAACGTGAAAATACCGAAACGTGAGCAAACGTATATGACTCAGCGAAACAAGCGGCTTAGTAAATATTCAACAGTAAATTTGCACTTTTTACAGGAACAAAAATGCCCGACCGTGTGCTCTTTTCGTTTAACGGATATATGTATGTGAATTTGTGGATATATATGAAATACGGATATATATGAATTTATGAAAGTTTTTGTGCAATCAACAAATAAATAAAATCAATAAAAAAGGCGGCGTTCAGTTAAGCTGATATACGCCATATACTGATCCACAGTATATGTGATGCGTATGAAATATGTAAGTTTAAAAGTGAAGTGACTTTTTGTCATTGATTGTTCTGATTATATCCTCCAACACGACAATATCAAAGAAAAGAAAGAAATAAGCAGATCAACGAGGTATACTGTGTTGATGGTGAGGAGGAGGGAGTGGTTCTGTTCGTCGTTTTCGCCAAACATGCGGGGAAGTGTGAGGTGAGCCATAGAGTAAACTGTTTTATAAATTCCATTTTGACGCGCGAAGAAAGGTAATTTTTTATGGATTTACAAAAATTAATTTAATTCAAAAAATATTTTTCCTTGGCAATACAAAATTTAAAAGAGTAATATACATATTTATTTTTATAAACTAATGCTCCTTATATTATTTTCGAAATATTTTCTTTTCCTGTCAGAGTTGCAATTGAGCTGAGTGAATGATTATTATTATACCTGACTAATAATATAGCTCATACGTATATAACATACAGTCATGGAAATATAACCATATACGGACACCACTACCACAAAAGACCCGTGTATCCCAGTTTTGCACTTTTTTAATGGAACCCCAAAGATTTGGGCCTTCGGTGTCATTTTTGCAAAATTTACTCTCTGAGGCAAAGTTGAAGCTGAATATTTAAAATAAAACAAGTAAAAACGGTGTTAAGTTCGGCCGGGCCGAACTTTATATACCCTCCACCATGGATTGCATCCCACAGAGGTTGTCAGTTTTCGTAGAAGTGCAGTAATGTTACAGGAAAATATAGTTGTAGTCGTTTAGTTGGTACTATTTTTATCCCCTTTTTTCCATTTTAACCCCAAAAAGTACTAATTTCGAAAAATTCGTCTATTTTCCGTGTCTACGCAGTCAGAGGAATGTATACTCCGAATTTCCTGACTCTAGCTGCGGTCACTTGATTGGTACTATTTTTATCCCCTTTTTTCTTTTTAACCCTGTTTCTGTTTATTTTAAGCGTCTACGCAATCAGAGGAATGTATACACCGAATTATTCCAGGTGTAGCCGTTTGGTTGGTACCATTTTTATACCTCCGTACCCATTGTATCCCTTGAAAGTAAAAATTTTGAAAAAACCTTTTATTTTTCATGTCTACGTAGTCAAAGGAATGTATACTCCGAATTTCACGACTCTAGCTGCGGTCATTTGGTTGGTACTATTTTTATCCCCTTTTTCTCCTTTAACCCCAAAAAGTAGGAATTTCGAAAAACCAGTTTATTTTCCGTGTCTACACAGTCAGAGGAATGTATACTCCGAATTTCATGACTCTAGCTACGGTCATTTGAATGGTACTATTTTTATCCCCTTTTTTCAGTTTAACCCCAAAAAGTACGAATTTTAAAAAATCCGTTTATTTTACTTGTCTATGCAATCAGAGGAATGTATACACCGAATTTCATTATTCTAGGTACAGCCATTTGGTTGGTACCATTTCTATCCCTCTATTCCCATTTTACCCCTTAAAAGTACGAATTTGGAAAAAATGTTTTTATATTATGTCTCTACTCAGTTAGAGGAATGTACACACCGAATTTCGTGTATCTAGCTGTTGTCGTTTAATATGTACCATTTTTATCCCTTTTTCACCCCCTATAAATAAGAATCACTTTATGGTGCACGTTTTTGCTGTAGGGGGAATGCGCATACCAAATATCAAGCAAATATAAACAGACCTATTCAAAAAACATGCTTAAATACGCTAAAATATTAGGGATTATTATGGGTATTTTTAGTCCTTGTGAGGGAAAAATTTTTCCCTATGGGCCGATTTCGCCCCATTTCAATCCCAACCGATCTACGACTATAAGACGCATTTATGGCAAATTTGAACGTTCTAGCTCCTTTCGTTTAGATGCTAGCGTGCTTTCAACAGACGGACAGACGGACGGACGGACATGGCTAGATCGTCTTAGAATTTTATGACGATCAAGAATATATATACTTTATAGGGTCTTAGGTCGATATTTCAATGTGTTACAAACGGAATGACAAAGTTAGTATACCCCCATCCTGGAGGTGGAGGGTATAAAAACAACCATCCTCAATGTCAAAATCGCAAATGTCGTCGAACAAATCTTATAGGCCTATACACACTAGGTAGCGTATGCGTGCTGTTGATAAAGGATTACATCGCTCATACGCACTGTAGTCGGACTGGCCATTAATAGAAACAGCCCTGTAGATTGTTTCCCTGAATTTCGAACGCTTTGCTATCTACTTGGAAAAAATTGTTAAAAATTTGTTTGGAGATTTTTTGAGATTTTGGCCTTGAAAATGATTTTTTTTGAATCGATAGGGAATAGGGTATTATAAGTTATGAAAAACTACCCAGCAAACATAGAGCACCCAAAGAAGTGAAAAAGATGTTCATCAGGATCTTCATCAATGAATTTAAAATGGTGTTGTCATAGGAAGCATATCCTGTACTTTTTAAAGGCTTAAAGTGTTGCAACGGGACTACTTTTTCACCAGTTCTCATTTCTAGCTCTCTGACTCTAGCTGCTGCATTTGGTTGGTACAATTTTTATCCCTTTTTTCATTTTACACTCTAAAGTACGAATTTCGAAAAATCCTTTCATTTTGCGTGTCTACGCAATCGGAGAATAAACCGTATTTCATTATTCTAAACGAGCCGTTTGGTTGGTATCATTTTTATCACTCTATTCCCATTTTATCCCTAGAAATCATTAAATTTTTTTATTTTACGTATCTGTGTAGTCATAGGAAAGTATACACCGAATTTCATTATTCTAGGTAGTTGGTACCATTTTTATCCCTCTTTCCCATTTTACCCCTTAAAAGTACGTATTTGAAAAAAATAATTTTATATTATGTATCTACTCAATCAGAGGAACGTACACACCGAATATTGTGTTTCTAGCTGTTATCCTTCGATAGGTACTATTTTTTATCCTTTTTTGCCCCATTTCACTCTCTACAAATAAAAATCACCTTATTGAGCACGTTTTTGCTATAAGGAGAATGCGCACACCAAATATCAAACAAATATAAGCTGAAATATTCCAAAAACATAATGAAATACTATAAATATTATGGGAATTTTCAGTCCTTGTGAGGGAAAAATTTTCCCCTGTGGGCCGATTTCACCCATCCGATTTCACCAATCCCAACCGATCTGGAACTATAAGACGTATTCATCCAAAATGTGAACGTTCTATCTCCTTTCGTTTAGATGCTAGCGTGCTTTCAGCAGACGGACATGGCTAGATCGTCTGAGAATTTTATTACGATCCAGAATATACAGGGATATTTTGGTATTCAAAGAAAAATTTCATTTTTTGAGATAAATGATCGGATGTTTATTTCATAATAAAGAGGAAGGTAGGCCGTTAATTATGAAAAACAACATCAGCCAAATGGCCACCACGAGCACGCTTACAGGACCATATCCTTTTCATGATATTTTCGATAACCAAATCGCAAATTGGCTGCCCTATGACCTCGATAGCCTCACGAATTCTATCTTTGAGGTCTTGAATCAAATGAAAGATAAGGTCTACGCCAACAGCCCGTATACGTTATCTTTCACGTGGCCCCAAAGAAATAAGTCGCGAGGTGTTAAATCACAAGATATCGGTTGCCAATCACCTCTTCGAGAGATAATACGGCCCGGAAACTTTTCCCGCAAAAGAGCAATGGTTTCGTTGCTTGTGTGGCACGTAGCGCCGTCTTGTTGAATGTATGTTGTCCAGATCAATACCATCCAACTACGACCATAAAAAAATCATTAATCATCTCTCGATAGCGCAATCCATTCACCGTGACTGTTGATCCAACCTCATTTTAAAAAAGTAAGGTCTAATGACCCCCCCGGACCATAGGTTGTAAAGAATAAGTATTGTAATACGGAAAGCATTTAGAGAGTCAATGAATATTTTTTATTGCTATAATTTGGAAACGTTTCAGGCGAATCCAAAGAAGTGCTGGAATTTTTTAAATGCGAGTCTTGATAGGAATGTGAATAATCAAATAAAGGTGAAAGATTCTAACGGTAGATTTGAGGATGACAATCAGATTAACTGCACTTTATTCAATCAATATTTTCTAGAGGTTCCTAAAACATTAAAACAGCAAATTGATTGCCTCCCAGGTGATTCGATCATGACTCGTTGCCAAACTACATTTCATTTTTCACATACAACTGTTTTTGAAATAGAGCGAATTATTTCGGATTTAGATATAACGAAAGGTTGTGGGTGTGATGGAATATCTCCGAGAATGTTGTTTGAGTGTAAGGATATTTTATCTGTACATCTAGCCAGAACTTTTAACCTTATCATATATGCTTCTTCATATCCAGATATATTGAAAATTACAAAACTTGTGCCAATACCGAAAGAAAAAAAATGCAACATAATTGGGTAAATTTCGACCAATTGCTGTATTATCTATAATTGATAAAATCTTTGAAATAATTTTACATAGGCAGTTATCGTCCTACTTTGAAAGTTACGATTTGTTAAATAAATTTCAGTATGGGTTCAGAAAAGAGTGCGGAACAGAAGAATCAGTTGTGAATGTAGTTAACAATATTTGCCAAGGGTTGGATAGTGGTTCTAATGGTGTTGCTGGTATTTTTTACGATCTTTCTAAAGCTTTTGATTTAGTAAACCACAAAATCCTCATTCAAAAGTTAAGATATAATGGCATTGGTGAAACCGCCTTATGTTTGCTGGGGAATTATTTGACAAATCGTAGTCAATATGTTGAAATAGAGGGACATAGGAGTTGTATTGTTAAGGTTGAATACGGAGTGCCTCAGGGTAGCGTTTTAGGGCCACTGCTCTTCACTATATATCTGAATGATATCCTGAATCTTGACTTGTCTGGGAAACTATATATGTACGCGAATGATATTTGCCTATTCTATCCATATAAGAGGTGGTTTCGAAGGCGTATATGGAAAGAGACGCTGCGATAATATGTGAATTTATAGACTAAATAAACTTGTATTGAATGCCGATAAAACCAAATTGTTGAGACTTCGACCCTATTTGTTTAATAATAGACATTTTAGTGTTTTTGTTGATGGTAAGGAGATTTATGAGAGTGAATCAATAAAATACCTATGAATTCATCTTCAAAATAATTTATCATGGGGTTTTCACATTCAAAGCCTGAAGAAAAAAGTAGCTTCTCTTTAGGATTACTTTACAAGTTAAATAAATATAAATATAAATAAATTTAATGTAAGAACCAAACTAATGTTATACCAGTCTTTGATACATAGTCATTTAAACTACTTGCCTATAATATATGGCAGTAGAAAAAGTAATGAGATAAAATCTTTACAAAGAACGCAGAATAAAACAATAAAAACTGTTTTTAACCTACTATTACCGTTTCCTACAATATCGTTATATAGAGACGTTTCACAAACAATATTGCCCATTTACGGACTTTTTAAGTTGCAATTACTTCTATATGTTTTCAAATCTGTAAATAATATAGGCCACCATACCGTTCATTTTATAAGGAATCAAACTAGTTTTAACACTAGGAACAATATGAACCTTAGAACCGTCAGATGTCGATTAGAAGCAGAGCTGTTAAATTTCGATTACGATTAGTAATCAATTACATTACTTTTTAAAAAGAATCGTAATGATTATATAATCCACTATTCAACAATTTCTGATTACTAATTGATTACGATTACAAATAATCAAAAAATAATTGCGATTACCGTTACCTTTCAGTTTTAGTTGGCAAAAGAACGAGAACAGAAAAAATCAAAACTGACATATATTGAAAAGTCAAAAGTTTTGACAAACAGACTACTATGACTCTCATACCGATTTCGCGAGAATCAAAAGTAATCACAAAAAATCAAAAGTAATCTAAAATAGTCAAAAGTAATTTTTTAAAGTAGTCGATCTCATTTTTGATTACTTTTGATTATTTTTGATTACTTTTGATTATTTTTGATTATTTTTCAGTAATCGCAAGTAATCCTGATTATTTTTTGATTACTTGTAATCGTAATCAATTACTAATCGTATAAAACTGAATGTAATCGTATTGTAATCATTACATGCAACGCGTTGAATATATGGGTAGTCTTGAATGTAATTGTCTCCCTCAAGATATTAAAAACAGCTTTTAATAGGAAAATAAAAGAGTATTTGATTAATGACTTAGAAGTACTTCTCACGTAGTATAAGATACAATGCAATGTACATACACATAATTTTAGTTTTTAACTTTATTCTCTCTTTCTCACTTCATTGAATTAAATTGAAATGTATATTATACTATTTTGCCAGCTCGCCTCTATAATGTCCAAGTGACGCTGAGGCAAATTTTATATCCTAAATAAATGAATTGAAAAAAAAAATGTCAAAGAATAAAAGCTTCAAAAGTGACAGCTACCGAAATACCGGGTGATTCAAAAATAACACCTCTTGTTAGAAAATCCTGTATATACTGTATAGACGGAATGTCGAAGTTAGTATACCCCCAACCTGGAGGTGGAGGTATAAAAAAAAATATGTTAAAAATTTTGGACAAAGCCTGGATAATTATCCCGTGTAAGCCACATTTATGGTCCAAAAAAAGTAAACACGAAATATTTTTTTTTTGAAAATGTGTTTTGATTCGAATATTTATATTGTAGTTTGCGACAATGTGAAACAAATATTTTTTTTTATTTTGAGTAAAAAAATAACCTTTTGTTAACGTTTTTGTAGTCGCAGTTTGTTATCCCGGCTTAAAGAAATACAGCCCTAATATTGATCGTCATAAAATTCTTTTTTGTCATATAAAAGTTATAGATGGACTAGTAGAGCGATGTCTACGAGTACATTTATCTTTTAGAAATTCACACACTTCTCTCCGCGAATTCCGGAATTCAAAGACCCACATATCCCATGTTCCATGTTCCAAACAATAACATTCCTGGCAAATAGGTGACGACGTCCTTCGCATGCAATAAAATAGAAACTCCTCTATGTATGCAAATAAATAGTTATTTGAACAACAACAACAAAAACACGGTCCATTGTATTTGTTTTATGGGACAGCGACAACAGCAACTACATAAAAATAATGAAAAAACAAAAGGCAAGAGTTTGTCTCGGTGTTTGTTTAAATTTTACATTCTGCTGTTTTTCTGTTCTCTCTTGTTTTTTTTTCACGCGGACTTTCAGCAATATTTAATTCATGCAATTTTTAACAAATATTTGAGTATATTCCCTCACTTTTTCCCCGCTCTGCGTCCGCTCCACTCCACTCGTCCTGAAACAACAGAATAGTTGTTGGTCGGGGCGCTGGTGTTGTTTTGTATGTTTACAAATGTTGTTAAAGCAATGATGCTTTAACATAATAAAAGTCATACAATAACACCATCAGCACCAGCTCCACCACCACCACTAGCACCACCAACAACAACAACAGCAACATCACAAATAAGATCTGATAACAGTCAGTGGGAAAAAAAGAACCCACTAGCACGCGCTCTGTGCGATTCAGTGAAAACGGTAATAGTGTGGCTAAAATGAATACAAAGGATATCCATCCAGAGACTACAAATCCGGGAACACACATAGACAGACACACGGGGGTCAGAGGTCAGCGAGGAGAGTGCCGAGCCGGCACATACCCTACATTCATGTGCATACAAAGTGCTGCAGAAAAACAAACCAGTGGCCACAAACAAAAAAAAAATAAAATCCGACTAAAGCTTAACAAACATTTAAAGACTACAAAAATACAACAAAATGCGGAAACTTCAAAGATAACACGACTCGCTATGCACTCGCGCCTGGCCATCCTGCCACCTTTGCTGGTGGACGAGTACAGCAATCAACCTCAACATGTGCTGCATGCATCGCGCTGCACAACTACCGATTATGAGAGAAAAGTGTTTAAAAACAGATTTTTTATACAGCACATACATATACGGCGTGCGGCCTTAGGAATGGGATCAATGCCAAACTTACTGCTACCATAAAGATGGCAGTGGAAAATATTCAAAACTAGACTAGAAAGTTGTCAAAGAACACTGTAATAGCCAAGGCGGCAATTAATGGCGAACATTTAAGGAAAATGTGCTACAAAAATTCAAATTCACAATAAGAGGAAAATGACAAAATTGCTAAAATAAACAGCAACAATTATTTTAGAAGCGCGAAACATTTCCACACCGATGGTTAGTCCAAACAGTAATTATGTTCTCTCAAATGATACAATCAAACTCATAAAGACAAGACGATATCTCGATAGAAAAGGGCATCCAACCAAAACGAATTTAATATTTACAAGAAATGCATTAAACTCATCAGTACAATTATCGACAACAAAATTAGCATTGAACGAAATGAAAAGTGGAATAAATTTCTATCAAAATTAAAGCCAGGTGTAAATACAGTCTTTTCATCACCAAAAACGACTACTGCAGGCCTGCCCCAAGGATCGGTACTATCGCCATTGCTTTACTCACTGTATACGTCTGATTTCTCTTCACCTCGATACGTTTCAACAGCATATTATGCAGATGAGACTGCCCTAATTACCTCAAGCAAATTGACCACGGCGCTACTTAAGAAAATGGAAAAGGACCTTAAAAGCTGTAATAAATATTTCCATAAATGGAAAGTAAAAATCAATCCTTCGAAGTCTCAAGCAATCATTTTCCCATACAAGAAGTCTCCAAAGCGGCTGCCTAATCGTAACTTGAAATTTGGATGGAGATACCCTACGGACCTTCTTCATAATATATATGGTAACGAAAAATTCATGAATTCATGTGTAGACTTAGCCAAAACTATTACAACTGAAACACACATTATACTTATCCTATGATAAGAGCATGTCGAGAATTATCATTATAATTTTTATAAAATAGAAATTACCAAATTGAAAACTGTATGTATAATTTTGTTTACTTTTTTGTAAATTTTCTTGTATACATTATTGTTTTCTTCCGATATTTTCCTTGAAAAGTTCAAATAATAAAAACATTATAATTAAAAAAACTGATCTCATTTGCTGTAATATCTAGAATAATATCTCAAACAATGTAAATAATGTATATAAACGAAATGTGAATAAAGATGATGCTTTAAATTGAAAACTTAGTAGTTCCACAATCGAGTCGATTTTATATAGATTCTCTTGACTGTGATATAATGTCAATTTCTAATTGGTATTTCAAACTATTCAGTCGAATTGTAACTTTAAGGGTCTGTCTCTGTTACTTATTTTCGTTCGTCTGAGGCGAACGATCAAAAATAATTCAATTATTACATGAATTATATAAAACGATAAGAAAGATAAGAAATATTTTAGCTACGAGATCTTTGTGTGCTTTTCTACAGACACACCGAAATATAGACTCGTGTGGTTTATAGATTTCTCGTAATAATCGAGTGAAATAATCGAAAATAAGTTACAGAAACAGGCTCTAATACTATATATATTACTAGCTGTACCCGCTGCTTCGCACGCGAAAAAGGCAGGTATTTGTTATTAGTTTTATCCGTCTCTGTTTAGGATATCCGTCTCTGTTTGACTCATATACAGTCAAGGAATGTCGATGTGCACTCTTTTAGCTGAACTTCCTTCGTATATATATTTTTTATCATTTTTGCCCAGTTTTTAACAAAAAATTACAGCCTTTTATTCGAAAAAAAATCCATTTTTATACCGCTTTTACATGGCCAGAGGAATTTACATACTAAATTTCATGTTTCTAGCTGTAATCCTAAATTAGGTACCATTTTTATTCCTTTTTGTCCCGCTCACCTCTTATAAGTACAAATTTTGAAAGATCCAATTTTACTGCGTTTCTACATGGGCAGAAGAACTTACATATCAAATTTCAAGATTCTAGCTGCAATATTTTAGTTGGTACCATTTCTATCCCTTTTTGTCCCGCGCAACCCTTAAAAGTACAAAATGCATTTATATTCCGCTTCTATGTGGTGAGAGGAATTTACATGCCAAATTTCACGACTATAGCAGCAATACTTTAGTTGGTACCATTTTTATCCCTTTTGTCCCTCGCAACCCTTATAAGTACACATTTTGAAAGATCCAATTTTACTGCGCTTCTACATGGTCAGAAGAACTTACACATCAAATTTCAAGATTCTAGCTGCAATACTTTAGTTGGTACCATTTTTATCCCTTTTTGTCCCGCGCAACCCTTTAAAGTACAAAATACATTTATATTGCTCTTCTATGTGGTGAGAGCAATTTACATACCAAATTTCACGATTCTAGCTGCAATACATTAGTTGGTACCATTTGCATCCCTTTTTGTCCCACTCACCCCTTATAAGTACAAATTTCGAAAAATAAATTTATATTGCAAGTCTACGTTGTCAGAGAAATGTAGATACCGATTTTCACGATTCTAGCTGAAATTCTTAAATTGGTACCATTTTTATCCCTTTTTGTCTCTTTCCTCCCTTAAAAGAACAAATTTCGAAAAATCCTTATTTGTAGCTCTTCTGCATGGTCAGTGCAAGGAAAAACACCGAATTTCATGTTTCTAGCTACTGCCGTTTAGTCAGGACGAAGGTTCGATGTTTATCCCTTTTTGTCCCATTTTAACCCCTAAAAGTACGAATTTTGTAAAACCCTTTCTTAGTCGACGTCTACGTCATATTTGGGAACAACCCTGAACATTTCATGAGCCTGGCTTCAGCCGTTTGGTCTGTGGGCTGGTCAATGATAAGTCAGTCAGTAACGCAACTCTTTTATATATATAGATTATCTGTGAATATTATTCTTTTTTTGACTTGTTCTTTTTTTAATTGATTTAAAATTCCCCCATAAATGTCTGCGGTTCTAATTCATTAGCCTGTGGCTATACATTATCCAAATGTAAGTTTATGCATATATGCAATTCACGGGATGCCTTTATGCAGGATCATAATGATAATTAATACAACTATTATTGAACAACACAATAACAGAGCCGCCGTCTATTGAATGGATGGATGGATGGCTGAATGAATGGAGTTGAGTTCATTAATATGATTGGCCGTTTCATGTTAAAAATGCTTCAATTCCAATTGGCTGAAAGAATACCTGTTCGGCAGTGCAAAATAACGATTGTAAACGTTGGGTAACGATTCAACATGTTTAATCTTCGCTAGGAATTTTCTTTCGTACATATAAGATAACACAATCTTTCGATGTTGTTGTATTAATTCTTTTAAAGGGAAAATGGATATATTTATGAAATTTCACATGCTTAGAGCAGAAGTTTTTTTCCAGAGTATCCTACAATTCCGAGAACCGGGGAATTAATCTCAAAAATTACTGCCTTTAGAAAACGACCTCCATTCCTTCATTTCGATCACAGATCAGAACAGTACTATAATTATTATTATTTACTTTTGCTTAATTATCTAAATAAATTATTTTTTATAAAATTTTTTCATATTTTAGTAAGCCAACAGTTATACATCGTGTTGGATCATATCAACTAAAAGTTATTTCTAAGGCTACACTGAAATAATTTTCCTTAATTATATTTAGCGATTTTATAAATTTAGTGAATTTTATTTTCATATATATGAAATTTCGTGTGTCATAAAATTTGTTCATAAACATTTCATATTTCACAAAATAATAGTGTCAAAGTAGTGAAACTGATGTTTTTATGCAACTTTTCATAATTTCCACATAGATTTTTAGTGTGTCGAAACATCAATCATGTTTAAATGTGGCACATCACGTTATACTTCAAAATAATGAAAGGGGTCCAATAGACCCATGATTTGATAATGAAGCCATAAAATCACACCCCGATTTCGTATATTTCCGGCATTAAAGTTTCACTGGCAATTCAAAAACATCGACGATTGATGGGTAGAGAGTAGAGAACATCGTGCTTTCTTTCCTTTCCTTACTTATTTTTAAAATATGAAAATATTTCTGATATAAAACAAAGCATTTCTTAACTAGATATATGTTAAATAAAATTTAATTGATTGATCAGCATTAAATTAGATTTTACAAATTTGAACATACTGTCCGCACTAATGGTCTCAGCCGTATATTTTATACTTATTTATTTAATAAATATATTTTTTAGTAAGGAAAACATCAATTTCTTATAGCGTGTAAAAACAGCTACATTCGACGAAAATAGGCGTTTTAGTCAAAAATAAAAATTATTATGCATACAAAATTTTGTATGCTGATTATATGAACCAGTATGCCTTAATGCATGCAAAAAACTTTTTAGGTCACGAACAGCATATTTATAGATATTTATTTTTTAATCTACACTTTTTTCAATTGTAATTCAAAAGACATCACTTGATATTTAAAATACACCAGTTGAAATTCAAAAGACATCATTGGAAATTCAAAAATTATTCCATTTGCAATTCAAAAAGGGTAAACAAAATTATTTGAGCAAAATATACATTGGGTTCAAAATACAACATTTGAAATTCAAAAGTCGCCATTTGTAATTCAAAAGACATCATTTGAAATTCAAAAGACATCATTAAATTCAAAAGACATCATTTGAAATTAAAAAATTATTCCATTTGTAATTCAAAAATTATTCCATTTGCAATTCAAAAAGGGTAAACAAAATATACATTGGGTTGGGTAGCATTTATTTATTATGTAAACTTTAATTTTCTGCATTTAAGAGATTTACGTATCTCTCACGCAAATCACTCTAACCTATTTAAATTTAAAGATTTTATAACTTCTATACGGACTCTGACAATTTAATATTGGAAATGGTTTTACAATTACTTTATACCTGTAAAATAGTTATGATTTGTTGTACCTCCCACACAAATAATACGGCCCTAAGTAAAATGCAAGTCCTTATAAATTATGTGCAGATGCTCTCTGAGCTGGTGAAGGTTATAAACTATATATGAAATTACCGACATTTTACATCATTATAATTATTAGTTGCTTATCATTTTATTAGATCTGTTTTCAAAACTGAAGAATATCCAAATTTGCACAAAAAATAAATGCTAATGTATATTTTTCTTAAATAAGTTTGTTTAAATTTTTGAATTTCAAATGGAATCTTTTGAATTTCAAATGCAAACTTTTGAATTTCAAATGGTGTATTTTGAATTACAATTTTGAATAACAAATGAGTTTTGAATTTCATATGACGACTTTTGCATTTCAAATGGTGTCTTTTGAATTACAAATGACGAGTTTTGAATTTCAAATGACGAGTTTTGAATTTCAAATGATATTTTTTGAATTTCAAATGGAAGTTTTGAATTTCAAATGGAATTTTTGAATTTCTAAATGCCTTCTCTTCGGACCTGAAACACATTCCTGTATGCCTTCTGTAAATAGGCATTCCAGAAGGCCTTCTTCGCGCATGAATAATATTCGTGGCACATTCTCATCTCGCTTCTCTAAGAAGGCCTACCAGAAGGCCTAATCCTTAGCATTTAGAAATCCTACACGCATTCTTATCTGCCTTCTTTGAGAAGGCATTTAGAAAGGTCTTCTCATTTCCTATTAGATAGATCCAATGGGCATTTTTCATTGCCTTCCTTTCGAAGGCCTGGTAGCATGCTAGGAGAATGAAGGCAGTACGGAGGGTGTCGATTTTCTTGTTTGTCTAATGATAAAAAGATTTGTTTTTGTTGTCTTTGTGCCTTTGATCGACATAGAGCCACTTGCTGAGTCGATTAGAAATGTCTGTTTGTACATCTATTCTTGTAATCAAACTGCAGGTCGCAATTCCTCACTGATTCAAATGAAACGCTATTTAATATTAAGCAAATCGGTTCAAATGTAGATATAGCCTTTATACAAATGTCACTTCCGGTGTGTCTCCATATTTTTGCCATTTGGGTTCCAATTTGGCATTATATTTCATCCGTCCATGTTTTCATATAGACCCCATACAACTACCCAATATGATTTATTTACGCTCTAGAAGACAGAAAGATGTGATAATTTCCCGGTGTTGCAAAGTGTATAATTAATTATAAACAGTAGAAGTGGGGAACATCTTTATTATTTAGACGTTTACGCCCACCAACATCCACGACCCTATATTCATTGGCTACTCCTATTTTTGCACTGTGTACAAATCCAATACTAATAGGGGATGGAACAAAAAAAATATTTAACTTGTCTTACTTTTAACGAAATTGATAAATATTATATCCTTCATAATTTCTTAATATTTCATAATTTTACACGTCCGACATCCATTCCTGAAGGCCATCTACGAAAAGGCATTTTAGAAGGCCTTGCCTTTAGATGTTACACGATACATAACTCATGCTTGCTTGCCTTCATCGGATAGACATGCCAGAAGGCCTTGCTAGAGAAGGCAGCGCTGAAGGTGTTCGATTTATAGATGGATATTTTGCACACACTTTTTGTTGTAAACACATAACTAAATTTGTTGGCTCATTCAAACTTCCCTTCCTTCGCGAGACATGCTAGATGGCAGTGGCGAAGGTGTTCGCTTAATCGAATGGTCGTGTGTTTCTATAAACTTTTTGTCTTAAACAGACAATGTGGTCTGTGGTTTAGAAGGTAGCATGTCCGATTAGCAATGCGAAGATCATAAGTTCAAATTCCAGCCTAGGCAAATTAAAATGTTGAAAGAATTTAATTGAAAATTAATATACTGTCGATAACAAGGCCAGAAATATTGAAAAAATGCTGGTCCATTGGTTCGTCATATTTTTGTATACCCTCCACCTCCAGGATGGGGGTATACTAACTTTGTCATTCCGTTTGTAACACCTTGAAATATCGACCTGAGACCCTATAAAGTATATATATTCTTGATCGTCATAAAATTCTAAGACGATCTAGCCATGTCCGTCCGTCTGTTGAAAGCACGCTAGCATTTAAACTAAAGGAGCTGGAACGTTCGGATTTTCCATAAATGCGTCTTATAGTCGTAGATCGGTTGGGATTGAAATGGGGCGAAATCGGCCCAAAGGGAAAAAATTTTCCCTCACAAGGACTAAAAATACTCATAATAATCCCTAATATTTTAGCGTATTTAAGCATGTTTTTTGAATATGTCTGTTTATATTTGCTTGATATTTGGTATGCGCATTTCCCTTATAGCAAAAACGTACACCATAAAGTGATTCTTATTTGTAGGGGGTGAAATGGGGCAAAAAGGGATCAAAATGGTACATATTAAACGACAACAGCTAGAAACACGAAATTCGGTGTGTACATTCCTCTAGTTGAGTAGATACATAATATAAAAGTATTTTTTCCAAATTCGTACTTTTAAGGGTAAAATGGGAATAGAGGGATAAAAATGGTACCAACCAAACGCCTGTACATAGAATAATGAAATTCGGTGGATACATTCCTCAGATTGCATAGACAAGTACAATTCACGGATTTTTCAAAAGTCGTACTTTTTGGGGTTAAAATGAAAAAAAGGGGATAAAAATAGTACCAATCAAACGACCGCAACTAAAGTCATGAAATTCGGAGTATACATTCCTCTGACTGTGTAGATACGGAAAATAAACTGATTTTTCGAAATTCGTACTTTTTGGGGTCAAAATAGAAAAAGGGGGTAAAAATAGTACCAAGCAAATGGCCGCAGCTAGAGTCATGAAATTCGGAGTATACATTCCTTTGACTACGTAGATATGAAAAATAAAAGGTTTTTTTTCCAAATTCGTACTTTCAAGGGATACAATGGGTACGGAATGATAAAAATTGTACCAACCAAACGGCTACACCTGGAATAATGAAATTCGGTGTATACATTCCCCTGACAGACACTTAAAATAAAAAGATTTTTCGAAATTCGTACTTTTTGGGGTTAAAATAAAAAAGGGGATAAAAATAATACCAATCAAATGACCGCAACTAGAGTCATGAAATTCGGATCATGACTGCGTAGACACGGAAAATAGACGAATTTTTCGAAATTCGTACTTTTTGGGGTTAAAATGGAAAAAGGGGATACAAATAGTACCAACCAAATGACCGCAACTAGAGTCATGCAATTCGGAGTATACATTCCTCTGACAGCGTAGACACGGAAAATAAACGGATTTTTCGAAATTCGTACTTTCAAGGGATACAATGGTACAGAGGGATAAAAATAGTACCAACTAAACGACTACAGCTAGAATGATGAAATTCTAATTGCGTAGAAACGTCAAGGGGTAAAAATGGTACCAACCAAATGGGAGCAGCTGGAATCATGGAATTCGGTGTATACATTCCTCTGACTGCATATACACGCAAAATAAAAAGTTTTTTTCCAATTCGTAATTTTTCTTTTACGGCAAAAATAGTTTGAATCATGAAGTTAGGTTTTTTTGCACTATGTACGTCTGATAATGGATTTTCAAAATTTGTACTTTTGAAATTAAAATAGAATGGAAATACTTGCACTCACTGTCTACCAATTTGATGAAGAATTTCCAGAAGGTCTTTGGTAGGATGCCCTTTTGTCAGAGCCCTTCTAGAAGGCCTTGCTCTCCAATCTTATCCTGAGTTAATTTGAAATGAGTATAGAATGCAGCAAGCATGTCTTGCGCCTCCCTAAGAAGGCCTTGCGTACGCCTTCTTTTGTGTGTTTTACTCAAATCACTCTCACAGCAATGGAGCGAAGCACAAACAAGTTTTTTTGGTTTTTATAACAATATATTTATAACAACTATTTTTTTGAAATTAATCACAAAAATAAAATTTTTCTTGTTTTATTTCTCATTAATTTTTTTGCACGGGTAGGTGGTTTTGCATGTACTAAGAACAAATAGAAAATATATATCTGCCTGGATATAGAAAATATATATCTGCCTGGAGTGATTACAATATAACAATGTAATATTATCACTAAAATAGCATATTTTTCATATAAATGTACTGAAATACATAGTGTATCTGGTCAGATACATGCGCTACGTATGTGACTATCGGAACATGTGAATGACGGAGGGTTAATTTTTTTTCCTTTTTCGACACACTTCTCCAACATGTTGTTATTGCTCAGCGATTAAAAAAATCGATACACCCTAATCAACATGTCTTTTAGTATAATTGCTGACATTGGATAGCAGCATTTGCAATATTCATCCTCGGTTGGGATGCTTTCGCCACACCTCTGGCAATTGTTTACAATTGCACATCAATTCTTTATTTGATATTTAATTTTTTAAACGTTTGTATGCGTTTTCCCCGTGTGTAAATTTACACATAAAACATTTAAAATATTTGTTAACAAAAAACATCAACGGATTTTTAATTTGAAATGA
This sequence comes from Polietes domitor, assembly GCA_947397865.1. NCBI lineage: Eukaryota > Metazoa > Arthropoda > Insecta > Diptera > Muscidae > Polietes > Polietes domitor. The sequence continues at coordinate 54,339,133 of OX377620.1, forward strand.
ATTTTATTTATGATGCAAATGTATTGAGTTTTTTTATATGTATATATTTATTGTATACATATGTATACATGCACACAATTGCGTGTTTGTTATATGTGTAAACATACACACATACATACAAAGGTATTTTTTTACAAATAAATGCAAGTGGATAGTGCGGGAGTGCGTGTCGGAGAACTTTTATTCAAATATTGTCCGGCAAATATTACAACAGTGCGGGTTAATGTAGCCATACATACAGCCAATTGGTTTATCGATCCAATCCAATATCGAACCAATTTGTGCATTAACGAGTAATCGAAATTATACGAAAATATATGGGCATCAGCAGGGGCACCATATTGTTTCAAGTCGAAATTTGCACCGAAGAAATAATAGAATATATATTTAAGGAAATCCTCCTAGGTGTTTACCGTATTTAACATTTGGTGGCATTTGGCTTCCTCTCTCACCTAAATTCCAAATTTTTAATATAAAAAGTGTTTAATGAAATAAATATGAATATGTATGTATTTATTATTTACTTTCTGTATTTGCACAAAAATAAAAAAACAAGCGATGGATTAAAACAACCGACATGCAAATACTTTATTTTGTTTATAGTTTATATTGCGGTTTATTTAGTGGCTACGTTTAATTTCAACTTTGATTGTCTTTTTTCTCTTCCACTTGAAGTTGGCCATTTTTTTAAGCAACGACCAAAAACATATACCAAAGTGGATATATTTGTATGTAGACCATTTTATATTAATCAAAATCCGGATATAAGTTGAATTACGGATGTCCATCGGCCGAGCCGAACTTTATATACTCTCCACCATGGATTACATTCCACAGAGGTTGTCGGTTTTCGTAGAAGTGCAGTAATATCACAGGAAAATATAATTTTTTTAATACAAATATTGAAAAAAATAACTTTATAAATAAATATAATATTTTAATTATTTCAAACCATTATTTATTTCAAATCAAAAAATAAATATTCTTATATTTATATTTTCAAAAAGCTTAAATACCATAAATATTGGTAGATAGTGGGTGCTACAGTTGGTTGTATTTCCATTCTATTTTAATTCCAAAAGTACAAATTTTGAAAATCCATTATCAGACGTACATAGTGCAAAATAACCTAACTTCATGATTCAACCAAATTTTGCCGTAAAAGAAAAGGTACGAATTTGAAAAAAAAACTTTTCATTTTGCGTGTCTATACAGTCAGAGGAATGTATACACCGTATTCCATGATTCCAGCTGCGCCCATTTGATTGGTACCATTTTTACGCCCTACGTGATTAGAATTTCATCATTCTGCTGTAGTCGTTTAGTTGGTACTATTTTTATCCCTATGTACCATTATATGCCTTGAAAGTACGAATTTCGAAAAATCCGTTTATTTTTCGTGTCTACGCAGTCAGAGGAATGTATGTATACTCCGAATTTTATGTCTGTATCTGCGGTCAGTTGGTTGGTACTATTTTTATCCCCTTTTTTCTTTTTAACCCCATAAAGTACGAATTTCGAAAATTCTGTTTATTTTAAGTGTCTGCGCAATCAGAGGAATGTATATTCCGAATTTCATTATTCCAGGTGTAGCCGTTTGGTTTGTACCATTTTTATCCCTCCGAACCCATTGTATCCCTTGAAAGTACGAATTTGGAAAAAAAACCTTTTATTGTTCATGTCAAGGGAATGTATACTCCGAATTTCATGACTCTAGCTGCGGTCATTTTGTGGGTACTATTTTTATCTCCTTTTTATATTTTGACCCCAAAAAGTACGATTTTTGAGAAATGCGTGTATTTTACTTGTCTATGCAATCAGAGGAATGTATACACCGAATTTCATTATTCTAGGTGTAGCCGGTTGGTTGGTACCATTTTTATCCCTCTATTCCCATTTTACCCCTTAAAAGTACGAATTTGGAAAAAATACTTCTATATTATGTATCTACTCAGTTAGAGGAATGTACACACGTGTTTCTAGCTGTTGGCGTTCAATATGTACCATTTTTATCCTTTTTTTGCGCCATTTCGCCCCTACAAAAAAGAATCACTTTATGGTGCACTTTTTTGTTATCGGGGGAATGCGCATACCCAATATCAAGTAAGTACAAGCAGACACATTGAAAAAATATGCTTAAATACTCTAAAATATTAGGGATTATTATGGGTATTTTTAGTCCTTGTGAGGGAAAAATTTTTCCCTTTCGGCCGTTTCAATCCCAACCGATCTACGTCTATAAGACGCATTTATGTAAAATTTGGACGTCCTAGCTCCTTTCGTTTAGATGTTAGCGTGCTTTCAACAGACGGACGGACATGGCTAGATCGTCTTAGAATTTTATGACGATCGAATATATATACTTTATAGGGTCTCAGGTCGATATTTCAAGGTGTTACAAACGGAATGACAAAGTTAGTATAACCCCATAGGAGGTGGATGGTTAAAGTCGGGCGTGGTCGACTATATGATACCCTACACCTAGTCAATCAATTTAAGAAAAAATCTGTTAAAATATGTGGTTTCTAGAGCGGAAAAAGTCAAATTGGAGCTATATCTAAATGTGAACCGATTTTTTTCAAATTAAATAGTTTCATTTAGTTCAAACCACAATTGCGACCTGGACTTTGATTACAAGAATAGATGGACCGACGGACGGACGGACATCGCTAAATAGACTCAAAAAGTGATTCTAAGTCGATCGGTATAATAAACGATGGGTGTATCTCGTTTCCTTTTGGGTGTTACAAAAAAATGCACAAAGACATTATACCCTGTGGGTATAATAATTCAGACAAAATTCTAAATGGCTAAAATCAATAACAATTTTATGTATTCTTTGTTTTATTTCGGCCTGTAATCAATATGTTTGATTTGAACTGGAATATTGCCGTGGTTCAAGATATTCTCGAATGTTTATTTTATAGAATGCAAATTTATTTTCAAATGACTTAGTAACATTCATTAATTGGCTGTTTACTAACTTTATCAGGAATTTTGTCTTGTGGCGATTGTTTTAAGAAGGATTCGTTGCGTTTTTTCATGTTAAAGATTATTTTGGAAACAATGTATTTTCAAGCGGCCATATTTATACCCTACACCACTTCGTGGACTAGGGTGTTTTGTTTGTAACACCAAGAAATAATTGAGCTAGACCCACCTTTAAGTATACGGATCGGCTTAGAAGGACGATTGGTATTGAATTTGGAAAAAATCGGTTTAGATTTAGATATAGCCCCCATACAAATGTCGCTCATGATTTGACTTTTTCCGCTCTAAAATCCACATATTGTAACCGATTTTCTTCAAATTTGGCTTAACATCTTATAATCAAACTAGAAATACCTGTGGCGAAAGTGGGTAAGATCGGTTCAGATTTAGACATAGCCCCCATACAAATGTCGCTCTCGATTAGATTTTTTCCACTCCAGAAACCACATATTGTACCCGATTTTCTTTAAAATTGGCACAACTTCTTATAATCCAACTAAAAACACCTATGGCAAAAGTGGGTAAGATCGGTTCAGATTTAGATATAGCTCCAATACAAATGTTGCTCCCGAATGTTTAACCGATTTATGACGATCAAGAATATATATACTTTATAGGGTCTCCGGTCGATATTTCAAGGCAATTGTATGGGATATACCAGGAGTTACATTCGTGGAACTTCGACGAGGGATTGTACAATGACATTTTTTTGTCCCATATTGTTATAAGTAAAGGGTGTTTTTTATTGGGGTATAGAACTTTAAGTTGGCATCACTTTTTTAACTGGCGGCCATTTTGTCAGCTGTCAAGTGATTAATATTTAGTTTGGTTTGCCATTTCATGATGAACAGGTTGACAAAAGAACAACGCTTGCAAATCGTGCAAATTTATTTCGAAAGTAATGGTTCAGTTCGCGAAGTTCACCATTTTATGGTCGACATAATCGTCCATCAGAGCAATTAATTCGGTTAACCATGGATCGTTTTCGCACTACGTTTACTCTATGTGATAATACGCATCCGCAGAGACGTAGAACAGTGCGCACCGAAGAAACAATTGCCGCTGTAGAGCAAAGTGTTGAAGAGGACCCGAATGAATCGATTCGCCACCGTGCACAGCAATTGGAGCTGCACAGCAATTGGAGAAAGTGGTTGAAAATTGGACCTGTAGAATTGGCTATATTCGAGCCAGCCGCGGCGGCCACGTGCCCGAAATCATATTTAAACATTAATGGCATAAAATTATCCTTCCAATAAAGCCAAATTGATGGACATTAAAACGATTTTCTTGTGTTTTATTTCAATTCGAAGTTCTATACCTCAATAAAAAACACCCTATACTATATGTAGATACTGAATGGCACTTTCCAAAAGTATGCTTGATGAGCTACTTTGTGATGACCAACTTCCGGGCGCTCTAATTCAAAACCTATTGAGGCAAGATGATCAAGAAAGGCAGTGAGTGAGAGTGTGAACTCGTATTTCGATTTCCAACAACTGTGGGCCGTCAACTAATTCTTCAGTGCTACTGGCACCCATTTAATTTGTATAATAAACGCCATTCTTGTTTAAATTGTTTAATTTCTACGAATGAAAGAAAAAACTAAAGCATAATTGTATTTCCCCACAATATTCTTTCTGTTGTTTTAAACCAGCAATTTTATGTTAAATTTTACTTTTTTCTGACTTTAAAAACGAGAGCAGCAAAGGTTCCCCTTCTGGTGTCGGCGGCGTGGAGTTGTTTGGTTGCCCTGTTTAAATCACATTAAAATCATAAATTAATTTTTAATGTTTTCATAATGTTGTTTTGTTCATCGCGAACTTCTTTCTATTTGTATTTCATTTCATGCCGTATTCCTCTGGATCTCTTTCTGTGTTTGCCCGGTTGCCGTTTGTTTTTTGCCGCTTTCATTTTCATTGCGCTGTGCGTTTGTTCTTCTTTTTGGTTGTTGCCGTTGTTGCTCTTGTTGTTGGCGTTAGCGTTGGTGTTTTATTGAGTTAATTCAAATTTAACTTGAAAAGTTCCTCCTTTAAGATGCCTCTTCTTTTATGATTATGTTGGTGGCACTCTACGACGATGTAGTCGTGCATACAGACAGCTCTGTATTGGTGTTAACACCTTTACATTTTCATTTCCATTTCCATGACAAGGTGTGGTGGATGGTGTGGTGCGGTGGTTTGGTGATGTGTTAAGGATGTTGCTGCTGCCGGGAGTTAATAATCAGAGAGTCTCCTCACACTCGCTGAATATGGAGAAAGGAAAAGTTATTCGTGAAAAGCAAAATGCATGAATGCCTTGCTGGTAACTTTAAAAGTTCCAGAAGAATTTTTCCAAACTTTTTGAAAAAAAAGATTTTGAAATATGTGATAATACACTTTTCAGATTAAGTGATTACATCGAATCTTTGCACAGAACACAGTGAGTAAGCTGATGAAATGCTTCTATCAACAAAAGTTCAACGGTCCGAATTTTAAAAAAAATATAAAAAAGTGGAGTTTAAATCACATGTTTAAAACAACAGCCATAATATTGGGGGAATAGTATAACGCTGTAATTGTTTGTAGATATTAACCAAGAATAGCGTTTATTATACAAATTAAATGAGTGGCGCTAACACTGATGTCTGAGTTGACGGCCAGCAGTGGTTGTAAATGGATTTGTTTGTTTGTTTGCCGATCTTTATGTAGTTGACTTATCTCCATTAATGAGATTCTAGATGAGATATTTCTTATGTTTACCTCGTCTATTCTTGACCATCTAGCCGCAATAGGTTTTGAGTTACACAGCCCTACGTTTTGCATTTTAATGCTCACCAAGAGTTCAAGAGTTTTTATACACTCCACGAGAGTTTTATATCTTTGTGCATTTGTTTGTAACACCCAAAAGGAAGCAAGATAGACCCATTGTTAATTATACCGATCGACTTAGAATCACTTTTTGAATCGATTTAGTCTGTCCATCTATTCTTGTAATCACGATGCAGGTCGCAATTGTAGCTAGAACTAAATGAAACTTTGTACAACGAAGTTTTTCGGGACAAAGACGAACGCTATTTAATTAGCAAATCGGTTCAGATTTAGATATAGCCACCATACAAATTTCGCTCCCGATTTGACTTTTTTCGCTCCATAAACCACATATAGTGCCCGACTTTCTTCAAATTTGGATTAACACCTTATAATCTAACTAGAAACACCTGTGGCGAAAACGGGTTAGATCGGTTCAGATTTAGATATAGCCCCCATCAGGCCCGTGCGCAGGATTTTCCCCTGGGGGGGGGTTTCATCTACACTCATAAAAAAATTAACCCTATAATGAGTTAAAATTAACTAAAATTTAGGAAACCAGGTACATTTTTACTAAATATAAGTAGAATTTTGCTGAAATTTTCCTAAATCTAAGTAAATTTTTCCTAAAACCAAGTAATTTTTTACTAAATTTAAGCAAAATTTTCCTAAAACTAAGCAAATTTTTACTAAATTTTATTAAAAATTTGCTGAAAATTTCCTAAAACTAAGTAAATGCTTACTCAAATCAAGTAAACTCAAACTGAGGACAATTTTGCTGATTTTTTCCTCAAAACGAGTAAATTTTTACTTAAACTGAGGAAAATTTCATTTTATACATGGAAAAAAGGTGAAATTAAAATAAGTTCAATTTAACTGAAAAAATCAAACAAATACTGATACAGAAAATGACAACATGAAATATTTCTCAAAAGTTTCATGATACCTCTGCCATAAGTTAAAATTTCCTAAATGGAATTTTTCCCATACAAAAAATTTCAGATTTTTTTCTCACTTAAAACCTTGAAAATATTCTTCCACATAAGTTTGTATTTACTCAATTGTAAGAATTTTTTATTAGATACAAATAAATGTTTTTAAGTAAATCTACTACCTTTCTAGTAAATGAACTATTTACTATGGCTTTGAAAGAAGGAAACTGTACTCATACTTAGTTAATTTTCCAACTTTTTAGGAAATTTTTACTGGAGCGTTTGGAAACCACACATATTTTATTGGATCTTCGAGAAATATTTTGATACAATCGTCCGACAGACATTGTCGGCAAAATTGCATTTCAATAATCCATCTATCAGTACACTCAAAGTAATATGTCAGTAAAAGAAAGCAGAAAGTCTACTGAAAGATCAGATTTTCTGCTGTTGAAAATGAGACAGTAGATTTGTATCTGCTGAGATGGTAAACAGCTGTTTGCTGTTTGTAGCAATATATGTGATACGCATATTGTCCCAAGCTAATATAAAAGAAAGTTCGAGCTAAACTCGCTTATGAACGCTTATCTATTTATATATTTTAATTAACAACAGCCAATTTTAGCAGACTGCAAACTCTTTAGCAGAAAACTGCTGTTATGCCAAAAAACAGCTGCAATAGCAGAAAAATAGCTGCTTTTATTAACAGACTTGTTCTCTAAGTGTAGAACTTTTTTGAAATAGTTGCTTGAAATTACATACATACATATTTATTATCATAAGTGGCTATGAACAAAAACATAATTTTTCAGGAGAGCGAAAACACTGATTTTCTCCTTAATTTGAAGAGAAATTATTAATCATTCTTCTGCAGGTTAATCTACAAAGGATTACTAATTAAAAAGTTTTCGAAATTTCCTATTATTCGCGGTTTCATGGTTCATAGCCACTTTTGTATGTTTAAAATTGAGCACTATGAATGTTGAAATAAGAATACGATTTAATGTAAACTCCATAACTTTTTTCATGAAATCTTGGCAATGTTGTATAGAAAACGTGATGAACACAGCGAATTTAATGATTCCAGCTTCATCCGTCAGATTGGTCGCTTGTAACATATATGTAGCCAATCGCTGCAATTGATGAAAAATCCAAAATTCGCCGTTGCAATTCCTTATATTTTAACTTTCTTTTTTCATAATACTGATCATACACAAATATTCCCCACGAAGTCAGCAATCACATGCCAAAGAAATATTTTGGTATTCTCAATATGATCAAAAGTTACGCGGGTTTTTCTAAAGATACTTTTATCTAAATCTTTTCCAAATTTATATGACAGATGACATCCAAATCTGAGAATAGTTTGACATTAAAAACTAATTTTCGAGAAAAGGGTTCATAGCCACTTTTGAATATAAGCCCTCGATATATACTTGAAGAAATATTACAAAAAAAACGATCAAATTAACCTTCAGTCCCGCACTTTTTCTATGATAAATGCAGAAAATTGGATATGCTTTTTGACAAAGTATGGGTCTAAATAGGATGCCTAAAGAGTTTTAGGGGTTTTTATTTATATAGGACATAGGTAACAGGATGTTTACTCAAAATATTTATACGCATATTCCGATTAAATAAAAAATGTTTCTTCATTTTTATAATTTTAAATATGTAAAGAGTGATTTTTTTGAGGTTAGGATTTTCATGCATTAGTATTTGACAGATCACGTGGGATTTCAGACATGGTGTCAAAGAGAAAGATGCTCAGTATGCTTTGACATTTCATCATGAATAGACTTACTAACGAGCAACGCTTGCAAATCATTGAATTTTATTATCAAAATGCGTGCTCTGTTAAGAAAGTTCAGAAAGAAAGAAATTGTGTTCAGCGACGAAGCTCATTTTTGGCTCAATGGGTACGTAAATAGGCAGAATTGTCGATTTTGGAGTGAATATCAGCCAGAAGCATTGCAAGAGCTACCAATGCATCCAGAAAAAGTCACAGTTTGGTGCGGTTTATGGGCTGGTGGCATCATTGGACCGTACTTCTTCAAAGATGATGCGAATCGTAACGTAACTGTGAATGGTGAGCGCTACCGTGAGATGATATCCAACTTTTTTTTGCCCAAAATGGAAGAACTGAACTTGGTTGACATGTGGTTTCAACAAGATGGCGCTACATGGCACACAGCTCGCGATTCTATGGCCATTTTGAGGGAAAACTTCGGAGAACAATTCATCTCAAGAAATGGACCGGTAAGTTGGCCACCAAGATCATGCGATTTGACGCCTTTAGACTATTTTTTGTGGGGCTACGTCAAGTCTAAAGTCTACAGAAATAAGCCAGCAACTATTCCAGCTTTGGAAGACAACATTTTCGAAGAAATTCGGGCTATTCCGGCCGAAATGCTCGAAAAAGTTGCCCAAAATTGGACTTTCCGAATGGACCACCTAAGACGCAGCCGCGGTCAACATTTAAATGAAATTATCTTCAAAAAGTAAATGTCATGGACCAATCTAACGTTTCAAATAAAGAACCGATGAGATTTTGCAAATTTTATGCGTTTTTTTTTTAAAAAGTTATCAAGCTCTTAAAAAATCACCCTTTATAAATTCGAATAACAAATACAGTTTTTTTGTGTTCGATGAAATGCAAGAAGAAACAACTAGAAATTTTAATTCCAAAAAACCAAATAATTGGTATTTTAGAGTTTCGTTTTCCTACGTAGATCCAAGTTACTGAATTTGTTGTTTCTCTTTTGAATAATACTCGTTACATATGTACAAAAAAATACTAACTCTGAAAAATATTGATAAATATAACAAAAATGTTAGTAAGTTAAAACTCATTTCTTATTGTTTCGCAACTTTAAAGTAGATTTTAAAATAGATACCTACACGCAAATCAAACAGTTTTCTTCGTTTGTCGGAATGGATTTGTATTATAATTGAAAACTCCCAAAACATTGGAGGTAACAGAAACCGTTGTTGTTGCTTCTGTGATGAAAATAGGACACATCTGTTCAGATTTAGATACAGCTGCATAAAAATATCCAATCGCAAATGTTACATATTTGCGCTCTACAAGCATCAAGCAAATTATTTACTTTTATTAAGAATATTTTAGATTTAATTATGATATCATAGTGATTCTTATCTACAGTTTTTTAAATTACTAAACGATTTTGTTATTAATTTTCCAAACTTTTATTGCAGTACACAATTAAAAGTTCATAGCTCTAGTCGAATGTCAAGGTTAATAAAAATGAAAATTTTCCGAACAATTTGGTGTCCATTAGCAAAATTAGAACTACACAATCTTGAAATTGGCACAATTCGTTTAGTTTGTTTGTATTTTTCATAACCTTTGTCCGAAATTCAAGAAAGTGTCCACGATTTTTTATGTAATTTTCGTGTATTCATGATTTTACTGCGAAATTACTATTTCGGGCGAGTTATTTTAAAAAGACCTTAAAAATTCTATATTTTTTGCTTCAGAAAGTCTAGAAGGTTTTAAAAAGTATATGTTCGAAACCTCTCTGGGGGGGGGGGTTTGAACCCCCAAAACCCCCCCTGCGCACGGCCCTGGCCCCCTTACAAAAGTAGCTCCCGATTTTACTTTTACCGCTCTAGAAACCACATATAGTACACAATTTTCTATAAATTTGACACAACATCTTATAATCCAACTAGAAACACTTGTAATGTCGAGCACATATATTTACAGGATACAAAAATCCTCCCCGATTTCACTTTTTTACCGAATTGAATTGTAATAGGATATAAAGTGGAGTGTATCATATAGTCGGCTCCGCCCGACATTAGCCTTTCCTTATTTTTTTTGTAGATCCAAGAAAACATAATAATACACTCCACTAGAAATACGAAATTCGGTGTGTACATTTACAATTTAATTGTATTTTTTACAAATTCATACTTTTAAGGGATATAATTGGAATAGGGGGATACAAATGGTACCATCCAAACGGCTGCAGATAGAATAACTAAATTCGGTGTATGCATTACTCTGATTGCGTAGACAAGTAAAATAAAGAAACTTTTTCGAAATTCGTAGATAAGACAATGGATTTAAAAAAATTTACTTTTGGAATTTAAACGGCTGGAAACACAACTAATCACACAACACTGGAAATGCACCCACCAGAGATACAAGCCGACCGATTTTAAGCCGACAAGCCGCCGCCGCCGCATGGATCTGCACGAGCCGCGCCGCCGCCGATTTCGTCGACTCAAATCGACTTCAACACGCCGCCGATTTCATCGACTCATATCGACTTCAACTACGCCGCCGAGATTTGACGGAGTTCTAACGCAGTCAAATCTTACTACCAAAATAGACAACCCACTTAAAATTACAAAAGAAAATATAACTTAGACATCCTACTGCTGTGAAATATATTGACCTTTCTTTGAATTTAGTATCCCACATATGATTACGTCTATAGAAAGTTGAATGATTGTATTTTGATTTGAAAGTCGCATTTATATAAGTCAATTCCAGTACGCGTGGCCATGTATTCCTATAAATAACATTAAGACTGTTTTTCTTTAAGACTGGATAACTAAGCTGTGATAAGAAAAAACCAAATAAAAAGTTAAAATTTAACTCAAAATAAAAATTTCTTTTTTAAAATTATCACCAACAGCAATACCAATGTGTGTATAAAAAGAAATTTTAACAAAAATATTTTATGTTAAAAATATTGGACTTAGCATGGATAATTATCCAGTGTAGGTCCAATTTATGGTTATCGTCCATAAGTCCGAAAAAGTCAACAGAAAATATTTTTTTTTTGAAAATTTGTTTTTGGATACAAATATTTATATTGTTGTTGCCGACAATCAATTTTTTATTTTGGGTAAAAAATTAAATTTTTATAAACGTTTTTGTTATCGCAGCTTCTTATCCCGGCTTAAAGAAAAACAGCCTTATTAAACAACAGCTTCTCTATTGTGCTTGTTTAGTGGTTCACAGTAGTATTACCATTCATTGGAAAGATTATGATATTCAAGATGTCTGGTCAAATATGCCTCACACGAAAAGCTGTAATTGCAAAAATAATTTAATAAATATTTTTCCATTCCAAAAAATAATTGTATGGGATAAAAATATAAATTTATGGGAACATTGGCTAATATTAACAAATATTGAACTATAATATATATACATTGAATAAAAGAAAAGGTGTTAAAAACCAATACAAATTATTCCTTTCATTTTCTCAAAATTGTCAAATAAATAGGGGTGATCGAATGACAGAACGAGCCGACAAATCAGCCGAAAGCCGCCGCCGCCGATAATTATGGTTCGGCTTGTAACTCTGCCACCCATCATCCCCAAATATTTAGGCTATTTTATACTATATTTATTTTTTTAAATTGACTTGAAGTATTATTTCGATATATATAGTATATCGAGGGCTTATATTCATAAGTGGCTATGAACCATTTTTGCAAAATTAGTTTTTGATGCCAAACTATTCTCAGATTTGGACGTCATCTGTAATATAAATTTGGAGAAGAAAATTTTTTTCTAAAGCCATTTTTTTTCAAAATTATCTGATTTGGCAATCAACTAACACGTTATTTTGTGACTGCATAAGTGGCTATGAACATAATATTCTTTGGCATGTGAGAATCCTGGATGAAAAACGTTAAAATATAAGCAATTGCAACCGCGGGGGTATACTAACTTTGTCATTCCGTTTGTAACACCTTGAAATATCGACCTGACACCCTATAAAGTATATATATATTCTTGATCATCATAAAATTCTAAGACGATCTAGCCATGTCCGTCCGTCTGTTGAAAGCACGCTAGCATCTAAACGAATTTAGCTAGAACGTTCAAAATTTCCATAAAGGGAAAAATTGTTCCCCTCAATTAGAATTTCATCATTCTAGCTGTAGTCGTTTAGTTAGTACTATTTGTATCCCCTTTTTCAAAGTTGACCCCAAAAAGTACGAATTTCGAAAAATCAGTTTATTTTCCGTGTATACACAGTCCGAGGAATGTATACTTCGAATTTCATGACTCTAGCTGCGGTCATTTGATTGGTACTATTTTTATCCGCTTTTTTCATTTAACCCCAAAAAGTACGAATTTTAAAAAATCCGTGTATTTTACGTGTCTATGCAATCAGAGGAATGTATACACCGAATTTGATTATTCTAGGGGCAGCCGTTTGGTTGGTACCATTTTTATCCCTCTATTCCCATTTTACCCCTTAAAAGTACGTATTTGTAAAAAATACAGTTAGTCAGTCAGTTAGAGGAATGTACACACCGAATTTCGTTTTTCTAACTGTTGTCGTTTAATATGTACCATTTTTATCCCTTTTCCCATTTCACCCCCCCACAAATAAGAATCACTTTATGGTGCACGTTTTTGCTACAAGGGTAATGCGCATACCAAATATCAAGCAAATATAAACAGACATATTCAAAATACATGCTTAAATACGCTAAAATATTAGGGATTATTATGGGTATTTTTAGTCCTTGTGAGGGAAAAATTTTTCCCTTTGGTCCATTTCGCCCCGTTTCAATCCCAACCGACCTTTCGTTTAGATGCCAGCGTGCTTTCAACAGACGGACGGACGGACATGGCTAGATCGTCTTAGAATTGTATGACGATCAAGAATATATATACTTTATAGAGTCTCAGGTCGATATTTCAAGGTGTTACAAACGGAATGACAAAGTCAGTATACCCCCATCCTGGAGGTGGAGGAGGAGGTGGAAGACTAATGTAGTTTATATGTAATGGCGACAAGTCCAACATATGTCAAAAGGTATATGCTGATACTACCAAGACGAAACTAAAAACCAGACTTTCTTCACATAAATCGGACCAAAAAGCGACTGACAAGCCAATAGAGAAAAAAAACAGCTTTTGCGGCCCACTGTACTCTGACAGGCGCCAAACGCCTTGTTGCCGACAATCAATTTTTTATTTTGGGTAAAAAATTAAATTTTTATAAACGTTTTTGTTATCGCAGCTTCTTATCCCGGCTTAAAGAAAAACAGCCTTATTAAACAACAGCTTCTCTATTGTGCTTATTTAGTGGTTCACAGTAGTATTACCATTCATTGGAAAGATTATGATATTCAAGATGTCTGGTCAAATATGCCTCACACGAAAAGCTGTAATTGCAAAAATAATTTAATAAATATTTTTCCATTCCAAAAAATAATTGTATGGGGTAAAAATATAAATTTATGGGAACATTGGCTAATATTAACGAATATTGAACTATAATATATATACATTGAATAAAAGAAAAGGTGTTAAAAACCAATACAAATTATTCCTTTCATTTTCTCAAAATTGTCAAATAAATAGGGGTGATCGAATGACAGAACGAGCCGACGTTTAGATGCCAGCGTGCTTTCAACAGACGGACGGACGGACATGGCTAGATCGTCTTAGAATTGTATGACGATCAAGAATATATATACTTTATAGAGTCTCAGGTCGATATTTCAAAGTGTTACAAACGGAATGACAAAGTCAGTATACCCCCATCCTGGAGGTGGAGGAGGAGGTGGAAGACTAATGTAGTTTATATGTAATGGCGACAAGTCCAACATATGTCAAAAGGTATATGCTGATACTACCAAGGCGAAACTAAAAACCAGACTTTCTTCACATAAATCGGACCAAAAAGCGACTGACAAGCCAATAGAGAAAAAAAACAGCTTTTGCGGCCCACTGTACTCTGACAGGCGCCAAACGCCAAACTTCAAAGACGTAAAAATAGTAGCAGAGGAGAGAAATTATAAGCGAAGATTTACTCTTGAAGTATTGAACATTATTGACGTTCCCACTGAGAAGAGAATGAATTACAAAACAGACACAGAGAATTGCGCGAAAGCTTATCGACATATAATACAAAAATACAACCGACAAAGAGAGACTTTTAGTTGACAACAATTTGTGCAGACAACAGGACGGCGTCTATTAAGTTTCAACGTAATTATTATTGAATTTTTCGTGATATTAATGGTGAATATTTGTTGTCAATTGTATATCTCTTTGTTAAGTGTTTATCCCCTGATGACGAAGGCAACCGAAATATTGAGAAAATAAAATAGAAATAAATAATAAACAACACCACCAGTTTTTTCATGGCCTCAAGCTGAATCTATCAAAGAAGGTAGACGAATAAGTCCATCCGACTCTTTGATTTCTGGCAGTTACGTTAGATTAAAATGTAAATATAAGAGCGACACTCATTTTCCCACTCTTAGGTGAAGAATGGGTGTTTCAAAATGAATATGTTTCGTGTTTTTTGTTCAATTGTGAATCAACTAAAGAAAACAGCACAAAGCAACGACAAACAACATTAAAATAACAAGAAACTGTGTCGTATTTTACTCGAATTTTGTGAACATTTTACTTATTTTATTTTATTTATTTTAAATGAGTACGACGGACCTTCTTGTTCGTCTACCTTCTTTGGAATCTATTATTTATTTATTTATTTATTTTTATTTATTGTTGTTTGTATGTATAGTTGGTTCGCAAATAGGCAAAGTGAGACCTTTATTGTTGCAGCTAAAAGTTGACTGCGCAGATTCGATGGGCGCTACCCCATCTCGTCAGAACATTCGCAACGAATATATGTCTTTGACTTAAATCAGGGTTAATATTAGTACCAGCGGTCACATATGACAAATGAGAAGCGCAGATAAACAAAATATTCCACCGAACTAAGTCGACACACTAAAAATCTCACATTGCCAATTCAATGTTATGCATGTGCTCGCATCGCTCGCAACAAAGGTTGTTGTTGTACGGTATGTCCCGTCTTCCCTTTACCTCGTGTGTATTGTTCAGCACAATCTTTGGTCTTGAACCAAAATAAATGACAACACATTTTTATTTATTTTATTTATTATTTATTTTTATTTATTTCTTTTGTTTGTTTCCAATGTGCATAAAAAAGTCGACAACTTAAAATTTGACCCTCTGTTTTTTGAAATATCCGAAAGGAAAGAAATTTATTACCGTTCAATTTCACTAGGCGAATATTCAAAAACGATACAGCGTAAAAGTAGTCGCTTCTTTTGGTCGACGAGACAGATCCATGTTTGATTCAAACTTCTTCTTATGATGAAGGGTATAACAAATAAGGTACGGCCTACAGTGTAGTTAATACCATTGTTACAATTTCCACTTTATACTAATAACTGCGACATGTTTCTGAATACATATATGTTTGCTAATTAAGATACTAAATATGTAGTATTTTTAATGTGTACTGGCCAATCCCCAACCTAAAAATAGATATCCTAATTTATAAGAATATGATTAAATGCTATATCGACAGGCAACATAAATACAGACATTCACACCTTTGAGCAAATATTAAGTATAATCTTCGTTTGGTCATTTACTCAATAATATTTGAATTTTGTTCAATGAACCTACAACTCCCATCGATTGCAGTCGTAACAATTTAGGCAACAGAGATAATGATGATGAGGTCTAGGCTCTATTACCATGAAATAACCCGCTCGATATATGGACGGTGAACAAACAATGCTACCACTGAAAAGATTTACAAGAATAGCAACCACCACGTTTTTGAAAATCCAAATTTCAAGTAACGTTAAACTGCAACATTAGTGCGGGTAATCATGATTCTGTGGAACAGTGGGACAACATTGCGTTAATCCTCTGACCTGGAAATAAAATATCTTTCCTCAAGGTATGTCCCCTATAAATATAGTGCATTGAGTTGGCGAAAGATGATAATGAATTGGAAGGAGTAAAGAGTGACTTTATTTACAATTTCAAACTTTTGAATGTCTTAGTAGGCGGGAAGACCTCTGTCTATAGAATACGGATTACCAGGACGAAATACAATATATATTTGTGTGTGATGCTGAATGTCTAAACCAACTTTTTTCGGGTTATTCCAATTAATAATATTTGCTATTAGTCGACTTAAAAATGCTGGAAAAAGTCGCTGATCGATCCACATTTTCATCGTTCCTATTTCCTTTCGAATCAAGTTCACGTTGGAAATTCTAAGGAATAGTTACAGCAGATGTATTCGTAGACAAAGTCTTTATGCTTCCCCACTGTATGTTGCTGTTATTGTATTGCATTATTGTGCTGATTTCCGAATAGCACACAATGAATGGTTGGAGTTTCATGACTACGTTTTGCGATGCATTCTGTTTCAACCTAATGATGCTCTTTTCCTTTCGGAGTGCAACATCTTCATAGTCACACCATCTGCATCTGCATCAACATCAGCATCATTAGAATTATGAATGGAGTCATGAGAATGTTGAAAGGATTCGAATGCATGAAATTAAGATATTTACTCTGCTCCATTCCCTTTCATATTTATAAGATGTGCAACATTAATAGGAATTCTGAAGATGGTGATGCTAAGGACTTCGACATAGAGAGACAACAATGTGAAATGTTTAATAGAGGTTATTTACGTATATTTGTATAAAGCCGAAATCAGGGATACAGGAAAACTTCTTCAAGCTTGGAATTTATGCAACGCACAAAGTGCAAAGGTAGGAAGAGTGAAAGTTTGGAGAGATGTAAAGGGTGGATATGAGGAAAAAACAAATGCAATATAGTTTATAAAAATAAAACTAGAAAAAATACTGCACAATGCTGCTCAAACTTTCTGTTGCTGTTTTACATCACAATGTATTATTATGACAATATCGATTTCTCAAAAATTTGCATTTCTAATTATTTTTATATCAATTATCTCGGCTATCCACACCTCTACACTTATTCTATGGTGAAAATTACATGAATTATAATTTTATGAAATTTATCGTAAACATTCATTTTTATAATTTTTAATGGCGAGAGCATTCAAATGTAATGCTCGGTATTTTTTGTTTTGACTCTGGAAAACTCCAATTATTAATAACCAAACAAAAAATATTTTGGGTTGATGACTTGAAAAAAGGGAAGAAAGTTAATGGATGAGCCGCTTGAAGCACTTTGTTTATAGCCTACATATCTGTCGTAAAATTGAGTCTTGTTCTGTTATATAAGTCTAAGGGTTTTACGAAATTCGTAGTTTTAGGGGGCAAAGTGGCCCAAAAAGGGATAAACATAGAACCTTCGTCCTGAATAAACGGCAGTAGCTAGAAACATAAAATTCGGTGAGTTCCTTGCAATGACTATGCAGACGAGCTGCAAATAGGCATTTTTCGAAATTTGTACTTTTAAGGGAGGAAAGGAATAAAAATGGTACCAATTTAAGTATTGCAGCTATATTCGTGAAAATCGGTATCTACATTTCTATGACAACGTAGACTTGCAATATAAATGGACTTTACAAAATTTGTACTTATAAGGGGTGAGCGGGATAAAAATGGTACCAACTAAAGTATTACAGCTAAAGAGTGATTTTTTTGAGGTTAGGATTTTCATGCATTAGTATTTGACAGATCACGTGGGATTTCAGACATGGTGTCAAAGAGAAAGATGCTCAGTATGCTTTGACATTTCATCATGAATCGTCTTACAAACGAACAACGCTTGCAAATTATTGAATTTTATTATCAAAATGCGTGCTCTGTTAAGAAAGTTCATTGCGCGCTTCCATTTTATGGTCAGTTTAATCGACCCACTGAAGCGGCTATTCGGGCTATTGTGACTAAATTTCGCACCAAATTTACATTGTTGGACATTAAACCACCAACACGCTTACGTAGAGTGCGAACTGAAGAAAATATCGCAGCTGTATCGGCCAGTGTTAATGATGACCACCAATTTTCGATTCGTCGCCGTTCGCACCAATTGGGTCTCTGTTACTCAAAAACGTGGAAATGCCAAAATTGGACTAAGCGGATGGACCACCTAAGACGCAGCCGCGGTCAACATTTAAATGAAATTATCTTCAAAAAGTAAATGTCATGGACCAATCTAACGTTTCAAATAAAGAACCGATGAGATTTTGGAAATTTTATGCGTTTTTTTTAAAAAAAAAGTTATCAAGCTCTTAAAAAATCACCCTTTAGAATCGTGAAATTTGGTATGTAAATTTGTGTGACCAGCGCGTTAAAATTGGATTTTTTCAAAATGTGTACTTTTAAGGGTTGCAAGGGACAAAAAGGGATAAAAATGGTACCAACTAAAGTATTGCAGCTATAGTCGTGAAATTCGGTATGTAAATTCCTCTCACCACATAAGAACGGAATATAAATGCATTTTGTAGTTTTAGGGGTTGCGCGGGACAAAACGGGATAAAAATTGTACCAACTAAAGTATTGCAGCTAGATTCTTGAAATTTGATGTGTAAGTTCTTCTGACCATGTAGAAGCGCAGTAAAATTGGATTTTTCGAAATTTATAGTTATAAGAGGTTAGCGGGACAAAAAGGGATAAAAATGGTACCAACTAAAGTATTGCAGCTATAGTCGTGAAATTTGGTATGTAGGTTATTCTGGCCATGTAGAAGCGGAATATAAATGCATTTTATACTTTTAAGGGTTGCGCGGGACAAAAGGGGATAAAAATAGTACCAACTAAATTATTATAGCAAGAATCGTGAAATTTGCTATGTAAATTCCTCTGACCATGTATAAGCGCATTAAAATTGGATTTTTCAAAATTTGTACTTTTAAGGATTACGAGGGACAAAATGGAATAATAATGGTACTAATTTAAGTATTGCAGCTATAGTCGTGAAATTTGATGAGTAAATTCCTCTGACAACGTAGACTTGCAACATAAATGGATTTTTCGAAATTTGTACTTGAAGGGGAGAGCGGGACCAAAAAGGATAAAAATGGTACCAACTAAAGTACCAGGGATTACAGCTAGAATCATGAAATTTGGTATGTAAATTCCTCTGGCCATGTAGAAGCGCCATCAAAATGTAATTTCGAATAAAAGGCTCTGCGGTTGTAATTTTTTGTTAAAAACTGGGTAGAAAATGATAAAAAATATATATACGAAGGGAGTACAGCTAAAACAGTGCACATCTACAAGCACATGCCTTTGACTGTATTATTTTATTTACTATTTTAGAAAGGAAAATCAAATAAATACTATCCTAAAACAGAGACGGATAATAACAAATACCTGGCTTTTTCGCGTACGAAGCAGCGGGTGCTGTTAGTAACAAATATAACTTTTGGCCCACAACATTTATTGGTTAGGGTCACTACCATTCACAAATTTACAACACTTAAGAAAACTGATAAGACTACAGTATTTATTTTATATTTTTATGAATTATAATACAAAGTATATGTATATTCTAATTTTGGGTCAAGGGAATCAGCCGGGGTGACTAAGACCATTGTAACTAGTTATTGCAGCGACATACCAGAGCCTCTGGTGGGAATCGAACCCACAATCCCCACGCTACCAACTCGACTACCGGGACGCTCAAGGCTACAGTAATCAAAAAATGTTAAATATTGTTAATTTCAACTACTTACGCAGGCTTGCGGTGTTGCCACCTAGTTTTCTCCAATACATTTTCTTGATTGTTTCGAGTGTTGCAATTAAGAAAATATATACACAATTTAAATTAACAATTTTCAATTTATTATTTTTTTAATTTCTGCCCAAAAAATTGGATTTATTCACTCTGATTTATTTCATAAAATCA
This sequence comes from Polietes domitor, assembly GCA_947397865.1. Lineage (NCBI taxonomy): Eukaryota > Metazoa > Arthropoda > Insecta > Diptera > Muscidae > Polietes > Polietes domitor. The sequence continues at coordinate 54,359,481 of OX377620.1, forward strand.
TAACAAAATGTGTATACCCTCACTCTACAGAGTATATATCATTTGGGACAGAAAAAAAGTGTAACGCAGTGCAGGAGTGACTTAAGACCCCACGTATGTTTGGACCAAATCCGTTTCACGACATTTTAAGCTGTTTAAGCCATGCCTGTCCTTCCGTCTGGCTGGCTGGCTGGTGTACACGATAACTCTCGAAAGGACTTAAGGCATCGATTCAAACTTTGCGCATATTTTTCCCAAACTTAGTTTAAGTTCGAAGATGGGCGAAATTGCCACGCCCCTTCTGGTAGCTCCCATACAAATATCCCATATTCCAATTTTAAATTAAAACCCATATAACTTCCGCACTGATAATCGGAATCAGCTATATTTTGGTATTTGATGATGTTTTTATTATCACTTTAAGTATACTAAATATCACGAGTTTTGACACATCCCTTCCAGTACCTCCCACACAAATCACGCAAAATTATGTAAAATTAAAGCTGTTATAACTTCTATACTGATGATCGGACTACTGTGAAATTTGATATTTAGGAATGCTTTTTCAGTGGTTACATTCGCATGCAATATGGGGGAAATTGCCACACCCCTTCTGGTACCTCCCACACAAAGTGGCATAAACTTTGGTTACAATAAAACCGATATAACATCCATACGGGTAGTCAACATCACGTGCAATTTTATATTTAAAAATGTTTTTATAATCACTTTAAACGTAAAAAATTTACGCTTTAGTCACGCCCCTTCTTGTACCTCCCACACAATTGTCTTTATCGTAGGTAATATTAAATCATTCATAACTTCTGTACTGGTGCATAGGATCCACTATGACTTGATATTTGATCATGTTTTTACAATTGTTTTTTAAATGTGGAACCTAGCATCATGTTACACCAACCTCCTAGCACCTTCCACACAAATTATCCTGCCCTACGGTAAAATTAATTCCTTATAACTTTCATATCATATAACATATGAGAGTGAGGGTATATATAAGTCGGTTTAGGCGACTGAATTTTACTTGCTTGTTTTAATCTCAGTTTTTATGTTGGTCTCTCATTTTTATAATATGCCACTTTAAATATCATCACCTTTTATTAGCGGCCGCAAATTACCTAAAAAAACTTTACGAAATCAGCATAACTGTGAGTCTATACTAACAACCAGCGAAGTATTTGGAAGGGAATTGAAGAATTTTTTGTTTTGTTGTGCTTTCAGGAGCGTTTAGCTCACAGACGGATCGACCCAACGAATAAATATTTTGCAGATCATCATTAAACAATGAATTAATTTCTAAGCAATCGATCCAGCCTTATACGTGTATTATACTTGTCCTTGTAGGTAATATGACGGTTACCTTAGGTCGTGGTTCTAGTTTAAGACTGATCCAAAATTGGTACTGTTGAGTGAAATGGGACAAAAATGGTACAGATGATACGACAACAGCTAGAATCATGAAATTCGGTGTGTACCGAATAGTGATAAAATAGTGAATACAGATAAAATAGTGATGTTCTCTGTTTATATTGATCTGACTGCGTAGACTTGAAAAGTAAAGATATTCGATATTCGTGATCAAAAGTGTATAAAATGTGGCACAAATCAAGCGGCTATATCTAGAATCATGAAATTCGTCTGACTGCGTAGATGCGGAAAATAAGAGGACTTTTTCCAAATATGCACTTTTAGGGTAAAAATAAAAAAAAAAAGAATAAGATATTAAGCAAATTAATTAAGCCACTTTTAATTAATTTATTGAGACTTATAATTGTTTTTAAGATTAGTCACCACAAAATGATATTTCAAGAAAACTTAAAACTATAATGTATTGTTTTAATAACATATTAAAAGTTGACAGACTAAAACATAAGTAGTAATTAACACTAAGTGTAGCCAGAGAATAATATAGAGGAAAATAGTGCTTGCTCCCGGCACTTGCAGTGACTTGAAGAGTTGAGTCTACTAATATTTTACTTAAAAACTACGTACCAACACGCTTAAAGTAAGTCTTACGTACTAATCTAAATCTAAAGTTAAATAACTAACCCCTGTGTATTCCAAGCGTCCTACCAGAGTAAAAGTTTCGACCAGGAATATCGAGTTGTTCCTGTAGGATGCCAGTGGCAGATAAGTGGTTTGACCTTACTAAGTTGGCCTCTGAAGACAATATTTCCTTCGAAACTAGGCCTTCTACAAATCTACGTATCAGTCCAAGTGCATAATCAGACAAGGGAGAGGACGAAGAAGTCTCATAAACATATCGATTAGAGAACTTGTTATTAAATGACAGAAAATTCTTTCCTATGCACCTCCGAACTATGCCTCTCTCAAATATCTCCAGTTGGAGATATGGAGAAACATATCGGAAATGCATACAATAGAATCCATCTGATACTCACTTTGTACAAAAACAATTTGTTTCTAACCAGTAAAAGAGATGAAAATCCTCCTTTCATCCTGTTCGCTTTCAGTAAGTTATATCTAGCATGGTTATCAAATTTAAGTAGATTACTAATGTTAATACCCAGATATTTAAAACCGCCTTCAAATTTTTGTTCATTTCCATCTAAAAAGAGTTTTAAATTCTTACTTTGGGGAACCACAAAATACTTGCACTTTCCCGAGGCATTACGCAAGCATAACGCCTTGCTTTTCGATGCATTATTTTTAAACCCCAATCCGAATAATATTTGTTAACATGCCAAAGATGTCCATTGAAGTGTAGTTATTGGGGATTCGTCATGAGCGCATAGCATGAATCGTCAGCATAAAGAATAGCATTTGAATTTTGGAAATGGTGAGGAAAATCATAAATAAATATGTTGTATAGATGAAGAGCCAATACCGAGCCTTGTGGTAGGCTTTATCAAAGGCCTTTTCCACATCGAGCGAAACTGCAACTGTGCATCTACGGGTTCTCAAGTTCTGTACCACATCATTGTGGAATTTCAAAAGAGCATGAACTGTAGAGTTTCCCCTTTTAAATCCGAACTGGTATTCGGGTATAAAATGTCCAGCAAAAAAGCTTTCCCAAGTTTGGAAGTAAGGAAATAGGCCTAAGCAAATTAATATCATTTTTCCCTTCTGGTTTTGGGCAGCAACAACCTTAGCAATTTTCCAGGGATTTGGATAATAGCTGTTGCTGATGCAATTATAATGGTAAGGATATTTGGACTGGAATCAAGAAATTGCAAATGGGAAATTTTTCCCTGATGGACGTGCGCATAAGTATGCCTTATAGATATAGTAAACAAATATTGTAATGTGCATAAAAAATATCACCATTTTCCGGTAATACTGTGGAATGCACTCTGTGGTGTATATAGGGTATATAATATTCGGCCCGGCCGAACTTAACGCCTTTCTACGTGTTTTTTATTTATTTGTCCTAACCTTAAGTATGCGCAATGTTGACCAATTTTGTGGAATTACCCTAAAATGAATAATTTCCCCATTTTTATTGTTTCGCTCAAAATACGTTTTCGACAAAAGACATTTAAAAATCTGAATTTTCATAATGTAATCATAATATGAGTTAAACTCGGTTTTGAATATCCGCTTTTTAAACCGGTTTAGAATACTCGGTTTTTAAATCCATTTTAAAGACGGTTTGAAATATCTCGTTTTTAAACCTGACTTGTATAAACCGGATATCCAAGTCAGTTTTAAAAAACCTGTTTTATTTGGAAAGAAACTGTTTTAATGGAAGAATGAAAAAAAAAATACTTGAAAATCCGGATTTAAACCAGGGTTGAAAATTCGGGTTTTGCTATCCTTTTTTAAAAGACATTTAAAAATCTGAATTTTCATAATGTAATCATAATCTGAGATAAACTCGGTATTGAATCTCCGCTTTTTAACCCGATTTAGAATATTCGGTTTTTAAATCCATTTAAATATATATTGTTTTTAAAGACGGTTTGAAATATCTCGTTTTTAAAACCGACTTGGATAAACCGGATATCCAAGTCAGTTTAAAAAAAACTGTTTTATTTGGAAAGAAACTGGAAAGAATGCGAAAAAAATAGTTAAAAATCCGGATTTAAACCAGGATTGAAAATTCGGGTTTTGCAATCCTTTTAAAATATCTTTTTTAAACCAGTTTGAAAATCGGGATATGAAAACTATTCTGTTATAAACAGTGTTTAAGAGCGGGTTGAATGTCTGGCTTTAAAACAAGATTTAAGTGACCATTTATGAGCTCTTTTACACAAGCATTGCGAAGCTTGTCTAAAAATGTCCTAAAATTTCTTTAGGCGTATTCGATTGTGCTTACTAGCTTACAAGACTTGATAAGGTGGCACCAAGTGTTACCAATCGGTTTTTTAAACGATCAACAAGAAAAATCTTGCAACAACACTAAGAGAGTAGCACGGTACGTTACTCTTCCATAAAAGAATTAAGCTGGTAAACCCAGTCGAACAGGCCTATTCTATTCATTATTTGGTCTCCTGTTAGCAGCTGGGAGTGTTGCCAACACAAGCAACAATCTCAATACACATACTATTCAATATGAAGGGTATAACAAAAATAATTTCTAATTATTTTGTTGTTTTCCACACGTTTGTTATTTGCTCTCCCTCACTCTGGCTCGCTGGGTGAAGGATTTAAGCAAAGTCTTTGTTATGCAGATATCATCATAACAGGGCTGCGAGCAAAAGTATCCATCGTCCAGGTCGTCACTTTATTGTAGTTGCATAGACACGCCAGATACGAAATGAAGAGGGTGGTAGGTTGAACTTGGACAGACCCTTAAAAATGGCGTTTGATGTATCTAACCCTACGTAACATTGCATGGTCTATGGAACAAGAACTATTACCGGCTACGAGTATAACAATCCAGAATAGTGTTCGTTACGGAGCTTCTCCCTTTGAGCAGAAAACAAAAAAATACTGTGTGTGTGGATGATGATACCATGATATCAAACAACAAAATTATTAAGAGTACATGAAGCGTAAAGTATTGTCACTGTACTCTGGCTACGTTCTGATGTTTTTTGTGTGGGAAATGCATCGTACTTCAAAATTATATACGTAGATTTATTACATACACCAGCCAGTATGTTGAAGTGCATAGAGCTGAAGAACGTTACATTGTTGTGAGTTTTACTTTAGATATTTGGTTGACTCCACCGTACAAAGCACATGTTAGACATGCCAACCGGAGCCATTATAAATATTTACATGCTGTGGAAAAGGTATCGGAAACAAGGTCCCTTTTTGAAATTTTTTCGTAAGAGCTAACGTAATTCAGATTATCTGTAAACTGGTATCAATTTACAAAACATGTCACCACGAGTTTGGTCGTGGTGTGTTATAGTACCGCATTCTATAATAAGATTTTTAACTGAAAGCTATTTTACGTTTTTTTCTGAATAAATAGACCCTTAAGCACATTAATTACAAATTTTTATATTCGTCTTAGAAGAACTCATTGGTCGTATTATAAGAGTCAGTTTTGTGGTTTTTTAAAGTTACAGCTCATATTTCTGGGATAAATTTTGTAATAGGTGTTATGAAAACTAAGTAGAATGAATCAATATCTTACGAATTATGCCTAAATTATGAATATCGGATGAAAGCTGACGACATTGACTCAATTTTTTTGAGAACTGTTTGATAATATAGATGGTTTTCCACAGATAATATTTTCAAACTCTTTTTACAAAAATGAACAATTTCCTTCCTGCTCATTATTTAGACATCATTCGAAAGGTATTGGCAGCAGCTATTTATTTTTTTGCTATCACCAAAGACGAAAAAGTTTTCAGTTGTCACTATAAAAAACATAAAAAACCATATATATAAAGAATCAAAATTTATATTTCAAGCGCTTTCAAGGGTCTATTAATTAAGTAAGGAAAAGCTAAAGTCGGGCGGGGCCGACTATGTGATACACTCCACTTTCTATCCGAATACAATTCAATTTGCTACAAAATTAATAACGGGAAGGATTTTTGTATGCTTCCTAATCATAGGCTAATATGACCTGACCCGATTTGTCAAATCGAGAAGAATATTTGTATCGGGGCTATATCCAAACATGGAATGATGTGACCCACTTGCACAGTAGGATATTCCAGTGCAAGTATAACGTGTTATGTTCAATATGAAGAAATTCTCTGAAAATACGTGGTTTCTGGGGGAAAAGTCAAGCTGGGAGCGAATATATATATAAAGATATATATAAATCTGAACCGATCTGACACATTTTCACCATGGGTATTTCTAGTGGAAACATTAGATATTTTGCCAAATCTGAAAAAGATATGTTAAAATATGTGGTATCTAGAGCACTAAAAGTCAAATCGGGAGCGAAATTTTAATGGGAGATATATATAAATCTGAACCGATCTAACACATTTTCACCACAGGTGTTTCTAGATGAAATATAAGATGTTTTGCTAATTTTGAAGAAAATCTGTTGTAATATGTGGTATCTAGAGCGGAAAAAGTCAAATTGGGAGCGAAATTTGTATGGGGGCTATATATAAATCTGAACCGATCTGACCAATTTTTATCATGGGTGTTTATATTGGAAAAATAAGATGTTCTACCAAATTTGAACCAAATCTGTTAAAATATGTGGTATCCAGCGTGAAAAGCGTCAAATCGGGAGTAAAATTCGTATGGGGGCTATATCTAAATCTGAACCGATTTTCTTCAAATTAAATATCTTTCGCCCTTATCCCGAAAAAATTCGTTGTGCAAAGTTTCGTTTGCTTCTGGCTACAATTGCGACCTGTATCGTGATTACAAGAATAGATGGAATGACGGACGGACGGACGGACAGACAGACGGACATTGCTAAATCGATTCAAAAAGTGATTCTAAGTCGATCGGTATACTTAACAGTGGGTCTATGTCGCTTCCTTTTGGGTGCTACAAACAAATGCACAAATAAAGGGTGTTTTTTTATTGAGGTATAGAACTTCGAATTGAAATTAAACACAAGAAAATCGTTTTAATGTCCATCAATTTGGCTTTACTGGAAGGATAATTTTATGCCATTAATGTTTAAATATGATTTCGGGCATGTGGCCGGCGCGGCTGGCTCGAATATAGCCATTTCTACAGGTCCAATTTTCAACCACGCCACGAATGTTGGCTTCCAAGTCCCCTAACGTTTCTGGTTTGTTGGCGTAGACGAGCGACTTCACATATCTCCAAAGAAAATAATCCAATGGTGTCAAATCACACGATCTTGGTGGCCAATTGACAGGTCCATTCCGCGAAATTATGCGCTCATCGAATTAATTGATCTGATGGACGATTATGTCGACCATAAAATGGACGGAGCTTGCGGTGAACTTCGCGAACTGAACCATTACTTTCGAAATAAATTTGCACGATTTGCAAGCGATGTTCTTTTGTCAACCTGTTCATGATGAAATGGCAAACCAAACTAAATATTAATCACTTGACAGCTGACAAAATGACCGCCAGTTAAAAAGGTGATGCCAACTTAAAGTTCTATACCCCAATAAAGAACACCCTATACATAATACTCTCGTGGAGTGTATAATTAAAAAAAAATGCAAAAATACAAGGGAAAAACATGATTTCTAGAAATGTTTTCAGGAGTGTTTAGCACACAGATAGTTTGACCTTGGAACGACATATTTTGCTAATAATTGTTAAACAATCCAAATTTTATTTCCGTGGGGAGACTGCAAATTATTTTGTTATGTGTACAGACTAATATATAGTGAAACAATGAAACTAACACACTATTATTTAGAGAATGGGATCCTTAAAAAATTAAAATCTGACCATGTATAGAGCTCTGATATGCTGTACTTCTACTTTTGCTACAATTTAAGAAAATTTATTAAAATGCAACACAAGTATTAAGAGGTTTTATTCAGCTAACTAAAGACGACGTTCTTTTTGGTATTTCAAAGTTTAAACTTTCTTATAAATTAGATCTTGATGGGTTTTGTGGTTTCTTCTTAAAAAGTTGTAATTTTTCGTTATTTGTCCCTCTATTACTCTTGTTTAATAAATCTTTAGAAGAAGGTATTTTTATAGATAAGTGGAAAGTTGCTTATGTAACTCCAATGGAGGTAAGGATAATGTAGCAAATTATAGCAAATTATATCCAAAATAAGTAATATAGCGAAAGTGTTTAAAAAATTGTATTTTGCTGTCAAATCTGTAATTTCGCCCTATCAGCATGGTTTTATTCGTGGTAGATTCACAGTTACTAATTTAGCAGTATTTTCTCAATATTGTATTTCTAACTTTGAAAATGGATGTCAAATTGTTACAATATACACTGATATCTCCAAGGGTTTTGATAAAGTGTCTCATCCAGTTTATTCGTCTTTAGTAAGATCCAAATTGGAATATGCCTCTTTTATTTGGAATCCTTTTTATGCGTCTCACTGCTCTAGACTTTAAAGAATTCAGAAAAAGTTTATTAATTTTGCTCTCAGATCTAAAGGGTGATTTTTTAAGAGCTTGATAACTTTTTTTTAAAAAAAAACGCATAAAATTTGCAAAATCTCATCGGTTCTTTATTTGAAACGTTAGATTGGTCCATGACATTTACTTTTTGAAGATAATTTCATTTAAATGTTGACCGCGGCTGCGTCTTAGGTGGTCCATCCGCTTAGTCCAATTTTGGCATTTCCACGTTTTTGAGTAACAGAGACCCAATTGGTGCGAACGGCGACGAATCGAAAATTGGTGGTCATCATTAACACTGGCCGATACAGCTGCGATATTTTCTTCAGTTCGCACTCTACGTAAGCGTGTTGGTGGTTTAATGTCCAACAATGTAAATTTGGTGCGAAATTTAGTCACAATAGCCCGAATAGCCGCTTCAGTGGGTCGATTAAACTGACCATAAAATGGAAGCGCGCAATGAACTTTCTTAACAGAGCACGCATTTTGATAATAAAATTCAATAATTTGCAAGCGTTGTTCGTTTGTAAGACGATTCATGATGAAATGTCAAAGCATACTGAGCATCTTTCTCTTTGACACCATGTCTGAAATCCCACGTGATCTGTCAAATACTAATGCATGAAAATCCTAACCTCAAAAAAATCACTCTTTATTAACTTTTTTCATCCTTATCCCTCATATGAGGATAAATGTAGGTTAATACATCTAAAAACTCTCGGGAATAGAAGGAATACATCATCATTGCTCTTTATTTATAAGTTAGTGGATGGTCATATTGACTGCTCGGATTTGCTTGAGCTTTTAAATTTCCATGTTCCGCCTCGACCTTTACGTCATTTTAATGTTTTTTGTATACCTATTCATAGAACAAATTATTCTCTGCATGAACCCATAACGCGAGCATTAAGAGAGTTCAATAATATCTCCAATTTCAACCTTGATATTAGTGATATGTTAGCTAATTTTGTTAATTATTTAGATTTAATATATTTTTAGTGTTTAAGCTTAGTCTGTAAGGAAAATTTTATTTCCATAGACTTGAATTTAATAAGTAAACAAACGTTCTCCCCCATTTTCCCCAAGTTTGTTAGGAAGTTTATTTCATAACAATTAGTAAAAGGAGTACATTTAATAAATTATTTTCAAGAACACATTTGTGATACCTCATATAAAAATCCAACAATTCCTAAAACGGGAAAATAAATCCCAAAAATTAGAAATTCGTTGGAGAAATAATTTTAATTTTAGTGCTTTGCGTTTCGATAATAAATTATCTAAATAAATCATTTTTACTTGTGATCTGGCAGAGCGAATTATTTATGAAGGTTTGTATGTGCTATCAAAGACAAATTCTGTAGACATAGTACTAATACTAGTATTTAAAGTCATATTTTTCAATCGATCTTATTTCAAATTTGAGACATATCAATTCTTTTGTAATCTAACTTTTTGGTGCATAAATTGTGCAGATCGCTTTCATTCATTTGTATATGTCTTCCATGGTCCGCGGTGTTTTAATTGAGCTAGGCAACTTTTATTATAATTATGAAGCAGAAAAATATACTTTTTATAAATAATTATAAATAAATTAGAAAACCACAACAATAGCAAATCACTTTTTGTGCTTCATTGCATGTAACTCTTGCATAAAAATGTAACATGTGTCCTAGAATAATTACAAGTTTTTGCATATTCGTCCAAAAATATCCAAATTTCTATAGTGGGGAAAATATGTTCCATAATTTGGAATTTCTTTATTTGCCGCGGGGATGTGGTAATATTTTCAGAGTAAGAACTCATATAGCACCGTACGACAATTTTTATAAAATGTCGTTACACTTGAACCAGATAATACACGTCTGAAACTATATATACAGAAGTATCAAATTAAAGAGGAGTATCATCTAAATATAATTAAAAGAAATGGAATTTGAAGTGTATTAACGGATATTCTCCTCTTTAATTCGTCACCTTTGTCGGTCTCGTAGGATGGGAATAAGTATTCAAAATAATTATTTGAAAAATGTTTCCCTTTGAAAATGTTTAGTCCTTTTAAGGGGCAACAGGATAAGCAAATGAAGAACTTCAAACTCCAACTATCTCAATTTTGCCTATAGTTTCCAACGTATATCAATCGGTTCAAGTATAATATGTATTGTCGGACAGTGTAATGTACTGAACATTTTCTAATCGGTGTTTTGTGATTTGAAAAGAAAAATGTTTTATATTAAAAAATTGACAATTTTGGAGAAGGTAAACCGGGGAAGTCCCTTGACCAACATGCCGAATACCATAAGACTGAAGAATCAAGATAGAGATAAAGTATATCGACATCTATTAATCTACTATGTTCAACGTCAAATCTTTAGGATCCAACTGAAGAGCCCCACACAATTCCATGTGATTCAAGTCGGCTGCATCTAGAAACATGAGTTCGGTTGTAATTTTTTGTTCAAAACCGGGTAAAAAATGATAAAAACTATACACACGAAGAGAGTTCAGCTAAAATAGTGCACATCGACAAGCACATTCCTTTGACTTTATATGAGTGCTATCTAATAGGCGGTTTACAAATTACTATTTTAGACTTATCTATATCCACCAAAAGAAAATCAAATAAATGCTATCCAAAAACAGAGACGGATGAAACTAATAACTGACTTTTTCGCGTGCGATGTAGCGGTTACTGCTAGTATAAACATAAATAATTGTGTCCGAGACCTAATTCATTTTTGGTGTACATTATGGCATACTGATTCATAAACATTTTCTTTTACTAAAACTCCAATGTTTTTTGGGGCACCTTTAACATTTGTACCCGCATTTTGGAAATTTTTAGGAAACTGTTCCTAACCCATTGTTTCTATGAGAAAGTGAAATTCGCAACATTTGCAGCCATCATAATTTCCTTTAATAGAACATATATCGGACTTATGTTTCCCAAGTGAGAGTACAAATATTAATGTTACCTTTGGCGAAAGTTGGAATTTTAATAAAAATATTCATAATATATACATATCGTCACCAGAAATCCAAAAAGACGTAACAAGCATTTTCATAACTTTACAGGAGAAGCAAAAAACGTTGTAAAATCTTGAATACTTAACCAATTAATGACTTTTTGTTATGAATGGTTTAATATTTGAGGGCACATTTATTTGTAAACAAATATTTATATTTTCTTACTATGGTCGTTTTATGTGTGATACGTTTTTTTGCCTATCAATTGTGAAACAAAATGACGTATCATCAATGCAAATTATGAAGAACATTGTGAGCCACATGTTTTTCCTCATTTGAATGGTTTTTAGACTGCATTATAATAAACAAAGATTTTTAAACATATTTTTATAAAAACAAAATTATTAGAGGAAACTTCAAATAACAAAAAATTATTTTTTTTTCAGATAAAGTAATTCATAGTTTGACTGAAAGTAATTTAAAAAAAATAGTATTAACGTATCTAAAATGATGGTTCGAACGATAAATCATAGTGAAAGTAATGACAATGCGCCGGAAGCAGGGATCTCAGATTATTTTGTACCTCTATCGCCAAATCATTTTCAGAATTCGCCAAAAACCGCCAAATTTAAACAACTTCAGTTTTGTTAATAAGTCGACAAATTCCATTTTATATTTAGTTTTTCTAAAAAATGTATGGAATTCAGATATTATATGTTAATTGAATATTTTCAACATTTTATTATTCTTAATAAAAATGTTCTTTTACCGTGACCAAGTTTAGCCAAATCATAATACAGAATACACTTTCAACGCAGGGATTACTGGTTAAAAACAATTATCATTAAAAATATACTTTTTCTTCTTTATGAAGCAGTTTCTAATATTGAGTTGATCTCTTTCTCCCGTTTTCATGGATCAATGTCTCCTAAATATTATTTCAGGTATTTTAAATTAAACGAAAAAGAAACAAATCTGAATGAATGCATATAGATGCATTTGTTCATTCAAAAACACCGTTTTCGATCGTCTACATTTATTAAAGTTTTTATACCGTCCACCTCCAGGATGGGGGTATATTCAATTTGTCATTCCGTTTGTAACACCTTGAAATATTCATCGGAGACCCCATAAAGTATATATATTCTGGGTCGTGGTAAAATTCTAAGACGATATAGCCATGTCCGTCTGTCTGTCTGTTAAAAGCACGATAGCGGCCGAACGAAATGAGCTAGGAGGTTCAAATCTTTCCTAAATGTGTCTTATGGTTGTAGATCGGTTGGGATTGAAAGTGGACGAAATCGGCCCAGAGGGAAATTTTTTCCCTCACAAGAACTGAAAATACCCCTAATATTTGATAGTATTTCAGCATGTTTTTTGAACATATTAGCTTGTATTTACTTGATATTTGCAATGCGCATTCCCTTTATAGCATAAAAGGGCACCATAGAGTGATTTTTATTTGTACGGGGCGAAATGGGACAAAAAGGGACAGAGGGTACCTATCAAACGACAACAGATAGAAACACGAAATTCGGCGTGTAAATTCCCCTAATAGAATAGATACATAATATAAAAATATTTTTCTAATAAACTATTAAGGGGATAGAGGGATATAAATAGTACAAACCAAACGGCTGCACCTAGAATAATGAAATTCGGTGCATATATTCCTCTGATTGCGTAGACACATAAAATAATGGAATTTTTCGAAATTCGTACTTTTAGGGTGTAAAATGGGAAAGGGGATAACAATTTTACCAAACAAATGGACTCAGCTAGAAACATAAAATTCGCTGTATATATTCCTCTGAAAAATAAAAAGGTTTATCCAAATTCGTACTTTCAAGGGATTCAATGGGAGCAGAGGGATAAAAATGGTACCAAATAAAAGGCTACAGCTAGAATGATGAAATGCGTATATCCCTCTAATTGCATAGACACGTTAAATACATAGGTTTTCGAAAGTTGTAATTTTAAGGGGTAAAATGCGAATAAGGGGATAAAATGGTACCAACAAAACGGCCGCAGATAGAATCATGGAATTCGGTGTATACATTCCTCTGACTGCATAGCCAGTTAAAATATTTTTTCCCTAATTCGTACTTTATTTTGATGCTTTTACGACAAAAAATGGTAGAATCATGAAGTTGTCTTACACTAAGTACGTGAGAGATAAGGTATTTTCAAAATTTATACTTTTGAAATTAAAATAGGATGGAAATACAACCAACCAAACGACTGTGGCAGAAAATACACTTTTTATCCCCCAATATTTAGGGTATTTATGATTGCTCCCTTATACAGGGTGTTTTTTATTGGGGTATAGAACTTTAAGTTGGCATCACTTTTTTAACTGGCGGCCATTTTGTCAGCTGTCAAGTGATTAATATTTAGTTTGGTTTGCCATTTCATCATGAACAGGTTGACAAAAGAACAACGCTTGCAAATCGTGCAAATTTATTTCGAAAGTAATGGTTCAGTTCGCGAAGTTCACCGCAAGCTCCGTCCATTTTACGCACGTCACAATCGAATTATTGAAGGAAACATTCGATGAGCGCATAATTTCGCGGAATGAACCTGTCAATTGGCCACCAAGATCGTGTGATTTGACACCATTGGATTATTTTCTTTGGGGATATATGAAGTCGCTCGTCTACGCCAACAAACCAGAAACGTTAGGGGACTTGGAAGCCAACATTCGTGGCGTTATTGGATATATTGGACCTGTAGACTATGGCTATATTCGAGCCAGCCGCGGCGGCCACATGCCCGAAATCATATTTAAACATTAATGGCATAAAATTATCCTTCCAATAAAGCCAAATTGATGGACATTAAAACGATTTTCTTGAGTTTAATTTCAATTCGAAGTTCTATACCTCAATAAAAAACACCCTTTATTTACTTTATGAATTGAAGTATTATATCCATTATATATATAGTATAAAAATATTGGTACCCTTGGCTTATTAACTAAATTTCTTATTTTCATACAGTTAAAATTTGTTGCGGACATTCCTCTTGTAGCTTGGAAGAACCACAAAGAAGAGTGATAAAATATAAATTAGCCCAAAAATCTCACAACACGGTCAACAATTTATTCAGCAAGACAAAATCAAAAATAAAAAAGAAGACAGAACGGACGTAGTATATAAAATTAAGTGTAATGGTGAAAGTCCAACTTATGCAATAAAGTATATGTTGGTACTACAAAGACAATATTAAAAACTAGACTTTCTTCTCATAAAACTGACCTAAAAGCACTTGACAAATCATTAGAGCAAAAAACTGCACTTGCAGCCCACTGTGCACTAACTGGACACACACCCAACTTTGACGACGTAGACATATTAACAGAAGAGAGTAACTACCATAGGAGATATACATTAGAAATGCTCTACATTACGGACGTTCCTACTGAAAAGAGACTAAATTACAAGACAGACACAGACAAATGCGCACACATATATCATACACAAGAATAGGAAAGACGGACAGTAGTTGACAAAAACTTGTGAAAGTGGAAGGATCGTTTTGTTTTTTTTTAAATGTAACTATATTAATTGTTTAAAAATTGTTTGTATATTGATTGTTATTCTTATGTATATTTGTTTAGTGTAACGCCCCTGAGGATGATCGACGAAGTCGTTCGAAATATCGGGAACAAAATTGAAAAATAAAATAATAAACAAACAACATCTTGTTTTTATTTACTTGAGACCTTAAGCCGGACAATAATACAAAACATATGGTGCCAATGATACGACATCCCTCTAATTGCATAGACACGTAAAATAGAGGGATTTTTCGAAATTTGTAATTTTAAGGGATATAATTAAAAAGAGGGATACAAAATGGGACCTACCAAACCGCTGAAGTTGAAATCATGAAATTCGGTGTATACATTCTGACTATGAACACTCGAAAAAGGGTTTTTTTTCGAAATTTGTACATTTGGGCGTAGAATGGGGCGAATGGGGATATCTTTAAAATTTATACTTTTCTTATCACTTTGTCTGTATCTGAAAATGCTTCTTTCTAATGGCGACTGATTGTCGTTTTTAAACAGTGCGCATAAGTATACATTATAGTTTGAAATAGTAAACAAATATAGTAATGTCCATAAAAATATCACAATTTTCGTAATATGGTACTGCGCTTCTATGTAAAATCGACATCATTTAATCTGCTGGTAATGCTGTGCAATGCACTCCGTGGTGGAGGGTATATAAGATTCGGCCTGACCGAACTTAACGCCTTCTTACTTGTTTAATTATTATTATTTCTCAATTATAAAATGTACATGGTTTGTTTATAATCGACGGGAATACGCCTTTTTTGACTTTTTAAGAAAACCACAAAAGTTAACAAAATACAATTATCTTTAAAATAAGCCTTCATTCTCTGAATGTTCCTACCTCGACCCTTTTTTCTTGATTTTACTAATTCTCAATTGGTCATATCTTAAAAAAACTTTGTTCGTCCTCTATAAATCAAAAATTTTATAGAGTGCAGTTATCCTATCATGTTGCAAATAAATCGGAAATGGTAATTTAATTTGATACAAATTGATGATTTGCATACAAATTGTATAATATAATAAAATCGGAGAACAGATTTAAAATTTTCTAAAATTAGTCAAGAAAGTCGCCAACTGTTTTATAAATCGCCAAAAAATCACCAAGTCGACAAATCGAAAATAATGTCGCCAAACATATTTAAAATTCGCCACATTTGGCGAGAAGCAATAATTTAAGTTCTTGCTGGTAATCCCATTTCTTTTTGGAGATTTTTACTCTATGTGAATGCAATTGGGAGGGTCCAGGGTAATCTAATAGTTGAACTGTTCGTTGTGGAAGCATTTCATAATCGTCCAATATGTTTGTTTTGAAATAAATAGTCTCAAATGGATCATATGCCACTCAAAAGAAATAAGACAATAGGCAACACACATGTTGTTTTGTTTGTAAAATTGTGATGTTACGCTTTTTTGTTTCATTGTATGACACACTTGTTGTTAGATCTATTTGAAATTCGCCTATAAAATTGTGAATTTTGGATATTGAAGTGCACAATTTTTCAGAGATATGTATTTTAGGCTATTTCACCATAATCAATCAAAAACACGATTTTGGGATTTTTGATGTTTGGTCATTTTGGATTTCAGGTGACGATATATCCTTATGAAATGTTATTAATGTCGTTTTCGAGGTTAGAAAGACAATATACAACAGGTAATGTTATACATTGCCAATCGGCTAACTTTTTTTATATAGTTTTATAAGCGTTTAGTATGATATAGGGGCTTAATGTTATACTCGCCTTATGCGAAATATTTAAATTAGCGAATTTTGCCAAAGTCAAGCAATCTACTCACCTCCATTTGAATCTTATCTTGTTTATAAAATGCGTTTTAGTTTTTTTTCGATTTCGTATTGTTTCATGATTGATATCTGGTGATCGCACGATTTGACACTTAGTTAAACGAAATTATCGAACCGAACAATTTTGGATTGGTCTTTGAAAGCATATTTATGAACTGTGGCATATACGCACACAAAATTGAAATGGTTTCGCATAGACGCACTCAATCCATTCTGTGATTCAATCATTCGCCAACGCCATTGTTTAGTCGACTTTTGTTTGCATTGCACTTTTCGACCAAAATCCAAAGAGGCAAATAATTTATGGACAGAATGTATTCCACTGCAACACTACCATAAGTAGGCACTATGTGCGTGTGTGGCAATACAGTGACGTATGATTGTCGAATGATTAGAAAAACGATCAACTCCACTTTAAGTAATTAAAAGCGGGGATGGAAGGAATAAATGTGTTCCCCGAATTATATGATCGATTACGGTAACATTTTTCTCCTTTTGTATTTTATATATTCCCAGATTATCTCTTGTCTCCTAGAGGGTGGTCGAAATACAAGTTTATTTTTAAGAATTATAAAATATATATATTTTTCGGCATTTCCCATTATTTATGTTACATGATTTCAACCCAATTTTCAAAGACCTTGGTGATGATTTCTGCCCCTATCTTTCCAATTGCTTCACATTAGGGCCATGTATCGTTAATAAACTGTTCGCATTTAGGGTCCTTCATCACCAAAATTATGGCACTATTCCTGATATGATTGGAATAAAAAATCAAACAAAAGGCACTTAATCGATTATTCCTGTTATAGGCCATCATCATCAGCGACATACTCCTACAATCTCATTGCTTTTAAAGTGACTTTGCTGTGTTTGGTATTTATTCGTTTTGATGTTTGTTGATTGTGTGTGTGCATGTGCGTGTGTGTTGCACTTCCTATTTCCTTTTGTGGATGGAACGTGGTCGCCGACAAGTGGATTCATGGCGAACTTAAGTTTTCAACAAACTTTGGCTGCATACGATTGTTGTCCAAACTAGGCGACTACATCAAATATGACCCAGTTTCTAAGAGAACAATAATTCATATGCGAAGTCCAAACAATGCCTTGACAAATTCCGCACAGTGACTCCAGTGCAAAAGTGATAATAAATCTGCATATCCGAAACAACTGAGTCGATAGCATAAGACAAAAAATTTGGAATGAAAAAACCCTAACAATTTTCAGATTTTATGAAATCATCGCATTCATAGTCTGGCAAATAAATTAAGGAATTTCGAAGACTTGACAAACTTCGAAAATATAAGTAGTCATGTAACCGCTATATTGCATATGGAACAATTTCACTTCTATATATATTCTATATCATCTTCTTTAATGCTGCTTGTCTCATTTTTAACCATTTTTCATATCATCTGTGCAACAAAAATTAAAATTTTGTGTCCGAACACTAAAAAATTGTTTTTTCAATTTTTGCACTTTGAAAATTGAAAGTGGTTTCATTGCAGAATGATACAAGGCCCTAAAATTTCAATTCTAAGATACCTTTAATATTTGTTCTCTAATTTTGGAAATATATGTCCGATCACATCCTCTTATATGTTCGACTAGCAGTACCCGCTGCTTCGCACGCGAAAAAGAAAGTTATTCGTTAATTTCATTCGTCTCTGTTTTTGGATAGTATTTATTTAATTTTCTTTTGGTGGATATAGATAAATCTAAAATAGTAATTTGGAAACCTCCTATTAGCCAGCACTCACACACAGACAAAGGAATGTGCTTGTCGATATGCACTATTTTAGCTGAACTACTTCGTATGTATAGGTTTCTACTAAGTTTTGAACAAAAAATTACAACCATTTATATCCTCGATCTCATGTTTCTAGATTCAGCCAGCCAGTTTATAACTTTTTGCACCTCTTTCCCAAAAAGTACACATTTTGAAAAATCACTATAGGTAACATGTGTTTTTGCTCCCCTAAAAATATGTACTTTATTTGGTAACACAGGATTGTACAGCATTTTTATCCCTTTTCGTCCCGCGCACCCCTTAGAAGTACAAAATTGGAGAAATCCAATTTTACTTCGTTTCTATATGGTCAGAGGAATTTACATACCGAATTTCACGATTCTAGCTGTAATACTTTAGTCGGTACACTTTTTGTCCCGCTCGCCCGTTAAAAGTACAAATTTCGAAAAATCCAATTTTACTTCGTTTTTATATGGTCAGAGGAATGTACATACCAAATTACACGATCCTAGCTGTAATACTTTAGTTGGTACCATTTTTATCCCTTTTTGTCCCGCTCGCCCCTTTAAAGTACAAATTTCGAAAAATCCAATTTTACTTCGTTTCTATATGGTCAGAGGAATTTACATACCAAATTTCACGTTTCTAGCTGTAATACTTTAGTTGGTACCATTTTTATCCCTTTTTGTCTCGCTCGTCCCTTAAAAGTACAAATTTCGAAAAATTCAATTTTACTTCGTTTCTATATGGTGAGAGGAATTTACATACCAAATTTCACGTTTCTAGCTGTAATACTTTAGTTGGTACCATTTTTATCCCTTTTTGTCCCGCTCGTCCCTTATAAGTACAAATTTCGAAAAATCCAATTTTACTTCGTTTCTATATGGTCAGAGGAATTTACGTACCAAATTTCACGTTTCTAGCTGTAATACTTTAGTTGGTACCATTTTTATCCCTTTTTGTCCCGCTCGTCCCTTATAAGTACAAATTTCGAAAAATCCAATTTTACTTCGTTTCTATATGGTCAGAGGAATTTACATACCAAATTTCACGTTTCTAGCTGTAATACTTTAGTTGGTACCATTTTTATCCCTTTTTGTCTCGCTCGTCCCTTAAAAGTACAAATTTCGAAAAATCCAATTTTACTTCGTTTCTATATGGTCAGAGGAATTTACATACCAAATTTCACGTTTCTAGCTGTAATACTTTAGTTGGTACCATTTTTATCCCTTTTTGTCCCGCTCGTCCCTTATAAGTACAAATTTCGAAAAATCCAATTTTACTTCGTTTCTATATGGTCAGAGGAATTTACATACCAAATTTCACGTTTCTAGCTGTAATACTTTAGTTGGTACCATTTTTATCCCTTTTTGTCCCGCTCGTCCCTTATAAGTACAAATTTCGAAAAATCCAATTTTACTTCGTTTCTATATGGTCAGAGGAATTTACATACCAAATTTCACGTTTCTAGCTGTAATACTTTAGTTGGTACCATTTTTATCCCTTTTTGTCTCGCTCGTCCCTTAAAAGTACAAATTTCGAAAAATCCAATTTTACTTCGTTTCTATATGGTCAGAGGAATTTACATACCAAATTTCATGTTTCTAGCTGTAATACTTTAGTTGGTACCATTTTTATCCCTTTTTGTCCCGCTCGTCCCTTAAAAGTACAAATTTCGAAAAATCCCTATTTGTAGCTCGTCTGCATGGTCATTGCAAGGAACTCACCGAATTTCATGTTTATAGCTACTGCCGTTTAGTCAGGACGAAGGTTCGATGTTTATCCCTTTTTGGGCCATTTTATCCCCTAAAAGTACGAATTTCGTAAAACCCTTTCTTAGTCGACGTCTACGTCATATTTGGGAACTACCCTGAAAATTTCATGACCCTGGCTTCAGCCATTTGGTCTGGGGGCTGGTCAATGATAAGTCAGTCAGTCAGTCAGTCAGTGAGTCAGTCAGTCAGTCAGTCAGTAACGCAACTCTTTTATATATATAGATTAAATGTAATTATGATGTCCACAAATGTTGTGATTTTCACTTTCACATGGAAACAGTGGTTTAAAATCAGTTCCTAAAAATTAAGAAAGCTGTTATAGTTTTCTTCGAGTTTTAATGTGGCGAACATCCCACAGCAAAAATCTTGTATACGAGTTTATAGCTGCAGGTTTTTTACTATAGATTAACAACTCGAAATATACAGTTGAACTTCGATTAAACGTGACTCTATTAACCGCGATTATCTATTAACCGTGAATCTGAGTGGTTGATTTTTTATCTCTATTAACCGTGATTTACCTCTATTATCCGTGATGCACATGTCCATATGACTGCTTGTTTGTTTTTTTTCGTATAATACACACACATCTCTCATATTAAAATTCGGTGATTCCCCTTTTTCATGAAAGTGTAATTTTCATATCAAATTTCATATTCATTCATCAGTGTGAAATTGGATCTGTCAAGACGTGCTTTCCTTACGTCATGCCACCGTCAAAAACTAAATCCGCGAAAAGAGCAAGAAAGGTTCTTTCAATTAAAGAAAAAAATGGAGCTGATTAATGAATACTCAAAACGTAAAGTACCTTTTAAAATGTTGTCTGAAAAATATGGAGTCGGCATTCAAACTGTATCCGATTTAATAAAAACCAAAGATCGGATTTTAAAATTTTGCTCCGATACTGATTCAATGCTTGGCCTTAAACACAGATATACACTAAAAACATCCGAAAATCCAAAAGTTGATTTCGCAACATATGAATGGTTTAGGCAAGAAAGATTTAAGGGAACACCAATTTCAGGTAAGTTAACTGAAATCGAGATATTGTATGAACTGAAACTGAAATTTGCTTCTGAACTTCAGGCGAAATGATTGTCGAAAATGCAAAAATGTTCCATTTGAAGTTAAACATGAATTCAGAGTGCACTTATTCATTTGGTTGGTTGGATAAATTCAAAAAACGTCATGGAATCCGTCGACTGAAATCTACGGGAAAAAAGGAGTGTGCTGATTATGAGTCTGCTACGATGTTTGTGGACGACTTGGATGAAATCATTAAAAACGAACATCTGTCTGGATGTACGATTGTCGCTCCGTTTGCTATTATATCTGAAGACGAAATCGTAGACATGGTTACCCAAAGCCAAGAAGATGAGCTTGATTCAAATTCCGAGGAATCAGATGGAGGAAATGCGGACGAAACGCCTACATTGGCTCAGGCAATAGAGGCTAGAAGTATTTTGTTAGGTTTTTTAGAAAACTTTAATTGTCCAAGTATTTCAGAACCAGATAAAATGCAAATATATCGCATACAAACTCATTTGTTGGAAGAACAATCAAAAGCTAAAAGCATAAGACAGCCTTCCATAAAATATTTTTTTAAAATGAATGTATGTATTCCTAGAGATATGATAAGTTATTTATAGACGCAGATTTACATGTTTTTGTCAAAAATAAATAAAAATAATAAAATTTATACATGTAAAATTTTACCTCTTTTAACCGTGATTTTCGGTTATCCGTGATTAGCCCGGTCCCGAGCATCACGGTTAGGGTTTGGGGTCCGGGAATTCCCGAATCGTTTTTCCCGGGAATTCCCGGAAATTTTTGGGCGGGAATTCCCGGGAAAAAATTTTAATTTCCCGGGAATACGGGAAATACCAAAAAATATTTTATTGATTATTTTGAGCATTAATTTAGATTTACTATATGAATTGGAAATTTTAGATATATTTCAAATTCATATATTTACATTACTGACAATAATAATCGGTATTTGGTTATCACTACAAACAGAACTTTTTAAATTCGCTAAGTAGCCATTTTTTGCGCAACCCAGCTAGTGGAATACAAATTTTTTGTGAGTATATTTTCATTATCATTATTGTGAAACAAATATCATACCGACAATACTATGGCTGGCATAATGTCAATACTGAAACCCTCGTGCTGGTTAAACTTTAAATTTCTTGTTTTTCTAGAAGAATCGAAGTATCGAAAGATGAAAATCTTCTTAAATAACAATTTACTTTACATATGAAACCAGTTCTTACTGTTATATAATATAATATATAATTGTTAAAAATTGGATACAATTAATTTTTTTACCTAGATACTTTCAAGAGAAATCAAATATGAATAGAAATATATACTACCTTTGTAAGAATTAATGACTGGACTATTTCAATGTTCTTATTTTTATAAATTTATTTACTTAATATTAAATTTTTTATATTGCTTTTACATTTTAGAATATTTTACTTTGTTTCTGTAAATTTGTTTATATGAATCTTCTAAATAAATTACGTCATAACTATGGTTTGGGGTTTCCCGGATTTTTTTCATTTCCCAGGAAAATGGGAATGAAAAGTTTCATTCCCGGGAATTCCCGGGAAAAAATAATTTATTTTAGGTATGTCCAATATGATTAAAAATGTCAACATTTATTAACTGGTGTGCTTTTTTAACCTATTAACGCCCATTATACACGTCCGTGTACACTATTTCAATGTTTTTTTTTTTAACTTTTTTGATAACTTTTAATATGAATGTAATTTCTGATTATTAAACCTTAAGCCTGTTCTATTGGGCTTACTAGCTTATATTTTATGGAATTTACAAGGATGTAGCTTACTACTCTCATAATGTTGCTGCCAGATTTTTCTTGTTGATTCATTTAAGAAAAAAACAATGGATAAAAATGTTGGCACCTTATCAAGTCTCTTAATTGTAAGTGATCGAGAAGAACAAACCAAAATACTAGGCATGTTCGATTGAGCTTTCTAGCTTACAATTAAGAGACTTGATAAGGTGGCAACATTTTAATCCATTGGTTTTATTTAAATAAATCAGAGATAAAAATCTGGCACCACCTTACTCGGTAACTAACAGAGTAGTAAGCTACTTTCTCGTTAAGCGAGTAAATTCCATACAAATATTAAGCTAGTAAGCCCAATTGCCTAATAATAATCTAAACGGGCCTAATAATAATCTAAAAATAAATATTTATTTATTTTTAAGTAATAAATAAATTGGGCGTTAATAGGGTAGAATATTGACATATTTCAAACTAGACGAATGTTTTTGTCAACATATTTTACATTTTTTCATTTTACAAATATTTTACTCTATACTAATCGTCAGAATTAAAGGCGTCATAAAATTGGACATTTAAATCACAGATAAAAGTGACTTACACCTTCACTACATTCAAAATTAAAAAATGATTAAGTAAACAAATAACTCGGAGAATGTTATGACTAGTGTTTGGGGTCCGGGAATTCCCTAATCGTTTTTCCCGGGAATTCCCGGAAAATTTTGGGCGGGAATTAATATTTGTATGGAATTTACTCGCTTAACGAGAAAGTAGCTTACTACTCTGTTAGTTACCGAGTAAGGTGGTGCCAGATTTTTATCTCTGATTTATTTAAATAAAACCATTTGATTATAATGTTGCCACCTTATCAAGTCTCTTAATTGTAAGCTAGAAAGCTCAATCGGACAGGCCTAGTATTTTGGTTTGTTCTTCTCGGTCACTTACAATTAAGAGACTTGATAAGGTGCCAACATTTTTATCCATTGTTTTTTTCTTAAATGAATCAACAAGAAAAATCTGGCAGCAACATTATGAGAGTAGTAAGCTACATCCTTGTAAATTCCATAAAATATAAGCTAGTAAGCCCAATAGAACAGGCTTACGGTTTAATAATCAGAAATTACATTCATATTAAAAGTTATCAAAAAAGTTAAAAAAAACATTGTATAATGGGCGTTAATAGGTTAAAAAAGCACACCAGTTAATAAATGTTTACATTTTTAATCATATTGGACATACCTAAAATAAATTATTTTTTCCCGGGAATTCCCGGGAATGAAACTTTTCATTCCCGTTTACCCGGGAAATGAAAAAAATCCGGGAAACCCCAAACCCTAATCACGATTAATCGAAGTTCAACTGTATTTACAAATGAGATAACCAGAAAAACATTTTAAAATATTATGAACATTTTTACGTGTCTTAGAAGACACTACGTGAAAAAATATTTATTGGTTGCTTATTTGTTTTTGTCCATTATATTTGACATTGATTTTAAATATGTATATATATACAGTGGTACTCCGGTTTAACGATTTCGCGATTTAACGATGGAGCATTTCGATTACATTGAGTACGATGATTGTTCGAAATGTTGTCCTCGGTATAGCGATCACACACAAATGCAAAAAAGTAAAAAAAAATTGATACGTGGAAAGACAAAACTAAAAATTTCTCAATGAATTCTCAGGAAAAACAGAGGAATTTACAAGCAAAAGCGAAGTACCTCTATGATTTTTCCTGTGGGTTTTATGTATTTTGGTTATTCTTGATGAGATCGTAGAAGAGTAAACATTGTCCCAGTCAACTGTATCGACAATTATAAAATCTGGAAATAAAATGGAAAAAAACTATTTTGGATGTAAAAACAGGAGAATTTGCTAGGATAGAAACAAGGCTGTTTTCATGGTTTCAAGCTGCAAACAAAAGCAAAAGAAGTAAATAAGCAACTAAACGGTGGACACTTTAACGCTAGCTATGGATTGTTAAGTCGATTTAAGAGATTATTCGGTATTCCATTATTAAAGCAAAGCGTATCTTCAAGATCTGACTTAATGGAGCCTTTCAAAAGAAAGTTCATGCACATTGTTGAGGTACACAAGTTGTGTAAAGATATTACCCGAGAAAACATACGTACACGCTGGAGAAAAGAGTGTCCCTGGAAGAAAGCTATCTAAGCAAATAATATCGCTGCTGGTGTGTTGCAATGCCAGCGGTAATAAGAAACTTAGGCCTCTTCCAGTTGGAAAGTCAAAAATTCCTCGATGCTTCCACGATAAAGTTTTACCCGTGGATTATGCCTCTTCAAAAAACGCGTGGATGACGTCACTCTTTTTCAAGAAATGGTTTTTTGATATGTTTGTTCCATAGGTCGAGTCATACCTTGGGAAGAACCATTTGCTAAAAAGGCTTTATTGCTATTATATAATGCGCCTTGTCATCCTCCTGCCGAAGAATTAATTAAGGGAACGATTGATGGGGAAATTTGGGTCAGGTACTTGCCACCAAACGTTACACCGCTTATACAACCTATGGATCAGAACGCGATTCGTTTGCTAAAATTGCATTATAAAAATAGTTTGCTATCTAGACTTATATCATCAGAAACTCACGACGTTTTAGATTTTTTAAAAGGACTTGATTTGTATGATGCAAAAAAATGATAGCTTTGGCACATAAATCTTTATCACAATCCTCAAGTGCCAATTGCTGTAATAAGCTTTTTACGCAACAGGAAGATTTTGAAGAAGAAAACGGACGATCTTCCATTAGCCACCCTTTTGCTTCAATTGCTAAGAAAATCATGATCTAGAAGATGACAGTGAGGAAGGCGAAGAAAATGAAATTCTGGAGAAGTAGCAACCGAAAGTAAAACATTCGGTTGTGATAAAACATTTTGAAATGTGCATCAAGTGGAGTGAACAAAAGAGAACTGCAAGAAGAAACCATCCGCAGTAGTTAAGTGGTTCCTCAAAGGCAAACAACAATCAAATATTTTTTTTCAATCTTCTTAAATTTGTGTTTATTTCATGCAATGAATTCGATTAATTTGGTTATTTTTCTCTTGCATTCCGAGTCGATATGAATTATATAGTTACTTTTATTTTTTACTGTTTATAATAATAAATATGATCCTTTCCATTCGAAATCGGACAAAAACATCTATGACTATGCTTTTTTTAGAAGCATTATTTTTTTTAAATATTTTGTACTTGTCTAAGGAAAAAATAAATAAAATTATACCAGCAAGATATTCAAACCCCTAGTGTCAAATAAACCGGTAAAAATTATTCGATATAACGATAGTTTCGATTTATCTTATCATCTCTCTGCAACACAGTAGAAATATTTTATACATGCAATCTCATGAGTCTAAATTTGGCTGTTGGCGATGAGTTGGTCGAACTTTTATCCTTTTCTGTGTCGTTTCCACGCTAAAAAAAAGATTTATGTTATGTTAAAATCCTTTTTGTGCTGATTGTCCAAAAAGGAATACAATTCAAAACTCACCTCTAGTTCACCATATTTTTATGTAGTATGAAAGCTGTACACTGTCACCCTCTAATTTATTATTATAGGTACAACTTTGTAGTGATTCGCTCCAAAGAAGTACAAATTTTGTGTCGAGTGTCTATGCAATCAAAGGAAATATCACCATTTGTCCCGCAATAAGAGGAATAATTATGCACACTGAATTTAATTATCCCAGCTTCAGCAGTTTTTTGTATCACTTTTATCTCTTTTTACCCATTGTATCCCTTAAACCTTATTTCGAAAAAAAACAAGTAAGAAAAGGCTAAAGTCGGGCGGGCCGACTCTATGATACACTCCACTTTCTATCTAAGTGAAAACGGGAAGGATTTTTGTATTCTATAAATGTATGTGTTTGACAAAAATGTTAAATCGGAAAGGACATTTGTATAAGGGTATATTGAAATCTGGTACGAATTAGGTGAAATATAATATGTATAGTTTGGCCAAATCGGTTGAACATTTGGGAGCAACATTTGTATTTGGGCTATAATTTAATCTGAACCGATCTTACCCACTTTCACCATAGGTTTTTTACTTGGATTATAAGCTGTTGTGCCAAATTTAAAGAAAATCCGGCACAATATGTGGTTTCTAGAGCGGAAAATGTCAAATCGGGAGCGACATTTGTACGGGGGCTATATCTAAATCTGAACCGATTTTACCCACTTTCAGCACAGATGTTTCTAGTTGGATTGTTTTGCAATATTTAAAGAAAATCCGGCACAAAATGTGGTTTCTAAAGCGGCAAAAGTCAAATCGGGAGCGACATTTGTATGGAGGCTATATCTAAATCTGAACCGATCTTACCTAATTTCTGCATATGTGTTTCTAATTGGATTATAAGATGTTGTGCCAAATTTAAAGATAATCGAGTACAATATGGGGTTTCTGGAGCGGAAAATGTCAAATTGGGAGCGAGATTTGTAAGGTGGCATATCTAAATCTGAACCGATTTGCCTCAAATTAAATAGCGTTCG
Source organism: Polietes domitor (assembly GCA_947397865.1). Classification (NCBI taxonomy): domain Eukaryota; kingdom Metazoa; phylum Arthropoda; class Insecta; order Diptera; family Muscidae; genus Polietes; species Polietes domitor. Next base: position 54,387,095 of record OX377620.1, read on the forward strand.
TCCTTGATCCACAAAACTTATTTGTGCCAATTTTTGTCAAGATCGGACTATAATTGCGACCTGTAATGATCACAACAATAGATGGACAGACAGACGGACATTGCTAAATCGACTCAGAAAGTGATTCTAAGTCAATCGGTATACTTAACAATGGGTCTATCTCGCTTCCTTTTGGGTGTTACAGACAAATGCACAAAGACATAATACTTTTCAAGATTGTAATCAGAATATACAAATTTATATTGAGAAATATACAGTACATTCATCGTTTAGGCATCATTCGAAAGGAACTGATTCCTTATATTTAACACCTCTTACAAAATGTTTCCAAGAGATATGAGTTTTTAGCTGTCACCTTGAAAAACAAAAAAAAAACAATATAAACGTTACAATTTTCGGCAGATATTCCGAACAATGTCTGTAAAAATTGATCAAGATCCAATAACAAATACGGATTACACTGTACGACACGATTTTTCACCCATGATCAAACTGACCAGATTCTGAAAATATAGCTCAAAAAAAAATATACGTATCTCCCAGTTTTTCTAGATCAATTCATTTAAGTTTTTTATGAGCAATTCAATTTTTGGAGTAATCTGCCAGTATATACCTATATATGTTTAATGTCTTGGTAACCCTACATATTAAAAACATTGATGTTATCATTTTTGTGACAACTGTTTTGACAGTAGACAATTTTTTTTGCAAAACTCAGTTTTAATGAAACAGTGCGTAAGTGTTCAAACGGTTAAGAAATGGAGTGTCCAAATAAAAATAAATTTTGTTACGTTTGTGGCTTATTTGCACCTCCAAAAAAATTAAAATTTAAAATTAAATTTTAAAATTTGCATTTTTAATTTTTAATGCTTAATTTTTTAACCTTAATTCTAGTTTTAATTTTTATATTTGTAATAAACTTGAACATCAATGTGTAGGGTTCCCAAGACATTAAACATATATAGGTATATACTGGCTGATTACTCCAAAAATTGAATTGCTCGTAAAAAACTTAAATGAATTGATCTAGAAAAACTGGGAGATACGTATATTTTTTTTTTGAGCTATATTTTCAGAATCTGGTCATTTTGATCGTGGGTGAGGCCAAAAGTTTAAATTTGTCTTACAGTGTTATACAGCGGTAAGTATAAAAACACTTGGGGCATGTGCCAAAAGATGGGCCTATATAGTTCTCATTTACGGTAGGTATTCCAAGTTAAAATATTACATGATCTGCAAAATTTGATCAACATCCGATGTAAGATGCAGTTTCCATAGCTGTAATGTAGTAGAATGGGGCCCCATTTGGTTGCACCAAATTATGGGCACATATATTTGACTTTCATAGTATATATTTTTAGTTGACATATAATAAAATCTGCAAAATTAGAAAAACTTCCGACGTGTGTAATAGAGGTGTAATAATAAAAAGGGGTTCCATTTGTAAGGACGCGATATTAAAAAGTGGGCCCATAAAGATCACTTTCAAAGTGGTATTCTTAGTTGAAATATAACATGATCTGCCAAATTGTATTGAGCTCCAATGCAGGATGTGGGTTATAGAGTTATAATAGTGTAGAAATTGGGGCCCAATTTGTATGGGAGTTATACTAAAATATGGACCATTATATTTGACTTTCATAGTATGTATTGTTAGTTGAAATATAATATAATCCAAAATTTGATAAACTTTCGATGTCTAATGTGGGTACTATAGAGCTAAAAATAAAAATAGGGCCCAATTTGTAAGGGCGCTACATTAAAAAGTAGGCCCTTGTAGATCATTTTCAAAGTAGGTATTCTTTATTGAAATATAACATGATCTGCCAAATTTTATCAAGATCCAATGTAAGATGTGGGTTCTAGAGCGATAATAGTGTAAACTGGGGCCCATTTTATGGGGGACATTGACGTATCGATGAGTCTAAATGTAACATTGTGTGGGCAATTTTATAAAGATCCGATATAACCAGGCATTTTAGAACAGTAATATTATAAATCGGAGGTGCAAAACATGGACCCATGTGGTCCACTTTCCCGCTAGCTGTTTCCAGTTCAAAATGAACACAATCCTGATAATTTTGTCATGATCCCATGTAAAATGTGTATTCTAGAGCAGTAATAGTGTAAATTATAGGGATATTTGTATGGAGGCTATATCTAAATCTGAACCGATTTCCTCAAAATTCAATACCGATGGTCCCTAGACCAAAAAATTAGTTCTGCTAAATTTCACGACAATCGGACAACAATTACGACCCGTAGAGTGCGAACAAGCTTAGATGGACAGCAGACGGACGGACGGACAGCAGACATCGTTAAACCGATTCAGCTGGTGATTCTAAGCCGATCCGTATACCTAAAGGTAGGTCTAGCTCTATTATTTCTTGGTGTTACAAACATTTGGCGGAAAACTAACTTATAATACCCTAGTCCACGAAGTGGTGTAGGGTATAATGATTATTCTCCCACATTCGTATCATTTAAAGATAGAACATCTTGTTATATTTGCCTCATCCCCAATGCTCTCGCGGTACTGCATTCTCTGTTCGCACAATGTCGGTCACGAACGGTTGGTACACGAGCTCATGAGATGCCGATATTCTTCGCAAACGCATCTTACGAAATATGTTTCTATAGAACATTCCTAGAACTAACTATTCGATTGCGATAATATCTAAACTACCGCGCAAAGAAGAACGTACATAGCTTCGATTATAAATTTTACTGTTTCCATTATGAATTTTCTATTTTGAATACATATATATTTTGTGAATATGAATTAATATTTTTTCATTGTCAATTTGGATTTTGAATTTACATTTCTCATTATTATGAATTTACATATATTATGATTATAAATTACATTTTCTCATTAAAAAAAACTTGAAAAGGTGTACCTTATTTATATCCGACGCTGAGCGACAATGCGCTGTTCCGTTCTCCTGAAAACTTATGAAAATGTTGGTTTCGAAATTTGGAATTTTAGTTGACGATATACATTTTAAAAGAAAAGTTTAAAATTAACACGGGTTGGGTAATAACTGATGGTCGGCACTGCCGGACATAAACCTAACCAAAGATTTCACCGTCCTGCAGTCCACATTACACTTAAACCGGATGATTTACTTTTGAAACTATAGGCAAAATTCAGTAATTTTGTGTTTTTGGGTTTTCATTTCCTCATCCTATTACCCCTTAAAAAGACTAAAATTTTTTAAAGGATAAAATTTTTCAAAAAAAATATTTTAAATACTTATTCACACCCTATGAGACCGATGTAAAGGTCAACTTTATGGGGATAATATCTTCTAAAAATACTTAAATTTTATTCTTCTATCTTTATTAGTTTAGCCATTTACCATTTCAAGTTTCCCTCTTGAAAAGTAGAATATGAATAAACTAAAGATGAACTTGAAATAGTTGTTAATGCCAAACTAATACAGATAGAAGAAATTGTAAGACTTATTAGCAGAGATTATCCTCTTTTATTTGATACATACACCGGTATCGTGCGAATAAGTATTTAAAATATATTAAAAAAAATTGTTTCCTTTGAAACTTTGTAGTCCCTTGGCTGGGCAGCAGGATGAGGAAATCAGAAACTGAAAACACCAATTAACTTCATTCTACCTATAGTTTCAGACGTAACGAACAAATATTACAAACACTCTCCAAGAAGCAGACGGTAAGATTCCAGTTCGGCACATTCAATCATGGCAACAAAGACTATCTAAACTGAGTCTATTACTAATTGGCCAAAGAAAGAGATATAGGCGAAAATTACAAAGATTGCAGCTTTCATAGAGGCCCTTCTTAATTAGTGTTATCAAGCAGCTTACGCGATTAGAACAATTTTCTCAAAAATCTACAAAATGACCGCAAAAAATTCTGGAGAAAAACAAAAGCGATAAGAGGGAAAAAATCATGTGTTACATGTCTAACAGCTGATGGTATCGATATCTTCAATAATGAGAGGAAAGCTAATTTAATTGCAGATGGTTTTGAAAACTCTCACATTTCTGCTCAGAGAGCATCCATAACAGCTGATCGGAGAGTGGTGAATTATGTCACATGGTTAGATCCACAGCTTACTGCTGTTGACACAGCTGATTTGACAACAATAAAAGAGGTGAGATATTATGTCAAAACGTTAAAAAACAACAAATCGGCTGGTAATGATGGTATTAAGCCGTTATTATTAAAACAAATGTCTAATACACTTTTCAATTACTTGACAAATGTTTACAACTGGTGTCTAAGAAATGGATATTTTCCTAACGAATTCAAATATGCCAAAGTAATTCCAATTTTAAAACCAGGAAAAGAAGCAAAACGACCGACAAGTTACAGACCAATAAGCAAGCTTAATATCATCGACAAAGTTTTCGAAAACATAATTCTAAAAATATTATAAGAATTTACCAATAATAATCAAATTATAAACAAGGAACAGTTTGGATTCAAGTTTGGAGGCAAGGTCACTCGACAGTTCATCAAATAAAGAGAGTTGTAAATTTCATTCAAGAAAACAAAAACAACAGGAGTAATCTTCCTTGATAAAGCATTCGATTCGATTTGGCACAATGGTATAATATATAAATTAAATCAATTTAAGTTCCCGATTTATTTACAAAAAAATATTAGAAGCTTTCTACAAGGTCGACATTTTTCTGTACATATAGATGGAGAAAAATCCACAGTAAGAAATATTTGCGCTGGAGTACCACAAGGATCGGTATTGTCTCCCACGCTTTACTCGGTCTTCATATCAGACTTTAAAATACCAAAAAAATATTCAGTGGCTTTCTATGCGGACGATTCAGCAATAATAAGCAGTGGAAAAGTATCTAATGCAATTATTAAAAATTAAAAAAAAAACTTTATTAGCAGCACAAAAATACTTTAAAAAATGGAAGATGAAAATTAAAGAAGGCAAGACACAAGGAATTTTATTCCCTTATAATAAATCTCCAAAACGTGTGCCGACCGAATCGCTCTCAATACAGGGATCAATTATACCAATGCAAGATTGTATAAAATACCTTGGTATCATATTAGATAAAAAAACTCAATTTTAAACAGCATATACAGTATACCAGAGATAAAGCCATAAAATGTGAAAGAGCACTATTTCCCCTACTGAATAGAAAATCAACTTTAAATTATAAGAATTTGTTCTTCTGCTGTACAAAACATGTATAAGGCCAATAATGTCGTACGGATGCCAGGTTTGGTTTCCAAGAAGTGCAAAAACGAACTTAAAACAACTGCAAATTATTCAGAATAAAAACTTGAAAATTATTCTAAACTTGCCACGAAGATACGCTATCTAGAGTTTGCATGAAAACTTTAACCAGAAAAAGCTTAATTCATTCTTTCAAGATTTAACACTAAGATTCGAAGATAAATGTAAATCTTCAAGCTTTGACACAATAAGAAATTTGTATAATTAAATATAACTCACTACTTCGGAAACGAAGTTGAAAAGTTCATTTTAATAAAAAAATTCTTTAATGATAATAGGTAATAATAGGATTTTTCTATCTTTTTACATAAATATGTAAATTATTTAATCGAAATTCTATATGTAAATATTAGTTTTAGTTTGCTGCAATACTTTATGTAATATCTCAAACCAAGTATTATATATTTTGAAATTGTAATGATGATAGTAACTAATAAAAATAAAAAAACATCGCTTCAGAAATCTGTCTTTCGTTGGCTTCCCCAAGTTGTTGTAATTGTTTAACATCCTTTAAAATATGAGGCGCTTTAAGTGAAGAAATTTCTCCAAGGTTTCAAAGCTGTGGAAAGAAAACCTTTTTGTTGTGAGAATATAAACATTTCTTAATTCGCACCAAACATTTTTTTTTGGTTTTTTAAAACACTGCATACAAATCATTTACAGACAAAAAATAAAAAAAATAAATCGCCTTCGTTCTGAAATTGTTGATGTTACTTCCATTTTTTTGCAATTGTGTTGGTTTTCTAATTATCAGATGAAAATTGTATGTAAATAAACGAAATATTTTTGCGGACGATTGACAGATTTAGAAACAGCAAAAATTCAAAAAGTCGGTAATATCGAAACAACAACGAATTATATTATTATCAATTATTCATACATTATTAATTCACAATCACGAGGGTATTTAACACTTGGACGGCATAACCTTCAAACGTTCGCAAGCGGCCTGTTCCAGCTTCTCCCGATGATCTGGATGGGCAACTTGTATCAGCTCATAAGCACGCTGTCGCATATTTTTCCCAAACAGCGATGCGATGCCATGCTCCGTGACCACATAATGAACATGGGCACGCGACGTCACAACGCCGGCTCCCACCTTGAGAGTGGGGACAATTTTGCTCTCCCCTTTCTTGGTCACCGAAGGTATGGCGATGATGGGCACACCCTTGCCATCGACACCTTCAGCCGCTCCACGTATAAAATCCACCTGCCCACCAAATCCCGAGTAGAAACGTGGGCCAATCGAATCGGAACACACTTGACCGGTCAGATCGACTTCTATGGCCGAATTGATGGCGGTCATGCGGGGCAATTGTTTGATGACGCTGACGCTGTTCACATAATCGATGGCATACATTTCGATGGAGGTGTTGTCATCGACAAAATCATACAAGGCCTGGTTGCCAACCAAAAAGGAGCCAACTATGCGTCCTTGATGCATTTTCTTCATGCGATTGGTTACCGCGCCCGCCTTCACCAGATCCACCACGCCATTAGCAAACATTTCCGAATGTATGCCCAAATCTTTGTGATTGTGTAGGGCACCCAGAACCGCATCGGGAATAACGCCAATGCCCATTTGCAAGGTGGCTCCGTCGCAGACCAAATTCTCGGCCACCAGTTTGCCAATTTGCATCTCTTTTTCACCCGGCTTCGCACCATGTTGTGGCAGCTTGACATCAACTTCGGTCATGGCATCAAAATGCGACGAGTGTATGCAGGCATCGCCATAGGTGCGCGGCATTTGCTTATTGACCTGGGCTATGATTTGCTTTGAATTCACAAGAGCCGCCCGCACACAGTCCACACTGGTGCCGAGCGACGAGAAGCCATGTCGATCGGGCGGAGAAACATGAATGAGGGACACATCCGGTTGTACGATTTTCTTGTAGAACAACTGGGGTATCTCATGCAGGAATATCGAAAAGTTGTCTGCGCGTCCCTCGGCCACGGCTTTGCGGACATTGCCACCCATAAAGAAGGAACTCGAACGGAATATTTCACTATTTTCGGGATCGCAATAGGCGGCAGGACCTTCGGTGTGCATATGACAGACGGTTATATTCTCGAGGCAATACTTTTTGCCATGCTCCACCATGGCACTGATGAGCACATTGGGCGTGGCTGCAGCACCTTGACAGAATACAACATCACCCGACTTTACGCATTTGATCGCCTCTTGGGGAGATACGATTGGCGGCTTTCGTTGTATGGGATGGGCGATTTCATTGGAGTAGGTGAAGTAGGTCTTGAGAGTGGTTGTCCATATATGAGGATGATATGCCCGAAGTCCACCAACATTAAGTGTCCGCTTCATGGCTTGACCCAACATTGAAACCATTTCGAAATAAAGTTTGAAGTGGTGTTGTTTTTATTTTATAGAATTAGTTTTATGATTTTGATTAATTTGATTAATTGAAAATGGGGGAAACGTCACACAGTGGATTATTCCTTGAAAAAAGTTGTAGTAATTACTTAAATAAATAATGTATGGGGAGTTGTCGAAGATAAACTTGGCTTTCTGAAAATCTAACATTAAACAGAGTGTTTAAAACAGGATGAGCTACATAAGACCATGAGACAAGAACTCAAGACATCAAATTGACACATTTTGCCTGTGGACTTGAGCTTATACACGTAAAAAGCCATATTTAGTGTCTATACAGAAAGCTACTGTTTGAGGTGGAATGTTGGAGCAGCGCAGTGGGACATATTATAACGGGAATAAATTATGACTCTCCTAAACGACTTAACCTATATTGATAACTTTTCGTGCAAACATAGATCAAATGTTCGCCAATTTATATTTTGCAAGAGGTCTTGGGCTTCTAGTATGTGGATTCTTCTTTTATGTCCTACTTATTGAAAAATTCTGAAATATCACTTTTTTCCAACAACAGAGTTATTTGTATTAAATATAAATATGTATTAAATATTAAATATATAATAGATGTATGGAATAATATGAGCCATTTAAAATATTAAATTAGATTCGACTATAAAAGTAGTACTGGTTATTTTTTTCAAATTTCTGGTTTTATTGGAGAGGTTGAAATTTGTCATTTAATAATGGAACACAATATCATTTATATGACTGCCACGACTGGCTCGGTAGTACTCATCCGATCAACCCAATTTTTTGTACATGGCCCAATGATGCCGCCAGCCCAAAATCCACACCAAACATGCATTGGCTTCTCAATAGTCAGGTGTGGGTTCTCTGAACACCATACATGGCAATTTTACCTTTTGACATAGCCATACAAAAATTTTCCACATAAATTTCTTACAGTTTACGTTAAAGACTCACTACTTTGGAATGAAGTTTTTAATATTTCCCAATTTTGTTCAAGGGTATTGCGTGCTATTTTGCAATTGTCAAACATAAACCTGAAGATAAAAAATAATGTTATTTTACCTTTCAAAGTACAAGTAATCGGTAGTTCAAATTTCAAATGTCCCATAAGTCCCAGGAACACCATAATGAAATCTATGGTGTTCCACTTACTATTAATAAAATTTATTTTACAAAAATCTAAGCGATATTTTTTTATAAAATAAATAAAAAATATGAAAAAAATATTTTTTCAAGATTTGACAATTTTCTGTATAACTAGAAGAAATTTGATTGGAACTAGAAAAAAACCAGTAAGCTTCAGTCGGCTAAACCGACTTATATATATATAAGCCCTCACTCTCAGAGAACATATATCGTTCATTCCATATCAAACCGAACGATTTTCGTAAAAAAATATGACCACGACTCCGATTTTAATGATTTTTAGCAGACATATTCTACTGTTAACAATATTTTACACGTTTTTTTAAAAAAGAAAATCGAAATTCTCTTTCAAAAGATAGGTACAATTGAAAATTGGGAAAATCAAGAAAAACGTGCCGATGTATGAACATTGAAAATGGTGTAGTAAGAAAACGCGTGGGCATAATTGAAAGATTGAAGGCTTATTTTAAAGGTAATTGAAAGCAGAGCTGTTAAGTAATGATTAGTAATCGTAATCATTAGTAATTAGATCACTTTTTTTAAAGTAGAAGTAATGATTACAATACGATTACATTCAGTTTTATACGATTAGTAATTGATTACGATTACAAGTAATCAAAAAATAATCAGGATTACTTGCGATTACTGAAAAATAATCAAAAATAATGAAAGCCAATTCAAATTTTATGTAAATTAGAATTATTATTCATTACTTACTCATTTTATTGTAGCAGAATTTAATTTATTTATGTTACTTGCTTAATTCAGATTTTCAATTATTTAGCGAATTCACCCTAACTTAATCACAAAAAATCAAAAGTAATCAAAAATAGTCAAAAGTAATAAAAAGTAATATTTTAAAGTAGTCGAACTCATTTTTGATTACTTTTGATTATTTTTGATTATTTTTCAGTAATCGCAAGTAATCCTGATTATTTTTTGATTATTTGTAATCGTAATCAATTAGTAATCAGAAATTTTTGAATAGTGGATTATATAATCATTACGATTCTTTTTAAAAAGTAATGTAATTGATTACTAACCGTAATCGAAATTTAACAGCACTGATTGAAAGTTCTTTTCTTCTTTTTTATTTTTCACTATGAAAACACCAACCTAAAATTCAGCAAAAATATAGACATATTCCCTTATCGTTTATAGATAAACCCTGAAAATTCCACCTTGGAGAAATGACGGGTTGTATTAAAAAAAATATTTACTAAATGTAGTCGCCCGAAAAAAGTATTTTCTGAATTCTTATTTCTTCTTATTTTTCCGCTCGAAGCATTTATCCAACGTAAACATTTTACAGGTTTCTTTCCATGTTTTGCAATTTTATATGGATTGCAACAGGTATCGTTACGCGGCTTCATTTTGGTTCGCGACATCGGGAGTTATCGCGAAAATCACAAAAAGTGATAATCTGAACGATTATTTAAAATTAGAAGCGAAGGCACAAACTTTAAGCAGTTCCACCTATTTTTGAACGAATGTGCGTGTATCTTGCGTAGTCCCGTTAGCTAAGCAAACACAACTACGTGTGTGTATGTTATTTTATGAACAATCGTCCAGAAAATACTTTTTTTGGGCGACTACATTTAGTAAATGTTTTTTAAATACAACCCGTTATTTCTCCACGCTGGAATTTTCAGGATTTGTCTAGAAACGATAAGAGAATGTGCCTATATTTTTTCTGAATTTTAGGTTGGTGTTTTCATAGTGAAAAATACAAAAGAAGAAGAAAAGTACTTTCAATTACATTTAAAATAAGCCTTCATTCTTTGAATTATGCCCACGAGTTTTCTCACTACACCATTTTCAATGTTCATACCTCGGCACGTTTTCCTTTATTTTCCCAATTTTCAATTGGTCATATATTTTGAAAAAAAAAGGTTTTTTTTCGTCTTCTACGAATCAAAAATTTTATAAAGTTTAGTTATCGTACAAAGTTTCAACGAAATCGGAAATGGTGTTGTAAAAAAGGTGTTCGGTTTGACATGGAATGATCGATATGCGGATGTTAAAAGGAATGAAATCTTGTGGGAAGTACAAGAAGGGGCGTGACTAAACCGTAAATATTTTTATACACTCCACGAGAGTATTATGTCTTTGTGTATTTGTTTGTAACACCCAAAAGGAAGCGAGATAGACCCATTGTTAAGTATACCGATCGACGTAGAATCACTTTCTGAGTCGATTTAGCAATGTCCGTCTGTCCATCTATTGTTGTAATCAAATTACAGGTCGCAATTATAGTTCGATCTTAACAAAAATTAGCACAAATAAGTTTTGTGGATCAAGGACGAACGCAATGTAATTTGAGGCAAATCGGTTCAGATTTAGATATAGCCCCTATACAAATGTCGCTCCCGATTTGACTTTTTCCGCTCTAAAATGCACATCTTGTACCCGATTTTCTTAAAATTTGGCACAACATCTTACAATCCAACTAGAAACACATGTGGAGAAATAAGGTAAGAACGGTAAGATACAAATCTCGCTCACGATTTGACATTTTCCGCTCTAGAAACCACATAGTGTACCCGATTTTCTCTAAATTTGGCACAACATCTTCTGATCTAACTATAAACACCTATGCAGAAAATGGGTGAGATCGGTTCAGATTTAGATATAGCCCCCATACAAATGTCGCTCCCGATTTGACATTTTCCGCTCTAGAAACCCCATATTGTACCCGATTTTCTTTAAATTTGGTACAACATCTTATAATCCAACTAGAAACACCTATGCATAAATTGGGTAATATCGGTTCAGATTTAGATATAGCCCAGATACAAATGATGCACCCAAATATTTAACCGATCAAATATTCAAATATCAAATTTCAAATGATTCTGACTACCCGTAGGCAGTTTTATAGGTTTTATTTTAACAAAGGCTTATGCCACTTTATGTGGGAGGTACCAGAAGGGACATGGCTAAAGCGTAAATACTATATATGTTTAAATTGATTATAGAAACATTTTTAAATATCAAATTGCAAATGATTTTGACTACCCGTATATATGTTAAGTCGGTTTTATTATAACCAAAGTTTATGCCACTTTGTATGGGAGGTACCAGAAAAGGTGTGCCAATATCGCCCATATTCCATGCTAATGTAACCTCTATAAAAGCATTGCCAAATTTCAAAGTATTCCGATCATCGGCATAGAAGTTATAACAGCCTTCATTTTTCGTAGTTTGGGTGATTTGTGTGGGAGGTACCAAAAGGGGTGTGGCAAAACCCACCATATTTAGTACACTTAAAGTGATTATAAAAACAATATCAAATACCAAAATATAGCTGAATCAGAGTATCCGTGTGGAAGTTACATTAGGTTTAATTAAACATAGGAATATGGGTCATTTGTGTGGGAGGTACCAGAAGGGGCGTGGCAATTAAACTAAACTAAGTTTGGGAAAAATATTACCATGTGCAAAGATTGAATTAATTCCTTAACTCATTTCGAGAGTTATCGTGTACACCAGCCAGACAGACGGACGAACGGACATGGCTCAAACATCTTAAACGGATTTGGTCCAAACATACTTAGGGTCTTACGTCACTCCTGCAATGCGTTACACTTTTTTCTGTCCCAAATGATATATACGTTCCTAGTCTGTAGAGTGAGGGTATAAATATAGTTGTATTTCATACCACAAAAATAAAATAAAATTACCTTATGACAAAAATACTTTATTTTCGATCCACTCTAATGTCTACAATTTCTTATTTTTTTTAAATCGGGAAATGCAGCTATTCGCCATATAGAAAAGTGCATATTTAGAAAATTTCAACAAAATTTCATTCGCGAGAAATTTACAAAATAAAAATGTCATTTTAGCCATATCTCCCTTGAAAATGAAAATTTTGCAAAAATATAAATAATAAAAGTAAAAATAAATTTTACAGTTAATTTTTCGTCGAACATTTTAATCCTTAAATGTCCTTTTTGCATGGACTTTTTTGACGTTCTTGAAAAAAAGTCAATTTGATCCATACAGATGGAGCTAGAGTGTTAATATCTTCCACAAAAAAGCTCCTCATAAAATTAATCAATATATAGGGTCCGCCATCTAACGTTTTTTTTTCAACTATTCAACCGTTGGACTATTATTTGTGGGGTGCCCTCAGCAGCCATTTCAATGAAATTATTTTCCATTATTACCCGGAAGGATTGTACTTTCAAATAAAACAAGTAAAACGGTGTTAAGTTCGGCCGGGCCGAAGCTTATATACCCTCCACCACGGATCTGCATAGACAGTTAAGAAATAAAAAGAAATTTTATTAACTATTACTAATTTATACTCATTTATTAATAATTACAATCAAAGACAAAAACTAGATATATAAAGAAAATAGAATTGATAAATTACTTTAGAGGTACATGTACCAAAAAATACAAATTATTTTATTCCATTATTTTAACTAATATTGCAATATTTTATACATAATTATTTAATGCCTATAACTATTCCATCGTGATGACTGTGTGTTGTTGCATAGGTTTCACATATAACATCATCGCGTGAAGAGTTTGTAAAAGACCAATCAATGTGTGTGCCGTGTTTTGTTGTCGCAATGGTTCTTTCGATAAGTGACGAAAAACCACGTCGTATCAGAATTGTTTCTATCGGGCTGTCAACACTGCTGCGGCATATATTGAAATCTCCAATGATTATGATCCGTTCGGAGCTTTGTAGTTGTTGTTGGAGTTCATTTATTGTTTGCGACAGGTAGGTTTTGAAAAGGCGTTCAGGAAATGACGAGTTTCGGTATAATACGATGAAAAATGTGGTTTTGAAACGAAAGACAATAATTTGTAATGTACTGTTGTCAACACTGTGATCTGCTTGGAAAAGGAATTCTGCATCTGGACATTTTGAACTTTTTACGAAGATAGTGATCCCTCTTTTATTTCTCAATCGTCCTTCAACTTGATCGATATTGCAGCAATCCAAACGACTAAGGATGGAAAAATTGTGTATATAATGACACTCCTCCGGAAAAGTCCATGTTTCCACTAAACAGAGGAGATCGGAATTCGTAAGTGTTGTGTCACTGGAAATATCTGGATGGTGCGCCGAAAGACTTTGAACATTTTGGTAGAACAACTTTATTTGAAGATCATCTCTGGACATGAAGTTATGCCGCAGGCGCAATCCTTTCGTCGTTCGTAATTTGAGCAGTTCCATTTGAACAGGGTCTGATCCTGGAATGGATTTAGGTGGATTAAATGAACCAATGATGAATAATCCTGATGCGTTTGTTGCTCTACTGCAAGCGACATATAGTGCTGCTCTATTCATCCTCGGACGTGTATGGACAGCAACTTTGGCATATGTTGCTCCTTGGCTCTTGTGAATAGTAATACCTTCTGCAACAACCAAGGGGAACTGACAACGTTCTATAGTAATTTGTTCATTACGCTTGAATTGAAAAGTCCTTATGCATTTTTCAATAGGTGTCCATAATGATTGTGTAGCATGGGGTTTTTGTGTACGCGCTTCACGACCAACATTTTCATCAGAGAAAAGCATCCATATAGTTTTTGGATTTCTCGATCCTCTTAGAGTTTCGACAGACATCAAAATTCCGGTAGCTCCATTGACAAGTCCATCACTAGTGTTAATATTTACCGTCATCATGTATTTCGCAGAAGACTTTAATTTCAGTTCAGTACATAGTCCTTGGGTTTCAGAGGTCTTAAATTTGGCAACAGAGTTCAAGATGCGGATTCTATGATCATCTGCCAAAACATCCGATTTGATGACATCAAACGCTTTTGAAGTAAACTCCTCTGTTGAAATTTGGCTCAGCTTTAGGGAATTGTATTGGGCAGCTTCCTCGTTGGACCAAAACAAATGAATTGCTTCAAGAGGTACATCAACATTTGATGAAACTATTCTGGATGATATTAGTTGAATGTCATCTTCCGTCATTTCGCCAATTGCCAATCCGTTCAACGCAACTGCAAAACTCTGGTCATCTCTTTGGCGCATTATCTCCGTTAGTTCGTAAAAAGTGAATAAATCCCATAATCCTTCTCCTACAATAACTCCATATGGATTACCAGTATTGGTGCTAAAAATCCATCTATCTCCTACCGGGGGAAGTTGTTTAAAGTCTCCAAAGACTAAGATAGATACACCTCCGAAAGCTTCTGTAGTCTTGAAAATCTGTTTTAGTCGGCTATCAAGATATCCCAGCATTCTTGCTCCAACCATCGAAATTTCGTCAATAATTATTAGTTTTAAGTCAGTGAATTTTGCGATTAGTGAGTTCACGTTGTCACTACTAAGAGGCCGCAATTCTCCGCTGAACTGGTTGACTGGTAAAGAAAATAATGAATGCAATGTCGCACCGCCAATCCCAAAAGCTGCTTTTCCTGTTGGTGCACTTAGCAAAACCTTCGGAGTGTCCGGATTAGCTCCAGGAATGGAGTTGAATCTGTATGTAATGGAGTGGTAGATGGTTTTTATCAATCTGCTCTTTCCAACACCAGCGCCGCCTCCGATAAATTCAAAAAAACCGCTATTGTTGACCACATTTTGTAGAAGATGTTGTAAATATGACCGTTGTTTTACGTTGAGAGTTCTAATTGAAGTTAAAAGTTCATCCCCTCTTATTAAAGCAGGAAGCCTGATTATCCGAATCCCATCGTTTGAGTGATTTCCTGCATTTTGTTGAACACCTTCAATGTCGAGAATGTTAAGACGAGTATCAATTTCGGGAACAGCTAATGCTCGGAACTCATCATCCAGTAATTGGGTTGCAGCCACATTGTCACCTTGTTGAGGGGAAGTTTCGCCGTTCTCCTCATGTATGGCTTGTAAAATTTCCTGAAGTTCACCCTCCTTAAACATTTCAAATTGCAGCCTGTTCATTTCAATAATGTCTGTGTGGATATTGCACGTATTCTCGTTGTCGTTTTCTAAAAGGTCTTCTCTTTCATTTCGCCAAGGAAAATATAGCATTGCCAATGCTCTAAAATAATCATCTCGACTAACATCTGGTTTAAATGATGGGAATCGAATTATAGCTCCGTTGTTCCTTTTGTATACATATCCCGAGTTGTTTTTCAGACGAAGAGGAGCACCAACTTGGTCTGGGCCAGTATCATCATCTTCAGCAAAATCGTCATCTTCCTCTCGTTGACGGCGTGTTGTCCTTCGCAATGTCCTTGAAAAGTTGTAATATGAAGCAAAATATGCCAGACATACATTGTCTAGAGTGTCTGGTCGCTGAATGTAGTGATCGAGAAGATTACTATGAAATATGTCAGTAGAGTCAGTTGGAAGGTTTCGCAACTCCTGCTTTGACTTCACCATTCGGACGCGCTTTTCTGGCACAAACGTATTTATATATACTTCCGAACTGCTGCACTGGGATAAATGCATTCCCAGGATGTTGTAGGATGCTTCTTGCGCTGAAACTTCTGAAGCGGATATGAATTTATTTCCAATGTGCTGTAGTCGCTGCTTAACCGAAAAATTACCCTCTCGAATTTCATTCATTGCCTCCTGTAGCAACCTAGAAACACCACGGTTGGACTTGTTGATGTAGTTTACAATATATGCAACACATGCATAAGCGTCCAGTACGAATTGTATATCCATATTTGCTCTTTGCATAGACAATATTTTTGGATTGAAAGCATTAATACTTCTATCTTTGAATGTTCTTTTAAGGAATATTTGTGGTTTCTTCAGCGACGACCTTAGCGCTAGAGAATATTCATCCTGTGTCATGCTTATGCGTGCGTCAGACAAAAAGTCTTCGAATATGTCCAGCGCAGCAACTTCATTGTCAGGTAAAGTGGCGTTGAGTAAATTGTGAATTTTCTCAAAGTTGTCCTTATGTTGCTTCAATTCTGCTATGTCTATGTCTTCCGGTAGTGGTAATAAAATCTCTGTCCTGGGGAGTGGCGGATATGGTATCCGGAATCTACAAAACTTCTGTCCTCTAATTTCTCGCTGACATGTCCTGCTGTGGTTATGTTTCTGATAATTTATGTAATCTTGAACCTCAGTGAGAGTTGAATTGGTTGAAATAAATGTATCGATGAAATTCACAACAGGCGGGAAGGAAGTGTGATCGGAGATGTTAATGATTGGGGCATTATTAAGCCAATATATTCCGTGGACATGCGGTGAACCTCGCTGTTGAAATTCTATCCGCCAATAAAACCTTTGTACGTGATGTTCGTCAAAAATTCCACCGCTAGCTTTAAAATGTTTGAAGAGATGACGAATTCGTTGATCGAAATAGCGCGAACATGTAATAGGATCTGTTCGTATCAGCTCATACTTTTGTTGTGTAGTGTACGCTGATGCTTCTTCCTCCGAAATAGTCTTCTCTTCCACAACCTTTGCTAGTATGACGATTAGTTCCGGCCATTGAGATTCCGCAGCAGAGAGCGTAATGAAAAATGTTGGTAAACCAAACTGACGAATCACGGCTAAAACTTTATTCTTTTCTCCTTGCCAGTGTGCTGGCGATGAACGAATTCCTTTCAGTACATGGTAGCCTTCGTCGTGTTGTATCAAATTCTGTACAAAACCGTCGTCTAAAATGTCGCGTGCTGTATACCTAGTATGTCCAATTTTTTTCCGTAAACAAGTGGAAATACTACTTTTAATTCGCGACAGTTCTAGTTTCTTGTAAGAATACAAAACTTTGTCAACACGTGCACAACGTCTATCATATCGCCTAGCTTCGGATTTAATAACCTTTGAAACTGTTGCGTCAGTTGTCCGTTTAACACCGCAGTATATTGAAGGGAATGCCAGTTCTTCAGAGTCTTCGTCTAACAGTAAATCCAATGGTCGTTGTCCTTCTCCGGGAGCAAGCGAAATATCTTGCAAAGGAATATTTTCAATTGGATTATTTTCTAAAAGAGTCTCCTGTGGATTAAATTCGTCAATATTGTCTTGTTCAGAGTTTTCATTAATAATCCCTGTAACAAATTCGTTATCTTCCCTACTTGCTATAAAAGGAACTTCTTCACCTGGTCCTATACTATTTAACCAGTCCTCAGATATTGTGATATCATGTTTTCTATAAAGTGCTGTCTCGATTAAATGTCTAGCAGCTCCAAAAATTTTCGCTGGTCTGATAGTTTCAGTCATAAAGCTATGGTTATACTCTAATCTGCGCTTTAAGTGAACCTGGATGACTTCAGTTTGATCGAAAGTTCTGGGAAGTACACTCACGGTTGAATTCAGTGAAATCGGAACATTCACAACTGCACCCCTAATACCACATTGTCGATTGTAACCTAACGAAACAATTCTCATAAACGGAATTCTAGGAGCAACAAAGCGCTCTTCCAATGATGTTAAACCCTTCAGCTCATCTGGTATTGAAGGGAAATGCAAACCATTTGAGAGACATATGGTTGGAACTTTACCCCCATTAACAATTTTATGACAAGTATTGCAAAATTTATATTTGCTATTTTCGGACGGAAATACGTAGGACAAGAAAAAAACATCGGACAAATTTGGATATTTTTCTAATACTGAATGCATACCTAATATTTTAATTTGGTTTGGAAACCAAAGACCCCCACAACAAATACAAATCTCTGTGGGTCCATTTCTGATGATAGTGAAAAAATCTGAAATCATTCTAGAAGTTTGTCGTTGTGAATCTAACACTAAAAGTTGTGACCGTGACTGGTGAAAGATTCTGCCTATTTTGTCTATTTCTGTCAGCCTGACTATCATTAATTCTCACTCGGTTTATAGGGTCAATGCGATGAACGGTTACGCGACAATTTCTAATTCTACGTTCGTCCTGTAGGCGATTTCGGGCTCTCTGTCTGTTTTCACGACGATGTCTTGTGTTACGTTGTTGTTCAATATTGCGTTGGATGCGGCTCGATCTCCGAAGTGAATGTTGTCTTGTGTCCCGTTCCTGTTCAGCTTCCCGATAACTTGCTTCTTGTCGCCGTAGACCGTGTACAGCAGTATTTCGTACTTGTTCTAATTCCCGGTAGTTTGGATCCAGTCGTCGAAGAGAGCGTGCAAGTGTATCCCGCTCTTGTTCCGGCGCTCGGTAAGTAGGATCGAGCCTTCTTAGACTACGTTCAATAGTATTGCGCTCTTGCTCTGATTCCTGGTAGTTTGGATCCTGTCGTCGAAGAGAGTGTGAAACTGTATCCCTCTCTTGTTCTGATGCTCGGTAAGTAGGATCGAGCCTTCTTAGACTATGTTCGATAGTATTGTGCTCTTGTTCTGATTCCTGGTAGTTTGGATCCTGTCGTCGAAGAGAGTGTGAAACTGTATCCCTCTCTTGTTCTGACGCTCGGTAAGTAGGATCGAGCCTTCTTAGACTATGTTCAAAAGTATTGCGCTCTTGTTCTGATTCCTGGTAGTTTGGATCCTGTCGTCGAAGAGAGTGTGCAACTGTATCCCTCTCTTGCTCTGGTTCTCGGAAATTCGGATCCTGTCGTCGTAGAGAGTGTGCAAGTGCATCCCTCTCTTGTTCTGTCTGTCGGAAATTCGAATCCTGTCTATGTAGAGAGTGTGCAAGTGCATCCCTCTCTTGTTCTGGCTGTCGGAAATTTGGATCCTGTCGACGTATAGAGTGTGCAACTGTATCTCTATCTCGTTCTGATTCCGCCCTAATAACATTTCTCCTACGAGTCTGATGTGAAATGCGATCTCTTGTCCGTTCGTTTTCCCGGAATTCTACATTTTGTCTCCTGACAGCTATATTCTGTGCGTTAATAATCCTATCTGTCACTTGGTTTTGTCCGCGATAATTATTTAGTGATTGCCTGTTCGATTGTCGGCGTTGTTCTACCGATTGTTTGCGTAGTTTCGGCATATTGTCAAAAATATATCAAAAAATATTAAACAGTAACTGAAGAACTCACCGAATTGTTGAAAAATATGCAATAAATTATATTAAAAATTTCTATACTGTTTTGAATGAAATTACGTGTTAAAACTTTTCGATATATATTTAAATATTTTTTAGAATTATTTGTTTATATATTTCTTTGGTAGGTTTAAAGATAATGTATGTTTAAATAACTTTTATTTAACAATTCACAAAAAATAAATATAATTGCGGTTATTGATAGTTAGAAATCACCATAAATTACACACGATGTTAAAACCCGGGATAACAATTATTATATTAGATGGTCATATATTTAATGGGTTAAAATATATTTTTTTTATGTTAAAAAGGAGTAGTAGTTCACAAATGTATAAAATATTTCACTTCACTATGCTGCTGCACAAGGTGTATTTTTGTTAAATATAATTGCGGTTATATCTTGATTTGATTTTTAGAAAATCACTTTAAATCACACTTAAGATATTGTCAGACACTAATTATGGACACTATATTTTATATAAGTTGAACGTAATTATTACAAACTTTTTTGAGAATTTTTTGTATGACTGCTCGCTATCAGACGATATATCGAACTGAACTATTTTTTAAGTTTTCACTAAGGGAAATGAATTCAGGTACACACAGAGATCTATAAATTCCCTTTGCTGCCTTAAGTTATTCATAATGTCAATGGAAATCCCCAAATTACTACCTGTAGACCTTATGAATTGCGTAAATTTCTGTTTTTATCCCACTGCACACGTGTTGTTTATGAGGGTGTGGATAAAACCCATTATATGGCGAAAAAATAATATTATGGGCCAAATTATCATTTTGCGAAACCGTTTACCTGTTTACATTAAAAATGACTGTTTTCTTTAAGTGCTGTGCACGTGCAGTTTATTGGTAGATAACAAAAACCCCATTCTAACAGTTTTATGGCCCAAATTTCCAGCATTTTTCAATATGTATGGAGACATCAATGAATCCATTTATGTTTGTAAATGGTGATTTTTTAAAAGCTATAAGAAAAGTTTTTCAAAAAAAAAACACATAAAATTCAAAAAAATGCATGAAATCTTTATTTGAATCGATAGTACGGTCCATATAATTTAATGTTTGAAGATTATTTCATGCAAATGTTGACCTTGACTGCGCCTCAAATGGTCCATCCTCTTAGTCCAATTTTGGCATTTCCACGTTTTTGAGTAACAGAGGCCCAATTGCTGCGAACGTCGACGAATCGATAATTGATGGTCGTCATTAACACTGGCCGATACAGCTGCGATATTTTCTGCAGTTCGCACTCTACGTAAGCGTATTGGTGGTTTAATGTCCAACAATGTAAATTTGGTGCGAAATTTAGTCACAATAGCCCGAATAGCCGCTTCAGTGGGTCGATTAAACTGACCATAAAATGGAAGCGCGCGATGAACTTTCTTAACAGAGCACGCATTTTGATAATAAAATTCAATAATTTGCAAACGTTGTTCGTTTGTAAGACGATTCATGGTTAAATTATAGACCAAACTGAAGATGTTTGTCGGTGAAAGAAAACACGAAACGTGCGTCAGCTGTTTAAACCAGTGTTGCCAAAAAATTAATAGCTTTAATCGTCCAAAATGAATTGTATACTTAGATAACGCGTTAAAGACAAATCATTCTCATCTGTACTGACTTTGTTATTCAGACTGAAATTTTCCTAATTTTCTCTATTTATATTTGAATTTCGAAGTACCAACGCCAAAATGTTCTTTCACACCGAATTTCATCATTCTAGCTGTAGCCTTTACGTTGGTACCATTTTTATCCCTCTGTTCTCATCGTATCCCTTGAAAGTACGAATTTGGAAAAACGTTTTTTTCGTGTCACGCAGTCAGAGGAATGTATACCGCGAATTTCATGGTTCTAGCTGCATCCATTTGTTTGGTAAAATTTGTATCCCCTTTTTCCATTTTACACCCTAAAAGTACGAATTTCGAAAATTTCCTTTATTTTATGTGTGTACGCAATCAGAGTAATATATACACCGAATTTCGTTATTCTAGGTGCAGCCGTTTGGTTGGTACTATTTTTATCCCTCTATCCCCATTTAACCCCTTAAAAGTACAAATTTGGAAAAAATACTTGTATATTATGTATCTACTCTGTTAGAGGTATGTACACGCCAAATTTCGTGTTTCTATCTCTTGTCGTTTGATAGGTTTTATCCCTTTTCGTCCCATTTCGCCCCCTACAAATAAAAATCACTCTATGGTGCCCTTTTATGCTATAAAGGGAATGCGAATTGCAAATATCAAGTAAATACAAGCTAATATGTTCAAAAAACATGCTGAAATACTCTAAATATTAGGGGTATTTTCAGTCCTTGTGAGGGAAAATTTTTTCCCTCTGGGCCGATTTCGCCCACTTTCAATCCCAACCGATCTGCAACCATAAGACACATTTAGGAAAAATTTGAACCTCCTAGCTCATTTCGTCCGGCCGCTATCGTGCTTTCAACAGACAGACAGACAGACGGACAGACGGACAGACGGACAGACGGACATGGCTATATCGTCTTAGAATTTTACCACGACCCAGAATATATATACTTTATGGGGTCTCCGATGAATATTTTAAGGTGTTACAAACGGAATGACAAAGTGAATATACCCCCATCCTGGAGGTGGAGGGTATAAAAAGAAATTTGAGAAAATATTCAGTAGTTTTTTTATAGCACTTTCAAAAAAAAAAAAGTTATTTGGCAGACCCTATACTTCTGACAGGATTTGTACAATCCTCTTAGATAATAACTTACAATATTTTTATACTTTGTATAATGTTCTCTTGGACCAAAAAATTAAAACTTTGACCCGCTGTAAAAAGAAACTCAGACCAGCTGGACTATAAGTTTATTTTACAAAAATTATCTACTCATCTTGCCCTTTCAGAATTATATGGTCGCTACTCTGGTCCAAAAATGCTGTTCTTCTAAATTGTGAGACGTGGATCTGTATGATCAACAACACAGCACTGAATTAATTTGGATTTATAAGGTGTTATTAAGTCGAAAAATATATATTAAAATCTTTGTATTTTGCTTTAAAGTTATATATCTTTTTGGAAAGGTCTTCAATTCAGTTAAATAATTTATTACCATTCCGGTTATATAAATTTAATTATTTTCAATGTTTCAATGTTTTTGTCCACAATATCAACTAAAATAATATATTTTCTATGTTCTCTGACAATTTTATGCTGAAGATTCAATGGAATATATTGTTAAAAAAATCAACACAACCCAAGAGCCCAACTCTTTTAACTGTCATCTATCAAAAATAATGGCCATCGATTAACGTTTAAAAATTGTTTTAGGTTCAATTTTTTTTGTTAGGCGTAGAGTTTTAACTGCTAGTTGAAACTGGCGGATAGAATTGTAAGTGTACGGCCGGTCCTTACGGAATATGTATATTTTTTGCTTCTGATATTTATACACTCCACGAGAGTATTATGTGTTTGTGCATTTGATTGTAAAACCCTAAGGGAAGCGAGATAGACCCATTGTTAAGTATTAGAATCACTTTTTGAATCGATTTAGCAATGTCCGTCTGTCCGTCCGTCCGTCTATTCTTGTAATCACTACACAGGTCGCAATTGTAGACGGAACCAACTGAAACATTGCACAACGAAGTTTTTCGGTACAAGGACGAACGCTATTTAATTTGATGAAAATCGGTTCAGATTTAGATATAGCCCCCAAACGAATTTCACTCCCGATTTAACTCTTTTCACGCTAGATACCACATATTTCAACAGATTTTCTTAAAATTTGCAAAATATCTCATATTTCCACCAGAAACATCCATGGTGAAAATATGTCAGATCGGTTCAGATTTATATATAGCTCACATTCAAATTTCGCTCCCGGCTTGTCTTTTTCTGACCCGGAAACCACGTATTTTCAGATAAATTCTTCAAATTGAGCATAACATTATTCTGAAATTGGAAGAACCTATTGTCTAAGTGGGTTGCATCATTCCATGTTTGGATATTGCCCCGATACAAATATTCTTCGTGATTTGAAAAATTGGGTCGGGTCATAGTAGCCTATGATTAGGAAGCAAAAAAAAAATACTTCCCGTTTTCAATTTTTTACCGAATTGAATTGTATTCGGATAGAAAGTGGAGTTTATCATATAGTCGGCCCCGCCCGACTTTAGCCTTTCCTTACTTGTTTTTTTTTTTGATGGAGCAAGTGTTAAATTATTTATTTATTTATTTAAATAGTATCAAACTTATAGTAAATAAAAGATTAATAAAAAATTTAGTTTTTTTCGTTTGTATTTTTTGGTCTGTAATCAATATTTGATTTGAACTGGGATATTGTCCTAGCTCAAGACCATTTTGCATCTATATTTAATAGAATGCAAACTTATTTACAAATGGCATGGTAACATTTATTACTTGGCTGCAGACTACCATGCTCATGATTTCGACCATGTCAAAAGTCTTTTCAAGTGACTTCGCCGCGACTTTTCAACATCAAACCCGGCCTCTATAAAGAGTTGATTCTTGTGATTAATAAAAAATATAATAATAGCATTGGCTACTGTCGCCATCAGCTAATCTAGATTACATTATTATTTGAACTTTAATGTATGCTTAAGATAAATTATTTAAAATTTAGATTTTTGTATGCTTTGTGTATTTGTGTTACTCAAGGAGGTATAGAATATGATCAGAGTTACAAGCCGAACCATAATTATCGGCGGCGGCTTTCGGCTGATTTGTCGTCTCGTTCTGTCATTCGATCACCCCTATTTATTTGACAATTTTGGGAAAATGGAAGGAATAATTTGTATTTGTTTTTAACGCCTTTTCTTTTATTCGATGTATATATATATTATAGTTCAATATTCGTTAATATTAGCCAATGTTCCAATAATTTAATATTATTATCCCATACAATTATTTTAATAAATATTAATTATATTTTTGCAATTGCAGCTTTTCGTGTGAGGCAAATTTGACCAGACATCTTGAATATCATAATCTTTCCAATGAATGATAATAAAGGGTGATTTTTTAAGAGCTTGATAACTTTTTTTTTTTTTAAAACGCATAAAATTTGCAAAATCTCATCGGTTCTTTATTTGAAACGTTAGATTGGTCCATGACATTTACTTTTTGAAGATAATTTCATTTAAATGTTGACCGCGGCTGCGTCTTAGGTGGTCCATTCGGAAAGTCCAATTTTGGGCAACTTTTTCGAGCATTTCGGCCGGAATAGCCCGAATTTCTTCGGAAATGTTGTCTTCCAAAGCTGGAATAGTTGCTGGCTTATTTCTGTAGACTTTAGACTTGACGTAGCCCCACAAAAAATAGTCTAAAGGCGTCAAATCGCATGATCTTGGTGGCCAACTTACCGGTCCATTTCTTGAGATGAATTGTTCTCCGAAGTTTTCCCTCAAAATGGCCATAGAATCGCGAGCTGTGTGGCATGTAACGCCATCTTGTTGAAACCACATGTCAACCAAGTTCAGTTCTTCCATTTTGGGCAAAAAAAAGTTGGATATCATCTCACGGTAGCGCTCACCATTCACAGTTACGTTACGATTCGCATCATCTTTGAAGAAGTACGGTCCAATGATGCCACCAGCCCATAAACCGCACCAAACTGTGACTTTTTCTGGATGCATTGGTAGCTCTTGCAATGCTTCTGGCTGATATTCACTCCAAAATCGACAATTCTGCCTATTTACGTACCCATTGAGCCAAAAATGAGCTTCGTCGCTGAACACAATTTCTTTCTTTCTGAACTTTCTTAACAGAGCACGCATTTTGATAATAAAATTCAATGATTTGCAAGCGTTGCTCGTTAGTAAGTCTATTCATGATGAAATGTCAAAGCATACTGAGCATCTTTCTCTTTGACACCATGTCTGAAATCCCACGTGATCTGTCAAATACTAATGCATGAAAATCCTAACCTCAAAAAAATCACTCTTTACTATACCTACTTTGACACACTAAATAAGCACAATAGAGAAGCTGTTGTTTAATAAGGCTGTTTTTCTTTAAGCCGGGATAAGATGCTGCGATAACAAAAACGTTAATAAAAATTTAATTTTTTACCCAAAATAAAAAATTAATTGTCGGCAACAACAATATAAATATTTGTATCAAAACAAATTTTTAAAAAAATATTTTCTGTTGACTTTTTCGGACTTATGGTCGATAACCATAAATTGGACCTACACTGGATAATTATCCATGCTAAGTCCAATATTTTGAACATAAAATATTTTTGTTAAAATTTGTTTTTATACACACATTGGTATTGCTGTTGGTGATAATTTAAAAAAAAGAAATTTTTATTTTGAGTTAAATTTTAACTTTTTATTTGAGTTTTTCTTATCACAGCTTAGTTATCCAGTCTTAAAGAAAAACAGCCTTATTGTTATTTATAGGAATACATGGCAATGCGACTTTCAAATCAAAATACAATCATTCAACTTTCTATAGACGTCATCATATGTGGGATACTAAATTCTAAGAAAGGTCAATATATTTCACAGTAGTAGGTTGTCTAAGTCGGCAGTTATATTTTCTTTTGTAATTCTAAGTGGGTTGTCTATTTGTGTAGTAAGATTTGACTGAGTTAGATCTCCGTCAAATCTCGGCGGCGTGGTTGAAGTCGATATGAGTCGATGAAATCGGCGGCGTGTTGAAGTCGATTTGCTCGTGCATATCAAAATCGGTCGGCTTGTATCTCTGAATATGATAGAGTCGCAGTCAAAATATCAGAGAGACGAGTTAAATTAACAGATTTCCTTGGGACTTTTATTAAAATTAGTTTTTGTATGGGAGCCCCTTTAAGAGTATGTTATGGGTATGTTCGGGAAAAACCTTGGGGAGGGAAAACACATAAAACATACCCAACACTTACAAGGGACGACCCCAGCGCATTTTTAGGTAAATATTTCATAAAAAAATATTAAATTAAAAAAGATGAGGATCAGCTTAATGTTTGAAAATAGAGAGTAGATGTACTGAGAAAATGTTGAGCGTGAACAAATATTGGGGGTTTGGTCATGCACTTGACTCCCCTAGGGTCCTCCTTGGGACAGTTAGATCGGTTGGAGCAAATTTTATAAAAAATGGTTTTTGGTGTGGGGATAGGTGGCACGTGTGTTCGGAAAAATGTTGGTCGTACTTTTAACCACTCTGGAGGCGACTCCGAGGCAGTTTTGGGGCTTTTTGTGAATTTCTATCCCTTTTCCCCATAATTGACCCCAATGAAGAACCCAAAGACGTGATGATAGAAATCCAATATATTGCTAACGAACTTGTCAGGTCAACTTTTTCTGGCTTCTGCCGTTTTCAAATTCGAAAATATGTTGTTTTCATTCCGCATTACGGTCCATTCATGAGCTATCCAGTTTTTTCTAAACTATTGTTTTAAAGCACATTTAATAACGATTGCTTTCCTGGAAATGAAAACTCGTGAAAAAATATTACTTACCTTACCAGCGACAAAACGTTTGATGCTGCTCTATTCACTTTCTATGTCTAACTAAGGGATGTGAATATGTCGCCGCTGCGTCTAGTAAAGGGCTATGTGTTTTTCTAAGAGAGCATCCAAGGAAGTGAAAAAGATGTTCATATTGTGATTCGGAAGTAGTGAAAATTGGGATATTCACCAATGAATTTAACATTGAGTTGTTATAGGAGGGAAGTCCTTTATTTTGAAAGACTTAAAAGTTATTTTAAAGTGGTGCAAAGGAACCACTTTTTCACTGGTTTTCATTTCTGTTTTAAAAGATCCGCCGCTACCGGGGGTGGAACAGCGGACCTTCTGGTTGCTACTTCGACACTCTAACCATCTCAGCTATCCTCAGTTGTGAGCGCTGAATAACTAAAACAAATCACTTAGTTCGGTAGAACTGACAATAGGAATCTTAACAAAATATAAACTAATATATAACAAATAAATATAATAAATGCTAATTAAATTTAGTATTAAGTAAATTGACACTACTTAATTTTACTGATATTATGTAGTATTAATAATTAATAAAAATATGAAATATTTTAAGCACTAAAAATTTGTATTTTTTAAGCAAAAATTTTTAAAATGTTAAAATTATTCAAAATTAAATTTATAAAATTAATAAAAAAATTAATAAAAGTTTTTTCCCGAGCCACGATTGGAACCCGAGACCTTCTGGTTGCAAAGCGGACACCTTACCTTTGTGACCCCACACTAAAAAGTCGTTCCCATTCAGTTGTGAATATGATATTCATAAAATGTTACGGAATATTAACATATTATAAACTTTTTTTAAAGTTGTTTAAAAGAGCTTCCTCAAAAGCGGGAAAAAGGCACATTTTGAGATGCGACTAAAATGTGCTTCCTGCGGAAGTACTTCCATTTTATTTTGCTGGGAGGTTAATCAATTAGTTTGTAAATCATCTAAATATTCTACAGAGTTCCCATAAATGTATATTCTGTATTTTTAAATATTTAAATTAAACCAGTTTTTTTGAATTATTTATATTTATTTATTTTTTATTTTTATTTCATTTTCTTTTCCACTTCAATAATTTATTTTATAATATATTAAGTATTTGGTTTTTCTTTTTGTTGATTTTGTTTTATTTTCAATATACTCATCTCAATTATGATACAATACAAATATTATGTACAATTTATAACTAATTAATTTTAATAATACTTTTTCATTTGAGTGTGTGTGTGTGTCTGTGTTTGTATTTGAATGAATTAGTACTCATAATGCTAATGTATGTATGTTTTTTTAATTTATGTTTCCTAGGATAGGTGTGTACGAGTACTTCCCATGACTGTAGGTATGTATATCCGTATGTATTATCATAATGCAGCAACATTTGTATGTTCGTTCGTTTTGTATGTATGTATATAGTAGATGTAATATGATTATTTATAACACGAGATGGTTTTCCTCCACATCTGCCTTCTTTGTTTTGTATTTATAGCCATTTTGAATGCCATTTTCATAGAGATATTCGTATAATTTGTTAATATATATATTATGTTTTTATTTATATGCTATATATATAGTATTTTGTTACATATGTTTGTTTGTATGTCCTAAAGGTGATAAGAGGGGTATTTTTTGTTTCGTTTTGGTTTTTTCCTCGTAGTTAACAACTTAATTTATTTTCATTAATTTAGACATTTAATGTTAATGATTTGTTTTAGTTTTTTTATTACTTTTTTTCTTCTTCTTTTTCATATGTTAATCTATGTATATATTATTCATCGTAATATGTCCTAATATTCAATTATAACATATAATTTCTAATGATCTATGTACGTATGTTTTGTCATTAGTTCACTTAGTTGTTTTTGGTTTCGTTTTTTTTATTAGTTTGTGAGTGGAAATGTTTAAGATAAGTTAGTTTTTCTTAATTTTGATTTGAGTTTGTTAGATCAGCGGGAGTTAGATTTAGGAAATCTACAAGTTTTGAAAAAGCGAAACGGAAATGCGGAATATTTAAAGTGATTTAGGCCAACGAAACGATTGAAATGCTTCTGATTGATGACTATTCAAATTAAGGTCTTTAAACTTCAAATGAAGATAAAATAGTACAGGATGACCCACAATGTCTCATCGTATCTGAGTATGCTAAATTTGTTTAACTTTTGTTTTGATATATGCGAAATAGTCCGGGAGCCAGCAACGTTTTTGTTACACTATAAGTATCACGGCTTAAACTTTTAGGATATGTTCATTTATTTTTGGAAAGAAAAAAATGCATGTCTGACAGACCTTCGGGGGTGGCTTTGGACCCCCTGCGACTTTTAAGGTCGCAAAAAATGGGCAGCATTTACACTACTTCATCATGGCTGGTATTTATATATATGAAAGCTCATACCCCTGCGAGTTACCAACCAAGCTGTCACAGCAATTAGGGGGTGGAAAGTGCGTGCCAGACAGGCTTAAAGTCCTGGGACCAGCAACGAATATCCTTAAACTATAAGTAAAACAGCCAAAACTTTTATGGTAATTTCCTTCCATTGTACAAAGAAAAAAATAAGAAGTACAAAAATCCATGTCTGGCAAACCTTCGAAGACGTCTTTGTCCCCCCTGTACCTTTTAAGGTCGAATAAAAATAGTGTTATTTCCACCACTTTCCTATAAGTAAAACAACCAAAACTTTTATGGTCAATTCCCTACATTATGAAAAGAACAAAAATTCAAGTCTGGCCAACGTTCGGAGGTGGTTTTGGCCCCCAGCAATTTTTAAGGTCGGAAAAGGTAGTGATATTTCCTCCACTTCCCTATAAGTGAAATTGTCAAATCTTTTATGGTTGCTTCCTTACATTGTAGCAAGAAAAAATCCATGTCTGGCAAACCTTCGGGAAGGCTTTGGCCCTCCTGCACTTGCCGGTCTGCCAATTCCTAATACAAATTTCTATGAAAAAAATCTGCTAATCTGTCCTCTAAGTGATATTGCGCAGAAATCGGCGGAATTGTTTCTTTAAAATACAATAAAATGAGAACAATTCAGAATATGAATGCGAATAGAATTTAGTTTGTGTTTCTAATTAAAATAATTATAATTGATTTTTTTCTTTTTATTGAAACATATGTATTTTAAACAAACAATTCCGTCGATTTCTGTGCAATCTTACACTAGAAGACAGTTTTTTTTATTTAGCCGATTTTGTCATAGAAATTTGTATCAGGAATGGATAGACCGGCAAGTGCAGGGGGCCAAAACCTTTCCGAAGGTTTGCCAGACATGCATTTTTTTTTAAATAAAGGAACAAATCCTAAAAGTTTAGGCCGTGATACTTATAGTGTAACCAAACATGTTGCTGATTCCCGAACTAAAATAAAAAACATACCGATTTTTCAACAACATCAAAATAAGGTTATCAACGCAGTCCCTGTATTCACAAACCGATGTCTACGTAGAATTTTATTTATAATTTTGTTGGGCACCAACAATCTCCAACGACAGTCAACAAACACCAATGAATATGAATACATATTCTATGTGTATTGGTTATACCCTGCTTAAACCCGATTTGGTTCAATAGAATGGAATTCACAAGGAAGCGGAATATAGGGTCGATCAACCCTCACATAACACCGCCAGATAGTAAGTGCTCTTATTAAACAAAATAAGAGATGGGATCCATTTATCCATACAGCATTAGCAATATCTAAATGGAATGAAATGACAATATAATCCTTTTAGGATAAAAAATGATGAATATCAAACGGAATTTGACATCGTTAAATCCATTTTTGTAAAAATAATTTAATAAAAATATGTTTTTTTTTCTGAACTAAAACTTCGAAGCTATTTTTACAAAAAAGTCCTCAATTTCTTTTCGAAGTTCATAATTTTGGTATCATTTTGAAAGTATTTATTGCAGCTATTTATTTTTCAGAAAACACAATTTTGTTTGAAGTTGTCAAAAAACGCTCAACAGACTATAAATGTCCAACAAGCTTTTCAAAGACAAGAATACAAAATTAAAGTGATTTTAAGTGTTTATTTATTCAGAAAAATTTGGACAAAAGAGCAACATAAAACACTGGAGTGGTTAGCTTGACCTAGGGATGAAATATATAGCAAATCATTATTAAAAATCCTAACTTTATGATATGGGGTGACTGGAATATATTTTTGAAATTGTAGTTTAATGTACTGAGATCGACTAATTTGACAACTTCTGGCTTCTTTCGGAAGTCTCAGCTTTGAAATCGTAATTTTCGTAATTTTATCATTTTGTTTACATTTCATGTGGAGTTTTGTACTCGACAGTCCTCGTAGCCTTTTACATTTGATTGTAAGAAATGTTAAAGGGAACAGCATTACAACTCCAGGGTGAACGTTAGGGTTAGACTAGTCTAGGTTGTGGTGGCAGGTAGAAAGTAATCTGACTGACTTAAACCAGAAAAGGTCCATTGTGTTACCACGGGGTTTTACACCACTCATCGGGAACGAGCGGTGTTATCTTACAGATGTCTATACTGGGCAAGTCACACACTAAAGTCGTTTGACTCGTACATTACGCAGTGTCCGTCAATACTGAAATCAAGGTAAACAGTGGACATTAGGGTGCCCCAGGCTATAAGGGTTTTCAAAATATAGAATTGCGAAGCACAGGCCATCTTTTTCTCTATTTTCCTCCTAATAGGTTAAATAATAATTACTTTTTCGATCGTATAACGATAACTCGTGCCGAATTGATGAACATTATTTTTGATTTTTCTCAGCGAATGTTCTACATATGTTCTAAATTTCAGAATGGGTTTTTCGGTAATTTTTGTATGTCAAAATTTATAATGATATAATATATAATTTATACATGAGTATGTTTATTTTTTAATTGATATTTTATGAGAAAATAAATCTCAATATTTAAAAAAATATATCGAGGTCCTATATTCAAAAGTGGTTATGAACAAAAACATATTAAGCTATATATTTGTTAAGAGTAATTATTAATCGTTCTTCTACAGTTTAATCTAAAGACGAAATTTCATATTATTCGCAGTTTTATCGTTCATAGCCACCTTTGCATGTTTGAAATTGAGCCCTATGAATGTTGAAATAAGCACATAACCATTTATGCCCAAATATATAAATAAGATTTATTGTAAACTCCTGAACGTTTCTAATGAAATGTTGGCAAAAATATGGAGAAAACGCATTTTCTGGAATCAACACACCGAATTTAAAGATTCCACCTTCATTCGTCAGATTAGTACCATTTTTATATCTTTTCCGCTCCATTGGAATAGCATATCAGGAATTTTGAGTTTCATTGAAGAAATCAGGCAAATTTTTGGGGTTTATTGCTAATATGTTGTTAAAGTACATTCCATAGATTCTCAATAGGATTGAGATCCGGTGACTGGACCATTTTTAAAAGTCTATTCTGTTCAGCTCCAAACAGCTCTTCACTGGCGTTAAGTGTGTTTTGGTTGGTTGTCACGCATAAAACGCCACTTAAGTGGCATGTTTTTATCTGAATATGTTATCATAGTATCAACAAGTAGATTTTTGTAAATATACTGACCCGTCAGTGCATAGATTTTGTGTATGGGACCAACACCGTGTCCAGAAAACGCAGTAAACACTATCCGATTTTCGCCAACAAGCTTCACCGTCTCAGATTTGTACTTTGGGTTGTGCTGCATGTTTGGAGGGCACAATTTGTATTGTTTCCTTTTAGATCCGAACCAACAAATGTTCGATTCGCCAATCCAGGCGATATTTTGCCAAAAAGCTTGGATTTTTCTAAATGCTCCTGAGCAAATGAAATTTGACACTGTAAGTGATATTTTGATACGTCTGGCTTATGTTGAACAATGCATACAAGTAAATTTTTTTCATTGGTTCTTCTTCTTATGGTTCTTGAGGAAATGCTAATGTCAATTTTTGCCGAAATTTCTCTCTGAATCACAGTTGAGCTCTTAAATGGATCTGCTACGCAGGTTCTATAAATTATAAAATCCGATTTATTGCTTGTTTTTCTCGGCGGAGGACATTTTGCAATATTTTTGAAGCTCCCATAAGTGCCAATATTGCTTAGTATATTGCACACAATCTGTCTGGATCAATTTATAATGTTTGCAATATCCCCAGCGATACTTCCACTGTCGTTCAATTACATAATAACCTGACGCTGCGTCTCAATGCACTATTTTCCTTTAGTAATGTCTAATTATATATTATGTTAAATAATAACTTCCATTTGAGTAAAAATTACCGAAACATACCAACATACCAGAATATATCAGAAATTAGTTTTTTTAATTTCTAAATATCTTTTTTCTAAATATCTTTCACAGAACAGAAGTTATGAAATGTTGAGTTGTCGTTGCAGGGATACCATTGTTTTCCAAATTAGCAAACGGCTCCCAACATTTCATCGAAATCGAAGACCTTTCTTTTCGAACGCTTTAGTATTAAAGTGGCGACATGTTTCGATGGAAGGTTAGTCGTTGTTCTAAGCAAACTTTATTTACGATTGTTTTGACATCAATCAACGGAAAAAAATAGAAAGCTGTTTTTACATGGTCTGTGGAATTTCATAGGTTCCTATTAATTTGAATTTGGAATTCGTAACATTGTTAAATGTTAATGATCTGTTTCTGGAAGACGAAGTGGGTTTCTAAAAGTCATCAGATTTATTTATTCGTACTTTTCTTTCGTATGCGAATTCTCTTCAGACGGTTTATTCTTCTCAAACGAATTCGTTCGGAAACTGACTATCGCTTTAATTGGATCAATCATAATTTAAGTTCAGAACTTTTATTTCGAAATCCTGATTACGCTGTAATTCAATATACTACGGTGGACAGACAAAATTAAAATATTCTTTGATTTTTTTAAAGAAATGTTGAAAATCATTTGTGAAAATAATAAAACAGTGGATTCCCGATCTATAAAATGTAATATATATATGGCATTTGCTTTTCTTTTTAAAAAATGTGCGACATTTCCATTGCCCTTTCGCATAAAATAGATATTTTTTGAAAAAAAAATAAAAGCTTAAAGGCGAATTATTATTATTATTGGTGTAATTTATAAAGCGTATTGCAAGGGTGGCCTTTTTAAATTTAAGAATTGCAGGTCTAAGTGTATCAAGCTAATAGGAAAAATAATATCATATAACATCTTTAGTTCGCAAGTAAGAATTTTTATAGTTGGGTACAATTGTTTTAATAAACGAGTGAAAACAGAATTAAGTTCGTCTGGGCCGAACTTTATATACCTTCCACCATGGATTACATTCCACAGAGGTTGTCGATTTTCGTAGAAGTGCAGTATTATTAAAGGAAAACATATATTTTAGTTTTTTCGTTTGCATTTTTTTAATATAGTCAAACCAAAACAAATACAAATATTGAAAAAATAATTTTATAAATAAATATAATATTTTTATTGGTACTATTTTTTAATTAAAGTTAAATTGGTACTATTTGTATCCCTCTGTACCCATTGTATCCCTTGAAAGTACGAATTTGAAAAAAAAAATTATTTTTTGTGTCTACACAGTCAGGGGAATGTATATTACGAATTTCATGACTCTAGCTGCGGTCATTTGGTTGGTACTATTTTTATCCCCTTAATCCCTTTTAACCCAAAAAGGTACGAAGTTGGAAAAATTGGTTTATTTTACGTGTCTAGACAATCAGAGGAATGTATACACCGAATTTCATTATTCTGCCGTTTGCAGTGCAGCCGTTTGTGTGGTACCATTTTTATCCCTCTTTTCCCATTTTACCCCTTAAAATATTATGTCTCTACTCAGTTAAAGGAATGTACACACCGAATTTCGTGTTCCTAGCTGTTGTCGTTTAATAGGTACCATTTTTATCTCTTTTTTCCCCATTTCACACCCAACGAATAAAAATCGCTTTACGTTTTTGTTATAGGAGGAACGCTCATACCCGATATCAAGTAAGTACAAGCAGACATATTGAAAAACAAGTAAGGGAAGGCAAAAGTCGGGTGGGGCCGACTATATAATACACTCCACTTTCTATCGGAATACAATTCAATTCAGTAAAAAAGTGAAAACGGGAAAATTTTTTGTATGTTTCCTAATCACAGGTTAATATGACCTGGTCCAATTTGTCAAATCGACAATAATATTTGTTTCGGGGCTATATCCATGGAATGAAGTGACTAACTTTCACAATAAGTTCTTCCAGTTGAAGTATAACGTGTTATGCTCAATTTTAAGAAATTCTCTGTAAATACGCGGTTTCTGGGGGAACGAAATTTGTATGAGAGATATATGTAAATCTGAACCGATGTGCCCATTTTCACCATGGGCGTTTCTAGTTGAAATATAAGATATTTTGTAAGACTTGAAGAAGATCTGTTAAAAAATGTGTTTTCTAGAGTAGGAAAAGTCAAATCGGGAGCGAAAATTAAATGGGAGCTATATATAAATCTGAACCGATCTGACTTATTTTCACCATAGATGTTCCTAGTTTAAATATTTTTTGCCAATTTAGAAGAAAATCTGTTGTAATATGTGGTATCTAGAGCGGAAAAATTCAAATTGGGAGCGAAATTTGTATGGGAGCTATATATAAATCTGAACCGATCTAACACATTTTTACCACAGGTGTTTCCAGTAGAAACATAAGGTGTTTTGCGAATTTTGAAGAAAATCTGTTAAAATATGTGGATTCTAGAGCGGAAAAATTCAAATTGGGAACGAAATTTGAATGGGAGCTGTATATAAATCTGAACCGATCTGACCTATTTTCAGTACAGGTGTTCTTAGTTTTAATATAAGATGTTTTGCCAAATCTGAAGACAATCAGATACAATATGTGGTTTCTAGAGCGGAAAAAGTCAAATCAGGAGCGAAATTTGTATGGGGGCTATATCTAAATCTGAACCGATCTGACCTATTTTCACCATAGGTGTTTCTAGTTGAATTGTAAGATGTTTTGCCAAGTTTGAAGAAAATCTGATGTAATATGTGGTATCTAGCGTGAAAAGAGTCAAAGCGGGAGTAAAATTCGTGTGGGGCATATATCTAAATCTGAACCGATTTTCTTCAAATGAAATAGCGTTCGTCTTTATCCCGAAAAACATCGTTGTGCAAAGTTTCGCTTAGTTCTGGCTACAATTGCGACCTGTATCGTGATTAAAACAATAGATGTACAGACGGACATTGCTAAATCGGCTCAGAAAGTAATACTTAGACGATCGGTATAATTAACAATGGGTCTATCACTCTTCCTTTTGGGTGTTACAAACAAATGCACAAAGACATTATACTCTCGTGGAGTGTATAAATATGCTTAAATACTCTAAACTATTAGTGGTTATTATGGGTCCTTGTGAGGGAAAAAAAATTCCCTTTGGACCGATTTCGCCCAGTTTCATTTCAGGAAAATTTGGACGTACTAGCTCCTTTCGTTTAGATGCCAGCGTGATATCAACAGACTGACGGACATGGCTAGATCGTCTTAGAATTTTGTGACGATCAAGAATATATATACTTTATAGGGTCTCAGGTCGATATGTCATATATGGAGGGTACAAAAATCATCGTTTCTATAAAAAAAATCGTATACCAAATAAAAAACATTTTTTGAGAAATTCCTTTTCCAAGTCAATATTGGAATTCATACAAAATTTGAGGGTATTGTAACAATTTACCTAAATCCATGTCGCATTACACGTATCTCGATGTTCGCATGTTTTTCAATGGCATTGTAGGCTTCCTTAAAAGACTCCCCGGATTTTTTATGAACTATAGCTGAATAGATTGTTTTTGTGGAAAAATCGAAATGATATGTTTATTTTATTTTATAAATTTTTAGAGCTGTTTAAATGTAAAATCAATTTAATATGAATACGAATTTGAAATATTTCCGAAAGTAGAGGAAACAACAACTTTTGATGTGAAACACTTTTGGCACATAATGTTTTTTTTATTAGTATTTGTAGTTTTAAATGTTTGTAATTTATACAGGACTCTCAAATGAATCAATTTGTTTAGATGTATGTATATTTCGTATTATTATTATTATGAGTTTGTTTTCATAGAAGCTTTGAGCAATTAATTTCTAATTATTTTGCATTTATTTCTTTTTTCTTGTCTATTTTTAATTATTTTCCATAAATGCATTTGATATAAGTATGTATTTCAATAGATTTTTTTTGTTTCGTCTGAGCTTTGATTTTTTGTCCATTTTTATTATTTCTATCATAAATTTCTAAATATATTTCTAATTAATTTATTTATAATTTGGATTAGTTAATGATTTAGGGTTTGTTTGTTTTCATGTTTCTTTTTTGTTTCGTAATGGCAGCTGACTACGTGTGCAAATTATTTACATTGGTTTTGTGGCTCTTGTTTGCTTTACATAAATACAACTCGTAAAGTAATCATATTTTCTGTGTTCTTCTTGCTGCCTTCACAGAGGAAAATATTTACACTTTTGTTGCCAATTAAAATAAAGTGATTTTTTGTCGGATTTATTTTTTGTTTTCATATTTAAAGCTGTTCTTTCATTGAATAAGTGTTTTTTTGTTTGTTTGTTTCTTTTCTTTTATATAAATTATAACGAGAACTTAAGGAGCTCTTTCAGTGAGATTTTTTAAATATATATTCAGTTTTTATAAACTTATTTCTCATTCAAAACTACTTACAAAGCTTAAAATAAGTTAAGAAGGAAATACATTCGTAGCTAGAAATGAGAACTTGCAGAGTGTTAGTGCGAAAGAGAAGTTAGTCCAAAATAAATTAAAAGGGCAGGAAATTCGGCTGGGTCGAATCTTGTATACCCTCCATAAGGGACTACATTCCACAATATCACGACGATTTCACGTAGAAGCACAGTAAGATATTCGGAAAATTATAAAATTACAAAATACTACGACCCTAAAAGTAAAAAAAAATAAAAATTCGATTATGTTCCAAATTTCATTATTAAGACTACAGCTGTTTGGATGGTGCCATTTTTTATCACCTTTCGGTGTACTTTGCCCTCAAAAGTACATATTTCATAAGATTTTTTATTTTTCGCGTTAAAAAAAAAAACTAAGAGCAATGTACACACCGAATTTTATGATTTTAGCTGCATCCATTTGGTAGGTTACAATTTTATCATTTTCCCATTTCCATACTAAAAGTACGAATATGGAAAGATATTTTATTGTTCGCGCCTTCAGACGTATAGCATCCGGTTAAAGTTTAACAAAAATTATTTTAAATTGTCAATACAAACCGATAGATTCATTATATTGTCAATAAAACTATTAGACGTGGCATATTTATACCCTCACTCTACAGAGTAGAAGGGTATATAACATTTTGGACCGAAAAAAATGTAAGGCATTGAAGGAGTGACTTAAGACCCCAAGTATGTTTGGACTAAATCCGTTTCAAGACATTTTATGTTGTTTGAGCCATGTCCGTCCGTCTGGCTGGTGTACACGATAACTCTCGAAAGGAGTTAAGGAATCAATTCAAACTTTGCATGTGGTAATATTTTACCCAAACTTAGTTTAAGTTCGACGATGGCCGAAATTGCCTCCCCCATCTGGTACATCCCACACAAATTACCCCAAACTACGTGAAATTTGATATTTGTCAATGTTTTTATAGAAGTGCTATTGGCATGGAATATGGGTGATATTGCCACACCCCTACTGGTACCTCCCACACAAAGTGGCATAAGCTTTGTTTGAAGTAATACAGATGTAAAGTCCATACGGGTAGTCAAAATCATTTGCAATTTGATATTCGAAAATATTTTTATAATCACTTTAAACCTAAAAAATATTTACGCTTTAGCCACGCCCCTTTTTGCGCCTCCCACTCAATTGTCTCTATCCACGCAAAATTAAGTATTTCATAAATGTTATACTGTTGCATGGCTTGATATTGCTTATGTGTTTACAATTGTTTCATAAATGTGCCCAGAAAATTCTAGTACCTTCCACATAAATTATACTGCCCTAGGTTGGCTGTATTTGTGAAAATTAAGCGAGAAGAGCTTTATATACAATCAAAGACCCAGGTGACCCCCACTGCAATTTTCCGGCAATTTTTTTTCGTAGAACATTTTAATCTTGAAATGTTCTTTTGGAACGGACTTTTCTTGATTTTCTCGAAAATATAGTCAAATTGACCCATAAAGAAAGGAGCTAAAGGGTTAAGATCTTCCACTAAACTGATCGTCATAAGATTTCACAATATAGTTCTGACAATAAGAATTATCTAATACATTATCTTACAACACTGCTCTCACTTAATAGTATGCTCCCTTCGAACAGAAAATTAAAACTTTGACCCACTGTAAAAACTGGCCCACTGAAACTTAGAGCTGGACTACTTACAATTGAAATAAATAGAGAAATTCCATGTACAGCCAACGAAAACGTTTCGAAAGTATTCCATGAATTACTTACTATTGAAATTAATAGAGGAATTCTATGTATTTTTCGAAATTTCGAAAGACTTCTGATTTCGATGAATGCGTTTGGTATTACAAGAAATTATTTTACATGTTTGTTTAAATATTGAAAACTGTAATGCTGAAATTTTTCATATTTTGTTAAATGGCTTTGAATGGGTTCTGTAAAAGATTGAGTTTCTGAGATATCAGCATACATGTAAAAGTACTAATTGTGTGTTTAGTCATTTTGTTATTTTTAAACTCTAGATGTATATACATTTGTGATAATATCTCAAAAAATTTTAGAGTGAATATCACACAAATGTAGCTGTTTGTAGCAAAAATTACAAAAAAATATTTTATATTTATTAAAAAAAATTTTCCAAAAATATTCTCCTGAAAAATATTTTCTTAATATATTGCTGGCAACAAAATGATATCAAAAAAATTATATGGATATTTTATTTTTAGTCTTTTATTGAAATTGTGTAATCATTTTAACGATATGTACTTCCCTTATTGTACAATCTACATCTATATAAAGGGTGATTTTTTAAGAGCTTGATAACTTTTTTTTTAAAAAAAACGCATAAAATTTGCAAAATCTCATCGGTTCTTTATTTGAAACGTTAGATTGGTCCATGACATTTACTTTTTGAAGATAATTTCATTTAAATGTTGACCGCGGCTGCGTCTTAGGTGGTCCATCCGCTTAGTCCAATTTTGGCATTTCCACGTTTTTGAGTAACAGAGACCCAATTGGTGCGAACGGCGACGAATCGAAAATTGGTGGTCATCATTAACACTGGCCGATACAGCTGCGATATTTTCTTCAGTTCGCACTCTACGTAAGCGTGTTGGTGGTTTAATGTCCAACAATGTAAATTTGGTGCGAAATTTAGTCACAATAGCCCGAATAGCCGCTTCAGTGGGTCGATTAAACTGACCATAAAATGGAAGCGCGCAATGAACTTTCTTAACAGAGCACGCATTTTGATAATAAAATTCAATAATTTGCAAGCGTTGTTCGTTTGTAAGACGATTCATGATGAAATGTCAAAGCATACTGAGCATCTTTCTCTTTGACACCATGTCTGAAATCCCACGTGATCTGTCAAATACTAATGCATGAAAATCCTAACCTCAAAAAAATCACTCTTTATATAAAAGAGTTGCGTTATCACACCCCAGACCAAACGGCTAGAGCTAGAATCATGAAATTTGGTGTGTACATTTCTCTTACAGTGTAGAGGTGTGATAAGACGGGATTTTTCGAAATTCGTACTTTTAAGGGGTAAAACGGGGTAAAAAGGGATAAGAATGGTACCAACGCAATGACTAAACGGCTAGGCCTAGAATCTTGAAATTTGGTATCGATATTCCTCTTGCGGCATGAAGACATCCCCAAAAGTGACATTTTAAAAATTCGTACTTTTGAGGAGTTAAATGGTACAAAAAGGGACAAAAATGGTACCTACAACATGGTTGAAGCTAGAAGCATGAAATTTAGTATGTACATTTCCCTTACAGTAAAGAAATAAGATTTGAAGGGAATGTTTCGTCATTCGTACTTTTAAGGGTAAAATGGGGTGAAGAGTGATAAAGATTGTACCACCACAATGGTCAAATGGCTGGTACTAGAATCTTGAAATTTGGTACAAAAATTCCTCTTATAGCTTCAACGAGCTCAAGAAAATATTTTTAAAAATTCGTACTTTTTGGGGGTGAAATCGGGTAAAAAGGGATAAAAATAGTGCCAATAAAATGGATGGAGCTGAAACCATAAAATTCGGTGTGTACATCCCTCAAAATGTTTAGAATCACAAAATGAAGAACATTTTCGAAATTTGTACTTTTAAAGGGAAAAGGGAATAAAAAAGGTACCA
Organism: Polietes domitor; assembly: GCA_947397865.1. Taxonomy (NCBI): domain Eukaryota; kingdom Metazoa; phylum Arthropoda; class Insecta; order Diptera; family Muscidae; genus Polietes; species Polietes domitor. The sequence goes on from OX377620.1 coordinate 54,428,525, forward strand.
ACAACACGGATGACGCTACAATAATGAAATTCGATAGGTATATTCGTTTTCCGGCGCAGATCACTGATTAGAAGACATTTGTAAATTTAAGGGATTAAATGGGATACAAATTGTACCACAGCCCAGACCAAACAACTGGGCATATAATCATGAAATTCGGAACGGGCATTAAAAATTACAGCGCGAATGCGACTAAGAAAATATTTCCAATAATTCGTACTTTTTGTGAGTGAAATTGGGTAGAAAGGGATACAAAATGGTACCAATCAAACAGACGGAGCTGGAATCATGAAATTCGTCGCGTACATCCCTGAAAATGCTAACAAACGCAAGTTGAAGGAATTTTTCGAAATTCGTACTTTTAAAGGGTAAACGAGAAAAGCGGGATAAAAAACATGCCCAGAACATGGATGACGCTACAATAATTAAATTCGGTACGCATATTCGTCTTACAGTGTAGATGAGTAACAACAAGGAATTTTCCGATATTTGTACTTTTAAGGGATTAAATGGGTTAAAAAATTGTAACACCGCCAAATTGTACCAAAATACTGTGCCTAGAATCTTGAAATTTGGAACGCATATTACTCTTAACGCGAATACGACCACGAAAATATTCTTCATTAATTTAAACTTTTAGGTGTGAAATTGGATAAAAACAGATAACAGCGGTACCAATCATGAAAGCGGATCAAAAGTGGTGCAAATGATACCAACCAAAATTGGAGATTTGGGATAAAGATAGTACCAACCAAAGTTTTCAGCTAGAATATGAAAAGATATTCGGTGTGTACATTTCTCCGAGTACATAAATTAATTTTTCGAAATTTGTATGTTTAAGGGCACAAACGGCACAGCAAGAGTTATGTGTGAACATTATAGTCATTATCCCAGGCAAAATAAAAGATAGATTTTATAGATAGATAGAAAACATTTTAAAATCTCAAATTGCAACTAATTTCATCCATACGGATTGAAGTTATGTCAGTTTTATTTTGATCAAAGCTTATGTCAATTTGCGTGGAAAGTATAGAAGTTATATTATGTTTAATTTTACGTACGGGTCGTTTGTTTTGGAATATGGACTATACGTGTGTGGGTGCCATAAGATGTATATCAATTTCCCCATTTTCGAATTTAAACTAAGTTTGGGAAAATAGTACTGTGTGCAGAGTTTGAATAAATTCTTTAAGTCCGTTCCAGAGTCATCGTGTATACCAGCGAGCCAGACGGACGTGAAAGGGACTTGGGACATACTTATGGTTTTAAATATCTCCTTCAATGCGTTACACTTTTTTCAATCCCTAATGATATTTTCACAGCTTAAGAAAGAAACGTGCAAATAATTGTCTACTTTATATGATTTTTTGTAGAAAAATTGTTTCCATTTTGTGCCTATAAATCAAACTATTGACTAAGTATAAATTGATTTTTTTAATTTGTACAAGGTGTTTAAATCGTAGCGAAAAGTTATTTTAAATATACCTCTGAATAAGAAGCGATTCTTCAAAAGTTGTGAGCGTTTACAAACGATTTACGCTGATATCCTTACACTAAGGCAATTTCAAAATATAAAAAAAGCAGTTTGAATACCGATACAAAATACTGTCAATATCATACTATTTTTCCGCGTACGAAGTAGCGGGTATTTGCTAGTTTATTCATAGATTTCTTTAAATAGGCTTCGGTTTCTTCGTTAGGGTCCCATCTATTAAAAACACGATTTTTTTATATTCTTTTGCGTTTAAAAAGAGCGTAATAACCCAGCAAACACGTATCTGGATTTTGAAAGCACTGTACCCATTGTGCAATAAAGTTAACATTACTGAAATTCTGCATGACTCGGGAGCAATGCATAGACCGAAAATTCGGATAAAGCGAAACTCTGCATCGGTTGCCATAAAAGAAGCACATTGAAAAAATACACACAAACATGACGAACATATCGCATCAGTTGTTGTGGTGCATTGGGTACAGCACTCGACTATCATGAAAAGAGTCCCATGATTAAATCCCGGTCGAAGCATTTTATTTTTAAACTAGACATGCCATCATTGCATCCTAATAATTGCTCTAATTCGGGACATCCCCCACATAAATAAGCGCTTAAACTTAGGTTATGTTAGTAAGCGACAGATACTGCATAGCTCCCTTACTAACCTGCTGAAAACGGTGCAGGAGTTTTTGCTGGGAACTTCTGCATTTATCTTTTAAAAATATAGACATTGTTAGAATTATTAAAAAATTATATTTTTCTCTTCGAAAAAAAAAAATAATAAATTGTTTCATCGAAACTGTGCAGACAACTGCGCTGCAACAAATAAAGGCGTCACTTGCCTTTTTGCTAATTTTTGGCTTCTGCTGAATACAGTTGCTAAACAGCTCATTTTATATGAAAGTGAAAATCGCCATCATACTAACATTTCATGGAACATAACACAAGCGGCTGTTATCGGACCAATATTCCCTACAAATATTAAAGGTACTTTCAACGAAAATTGAAATTTTAGTAAAAAAAATTCTAAAAAAATGTATCCATAAAAATGTTTGGTGTCGATTTTATACATCAAAATACATTTTTAGGACCCGGACATAATATTTCTATTTTTTGTTGCAAAGTTTCGCAATTGCTCATTTCTAAATAACAAATATATTTTTACAACAAAAACAACTTATACAAATTCATTAACAAATATTGATTCTTAACATATATATTTATAGAATATTTCATTGTAATCTGTCACTACGGCAATTTATACACTCGTATATGAGGCCTTCCATGCTAAACTGTACGCATGTTTTACATCAAGATTCCAAAGTTAACTTGTGCAAAGATTTTATTTTTAAGCAATTAAATTTCCAAGCAATTAATTGCCGTTTATTTTACGCACCAATACATAAGTAAATCATAAAAATAATATCGAATAATTTTAAAATTTTTCGTACAGTTAGCTTAAATATAGATGCGTAAAATTATAAAACAGAATAAAAGTTAGTGATCTAAATCTTGCATACCGTTTGCCATGGATTAACTCCTATGTTTTGATGTACTTATAAGCCTGTAAGTATGAAAGTATGACGTTTTATTTTTTTGCTAAACTCCCTTATATCGATTGAGAAACTATTTCTATTCAAACGAGGTAACCATTCTTTATTTAATATTTTCTTTTTTTATTTTTTTTTCGTGAGAATTTCTTACAGAAATATTTATGTATATCTTAATTTTAATAATATTTAACATTTACCTACTTCTTCCCATCTCTTGGCGTCCTGTCGTGTTAATATCGTATATTCTTACGTTTCCGTTTTATTTTTTTGTTCTCTTTGTTATTATCCCCTTTTTATCATTTAATTGTATTTATAAATATCGTGTTGTTATTGTTGTTGCTGTTGTTAATATCATTTAATCATTTGTTTATTAATGTATTTGTCACTTCGTTAAGTCATTCGTGATATACAGCACCCGTTACAGTGAATTACGACAAGTTAAGAGCAAACATTTTAGCATTATTCAAAGTTGTGAAATATAGAGATATCGTCAATCAGATGAATGAATTAAGATTTTTTGTATTTGAAAGTGATTTTTTAAAATTTTGTATTTGTATTTTAGAATTATTGAAAACTTTCCAATTTTGGGAAATGATTATATCATTATTATGCTCCTTATAGGATCGAAAGAAAATAATAATATTACAAACTAATCGTCGGTTTGTTGGAAAAATATCTCAAGTCATATAACCCAAGGTTTATTTTGAGATAGTCATTGAATCCGGTAATCACATTGTTTTTAGAAAATAGCACAAAGTAGAATGCTGTTCTTATTTTTGAATTTGTGAATCAAAAATAGGAAAGTGAAAAATCTAAAAATTAAGTGAAACTCTAATTAAAAATTCGGCAATACGTAGTGTCATAGAATTACTTAAATTATCATTCACATGTTTAAAGAAATCTGTCAGTATACAATTGATAGACGTTTTCATATTCATGAAAATTATTTAGCGCAATAGTATTTGACTGATATTCAAAAGGTCATTTAAGCTTCTCATTTATTTAAAAGTTTGCGAGTTTTATTGAAAACAAAAAAGTTTTATAGATATAAATAGCTTCTACTGAAGTTTCCAGTAGAAACGCTGAAGAAAAAATACAATACAAGTCGAATTTTTTAGTTATTGATTAGCTAGTTTAGGCATACACATCATTCATCATTCACAGAATTTTAGCATCGAATATGTCTTTGGCCTAATCCTTATATCATACCTCATATTGGAGTAATGAGAATTGCTAGTAGTAGATTATTCAACAGCATAAAGTCGGCACACTAAAAATCAATTTGTCACATTATTATAATTTTCATAAATATGTACAATAAAATCTTTTATTATATTCATAACATAAAATTAAATTATTCATAAAATTCATTCATTTTTATTTTCAGGTTAATGTTTGACATTTGCAAAATGGGACGCTATACGTTCAAACAAAATTGGGAAATTGGGTCTTTAAAGCAAACTGTAAGAAATCTACGTAAACATTTTACGTATTTTCAGCTCATTTTCATCTCGATGGCTATGACAATAAGCAAAATTGCCGCATATGGGTTCACAGAACGTACACGTGACTATTGAGAAGCCAATGCATCAAACAAGTCACTGTTTGGTGTGGATTTTGGGCTGTACTTAAAACTTGGGTTGTTCGGATGAGGTACTGCCGAGCCAGTCGTGGTAGTCATATAAATGATATTGTGTTCCATTATTAAATGACAAACTTCAACCTTTCCAATAAAACCAGAAATATGAAAACATAATCAGTACTTTTTATAGCCGATTCTAATTTAAAATGTTTCATGGCCCACCCTAAATATTGATAAAGAACGAATAAATAAAAAAATAACATTTTTGGACATGCATAAATGTGGCTGAATTTCGTTGAATTTTGTTTTAGGTGTTCTGTCCTACCGCGTCTGAATGATCATGTCATGATCTGGACTGCAACTTCTTGTCATCAAACTAGAAAAAATAAGTCCTGCAGTAATTGAATTGCTTCTCAGACAGTATGACATATGGAAAGGTCTTGTTAAAACTTTATATGACCACCATGTAATGCGATTTAGACTCAAAAACCTGCAAGTTTGCGAGCTTCACAATTGTTAACTGATTGACAAAAGCAAGACAAGCATTTGGGGCCCTAAAGGATGTTTGGAAGAATTCACAGGTCAATCGAAGTACAAAAATACATATATTTAACTCCGATGTAAAAACCTTTCTTCTATATGAGTGTGAAACCTCGAAAACATCGACAAGAACTAGTGCTTCATCATTAAAATACATTAGAATGGGCCGCGAAAATTGATTAATGCGGTCACCACCCAAAAGCAAGATTGGATTGTTTAATGATTATTTGCAAAATAGTTCATCCCTAGGTCCAGTTAGGTGTGAGCTAAACGCTCCTGAAAAATCATGTTTTTCTCTTGTAATTTTTTACTGATGCAAGTTTGTCAAAATTTTACTAGACTCTTGGAAGCGCTTTAAACAATGTTTATTCTGGCCATTGTGCAACTTATTGAACGTTTGTAGTAAATATGTTATGGTTTATCAAAGTGAGAACTCAAAACTAATATTTTTTGGAAATATTTGGAAATATTTGTTATAAAAAAATAAATAGAAGGAATCAATACCTTTCGAGTGATGCCATAATGATTAATCGGACGAAGAATGAAGTCACTACAAAATTTTTATAAAAATAGTTTAATCCTAAAAGTTTTTCAGATCCAGAATTTTTAAAACCTCTTATTACAAAAGTGAGCACTGCGGCGTCAGTTTCCTACCGATGTTCCGATGCCTAAATTTTCATCTTTTGAAAGGTAGCGAATGGGCTATTTATTTTTTACAAACTACTTCCATCAAATGCCACAACATTTTCAGTTGTTACTAAACAATTATAAAACACGGGAAAAAATTACTATAAACGTCCAATGATTCGACCAATAAGTTATTCTGATACAAGAGATGATATTTTTATTTAAAGTGTCTATTAATTCACAAAAAAAGTGTTGGTCAAAGATGGCACATGAAAAAATTATAGGGGAAAGGCATGAATTTAGATGTGTTTTCAGGAGCGTTTAGCTTACAGACGGATTGACACAGTGACATTTGGCAGATCCAATCCTCATTTTTGGGGGAGACTGGCAATATTTTTTATATATATGTCCGCGCATTCATTGATCAAATATTATACGCAGACCAAGACCTACGTATATTCAAAATGCAAAAAGACGCCAACTTATTCTGAAATAAAAAAAAAAACAGAAAGTGACGACTGATAGTGCATACCCGAAAAAAAGCTTCTGATCACCGAATTCAAAACACGTGCGATTTAGTCCGAATTTGGTTGATAGCAGAAGTCATCAGAGTAAGGGGCTATCAAAGAAGTTGGCGGATGCCGGCCTTGTAAAAGTGTAAGTAATTATTTATTGAGAGGTTGCCATCTGAAGACGAAAATCAATCAATAAATCAATCGCATCAATATTTTAAGAAATGGCCAAAACTACCAAACATAAATACCCATCCGTTGTTGGGGTGTGACTACCCTTTTTAAAATATTTTGTGCTTCTAATTCCGACACTCTTTCACTGATTGCTTTTGAATTTATTTTTTGGATATTTTGGGGTGTGACTACCCTTTTTAGAATATTTTGTGCTTTTAATTCCGACACTCTCTCACTGATTGCTTTTGAATTTATTTTTTAGATATGAATAATTTCATGTGAAGCGATCAAACAAATTTTGATTTTTAAAAAATAAATGACTCTAGGGTAAACCGAAAATTAGGTATTTTTTCATAAGGAGATTTAAAAGAGGTGTAACTTTTCTGTGGTATGAGATACAAATATATGATTTTGTCTAATTTTCAGAAAAAATATTTTTACAGAAAATTGTGAAATCTTAATGAAAAATATTATTTTTTCTTATTTCATAAGAAGAGTTTTTATAAAAAATATATCTTCGATTTTTGTAAATTAATTTTTTTAATAGCTAATAGTATCAGACAGACGCTCAATAAGTTCATGATGATGTTTCTGATATTTTACTCTATAACAATTATAAACATGACAATGCATAAAACAGTCGGGAACATTGACAACTTCATGTAAGTCGTTTTATTTATTTATGATTAAAATTTTTAATTTCGACAGCAATTGTTGTAGAATAAGTATCAGGAATATCATCATGAAACTTATAGAACGTCCACACACTATTAACTATTAATAATGTTTTTTAGAAAAATCGAATGTGTTTTTTGTTTTCAAAAAAAAATATTTTTTTTATATTTGTCAATTTTCTGCAGAACTAGAAGCAATTTGATTGAAATAAAAAAAATTAAAACAAAGTTGTATCTCATGTTACAAAAAAGTTTTTTTTTTTTTTTAATTATCTTATGACAAAAATTTTTTATTTTCGATCTACCCTAGTATCTACAATTTCTTATTTTTAGAAAATCTGGAAATGAAGCTTTATTCGGTATATAGAAAAGCCAAAAGGCTTTGTCAAAAGAAGTTGTTAAACATTTTCCAATATTAGTTCGCCTTTAGTCAAATCGAAATTGGAGTATGCCTCTTTAATTTGGAAAATTTTTTTTATGCGACTCACTGCTCTAGACCCTTATACGGGATAAAAAATCTTTAAAATCTTAATAAAGCGATGAAAATTTACTATATTAGGGGGAATGTGTTATAAAATTTGTGATTTTTAATAAAATGTTCACCATGTCTTTATTTACTGTTCTTATCTGTTTTGATAAAAAAACTCCAAACAATAACAGAAAAGTGGAAATTGTTCAGTGAGATCTACACCATTTTCAAATGTAATTCAAAACACACCATTTGAAATTTAAAAATTCCATTTGAAATTCAAAAAATATCAATTGAAATTCAAAAATTTCATTTGGAATTCAAAAAGTATCAATTGAAATTCAAAAAATATCATTTGAAATTCAAAAAATATCATTCGAAATTCAAAAAATATCATTTGAAATTCAAAACTCGTCATTTGTAATTCAAAAGACACCATTTGAAATTCAAAAACTCGTCATTTGAAATTCAAAACTCGTCATTTGAAATTCAAAACTCGTCATTTGAAATTCAAAACTCGTCATTTGTAATTCAAAAGGCAACATTTGAAATTCAAAAGTCGTCATATGAAATTCAAAACTCGTCATATGAAATTCAAAACTCGTCATTTGTAATTCAAAAGACACCATTTGAAATTCAAACTCGTCATTTGAAATTCAAAACTCGTCATTTGAAATTCAAAACTCGTCATTTGAAATTCAAAACTCGTCATTTGTAATTCAAAATACACCATTTGATATTCAAAAGTTTTCATTTGAAATTCAAAAATTATTCCATTTGAAGTTCAAAAGATTCCATTTGAAATTCAAAAATGTAAAAAAACTTATTTAAGAAAAATATACATTAGGTGGGGTAGCATTTATTTTTTCTGCAAATTTGGATATTCTGTAGTTCTGGAAACAGATTTTATAAAATGATAAGCAACTAATAATTATAATGATGTAAAATGCCGGTAATTTCATATATAGTTTATAACCTTCACCAGCTCAGAGAGCTTCTGCATATAATTTATAAGGAGGTACAACAAATCGTAACTATTTCACAGGTATAAAGTGATTGTAAAACCATTTCCAATATTAAATTGTTACTGATCAGTTTTATTTTAACCAAAGTTTATGCCAATTTGTGTGAGAGGTCTTGCAATATCGCTCATATTGCAGGTGTATATAACGTCTATGAAAACATTACCAATGACCAAATTTCAGAGTATTCCGATCGTCCGTATAGAAGTTATAAAATCTTTAAATTTAAATAGGTTAGAGTGATTTGAGTGAGAGATACGTAAATCTGTTTTCTTAACAGCAGGATATTAAAGTTTACAGAAATATATAAATGCTACCCAACCTAATGTATATTTTGCTTAAATATTTTTTTTACCCTTTTTGAATTGCAAATGGAATAGTTTTTCAATTACAAATGGATTAATTTTTGAATTTCAAATGAAAACTGACGAATTTTGAATTGCGAATGAAGAGTTTTGAATTTCAAATGATGTCTTTTGAATTTCACATGATGTCTTTTGAATTATAAATGACGACATTTGAATTTCAAATGTTGTCTTTTGAATTACAAATGGCGAGTTTTGAATTTCAATTGACATTTTTTGAATTTCAAATAGAATTTTTGAATTTCAAGTGATATTTTTTGAATTGCAAATGGAATTTTTGAATTTCAACTGGTATCTTTTGAATTTCAAGTGATGTCTTTTGAATTACACTTGAAAATGGTGTAGTGGCTTAATACACACGAGAAGTTTTTCATATAACGAAGAATCGGACTATTTTTAATCATGGGATAAATTCCTTAGGATGCCTTGAGGAATTACCATTTAAAATAATTGTAAAAATTATGTCCCTCCTGTCGTAATTCAGTGGTCTGGTTCTGTATACATGTAGGAGCTTGTGTGTAGTTTGTATTTATATAAAAGTTGATAGTTCGTTTTTTCGCTGACTGGCTGGCTGGTTGGCTGCCTGCGATTATTTACTCTTCCATTTGTTATTATTTATTCAAAATGTTTGTATTTTTATTTGCGTTTCTCTTATTTAGTTAATCATTAGGTTATTTATTATTGTTTTGTCCGTACGAAAATGAATGTTGGGGGGTGGGATGGAATGGGATCGTTTAGGTAAGTCGAATAGAGAGAGTGGGAGCTATTATTGATAGTGTTCATTGTGTACGCCACCGTGTATGTGTCTATGTATGTATGTACATATTTGGTTACTAATTATGATTAATTACATTGTAATTGAGCTATAATCCGTTTACGTACTGCGCCAATTGTATCGACGACTGCCGCATTTGCTGCCGTCTGTCATCGACAATTTTATTATGGCCGATATCGTTAAGTGTTCGTGTCGACGCTAATAAGAGTATTAGTGTAATTAATACAATTATCAGCGGCATCGACGGTGGCTTCATTACTGCCGCCTGCCCCGCACTGTGGTTGTTGTAGAGATCTGCATCGGTGCCGCGTTCTTTGTACAGGCGACCATTTTGATTCCGTGCACCATCCTCGTGGCGATTTTCCTTGAGGACAATTTCGTTTTTCTGTTGATTGAGTGAGTGAGTGGTTTGTAAGAGTGATATGAAAGGAGACAAAAAGAAAATGGGAAATTATTTTATATTATTGTGCAGATATTAAGATGAGATTAGACTTGTATTAATAACATTCGTTTTATAGTTGTTTTTTGTGCTATTGTTAGGAAAATTTCACTGAAAGTCTTTAAGTTAAAAACCAGGTAAGAAGAAACAATTTAAGACCCGTAGGGCCGGAGTGCCAATCCTTCAGACTAAATACCAGAAATATTCTAAAAATCATATTCAGTTTATTGAAAATGCTGCATTTTGCTAGTTTCCATAATAAATTACTAGGATTTCATGTCTGCCCCAAAAACGTATTTACCGTTTTACGTTGTCTAGAATTTGGTTTACGATATTGGAAAAGGAGTTATAAGCCGGGATTCTCGCGAATGTGATATGCTAGACTTTAGACATGGCATTTTATTGCAAATAAGTAAGGGGTGGCTAAAGCTGACCGGATCCTAGTATATGATACCCTCCACTCCCAATCCCATTATAAGGTTTAATTACCAAATTTGGATATCTAAACATGTCAGTGAATATGGAGCACAGACTTTGGTCAGTTTCGTTGGGATCGAACCTACATTTTGATTGCAAGGATATATGGACAGACATGACTAAATCGATTCAAAAATTGATTACAAGTCGATCGGTATAATAAACCACGGGTGTATCTCGCTTCCTCTTGGGTGGTACAAACATATGCCCACAATCACTAAAAAGTTGTATTTTTCACAAACGAAAAGAAAAAGCCTTTCTACACCATTTTCAAGTGTAATTCAAAAGACACCATTTGAAATTCAAAAATTACATTTGAAATTCAAAAAATATCAATTGAAATTCAAAAATTCCATTTGAACAAAAAAATGTCATTTGAAATTCAAAACTCGTCATTTGTAATTCAAAAGACAACATTTGAAATTCAAAAGACATCATTTGAAATTCAAAAGACATCATTTGAAATTCAAAAGACATCACTTAAAATTCAAAAGACATCATTTGAAATTCAGAAGACATCATCAATCACAAATGACTGTTTTGAATTACAAATGAAGAGTTTTTAATTTCAAATGATGTCTTTTGAATTACAAATGACGACTTTTGAATTTCAAATGACGAGTTTTGAATTTCAATTGAATATCATTTTATGAATTTCAAATGACATTTTTTGAATTTCAAATGGAATTTTTGAATTTCAATTGATATTTTTGAATTTCAAGTGATGTCTTTTGAATTACAATTGAAAATGGTGTAGTGTTTTTTGAGTGGCATGTTATTTTGAGAGTGACAGCTCGAGATCTCCGTGAAACGAATCGAATCGCTTTAAGCTTGAGCAGCCTCGGAATAATGCAAACTAAGACTCATTCCTGAAGCATCAATTCGTCATCGATTTAAAGAACAAAACATTTCGATCACAAATGGCAATTGCCTCAGCACACGACCGTCCACTCTGTTATCGCTTCGCACATTGAGCAGCTTTAGTTGACAACGATTTTGTTCGAAAAACGTCTTTTCTGATGGCTATATAAACCAGCAAAACCACAACTTACGCACATGACCGTCGAGAAGCTAATGCATCTTCAGAGAGTAACAAATTGGGATGGATTTTGTCTTTACAATTTTCCTTTGAAAATGTCATTTGGGATAACGGCGAGAGCTACAGAGCAATGGTAAACCATTTTTTGCTGTTGAAGATTGAAGACCGGGAGGGAAGACAGGCCCAGGTCACACTTGATATTTTGCGCACCATGTATCGGTGATGTCAATAGGCCTTTAAGACGCATGCGGCGAATATCGAGCAAGCCATTCGTGAGTTAGAACTAGAACCAGTGTTGCCAACTTAGCCCCTCTCGGGCTATATTTAGACCGTTTTTAGTTGTCTAGAAAATAACAATTTATTCCGAAACTAAAAAACGCATAAATATTTCATATTTTGGCTTTGCACTTTTATCACTTTCGAAATATTATATGAACTGGCTATCATTATGGGTAGACGGTGAATGTTGATTATATTCAAATAAATTATATGAGATTGGATTCGATGTGTCACATCATTAATAACCTAATTCCAAAAAATCCCTTTTACAAGATATCAAGAAAAATCGCGAAGTTCGACATATTTCGTTCGTTCATGTTCATTTTTTTAAGATCATTTTTAAGACTTGAACTCAAATTCGACAAGTGATCTGCGCTTCTCGTTCGTTTGTGAGAATCATCTCCTTATAGAGGCCAGGTTGTAAATATAGATGCAAAATAGTGATGGTGGTGATGCAAAATGAGCCAGGACAATATCCCAGTTCAAATCAAATATTGATTACAGACCAAAAAAATACAAACGAAAAAACTAAAACAAATGAGCGTTGGGACGGCAGAAGTATTGCTGGGAAACTATACTTGCATATACACATACTTACATATGCAACTTAATGAGTTGCTTGTATGATGGCATGTGTACTTTATTACTTGGTGCGATTTTTTAAACGCAAATTCAGTTGTGCTTCTCGTTCGTTTGTGAGAATCATCTCCTTATAGAGGCCGGGTTTGATGTAGAAAAGTTGCTGCGAAGCCAATTGATAAGACTTGTGACATGGTCGAAATCATGATCGTGGTAGTCTGCAGCCAAGTAATAAATGTCACAATTGCCATTTGTAAATAAATTTGCACTCTATTAAATATAGATGCTAAATGGTCTTGAGCCAGGACAATATCCCAGTTCAAATCAATAATTAAAAATTTTGATATCAGACTTTGTTATAATTTACTGTTTTTTGATTTTTTAATGACTTCACGAAAGCCGTTTCGATTTTTTGTGCGTTTTGGTTCTTTGGAGTTGGCATCACTACTGCAATGCCAGTCGAGGCGGCCACGCTAAGTTTCATACATAAATAATGGCTGCATTTGCTCTTTCGTGTAAATCAGGAAAATACCGAAAAATAGTATTTTTTATTTTTATTATTTTTTAAAAATAAATTTGAATGTGGACCACCCTTTGCGTATTTCTGTCATTTACGGTTAGCGTTAGGATGCTAACCTTTTTAACCTTGTGACACAGCTCTAAAAGTAAGAATTTCTACAAATCATTTCTACATTTTGCACTTTTACGCAGTCCTAGGATTCTAGCTGCAACCACCTGGAACAATGTTTTCTTATTTTTTCCCCATTTTGATCCTAAATGCACGAATTTCGAAATAAATCTGTTTATTTAACCACAAAGAATTGCTTGATGTCAACTCCAGTCGTTTCCTTGGTAACAAAAAATACGAATTTGGTGCGAAGAACCGTTGTCGTCTTAAAAGTCATTTTTTCTAACGTATTCGGAGTGAGAGCTATTTGGTCTGGGCAGTCATCAGTCAGTCAGTCCATTCATTTACCAAACAGTATTCCATATCTGTGGATTTCACGAATAATCGCTTATATCAAATTATCGCCATTTTGTCAATTTCAAATGTCCAAATTTTCCATTAATTGACAATTTACTAACTACTTTACTATCTTTTTCGCCTCAAAATGAAAAAAATGATGGGCCATAGAAATGTCCATATAATTCTGAAAGCTGACACAAAACATAAGGAATCTTTTAATTGTGTGTTTTTTAATGTCTGCTCGAGTTTGCGTTAAACTTTACATTTTTGAAGGATGACATTTTTATGACATTGTTTTAATTTTTCTGCTACTTCTACACTTAGAAAAATAGCATACCTAAATTTGAGTAAAATCCATACTCCAATTCAGTTCAACAATTTTACTCCAGTTTAGTAAAAATTTCCTTCAATGTAGGAAAATTAACTAAGTATGAGTAAAGTTTCCTTATTTCAAAGTCATAGTAAATAGTCCATTTACTAGAAATAAGGTAGTAAATTTACTTGAAACCATTTCATTGGATCTAATAGAAAATTCTTATCGTATAGCGCTAAGGCAATAATTTTTCACATCAAGAACAAACTTTTCCTTGAAAATAAGACATACTTTGAACTTGAATCCAGTTCAACTTTTCTTCAAAGCAAGTAAAATTTACTCAAACTGAGGAAAATTTTTCTTCAAATCAAGTAAATCTTTACTTAATCTGAGTAAAATTTTTAAGAACTTTTACTCAAATCAAGTAAATTTATACACAAACTGAGGAAAATATTCCGATTTTTTCTTCAATCCAAGTAAATTGTTACTCAAACTAAGTAAATTTGTAGTCATGTCAAGTAAATTTATACTCAATCTGAGGAAAATTTTCCCTTAAATCAAGAACATTTTACTCAGTCTGACTAAATTTTTTCCTTAAACCAAGTAAATTTGTATTCAGCCTGACTACGACTATACTTGATAAATGTAGTATGTATGCAACACTTATATGAAAAATGGCAACATGGTATAGTTCTCAAACGTTTCATCTTACTAATACCATAAAGAGCTGAGATATTTCACCATGACTGCTGCGAAGGCTAGGTAGGCGCCTTCGCAGTGATTGTTTAGACTAATATTTGAAGTACTTACGAAGAAAGTCTCGACTAACGAACGGGAATTACTTCTTAGACTACTATCCGTGTATTTTTCTAGACACTCTGAAGTATTTTTTATAAGTTCATTTATACTTGAATGTATGAGGAACATGGCATAAATTTAATTACATTTATTTACTTTATTTGAAGTAATAAACACATTTTTAAGTAAAAACTTCCTAAATGGAATATTTCCATACAAAAAAAAATCTGCATTATTTTCATTCTTAAACGCTAGTAAATTTTCTTCCCCACAAGTATGAATATACTTAATTGTAAGAAGTTTTTACTAGATCCAAAAAAATGTTTTTAAGTAAATTAACTACACTATTCTGGCTTTGAAATAAAGAAAGTGTACTCATATATATTTAATTTTCCTTCTCGTAAGGAAAATTTACCTAAACTGGAGTAAAATTGTTAAACTAAATTGGAGTATGGATTTTACTCAGATTTAAGAATGCTATTTTTCTGAGTGTAAATTCCTACTTGTGTGGAAGAAATTTTCCAAGGTTTTAGGTAAGAAAAATATTAAGATTTTTTTGTATAGAAAAAATACCATTTAGGAAATGTTAACTACAAAATTAGTCTTTTTATTAAATTAAGTTAATGTGTTTACTGGAATTTATGCCGAGTACTTCATACATTTAAGTATTAATGTACTTATGAAAAACAACTTCAAATTGTTTAGAAATATTCTTTAATATTAATCTAAGAAGCACTTCTCGTTCGTTTGCTGATACTTATTTCTTAAATAATTCAAGTATATTTCTAAACAACCACTGCGAAGGCGCCGATCTTGTCTTCGCAGCAATCATGGAGTAAAACCTCATCTGTTTATGGCAGAGGTTTCATGAAACTTTTGAGAAGTATTTCATGCTGTCATTTTTTGTATTAGTTTTGTATACTCTGAAGCAAAATCATTTGTTTGAATTATTTTAGTTAAATTGAACTTATTTTAAGTTCACTTTTTTCCTTGTATCAATTATATATTTACCTCAGTTTAAGAAAATAAATTACTTGATATAAGTAAAAATTGACTTAGTTTTAGGAAAATTTCAGCAACATTATACTTAGAATTAGTAAAAATTTACTTGGTTTGAGTAAAAATTTACTTAGTTTTAGGGAAATTTTACTTAAATTTAGTAAAAACTTACATGGTTTTAATAAAACTTTACTTAGATTTAGGACAATTTTACTTAGATTTAGTAAAAATGTACTTGGTTTGAGGAAAAACTTACTGCAGTTTTCCTCAGTTTGAGTTAATATTTACTTGGTTTGAGGAAAATTGAACTAGAATCAAGTTCAAAGCATATGTATTACTTTTAAGGAAAAGTTTGAACTTGATATGAGGAAATATTGCTTTAGTGCTATACGAAGTTCAATTTTCCTAAATTTTAGTTCATTTTAACTCATTATAGGGTTCACTGTAGAAACGCGATATTGGAACGAAATGAAAGAGGACACTTTGAGCAATCTAAATAATTTTAGACTGGCAAATTTCAAATACAGATTCTTGTTCTACTCGACAATACGTACCACAGAAATAATATCACTTCACAGAGTTTTTGGACTGTCACACAGTGTCATTATATCCATCAAATATGTCAAGTCCATTTAAACGAAATGCGACCAAAAAATTAAAAGTTGAGTTTTTCTACGTTTTGTGTCTACTTTCTAAATTTTATAGGGGTTTTTAAGGTCCAAAATTAGTTTATTAAAACGAATTTTTATTTTACGTTCTTTGCAATTTTCCTTCTTTCTGTCCTTTTCGCCAGCCTATCTCGAAATCATCATATTTATCGATGTTTTTAGTGTCAAATGGAATGATTCATATTTATCGCTATACCTTACAATGTCTACTTACCGTCACTTCGTTCATGTCTTCTTCTCGCAGGATTTTCTTTCCCGGTCGTTCCATTTCTGCAATAAATTAAGAAAACAAATTTCCACACATATTATTATTAATTTTCCTTCATATTAATTAATCAGATATTAATCATATTTTTTGTTTATATTCTCAAACTTACCATATAATCGAATGGTGCCTTCCGTGTCGCCAATACTGTTCTTCGATATGCATTTGTAGCCACCGAAATCACTAGACTGCAGTCGTCTGATATGCAGAACCATTTCGATGGAGTACATGTTGACTTCCTTTTCGGTGAGAAGGTAACGGTCACCGGCAATAATCATTTCACCTGTAGGACGGAAGGAAGTGGATTGAATTGTTTTATAGGCATTCAAAAAAAAACAAACTTCAAGTTCATAGGTGTAATTAAAAGGAAGAGGAAAGTGACTAAACATTGGGCGCCAGTGACACATGAAATGAATCTCTTCGAAGATATCACAGAGATGTATTTCATGTGCAATTGCATACGTTGTGCGCCACTGAGATATTAAATTTATCCGAGATAATTTCGAGAAGTCTTAATCACTCACATGTACACAATTTAATGGAAGGCGAATATGAAAGCTAGTTGGTTGATAATGAAATGCAGATCTGAGATAATTTAATATCGAAATAAAATTGCTCTGAGATAATTCCAAGAAATTTAGATCTCAGTCTTGATTAGTTACTAGTTTACAGAGATAATTTAAAGGTAGACTAATGTGAACGTACGTTGGGCGTCAATTATACTTTAAATACAGCTGTGGAATAATTTAATTTTGAAATAAAATGCTCTGAGATCATTTAGAGAAATTCAAATCTGAGTAATTGATCCCAAAAGCAATTTAATGGAAGTCAGGTGTGAACGCTTGTTGGGTGCCAATTATATGTTACATGCGGATCTGAGATAATTAATTAAATACGAGAAATTCAAATATCAGTCTGGATTAGTTACAAGTTTACAGAGATAAACTTAGACTAATGTGAACGTACGTTGGGCGCCAATTATACGTTAAATACCGTTCTGGGATAATTTAATTTTGACATCAATTTGCTCTGAGATAATTTAGAAGAATTAAAATCTGAGTCCGATTAACTGATCCAATAAAAAATATAGAATTTAGTGGAAGTCAGGTGTGAATGCACGTTGGGCGCAACTCATAAAGGGTGTACCAAGAAGAACGCAATTTTTAAATCTGGCAACATTCGAAGTGTCATTGTTTGACATTTGAACAATTGTTATTAAATGTTAGTAGAAGGTACGAGGTTAGTAAAAATGGAACGCTACACGAATGAACAACGCATTCTCATTGTGAAATTGTTTTACCAAAATGGTGAAAGTTTTGCGGCTACAGTTCGCAAATTGCGATCAACTTGGGGTCACAATAATGCTCCAAAAGAGTCAACTGTAAAGAGATTAATGGATAAATTTGCCGAAACTGGGTCTGTTAGTGATGTAAAGACAACAACGCGCCATCGACCAGGTCGATCGACCGAAAATGTCGCAGCTGTACGTGATGATGTCGCTCAAACTCCATCCACCTCAATTCGACACCGAGCTCAGCAAATTGGTGTCTCCAAATCCACTTTGCAGCGAATTTTGACGAAAGATTTGCATCTTCATGCATATAAAGTTCAATTGACTCAGGAACTGAAGCCAACTGACCATGGACAGCGAAGGGAGTTCGTTAATTGGGTATTGGAGAGACAACATGAAAATGCTGATTTTGCCGATAAAATCATCTTCAGTGACGAGGTCCATTTTCATCTTGATGGCTTCGTCAATAGGTAGAATTGTCGCATTTGGGGTGCGGAAAATCCTCGAGTGATTCACGAGATGCAAATGCATCCTCAACGTGTCACTGGTGTGGTGTGGTTTTTGGGCTGGAGGAATCATTGGACCTTTTTTGTATGAAAATGAGGCAGGTCAAGCGCAAACAGTCAATGGTGTTCGGTATCGTGAAATGATAACCAGTTTTTTCTTGCCTAGAATTGAAGAAATGAATGTGGAGGTCATGTGGTTCCAACAAGACGGCGCCACATGTCATACAGCCAGAGAAACAATTCAATTGTTGCATCAGTCATTTCCCGGTCGTGTTGTTTCGCGTTTTGGAGATCAGAATTGGCCGCCTAGATCGTGCGATTTAACACCATTAGATTTTTTTCTTTGGGGTTTTTTGAAGTCGATGGTTTACGCGAATAAGCCGACGACGACTCAAGCCTTAAAAGACGAAATTGGACGCTGCATTAATGAAATACCGCAGCATTCATGCAAAACGGTCATTGAAAATTTCATTAAAAGATCGCGTGCATGCCAGCAAAGCCGCGGCGGCCATCTGCACGATATATTGTTCCATACATAACCTCATTCTGTCTACTTTACGATATAATAAAGTTTCACGATTTTTTCTTAAATATCTGTGTTTTATTTAAAATTAAAAAATTGCTCTCTTCTTGGGACACCCTTTATGTTGTATTGTGAGCTGATATAATTTCATATTGAAATTAAATTGCTCTGGGATAATTTAGAGAAATTCAAATCTTGGTCTTGATCAGTTATAAGTTTACAGTGATAAATGTGGACTAGTGAACGCACATTGGACGCCAATTATACATTTAATGCAGCTCTGAGATAATTTAATTTAGAAATTAAATTTTTCTGAGATAATTTAAAGAAATTCAAATCTGAGTCTGAGAAACTGCTTACAAATTGTATCTGTGATTTCGAATATGAGCGCACGTTGGGCGCCACATGGATGTTAAATGCAGAACTTAAATAATTTAGTCAACTGGAAGTTGTGAACATGCTTAGGGCACCACTAAGAAATTAAATTCATCTCTGCGATAATTTAAGGAAATTGAAATCTGAACTCAGGTTGGGCGCCATTTGCATTAAATGTTAGCAATGCTCGATATTTCCAAAGGATTTAAATTCACTGCAGGACATAGTAAACAAAATTGATTCTTTAAATATTGACTCCTGACTTTTGTTTCCTTTTCTATCTCTACCCTGTCTCTCTATGTGTCCGTGTTCCAATGTTCTGCTGCATTTCTGGTCCTGCAAAGACCCAAGGCACATAGCCTTGCCGTCACGTTTATAATAAATATCATATGCAGTCACATTGTTGCCAATGTTCACAATGAGACAGTGATGACAAATGAACGAGGGCAGGGAAAAAAACTAAACACAATTTCAACAGTTATTCGCTGTCACTCGAGTATTTGAGTTTTTAAACGTTTTTCGTTTTTTTTCTCGTCTATTTTCGCTATTGAAAAGCGTTATGAACCACCAAGCACGAAGTTAATAAAGACAAATTGTATTGAAAATGAAAAATTGTTTCCTTTACACTCCGTCACCAAAAGGAAAATTGAAAACATTTCTGGTTGATGTGCGGCCATTGGAGGGGGATATTCGTTCAGCAGCAATACTCACCATTCTCTCTTTGCCAATAATTGATGGCTTTGGGTGATGCTTCCACATTGCAAATTAAAGTGACATCTGTCAAGACGGGAGCACCCACCAATTGATTGGGAACTTGTACCAAAGGATGAACTGTAAAGATAGACAACAACAACAACAAGAATGACAAAAGCCATTAATAAATAAATTTGTGGTATTTTGTTTATTTTCCAATAAATTTATTTTCTACTCAAAGAATTTAATGAATTTGTTTGTATTACGGTTTGGACTCTGCTTCTGGATGTCTGTGTGTTTGTGTTTAAAAGTTGTGTGTTTGTGTTTTTTGTTTTAAACCCGCAAGGAAGTTGCCAAAGAGGTCGACATCGAGATATCCTTTTTCCGCCTCCAACATATTGATTTATTTTAGTTTTTCGTCCCTTTCATTCCTTTTTTAACCACAGCTGTTGGTTTGGAAATCCAACAAAAACAACCAAAACTCCTAAACCACCGCATGGTGAATGTGGCAAAGGAGTTGGGTGAAAAAATCGGCATCCCTTCGCTCACAGACTGATGTGATTTTAATTGAAAATGAATTATTTTGTTGCCGCTTGCAGCTACAGCAAAGAGCATAGCATCTGCACAAAATCGACGTAAAGGTTGTTGCTTCTCGTACTTGTTTCAACAGTGGGCGAAAGTACACCTTTTTCACATTGTTGCACATGGATCGATTATCTATATAATATTTTTTGTCGTAGTTTAGAAATCTATTAATGGAGTTAATATTTGAGTGCAGATGCTCCAATTCTGTTAAGCATTAATTACAAAATTGGATTGTTTAATGAAATGTTTTTAACATACAATACAAATTCCCAAAAAGTATGCATCTTCTTCCGAAAAGCCTGTTTTCCTTAGTATCCTTTCGAACTATGGTATTATGGAAGAAAATAAATGAACCCAACTTGAAATTATGTTAAGCAAACCTATAACGGCTCTAAATAATTAATCAATGACTCTCCTGAGACAAGTAACATAGGACGTGAATATAAATACTCCAGTATTTATATTTATAGTCTTATAAATCAATTGATACTTTGAACAACAATAAATCATACCCATTCACCTTCCACGCGAACTATATTTTCCGATGCTGATAATGATGTCGTGTAGATAACATCCAAAAATAGCATATGTGATTGACATTGTCTGGGTAAGATTTGTCGGAGGAAATTCAAAAAATTGTGCAGTTAACTTTTGTACACCTTTGCAAATTTACGATCTAGCAAAACAGAATAGGCAATAATTTTGTTGGTAGGAATGTAAAAACAAGTAAAAATGGTCTTGAGTTCGGCCGGGCCGAACTTTATACACCCTCCATCATGGATTGCATTCCATAGAGGCTGTCGATTTTCGTAGAAGTGCAGTAAAATTACAGGAAAATGTCATTTTTTAATATAGCCAAACCATAACAAATAAATATATTGAAAAAATAATTTTATTAATAAATATACAAATTGTATAATTTCAAACCATGCTTATAAGGCAAGGCTACTAATATGTTTATATTATATATATCGAAATAATACTTGCAGTCAATTTAAAAAATAAATATAAGACAGCAATCGTCAAAAAAGATTAAATACCATCAATATTTGTAGACAGGGTGTTATAGTGGGTTGTATTTCCATCCTATTTTAATTCTAAAAGTACAATTTTACGTACACAGTGCAAGATATCCCCACTTCATGATTCAACAAATTTTTGCCGTAAAAATAAAATAAAATACGAATTGGAAAAATCATCTTTATTTTGGGAATTCCATGGTTCTAGCTGCAATCATTTGGTTGGTACCTTTTTAATCCCCTTTTTCCCATTTTACCCCCCTTAAAAGTACGACTTTCTAAAATCTCTTTATTTTACGTGTCTATACAATTAGAGGGATGTACACACTCGAATTTCATCATTCTAGCTGTAGTCGTTTAGTTGGTACTATTTTTACGAATTTGAAAAAAAAACATTTATTTTTCGTGTCTTCGCAGTCAGAGGAATGTATATTCCGAATTTCATGACTCTAGCTGCTGTCATTTGGTTGGTACTATTTTTATCCCCTTTTTTCATTTTAACCCCAAAAAGTATGAATGTACCATTTTTATCCCTTTTTGTCACATTTCACCACCTACAAATGAGAATCACTTTATGATGCACGTTTTTGTTATAGAGGGAATACGCATACCCAATATCAAGTAAGTACAAGCAGCCATATTGAAAAGCATTCTAAATTATTAGGGGTTATTATGGGTATGTTCAGTCCTTGTGAGCCACCCAACCGATCTTCGACTATAAGACCCATTTGTGGACAATTTGGACGTCTTAGTTCCTTTCGTTTAGATGATGACGTGATTTCGGCAGGCGGACAAACGGGCTGACGGACATGGCTAGATAACTTTAGAATTTTATAATGATCAAGAATATTAATACTTTATAGGGTCTCAGGTCGATATTTCAAGGTGTTACAATCGGAATGACAAAGTTAGTGGCGGTGCATATTACTTTATGGGTTGGAACAACTTCAATAGAAAAATCTTATATGAAATGATGATATTAGTATGAAATTGCCAAAATAGCAGATTATCTAAATATATGTACATTAAGACCATAGTTATATTTTACGAATGCCACAGAAATTTTTCATAAGACAAACTATGCTTTAACTTTAGGATTTTTCGCTACAAAAAACCCGGGAATTTGCCAATTTTCTGTTTCCCGTACCCCAGGAAATTTGTACGGAATTCATTACATATCTTCACTACATTTTTACTATAAAATTGTAAAAGGTACAAATCTTCTACTTTGAATATGGTGAATATAACAAAATAGAAGGTTATAAATACATTATATTAATATTAAAGGTAATACAATAATATTTTGAGACAATTAAATTTCAGAATTTTTTATATCTTGGTCTCCCAGTGGGATAATGGTCACCCATTGGGATTCCCGTAGGGAGTATAGGAGAAAAAGATTTAAGAGGTATGGT
Organism: Polietes domitor; assembly: GCA_947397865.1. Lineage (NCBI taxonomy): Eukaryota > Metazoa > Arthropoda > Insecta > Diptera > Muscidae > Polietes > Polietes domitor. The sequence goes on from OX377620.1 coordinate 54,451,543, forward strand.
GAAGGAATGACTTGTGTAATGGGGGTTATGCCATATTTTAGTCTGCATTCCCATTGATTCTTTTGAACCAGAAGGATTTCTCTACAAGTCGGATGCGGGTTATTTCTATAAATTCTTAAAAAATGTGATTTCAATATGATAATTTACTCTACTAAAGTTCGAATGTTTTATACCGAAAAAGAAAAGATAAGTTTTTATACAGCAAACAATATGTTGACGAAAAAATAACTCCCGTTTACCGGCAAAAAAAAAGGACGGGAAAATTCAGACCCTAGTATAAACCGACCCAGTTTAATAAGCATATCGTCACACCTATTTCATAAAAGCCTAACTGAAAAAAAATTTCGATCACGTTTTTTACATATTCCGATAGAAAATACTTGAAAACATCGAAATATGTGAAAAAACTCGATTTCGAAAAAAATCAGTTAAAATCCCTTTTTAGCATTAGGGTGACGATATGTATTTCTATCCGAAATCTGTACTAAATTGTGGATTTTCGTTAAAAGAGATGTGGATACATTTTAATGAAGGCAATTTAACCCGGTTCTTCAAATCTGCCACAGGTATGATTTTTATTAAGGAGAGATCAGTGACCTTAAACGCCAAAAACTCATTTTTTTGTAAAATGTTGCAATAAAAATAGCACTAAAATCGTAAAAAACCCGACCAGCTCACGATATTTTGAGACAACGCATTAAACAAACCAAAAAACATAATCTTCGTCGGCTAAATCCACATTTTTTAAAGCCAGGTAGAAGTAATTATGTTTTATAGAAAATTTTTGATTCAAACTGCAAAAAATTTATAATTATTGTAGAGTAAATACCAGGAACACCATCCTGAAACATTATTAGCTGTTAATACAATTTTATTTTGAAAAAGATGTAATTGTTTGTTTATTACAAAATTACAGGGAAATTAAAATGAGAAACAAATTACAAATATATTATTTATTTAAAATTTGATAACTATATTGCCAAAAATTATAGTTTTATATCCAACATTCATAAGGTAAATTTTGAAAAAAAAAAAACAGTTTAGTTGGGTTCACCCTAGTAATTCGTTTCGATTCACCCTAGAAACTTTTATGAGAAACTTTTATGAGTTGATACTATAGGGTGGGCCATGTAACATTTTAATTTAGAATCTGTTATAAAAAGTACAGATTCAAATTTCTGGTTTTATTGTAAAGGTTGAACTTTATCATTTAATAATGGAACACATTATTTTGAATGATAACCGTATTAATTCTACATTTTTAATTATGGGGCAATTCCACAAGATTTCGACCCAGCATGGATTTCGACCATCATCGATTTTGATGAAATTTGGCACATATATTCTACTAGTGTTTGCGGGCAATATACTTTTTACGGTAGCTCCAAATAGTACGTGGCTTAAGTTTTACTGTGGTCAAAAGTTGGCTATCTCGGGGTTTTTTTGGAAGAGATGGCTTCTTTATCGATACCATAACTTTGGATCGCGTCATTAGATTTTAACGATATTTATCCCATCTGAAAGACTTACACGTCATCTTTCCGAATCTTTAATGTCCTTATGGTCCAAGGACTCCAAAAACTGAAAATAATTTTAATCCTAGAATATCCGGCAAAACATATCTCTAATTTTCTTTATTTTGTTTTGCATTTTAGCTTATATTATTCTCTCCAAAATATCAATATCATATGATAATTTAATAAGGAGTAAAACGCCGTTTTGCTTTTAATTATCCGGTAATAATTGACTGAGTTATTGAAGTTTTTATTAGTACTAAATTTTTGCAAAAAGAAAAGTTTTGGTCATTCCAGTTTACATCTCTTATTATTTTGCGAGCTGAAGTCCAAAAAAAGAACTAAAATTAATCTTACGACCAACCGGGTTTTTACCCTAACTCAAGATTTTGGGGGTATCTGAAAATATAGATTCTTATTCTACTCGAAAATACCTACAAGAATAATAGTATCACTTCTCGCAGTTTTCTAATTCACTAATCAGTCTTCGTCAAAAATAATTTAGCAATCATCTACAAAGTTCGCAACCAATATATTTTAACATAAACAAAGCATAAATTCTTAACAAATATAATAGAGATTTTTCTAAATTCTGGTCCTACTTCAATAAAATCAATATCATTTTTCTGCTGCAATTTTTCACTCACACATATTAACACTGGTAATATTCTTAAATACTTTTAAAACTAATTTGCCTCATAAGCCACAAAGTCAACGACAAGTGTTATTAGATTGTTTTTATGATTATCGACCAAAATTCCTTATCCTCAAGACAAATATTCGCACACATACTCACACACACGAACACTTTCATATCAAGGTCCTCCTGGTATGAACACAACCAATAAAATATAACAACACATAAACAATATAATAAGACAATATGTTACACCAGACTAAGAAAAAAGAACAGCAAAAAACTCTCAAGAAGAAGAAGAACAATAAACAACAACAAGTTGAAAAGTAGAAGAAAGAAACCAACACACACGCCATCTCATAGATATCTAACATCCTTTTGCCTCCATCATCATCATCGACACAGACACATCCACTCTAATACTCGAACATATGTCTAAAGTCAGGCTAAAGTGGATGGCATAAGTGGATGATCAGATTCAAAGGGAAAACATAACTAAATACTTTGTTTGTTAGAACAAATTCAATAAATTGACCAACATTTGAACTATCAGCAGCAGTAGCAGCAGCAACATCGACAGTGGCATCCTCATCGCCATCATCATCAGCATGGACATCATTGTTGTTGCCATTGTTGCTGCTACATATTTGCTGTATCATAGATGGACATGAGCTGATAAAATATCGAAGGGCAAAAAAGATTGAAAATATGTAGCCAACCATAGGACAACTGGTGCGCTGCCAATGGGTTATCAAATAAGTGTTAAATATTCGTAATTTAAGCAGCGCGAACATATTTATTGTCTGAATGTTTTGATGCATCATTAAACCACGTAAACCACAACATCTAATGTCTATTAATAAAATTAAGTGATATGAAGGAAGCGTAATATTTGTGGCCAAACCAAAACAAATAAAAATATTGAAAAAATAATTTTATAAATAAATATAATACTTTTATTATTTCAAACCACGCATATAAGGCAAGGCTAACAATACGTTTATACTATACTAGCAGTATCCGCTGCTTCCCACGCGAAAAAGCCAGGTATTTGTTATTAGTTTTATCCGTCTCTGTTTTAGGATAGTACTTATTTGATTTTCTTTTCTAAACTAGTAAATTGGAAACATAGCACTCATATAATACTTTAGTTGGTACTATTTTTATCCCTTTTTGTCCCGCTTCGAAAAATCCAATTTTACTGCGCTTCTACATGGTCAGAAGAACTTACACATCAAATTTCAAGATTCTAGCTGCAATACTTTAGTTTGTACCATTTTTATCCCTTTTTGTCCCACGCAATCCTTAAAAGTACAAACTGCATTTATATTCCGCTTCTATGTGGTAAGACGAATTTACCTACCAAATTTCGCGACTATAACTGCAATACTTTTGTAGGTACCATTTTTATCCCTTTTTGTCCCGCTCACAAATTTCGAAAAATCCTATTTTACTCTGCTTCTACATGGGCAGAAGAACTTACACATCAAATTTCAAGATTCTAGCTGCAATACTTTAGTTGGTACCATTTTTATCCCTTTTTGTCCCACACAAACCTTAAAAGTACAAGCTGCATTTATATTCCGCTTCTATGTGGTAAGACGAACTTACATACCAAATTTCGCGACTATAGCTACAATACTTAAATTAGTACCATTTTTATACCTTTTTGTCCCTCGCGACCCTTAAAAGAACAAATTTTGAAAAAAAAATCCAATTTTATTGCACTTCTACATCGTCAGAAGAACTTACATATCAAATTTCAAGATTCTAGCTGCAATACTTTAGTTGGTACCATTTTTATCCCTTTCTGTCCCGCTCACCCATTATAAGTACAAATTTCGAAAAATCAATTTATATTGCAAGTCTACGTTGTCAGAGAAATGTAAATACCGATTTTCACGAATCTAACTGCAATTCTTAAAATGGTACCATTTTTATCCCTTTTTGTCTCTTTCCTCCCTTAAAAGTACAAATTTCGAAAAATCCTTGTTTGTAGCTGGTCATTGCAAGGAACACACCGATTTTTACGTTTTTCTAGCTACTGCCGTTTAGTCAGGACGAAGGTGCGATGTTTATCCCCTTTTGTCCCATTTTACCCCCTAAAAGTAAAAGTACCCTCTACGTCGACGTCATATTTCGGAACTATCCTGAAAATTTCATGACCCTGGCTGCAGCCGATTGGTCTGGGGGCTGGTCAATGATAAGCCAGTCAGTCAATCAGTCAGTCAGTCAGTAACGCAATTCTTTTATATATATAGATATGTATACTCGAAGTCAATTCAAAAATAAATATAAGACAGCAATCTTCAAAAAAGCTTGAATATTATAAATATCGATATATAGTTGGTGCTACAGTATTTCCATCATATTCTAATTCCAAAAGTACAAATTTTGGAAATCCATTATCTCACGTACACAGTCCAAGATGACTTCATGATTTAACCAATTTTTACCGTAAAAATAAAAAAATACGAATTTGGAAACATATTTTTATTTTGCGTGTCTATGCCATTTGGTTGGTACCATTTTTATCCCCTTTTACCCATTTTACCCCCTTAAGAGTACTGCTTTCTAAAATCTCTTTATTTTACGTGTCTACGTATGAGAGATCATTCTAGCTGTGGCCGTTTAGTTGGTACCATTTTTATCCCTCTGATCCCATTGTATCTCTTGAAAGTACGAATATGGAAACATCGTTTATTTTTCGTGTCTACACAGTCAGAGGAATGTATCCTCCGAATTTCATGACTCTAGCTGAGGTCATTTGATTGGTACTATTTTTATCCCTTTTTTTCATTTTAACCCCAAAAAGTACGAATTTTGGAAAGTTATTTTATTTTACGTGTCTACGCAATTAGAGGATATATACACCGAATTTCATTATTCTAGGTACAGCCGTTTGGTTGGTACCATTTTTATCCCTCTATTCCCATTTTACCCCATAAAAGTACGAATTTGGAAAAAAATACTTTTATATTATGTATCTACTCAATTAGAGGAATGTACACACCGAATTTCGTGTTTCTAGCTGCTGTCGTTTAATATGTACCATTTTTATCCCTTTTTGTCCCATTTCATCCCTACGAATAAGAATCATTTTACGGTGCACGTTTTTGTTACTGTGGAATGCGCATAACCAATTTCAAGTGAGTACAATCACACATATTGAAAAAAATGCTTAAATACTCTAAATATTAGTGGTTTTATGCGTATTTTCAGTCCTTTTTCCCTTTGGATAGACTTCGCTCAGCTGCAATCCCAATTGATCTACGACTATAAGACTCATTTATAGAAAATTTGGACGTCCTAGCTCCTTTCGTTTAGATGCTAGCGTGCTTTCACCTGACGAACTCTCATGGCTAGAACGTCTTGGAATTTTATGACGATCAATAATATATATACATCACAGGCTCTCAGGTTGATATTTCAAGGTGTTACAAACAGATAGACAAAAATAGTATACCCCCATCCTGGATGTGGAGGCTATACAAATAATAAAATAAAACTAAATGTTCCTTAGTTCATTCCCCGAAATTGGTTTAATCTATATTTTCGATTCAGGACAAATAAATATGTAATTTTTTTTACAGTCCGAGGAAACACGGTCACTATGATCTCTTCCAAAAAATTATAATGTCCAATCGTAATAACCCTTTATATACTTGTAGCGTGATACAAGAGTGTCTGTCTCTGTGTGTGCGTCTCTTCATGAGTAAGGATGTGTTTCGTCTGTCCGCTTCGTTTGTTGGCCAACAACAATAAGTCATTTTGTAGAGCAGAGCATAGATGTTCGTGTGAACTAATAGAGCAAAAAAAAATACGGACGACTTTTGTTGGATGCTCTGATACAAAAAGTCAACATTTTGCTTTGGTTTACCAAACAACAACATCATCATCACCATCAATAGCAACAGCAACAAAAACCTCGGCAGCCAACAAACTATAATGAATGGTGCATATGAACAAAAGCCATCAGTAGCAGAGCAAGCAGAGGCAGGCAGTAGCAGCAACAGCAACAACTACCAAACAATTGCCAATATGTTACACATAAGAATATGGTCAATGGCTAATACACATCCTTATACGTATATATTTTTGGAGACCAACAGCGAAAAAGACAAAAAGGCGAAAGAAGTTTAACTCGGACAAAGCACCAAAATAGACAAAGCAAGTATTTGCGGAAGTGCAATGTAGCAGATTGTTGGGTGAAATTGCTGTGGATAGTGCGATTTGATTGAAAGTCTACAATTATTAAGTGGTTTTTAAAATTAATTTTATGTTTCGGATTAAGAATTTTGTATTGTAAGTTTTTTTTCAAAAACAGTTTTCACTGTGCGATATAGTAGAAAATCCCGAAAAACTGCTAATGAAGTTAAATCTTTAATTATTGATCCTCTAGGATCTACTGCCTGACAGTTTTGGGCCTTTCTTTCATAAAAAATATAAAAAATAGGCAAATTTATGGGGGCCGCCTTAAGAGTTTCAGATGGAGGGTAGGTGTGTTCTGAAAACAAATTGGGGCTGAAAAAATATTGGGGTGGGTGTTACATTTGACAACACTAGCGATCTCCTGGGGCCAGTAAAAGCGGTAGGGACAAATTTTATAAAAAAAATATTTGTAATAAAATATAATATAAATATTTGCCCCCTTAACGAGTGGGGATAGACGGTATGTGTGTTCGAAATAAATTTTGGGGAGGGAAAATTAATGGGGGCGGTCTTACATTTAACCTCTCTGGGGGCGACTCCGAGGCAGTTTTGGGACCTTTTTTACCACTTACATTTCACCCTGATGAACGCCCACTTACACTCACCCCCCTTTTCTTGTGGTTTTATCATATCAAAATCCAAAAGTCGTACACTATCCCTCCCCTACTGAACAATAACTAAATTAACCCTTAATGGGCAATCTTGAATTTGATTGATTTTTGGCGTTTGTGTTACGGTTTGGGTTTTGGTGTGTTCTGACATATATAGTAAAATTTTATGGACAACATTTTTATAGATCATTTCATTCCCGCCCTTCCCCGCCTTTTCGGGGTGTTTTTTACAATTTCTTAAAATAAAGTCAAAAGAAGCCGTTATGAGGGGAAGTTGGAGGGTTAATATGTTCTACAAAAATATTCGCCATATCATTATCTACAAAGTTGCTGAACATACCCTATGCCTCAGATGCAAAGAAAATATAATTTTATACACTGATATGCTGCAAGAAGAGGCCGGAGTTGGGAAACTTTAATCGTCTATAAAATGAAATTCAGATGTGATCTAAAACAAGTAAAAACGGCGTTAAGTTCGGCCGGGCCGAACTTTATATACCCTCCACCATGGATTGCATTCCACAGAGGTTGTCGGTTTTCGTAGAAGTGCAGTAATATTACAGGAAAAAATAAATTTTGTAATATAGCCAAACCAAAACAAATACAAATATTGAAAGATTATATAAATAAATAAATATTTTAATTATTTCAATCCATTATCTATTTCAAATCAAAAAATAAATATTCTTATATTTATATTTTCAAAAACCTTAAATACCATAAATATTGGAAGATAGTGGGTGCTACAGTTGGCTGTAGTTCCATTCTATTTTAATTCCAAAAGTACAAATTTTGAAAATCCATTATCAGACGTACATGTGCAAAGTGCAAAATAACCTAACTTCATGATTCAACCAATTTTTGCCTTAAAAGAAAAAGTACGAATTTGGAAAAAAACTTTTTATTTTGCGTGTCTATGCAGTCAGAGGATTGTATACACCGATTTCCATGATGATTGGTACTATTTGTATCCCCTTTTTCCATTTAAACCCCATAAAGTACGAATTCTGAAAATCGAAAATCGAAATCTGTTTATTTTAAGTGTCTACGCAATTAGAAGATGTATACACCGAATTTCATTATTCCAGGTGTAGCCGTTTGGTTGGTACCATTTTTATCCCTCCGTACCCATTGTATCCATTGAAAGTACGAATTTGGAAAAAACCTTTTATTTTTCATGCCTACGTAGTCAAAGGAATGTATACTCCGAATTTCATGACTCTAGCTGCGTTCATTTGGTTGGTACTATTTTTATCCCATTTTTCTATTTTGACCCCAAAAAAGTTCGAATTTCGAAAAATCTGTTTATTTTCCGTGTCTACACAGTCAGAAGAATGTATACTCCGAATTTCATAACTCTAGCTACGGTCATTTTATTGGTACTATTTTTATCCCCTTTTTTCAGTTTATCCCCAAAAAGTACGAATTTTAACAAATCCGTGTATTTTACTTGTCTATGCAATCAGAGGAATGTATACACCGAAGTTCATTATTCCAGGTGTAGCCGTTTGGTTGGTACCATTTTTATCCCTCTATTCACATTTTACCCCTTAAAAGTACGAATTTGGAAAAAATACTTTTATATTATGTATGTACTCAATTAGAGGAATGTACACACCGAATTTCGTGTGTCTAGCTGTTGTCGTTTAATATGTACCATTTTTATCCCTTTTTTGCCCCATTTCACCCCCTAAAAATAAGAATCACTTTATGGTGCACGTTTTTGCTATAGGGGGAATGCGCATACCAAATATCAAGCAAATATAAACAGACATATTCAAAAAACATGCTTAATACGCTAAAATATTAGGGATTATAATGGGTATTTTTAGTCCTTGTGAGGGAAAAATTTTTCCCTTTGGGCCGATTTCGATCCCAACCGATCTACGACTATAAGACGCATTTATGGAAAATTTGAACGTTCTAGCACCTTTCGTTTAGATGCTAGCGTGCTTTCAACAGACGGACAGACGGACGGACGGACGGACATGGCTAGATCGTCTTAGAATTTTATGACGATCAAGAATATATATACTTTATAGGGTCTCAGGTCGATATTTCAAGGTGTTACAAACGGAATGACAAAGTTAGTATACCCCTATCCTGGAGGTGGAGGGTATAAAAACGCCTGCGTATGTATATTTTTTTAGTCTCCTCTTTCAGAATTAATTGTCAGAACACCGTAATTTTTTTCGTGTTGTACTGTGTAATTGAATGAGTTATTGAAGTTTTTATTAACACCAAATTTTTTGCAAAAATTCATGTGTTCGTCATTCCTGTTAACATCTGTCTTTATTTTACGAATTGAGTTCTAATAAAATTATGACCTTTCACACTAGGTATGGAACTTTAACATCGAATAAACCAATTGCGAAATTCAATGCTATTTGTACAGCGGTGGCCAATACGGCTAACTAAGTTGCGATAACAAAAATCTAAATAAAATGTTAAATTTTCACTGAAAATAAAAAATGCTTTTTTTAAAATTGTGGCCAAAAGCAATATCAATGTGTGTGTGAAAAGAAATTTTGAAAAAATAATTTTGTGTTAAAAATGTTGGACTTAGCCTGGATAATTATCCAGTGTAAGTCAAAATGATGGTTATCGAGGCTAAGTCAAATAAAGTCAATACAAAATATTTTTTGGAAAATTTGTTTTCACACACACATTGATATAGCTTTTGGCGACAATTTTAAAAAATATTTTTTTTTTCGAGCAAAAAATTAAATTTTTATTAATGTTTTTGTTATCGCAGCTTGTTATCCCGGCTTAAAGAAAACAGCCCTATTAATAGGCTCTGTAAGTTTGTAAATTTTATGCACATATTCTTTTCAAATTTCTTTGTTATCGTCATTTTTATCGATAAATATAAAAAATGGTGTGGACAAAACATATTTTTTAATATTTTTTGATCTGTCGTTGTTCGTATTAGTAAATAATAAATAATAATCCTGCGTAAGAACATATTTAAGAATATTCAATTTTATTTTGTTATTTTTTCTATTGGAGCTAAAATAGAATTTGTATGAAATGTCATGCGATTAAATCGAATCTTAGCTCATACATCGAATTGTGACTGCTTATTTTTGTGTAATATAACGCAGAGATATTCATAATAGTTCAATATTTCTGATGAGGTGTATTATATCCGAGCTCAGTTCTAAAATATTATGAAACGGATTTGTTCATAACATATAGAAATAATAATGTTCGGAAATATTAATATATATATATAGAAAATTTTTAAAAGAAATAAAAAATTAAAAAAAAACAAGTAAGGAAAGGCTAAAGTCGGGCGGGGCCGACTATATAATACCCTACACCACTCACTGCGTATGTACCTCGCTTTGATTACTAAACCCAGGTATTTCATGGGATAAATTTTATGTAGTTGATATAAATTATACTATAAATTCATCTTTACTCATATTTAACGTATATGGTTAATAATATGGTAATTGATCCAATTATCGGACAGCCAAATACAAATTGTACAGTAGTAATAGGATGAATCCGACCGACATTTCAAAAGGGGGCCTATTTTGGGCCAGGTGCAATATGTGGTTTCTAAAACCGAAAAAGTGAAATAGGGAGCGACATTTGTGTAGGGGCTATATCAAAATCTGAACCGATCTTACCCAGATTCTGCATAGCAGTTTCTAGTTGGATTATAAGATGTTGTACCAAATTTAAAGAAAATCGGGTAAAATGTGTGGTTTCTAAAGCGGAAAAAGTCAAATCAGGAGCGGCATTTGTATGGATGCTATATCTAAATCTGAATCGATCTTACCCAAATTCTGCATAGGTGTTACTAGTTGGATTGTAAGATGTTGTGTCAAATTTAAAGAAAATCGGGTACAAGATGTGGATTTTAGAGCGGAAAAAGTCATATCGGGAGCGATATTTTTATGGGGGCTATATCTAAATCTGAACCGATCTTACCCACTTTCGCCATAGGTGTGTCTAGTTCGATTATAAAATGTTGTGCCAATTTTAAAGAAAATCAGGTACAATATGTGGTTTCTAAAGCGGAAAAAGTGAAATAGGGAGCGACATTTGTATAGGGGCTATATCTAAATCTGAACCGATCTTACCCACTTTGAGCATAGGTGTTTCTAGTTTGATTATAAGGTGTTAAGCCAAATTTGAAGAAAATCGGGTACTATACGTGCTTTATAGGACGGAAAAAGTCAAATCGGGAGCGACATTTGTATGGGGGCTATATATAAATCTGAACCGATTTCCTCCAAATTCAGTACCGATGGTCCTTGGCCAGAAAAAATAACTTCTGCCAAGTTTCATGACATTCGGACAACAATTGCGACCTGTAGAGTACGAAAAAGCTTAGATGGACAGCAGACGGACGGACAGACCGACATCGTTAAATCGACTCAGCTGGTGATTCTAAGGCGATCGGTATACTTATAGGTGGGTCTAGCTCGATTATTTCTTGGTTTTACAAACATTTGGCGCGAAACTAACTTATAATACCCTAGTCCACGAAGTGGTGTAGGGTATAACAAATATGCTTAGAATTAAAATTATAGGATTTTGTATTTTATGTGAAGCTTATATGCTTCCATACAAAATGAGATATTTGCACTATTTATTTATCTCACTATTAATAATTTTTTAATAGTAAGTATTTTAGAGAACTACAAAATAATTACTATATCAAACATTTGTGAACTTTGGCCGATTGAAACTGACACTGAACCACTGTGCACAGAGCCACAAAATTATTCCCGCCAATAGTTTATTGTGAATTTGAAATTCAAATTCGCATATTTGCGTTAAACCGAGCCGATAGCTATTAAGCTGCTCAGTTGTTCTGCTTAAAGTCTTTGCAATAAACATATCATCGCTATTGAGATCTTAGTCGCAGATAAGAGGTCAATGAATTCTTAAATAAACCTGTCAAATAACAAATGCCACAAAGACGACACACATCGAACTGCAAACATTTAATTAACTTGAATTGGTTTTTACAGCACGAATCATCTAACCACAATATTTAAATAAGATGTGCTATTACTACTACTACCTTTACGCTGATCCTAAATCAACAATCACGTGTTATTACTACCTCCCCCCACCACAACACACGCCATTCCACACAACCACTCGAGTCGTTAAACAGAGACAAGCTATTAAGTCAAGTCAACTCAAAGGAAATCTATTCAAATAAACAAAGGAAGGCAAAACCAAAATATTCTCGGTGTTCGGTGCTGATGATGACGATACGATACGATGCCATAGATATCAAATCGCGAACGCATCCTAACCACATGTGGGTATACGAAGCGATACCAACGCACCAATATATTCAGCCACCCATCCATCCATACATCTATGTATGCTTTGATCTATGAAGAGCATTCCATGCCATGCCATGCCATAGCAGCCATTCCATTCCATTTCAGAGTTTGTTTAGCACCTTTGGCGTAAGAACGACACTTAATTTTCTGATTAAAATCAATCAACAGTCAAAACACTTGAAATCACAAAAACCCAAAAGCAAACTAAGCGAAAACGTATGTAAACGTATCTTAAGGTGGCCTGAGATGCCATGAAGAACAAGAAAAACATTTAAGGATGACACACGCACGCACTCACATGCCGGAAAGGAAAATAGATGCTTCACCAAAGAGCAGTGTAGACAGCATCTCATTTGAAGAAAGAAGAAGAAGTGGCTGATGAAAGATGCCAACAAAAAATTAATTTTCGATACCAAGACGGAGTATATCTCAGACGTTGGCAGGAGGCGCTTGCATGGGTGTTTGTGAAGCAACATGTCATGTTGACTTCCTGCCCACACACATTGGCATGTCGGTGTGTGCGTGTGCGTGGGTATGTGAAAATGTGTTTATTGGCAATGTGAAGATAGATTGAAACGATAAATGTTTTTGATGTTGCACAGTGGTCGGCCTGACATATTTCCAGATTCCAGTACAATTAACAAAATCATCATAGTCTCAAAATTAAAATTTTCAAAATTAAGCTTGGAAGTGGTATTAAAGGAAAATAATAGTAATAATAAAGAAAACCATATATATGAGTGATTTCAAGTGAATCGATCACACACACATTTTATCTCATTCTCCGGCAGCGAATAAAGCTGCTTTTCCCGTCTTTCAAAAAATAAGAAAGTGTGGTCGGTCACCCTAGGAATAGAAAATAATGTAAAATAATAATTTTAACTTTTTTCTAATTTCAATGAGATTTTTCTTAGTTATACAGAAAGTTGTCAAATCTTAAAAATATATATTTTTTTACCTTAAAAATATTTGTTTATTTTTTTTTTATAAACAAAAAATATTTATTCGATTTCTGTAGACTAAATTGTGTTAATAGCTCAATTACAAACTTGATTGCTGCCGCAACTAAAAATATTTAATAGAAATAATTAAAATACCTTTTTTAAGCTGGCTTCAAAAAAGTTGTGGATGTTCCCGACTAAAATAAATATTTGCTTAGTGTAATGCATCGTCCCATAATATTTCGGCATTATTAATGTCCATTCGTGTCCCTTAATTATTTAATTATTAATTAATTTTAATAATTAATTTTTATATTAAATATTTTTTATATTAAGGAAGGTTAAAGTAGGGTGTGGCCGACTATATGATACCCTACATCTAGTCAATATACCCTGTGGTGTAGGGTATAAAAAGGTTGTTACATTTGAACCGGGTGTATATATACTGCAAATTTCTTACTTCTATCTGTATTTGTAAAAAAAATTGAACACAAACTTTGAATGAGAGCTATATATAAATCTGAACCGATCTGACACATTTTAAGCATAGGTTTTCTGAAATATAAGACGCTTTCCCAAATTTGATGGAAATCTGTTAAATATGTGGTTTCTAGAACGGAAGGAATTAGATTGGAGGATTCATTTATATGGGAGCTATATATAAATCTGAACCGATTTGACCCACTTTCGCCATGGATGTTTGTAGTTGAAATGAGCTGGTTTGTCAAATTTTAAGCAAATCTGTTCAAATATGCCACTTCTAGAGCGGAAATAATCACTTCAGTGGCGAAATTTGTATATATCTGTACCGATTTGTATATATTTGTACCGATCTGGCCCATTTTTATCAGAGCTGTTCTCAGTTGAAATATAATTTGTTTTGCTAAATTTGAAGAAAATCTGTTAAAATATGTGGTTTATAGAGGGGAAATAATCAAATCGGGGGAGAAATTTGTGTGCGTGCTATATATATCTCAACCGATCTGGCCCATTTTTACCAGAGTTGTTTCTAGTTAAAATATAAGCTGTTTTGCTAAATTTGAAGAAAATCTGTTAAAATATGTGATTTCTAGAGAGGAAAAAGTCAAATAAGGAGCGAAATTCGCATGGGAGATATATATAAATCTCAACCGATCTAGCTTATTTTTACCACAGCTATTACTAGTTAAAATATATGACGTTTTGCTAAATTTAAAGAAAATCTGTTAAAATATGTGGTTTCTAGAGCGGAAAAAGTACAATCGGGAGCAAAATTTGTATGGGAGCTATATCTAAATATGAACCGATTTTCTTCAAATTAAATAGCGTTCGTCCTTATCCCATAAAACTTCGTTGTGCAAAGTTTCATTTAGTTCTAACCGCAATTGCGACCTGGACTTCAATTACAAGAATAGATGGACAGACAGACGGACATCGCTAAATCAACTCAAAAAGTGATTCTAAGTCGATCGGTATTATAAACGATGGGCCTTTCTCGTTTCCTTTTGGGTGTTACAAACAAATGCACAAATACATTATACCCTGTGGTGTAGTGTATAAAAAACCAATGGATGTTTTTTGTTTATAAAATAAATACAAAATGAAAATATTTTATTTTAAGATTTCATATTTTTTTTTATAAAACTAAAAGAAATTTTCTTCAAATTAGAAAAAAATGTATTTGTATTGGATACAACAAAAAATATTTTTATTATTTATTTGTATACCCTCCACCTCCGGGATGGGGGTATACTAACTTTGTCATTCCGTTTGTAACACCTTGAAATATCGACCTGAGTATAAAGTATATATATTCTTGATCGTCATAAAATTCTAAGACGGTCTAGGCATGTCCGTCCGTCCGTCGGTCTTTTGAAAGCATGCTAGCATCTACACGAAAGGAGCTAGGACGTCCAAGCTTTCCATAATGCGTCTTATAGTCGTAGATCGGTTGGAATTGAAACTGGGCGAAATCGGCCCTAAGGAAGAAATTTTTCCCTCACAAGGACTAAAAATACCCATAATAACCCCTAATATTTTAGAGTATTTAAGCATATTTTTCAATATGTCTGCTTGTACTTAATTGATATTGAGTATGCACATTCCCCCTTATACCAAAAACGTGCATCATAAAGTGATTTTTATTCGTAGGGGGTTAAATGGGACAAAAAGGGATAAAAACGGTAAACGACAGCAGCTAATACACGAAATTCGGTGTGTACATTCCTCTGATTGCGTAGACACGTAAAATAAACGGATTTTTCGAAATTCGTACTTTTATGGTTAAAATGGAAAAATGAGATGGAATGGAAGTTTTTCAAAGTTCGTACTTTTTACTTGAATCATGTTGAATCATGAAGATAGGTTATTTTCACCATGTACGCGAGATAATGGATTTTCAAAATTTTTACTTTTGGAATTAAAATAGAATGGAAATATACCCAACTGTAGCACCCTCTACCAATATTTTGATATTTAGGGTTTTTTGAAAAATATATAGAAGAATATTTATTTTTTGAATTGACTTGAAGTATTATTTCGATATATAAAGGGTGATTTTTTAAGAGCTTGATAACTTTTTTTTTTTTAAAAAACGCATAAAATTTGCAAAATCTCATCGGTTCTTTATTTGAAACGTTAGATTGGTCCATGACATTTACTTTTTGAAGATAATTTCATTTAAATGTTGACCGCGGCTGCGTCTTAGGTGGTCCATTCGGAAAGTCCAATTTTGGGCAACTTTTTCGAGCATTTCGGCCGGAATAGCCCGAATTTCTTCGGAAATGTTGTCTTCCAAAGCTGGAATAGTTGCTGGCTTATTTCTGTAGACTTTAGACTTGACGTAGCCCCACAAAAAATAGTCTAAAGGCGTCAAATCGCATGATCTTGGTGGCCAACTTACCGGTCCATTTCTTGAGATGAATTGTTCTCCGAAGTTTTCCCTCAAAATGGCCATAGAATCGCGAGCTGTGTGGCATGTAGCGCCATCTTGTTGAAACCACATGTGAACCAAGTTCAGTTCTTCCATTTTGGGCAAAAAAAAGTTGGATATCATCTCACGGTAGCGCTCACCATTCACAGTTACGTTACGATTCGCATCATCTTTGAAGAAGTACGGTCCAATGATGCCACCAGCCCATAAACCGCACCAAACTGTGACTTTTTCTGGATGCATTGGTAGCTCTTGCAATGCTTCTGGCTGATATTCACTCCAAAATCGACAATTCTGCCTATTTACGTACCCATTGAGCCAAAAATGAGCTTCGTCGCTGAACACAATTTCTTTCTTTCTGAACTTTCTTAACAGAGCACGCATTTTGATAATAAAATTCAACGATTTGCAAGCGTTGCTCGTTAGTAAGTCTATTCATGATGAAATGTCAAAGCATACTGAGCATCTTTCTCTTTGACACCATGTCTGAAATCCCACGTGATCTGTCAAATACTAATGCATGAAAATCCTAACCTCAAAAAAATCACTCTTTATTATATAAACGTATTGGTAGCCTTGCCTTATAAGCGTGGTTTGAAATAATAAAAATATTATATTTATTTATAAGATTATTTTTTCAATATTTGTCTTGGTTTGGCTATACTAAATATATATATATAGCCTCTGTGGAATGCAATCCATAAAAAACATAAAAAGAGTGGCATGCACCGAATTTCATTAAGATTGGATTGAAATTATGGTTTTTACAAAATAATAAAAAATTATTATTATATAATTATTTTATTAATATGTATATTATTAATAATTAATATGTATATGTATTAATAATTAATAGTATATATTAGTAGTAAGCGTCTCCACTATCAGTAAGGATTTCGAGACATGGTGAAAGCTGTCATTTTGTAACTTTTCCAATTTAATTTATTTTTTAAATATTGCCTAAAGTGTCCTCTATATATGTGTAATAAAAGTATTTTCCTAAGAAAGGGTTTTTCGAATATCGTACTCTTAAGGGATAGAATAGGATTAGAAGGGATCAAAATGGTACCAAATGATGGACCTCATTTTATACAAAAACTAAAAAAAAATGTTTAACCAAAATAAAGCGGATTTTTCAAAAATGAAAAAATAGTAAATTTTTTAGATGATATTGACATTGGTGGATATTATTTATAGGAAAATTTTTTAATTTACAAATGAAAATATTTGAGAATAAATTAAAAAATTAACAATTAACAAAGAAGAGATTGGTCCGGAAAAAATAATTTAGTTTTTTATCTCAAGCTCATCCCAAAAATTTCTCTGTGAAAACTGTTTTAAAAGAGATTAACCCCATTTCCACCATATCTGGAAACTGAAATAAACTTAATGAAAATTGGAGTAAATAAAATTGAGACAATCGCCTGCAAATGCCTATGACAATAGCTGGTGATACAACTCAGCCAAACTTCATACAAATCAGGAACATATGTTTCCTAATAAAGGGTGATTTTTTAAAAGCTATAGGAACGTTTTTCAAAAAAAAAACACATAAAATTAGAAAAATGCATGAAATCTTTATTTGAATCGATAGTACGGTCCATATAATTTAATGTTTGAATATTATTTCATGCAAATGTTGACCTTTACTGCGCCTCAAATGGTCCATCCGCTTAGTCCAATTTTGCCATACTCTTTCCAACATTTCGGCCGGTATCTTACGAATAAATGCTTCAATGCGTCAATTGAAGCGGGATTGTCTGTATAGACATGAGCATTAACATAGCCCCACAAAAAATAGTCTAAAGGCGTTAAATCACACGATCTAGGTGGACAATTGAATGGTCCCGAACGTGAAATAAAATGTTCACCGAACTCGCCTCTCAATAAGTCCATTGTTGCGCGTGCTGTGTGGCATGTGGCACCGTCTTGTTGAAACCACGTTCCAATGACTGGGACTTTTTCTGAATGCATTGGTAGCTCTTGCAATGCTTCTGGCTGATATTCACTCCAAAATCGACAATTCTACGTACCCATTGAGCCAAAAATGAGCTTCGTCGCTGAACACAATTTTTCGGTAAAAAAGTGGATCTTCGCCCAACTTTCCAAGAGCCCATTCACCAAAAACTGTACGTTGTGGTAGGTCGTGCGGCTTCAATTCTTGCACATTTTGAATTTTCGTGGGAATGTTCTTCATTCATAAACTGAAATCCTAACATTTTTGCCTAGTGGATATATCCTGCCTTTCGATAGTCACATGACGTTAAAACTCAAATCTACGATTAAGCACATCAGTGTTACGCTCTTGTACAGTCATAATTCAGACAATTTTTTGTTGAATTTTTCAATTTGATGATTTCACGTATTTATGTATCTTCAGTATTTGTTGTCAACAGCATTTCCCAAAGTGAGACAGACTACTTCATTTGATATTAAATTCCTTCACTGAACGAACTGACAACAATGAATGAACCATTGATGAGTGCAGTCCCAAACACAGGTTATTAAATTGTTCTGATGGTTATTACTGAGAACTCACATCTACAGGTGGGCAAAATGCAATGTTTCGGGGAACTACTAGTACGAAGTGTGTGGCTGATTTGGCACTCTGAATACCGTATGAAAAGGCTGGTAATGGCGGTATTTTCGTCGTTTAGGTAGAGGTTAATAAATAAAAATAAATACCTTTGACATATACTACTTGATATTAGCCTAATTATCATACCACCTCCTCAAAATATACGCAACTGCATTGCACTTGCCCCAAAGTTGAGAGGTCTGAAGTCAAGACATCTTTTTGGTATCACGCAAAAATTCAAAATTGGCTCATGTCGCGTTATACGTGGAGGCGGGGACAGGGACAGGGCAGAAGGAAACCAACCAGTCAAGGAAGCTCTTTTGGTTTCTAGCACGTTTTGCTACTTTCATGCCTGCACAATCATGCATTTTACCGGTGTTAAACATTTAATGTGCTGCCAAATAGTTTCTGCTCTTGTGCACACCCAGCCACACGCACGCCCACACAGCGGCAGCCGCCACATGCACCTTCGCCTTAGTGGCAAGTGGCAAGAAGCAACCGGCAAGTGTTGCAAACCGGAAATTTTTGCAATTTCCATCTACACTTTAATAAAGTGCGAAGCATGAAAGGATCCTTGAAGAAACAGAGCAACGAAGCAAATATCTCGGAAACTTTTGTTACACATTCAATCCTGTGGTTCTGTCCCGCTGTCAATTGATTCCAATTTGTGCTGTTGTTGGTGTTGCACTGGCCCGGTTGCCACATGCCTGACACTCACTTGGCCAAAGTCCTTGTGTTGCGTGAGTTCTGGGAATTCTTTATCGTCGTCGTCGTGGAGCTTAGATGCAAGTGTCAGGGGGTTAGGGAGAGTGTGATGCGCCCGTGTGTCAGGGTGCGTGTTTGTGTGCCTGGTTGTGTGTGTTTTGACTCATAAAAGTCAAAACCTGCTGAGACGGAAACTAATATAAATCCAACTGTTTATTGGTTGCCGGTGGTTTCCTTTTCGTTCTGCTTCATGGCTAACATCGGATATTAACTAATACATTCAAGCATAAATAATTTAAGAGCTTTTGTTGCCTGCTTTAAGCATTAGTCGAGCCAAGGAAATTATTGATAATTTGTAAAGGAAACGTCATGGGTATGGGCAAGAGTTACGGCGCCCTAATCGGATAGCTTTAATAGACGGCGGAGGTGAAGTAGGTTACATTTTACAAATTTCTCTTGGGGTTTTAGGCATAGATTTATTAATTGTAATCCAAGTCACTTGAATTTGAAGAAATCACAATCGGAGAGTCAATAAATCAGAACTTTGATTCATTGTTGAGCACCTTTGAAGCCATTTTAAAGTAAGCTGGGAGTACGAAATTTTAACCAATGTCAAATCACCCTTAAAATCCATTCAAATAAGGACGATATTTCATATGAAAAATCACCCAAAGAGTAGGCGATTTTTCATAAAAATGTGGCCAATATTTCAAATTTGGGTTTGTGGCGATTTTTTATTATGCAAAATCACCTAAAGTTCAAATATGAAAAATAGCCCTTATGGACGAATCTTCATACGTGGTAATATGATAAATGACCCAAAAATGGTTTTTGTAGTATTTATGTTTTGTGCAATTTTTCACAAAATCGATCGACATAGAATCACTTTTTGAATCGATTTAGTCTGTCCATCTATTCTTGTAATCACGATACAGGTCGCAATTTTTGTCCGCAGTTCTAACTAACTAAAATTTTTGCTCGTCGAGTACGGACGATTTTTAATTTGAAGCAAATCGGTTCAGATTTAGATATAGCCCCTATACAAATGTTGCTCCCGATTTGTCTTTATCTGCTCAAGATGCTACATAATTTAAGCGATTTTGATCAAATTTTGCACAACACCTTATATCTAAGTTAAAAAAGTTCTGTGGTGAAAATGGGTCAAATTGGTTCAGATTTATATGTAGCCACCATACAAATTTCGCTCCCTATTTGATATTTTCCGGTCTAGAAACCGTAAATGTTAACAGATTTTCTTCAAATTTGGCGTAACACCATATATTTCAACTAAAAACAACTGTGGTAAAAATATGTCAAATCGGTTCAGATTTTGATATAGTTCCCATACAAATTTCGCTACCAATTTAAGGGTAACCGCTGTAGAAAACGCACACCTTAGCCGATTTTCTTCAAATTTGGAAGAAAAACTTATATTTACACTAAAAACATAGATTTTCACCGAATTGAATTGTAGTGGAGTAGAAAGTGTAGTGTATCATATAGTCGGCCCCGAACGACTTTATCCTTTCCTTACTTGTTTTTATACCATCCACCTCCAGGATGGGGGTATACTAACTTTGTCATTCCGTTTGTAACACCTTGAAATATCGACCTGAGACACTATGAAGTATATATATTCTTGATCGTCATAAAATTCTAAGACGATCTAGCCATGTCCGTCCCTCCGTCTGTTGAAATCACGATAGCATCTAAACGAAAGGAGCTATAACGTTCAATTTTTCCATAAATGCGTCTTATAGTCGTAGATCGGTTGGGATTGAAACAGGGCGAAATCGGCCCAAAGGGAAACATTTTTCCCTAATAAGGACTAAAGATACCCATAATAATCCCTAATATTTTAGCGTATTTAAGCATGTTTTCTGAATATGTCTGTTTATATTTGCTTGATATTTGGTATTTGATATTTATAGCAAAAAAGTGCACCATAAAGTGATTCTTATTTGTAGGGGGTGAAATGGGGCAAAAAAGGGATAAAAATTGTACATATTAAACGAAAACAACTAGAAACACGAAATTAGGTGTGTACATTCCTCTAATTGAGTAGATACATAATATAAAACTATTTTTTCCAAATTCGTACTTTTAACGGTAAAAAGGAAAAGAGGGATAAAAATGGTACCAACCAAACGGTTGCAGCTAGAATAATGAAATTCGGTGTATACATTCATCTGATTGCATAGACAAGTAAAATACATGGATTTTTCAAAATTTGTACTTTTTGGGGTTAAAATGAAAAAAGAGATACAAATAGTACCAATCAAATGACCGCATCTAGGCCGTGAAATTCGGAGTATACATTCCTCTGACTGTGTAGACACGGAAAATAAACTGATTTTTCGAAATTCGTACTTTTTGGGGTTAAAATGAAAAAGATTTGAACTGGGATATTGTCCTGGCTCATGACCATTTTGCTTCTATATTTAATAGAAGGCAAATTTATTTACAAATGGCATAGTGACATTTATTACTTGGCTGCAGACTACCACGATCATGATTTCGACCATGTCAAAAGTCTTTTCAAGTGGCTTCGCCGCGACTTTTCAACATCAAACCCGGCCTCTATAAGGAGATGATTCTCACAAACGAACGAGAATCACAACTCACTTGCCGAATTTGCGTTTTAAAAAATCGCACCAAGTAATAAAGCACACATGCCATCTTACAAGCATCTCATTGAGTTGCATATGTAAGTATGTGTATATGCAGGTATAGTTACCCAGCAATACTTCTGCCGTGCCAACGCTCATTTGTTTTAGTTTTTTCGTTTGCATTTTTTGCAGAAAAGTCGCTGCGAAGCCACTTGAAAAGACTTTTGACATGGTCGAAATCATGATCGTGGTAGTCTGCAGCAAAGTAATAAATGTCACCATGCCATTTGTAAATAAATTTGCATTCTATTAAATATAGAAGCAAAATGGTCTTGAGCCAGGACAATAAACCAGTTCAAATCAAATATTGATTACAGACCAAAAAAATGCAAACGAAAAAACTAAAAGAAAATAATATTTTGAAATTTAATTTGTTCTTTTCCTCCAGCAGTAATTTCAAGCTGGGGTTTCTGTAGTTCCTGAGGTATTAGCAAAAGGGAAATTGTTAAATAATTAAATTTAAAAAAGTTTATTCGAATATCTTAATTTAGCCTGTATCAGCCATACTATAAGTCGGGCCATTTAAAATGTTAAATTAGAATCAGTGATAAAAAAGTACTGATATTTTTTTCAAATTTCTGGTTTTATTGGATAGGTTGAAGTTTGTCATCTAATAATGACACACAATATCGGCAGTACCTCATCCGATCAACACAAATTTTCAGTACAGCACAAAATCCACACCAAACAGTGACTCAATGTGGATGCATTGGCTTCTCAATAGTCACGTGCGGGTTCTCTGAATCCCATATGCGGCAACGAGATGAAAATGAATTTCATCTGAAAACATGAAAAATTTCCACGTAAGACTCACTACTTTGGAAGGAAGTTCTTAATAGTTCCCAATTTTGTTCGAGCGTATAGCGTCCAATTTTGCAAATGTCAAACATAAACCTCAAAATAGAAATTAATATTATTCTACCTTTCAAAGTCAAAGTAATCGGTAGTTCAAATTTAAAATGTTAAATGGCCAACCCTATATATTTTTAGAAAATATTTTGAATTTTATATTTAAAAAAATAATCACAGATTTTATTTTTAATTGCCGATACAAATACAAACATTATACCTTCTGGATCTCCTCAGATTTTGCTATTAATTCGATTTAAATGAAAATGTGATTTAATTGAATATTTCAAACAAAAAACTACTTTACTGATCTCATAAATATTTGATATGCAAAATTTGCTAATATAAAATTCTTTGTGCTGATTTAAAGTCGGCTATCAATTATCCGCTGTCTACTTATCACAACGTCCAAATTTCACACAAGATTTTAGGCTTGTGATCAAAAAAATAGAATAACTTCTGTTCTAGTAGTCATTTGCGACTTTTGTAAAAAATTGATTGTATGCATGAATCCAAGGATTATTTATTGAGATATTGACTCTTTTGCTTAAATATGATCAAATATCTAGTATATTGGTATAGATCCATCAACCGATTAGCTCGGTGACTGGAATGCTCTTCGATTTAAACTTCAACAACTTCCTTATTAGTAAATTTATTAGCTTTAATAATGCATATCAACTCAGTTTATAATAAATCAAATTTATTAGATCAAGATTAAATGATGTCTGTGTTAGTTGTTCTTGGATGTTGGTATATATTGGATGTTTGTATATATTTTCAATAATATGTGGTTGTATTTAGTTGTATAAAATCAATTGATACTTACAATGCACCTGTAGCTTCATACGTTTGCTCACCGATGGCGGTACACCATTCGAGGCTATGCACATGTATGCGCCCATTTCGGATCGCGTGACCTTTGACAATGTTAACATTTCACCTTCCACAGCTAAAGCTAAACGCAGCGAGGGGAGGAAATAAGAAAAAAATAATAATGTTTTAATTTGCTCTTTTGGAAAAACGTTTACAAAGTTATTTATGAGTTTCTGATGTAAATGTAATTTGTACATGCACTTCTGCTCGGCTCACTCACTCGCTCGCACACACACAAGCTCTGTCTCCAGGGTGACAGGTGGCGGTGCTTCGTCTCCGACTGCCTCTGCTGCTTACCTTTTGTTTTCTGATGTGCACCATTACGTGCTATAATTTCCCTGCCATCCTCACGACGCCATGTTATCCTTGGCTTGGGATGTCCCCGGGCACGACACACCAATTTAGCTGAGCCACCTTCGGGGACCATCATATCACCCGATGTCTCCTCGTTGATAATGTCGGGTGGTATAACAACTTCCAGAACAGCTGTCTGTTGAAGTGAGAAGGACAAAACGTGATTAGAAAGTTATTACATAACTATTACGTAGAGGAAGAAGGAAGTTGCAGGTTATGAATGGCCAATTAAAAGGACATATATTTTAAAATGTCCTATATTTACTCATTTTAATTTTACAGGGCCTAAGGTTGAATATACAAATATGATTATGGCGCTGGGAGGCAGTGCGAAGTACTATTCCCAAATTAAGGAATAGCTGATGATGTATTTTAATTTAATTCCAGAAAAAAAACGAAGTATGTTCATACGTTTTAATCATCCTATGGGTCATGTATGTTCTATAAATCATGATTCCAATTAAAATGTGTTACAATTTTCATTTCCAAATACTCAAAAAGTTTTACTGCCTGTAATTATAAAATTACCAGACGAAAATTAAAAAATATGAATTTTTATAAGCTATACGAATGCTGTAGTTGCTAATCTATTTCAATTGCAAAACAGTTGAGAAAATATCAATTCTAAAAATTTAATGTAAAGTTCTGAATTTCATATTGAATTTCAGCAAAACTATTAACGAATTCGGATTATGAACTTGAATATCTAAATTCAAATGGACGTGTTCTGAACTAGCACTGACATTCCTGAATATTATGAATTCTGAATTACACTTGGAAAAGTTATAGATATTCAAAACGAAATTAGAAAGGTATATATTTAAATTTAAAAATTAGCCTTCGGTTTACTAAAACGGAAACTAAGGAATTCGATACCTTGTTCTTCGTTGACTTTGTAAAAAAATCATCAGAGAGAAATTCTAGGTAACGCAAGTTTTAGTAGATCTGATGAGCTAGATATCGTGTATATCTTGTAACTAGGGTTCCTTTTTCCGGATTTACTTGAATTTCCGGTAACCGGGAATATTTAATCATTTCTCGGGAACTTCCTTTGAATATTAAAATGTTAGAATACTTATAGCTGCAGCAGTTATTTATGTTAGAATTCTGTAAATTGAGAGAACGGGTTCGTGACTACTTCCAAAATCTGTAAAATATATAAAGAGTGATTTTTTTGAGGTTAGGATTTTCATGCATTAGTATTTGACAGATCACGTGGGATTTCAGACATGGTGTCAAAGAGAAAGATGCTCAGTATGCTTTGACATTTCATCATGAATCGTCTTACAAACGAACAACGCTTGCAAATTATTGAATTTTATTATCAAAATGCGTGCTCTGTTAAGAAAGTTCATTGCGCGCTTCCATTTTATGGTCAGTTTAATCGACCCACTGAAGCGGCTATTCGGGCTATTGTGACTAAATTTCGCACCAAATTTACATTGTTGGACATTAAACCACCAACACGCTTACGTAGAGTGCGAACTGAAGAAAATATCGCAGCTGTATCGGCCAGTGTTAATGATGACCACCAATTTTCGATTCGTCGCCGTTCGCACCAATTGGTTCTCTGTTACTCAAAAACGTGGAAATGCCAAAATTGGACTAAGCGGATGGACCACCTAAGACGCAGCCGCGGTCAACATTTAAATGAAATTATCTTCAAAAAGTAAATGTCATGGACCAATCTAACGTTTCAAATAAAGAACCGATGAGATTTTGCAAATTTTATGCGTTTTTTTTTTTTTAAAAAGTTATCAAGCTCTTAAAAAATCACCCTTTATAAAAGAGTTGCATGATTGAGTGACTGATGATCAGACCAAACGGCTAGAGCTAGAATCATGAAATTTGGTGTGTACATTTCTCTTACAGTGTAGAGGTGTGATAAGACGGGGTTTTTCGAAATTCCTACTTTTAAGGGGTAAAAAGGGATAGAAATGGTACCACCGCAATGACCAAACGGCTGGTCCTAGAATCTTTAAATTTGGTACGGATATTCATCTTGCAGCATGAAGGCATCCCCAAAAGTGGATTTTGAAAAATTCGTATTTTTGGCGGATAAAATGGGCCAAAAAAGGACAAAAATGGTACAAACAACACGACTGAAGCTAGAATCATGAAATTTGGTGTGTACATTTCTCTTACAGCGTAGAAAACAGGTATGAAGTGAGTTTTTCGCAATTCGTACTTTTAAGGGATCAAATAGGGTAAAAAGGGATAAAAATGGTACCACCGCAGTGGCCAAACGGCGGGGTTGAGAATCTTGAAATTTGGAAAAAAAATTCCTCTTATAGCTTTAACGCGCCCAAGAAAATATTTCTCAAAATTCGTACTTTTTGGGGGTGAAATCGGGTAAAGAAGGATCAAAATAGTACCAATATAATGGATGGAGCTGAAACAATGAAATTCGTACTTTTTGGGGGTAAAATCGGATAAAAAGGGATAAAAATAGTACAAATAAAATGGATGGAGCTGAAACCATTAAATTCGGTGTGTACATCCCTCAAAATGTTTAGAATCGCAAAATGAAGGTATTTTTCAAAATTTGTACTTTTAAAGGGAAAAGATGATTAAAAAGTTACCAACAACACGGATGACTGACTCTACAATAATAAAATTCGGTTTGTATATTCGTTTTACAGCGCAGATCACTAATAAGAAGGCATTTAGAATCTTGAAATTTGGAACGGGCATTACTTTTATAGCAAGAATGCGAACAAGATAATATTTTTCAAAATTCATACTTTTTGTTGGTGATATCGGGTAAAAAGGGATAAAAATAGTACCAACCGAACGAATGGAGCTGGAATAATAAAATTAGGTGTGTACATATCTCAAAACCCATAGAAACGCAAAATGATCGATTTTTTTTAAATTCGTACTTTTAATAGGTAATTCGGTTTGTACATGCATAGAAACACAAAATTTAATATATTTTTCGAAATTCGTAACTTTTTATAATCATATGGTACTAACAACACGACTGAAACTAGAATCGTGAAATACGGTGTGTATATTCCTCTGTCAGTGTAGACGCGAAACATTAACTGATTTTCAATATTTATACTTTTAAGTTGAACTTGGAAAAAAACGATTAAAATGGATACTGCAATACAATTGGATTGTATCAAATTTGTACTTTAAAGGGGGAAGCGGATCAAAAGTTGTGCAAATGGTACCAACCAAATTTGGGGATTTGGGATAAAGATAGTACCAACCAAAGTTTTTAGCTAGAATATGAAAAGAAATTCGGTGTGTACATTTCATTATTAATTAATATCATTAATACATAAATTAATTTTTCGAAATGTGTATGTTTAAGGGCACAAGCGGCACAGAAAGAGTTCTGTGTGAACATCATAGTCATTATCCCCGGCAAAATAAAAGATAGATACAAAATGTATGCTCTATTTATAAGTTCAGATTTCAAGTCACACGCCGGTATAGAAATTATGGTTTTAATTTCCACTTGGATAGTGACTGCAAAGGACGCGGAAAAGCAAACATATTTTGTAGGTTTAAATTGATAACAAACATTTTAAATTGCAACTAATTTCAACCATACGTATGGAAGTTATAGCAGTTTTATTTTGCCCAAAGCTTATGTCAATCTGCGTGGAAAGTATAGAAGTCATATTAGGTGTAATTTTACGTACGGGTCGTTTGTTTTGGAATGTGGACTATACGTGTGTGGGTATCATAAGGTGTATATCAATTTCCTCCATTTCCGAATTTAAACAAAGTTTGGGAAAATACTACTATGTGCAGAGTTTGAATAAATTTATTAAGTCCCTTCCAGAGTCATCGTGTATACCAGCGAGCCAGACTGACGTGAAAGGGACTTGGGAATCAATGCGTTACACTTTTTCTCTATCACTAAAGATATGTACGCTCCTACTCTGTAGTGAGGGTATAATTTTCACAGCTTAAGAAAAAAACATGCAAATAATTTTCTACTTTATATGATTGTTTCCATTTTGTGCCTATAAATTAAACTATTGAATACGTATAAATTTAAATAATTTAATTTGTATAAGGTGTTTAAATCGTAGCAAAAGGTTAATGTAAATATACCGCTGAATACGTAGAGATTCTTCAAAAGTTATGAGCGTTTACAAACGATTTACGCTGAAAGTGACAATTCAAAATATAAAAAAAAAACAGTTTGAATACCGATACAAAATACCGTCAATACCATACTATTTTTCCGCGTACAAAGTAGCGGGTATTTGCTAGTATTTTATATATTACAAGATTATGCCAAAGTATAAACTGGCATACATATACATAGGGCTGTGTCATGGTTCGTACAAATGAAGAAGTAAAAAATGTTTGGATTTGTTATTGATAATTTACAGAATATTTCATTCCTTGATCGAGCCATCTCTTAGCCAAACGCACCTGAAAAAAACCCTAAAAATCGTGATTTTCGCGTATAATTTTTTGTAATACATTTTTGTCCATTTCTTTGAATTAATAGACCCTTGAAAGCACTTTAAATATAAATTTCAATTCTTGTCTTAGAGGACGCATTTTTAGACGTTTATGGTATTTTTCATAGTGACAACTGAAAACTTGTTCGAATTTGTTGTATTCAGTATTTCGTAAAAAATAAATAGCTGCGATCAATACCTTTAAAATGACGCCAAAATGATGAAAATATGAAGGAAATTGACGTTGCAGCGCTCATTTTTCAAAAAGTATTTGGACATTTTGGCTCTGAAAAAACATATCCTGTATTAAATTATTGCACAAGAATGGAGTCCGTGACGCCATTTTTCGTCCGACATTCATCACTTAAGCATCATTCGAAAGGTATTGATTCATTATATTTATCTTCCATAAATCCTTTTACAAAATGTTCCATATAAATATGAATTTTTAGCCGTCACTTTGTAAAACCACAAAAATCAATCTAAACGTCCAATAACTCTACTTCATTAATTTCAGGACAAAAATAAAAGTTTATATTTAAAGTGCTTTTAAACCCTAACCAGCACATTTCTGGAATTTTGATTTTATTAAATCTATTTTAGTTATTACTCCAAAAACAGGCTGTACATTTAAAAATCTGTGAAGATTTGTTAACGATAGCATAGTGATAATTAAATCACATTCGTTAAAAATAGGAGTTTCAGTCGACTGCACTCAGTAGAATTTTTTGTTTTTGAAAATGCAAATAACCCCATATTTCAGTTTTTACATCACATTTAACCCACTGCGCACCAACAGTAAGAAAATTATTGTCGGCCCTTAATGGGTTGGGAAGTTCTAAAAATTGCAATTGGCTATCAATACCTCTCCAACGAGCCCCTAAAAACATAAATCGAACTACGAATGTGGAAGTTATTGAGGTTTTAAAAAATGCAACAAAAATTGCACAAAAATGTTAAAATTCCACCCTCTATTCAAATGCAAGTTTTTGATATGGTTTGATAAGGCCCGAGCCTTTTTAGTTTCTAGTATAGGGTCCGCTATCTAACGTTTTTTTTCAACTATTCAACCGTTGGACTATTATTTGTGGGGTGCCCTCAGCAGACATTTGAATGAAATTATTTTCATTCAAATTGTACTTTCAAATAAAAATAGAAATTTGAGATAATATTCAGTAGTTTTTTTATAGCATTTTCAAAAAAAAAGTTATTTTGCGGACCCAAGTTCTTTCCTAAATACCATTCTGACCTGCATTTTATTCAAGAAAAACCTGATTTATATAGGTTATTTTGAACGCGTCCACCTCACGAACGGACAATGATAAAAGCGAAATATTTTGGGAGAACGCATAAAACAAACCATTCTTTCATTTTAGTCGGGAACATCCACCGATTTTTTTTTGAAGCCACTCTATTGTATATAAATATTTTATTTATATTCCAACGTTTTTATTTTCTATAAAAATTGTTAAAAACGTTTTTTTTCATTTCATTTATTTATTCAGTTAGAAATTCTGAACAGAATCCTACCAGTTTGGTGGCCCTAGACGGAGTCTAGAGGAGACAATTTAAAAAACAAAACAAATTGCATTTTTTAATAATTTGGCAGGGACTGCCATTTGTCTCAATACAAGTTGAGTTGACAACTAAAGAAACCAGAAACCCAAGAATGGTAGTGATTGCGTTACCATTAACATGTGTTTTTATTTCGAAATGTGGGCGGCATATATGATCAGTCATATGATGGGTCGTCAACAAATGCAATATTCCTTACACACTACAATATAATACTAAAATTAAACTAAAAATAAACTAAATTAAAATTAAAAATACGATTTCAAGGCCCTTGCGAATGGTTCAAATACGTTGCTCTTAACGGAATCCGTTACATATTGTATGCAAGCGGTGCTCTTAGCACAGCATGGTGGCGTATGAGTATGATCTTTACTAATAATAGTATTAGTCATTCGCGACGTGTTCGCACTGACTGGAGAAAGTGAACACTTGGTAGGGTTTGTCACCACAAGATTTGGAGATTAGACAATTTAACTTGACGTCGGAGTCGAAAATGATCGGTAGGAAAAAATTGTGTTTTTAAATATGGACAAATATTCAAATCTGGGGGTGACAAAGCTAACTTTTTTTTTAGTTGGGGATCGACCCTATCTTGCAAACGCAACACATTGTATTATTTAAATCCCACAACGTTTCGTACGTTCGTCCCGAACTATTATTTTTTTTTTTTAGAAAAAAAATATACAGATAAAAACTTCGCGATAAATCGAGTAGTTTAACTAAAAAAGTTAACAAAAATTCGACACCAGCTTTGTCACAAAAACGGAACACTAGGCAAAAATAACATAAATGAACGCTTGCGTAATAAATAATAAGGACATCGTGTTTTGGCTTGTTCAAAAATTAGGAATTTTTAAAAAAACTGGTATTCGTTTTTAGAATTTATTAAAAGTTGTTTCATTTGTTATTATTATTATTATTCATTTCTATTATTATTGAAATTCAACCTAAATAATCAATCTCGTATATTTAAGGTACCAATTATTGTGATGTTTCATTTGGCCGTCATATTTATATTTTTTGTGGAAATAAATCACACCATACGTCCGAGTAATAACAAGCTCGTTTCATTGTGAATGTTGTAGTTTAATACAATTGTCATACCATTTCACAATTCATCAATGTTCCCTTTTACTGCCTTCGCCGAAGGCAGATATTTTCAGACGTGAATGGAGAAGATGCTAATCCAATTAGACATGATCGGAAATAAATATTATGGGCCAATCTGAGTCAATGTTTTCTAATTTAAAAATTAATAAGGCGAAATGAAAGCGCCGGATTATTTTTTTTATCGGTGCACGGCGAGGCGTAACGATTTCGGTTATAAAGAGTGATTTTTTTGAGGTTAGGATTTTCATGCATTAGTATTTGACAGATCACGTGGGATTTCAGACATGGTGTCAAAGAGAAAGATGCTCAGTATGCTTTGACATTTCATCATGAATCGTCTTACAAACGAACAACGCTTGCAAATTATTGAATTTTATTATCAAAATGCGTGCTCTGTTAAGAAAGTTCATTGCGCGCTTCCATTTTATGGTCAGTTTAATCGACCCACTGAAGCGGCTATTCGGGCTATTGTGACTAAATTTCGCACCAAATTTACATTGTTGGACATTAAACCACCAACACGCTTACGTAGAGTGCGAACTGAAGAAAATATCGCAGCTGTATCGGCCAGTGTTAATGATGACCACCAATTTTCGATTCGTCGCCGTTCGCACCAATTGGGTCTCTGTTACTCAAAAACGTGGAAATGCCAAAATTGGACTAAGCGGATGGACCACCTAAGACGCAGCCGCGGTCAACATTTAAATGAAATTATCTTCAAAAAGTAAATGTCATGGACCAATCTAACGTTTCAAATAAAGAACCGATGAGATTTTGCAAATTTTATGCGTTTTTAAAAAAAAAAGTTATCAAGCTCTTAAAAAATCACCCTTTATATACAACGCCCATGAATTCGAAATATAAAATATTTTTGAACAAGGTTACAAATTTTGTAATATTTGTTGTCATTTATTTTGTTTTAAGACCAAAGGTTGTGCTGAAGTCTTCCGTAGAACACAAAACTAGCAAAAAGGCAAAGTCAGACATTTATTGTTGCAGCTAAAAGTTGACTGCGCAGTTTCGATGGTCGCTACCCCATCTCGTCAGAACTTCCGCAACAAATGTATGTCCTTGACTTAAATCAGGGTTCATATTAGTACCAGCGGTCACATATGACAAATGAGAAGCGCTGATAAACAAAATATTTCACCGAACTAAGTCGACACAGTAAAAGTCTCACTTTGCCAATTCAATGTTATGCATGTGCTCGCATCGCTCGCCACAATGCAAAGGTTGTTGTTGTACGGTATGTCCCGTCTTCACTGTACCTCGTGTGTATTGTTGTTGTTTGTATGTATTGTTGGTCTGTTATGTTGTATGTGTTGTCATTTATGTTTGTTCAAGACCAAAGGTTGTGCTGAAGTCTTCAGCAGAACCCAAAACTAGCAACAATTTATAAACATTTACCGAAATTCCAATTCTAAAAAAATTGAAACAAATATTTTCGTAAAAAAGATATTTTTTCTATTTTCTAACATTCTAACGAAGTACACACTGTCTAGTTTTGAAAGATCTATGGATAAATGAAGATGTTATGACCCTATTTGAAGCCCAAGAGAATTTAAAAAAATATATGATTTTTAAATTCTCGTCCGTCTAAGATGTGACTTATATTTCCAAAATATTACAAATATTGGAATTTTAGTAAAAAATAATTACCCATACAAACATTTTGTGTGGGTTTTATAAATTAGTATGCCTCAAGGCATACAGAAAATATTTTTTTGTCTCAGAAACAATTTTTTTATTTGTTGTACCTACTGTGCTGCAGCAGGAGTCGTCGTGGTCATTTAACGGATATTGTGTTTCATACATAAATGTCATAGATTAAAAACATGATTAAATAATAAATATTATTTCGACAAATTTTGATGGCTTTTATTTAAAAAATAAAATCTATAGTCTTTTTGAATCACCATTTAATTTGAGTTTGAGTTTGAGAGTTTTTGAGCTGAGTTTCTTTGTAGAAATCTCCTGTATGAGGGCAGTAAATTTCCAATGAAACATTTTCTTAAACCCTTTCTCATCAAAACATTTTGTTACGACTACAAATTTTGAATAACTCCATTTTTAATTCCTCAATTTCAACAAAATGTGGATAATTTGCCGCCACAAAAGAATATTGCCACATGGCATTACTTACAAATTGTACCTTTGAATGTTAACTGTTTTACAAGTTATCCATTTAACCAAAGCAAAAGAAAAAACAACATATTCTGCGTCCTCATCTGAAACAGTAGGAGAAGAGGAGCAACACCAACAACATCTGCCACACAGAACCAACGACTGACTAACTAGCTGTATTCCGCTCCTGTTGACATATTGTTGGCGTGGAGTATGTCCTTGATGGTAATGCATTTATACCCCATCATATTCACATTCACAGTCATCAGCAGCATATATCAGCGTTTGTCCAAAGAACAAGCCAGCACAGCACAGGCAACATATGAGCCATGCAATGCTGTCCACCAGTCCATGCCACACAACAACGTCCGCCAGCCGTGTGTGTTCTGTCTGTTTGTCTGGTGCTGCTGCTACTGCTGCTTTGTGTCAACATAATGTTTTATTTGCCTTTCACTTAATTCACTTTGTAAAGCATCATGTGATTTTATTACAGCCGCGCAAAAATACACTCGCCAAAACGGAGGCGGTGAGGAGGAGGGGAAGAAAAAATCCAAACATTGATATGAAATTGAAATTGTCATCAACTTCAACGTTTTTATTTTATTTTGTTACGCTTCACTTTACCCTTTGTCAAAAGCTCGACGGTTGTAAAGGAAAGGCGTTGCGGGGAAACACATAATCAAGCTCACAAATAGTGGAGAACGGAAAATGTCAAACAGCTAGTAATGACTGAGCCTGATGAATCTTTTGTTATACACAACAGATTTTTTAAAATCAAATCTTGAACTTTTGAATCGAAAATGAAAAGGATTTTCACAGGATTAGAGCAGAGATTTTTGGATTTTCCAATACAATTTATACTCATTGAAAAAAATAAATAATTAAATATTTTTAGAGAATCAAATATTTTTTTAATTCGAATTATATTAATCAAATAAGTAAAAATTTAAATAAATAAATAATTTATTTTAATAATTAAATAAATTTAAATAATAATTGAATTAAATAATATATTAGTTTTGCATTTTTACAGGATAAAAATCTATGTTGAATAATTGAGAAAATTAATTTTTAATTGATTTCTTTCTGTCGGTTTTACTTTTTTTAATAAAATGCAATCAAATAAATTTAATTAATAATTAAATTAAATAATATATTAGTTATGCATCTTTTCCGCCTCAAAATCAATTAATTGTTTAATTAAAAATATATTTTAAATTGATTTTTTTCCTTTTTAACTAATTTTATTTTTTCCTCACATTACCTACGCAATGACCAACTAAATATACCCCCATACTAAGGTGAAGGGTACAGGGAAAAAATACATAACAAACGGCAAGTAAACGCATGAAATATTCAAGTGGTTTCTCTCATATGTCGCCGCCAACTTCATTGGCTTCATATTCCATTTACGAGTGACTATATCCACTTCCCATCGTTCTTTCTGCCTGGTGCTTGAGTTGGCATGCGTATGTATGTGTGTGTGTTGTGTCATGCTTGTTTATTTGTTGAATTGTTAGCTTAACACTCACACGCACACACACACGCAGCTCTCACATTCCGAAAGAGAAAGTTAAGTTTTTCCTTCGCAACCATAACGTACTTGAGCCGAACTCGTCTCAACTCTCAACAGTTCCAACTAGTATTGACTTTAAGCGCACAACCGAATGAACGAACGAACGAGCGAACGAACATACTCGTCTGTTGCACGGCGGTGTTCGTATGTTCGTATGTTCCTTTTTCACATGTGAGTCAAAGTTCATTCGTTCGGTGTGCGTGCGTGTGGATGTGTACTTCGGGCCTCCATATACATTCATATGTATATTTGTTGTACGAATATGTGCGTTTGTTTACTGTTTTCATATGTACGATTGCAGGGATGTATAATTTTTTATTTATTTTTATGATTTAAGCTTTAATATGTTTATTGTTTTAATGTCATTCCATCGTTGGCGCACTGTTCTCTCTCTCTCCGCTTTGCTCTGTTCGTCGGCATCGTTGCCGTTGCCTTTGTCAATTGGATTTGTTTAACTTGTGCTGAAGTGCCAGTGACGGAAACAAATCGGAAATTCCAGAAGGGGTCATTGTTCGACAGGCTTTGTGTGGGAAATTTTTAGAAAATTGATTGGAACCACAATTTTTCCAAAAATCACTTCTCTTAGCCAAGATAGGCTTTACAACTGTATTTAAATATTTAAACTTTTAGCTTCAACAATTAAAGGTTGAAGACTTCGGCTTCAGCTTCGGTCTTAAACCGGAATAAATGACAAAACAAATATTTAAGTTCAACATTGGACCAGTGCACTATGGTCCCAAATCCATATTTTTGGCAGAAATTCAGGAAAATTAAATTGGAATTTGTTAAATGTGTATATATTTTCTTAAAGGCAACACCCCAAGCTATCAAGAAAATTTATTGGAGAAAACTAGTTAGCAACACCGCAAGTCTGAGAGGCATTTAAATTTTGCCGTTGAAACAAGTAGGATGAATTCGGGTTTAAAGCAGTTATACAAAATACTTAAAATTAAGACGTAAAAAAATGAAATGAAATGAAAATAATGAAGTGACTATATTTTGTGATTCGTCCTGAGCATAACCTATAAATGTCGTGTACCAAAAGTTATATTAGGAGTCAACTTGACTCAAAGTGTAAATGTGAAAATTTCCTGAAATAATTATTTAAATTGTAGTGACAAGTAGAATATTTGTATGTTTTATTTTGCTTTCAGAAAAACATTGAACGTCAAAGCGAAATAAGTTTATTTTAAGCTTTCAAAAATGTTTGTTTTTGGTCACCCTGTACTAATACAGGGTGATAATTATGTTGGTTAAATATGGAATTTATATGGAATTTGGATGGGGGTATACTAACTTTGTCATTCCGTTTGTAACACCTTGAAATATCGACCTGAGACCCTATAATGTATATTTATTCTTGATCGTCATAACATTCTAAGACGATCTAGCAATGTTCGTCCGTCCGTCCATCCGTCTGTCCGTCTGTTGAAAGCACGCTAGCATCTAAACGAAAGGAGCTAGAACGTTCAAATTTTCCATAAATGCGTCTTATAGTCATAGATCGGTTGGGATTGAAATGGGGCGCAATCGGCCCAAAGGGAAAAATTTTTCCCTCACAAGGACTAAAAATACCCATAATAATCCATAATATTTTAGCGTATTTAAGCATGTTTTCTGAATATGTCTGTTTATATTTGCTTGATATTTGGTATTTGATATTTATAGCAAAAACGTGCACCATGAAGTGATTCTTATTTGTAGGGGGTGAAATGGGGCAAAAAAGGGATAAAAATTGTACATATTAAACGAAAACAACTAGAAACACGAAATTAGGTGTGTACATTAGAGCGTACCAGGTTACAAGTAAAAAAAAAAAAGTTCGCCGTACACCTTCGAATATGAAGTATTATTGAAAGGTAGTTTCAAAAAAATTTTTTTTATTTTTTTATGCCGAACGTAGGGGTCGCGCTTTTACATTTTTCTATATTGCATAGATAAGTAAAATGCACGAATTTTTCAAAATTCGTACTTTTTGGGGTTAAAATGAAAAAATACAAATAGTACCAATCTAATGACCGCAGCTAGAGTTATGAAATTCGGAGTATACATTCCTCTGAGTGTGTAGACACGGAAAATAAACTGATTTTGCGAAATTCGTACTTTTTGGGGTTAAAATGAAAAAGGGGATAAAAATAGTACCAATCAAATGGCCGCAGCTAGAGTCATGAAATTCGGAGTATACATTCCTCTGACTGCGTAGACACGGAAAATAGACGAATTATTCGAAATTAGTACTTTCAAGGGATACAATGGTACAGAGGGATAAAAAAGTACCAACTAAACGACTACAGCTAGAATGAAGAAATTCTAATTCGTAGAAACGTCAAGGGGGTAAAAATGGTACCAACCAAATGGGCGCAGCTGGAATCATGGAATTCGGTGTATACATTCCTCTGACTGCATAGACACGCAAAATAAAAAGTTTTTTTTTCCAAATTCGTACTTTTTATTTTACGGCAAAAATTGGTTAAATCATGAAGATAGGTTATAAAGGGTGTTTCTTATTAAGGTATAGAACTTCGAATTGAAATAAAACACAAGAAAATCGCTTTAATGTCCATCAATTTGGCTTTATTGGAAGGATAATTTTATGCCATTAATGTTTAAATATGATTTCGGGCATGTGGCCGCCGCGGCTGGCTCGAATATAGCCAGCATATGGGGCCGTATGTTGGCAATAACGCCACGAATGTTGGCTTCCAAGTCCCCAAACGTTTCTGGTTTGTTGGCGTAGACGAGCGACTTCACATATCCCCAAAGAAAATAATCCAATGGTGTCAAATCACACGATCTTGGTGGCCAATTGACAGGTCCATTCCGCGAAATTATGCGGTTAACCGAATTAATTGCTCTGATGGACGATTATGTCGACCATAAAATGGACGGAGCTTGCGGTGAACTTCGCGAACTGAATCATTACTTTCGAAATAAATTTGCACGATTTGCAAGCGTTGCTCTTTTGTCAACCTGTTCATGATGAAATGGCAAACCAAACTAAATATTAATCACTTAACAGCTGACAAAATGGCCGCCAGTTAAAAAAGTGATGCAAACTTAAAGATCTATACCCAATAAAAAAACCCTTTATTGCACTATGTACGTCTGATAATGGATTTTCAAAATTTGTACTTTTGGAATTAAAATAGAATGGAAATACAACCAACTGTAGCACCCACTATCTACCAATATTTATGATATTTAAGCTTTTTGAAAAAATAAATAGAAGAATATTTATTTTTTGAATTGACGCATTGGTAGCCTTGCCTTGTATGCGTTGTTTGAAATAATTAAAATATTATATTTCTTTATAAAATTATTTTTTCAATATTTGTATTTATATTTTCCTGTCGGAAACTATTGACGAAATGAATTTTATTGGCATTTTAGTTTCTTAACTCCCCTTCGCAGGGCAAATATTTCCAAATGATAAAATTTGTCAATAATTGTTGTAAATACTTCTGATACAGGTATATATGTCAAATAAATGAGCAGAATATCTGCTAAAATATTTCAAATTCCATGCATCCATATGTATTAGTTTCGAATTAACAACCATGCCATGTTTACCCTTAGAGTATTTTACTTTTTAAAAGGAAAACTTGAAGTTGTCTTTTATGCTAAAATATTAAAGATAGAAGCATACAATTTAAATTTTTAATTTGACACATTTACCAGTGTCATAAGGTGTTAATAAGTAATTAAAATATTTTTTTGAAAATTGTATTCTTTGGAACTTTGTAGTCCTGTGAAGGGGCAACAGGATGAGAAAATGAAAACTAAATAAACCAGTTTACTCTATTTTGACTATAGATTTAGACGCTTATCACCAGCTTCAAGTGTAATATGGACTGTTGGACGGTGTTACCATATTAATTTGCTGAGAACTTTTTGATATTCAGGAATAATACGGTTACTCGAATTTTCTCTAATTTCAGATTTTAAGCAAATTGTTTTATTGCTATTTTTGATGCATTTTTATAAAATTCAGAATGGTCCCCAATAACTTATTCAATAGGAATAAAGTACTCTTACAGAACTCTCAATCAAGTTTTAGAACTTTGGAATCTGCCAAACCAATAGCGAAATAAATGAATTTAAATTTATAAATAAAGATAAAGTTTTATGACTTTTTTCTCTCAGGCACGGGTAAAATATTTTTAAAGAAGAATATTTTATGAGGTTTTCAGAAAAATCGTAGTCTTGCTAAATTTTTTGTCGGTTTGACATGAAATGGTTCATATACTTGATTTTATTTAATATTTATTTATAATCTAGAAATGTCCTCCGTTCATGTATTTTTACTGCCGGTTTTAGTACACCTATTCAAAAATGTCCCCTGTCTCCCACTTATGGGAGACTCCGCTTATGGGACCAAACGACTCCCATTCACCGCCACATGTGAATGTCTTCTGCGCCACTTACTGTCACTCCATATCTGTACCGTGTATTTATTTTGAAATTGAGTTGAATTTCAAGAGTTCACTTCATTTCCCGTTTTGTTCCATTTTTGTCGTTTTGTTTTTCAAACAAAAACACATTCACATACATGAGCACATGAGGATGTGTGCGCCACACATTCCCGTTCCCGATGTGTGTTAGTAAAGTGTCCCTGTGCGAATATGATTTTTGTATTTTGTTTGTTTGTTTGACTGTCTGTCTGGCTGACTGTCGTCTTATGGAAATGAATGCATAAATAAATATGAAATTCAATTGGATTTCATTTGTTATGCCTTAATGTATTTAAATATTTAAACTGTATTATGTTAATAATAATATTTTTGAAGAGAAAAAAGAAAGGATATAATCTGACAAAGGATCAACATGTTATTTGAAGTCCTTAGTGTGGGGTTGCTGGATGTTCCTTCAAAACAACATCTCTTAGG
The DNA here is from genome assembly GCA_947397865.1 of Polietes domitor. Lineage (NCBI taxonomy): Eukaryota > Metazoa > Arthropoda > Insecta > Diptera > Muscidae > Polietes > Polietes domitor. Next base: position 54,491,422 of record OX377620.1, read on the forward strand.
TATCCTTAAAAGTACTTCCAGTGGAACTGGCATTCATTCATTGAACTGGAATTCAATTAAATCAAATTTCATATCTATATTGCTTCTATGACGAACATATGGCGTAGCAATATATATATATATATATGAAATTTAAATTCGTTGAATTTGTTCCTTTTTTGAATTTACTTAAAGTTCAATGTTCAATAAAGTTCAATTAAACAAATTCAAAAAATTGTTTATGAACTTTTTAAACCTTTTAAAACCAATTATTTTGTATTGACCCAATCCTTGTTAAATCAGACTAATCCTTCTAAAAGTCAACAATGTAAACTTTAGATAATTCCATATTTTTAAAACAAATTCTGTTTGTCATAACCAGACATAATCTGATTAGTTTGTCTGGCAAAGGGTGAGCGAATACATGGCAGAATGCAGAAATCAGGATATGCAAATTCACCAGAACATACTTTGGCACATAACAGGACGACAAAGGATACTGATACCAAAGAGATACGTAGGCGGTGTAAGCAGAAGGGTTACGGTGAAGATTAAATATCCTGCGAAGAGCAGACATAAAAAAATTGTTGACGAGTTGACTTACGTTAACAAAAATTTGATATTGAGACAATATTTTATAAAGTTTTGAACAAAACGTGTACTTTTATGGGTGAAAAAAGTTGAGGTTTTCCAAAGCTGAAACGTTTTGTGTTTCAGTTTTTGGCTAAATATATACATACATTTACTGCTGATGTAATTAATTATATTCTAGTTTCACTTAAAACTATTTCTTAGAAATTCTAAAATCCTGACAATTTATCGAACAAATACAGTTAAGCGCGGAATCCGCTTGTTTGTAAATAAAATAAGTCAATTATATCTTTAGAAATTTTAGCGGAATTATGTGCATTTGATTTTAATAATGTTGTCAAGATATTGAATTGATAAAATCGAAACATTTTAATTTGTTTGAAGGTAGATTGTGCACATTCTCTTAACAAGAGCGCGTTGTCGCATCTTCTGCAATTATCACAGATATATTCATTTGTTATATATTTGTTATATTCAGATCAAAGTTTTTCACTTGAAATTAGCTCGCTCTAGGCAGAGTGTGCAGATGGCACTTGTAGCAGACTCTATTGGCGTCGCGACCCACTCCGCCGCGAAAGTATTTAAAGTAGAAGACGGCTTCCCGTTTTTTCCCATAAAAAATTACGACGTCCAGAAATACATGAAAAATTGACTGTGAACAAATTACTCAGTCTATGCGGCTCCATAATGCTCTAACATACTAGATCTTTTGCAGTTATCTCTTAAAGGCAGACACAAAGCTTGATTACAATGATTCTTATGATACCATTCCTTCCTTGAAAGGGATGGTATTACTGCAGTAGGATGGTATGCTGAAAGAATTGCCGATTTTCTCTGCATGATGCTGTAGTCAAGATGTTCATGTCGCTGATTTTTATCGACCTTGATGTTGTATCAATTTAAAGAGAGTTTTTTATTTACAAATTTTAATTGACTTCAAATTGATTGAGACATGATCTTTTTCATAATTTTATTTACGTGGATTTTTATGTTGTTGGTACCTTTTTTAAAAAAAAACTCCCTTCAAATCTGATCTCTTCGCTGTAAAAGAAATGTACATACCAAATTTTGTGATTATAGCTTCAGCCATGTTGTTGGTACATTTGCTACTATTTTTATCCCTTTTTACCCGATTTCAACCCCAAAAAGTACGAGTTTCGAAAAATATTTTTGGAATTTTTGTACCAAATTTCAAGATTCTAGAGCCAGCCGTTTGGTCATTGGTACCATTTTTATCCATTTTTACCCTACTTTACCCCTTAAAAGTACGAATTTCGAAAAACTCAATTGATATCTGATCTCTACGCTGTAAGAGAAATGTACACACTAGATCCAGCCATTTGGTCTGGGGAGCGATCAGTCAGACAGTCACTCAATCACGCAACTCCTTTATATATATACTAGCAGTACCCGCTGCGTCGCACGCGAAAATGCCACTTATTTGTTAATTTTATCCGTCTCTGTTTTTGGATAGCATTTATTTAATTTTCTTTTGGTGGATATAGATAAATATAAAATAGTAATTTGGAAACCTCCTATTAGCTAGCACTCACACACAGTGAGTCGATATGCACTATTTTAGCTGAACTAATTCGTATGTATAATTTTTATAAATTTCTACCAAGTTTTGACCAACAAATTACAACCATTTATATCCTTGATCTCATGTTTCTAGATTCAGCCAGCCAGTTTATAACTTTTTGCAATTCTTTCCCAAAAAGTACACATTTTGAAAAATCACTATAGGTAACATGTGTTTTTGCTTTCCATAAAAATATGTACTTTATTTGGTAACACATTTATTCCTTGTTGTCCCGTATCCCCCTTTTAAGTACAAATTTATAAATATCCATTTATATTCCGCGCAAACGTAATTAAATGATTGTTCAGCATTTTTATCCCTTTTCGTCCCGCGCATCCCTTAAAAGTACAAATTTCGAAAAATCAAACTACTGCACTTCTATATGGTCAGAGAAATTTACACACTAAATTTCACGATTCTAGCTGTAATACTAAAGTTGGTACCACTTTTATCCCTTTTTGTCCCGCTCGCAACTTCAAACTACAAATTTCGAGAAATCCATTTATGTTGCAAGTCTACGTTGTCAGAGAAATTTAAACACAAAATTTCACAACTATAGCTGAAATATTTTAGTTAGTACTATTTTTATCCCGCTCATTGTTTATAAGTACAAAATTCGTTTAGATTTGCTATTCTCATTGTCAGATGAACTTACACACCACATTTCACGACTATAGCTCCAATACATTAGTTGGTACTACTTTTATCCCTTGTTGTTCTCCCCTTATAAGAAAATTTCAAAAAAATCCATTTAGATTGCGCTTTACACACAATTTACACTCCCGACTATAACTGCAATTCTTAAATTGGAACACTTTTTGTCCCGCCTACTTCGTAAAAAGTACAAATTTCGAGCAATTCAATTATACTGCGCTTCTACATGGTCAGAGGAATTTACATACCCAATTTCACGATTCTAGCTGTAATACTTTAGTTGGTACAATTTTTATCCCTTTTTGCCCCTCTCATCCCTTAAATGTACAAATTTCGAAAAATCCATTTATATTGCGCGCCTACATGGTCGGAGAAATGTACACGCCGAATTTCACGATTCTAACTATAATAATTTAGTTGGTACAATTTGTAACCCTTTTTGTCCCGCACACCCATAATAAGTACAAATTTCGAAAAATTTATTTAGGTTTGCACTTCTACGTTATCAGAGGAAGTTACATACCAAATTTCATGACTATAGCTGCAATACTTAAATTGGTACAACTTTCATCCCTTTTTCGATTCTAGCTGTAATACTTTAGTTGGTACCATTTTTATCCCTCTTTGTCCCGCTCGCCCCTTAAAAGTACAAATTTCGAAAAATACCTATTTGTAGCTCGTCTGCATGGTCATTGCAAGGAACTCACCGAATTTCATGTTTATAGCTACTGCCGTTTAGTCAGGACGAAGGTTCGATGTTTATCCCTTTTTGGGCCATTTTATCCCCTAAAAGTACGAATTTCGTAAAACCCTTTCTTAGTCGACGTCTACGTCATATTTGGGAACTACCCTGGAAATTTCATGACCATGGCTTCAGCCGTTTGGTCTATGGGCTGGTCAATGATAAGTCAGTCAGTCAGTCAGTCAGTCAGTAACGCAACTCTTTTATATATATAGATATAGAAGATAGATAAAACATTGATTAATGTTAAGAAAAAAGCCAGTAATTTAATTGTATGAGGTAATGAAGAATGATAATGGTACTGGGAAACATTAATTGTATAAAAACAATTCAAGATAATTTAAATTCATTAAAGATGAAGTCAGTCAATACCATTCTTTTCAATATTCATTTTGATTTATTCCAATACACAATTGATTTTGTTATTATTTATTTATTTTTTGAGTTTCACTTAATTTTTATACCCTCCACCTCCAGGATGGGGGTATACTAACTTTGTCATTCCGTTTGCAACACCTTGAAATATCGACCTGAGACCCTATAAAATATATATATTCTTGATCGTCATAAAATTCTAAGACGATCTAGCCATGTCCGTCCATCCGTTTGTTGAAAGCACGCTAGCATCTAAATCTAAGCGAAAGGAGCTGGAACGTTAAAATTTTCCATAAATGCCTCTTATAGTCGTAGAACGGTTGGGATTGAAAGGGGGCGAAATCGGCTCAAAGGGAAATATTTTTCCCTCACAAGGACTAAAAATACCCATAATAATCCCTAATATTTTAGCGTGTTTAAGCATGTTTTTTTTTGAATATGTCTGTTTATATTTGCTTGATATTTGGTATGCACATTCCACTTATAGCAAAAACGTGCACCATACAGTGATTCTTATTTGTAGGGGGTGAAATGGACCAAAAAAAGGATAAAAATGGCACATATTAAACGACAGCAGCTAGAAAAACGAAATTCCGTGTGTACATTCCTCTAATTGAGTATCTACTACATAATATAAAAGTATTTTTCCAAATTCGTACTTTTAAGGGGTAAAATGGAAATAGAGGGATAAAAATGGTACCAACCAAACGGGTGTAACAAGAATAATGAAATTCGGTGTATAGATTTCTCTGATTGCATAGACAAGTAAAATACACGGATTTTTTAAAATTTGTACTTTTTGGGGTTAAAATGAAAAAAGGTGATTAAAATAGTACCAGTCAAATGACCGCAGCTAGAGTCATGAAATTCAGAGTGTAGATTCCTCTGACTGCGTAGACACGGAAATAAACGAATTTTTCGAAATTCGTACTTTCAAGGGACACACTGGTACAGAGGGATAAAAATAGTACCAACTAAACGACTACAGCTAGAATGATGAAATTCGAATTGCGTAGAAAGGTCAAGGGGGTAAAAATGGTGCCAACCAAATGGGCGCAGCTGGAATCATGGAATTCGGTGTATACATTCCTCTGACTGCATAGAGACGCAAAATAAAAAGTTTTTTTCCAAATTCGTAATTTTTCTTTTACGGCAAGAATTGGTTGAATCATGAAGTTAGGTTATTTTGCACTATGTACGTCTGATAATGGATTTTCAAAATTTGTACTTTTGAAATTAAAATAGAATGGAAATACAACCAACTGTAAAACCCACTATCTACCAATATTTATGGTATTTAAGTTTTTTGAAAATATAAATATAAGAATATTTATTTTTTGATTTGAAATAATTAAAATATTACATTTATTTATAAAATTATTTTTTCAATATTTGTATTTGTTTTGGTTTGGCTATATAAAAAAAATTATATTTTCCTGTAATATTATTGCACTTCTACGAAAACCGACAACCTCTGTGGAATGCAATCCACGGTGGAGGGCATATAAAGTTCGGCCCGGCTGAACTTAACGCCGTTTTTACTTGTTTAGATGTACACTATGTAAAAATCAACTTTTTATATGCTCTCTCTTTTGAAAAATGTCAAAAATATCCTATATTCTTAATTATATGTATCAAATTTCATTAAAAACGAAGAAGGTCAAAATCCACTCTTGTGGAATTACCACAAAGCAGCCTATATTAATATAATTAAAATTAAAGCTCGTGGTAAATTTTAAGTTTGTGTCCTTTTTAACCACTACTTCGTCCTTCTCTGAGGAATATCATAAGAGTATAAAGTAACAATTAAAACAACAACACTGCACATATTAAATGCGTCTTGCTTCTTCGATTATTATTTTCATACTAGCTCAAGCTTGAATTTTAATTCTAAAATAATACATTTAGAAATAGGTCAAATATAGAAATATTTTTTGTTGAAAACACCCAGGGAAGTGTATCCCAGTTTCATTCATAGGAAATAAATAAAATTAATATTTGTTATAGGTATCAGAATTTTGGCATGTCAAAATTCTGTTTTCTGTTTTATTTAAACAATTTCCTAAAATTATCAAACTCTCGTCGTAAACCACCGACAATGACACAAAACTTTCAAAAGGATAATATTTGCATGACAAAGGAGCCCCTGCAGGATTTCAAATAGCAACAGCAACAACGACAACAAATCATAGAAACTAGTTTACATTTTTTAAATACAATTTGTTCTGTTTTTTTTTCTTCTGTCTTGCAAACTTGCTATGGAAATTTCTTATTGGCTTTGGATACTTACTTGCATTTTCATTGGATCCGTATTGACCTGGCACATATATTTGCCAGAGTCTTCCATTTTCACGTTGCGTATATTCAGAGTCCATGTATTGTAATCGTTGTGGGTAACCGATAACCGGTCATTGTTGGTTATCACATGTTCGTGTATGGCCAAAATTGCTTTGGCATCGGCTTTAATCCAAGCAACCTAAAGTGTTGTACGAGAGATAGAAAGAGAGAAAACAACAACAAAGCATATGTGCGTTGACGTTTTTGAGAGGATGGGAGGGGAGAGTGGTTGGGATAGGAAAATGAATGGGTTTTTGGTTAGAAATGAACAGGGACGATGGACGAGAGTAGAAACCAATGAGGCGTGTTGAAATCAACGGATGTTGAAATATGGTCATAAGAGGAGATAGCCGGGCCAGGACAGCCACCCATAATGACGTAACGTAGTGGTCGTCATAGACATTGCGGTGATGTCGTTGGACGGCCATGATGACGATGATGATGATGTTGTCGTCGTGGACATGGCGGACGTTAGAGTTGTTGGGTGTTGTTGACATTTAACATTTGGTGGCCGTAACCAAACGAAGTTGTAGCCGGTTGCAGGATTCATTTGGGTGCGCGTGAGTATTGGGTGTGTTTTTTTTTGTTTGCGTAGAGTTTTAACGATTTGCCAGATGTTTTCAAATTGCATTTTGATGTGTTTTTGTTGCCAAGTTCCATTTCGTTTGCCAAACAAGCCAAATTCGCAGAAGGAAAAAGTTGTTGGTTGTGGGGAAAACGTTAGGCAAAGATGTTGTTAACGCCATTTATAGAAAATTTTTGTTAACAGAGTTTGATGGTTTGGGCGAGTGTGCCAATCATCATGACATTCGGTGCAGCCAGACCAGAGCAGTTGTTGTCGGTTGTCAGCAGCATCATCATCGTTGTCGTCATGATATTGCCACCAATCATGATTATGGCCATTATCAGAGCCGGCAACAGCAGCAGCAGTGGCAAGAAGCAATAACGACACCATCCGTTTTTGGTTTAGTCGTCATCAACGTTTATTTAGCAATTTCCGTAGTTTTTTCGGTTTTGTTTTTGTTTCGATGGTCGTGAGATTTTTGATGGTCGCAAAAGTTCGAAAATCGATTTTGGCCAAACGGTGAGAGAAAGAGTGTTAGAAGCAGAGAAAGGATAAAAAAAGAACGAACGAAAAAAGCAAGAAATGCAAAATAAAATAGCAAAACCATTTTGGACAAACCAGCAGCCGGCAGTCATGCCAGGGGCAATATATGACGACGATACACAACATGCAGCCAGCCAGCCAGTCAAGCCAAGCCAGCCATCCATCAGAGGGAAAAAACACACAGGACACAAAGTCATTGTTAGTGTTAGTGGTCAAATATCATTGTCAGACCGTCGTTATATGAGATGCCATTTTCCATTAACGCCATGTGATTTTTTTTGGTTTCACATTTTTTTGATGTCCCGACCGCGATTTTTAGTTTTTGTCATCGATTTTGGTATTGTTTTTTCACAAGATTTTAAGGTTTAGCGTTTCAGTATTCAGCGTATTTTTTTTTGTTCGTTTGGCAGTTTAGTTTTGTTTTATTCGATTTTAGTTTTATTCGGGCAGGATATTGAAACAGCAATTAGGGAAATTGTTGTGATTTGTTTTGCAGTTGTAATAATAGTAGTAGTAGTAGTCGTCGTCGTCGTAGATATGATGATGACACAGACACCGCGCAGAGTAGAGGTTGAACGGGGAAGGGGAAAAAGTAGAAAAACATTTGATTAATAAAGTTTAATGTTACCACTCGATTTTTGTGTCATACAATAGTACATTCATTCAAACTCAAACCAAAAAGGAAACAGAAGAAACTGAAACTGACAATCGATTTCTGTTGTTAAATAACAACAAAAGGAATCGTTGAAAAAAAAAAAACAAAAATAACACAAAATAAATTTTTGGTGCAGAATTAGGTGCTGTTTAGGAAAATCAACTACTACGAGACTATATAAAGGGTGTTTTTTATTGGGGTATAGAACTTTAAGTTGGCATCACTTTTTTAACTGGCGGCCATTTTGTCAGCTGTCAAGTGATTAATATTTAGTTTGGTTTGCCATTTCATCATGAACAGGTTGACAAAAGAACAACGCTTGCAAATCGTGCAAATTTATTTCGAAAGTAATGGTTCAGTTCGCGAAGTTCACCGCAAGCTCCGTCCATTTTATGGTCGACATAATCGTCCATCAGAGCAATTAATTCGGTTAACCAAGATCGTGTGATTTGACACCATTGGATTATTTTCTTTGGGGATATGTGAAGTCGCTCGTCTACGCCAACAAACCAGAAACGTTAGGGGACTTGGAAGCCAACATTCGTGGCGTTATTGCCCACATACGGCCCCATATGCTCGAAAAAGTGGTTGAAAATTGGACCTGTAGAATTGGCTATATTCGAGCCAGCCCGAAATCATATTTAAACATTAATGGCATAAAATTATCCTTCCAATAAAGCCAAATTGATGGACATTAAAACGATTTTCTTGTGTTTTATTTCAATTCGAAGTTCTATACCTCAATAAAAAACACCATTTAGTTATAAAGACATGCACTATACATACAGAGTTATAAACTGTAAAATATGAATAATCAAAATGATTAATACTAACTCCTTGAATTTGATTATATTTTGATTATAAATTAAATTATCATAAAAAAATGGTCATAAATTTATTATAAATAATTTAATTATATAAAATGGTCTTGAGCCAGGACAATATCCCAGTTCAAAATTTATGGGAACCAGTTTTACATGTCTTCCCTCTAGGGGTGATTAGTGGACAGTTTGTGGTTTTCCTTCATAAAAAATATAAAAAATTAAAATGATGTTGAAAAGTCGCTGCGAAGCCACCTAAACGAAACCTTTAGACAGGGTGGAAATCATGATAGTGGTAGTCTGCAGCCAAGTAATAAATGTCACCATGCCATTTGTAAATAAATTTGCATTCTATTAAATATAGATGCAAAATGGTCTTGAGCCAGGTCAATATCCCAGTTCAAATCAAATATTGATTACAGACCAAAAAATACAAACGAAAAAACTAAAACAAATGAGCGTTGGCACGGCAGAAGTATTGCTGGGTAACTATACCTGCACATACACATACTTACATATGCAACTCAATGAGATGCTTGTAAGATGGTATGTGTACTTTATAACTTGGTGCGATTTTTTAAACGCATATTCGGCAAGTAAGTTGTGATTCTCGTTCGTTTGTGAGAAGCATCTCCTTACAGAGGCCGGGCTTGATGTTGAAAAGTTGCTGCGAAGCCACCTGAACGAAACCTTTAGACAGGATGGAAATCATGATAGTGGTAGTCTGCAGCCAAGTAATAAATGTCACCATGCCATTTTTAAATAAATTTGCATTCTATTAAATATAGATTCAAAATGGTCTTGAGCCAGGACAATATCCCAGTTCAAATCAAATTTATTATAAATTTTAATGACAAAGTTGTGTCTTTTGGTATCGCAAGACACAAGCTGCAAGCAAACCATATTTATATAAAAATTATCTCAAGAAACAGTCCAGTATCTTGTGGAAAGAAATATAATGGCACGAGTAATATTATACACTCAGAAAAAAGTTAACTCTATAATGAGTTAAAATTAACTAAAATTTAGGAAAATTGAACTTCGTATAGCTAGCTAAAGAAATATTTCCTCATATCAAGTTCAAACTTTTCCTTAAAAGTTCATATCAAGTTCAAACTTTTCCTTGCTTTGAACTTGATTCTAGTTCAATTTTCATCAAACCAAGTAAATATTTACTCAAACTGAGGAAAATTCCAGTACGTTTTTACTCAAACCAAGTACATTTTTACTAAATCTAAGTAAAATTTTTCTGATATTTTCCTAAATCTAAGTAAAATTTTTCTGATATTTTCCTAAATCTAAGTAAATTTTTCCTAAAACCAAGAAAGTTTTTACTAAATTTAAGTAAAATTTTCCTAAAACTAGGTAAATTTTTACTAAATCCAAGTAAAATTTTGCTGAAATTGTCCAAAAATTAAGTACATTTTCCAGTATCTTGTGGAAGGAAATATAATGGCACGAGTAAATTTATACACTCAGAAAAAAGTTAACTCTATAATGAGTTAAAATTAACTAAAATTTAGGAAAATTGAACTTCGTATAACGCTAAAGAAGTATTTCCTCATATCAAGTTCAAACTTTTCCTTGAAAGTAGTGCATGCCTTGAACTTGATTCTAGTTCAATTTTCCTCAAACCAAGTAAATATTTACTCAAACTGAGGAAAATTCCAGTTCGTTTTTCCTCAAACCAAGTACATTTTTACTAAATCTATGTAAAATTTTGTTAAAATTTTCCTAAATCTAAGTAATTTTTTTTTTCTAAAACCAAGCAAGTTTTTATTAAATTTAAGTAAAATTTCCCTAAAACTAGGTAAATTTTTACTAAATCTAAGTAAAATTTAGGTGAAATTTTCCTAAAATTAAGTTATTTTTTACTCAAATCAAGTAAATATTTACTCAAATTGAGGACAATTTTGCTGATGTTTTCCTCAAAACAAATAAATTTTTACTTAAACTGAGGAAAGTTCTACTTGATACAAGGAAAAAAGTGAACTTAAAATAAGTTCAATTTAACTAAAATAATTCAAACAAATGATTTTGCTTCAGAGTATGCAAAACTAATACAAAATATGACAGCATGAAATACTTCTCAAAAGTTTCATGAAACCTCTGCCATAAAGAGATGAGCTATTACTCCATGATTGCTGCAAAGGCAAGATTGGAGCCTTCGCAGTGCACTATGGTCCCAAATCCATATTTTTTTTGGCAGAAGTTTAAAAAAATTAAATCGGAAATTGTTAAATGTGTATATATTTTCTTAATGGCAGCACTCCAAGCTATCAAGAATATGTATTGGAGAAAACTAGGTGGCAACACTGCAAGCCTGAGAGGCATTTAAAGTTTGCCGTTGAAACAACTGGGATTAATTCAAGTCTAAAGCAGGTATACAAAATACTTAAAATTAAGGCGAAAAAAGAAAATAATGAAGTGACCATATTATAGAAAATGATGGCCACCGTAGGTAGTTGAAAAATGTATTTAACATGTTGTGATTACTGTAGTCTTGTCAGTTTTCTAAAGTGTTGTAATTTTGTGATTCGTATATATATATGTATTACTCAACTTGACTCAAAGTGTAAATGTGAAAGTGTTCGCCTGAGTGTGTAGCTTATGATGGAATTAATATCTCGCCAGCATTTTTCGGCAAACTTCTGCAAATTCCACTTTATTTTAGCACAATTTTCGATTAGCCATAGTACACATATTTAATCATATCTCTGAATCAGATTTGTGTATAAGGCATAAACATCTCATTTTAAAGGTATTGTAAGTACCTTTAAAATGGTATATAACCTTATTCACTTTTCTATACACATGTATACCTTTTATATTATTTCCTGAAATAATTATTTAAATTGCAGTGTCAAGTAGAATATTTGTATTTTGCTTTTGCAATAATGTTCAGAAAAACATTTTTCGTCAAAGCGAAATAAGTTTTATTCTCTTCATCTTTCATAAAATTGTGTTTTTGGTCACCCTGTACTAATACAGTGTGCTAATTATATTGGTTGTATATTGAGTTTATATGGGAGGTTGTAGTGGGCGTGGTCCGATCGTCCCATTTTTATTTTTCATTTTTTAAGTGTGTTTTGTCTAGCAAATGTGCAAAGTTACAAGATTGTATCTTTATTTTTCGACTTTATGCCATAAAAAATGTATTGGGGACCAGTGTACAGTGGTTGTTTAAAAAATACTTGAATTATTTAAGAAATAAGTCTCTGCAATCGAACAAGAATTGCTTCATAGATTAATATTCAAGCATTTTCTAAGCAATTTCAGATGATTTTTTATACGTTCATTAATACTTAAATGTATGAAGAACTCGGCATAAATTTCTGTAAACACATTAACTTAATTTTAAGAAATAAATATTTTTTTGTTAAAATTTCCTAAATGTATTTTTTTCATTTTCTTAACATTTTTATTTTTTAAAACCTTGGCAATTTTCTTCCACATAATTATGAATTAAATCAAGATTCAATAAAAAAATGTCAAATAAATTTACTACCTTATTTCTAGTAAATGAACTATTTACTATGACTTTGAAATAAGGAAAATTTACTCATACTTAGTTAATTTGCCTACTTTGGAGGAAATTTTTACTAAACTGGAGTAAAATTGTTGAACTAAATTGAAGTATGTATAAAATTCAAATTATATTGCCAACTTCAGAAGAAATGATTATTTATCAAACTTTTTCATCAAATAATGAAGTTACATTATAAAATCTATAGAAGTTTTGATAAATTATATTATGAAAAGTAAAGAACTTGTTTAACAAAAATGTGTTAAATGAAGAACTGCATTTCAGGGAATGTTTCGGAATGTTTATATGAAACATTGGAAAGAAATTGACGTAGCAGCGCTTATTTTGGTAAAAAGAGTTTGAACATTTTGGCTCTGAAAAGGCATCTCCTGTATTAAATTGTTTTACAAACATGGAGACAGTGACGTCATTTTTCGTCCTATATTCAATCTATTTGTTTTCCATAACATCTTTCACAAAATCTTTCCATGAAAATTCAAAAAAAAAAAATATATAAGTTTTTAGCTGTCACCTTGAAAAACCACAAAAAATCAATATAAACGTCCAATAATACGACCAATGAGTTATTATAACACTATATTAAAATTTTTATTTAAAGTTCTTCCAAGGGTCTACAAATTCAGAAAAAAATGGGAAAAAATTTAACATATAAAATACATGGAAAAAACATGATTTTTGCAGATGTTTTTAGGAGCGTTTAGCTCACAGATGGCCAGTGACGAAATATTTTGCAGATAATCATTAAACAAACCAATCTTCATTTCTGGTGGGTGACCGCTGTAATTTATATTCGTGACCCACCCTACTATACATACATAAGTCTTCTAATTTGTGAAATTCCACTTTCAAAGTTACAGGGTTGTGACATTTTTAATTTTTGTGTCGTCATTTACTTTGGTTTAAGGCCAAAGGTTGTGCTGAAGTCTTCAGCAGAACCCAAAATTAGCAAAAAGGCAAAGTGAGACCTTTATTGTTACAGCTAAAAGTTGACTGCGCAGTTTCGATGGGCGCTACCCCATCTCGTCAGAACTTTCGCAACGAATGTATGTCTTTGACTTAAATCAGGGTTCATATTAGTACCAGCGGTCACATATGACAAATGAGAAGCGCTGATAAACAAAATATTCCACCAAACTAAGTCGACACACTAAAAATCTCACTTTGCCAATTCAGTGTTATGCATGTGCTCGCATCGCTCGCAACAATGCAAAGGTTGTTGTTGTACGGTGTGTCCCGTCTTCATTGTACCTCGTGTGTATTGTTGTTATTTGTATGTATTGTTGGTCTATTATGTTGTATGTTTTGTCATTTATTTTGGTTCAAGACCAAAGGTTGTGCTCATTTTTTTAATAATTTCGTCCAATTGAATATATCGCAATATCAACTACACTCTCCAATCTGCTTCGAAATCGGAATTCCCTCGTTAATTTCAAATTTTATTGTTCTTCATTCAATTAAGTTTTTAATTAAATTAAACAAAAACTCGTTTTAGGTTCCTATAGTACAGAATCAGCTTTAAGGGAAATATCAATTATATTTCCCGAATTCAATATAACAGCTGCTTCGGAAACCAACAACAGTTAATAGAAGGTCTGAAACACTAGGTTCCAAGAAAAATCTAGTTTTAAGATAACTAATTTTTTAATTTTTTAAAAAAATTGATTTTTTAAAAAAGTTTTTTTTTACACATTTCCAATTTCTAATGCCTTTAGAATATAATAACTAAACACATTTTAATAATACATCTATAGCCTAACTCCATATCGAGAAATTATAGTATTTTGAAAGAAGTGCCACGAGTTTTGATGACCTCGTACGCTTGTTTTACCATTTACTGATGAAAGAAAAAATTAACTTAAAAACTGCGAAAAACATTTCCACATCCATATTATTATTATTAATACAATATCAATATTAAATTGCATTCATGCCACTTTTGCATTTTGAAGTGTTCATCGAGTATCGAACAAATACATATCTAATGACCAAAGTGGCAATGGTTTTAAATGGAGCCATTAAATATTATGCGGAAATACAAAAAAAAACGAATAGAACACAAACATGTTTTTCATGTTCACACACACTATTTATAAATTGATGAAATATTCATTTAATAACGTACTTTCAATATTTTATATGGATATATTTTATGTATATACTCGTATATATTTATATGTTATGTATAAGTATACTACAAACAACTTGCATGCTTTTATATATATACTATACTCTACGCTACAGCTATTAAAGAATTATTGAAATTCAACTGAAAAACATACAACGAATTTAACAAATTTATGGTGCATTTTTTTTGGTTATTTATGGTTGTAACGGTTTTAAATTTGTGCGCTTAAAATTTGATATTTTTATTTTAACAAAAATAAAGTGAAACGAAAAACAACAACAACGGGTTATGAAAATATGACGGGGAAAAACAAAAAAGTATCAACAAAAAATATCAATAAATTATACATAAATAATAAGTGGAAAGTGCTTTATTGGAAATTGATGAAATACTTTATTTTGTTTATTTTTTCGCGCTCGCGCGACTCTGCGGTCAGCAAATTTCAGCTTCGCTTTGATTAGTGAAATTCACTTGACACCCGACAATTTGCAGTTTGTGTACGCTTTGTGCGGACTAATACGTGGTAATTGTTTGAAATGAGATACGTTTTGGTGGTGTAATTTTATTTATTAAAATATTAACGTTTAGTTTGGGTTTCTGTTTAACTATAGAGTTGTCAAATATAGTTCAATAAGTAGTCGATTTTCATGAGATGGCTCCATAAGTTGGTCTCCTCGGTCATGTCAAATTTTGAAATGATTGTAAAAAGCTCAATCATGAATCGATTGCAAAAATATTTATCGCAATTATAGTACTCTTGCTTAACTGGAAGAAATGTGCTTACATGAGTGTGTACCACAATTATTTTGATAATTATTTCATGTTATCCAAATATATATGTCACAGGTTGCTTTAGTACTTTTAATGCTCGATTTTTCGAATTATTTGAAAAATTCTAAATAAACTAATCACAATACTTATCCAAATAGGTTTAGTTTCAAAAATTCTCAAATCGCAAAGCACCGATTAGAAAATCTTTAGTATATTTTTTAGTCTCATATGTTGACTTCTTACTCAAGAAGTATTACTACATCCTTAAGGCAAATACAGAAATGGCTAACAGTTTAGTGAGAAAATCCGATATTTTGGAACATATTTTCCCCAAATTTGGGAATTTTGGTATTTTATTGGACATAAGTGCAAAAACTTGTAAGCCATTATTTTTGGAGATATCGCAATCCAAAAACTTCATTTCAATGTCTCAATTTTCGTAGATTTTACGCCTTGTTCAATAAGAAATTGTTTTTCACAAAAATACATGTTTTTATGATATTTTTAATTTTAAATGAAATGAAGCAAAAAAGTGATTCTATATTAATTGTCTCTTACATATTGTTCTGTTCTTTCCTAAATGGTATATAGTATATTTATAAGAAGTGTAATTTTCTGCTTCATAATTATGATAAGATTTGACTCCCCCAGTGAAAACGCCACATAGCCTGGTTCGATCAAAAATTACCTATGAGGGAAATTGGAATTTGAATAAAAATGAAAGGATAGTTATAACAAGTAAGTAAACTTCAGTCGGAGAACATAGAGACAATTGCGTGGGAGGTACAAGAAGGAGCGTGGCTAAAGCGTAAATATTTTTTAGGTTTAAAGTGATTATAAAAACATATTGAAATATCAAATTACAAATGATTTTGACTACCCCTATGAATGTTATATCGGTTTTATTGTAACTAAAGTTTATGCCACTCTGTGTGGGGGAGGTACCAGAAAGGGTGTGTCAATTTCACCCATATTCCTTGATAATGTAACCACGAAAAAAGCATTGCTAAATATCACATTTCACAGTAGTCCGATCATCAATATAGAAGTTATAACAGCTTTAATTTTACGTAGTTTTGCGTGCTTTAATATATAGTACACTTAAAGTGATTATAAAAACATTATCAAATACCAAAACCAGTAAGGAAAGGCTAAAGTCGGGCGGGGCCGACTATATGATGCAGTCCACTTTCTATCAGAATACAATTCAATTCGGAAAAAAGTGAAAACGGGAAGAATTTTTGTATGTTTCCTAATCATAGGCTAATATGTCCTGGTTCAATTTGTCAAATCAAGAAGAATATTTGTATCAGGGCTATATCCAAACATGGAATGAAGTGACCCATTTCACAATAGGTTCTTCCAGTTCTCAATTTGAAGTGATTCGATGAAAATACGTGGTTTCTGGGGCGGAAAAATCAAGCCGGGAGCGAAATTTGTAGAGGAGCTATATATAAATCTGAACCGATCTGACTTATTATCATCCTGGGTGTTTCTCATGCAAATATAAGATATTTTGCCAAATTTGAAGAAAATCTGACGGACGGACGGACATTGTTAAATCGATTCAAAAAGTGATTCTAAGTCGATCGGTATAATTAACAATGGGTCTATCTCGCTTCCTTTTGGGCGTTACAAACAAATGCAAAAAGATATAATACTCTCGTGGAGTGTATAAATAGTTGATTCCGAATACCCGTGTGGAAGTTATATGGGTTTTACCTTGACGTTGGAATATAGGCCATTTGTGTGGGAGGTAGCAGAAGGGGCGTGCCAATTTCGCCCATCTTCGAACTCGATTGAATTGTTTCCTTAACTCCGTTCGAGAGTTATCATGTACACCAGCCAGCCAGACGGACGGACGGACATGTCCCAAACACCTTAAAAAGTCGTGAAACGGATTTGGTACAAACATACATAGTGTCTCCAGTCATTCCTTCAATGCGTTACACTAGTTTTCTGTCCCAAATAATATATACCCTCCTACTAAAGGGTGATTTTTTAAGAGCTTGATAACTTTTTTTTTTAAAAAAACGCATAAAATTTGCAAAATCTCATCGGTTCTTTATTTGAAACGTTAGATTGGTCCATGACATTTACTTTTTGAAGATAATTTCATTTAAATGTTGACCGCGGCTGCGTCTTAGGTGGTCCATTCGGAAAGTCCAATTTTGGGCAACTTTTTCGAGCATTTCGGCCGGAATAGCCCGAATTTCTTCGGAAATGTTGTCTTCCAAAGCTGGTATAGTTGCTGGCTTATTTCTGTAGACTTTAGACTTGACGTAGCCCCACAAAAAATAGTCTAAAGGCGTCAAATCGCATGATCTTGGTGGCCAACTTACCGGTCCATTTCTTGAGATGAATTGTTCTCCGAAGTTTTCCCTCAAAATGGCCATAGAATCGCGAGCTGTGTGGCATGTAGCGCCATCTTGTTGAAACCACATGTCAACCAAGTTCAGTTCTTCCATTTTTGGCAACAAAAAGTTTGTTAGCATCGAACGATAGCGATCGCCATTCACCGTAACGTTGCGTCCAACAGCATCTTTGAAAAAATACGGTCCAATGATTCCACCAGCGTACAAACCACACCAAACAGTGCATTTTTCGGGATGCATGGACAGTTCTTGAACGGCTTCTGGTTGCTCTTCACTCCAAATGCGGCAATTTTGTTTATTTACGTAGCCATTCAACCAGAAATGAGCCTCATCGCTGAACAAAATTTGTCGATAAAAAATTTCGAACCGAACACTGATTTTGGTAATAAAATTCAATGATTTGCAAGCGTTGCTCGTTAGTAAGTCTATTCATGATGAAATGTCAAAGTATACTGAGCATCTTTCTCTTTGACACCATGTCTGAAATCCCACGTGATCTGTCAAATACTAATGCATGAAAATCCTAACCTCAAAAAAATCACTCTTTATGTAGAGTGAGGGTATATATTATGAGAAAAATTAATTAAATTCAGATTAATATTTTGGTCTGAAACTTGTTACGTGAAAGGTCTTGGTAAACCCGTTGATGGTTTCGCTGACAAATAAGAGTGAAATAGTAGTTTTGGATTTGCTTCGTTGATTGAATGGTTATAACAATGAACAATTTTTTTTCTCATCTTACGGACTTGGTTAAATACTGTTGTCGCAAGAGTCGATACAATCCATGGTTTAGGACCAAAGGTAAATTGGTATTTATAGACGGAATTATAAATGAAGGCTATAGTTCGAAGATATTAAGGGCACAACACTAGGTATTCAGGACAGCTTCACATTTTATCGGGGCAATGATCGATCCAGGATTCCATCTTCCTCCCAAAACCCCAGACCCCAAAACCCTGGATGCTGGATTTAAATGGCGTAGGTATATCCCGCTAAAGACTAAATGTTCACAAAAAATGTTTTTACATTGTTCATTATCATTAAGTAACAAATACCAAATATTAATGATGCTATGATTTTATTTATACTATTTAAAATTTCTTAAACACCCCCAAAATCTTGACTTACGGGTAAAAAACTGTTGTTATAAAACGATTATCAGTTTCTTAACGGATTTAAAAAAAGGGGAGATTTTGAACGATATATAGTTTAGTTAAGAAAACTGTCCAGCAAACAAAAATGATTTTCGCCATTTTTTTAAATTTGGCTATATTTTTACTCATTTTTTAAGATAACCCCCTACTATTCGTGAATTTAATTAAGTATCAAATTTAGTACGAGTAGTTTTGTGGTTTTCATTAAAAATGCCAGTTTTGTTCATTCCAATTTTACGAATTGAGGCCTTTTAAAAATATTTCAAATTCATCAAAGGATCTCTTTCGCCCAACGTTTTGATAAATGATATAAATTGGGGGAGGTGCTATAATGAAGCGATTTGAACTTGTTAGAAAACTACAACTTTCTAGTTCACCAAAGGAATAGAAAATTAATCTATTAAATGATTTCAAAACTTCCGGTCCCCAATTTAGTACGTGCGGCAGTGTCAACATCATTTGGCACAACACACACACACACACTGGATGCATGTATATGAAAGAGTGAGTCCTTGTGTGCGCGCATTTGGGGTGTGTTTCGCCAACCTATTTTGTTCTTGTCGTCATTGTTGTTATCGCAAAGCAACAACAACTGCTGCCAAAAATACAGGACCCGAAAAATGAATTTGCATTTATCATTGCGTTAACACAACTCGACCATTTTACTACCGCTCTCAAACACACAGCCACGCACACTCACCCATTTACACATACACACTTTTACATTTGTGTATGTGTGTGTGTGTGTAGATGTGTGCTTGCTAAAATTCCAGTACATGTATTAACGTTGAAACGTAATTGTCGCAATCGTCTGTTTACAAGTGACACAATTTTCGAAACAAAACATTATGTTTTAGTCCTGGCTGCCGCTGCTGCTGCTCCTGCCTCAGCTCCTTGTTCACTCTGCCAGCCTACGAGATAATGCCGCTGCATATCCACACCAGGACAACACACTGCCGGTATTCATCCTGGCCATGGTGCAGCTGGTAGTCGTAGCTCCTCTCGTACTGCGCTGTGCGTTCATTGCTCAAATGCTCTGACATTAAACGCTGAACAATTGCATTCGGACTTAACAAATATTTTTTCTGTGGTGGGGGAGGGGGAGTCAGAGGACTAAATTCAGTTTGTTGTGTTGGTTCGTTATTGGTAGCCATCGTATAGCATTGTGCTGGTGCCGTTGTTCGAAGACAACTTCCAACCCTCCGCTTGTGTTGTGTGCTGCTGTTCTTATGCGGCTCATTACTGTCCCCCCATTTCCCCTTTGGAAAGCAGTGGGTTAGCAGTAGGAGTTTTGTGCAGTTATTTTCGTGTATGCACAGTAATGTAAGCATGTAAAGGGTGTTATTTTTCAGAATTAAAATTATTCGGGAAACACAAATAATATAACCAAACGACAGCAATACTGATACTACAATACTTTCCTATGGAATTTGGGAGATTTAAGGAAGAGTTTTTTCCAATTTTTACAATCACAATTTGGAACTGATCAGTTGCGAATAATAAAAATAAAACTAAACTGAAGAAACCATCATTGCAAAGCACTTACGAAAATGTTAATGTTAAATGTATGGCCGATTTCCCAAGTTGCTGAGACATCAAAAATCGGCGAAATACGGGTTCTGTGTCATAGCATGGTCCAATACTGTACCCTTTAACTTTGCACCAAGCAACAAATAATCCAGCAAACATCTCCAAAATCGCAAAAAAAAATTATTTTTTTTAATCTTTTTCCCCTGTTCACGTCCATAAGTAGCAAACCATTCCAAATTCAAAGAAGCAATCAACTACAACAATATACATATGATCTCAATAAACAACATGTGCCATTCCTAGGAATGATTCTTAACACCGTTTAGGTAGGAAAAATATATCTTGCAGGACTGTTTCCGTTAATGGTCAGTCCGACTACAGTGCGTATGAGTAATATTACTCTTAATCAACAGCACGTATACGCTACCTACATACACTACAGCAGTGGTTTTCAACCTTATTTTAATGAAGGGCCAATTTTTTTTATGGGAGAGCTTGAGGGCCGCATTATTCTAATTATATATACATCCTTTCAATTATGAAGAAAAAACATGACATCTTAAAAAAGCTTTTATTTAGTTTTAAAATTACAGTGAACCAATATTGAAATATGTTTCAGACTACATAACCAAATTAAGAATATAAAAATGTTTTGTTAGTTCAATGAGAAATTTGGCACTCTTTACCTTTCACTAATTTGTCAACATTGGCTTTTATGTTGGATGAAGCAATTCGAAGAGAGTTTTCTAAATGAATATCAGAAATACGGTTCCTCAGTTTTGACTTTAAATTCTTCATTTTGGAAAAAAGCTGCTCACAGATGTAAGTGCTGCCAAAAAGTGATGCTGTCAACAGGGCATGAGATCTTATTGCTGGAAATTTGTCATTTTCAACATAAGATGAGTAAAATTCCAAAAGTCCAAAATTTTTAAATTTCTCCTGTAAATCGCTATTACACTGAAAGTCAATAAGTTCCATCTGTATGTTTCCAGGATAGTCTTCCACATTCACACCAAATGGAGCACAAAATAACTTCATCATATTTTTATTTAACTTGAAATCTTCAAACCTGTTGCTGAAATCAGTACGTCGAACAGTGAGTGTTTCACTGTATTTTACTTTATTTTGAACTTCACATCGTGACAGTGTTGGAAAGTGTGTGAAGTCGTCCTTTAGTAGTTGGCTCTCCCACAAACAAAGTTTTATCTCAAATGCTTCAATTTGATCGAAAAGGTTATGAATCATCATGTTCTTACCTTGCAGTCGAATATTCAAATCGTTGAGATGCATTGAAATATCAGTAAGGTAACCAAAATCAGCCATCCAATTGGGGTCGTTGAACTGGTGAATTGTCTTTCCTTTACTTTCCATGAACGTACAGATTTCTTCTTTCAGATCAAAAACCCTTTTAAGAAACTTTCCTCGACTGAGCCAGCGAACCTCTGTGTAATACAATACATCGCCATACTCTGCATCCATCTGACTAAGGAAAGTCTGGAATTGCCTATGGTTCAATCCTTGTGATCTGATGAAGTTCACGATTTTAGTCACTTCTTTGATTACATCCTTGAAACAGATACTTTTTGCACATAAATTTTCTTGGTGGATAATACAATGGTATTGCATGAAATGTCTATTTTCGTTCGCGTCTTTTCTAATCAGAGCCACGGCACCTTCATGTTTCCCTGTCATTGCTGGGGCACCATCAGTAACAACACCGGACAGATTGTTCAGATTTAGTTCAAGTCGATTTAAAGTTGAAGTCAAAGACTTGTAAATATCACTTCCTTTAGTAGTGCCTTTCATTGGAAATAGAGCGGCCATTTCTTCAGTAATGGAAAAGTGTTGGTCTATTCCTCTGATAAAAATAGCTAACTGAGCTGTGTCTGTAATATCAGTGCTCTCATCAAGCGCCACTGAATAAAAAGCAAACTTTGAAGCACGGTCTTTTAGCTAATTCTTCTGGCCACAGTAACTCCTGATAAGCTAACATTTGAAAACACATGCTTTTGTTTTGGGCATATAATTTCAGCTGCCGATTCCATGCACTGCTTTACAAACTCACCATCCGTAAATGGCTTTGACTTATTAGCAATTTGTTCAGAAATGATGTAGCTAACTTTAACACACAATTCACTATCAGCGCTTTGCCGAGTAAACGATGATTTTTGATTTTCTAATTTTTTTTTTTAAATCTCGCACCTTATCAATTCGAAATTGTCCTTGGATTGAGTCCATTTTGGAGGCGTGTTTGGCGTCATAATGCCGTGTTAAATTGTACTCTTTCATTACGGAGACAGTCTCATTACAAAGTAAACAAACTGGTTTGTTTTTTATATTTACAAAACAGTACAGTTCAGTCCACTTTTCTTGGAACACTCGGCACTCATCGGCAATTTTCCGTTTCTTACTACTCATAGCCATTATTCACAAAATATAAACAAACTTCCACTCGCTAGAAGAGACTAGGCGATACTGATTAGTGATTAACTTTTGATTTTTTGATATTTTCCACGACAATTTCAATTTTGGAGGGAGACGTTGTTATTGTTTTGCGTCGGATTATTTTTTTTAACATTCCTATGCGCGGTTTTTTTCAGCATAGCCTTTCACATTAGATCTTTCTAATGTCGATGACTAGAATATTTCTCATGCAATTTGTTGTTGCCTTCGATGAGCTTGTGAAAAATCAAGTGCACGTGTTACAATAA
Organism: Polietes domitor; assembly: GCA_947397865.1. Taxonomy (NCBI): domain Eukaryota; kingdom Metazoa; phylum Arthropoda; class Insecta; order Diptera; family Muscidae; genus Polietes; species Polietes domitor. Next base: position 54,514,479 of record OX377620.1, read on the forward strand.
CAACCAATGCATAAACTTCGGTCCTCAATTTTGGAGGGAGAAGTTATTGTTTTGCGTGGCTGCGAATGCATTCGTGCACATGTCTGCTAAATAGTTTGGCGGGCCGCTAAACCAAATGCGACGGGCCGCGCGTTGAAGATCACTGCACTACAGCCTATAAGATTTGTTCGACGAAATTTAAAGATGAAGTTTTTTGGTTTTATATGTTCTTTATGAAAAGAGCTACAACTTTGCCTCAGAGAGTAAATCAAAATTACAAACGGTTCGCAAGATATGAGCCTGAGAAAATGATCACTTTTTTGCAAAAATGACACCGTGGCCCCAAATATTTGGTGGGGCCATAAAAAAGTGCATGGCTAGAGGAGACACGTGACTTACAAAATTACATCACTATTCTAGCCGATACAATTTTGATCGCTTTTCTCCCTTAAAAGTACAAGTTTTCAAAATTTATGACGCGTGTCTACTTGGTAAGGACAACATATAACCCCAATTTCATGTTTCTAGCTGCTGCCGTTGGATCAGGACAATGATTCCATATTTTTCCAATTTTACCCCTAAAAGTATGAATGTCGAGAATTCATTTCCTAGTCATATTGTGTAACTGACCTCCATTTCAAAGACCCCGGCTGGATCCAGATCTGATCTGGACAGCAACAGATTTATATGCATATATAAAGAGGGATGATACCATTTCTGTCCTGTTTTATCCCATAAATTTGCAAATTGCTTAAAATCTCCCCTTACATACTTAGTATTCACGATTCTACACACAAATATTAGCGTAGAGTGATGGTACAATTGGTGCCCCCCCCCCTCTTTTTGTGAAATCCCCTCCAAAAAGTACAAATTTCCATATTTTACTTGAATATGATGTAATTAATTGATTTAAATCCAAGTATTTTTTGTGTGATTTGTGGCCTTATTTCGTGGAAGTAATACGGGATCCCACAGTAAATGGCATATGTCATCATGCCTGCACGAAACACCCTTTACGATTGCAGTGGACTTTGTTTCCAAAACATGTCTTTTCAATTGTTCAATTTGAATTGTTGTTCAACTTAATTTTGCATTTGCACTGGAGTATGTTGCACATACTGCCACACATGTACGCATATGAACAATCGAATGTATGGACTGTATACTAGGGTGGGTGCACAAACGAGGAGATTTTGGGAAATACAAATTCGTAGTCTACATGCAAATGTAGTCATTTTGAAAGGATTCCAGTATTTTGTGTATCTTGGGCCACCCTACTCTTTATGTATATGTATAAGTGCGTAGGTGCAAGTGTATGGCATTTTATGTGTGTGTGTGTTTACTTGTGGTCCAAATGATTGTTGTGTATATGTGTGTTTGTGCGTTTTGTTAACTCTTCCAATCTAAAATGATAATTTAATGCTTTCGCATTTCCTTGCATTCATCCATGCATGCATATCTAAACACATCCATTCGTACAGCGGACACTCTATTCTATTCATTCGTTTGTCCTTCCCTCCCTCTATCCATTCATTCACTTTGTTTTCTAAGCCATACGCATTTCATTTTGGCCAAAACTTTGTAAATGTACAAGTATTTTGTGCATTTTGAATGCGTGTGGCTGCGTTCGTACTCATTTCCAATGCACTTGCATATCGGTGAGCGTATGGTTACACACATTTGTGTGTGTGTGCGTTTGGCAAAAGTTTTTGATTATGTTAATTTTTATTGTGTAAACTTTTTAACGTACTGCCGCTGCTGCTGCTGCTCTTACTGTTTGTTCACAGGAACTGGCCCAAGATCTGTTTTGAAGTTTGCAATTATCTGCATGTTTATGTCGACGGTAGTGTAGTCGTGTAAATAATTTCCTATTGTGAGTATTTGCGAGTGTGTCTGTTTAGAGGCGACTATAAATATGTTGATTGTATTAACACGTCCGTTTTCGGTTTTGACAGTTTTGCTATCTGTGAGGTTCATTTTTGGTCAACTGTTATCATTGATATTTTGGCAACAAAGTGCGATTATGTTGGGAGTAATTGAATTTTTGATCAGGACAGATTAATTTCGAATTAAGCAATTAAGGCGATCTTGTATTTCAATTTATTATTCAATTTAATTGTATTTCAATTGTCATCAGTTGGAATTTGTTAGAAGTTTTTGAATTTCAATATTTTTAAAATTATTTTCCCTTCTTTCATTTTAGGTATGTAAATCTCTTCATTCGTTTAGCATTTTTACCAGGTAATTATATAATGTTTTAACTAGTTTAACTGTAATCTTGCTAAATATTAAAGCATCTCATTATGTGTCATAACCTTAGCAGGTAAGATATTTTTGATATTTTATTTTTTCGATAATGTTACCCTCATATAAAACTATATGTGAGCCTTTTTTGTAGAAAAAATTAATTTACTATATGGCTCCAAGAATTCAAATTCACTTGCTTAAAAAGCTGCATTTTTATCACAAATAAATTATTTTAAGAAAGGTTAAAAAATTGGAAAATTTTAAATGTTATAATTTTTAATAAATACAGATACATTAAGCTTACATTTCTTCTCTTTTCGATTTTCGACTCACCTATTATGTGATAAAAAATAATGTTCTTATAATAAAAAAAAAACAAATCTGAGACTGATTTGAAGGAAAATTCCCTTCTATTTCTGAAATTTCCTTCATGTGAAATTTCGTACATATTTCAAATATATGCTATCAACAGCAAAATGACGGAATTTGATGGCACGATAGACTAATAGTCTAGAACGATACTGTAGAAAAAATCGTCAATTGATTAAGAAGACTAATATAAAAACTGATCCACCTCATCTTAAAGATCTGTTCGCCCTCTTTACAAACATGTGTCTAAAAAAAGAGTGAGAGAAATGTCTAAGTATTTAGAAAAAGTCGTCTAACTTGTTATCATATAGGGGATACTAAAATATATATCGGCATATGATTGTAGACTAAATAAGGAAAGTTTGTGATGGAATACTTGCGGAAACCCAGAATTGCAACCGGGAATTTCGAATTTTTGCAACAATTACATCGATTTTTATACCCGACACCACTTCGTGGACTGGGGTATTATAAGTTAGTTTCGCGTCAAATGTTTATAACACCAAGAAATAATTGAGCTAGACCCACCTTAAGTATACCGGCTTAGAATCACCAGATATATTGATTGTCCGTCTGCTGTCCATCTAAGCTTGTTCGCACTCTACAGGTCGCAATTGTGGTCCGATTGTCATGAAATTTGGCAGGAGTTACTTTTTTTGGCCAAGGACAATTGGTATTGAATTTGGAGAAAATCGGTTCAGATTTAGATATAGCCTCCATACAAATATCCCTATAATTTACACTATTACTGCTGTATAATACACATTTTACATGGGATCATGACTAAATTTTCAGGATCGTGTGATATTTGAACTATAAACAGCTCACGGGAAAGTGGACTACATGGGTCTATGTTTTGACATAGCCCCCATACAAATGTACATCCGATTTACAATATTACTGCTCTAAAATGCACATTTTACATCGGATTTTGATCAAATTTTCCACACAATGTTACATTTAGACTAGAAACACCTATTTTGAAAACTAGCTATATAGGTCAATGTTTTGGTATACCCAGTTCACACTATTATCGCTCTAGACCCCATATCTTACATTGGATCTTGATAAAATTGTGCAGATCATGTTATATTTCAATAAAGCATACCTACTTTGAAAGCAATCTATTTAAAGGGCCACTCTTTAATGTAGCGCCCTTACAAATGGGCCCCCATTTTATTTATTACCTCTCTAGGACCCACAATTTACATCGGAAGTTTATCAAATTTTGCATTTTGTATTATATTTCAACTAAGAAGACATATTATGAAAGTCAAATATATGGGTCCATATTTTGGTATAACCCCCGTACAAATTGGGCCCCCATTCTACTCTATTACATCTCTAGTCCCACATCGTGCATTAGATCTCGATATAATTTTGCATATCATGTCATATTTCAACTAAGAATACCTACTTTGAACGTGATCTATATGGAACCACTTTTTAATGTAGAGCCCTTAAAAAAGGCCACATTTTAATATTTACCCCTCAAGAACGCAAATTTTACATCGGATTTTTTTTTCAAATTTTGCAGGTTATATTATATTTGTCAACACTTTGGAATAACCCAAATGGGGCCCCCATTCTACTCTAATACAGCTCTAGAAACTACGTCTTACATCGGATCATGATATATTTCAACTATGAATACCTACCGTGAATGAGGAATATATAGACCCATGTTGTTATAGGCCTCTTTTCAAATGTCGGTCCGATTCATCCTATTACTACTGTATAATTTGTATTTGTCTGCCGGAAAATTGGAGCAATTATTTAAAGCAAAAATTATTTACCATATTTGTTAAGTATGACTAAAGTTGAATTTATATGAACTACATAAAATTGCTCTCATGAAACACCTGGGTTTAGTAATAAAAGCGAGGTATATACGCAGGGAGTGGTGTAGGGTATTATATAGTCAGCCCCGCCCGACTTTAGCCTTTCCTTACTTGTTAAGACTGAATATTTTACCAGCGTTACTGGTTCTTACTACACATGCAAAAAATCAGGCGGATCAGTTTGTTATATCGGGAGAAAATCACAAAGTATATTTCCTGCGAAAATGAAAATTTTGCAAAAACAAACAATTTGTATTTTTTGTTTACAGTGATCTACCGATATAGCTAATTTTGTTAAAATATTACTATCTACTTCATAAATTTTTTCCCTAATGTAACACATTAAACTTCCAACCATTTTGGCTATTTAATATTAATATCATCATATCGTTAAGTCAGACGGACGGACAGATTTTGCATAGAAATTGTACTCTGAAAAATCATTTTACCATTCTTAAGTCCAGATGTAAAATCAGTATCAGTATTTCCACAGAGAAAAATAATAAAGATTGTTGATATCTTCAAATTACGAAAATTTCTCAATATTCCCTGCGGAACTTTGTTGAAAAACAAGTCAACTTTTTAAACGATTTGCCATTGTTTACTGGATTTTACTAGACCCAATTATATTATTCCAGTCGTTCGATTGTGGAAAAAGGGACAAAAGGCTATAGCCAATTTCATACTTACATAAAAAGTATAAGAAAATCTTGCGATAATGTAATGCCTCTTCGTGAAAAATTCAAAAATCGAACGAAAAATATCAACGTCTTCAACCAATGTCCTTGTGATTAAGAGTGATTTGAAGTAAGTAAGAGTGATTAGTATTTGAAGTTTCCGAATATCAGTCAAAATAAAAGCATATAACTTGGTACTTGCACACAACCAAGTAATAAATGTCACAATGCCATTTGTAAATAGTCTATAAAATATAGATGCAAGAATATCTTGAGCCAGGACAATATCCCATTTCAAATCAAATATTGACTAAAAAACAATTTTTTTAGGAAAAATTTCCCATGCGCCTGGTCGGTTGGTAGGATGATGATGTATTAATTTGAATTTTTCAACTATGTACATTTCGATTTGAAATCTCTACGAAATGCTCGACGTAAAAAGATGTCCAAAATGTAAATGCAGGAAGCTTAAAATTCACATGTTATCAGACGAATTTTTGCTCAAAAAAGTCTATCATTTGTTTTTTATTATCATTCCGCCCAGCAACAAAATTTTATAATGCAGATCAAAGAAACTATTTTTTCTATGTTCGGGTTTCTTAAAAGGTCGTCGAAGTTGCACCGCTTTTGTACAAATACTATTATCACAATATAGTTATTAAATTAGAGAGAAGAATATCTTTTAAATATACTTCAAATTCCATGCCTCAATCTGTATTAGTTTAGTATAAACATCTATTTCAAAATCCCCCACTTAAAGGGTAAAATATGAATAAACTAAATAAACTTGAACTTTTTAAGGGGGAAAGATTGAGGTGGTAGTTAAAACTAAACTAACACAGCTAGAATCATGAAATTTGAAATATTTTTAACACATATTCCACTCTTTTACTTGGTACTCATATTTGAAATTTCGATAAGAATTTAGTTTGTTTGATCTGCATTGACATTTTTTTGTTGGGCGGGAGGAGTAAAACCCAACTTTGTTCTTAAAAATCCTTCGGTAATTGATTGAGTTATTGAAGATTTAATTAGAACAGAATTTTTGTAAAATTACAAGTTTTGGTTAACATCTCCAAAAATTTTATTTGATTTGATGGCCAACAACATACCTACATCAAAGCAGATAATAATAATGATTAAATTAATAGATTTTCAGATTTTGCAAAAAATAGCCGAATTCCTAAAGTGGGGAAAATGAGTTCCAAAATTAGTTTTTTTTTTTCTAAAATGTACGCCATACTGTTATTTGCCGTTTTTATCTATTTTTATGATTTTTGAGTGCTTTTGTTGAACCTTAAGTCCGCAAAGTTAAAAAAAATGGAATGAGAAAAACTTGTATTTTTCAAAAAAAAAAAATAGTTTTACTGGAAACTTTAATAACTCGGTAAATTACCATCGGAATTTTAAATTTTTTACTCCCTACTAAATGTTCTTTTTAAACAAATTCACAAGTAGTAAGGTTACCTTACAAATTAAATTGAAAATATGTATTTTGTTAATATGTATATGTAAATTTGGAGAATGTCGAAAAAATAAAAACAAATACACATAGATTTCGCAAGCTTAAAATAAACTACGTAAGCGCTTATTTTTAAATAGAAAATCGGTTGATTTGTTTATCAAGATTATTTGTTTGTACGGTATTTTGCCTGTAAGTCAAGATTCTGCAAAATGTCGCCTACAAAAAGTTAGCATCTCTTTCTGGGTTTGACGACTTCGTACAGTGTTATTTACGTTCGGTTTTCCGTGTAGTCATTTAATGGCGAAGAGCTGTTAATTGCATTCCCATCGAAAGAATATAATATTCATTTTAATCCGTAAATGTAAACGATAAAGGCAAGCGTTAAATTTAAGTAATTAAAATTTTCCCAATAAACAATTATTAATTTGTATATTGATATTAAATTTGTTTTCACACTTCTTAGAAACCTCTCATTCCAAACAATTAACACAAGCAACCAACACCATTGGAAATACACAATAAAAGTATTATGTATTTACACAAATACATAAAAAAAGTATTAACGTCGCTTCGTGTCGCCACAATTCCGCATTGTTGTGGCTGTTCATTTCGTCCGCAAATTTATGATGAATATTTTAATGACATTCAATTAATTATTTAATTTTTACACAAAGAACAAACATCACACAGCTTTTTGTTTGCCTCTGTTTGTTTTTTTCTCTTCCATCTTTATTTAATAATGCCAATAAATATCGCATTAATTTTAAATATTTTTTATATTTAAAAAAGCGAGTAAACAAAAGAACAAAACAATGCAGAAATCAAAAAGGCAGTGGGAATGAATGAATGAATCGGGAATGGGTGGTGAGATGAAAATGAAATGAGATTAATGAAATCATCAATAAGCCAAAGAATGTTTATGACCATGATTTATTTGTCGCAGCAGCAACAATTAAAAAATCATAAAAAAATATGTGATTGTTCTAATAATTTGAAAGCTTTTTTTCAGTTCGAATGAAGGGAAGCAGAGATGCCTGGCATCTGCTGCTCCAGCGTAAACGAGACAAATTTGCGAGAGCGATATGAGAAGGGATATTTTGAGGTGACTACCCCTAGACACACCGCTCTCGCTGTGTCCGTCTCCTGTTATGACAAGCCAATTGAAATTTTGCGGAAAATAATTTATTGTGCAAGAGTTTTAAAATTTAAATTAAAATTGTGCATTTTTTTGTTTTGCAATTAAAAGAAAGTGCATTTTGTGCATTTGTGATTAGTTTTCTTAAAACGTTCTTCGAGTGATCCTTTAAGGATTGTGGAAGAAAATTGCTCTACTTTGTTAACCAAAATATTTTGTTTTTTTTTTCGGTGCAGGTGCTCTTTGCTTTATTTTTATTTTTTTTTTGTGGTGAAAAAGATTAAAATTGCTTTTAAAAGGTGAGTTTAACGTAAAATCAAGAGAAAATAGTGACAAACATAAAATAGTGTTACAATATCATATCATTGGTTAGAACGCCGTTTTAAAACCGATTACATACCTTGGCCGGTGTTGATGAATCTCCACTCACCCTGTGACCGCCTAAGTTATTGACGACACACGTAAATGTGGCATCACGTCCCTGTGCCACGGTGACATTTTCCAGTGGTATAACGAAATCCGGCTCGAATGCACTGACTGCCGATTGTGATGAGTGCGATGAGGACGAGGAGGAGGAGGACATCGATGACGATGCCATTGAGTGTGGCCCCGCCGAACCACGGTGCGTGGAGTACGGTGACGACGACGACGATGTGATGTGAGAGTAAATTTTGTTGGAAATGCAAGAATCTTTGATTTCATACATTTTTTTTTGAGATTTGATAACAACAAGAACGAAAAGTGTTTAGTTTGATAAGTAAAAGCATTGGTTTGCGAAAATAAATGAATGGTAACAATAAATGCATGTGTGTGTATGTGTGGACGAAGGTTATGTGCAATGGGAGGTTTCGATATCAATTCAATGTGAAATTTCTAAAAGAAAATACTATACTGGTAATAATACAGAATGGCCCAATTAAAGTACTCAAAAATATATTTTAAATAATTTATAATCTTTGAGTTGGACAATCTAATGTTTATCCTTTTCGTCCACCGGTCTGTTGTAGTCACGATATTCGAAAATAATTGTAAACCCAAATTTAGGACACTAATTTTGTGTCATGATTATGCCTATGCAATTCTGATAGGAGTTTTTAATTTTCTGATCGATAAAGCTATATTAGTACTTAGTGAAAGGGGACAATTTAGCCAACTTATTTTTTTGTTTTTCTGGATTTTGGGAAGTGAAAAAAATTTCACCTTTCTTTATTAATTACTTTCTATTCTGATGACATTTTATATTCCCAAAATCCCCTTCATAACATTAACTGATGATCACCAACAAATGAAAAACATTTTAGTACATTTACTTGTAATATTTTTAACGATAATTTTAAGCAAACCGAGGGAGATGTTTACTTGATGTATGGAAAAACAAGTAAGGAAAGACTAAAGTCGGGCGGGGCCGACTATATAATACCCTACACCACTCCCTGCGTATGTACCTCGCTTTGATTACTAAACCCAGGTATTTCATGGGAGCAATTTTATGTAGTTCATTCAAATTATATAAATTATATTCATATAATTTATATGCTATAAATTCATCTTTAGTCAAATTTAACGAATATGCTAAATAATATGGTAATTGATCCAATTGTCCAACAGACAAATACAAATTATACAGTAGTATACCAAAGTCATACCAAAGTATGGACATATGGGCATCACCCAAACAATTCTCATTGCAGTTCAATTCGGTAAAAAATTGAAATCGGGAAGGATTTTTGCATCCTATAAATGTATGTGTATGACAAAAAATGTTAAATCGGAAAGGACATTTGTATGGGGATATATTGAAACCTGGAACGATGTGACCCGCTTTCACCATGTATGTTTATTGGTGAAATATAATATGTAAAGTTTGGCCAAAATCGGTTTAACATTCGGGAGCAACATTTGTATGGGGGCTATATCTAAATCTGAACCGATCTTACCCACTTTTAGCATAGGTGTTTCTAGTTGGATTATAAGATGTTGTGCCAAATTTAAAGAAAATCTGGTACAAGATGTGGTTTCTAAAGCGGAAAAAGTGAAATAGGGAGCGATATTTGTATGGGGGCTATATCTAAATCTGAACCGCTCTTACCCAATTTTTGCACAGGTGTTTCTAGTTGGATCATAAGATGTTGTGCCAAATTTAAAGAAAATCGGGTACAAGATGTGGTTTCTAAAGCGGAAAAAGTGAATTCGGGAGCGACATTTGTATGGGGGCTATATCTAAATTTGAACCGATCTTACCCAATTTTTGCACACGTGTTTCTAGTTGCATTATAAGATGTTCTGCCAAATTTAAAGAAAATCGGGTACAATATGTCGTTTCTAGAGCAGAAAATGTCAAATCGGGAGCGACATTTGTATGGGGGCTATATCTAAATCTGAACCGATCTTACCCAATTTTCGCATACGTGTTTCTAGTTCGATTATAAGATGTTCTGCAAAATTTAAAGAAAACCGGGTACAATATGTCGTTTCGAGAACGGAAAATGTCAAATCGGGAGCGACATTTGTATGGGGACTATATCTAAATCTGAACCGATCTTACCCAATTTTCGCATACGTGTTTCTAGTTCGATTATAAGATGTTCTGCAAAATTTAAAGAAAACCGAGTACAATATATTGTTTCTAGAGCGGAAAATGTCAAATCGGGAGCGACATTTGTATGGGGGCTATATCTAAATCTGAACCGATCTTACCCAATTTTTGCACAGGTGTTTCTAGTTGGATCATAAGATGTTGTGCCAAATTTAAAGAAAATCGGGTACAAGATGTGGTTTCTAAAGCGGAAAAAGTGAATTCGGGAGCGACATTTGTATGGGGGCTATATCTAAATTTGAACCGATCTTACCCAATTTTTGCATACGTGTTTCTAGTTGCATTATAAGATGTTCTGCCAAATTTAAAGAAAATCGGGTACAATATGTCGTTTCTAGAGCAGAAAATGTCAAATCGGGAGCGACATTTGTATGGGGGCTATATCTAAATCTGAACCGATCTTACCCAATTTTTGCATACGTGTTTCTAGTTCGATTATAAGATATTCTGCAAAATTTAAAGAAAATCGGGTACAATATGTCGTTTCTAAAGCAGAAAATGTCAAATTGGGATTGACATTTGAATGGGGGCTATATCTAAATTTGAACCGATCTTACCCAATTTTTGCATACGTGTTTCTAGTTGCATTAAAAGATGTTCTGCCAAATTTAAAGAAAATCGGGTACAATATGTCGTTTCTAGAGCAGAAAATGTCAAATCGGGAGCGACATTTGTATGGGGGCTATATCTAAATCTTAACCGATCTTACCAAATTTTTGCATAGGTGTTTCTAGATGGATTATAAGATGTTGTGCCAATTTTAAAGAAAATCGGGTACAATATGTGGTTTCTAAAGCGGAAAAAGTGAAATAGGGAGCGACATTTGTATGGGGGCTATATCTAAATCTGAACCGATCTTACCCAATTTCGGCATAGGTGTTTCTAGTTGGATTATAAGATGTTGTACCAAATTTAAAGAAAATCGGGTACAATATGTGGTTTCTAGAGCGGAAAATGTCAAATCGGGACCGACAATTGTATGGGGGCTATATCTAAATCTGAACCGATTTCCTCCAAATTCAATACCGATGGTCCTTGGCCAGAAAAAATAACTTCTGCCAAGTTTCATGACAATCGGACAACAATTGCGACCTGTAGAGTGCGAACAAGCTTAGATGGACAGCAGACGGACGGACGGACGGACGGACAGACAGACATCGTTAAATCGACTCAGCTGGCGATTCTAAGCCGATCCGTATACTTAAAGGTGGGTCTAGCTCAATTATTTCTTTGTGTTACAAACATTTGGCGGAAAACTAACTTATAATACCCTAGACCACGAAGTGGTGTAGGGTATAAAAAACATATCATACAGAAAACATAACCCCCAAATACTACAAATTAATGGTCTTTCTTCATAGTTATGAAGACTAATCCTAAAACTGACAGTATTAAATAATTCTCATTATTTTCAGATATAATATTTTTACCACTCATGGCACATAACCTTCAATGAAAATGGCAACACTGTATTTAATAAGAAGTTCAGGCCGTATATAAATTTGTTTTGTGTTTGCTTTCTTATTTATTAAAAAAGTTCCGGTCTGGTACCAAGTTTACTGTCGTAATAAATAAGGTGTAAAATAGTCCTATGTATGGCGTAAAGACGATTACAGAGTCTAGAAAATAGTGTTTGATCAGGCCTAAAATGAATCGCATCGATGGAGATACCAACAAAAAGAAAACAAATAAAATTTTTATTTCCGTGATTATCTAAATATAAAATAAATTTCTTGCGGCTTCTTACATGAAAAATGTATATAGGATCCGCCATCTACAGTTTTTTTCAACTATTCAACCGTTGGACTATTATTTGTGGGGTGCCCGAGGCAGCCATTTGAATGAAATTTTTTGCCATTATTAACCGGAAGGATTGTACTTTCAAATAAAAAAAGAAATTTGAGAAAATATTCAGTAGTTTTCTTATAGCATTTTCAAAAAAAAAGTTATTTGTTGAAATATGTGGTTTCTAGAGCGGAAAAAGTAAATCATAGGAGACATTGGTATGGGGTCCGCCATCTAACGTTTTTTTTTTCAACTATTCAACCGTTGGACTATTGTTTGTGGGGTGCCCTCAGCAACCATTTGAATGAAATAATTTTCCATTATTAACCGGAAGGATTGCACTTTCAAATAAAAAAAGAAATTTGAGAAAATATTCAGTAGTTTTTTTATAGCATTTTCAAAAAAAGAGTTATTTGGCGGACTCTATATTAAATTAATGCAAATTATTTTGACCTGATTGAATATATAAAATATACTCGAAATGTGCATGACTAACAAAGAAATCAAAAGTTTTCTGTCAGACTTGTTTCAGACTTGTTTCATGTTTCCAGTTTTTATGCCACGAAAGTTAAAATATATATTTTCTTATTACAATGGCCTCTAATATTTCGGAAGTAATAATTAATACATCTTTTTTGTTTAATTTCCTGTGAAATTTAACTTTTCGTCAGAATTTTTTTCGTCAAAATAAAAAACTGGATTCGAATTGCGTTGCACTGTGGTGTAGAAAAGTTCAAATTCCGTATACCTTTTCAAGTTTATAATGAGTAATAGTAATAACACTGTACAGCAATTATTAAAAATCGTTACGCTTTAACCGGATGATATACGTATAAAACTATAGGCAAAATTGAGTTAATAGGTTTCATTTCTACAAGACTACAAAGTTGTCATTTATTTTGGTTTTAGACCAAAGGTTGTGCTGAAGTCTTCAGCAGAACCCAAAAATTAGCAAAAAGGCAAAGTGAGACCTTTATTGTTGCAGCTAAAAGTTGACTGCGCAGTTTCGATGGGCGCTACCCCATCTCGTCAGAACTTTCGCAACAAATGTATGTATTTGACTTAAATCATGGTTCATATTAGTACCAGCGGTGTGTCGACTTAGTTCGGTGGAATATTTTGTTTACCAGCGCTTCTCATTTGTCGTATGTGACCGCTGGTACTAATATGAATCCTGATTTAAGTCAAAGACATACATTCGAAAGTTCTGACGAGATGGGGTAGCTTCCTTCACTTTTTTACCGAATTGAATTGATTTCGGATAGAAGGTGGAGTGTATCACATAGTCGGCCCCGCCCGACTTTAGCCTTTCCTTACTTGTTTTACTTTGATTCTCTAAATGAGTCCATAATTTCTTTTTTATCGACTGTGTTAGTTTGTAAGTGATGAAATACTGCTTTCTATTTTTAAAGATTTTTTCCAAAACACACTTTGCAAATGTACTTAGAAAAGACAACAAATTATTTCTTGGATTTTGTATACCTTGTGTTAATAAACTAAAGAAAAAGTTGTCATTCTCGTTAAAAAATAATTATTTTTTGCCCGTATAAAATATTTTTAAGAGAAGAAATTCCAATTTGTAAGATAAAAAATTAAATGGAATGGCTCAAATTCGTCTTGGCGGTTTATAAATAGTTTTAGCATGATGATAATTTGCAACGGTCCATCCTCAACATTTTTGTAAATTTTATAAACAATTATGCCAAAAAGTTTTAAAAATCATAGTCTTAAATGGATGATTAATGTTGGTATCTCAGAGTAATAAATTGTCTAAATCCAAATGTTTATAATCAAAACGGTTATAACCATTTTTGAACCCCTTTATTTTTTACATTTTTCTATAACAACAAGTTGAATGTTCGCAAGTTTTCTCTTGCACCTTTTCATAATGTTGCACTACTTCATCGTCCTTGCACCTTTTCATAATGTTGCACTACTTCATCGTCCTTGCCTGTATCAAGAAATATTTTAAGATTTTTCCCTTTTAAAAAGTAAACTTAGTACACACAACCAACTCTGTTAGTAAATTTTGAACAAACACAATCAGTTATATACGGCCAAACGTAAGATATCATATAATGCAAAATATGAATGAATATTTTTGTTGTAGAAATGAAATCATATATGCACTTGGCTGTATGTAAATTTCGCAACAGAAATTAAAAAGAAATGAAAAATCAACGTTCATTTGGTTAAATATCATTTGTTGGAAACTCAAACACAAACAACACACTTCAGAGAGAGAGAGCGACTCAACAACAAGCAACAAGGATAATGATGATAACATGGAATTGGGCTCATTAGCTCACCTATGCAGTTGCACAGCAGAAATATCACCAGAAAGTTCCATCTGATGATATTTAAGTGGGCATTTATAATTTGTTTTAAATTAACAACAATTTGTTGTTGCAGTTGCAGAGGTTTTCGATGCGATGTCGCCTGTAAATGTTGGTGCAGAACGTGTTGCTGGTGCTCATGCAGATGATACTGTTGTTGTTCTTGCGGATGCTGAGGTTGCCGCAGTTGCAATGGCTCTTGTTGCTGTGGCCGTTGCTGTTGGTGGTGTCTGTGGCTATTGTGGTGGCTGGTAGGTTGTTGTTTTTGTTGTATGTTTATCATCTTAACAAATTTAAGAGCATCTCTTGCCTTCTCCGCCAGTGGTAGTTGACAAAAGTTTGGCGCTGTAATCGAGAAAAGAAATTTAAAAATGAATAAAATGAAAACGAAAATTGTTATTTAAAACAGTAGTAAATGTTATAAGTTTGTTTTCATTAGTTTTTATTGTTTTGATTGTTCTAAACAAACATTTAATATTTGTTTTTATTTTTTTGTTCGTCCATTTGGGTCTTTTATTTTTATCGTCTCTGTCGTTCTGTGCTTAATTAATGGATGACATTTGCAATGGAAAAAGTTCATTTTTTCGTTCGGAGTTTTTTTCCCCGGTAGTTTGGCTTTAATTGCATTTACTTTTGTTACCACAAAATGTTGTTAAAATAATAAATTTTATTTTACATTTGTCCATTTTCACAACATTGTTAGAAAGACAAAGTTTAAATAACATTCAGGCGCTTACACAACGTCACTAAGGTTCGAATGTGTGTGTGTATGTTAAATGTTGATGGGAGGATGGGAGGGAAAAGATGTCATCCCTGTTAAAACTATACTTGCGGTTGAATAGATGCACACATAGAACGTAACAATACGATTAGCTAGATATATGGCAAAGATGAGGGTGACCATTGTAACAAAAATATTTGTGGTGAAAAGGCTAGACATTTTTCTGTTTCTCTCAGCATCTGTTCACATATATAAATTTTTCCAATCACAACGCTAAAAGTGTAATTCCTAAGAAATTTGGTTATAATTGGGTATCTCCGAAATAACTTCATTGAATGTAATAAAAAATAATTGTAGAGGAGAACCTCAGGAAGCAGTTCATAGCATATGTTTTTTATACTTTTAAAAATGACACTTAGCAAAAACAAAAAAATAATGTCCGAGACCTTAAAATTGGAATGTATACACCGAATTCCATGACTCTAGCTGCGCCCCTTTGGTTGGTACCAATTTTACCCCCTTGACGTTTATACGCAATTAGAATTTCATCATTCTAGCTGTAGTCGTTTAGTTGGTACTATTTTTATCCCTCTGTACCATTGTATGCCTTGAAAGTACGAATTTCGAAAAATCCGTTTATTTTCCGCAGTCAGAGGAATGTATACTCCGAATTTCATGACTCTAGCTGCGGTTATTTGATTGGTACTATTTTTATCCCCTTTTTTCATTGTAACCCCAAAAAGTACGAATTTCGAAAAATCTGTTTATTTTAAGTGTCTACGCACTCAGAGGAATGTATACACCGAATTTCATTATTCCAGGTGTAGCCGTTTGGTTGGTACTATTTTTATCCCTCTGTACCATTGTATCCCTTGAAAGTACGAATTTCGAAAAATCCGTTTATTTTTCGTGTCTACGCAGTCAGAGGAATGTATACTCCGAATTTCATGACTCTAGCTGCGGTTATTTGATTGGTACTATTTTTATCCCCTTTTTTCATTTTAACCCCAAAAAGTACGAATTTCGAAAAATCTGTTTATTTTAAGTGTCTACGCAGTCAGAGGAATGTATACTCCGAATTTCATGACTCTAGCTGCGGTTATTTGATTGGTACTATTTTTATCCCCTTTTTTCATTTTAACCCCAAAAAGTACGAATTTCGAAAAATCTGTTTATTTTAAGCGTCTACGCAATCAGAGGAATGTATACACCGAATTTCATTATTCCAAGTGTAGCCGTTTGGTTGGTACTATTTTTATCCCTCTGTACCATTGTATCCCTTGAAAGTACGAATTTCGAAAAATCCGTTTATTTTCGTGTCTACGCAGTCAGAGGAATGTATACACCGAATTTCATGACTCTAGCTGCGGTTATTTGATTGGTACTATTTTTATCCCCTTTTTTCATTTTAACCCCAAAGAGTACGAATTTCGAAAAATCTGTTTATTTTAAGTGCCTACGCAATCAGAGGAATGTATACACCGAAATACATTATTCTAGGTACAGCCGTTTGGTTGGTACCATTTTTATCCCTCTATTCCCATTTTACCCCTTAAAAGTATGAATTTGGAAAAAATATTTTTATATTATGTATCTACTCAATTAGAGGAATATACAAACCAAATTTCGTGTTTCTAGCTGTTGTCGTTTAATATGTACCATTTTTATCCCTTTGTTGCCCCATTTCACCCCCTACAAACAAGAATCACTTTATATTGCACGTTTTTGCTGTAAGGGAATGCGCATACCAAATATCAAGCAAATATAAACAGATATATTCAAAAAACATGCTTAAATACGCTAAAATATTAGGGATTATTATGGGTATTTTTAGTCGTTGTGAGGGAAAAAATTTTCCATTTGGGCCGATTTCGCCCCGTTTCAATCCCTACCGATCTACGACTATAAGACGCATTTATGGAAAATTTGAACGTTCTAGCTCCTTTCGTTTAGATGCTAGCGTGCTTTCAACAAACCAACGGACATGACTAGATCGTCTTAGAATTTTATGACGATCAAGAATATATATACTTTATAGGGTCTCAGGTCGATAGTTCAAGGTGAAATATTTTTAAGTAAATTTACTACTCTGTTTCTAGAAAATTAACTATTTAGTATGGCTTTGAAAGAAAGAAACTTTAATCGTACTTAGTTAAATTCCCTACTTTTAAGGACATTTTTACTGAGCTGGAGTAAAATAGTTGAACTAAATTGTAGTAAATTTTACTCAGATTTGGGAATGCTACTTTTCTGAGTGTTATTATTGGGTGAATAAAAATACAAAATATTTTCAAAAATAAAATTGAAAGGAATGGTTCAACATATATCTGGCACTAACATATACGTTCATCAAATTTCTTCAAAATCTGAAGACCTTTGAAAATTCCTCTCCGAGCGTATTAGTATAGAAGTAGTGTCATGCTTCGATGGCAGTCGGTAAGGCTTGCCGTGCTTCTTAGTACATCAAAGTTTATTTGATATTTATACATTGAAAAAAAATATATATTTAGTATTTTGGGACACCCTAGTCAAAAGTATACAAAAATGTATGCTTAAAAATAATTAGGATACTACAATAAAAAAGGGTTGCAACCTAGAGTAATTTTAAGTTATGGATTTTCCCTCAAAATGTCGAAACATACAAAATTCGCTCCCGGATAGACTTTTTCCGCCACAGAAACCACGAATTTTCACCGAATTTCTTCAAAGTGAGCATAACACGTTATATTTGAACTGGAAGAACTTATTGTGAAAGTTAGTCACTTTATTCCATGTTTGGATATATCCCCGATACAAATATTCTTTTCGATTTGACAAATCGGACCAGGTTATATTAGCCTATGATTAGGAAACAGACAGAAATTCTTCACGTTTTCACTTTTTTGCCGAATTGTCATAAAGAACAAAAATTGTTCGAAAATGTCGTCGAAAAAATCTTATAGGCTGTAGTGTATGTAGGTAGCGTATACGTGCTGTTGATTAATGGAAATATCACACATACGCACAGTAGTCGGACAGACCATTAACAGAAATAGTCCTGCAAGATATATTTTTCCTAACTAAACGGTGTTAAGAATCATTCCTAGGATGTTCATATGTTCTAGAAAGTTGTCGGAGAGTCAATCAAAATTCCAAAGGGATTGCAAAAATGACACCGATGACCCAAACCTTTGGGAATACTGGTCTTTTTTGGTCTTTTATCACGTCGTGGTGTCCGTATATGGTTATATTTTTTCGTGTTGCACTGTGTTAATATACATGATTTATTTAAATATTTTCTTCAGAAAATGAATTCAACATTTTTTTTAATTTTGTTCTCATACCTCAAGAAATTTTGCCTATATATTCAATACAATGCAAATGTATTTCCAAAAGGCAGGTCACATAATTTCTAACCTCACTTGACACATATTAACTGTTATTTTTACCTTAGAAATTTAGGGTCATGTTATAATTTGAATAATATTTCGATACATAACCCGTTTTTATTTCATAACGACAAAAATAAACTACTCCAAACTTCCTTTAACAATTTTGTTGACTCTCAAAAACGATTGATTTTACACATTATGAAGTTCACCTTTCCTATGTACGTATCTCGAAATCGACAAATTACCTCGATAATATAACAATCAAGGCCAAAATAAAGTGAAACATTACACAATTAACCAGATGGCCATTAACGGTAATGGTCACCCCAAAACAAAAAAAAACGGTCCAGAGCAACAATACTAATATCAGCATTTTGTATTATGGTCATATAACCGACTACCAGTACTAAACTGACCTTTTACAATATTAAGCTTGATCCCAGCACACAGGCACACACACGAGCACGCACAGCCTTACATGCCAGGAAACAAGACCAGAGAGTGCCACAAACATTCCCCCAGACTAGCACACACACGCGCGCAACACATTCACACATGCAACCACTCAAATAAGTGTGTGTGTGGGGATGTGTGCAGAGAAACAGACACGGAAATTCACCATCATCGACTAGAAAAAAGGCAGAGCAGAGCACAAAAGGGAATACTCACTTACTCACTCACTCACTTATTCAGTCGAATGCTGCAGCAGTTAAATGAGAAAATGCACGTAAGAAGAAAACACACGCTCACAAACACACACACACCACATGCAGTGACCATCGACGACGACGACGTCGAAGAAGAATAACATCACACATAGTCCGCAACAAAGCCCAGCTCATATCCACAGACACATACGACGAACGAACGGATGTACTTTTACTCTTTCTCTCGCACACACATAAACACAACATAAAACGGTAAAACACAAACATGACCCTAAATGTCATGGTTATGTTTTAAAATGTGGTCGAATTAAGCTTACACTGTCGGGTTGGTGTGTGTGTCGTGATGGGCATACGAGGTTGGCGCTGTAATTATCACAAAATAAAAAGCAAAATTAACGAGTTATGGCCAGTTTTACCATTTTTCGAAAAGGTGTGTGAATTCAATTGCTTTTAACTCCTGAAATAATTGACTGATTTTTAATATATTATGCCTTGTTTTGAAGGTAATTTCAATTACATTCAAAATATCGTAGATGTGGTATTGTCCCATTAGATTTTTTAACGTTTTTATCACTTTTTTAGTTTGTTTTATTTTGGTCTGTAATCAATATTTGATTTGAACTGGGATATTTTCCTGGCTCAAGACTATTTTGCATCTATATTTTATAAAGGGTGGGACATGTAACATTTTAAATTTGAACTACCGACTACATTGACTTTGACTAAATGTAGAATAGCATTCATTTTTATTTTCAGGTTTATGTTTGACATTTGCAAAATGGGACGCTATGCGTTCGAACAAAATTGGGAAATATTAAAAACTTACTTCCAACGCAAACTGTAAAAAATTTACGTGGAAAATTTTCGAGGTGAGATCGGCTTTCAGTTTAACCTTCATGAAGCTCATCTTCATGCCGGTGGCAAATGTCAATAAGCAAAATTGCCGCACATGGGATTCACGTGACTATTGATAGGCCAATGCATCCACAACGAGTTACTGTTTGGTATGGATTTTGGACGTACTGCCGAGCCAGTCGTAATAATCATATGAATTAAATTGCAAAGATCAACCTTTCCGATAAAACTAGAAATTTCGAAAAATAATCAGTATTTTTCTATAGCCGATTCTAATTTAAACTGTTTAAATGGCCCACTCTTCAGAATACAAATTTATTATTCACGTTAATGGATTTATTGTGATTTTCGAAAAGATTATATGAAATGTTTTTTTATTTTAAAGTGTTCTTATACGCCTTTATTATCGACTGCATGTGTTTGGCTTTATTTTTTACGATTTTTTTTTTCAAAAAAAAAAAACTTTTTCAAATTTTGGTGACAGTGTTTAGAAAAGTCAACAAGGTATGAAAACAAGAACAACCCAAGAAAAAAATTTTAATATAAATTATATTTTGGCCGCAGAATTCCATACATTTATGATTTATTAATTACAATGTCAAACAAATTAAGACTTTTTGATTGGATCAGAATAGCGTGCCTATAATTCTGAAAGGGCGTGTTGAATAATTTTTTTTATTGCCATTTTTTTATTTTGTAGAATAATTTTTTTTTTTGTTGTCAGAACTATGTTGTGTAATTATATGAGTATCATTTTTGTAGTGTTTAATTTTAATCATTGTTCTACAAAAAAATACCAAAAATGGCACCAAAGATGTGAATAAAGCTTTTTAAATAGCAAAATTACACGCCAACTTATACCAGAAAATTACTAGGGTTAAATTTCGTCGTTTTTTGTATTTGGTGAATTCCATCATCACTACTTCCACTTTCCCACTTCAATGGAAAATTTCTAAGATAATTCCTTTAGAAAAAATCTAATTCTATTTCTCTGGACAACTTAAGACATATATCGCTTCTGCCTATTCTGTCCAATGCACACTGGTCCCAAATCCATTTTTTATGGCATAAAGTCGAAAAATAAACATACAGTCTTGTAATTTTGCACATTTACTAGACATATCATACGCAAAAAAATAAAAATAAAATTGGACCGATCGGACCACGCCCACTACCACCTCCCATATAAACGCATTATATAACCAACATAATTATCACCCTGTATTGGTACAGGGTGACCAAAAACAAAATTTTATGAAAGCTTAAAAGAATGAAGAGTTGTTTATTTTGACGAAATGTGTTTTTCTAAACATTATTACAAAAGCAAATATAGCATACAAATAGTATACTTTAAACTGCAATTTAAATAATTATTTCAAGAAATAAAGTAAAATGTATACATGTGTACAAAAAGGTGAATGATGTTGTATACCATTTTAAAGGTACTTTCAATGCCTTTTAAATAATATATTGATGGGTCTCGTACACAAAACGAATTCAGAGATATAATCATATATATATCTATGGCTAATCAAAAACTGTGCTAAAATAAAATGACAATTTTTGGAGTTTGCCGAAAAATGCTGACGAGATATTAATTCCACCATAAAATACAACCTCAGACGAACACTTTCCAATTTACACTTTGAGTAAAGTTGAGTCATACATATCACATTTGTTCCACGACATTTATAGATTATGTTCTCTACAAATCACAAAATTACAATACCTATGCATACTTACAAGACCACAATAATCATAAAATGTTAAATATAATTTTTCAACTACTAACTCTTGCCGTCAATTTTCATAATATAGTCACTTTATTATTTTCTTCTTAAGACTTGATTTTAATTAATTTGTAAAACTGCTTTATATCAAAAATTATCCCACTTTTTTGAACCGCAAAGTTTAAGTTTAAGTTTTCTCCAGTATATTTTTTTGATCGCTTGGAGTGTTGCCATAAAGAAAATATATACACATTTACCACTTTCCAATTTTAACTTTTTTAAATTTCTGCCAAAAAAATGGATTTGGATTTGCAATGTAGTTGAGCATATCTTGAAAGCTCAACTTTTGACTTACATTGAGATTAGATTGCTACTTAGTGATTGTCAGTGTGGTTTTCGTGACAACAGAAGTACTTCGATGCTTCTTCTTGGCCTTAGCGACACGATTAGGGGAAATTTAAATAATGAACGTCTCTGTGTGCTCCTTTCTCTAGATTTAGAGAAAGCATTTGATCGGGTTGATAATGTATTAATAGAAAAATTATTTAGGTTATATGGGCTGCAGACCAGCGCATGTTCTCATATCTTACCTGCAGAAAGCAGTATGCACATGCCAATGGGTTAATGTCATGTGTCTTGTCCGCGAGAAGTGGAGTCCCTCAAGGTTCCGTCCTTGGTCCACTTCTATTTACGTTTACATCATCGTTTACTGATGATGTACAAATCTCATTTAAAGGGTAGCATCAGTTTACTGATTTTTGCAGGCTAATATTGATTACCTGCTGCAATTGATTTCTAGTTTGGTTGTTTCTAGTCGATTTTCTATTAATGCTACTAAAACAAAAGCACTATTGTATTCAACGCATCCTGTTGATATATGCCTGCAGTACAATAACGAGTGCATTGATTTTGTCGGTAGTATTAAATGTTTGGGTGTAGTTCTTGATAACAAATTGTGTTTTGAACAGCATATTGACGGTGAATTCGACGCTACATCGACTGTATAATTGTGACCTAAGCTTACCTCGCCATATTAAAGAGAATTTAGTTCATGCTTTGATTATGCCCAATATCCTTTATTGTATAGAGGTTTATGCTGGCACTTTAAAGCGCTATACTGATAAATAGTGCAATGCGATACTTGTACACCTTTCGAACGATGCCTAAATGATGAACATCGGAAGGAAATTGACCCCGCAGCGCTCATTTCTGTAATAAGAGTTTGAACATTTTGGCTCTGCAAAACCAATTTCTGTATTAAATTATTTTACAAACATGTAATCAGTGACGTCATTTTTCGTCCGATATTTATCATTTAGGCGTCTTTCGAAAGGTATTGATTGCTTTTATTTATTTTTCATAACAACTCTTACAAAATGTCTCCAAGAAATATGAGTTTTTCGCTGTCACCTTGAAAAACCACAAAAAACATAAATGTTATGGTCCATGGAACTAGTTTTTATATTAGTCTGCGCTTATTAAACCATCTTCTTTTTGGTGAATGCATGGACTAGTTGACGTACAATAGCTTGGCTTGGCACACACAAACACAAACATATTCCAAAGACTTTAAAATGACCAAACAAAATATTGTACGAAGGATTGAATAATGCTGCAGCAGTGGCTGTGTCTGGCTGCACAATGGGGAAAATATATATTGTGTTGGAAATGCTTTTGGCATTTTTAGTCGTTCTTCCAATTATAATGAAATTGCTTGCACATGTGGCTGGAGTAGCAGCGGGCCTATGAGAGCTTAGGTTTCTGACAAACATTGAATGTCTTCTGTGGGATGCCAATTTAGATAAAATCGGATTGCAATTTTGTACAGAAATAATATTTTCGATCTGATTTTCACAAATTTTTAAATATTACACCGTGCGACAATACCTTTTTATACCCTCCACCTCCAGGATGGGGGTATACTAACTTTGTCATTCCGTTTGTAACATCTTGAAATATTGACCTGAGACCCTATATAAATATTCTATATTCTTGATCGTCATAAAATTCTAAGACGATCTAGCCATGCCCGTCCGTCCGTCTGTTGAAAGCACGCTAGCATTTAAACGAAAGGAGCTAGAACGTTCAAATTTTCCATAAATGTGTCTTATAGTCGTAGATCGGTTGGGATTGAAACTGGGCTAAATCGGCCCAAAGGGAAAAATTTTTCCCTCACAAGGATTAAAAATACCCATAATAATCCCTAATATTTTAGCGTATTTAAGCATGTTTTTTTGAATATGTCTGTTTATATTTGCTTTATATTTGACATGTGCATTCCCTTTATAGGAAAATCGTGCACCATAAAGTGATTCTTATTTGTAGGGGATGAAATGGTGCTAAAAAGGGATAAAATGGTACATATTAAACGACAACAGCTAAAAACATGAAATTCGGTGTGTAAATTCCTCTAATTGAGTAGATGCATAATATAAAAGTATTTTTTCCAAATTCGTACTTTTAAGGGGTAAAATTGGAAAGAGGGATAAAAATGGTACCAATGGCTGTACCTAGAATAATGAAATTCGGTGTATACATTCCTATGATTGCATAGACAAGTAAAATATACGCATTTTTCAAACTTCGTACTTTTTGGGGTTAAAATGAAAAAAGGGGATAAAAATAGTACTAATCTGATGACCGCAGCTAGAGTCATGACATTCGGTGTATACATTCCGCTGATTGTGCAGACACTTAAAATAAACAGATTTTTCGAAATTCGTACTTTTTGGGGTTAAATGAAAAAAGGGGATAAAAATAGTACCAATCAAATGACCGCAGCTAGAGTCATGAAATTCGTGCGTAGACACGGCAAATATACGAATTTTTCGAAATTCGTACTTTTTTGGGTTTAAATGGAAAAAGGGGATACAAATAGTACCAACCAAATGATCGCATCTAGAGTCATGCAATTCGGAGTATACATTCCTCTGACTTCGTAGACACGAAAAATAAACGGATTTTTCGAAATTTGTACTTTGAAGGGATACAATGGTACAGAGGGATAAAAAAGTACCAACTAAACGACTACACCTAGAATGATGAAATTCTAATTGCGTAGTAACGTCAAGGGGGTAAAAATGGTTCCCACCCAAATGGGCGCAGCTGGAATCATGGAATTCGGTGTATACATTCCTCTGACTGCATAGACACGCAAAATAAAAAGTTTTTTCCAAATTCGTACACTTTCTTTTACGCCAAAAATTGGTTGAATCATGAAGTTAGGTTATTTTGCACTATGTACGTCTGATAATGGATTTTCAAAATTTGTACTTTTGGAATTAAAATAGAATGGAAATACAACCAACTGTAGCACCCACTATCTACCAATATTTGTGGTATTTAAGCCTTTTGAAAATATAAATATATATGAATATTTATTTTTTGATTTGAAATAAATAATGGTTTGAAATAATTAAAATATTATATTTATTTATAAAATTAATTTTTCAATATTTGTATTTGTTTTGGTTTGGCTATATTAAAAAAATTATATTTCCTGTAATATTACTGCGCTTCTACGAAAACCAACAACCTCTGTGGATCCATGGTGGATGGTATATAAAGTTCGGTCCGGCCAAACTTAACGCCGTTTCTACTTGTTGGACCTGAACAAGACCATATACACATACAACTAGTCATAGTATGTAGAAAAACTGTGTACTCAGTTTTTCATTCGATGATCTTTTCTACTTCTTACAGGATCAATGAATTTAAATAATTTATTTTCGTACTTTTGCGAAATGAAAGAGAAGAATATCTGCTAAAAATGTATATAGAGGACTGATATTTAAAGTATTTTCAACAGATATTCTTTTCATTCATTTGATACCCACATCGCCTTTCTACCATAAAAGTACGAAAATAAATTATTAAGACATATATATCCTTTGACACTAAAAGTCATCTAAAAATCAGAAAAGATCACCAAATGGAAAACTGGGGTATTCGATATAAGATATCTAAAATTTTCTCATTTTTCATTGGTAGATTTTGGTTTGGTATCCTTCTTTCCACAATGTAGATGGCCCAATTACCACTTATAATCAGTTTTAAATATTCTACTCTGATCTTCGCATCATGATGTTCACATGAGGATTATTGCCTAACGCTGCTTTTTGATGAGGATTATAAGAGTCCCTTATAATTAAAAAACTTCTAATTTAAGTTCTAAATTAGTTTAGTTAGATATTTTCTATTGATATGAATTTGTAAACATTCTGCATTTTACTTCTTGTTTTCGAACCAACTTTGGTCCCTTCAAATTCCGTTCCATTTTTTTGTAAAAGTATTTCAATTGAAAGCTCCTTTTCAAACCACTGTGATTTGGCAGCGGCAAAGGTATGTTGTGAGGCCAAACCATCAGTAGCTGTAGCAACAGCAGCTGTGGTAGCAGCTCGTAAACGTTTAGTTTAAGTCCACGCTAGACTGCCATTGAAAAGGAGACTCCATTTCTTTAATGAACGTCATTGCGAGAGGAATGCCGGGATGGATATTGAAGCACTTTGTGTTTGTTCTCTTTGTTTAGATTGTTACATTAATGTTAATTTTAATGTATACATATACATATGTATGTATGTGGTATGTATTGGTATGCATGAATATGTATAAATATATGCATTCATGGATATTAGGATGGAAGAACTGAATGCAAGCCAATATATTTGAGAAAAATATTTTAAAACTTTTCACGGCGACATTTTTTGACAACATTTTTTGACTAGGAATGTTTTATATCTAGAAGAATTTACAAAAATTTAAAAAGGATTCGATTTTTTGCGAATATTTTTTTAAATTAGTTGTATAAACTAAAATATCATTTGAATTGATTAATATAAAAATTGAAGATGCCAAAAGACTCGGAAATAATTAGCTTTATAATGAGGTCGATATATTTTTAATAGATATCACCATTTGTAGTTTTCTGTGTTTTTACTTTTCGGAGAATACTAATAACAACACTGAGGAACAAAATAAAACTTTTTTGGAAAATAACACGGTTCTGACAGCGGATTCTGATACGGGGGCAAAAAAGAATATACGTGTATCAGAGTTTTGAAAGTTTGGTGGTCATTTAAGAGGCGAGTGAATATTTCTCCCTTTGCACATTTTTATGATGAATCGACATAGGAAACCTTGTCACCCTTACACTTTAAGTATAGCTTGTGTTTAGTAATATTACTTAAAACACTACGAGGAACATTTTTGTGAAACATTTTAACATTTGAGGAGCCAATAAATGCCGGAAAAAAGTCAAATCCAAAAATTCCAAAAGTGAATTTTAATTTCGTACTTGTTCCGATTGTTGTCTAAACTATGCCAGAGAACTGAATTTTGAATTGAATTGAAGAAAGCTGTAGATATAATATATACAAGTATATGCTCGATCAGAATTTGTCGTTGTCAGAACCTTGTTTTTTGTGTTTCACAATGTAATAAGAACTTCATCTATCATCTGGAACAACGAATGTACTAAATAATTAATGTTGCAAAACACCCTAATGTATTTGTCTAAACCCACACATTTATAAGAACGTTTTTGTATAGTCAGTAGAACGTTTCTGGTAGAAGTGAAACAGGTACGAACAGTAGTTCGAGAAAATACTTTTCAACATTCTATTTCTGAGTTGTATGCGAAAAGTTAGCTCTAATTCCAATTCGTAAATTTAGGTTATAAATTTGCTCAGTGAAGTTGCAGATATTATCAATTGAAATTAGAGCTTGTATGAATGGTCGGTATCCTTCCTAATGTAGTTCTGGTCAATACTCTGACAATCTATTTGTACAACTATAAAGATTATTTAATTATTATTATGTCTACAGATCCTTACAGACTAAAACAATTCTATTATAAATAGAATTGTGAAATCGGGGTTTCCTTGTCAGCAGGAATTTTCTTGTTTTTTTGGAAATTGCAGTGTCTATAACTATAACACATAAAATTAAAAGATTTTTTCCTAAGACACGTATAAAATATTTTCCAAAGAAGAACATTTCCTGAGATATTAAGAAAAATTAGTGAAAATTTTGCCGACCAGTTTGAATCAGTTGTAAATGTCGGAAAACTACAATTGAGGAATTCCATGTAAAACTAACCAGAAATTTTCGATGGTTTGCCGATACTGATCAAATTATTGGGAAGTTTATGGTACTGCAAGATATTATGTTAGACAATTATCTTTAGAAAAATATTGAAAACTGTGGTAACCCTGCAACGTTGATGTTTTAGATATTTTACAGCGGATTTTTATGCAAATTCCATTTTTAATACTCAAGTATATAAAATATGCATATTGCTATGCAAGATATACTGGCATAAAATTGGTTATGTCGGTTTATTAAAATGTTTTATAAGTAAAATCATTTGTGTGAAGACGGCATTCAAAAATAACCATCCGTCAAAATACGATTTTGCATAAAAATCCGCTGTCTAGTTATAACTTTTGTTCTGTAAAAGATATTGAGACAATTTTTCTTGTAGGAACATTGTCGGTTTATAGCGCAAAAAGATGAAATGAAAATTAAAAAATATTTATTTTAATATTTGTTTTGATTTATTATTTTTTCGATCTTTTCTCTGCAAATAGCTACATAGATTTTTGCGATAGTTTCTGAGGTATTGCAAACATGTAGAAGTACTCTTGTCCTGTAACGTTTTCAGTTTTCAATACTCTTCAAAAAATTCAAACTCTTCAAAAAGTTTCAGTACGACCTTTGTATAGAATTTCTCAATTGTGTGTTGATATAGGATAGCAATTGGAAAATCAGTTAAAATTTCTGAGCCAATTTTCACCCCATTTTGAAATTTTTATATTTGTACAGAATAGAATAAACAAATATACATACTCAATTCCATTGAGATTAGGACATTTTAAGAACGTCGTTGCGCTGTAACCAGATTATACAAGTCTGAAACTATATGCAAAATGGAATTAATTGGCGTTTTTAGATTTTCATTTCCTCGTGTTGTTGCCCTTTGAAAGGACTACAAAAATTCAATGGATAACATTTGTCAACAAATATTTTAATTACTTATTCGCTCCCTATGACATCGACAAAAATGTAAAATTAAAGAAGACAATATCTGCTAAAAATACTTTAAATTTCATACTTCTATCTTTATTAGTTTAGCATTAACAATCAATTCAAGTTTGCACCCTTAGTTTATTACTTTATTCATATTTTACTTTTCAAGGGGGAACCATTTCCAGGGCTGCTAATGCTAAATTAATACAGATAGTCGCATAAAATTTGAAGCATTTTTTAGAAGATATTCTCCTCTTTAATTTCACACGTACACCGGCACCGTAGGGTGCGAATAGAAATTCAAAAATTTTTTTTTGAAAAAAATGTATGTGTAAAAATGTATGAATGTAAATGTATTGAGCCAGCTAAATAATAAAAAAACAAAAATTAAAAAAATCATTATTTTTAAAAATTCTCATATGTTTTGAAAAATCCAAATTGCCTTCATCATTATCCAGTTAAAATTTTCAAAGCATACTTTCGAAGGCTCAATTACGTTGACAAATTCAAGTAAAATTTAAAAATTAAGAAAATTGGTATTTGCTTGGCAGCCAATATTCAATTTAATTTTATTTCTTGTTTGATTGCATTTAGTACATTCGTAGTAAAATTAGTTAAGTAAAATTGAGTTTTAGTTACTGATTTCAATTATAAATGTTCTTAAATTGAGTACATTTTTTAGACACAATTATATTTAGTTGGCTACTATAAAATAATAAGTATTTAAATACAAGATAATTTTTCTTTTAAAAGAGTTTATATTTTCCGACAATTAATTAATGTGGTAAAACTTATTAAATGAAACACACAGTCGGCGAAAGGATAATTAGGTTGAGCCTTTCTACTCGCTCCATATTTCTTCGTCCCAAACTAGCATTGGACAAAAATAGAAGGAATTGTCAGAATACAATGAGTCTTCATTTCTAAATGGAATATGATCAAAAGTATTATGGGTTTTTATATAGCATTTACGGGTTTCTTGTAATTCATTTTTAGAAAATTTTCAGAAAATTTATGCGAAAATTAGTTTTAGGAATATATGGAAATATCTTTAGTCGGCAATATTTAAAGTAGCTTTAAATTAACTAAGTAAAAACAAAATCATATTTAAATAATAAACAATGCAATTTTGGACACTTTGTTATACCCTCCACATAAGGATGGGGGTATGAACAGCTGCGGTCAAAAAAATAGCAGCGAAGAGATAAATGTTGACAAAGAAAAATATCAGTTTTACTTCTAAAATCCTAAAAATTTTAATACAGTGGTAGCAATAAAAAAATGATCACACAAATAAATATATGAAAATGTATGCTAAGCTATGGTGCGCTGCTATTATTTTGACCGCAACTGTATATTCACTTTGTCAGTCCGTTTGTAACACCTTGAAATATTCGTCGAAGACTCCATAAAGGTCATATATTCTTGTTCGTGGTAAAATTCTAAGACGATCTGACCATGTCCGTCTGTCTGTCTGCCTGTTGAAAGGCGCAGAACGAAATGAGTTAGGATTTCGGTTGGGATTGAAAGTGGGCGTAATCGGCCCAGAGGGAAAAATTTTCCCTAACAAGGGCTGAAAATACCCCCTAATATTTAGACTCTTTAATCATTTTGTTGAAATTTCTGCTTTATATGCTTTACTCGGCACCAACAAATAAATAAAAGTTTTAGGGTGTGGAATGGGACAAAAAGGGATAATAAATATACCATTGGTACGAAAACAGCTAGAAACATGAAATTTGTAATGTACATCCAAATTACGTACATACGTAAAACAGAGAGATTTTTCAAAAATTCGCACTTTTAAGGAATATAATTGGAAAAAAGAGAGAAAAATTGTACCAACCAAACCGCTGGAGTTGAAATCATGAAATTTGGTGTATAAATTCACCTGATTGTGAAGATGCGAAACAAAAAGAATTTTTTTTGAAATTTTTACTTTTAGGAGGAAAATGGGTCGCATGGGGAATTATGAAATTCGGTGTATACATTTCTTTGACAGCGTAGACGCGAAAAATAAAAAGATATTTCGATATTCGTAAATTCAGGATCTAAATGGGATAAAATTTGGCACCAATCAAGCGAATTATGATATTCAGTATTTGTACTCGTCTGACTGCGTAGACGTGGAAAATAAGAGGTACGGGTTTTTTCTAAATTCGTACTTCTAGTGTCAAAATGAGAAAAGAGTGGAGCTGGTACCAAACGGCAAACGGTTGTAGCTAAAATCATGAAATTAGGTGTGCACTTCTATGCAATGCCCCTAATCTACCGTGGAATGCACTTCGTCGTGGAGGGTATATAAGATTCGGCACCAACGAACTTAACACCTTCTTACTTGTTTAAATTAGAATAAAAAAGAATCGGAGACGATTTTATTGTAAAAAAATCGCCGAATTTTATTTTTTTTTTCTTGGCCATCAAAAATTATGAATTTATCAAATATTCAGCTTTAAATTTTAACTATATATGAATGAATTAAAAATATAAATAAATATAAATATCTTTAAGATTTAGATAAAAATCAAAATTCGTACTACTCCTCAGCTATTCTGATAACATTGAATACTCAATTCCTCCTAAAAATTTATTTTTGAACAATATTTTCCTTCAACTACTACAACAGAACTACAAAATAAATTTATTTTACATAAAAATCGCCCATTCTCTGCTGCCCAAAAAACTATGTCTACGAAAAAATCTTCGCGAATTTTTCTTTTTACAAAAAAAAAAAATAAATTCGATGATAATCACTTTTCTGATTTTTGTCCATAAAATGGAGCAGTGTGGGCCTGTTCTTTTAAATTCCGTATATATAAACACACGAATCTCTGAATCTCAATTCACAAATTTTTAATAATGATGACTTATTTGATTATGTTCAAAATTGATTGATAATAAAGTATTCGATCACGTATTGTTTATTTTCTCGTGATGTTCAAAAGGTTGTTCGTACCACTGTTCCATTTGAAGGAATCATGAATGTTGCAGGAGAACATAGGACTTTATGTATGCTACTACTGCTACTACTCCATACAAAATTAGGTAAGTCTATCGCAGTGTGCGCATGCTGTTCCGTATATTGTTCTATATATTCGAGTAGGTAGCATGTTGATGTTATCAGAGAAAAACGATTGTTGTCTTTTTCTGATACTCCGGAAACACTTTAAAAATCGAGCTTAGTGCAAAATACATATTTTTGAAATTGATTTCTATGAATATTATTATAATATCTGATAACTTATATCATTGACAAATAATGGACGTCTATGAATCACACTCCATCTTCATCAAAATCTGATGTCTGGTTATTTAACGTTAATTGTGGTAATATCTTGAAAATTAATAGTGATACCAGCATGAAACTTACAAAGTGTCTGCACAGGAAATATTTTTAAGGGAAATATTAAAACATTCCAATATTTTCGGCATGAAAAGATTCCTAAATTTGGTGCGATGTCTCTTCTGTCTATATTTTCAAAACTAAATTTCAATATTGAAATAATATATTTTTTATTTCCATTTTTTGTTAAAATTTAATAATTTCAAAAATAATGTTCCAAATAATTTAATTTCGAAAATGTAGTATACTAAACATAAGACCAATTATAAGTACATTTTAATCTTGATTTTCGTGGAATTCCTCCATTTTAAGTATTGAAAATTGAAAATAGATTTTTTATAATTTATAAGTCTGTGCGACCCACTCTAGGTTACATATGTAATACATTTGTAATGCACAATCTTCATATTAGCTTCACTGCTTTTCCCTCATCTCTTTCCCTCCTCACATCGCCCTTATTAACTCGAGTCTATCATTTCAATTTCCGTGTGAAATTTAAACTTACTCCCAGGAAAGAGTCAGTGTGTGTATGTTGCTTGGTACATGTTTAATACAATATTTACCTTCAGTGTCGACTGCTTAAAAACATATTAAAGTTAATTAAACTAAAATAAGCTTCAACTGTAAAAGTGCAAGTGCTCAGGGGGAGATCAACCAAACACACACACACAATCTCTTCTACACATACACTGGGGAAAAATCGTTGAACCAATTAAAAGATTAATTGACACGAAATCAAAAAATAAAGGAGAAATTTGTTCATTGGAGAGATTAAATGGGATCAATTCGATTGATCTTTTATAAGTGTTACCTAAGTGTCTACAAGATTTTGAATGTTAAGAAATGGATAATTTTTTAATAGCACTACACGGTATCAGTTTTTTGGCAGAGGTTGCGTGTATCCAGTAATTTGCCTAGAGCCAAGACAAATAAAAACCAATTCTCTTCATATTCCCTGCATCATGGTAAATGATAACATACAACATCTACAGTAAACGAAGACTATAAACTTTGTGATTCCATGAGAACACGTGGTCGTTCCATGAACCATGAACTTTGTGCACCAAAATTCGACAAGTATTCAAGAGTGTCCCACAACTTTCTGGCAGCTGGGTAAGCAGTACGATTTTCACATATTTTATGTTACAAGCTATATGGACATCCAGGGAACTGCAAAACTAAAGAGTTTGCCTTATATTGCCTACAAGATCAACATTGCATAGATACCCCTATCGATGTGTAAGACAGACGGCACTGGTGCTGGCTAACAGCATATAGGCAGAATTAGACACGTGTAGGGTTACGAAGATGGTCTGGCCGAATTATGACATTAAGAGGTATTCTGTCATCCTAAGAACAATTCGAACGACTTTGGTGCGAGCACAAAGGTTGAGAATGATATTTACAACGAGTATTAGTGCTATGGCAAGACGACCTTCAGCTTTTTGTGAGGAATTTGGTAGATTAGTACAGAGAAACATGACATAGGCTCTTCGGGAACCAATTACATACTGCATGATATGGATATTAGATACCTTATCAAATATACCCATCTTTCAGGCACGATAAAACAGGCCTTTCTAACAGCAATACTTGACGCTTCCTTGAAAATGAGCACCCACATAAACCAACCATAAATGTCGCAGAGATAAAAAAATTTGGAAAGTCTAAAGACTTTAAAGAATTTTGTAATAAAGTAAACTAAAAAACGCAACTTTTATGAGGTATAAATACACTATCCAAGGGCATTTTTGGAACAGAGTAGCGACCATATAATTCTGAAATCAATTTCAATTAAATCAATTTTGTAGAATAAACTTATAGTCCAGCCTCAAAATAAATAGCGTTCGTCTTTGTGAAGATCGGGCTATAATTGCGACCTGTAATTTGATTACAACAAAAGATGGACAGGCGGACGGACAGACAGACTGATGGCTGTAGCTGGAAATGCACCCACTATCACCCAATATTTAGAGTTCTGAGCTTTTTTGAAGATTTCTGTCTTATATGAACTTTTTAAACTGACTTGAAGTATTAGTTCTATATAAACATAGTGGTAGCCTTGCCTTATAAGCATGGTTTAAAATAATTAAAATTTTATATTTAATTTAATCTTGTATATTCTCCCGGTTCAAGGCCATTTTGCATCTATATTTTATAGAATGTAAATTTATTTACAAATGACACACTACTACTATCATGATTTCCAACCAATCTAAAGTTTTCATTTAGTTTGCTTCGCAGCGACTTTTCAACATCAAACCCGGCCTCTTTAAGGAAATGATTCTCACGAACAAACAAGAAGCACAACTCACTTGCCGAGAAGCACTTTAATGCCACTTGCATTAATATCTAAAATAGGAAAAGTAGTCAGCTTTGGGCTAATTTAGAAAATATAACCGATTTTCAATGCTAGTCCTTAGGTCCTTGTTTAATTTCAATTTTTTACAGAACTCAGATTTTACCAGATCAAAAGTTGTTGTTGGCCGATGGAATTTGATTCTGCACTGCTGTGTTTAACCGATTCCAACAGACATAAATAGTTCGTGTTAAGGGTCAGATGGCTTCGCAGCGACTTTTCAACAACATACCAGGTCTCTGTAGTTACAAATATTTTGGTCTGTAATCAATTGCAAAATGGTCTTGAGCCAGGAGATATTCCCAGTTCAAATCAAATATAAAACATAAAAAACTAAAATTTTATATTTATTTATAAATCATTTTTCTATATTTTTATTCGTTTTGGCTATATTAAAAATAGCATTTTTCTGTAATGTTGCTGCACTTCTACGAAGGTCGACAGCCCAGTGGACTGCAATCCACGGTGGAGGGCTGAACGGTTCGGCTTATCTCCGTTGTTACTTGTTTTCACATAAAATTGATACATCGAAACAATCTACAAGACAATTTAACAAATTTAATGAATAATCAATCCCAAACAAAATCCAGATCCCCAACCCAATAAATATATCACCGTTTAGGAATAAAAAATCCACTGAAGCGACAACTCTGGCGCCCACATATATTCATCGCTTCTTTTACTGAACTTCCGGTTTGTTATGAGTGTACTACTCATATGACATACCTGTTCAAAAAATCCGTTTGTTTTTGTGGTTTGTTCAGTATTCATCTCTGAACTCTTAACTCGACTTTCAAATAAGAGTCAATCATTTCACACTTTCGAAAATGTTTCAACATTTTGACGCAGGCTTTTTCCCAAATATATCTATAGGGTGGGTCATTTAATATTTTAAATTTGAACTTCCGATTACGTTGACTGAGAAAAGTATAATAACATTCATTTTCAAGTTTATTTTTAACATTTGCAAAATGGGACTCTATACACTCGAACAAAATTGAGAAAAACTTAATTCCAATGTAGTGAGTCTTTAACGCCAACTGTAGGAAATTTACATGGACATTTTTCGAGAAGAGATCGTCCTTCCGTTCAGCTCATTTTCAACAATGCCTGTGTCTATGAGAGAAATGGCTATGTCAATAAGACAAATTGCCGCATATGAGGTTCGGAGAACCCACATGTAACTATTGAGAAGCCAATGCATCCGCAACGAGTCACTGTAAATAAATCCCGTAATTTGAAAAAATAGTAAGTGCTTCTTGTATAGCCGATTCTAATTTAAAGTTTTGGCCCACCCTATACTTTCAAAATATTAATCCTCATAATCCTACTATTTTTGTGCAGCCATATATTTCTTTTTAAGCACTTCATGGAACCAATAGTACCATGTTTAATTCCCACTTAATGCATAAATTGATTTAATTAAGGAGAAATTTATGATTGTTTGCTCTTGTTCCCCGCTTGTTTGGAATTGATGTAGTCTGCCTGTGAAATTTAAAAATAATTGCATTGTTTGGTTGTTATTCAATAGCTCCATCAGGAAATTTTGTATCATTTGTTGCTTTAAACATTGTATTTCATACGATCTGGAGCACACAAAAAAGTTTGCATATTTTCTTTTGCAAATTTTCTGCGAAAAATGTTCATGATTTCGCTACTTGCATGGTTGTTGTGGGTTTGTTCTGGAGTATCCATGGCAAAAAAATCTGCAGGGTTGTGGAGCTGCAATGCGATGGACTGCAGGCAAATTAGCTAATTGGATTTATTTCGCTCTCTCTCTATGGCGGAGAGAATGTTTGCGGTGGCGTAGCCAAATTACAGTGATTTACTCTAAATACCAAAGGGTGTGGAAATTTTAAATAGTTTTAAAGAAAAATATCATCTACGCCAACTTTCCTTTAAACAAGGACACTTAATAAAGACTACCACACATCGTGTTCGCAGTCATGTTGAGGACTTATTTATTTTAAAGAGCTTCCATAAAATGAACAAATCATTGAAAAAGTGACACAAAACACTTTTGCGAGCACATTGTTGTTGCAAAATATTTGCCTGTGATTCAATTCCATGCCGGCAGGAACGTTTTGCCTTTCCTTTTATCACATCCAGTCATTCATTCAACAAGGTATGCTGTGTGTGCTGCTCGTGGAGACATCGTTGTCGCCGTTGTTGCCGTTGATGCTGTTGCTTTGCTTATAAATTGCCAATTATTGAAGATTTTGTTGTGTTTTAAGAAAACAACACGTACCGCCAACCAACCATTCAAGTCAGCCACCACGTCGTCCCGGTATCTGCTTCAACTTCGACTTCAACTTCCACGATAGTGATCATTGACACGGGGAACGCAAAGAACACACGCAGGGAAGAATTGAAAGGAGCTACAAAATCTATACATAGCACATATAAAAGAATTTTATATATATAATAATATAAATGCATATTTATCGAGATACAGCACGTTTCTAATAAATGCTCATAATATTGGCGCGTCTTTTCATTATTCATGCAACATGCTTTGCTTTTGCTTCTGATGCTGCTGCTGCTGCCTCCACCAGCCAAAGTGTAACTTGAACTTCTTGAGGTAGTACATGGGGGGTTGGGGGGATTCGACGTGCTGATGATAGCGTTGATGGTGTTGGTGACGACGATGTCTCTGTGCGCTCTGGCGCTCGGCTCACACAGTTCGCTGTTGCATGAATGAATGAAAACGAGATCATCGCCAGGACGCGGTAGATACCTTCAGATACTTTACTTGATGAAATTTTCTTTCAACAAATTTTAAAGAATTTTTGTTTCTTTTCGCCCAACATATGCCATGCTTTTGCTCGGTTACAATTCATCGCACGAGGGCGGTATGATAAATTTAAGTAAACAATTATATAGAATGTTTTGTTTCATATATATATCAAGACCCAACAAGTTTGAAGATTCTTGTATTTAATTTAATGAGGGAAAAAGTTTAATGGAGACTCTTTGCAGATACATAGACCACAGTAAACTACATCTTAATGATGAATAAGTTGTGAACATTTTTTGTCTGGAATATACCCAATATAGTCAATATCTTCTTTAACCCTGTTGGCGATCCATCATATGATCAGTCAGCGCCGCCTACATCTCGAAATAAAAACATATCACTGGTGTTGATGGTAACGCCATCACTGCCATTCTTGGGTTTCTGGTTTCTTTAGCTGTCAACTCACTTTGTATTGAGACAGATGACAGTCCATGCCAAATAAATAAATTATTAAAAAATGCAATTTGTTTTGTTTTTTAAATTGTCTCCTCTAGACTCCGTCTGGGGGAGACCAACAGGGCTGGTAGGATTCTGTTCAAACCCTTTGAGGGCTATTGACTAGTATACTTGTCCAATGGCTTGAGATACACCAAATATCATCAGAGGTAATTTATAGAGAAGTTTAGTGGAAGTAATGCTCTGCAAACCCTACATCCCCCTCCAGACGACAATAAAATGGTTCGTGAAATATGTTACTCTGCTTCAATAAATTTCGAAACTGCTTCTGTTTCTAAATTTTGTTCGGTTATGTAAATTTTTTAAAAATCATTACCTTTTTCATTAAATAAATAATTAATGCACTGTTTTAAAAAAGTGATCAAACGTTAATAAAAAGTGATTCTTTTTTTACTCTAAGCAAAAAATATTTGTTCACGTTGTTGCCAACTACAATATAAATATTTAAATCAAAACAAATTAAAAAAAATATTTTGTGTTGACTTTTTAGGATTTTGCATCGATAACCATAAATTTGACTTGCACAGGATCCAGGCTTAGTCCAAAATTGATACAATTGATTTTGAGTGAAATTTTAACTTTTTATACCCTCACTCTACAGAGTAGGATGGTATATAATATATAGGACAGAAAAAAAGTGTAACGCATTGAAGAAGTGACTTAAGGCCCTAAGTATGTTTGGACCAAATCCGTTTTACGACTTTTTGAGGTGTTTGAGCAATGTCCATCCGTCCGTCTGGCTGGCTGGTGTACACGATAATTCTCGAAAGGAGTTAAGGAATCTATTCAAACTTTACACATCGTAATATTTTTCCCAAACTAAGTTTAAGTTCGAAGATGGGCGAAATTGCCACGTCCCTTCAGGTACCTCCCACACAAATGGCCCATTTTCCACTGTTAAATTAAAACCCATATGACTTCCACACGGATAATCGGACTCATCTATATTTTGGTATTTGATAATATTTTTATAATCGCTTTAAGTGTACTAAATATGACGGATTTTGACACTCCCCTTCCAGTACCTCCCACACAAACCATGTAATATAAAAGCTGTTATAACTTCTACAATGATGATCTGAATACTGTGAAATTTGATATTTAGCAATGCTTTTTTAGTGGTTACATTCGCATGGAATATGGGCGAAATTGCCACACCATTGCTGGTACCTCCCACATAAAGTGGCATAAACTTTGGTTAGAATAAAGCCGACATAACATTCGTACGGGCAGTCAACATCATTTGCAATTTGATAGTTAAAAATGTTTTTAAAATCACATTAAACCCAAAAAATATTTACGCTTTAGCCACGCCCCTTCTTGTACCTCCCACACAATTGTATCTACCCTAGGTAATATTAAATCCTTCCTAACATCTATTCTGGTGCTTGGCATCCACTATGACTTGATATTTGTTCATGTTTTTGCAATTGTTTTGTAACTGTGGAAGCTAGGAGCAAATGCCATGAACCTTCTAGTACCTTCCACACAAACCATCCGACTATAAGTCAAATTTAAGTTTTTATAATTTCCATAGATATGTTCTCTGAGAGTGAGGTTATATATAAGTCGGTTAAGCCGGCTGACGTTTTCTTAGTTGTTATTTATGTTTTTTGTTATCGAAACTTAGTTATCCAGTCTTTTCTTTTTTTTCTGTAAAAAATGCAATTTCAAACCAGAGGCATTTATATTTGCCCAGTAAAATGGTGGACAATGGCCAAAATGGTATTGTTAATTTGAATTAAAAACC
The DNA here is from genome assembly GCA_947397865.1 of Polietes domitor. Lineage (NCBI taxonomy): Eukaryota > Metazoa > Arthropoda > Insecta > Diptera > Muscidae > Polietes > Polietes domitor. Next base: position 54,553,985 of record OX377620.1, read on the forward strand.
CATCTCTAAATTTTGAGTCATTCGTATTTTTTGCGGGTAAATGTTTTTTATTTCTGATTTGAATTATGATTCGAGTAATGAAGGAAAGAAACATCATCTGATGTTGCAAAGAAGACTGCTTAGACATGAAACTTGTAGCGTTACCTCTCCAGATAAAAACTTAATGACAAAAATTAATGTCTGTTGATTCTAAAATTTCTATTTTGTAATTTCTTTATTACATTTGTCTTAACAGCCTTAAGTCATTGGCAGCAGATTTAGATGTTTAGCCCAGGGGTTGGAAACGATATTCAAAGCTAGCCGTCTTCAAGATTCTATCAGAGTTTCTATATGCCTTGGAAAGGACTATTTCTCCCACTTTGAAATGACAAATGCCAAAAGAAATAATGCACGTTATACCTCGGGTTTATCACATTTATCATACTGTAGCATATTCATTACAGATTCGTCCCGTGGACTAGTGTAAATTGAGTAAGCCATTCGCAATTTTAAATAAATTGTATGTTATGCTAATGCACTACTTAAGTTTATGATATCTTAACCTTCTGCTCTTCATTTCTTATTATATAGCTTTGTTCTTTAAAAATGATTAAGGATTAAATTATTTTACAATTTCATATTTTTAAATTTTGTAACCTTATGGAGTCATCTCTTAGTTACATGCATTGTTTGCACACTGTTAGTTTTGCCGAAAGAAGGTGAATACAGTTTTCTTGTGTACTTGGGTGTCCCAAAACCCGAAAACAATATTAACATATTTTTAATTGATACATTTTTCTAATTTATTAAAATTGGGTAACTCCACAAGATTTCAACCCAGTGCAGATTTAGATCTTCTTCGATTTTGATGAAATTTGGGACATAAATATGGCGTTTACCGTAACTCAAAGTAGTTTGTGGTTTGAGTTTTACGGTGGTACACATTTTGTGTTCTTGGTGGTTTTTGTGAAGAGATGGCTTCATTAACGAAATCACATCTGAAAGGTTTTAATCTCTTCTTCCCGAATCCGTTAGAAAACTGGAAAGTCTTTGTGGTTTAAGGACTCGAAGAATAAATATAATATTAATCCTTGACTATCCTGAAAAGCATATATTTAATTTTTCTTACTTGTATTTACATTTTAGCTTGTTTTATTCTGTACAAAATAGCAAAACCTAGAATTTTTTAAATTTCGGTTCTTATACTCAAAACACGCGAATTTCTGGGACAAGTGTTAATGTCATATTTGAATTCATTGCACTGAAGTCATTCGAAATTGACTCCAAACTTTCCTGTTTAGCAATTTACTTGCCTTGTGGAATATTTTGGCCCACTACAAAAAGAACAAATAGCGATTTTTTATACACTCTTTGTACATTTGTTTGTAAAAGCCAAAAGGAAGCGAGATAGACCCATTGTTAATTATACCGATCGACTTAGAATCACTTTTTGAATCGATTTAGCAACGTCTGTCTGTCAATTTATTCTTGTAATCTCGATACAGGTCGCAATTGCAGGTAGAACCAAATGAAACTTTGCACAACGAAGTTTTTCGGGATAAGGACGAACGCTATTTAATTTGAAGAAAATCGGTTCAGATTTGGCTCTTTTCATTCTATTTACCACATATTTGAACAGATTTTCTTCAAAATTGGCAAAATATCTTATATTTCCACTAGAAGTGAGTATTTCTATGCATATGGGTAGATCGGTAAATATTTATATATAGCCCCAACACAAATTTCGCTCCCAATTTGACTTTTTCCTCTCTAGAAACCACATATTTTAACAGATCTTCTTCAAATCTTGCAAAATATCTTGTATTTCAACTAGTAAACACCTGTGTTGAAAACGTGTTAGATCGGTTCAGATTTATATATAGCCTCATACAAATTTCGTTCCCGATTTAACCTTTTCCGCCACTGAAACCACGAATTTTCACTGAATTTCTTCAAAGTGCGCATAACACCTTATATTTGAACTAGAAGAACTTATTGTGAAAGTTAGGCACATTTTTCCATGTTTGGATATAGCCCCGATACAAATATTCTTATCGATTTGACAAATCGAACCAGGTCATATTAGCCTATGATTAGGAAACATACAAAAATTCTTCCCGTTTTCACTTTTTTACCGAGTTGAATTGTATTCGGTTGGAAAGTGGAGTGTTTCACATTCCTTACTTGTTTATAGCTGAAGTACTAGTATACTTATATAGTATAGGTTTGTCAAACTTTTTTCCTACATTTTATCAAAATCGCGGGATCGTGTTTATCAGGATATTCAAGAATTAAAATTATTTTTATTTTATGGGATCCTTGAACCGCAAGGACATTGCTCTTTTCATACAGATTAGGAAAGAAGATAATAACAATATCGTTAAAATCTGATGACGCGATCCAACGTTATGATATCGTTAATGAAGCCATCTCTTCAGAAAAACCCTCAAGAAAACTCAACTAATCGGGGGGTTAAATATCCAAACCTTTCGTTTTTAGATCGTTTTCTGATAGAATTACCAAGTTGCAATCCCCACATCTGCCAAGTCCGGTGTCATGGTGTTAATAAGCCAGTTCGCAGCAAAAATATCTAAGTTTTGGATGTAGGGGTAGCCACTTGTAGAGATACTGAGGTTGCAATCACAGGAATCACACAGAGACCGAAAATTCTGGTAGCTCTGAATCTCTAGATGTAATGTATTGTGTAGATCATGTGGCTATCGTGCGAAGAATGCCCAGGTTCAAATCTTGGTTGATACATTTTATATTTCATTAAACATGATAATATTGAATCTGAGCAATTGCTCTAAATCGAGATATCGCACAAAAAAACTTATTCGACAGGTTCGTATGAATGCATCCCTCCTTTATTAACCTGCTGAAAATGGAACAAAAATGTTTGTTGGGTTAATATATAGTTTGCAGTTGATAGAATTTAGTGATATAATTTCAATCCAAATACAAATATTGGCAGCAAATATTGACAAAAAGAGAACATCAAGCTTCCATCATTGTCTGTCGAGAGCGTGTTATGCATCACAAGTAGTCCGTGAAATGATTTTCAATTTACAAAGAGTGTTGACAACTTTAGAGCATATGCCACTGTGATGTCTTTAGAAGTCATAAATGAATATCTATAGCAATATTTAAAAGCATTTAACATTCGAACATTGTTAACCAAACTTTCTTTCCTGTCCGCGTATAAATACGTTCATATTGCTGTAAGGATGCCAAAAATACGTTAGAACCAACCAACCAACCAGCCAACAACCAACCTCATTTTCCATTTCCCGCTGCTCTATGAATTCCCAGAAAAAAAAACTCATGACTCGTTTTTGGCAACATATCTCAAATTACTTTACTAGATGATGCCCATTTTGATTTCACTTCTTCCACATTTTGTAGCTCGCTTTCGTTCCCTCTTCTGATGCCAGCGATTTTTTTATCACAAAAAAAAGAACCCCATAAACTTTAAGTAGACGGTGTTGATGTCCGTCTCGCAACCGGGTATGTGTTGTTTGGCAATCAAGTGAATTGTAATTGAAATTAAAGCTGTTCTCATTACTTTTAATACTTGTTGATGGTGATATGGCTGTCGACGTTCATGTCGATGTAATGATGATGATGACAATGTTGGCTGCAATTATTGCAGCGACGTTTTTTTTTTTTCGTTTGTCGCTGCAATTGCCAAGTTGATGCCTCATTGAAAGTTAATTCAGTTCAACAAATAACTTTTACTGCAAAAAGGACATTTCATTAACAAAGTTTTGTTGCCAACCAACACCACCCACCCACCGGTCAGGTTTTTGATTTCAACCGCCATCCATCCATCCATGGTCGGTCTTCTGACTGTTTGTTTGTTTGTTTTCTGTTTATTTTGTTCAGCAAAATCCTCTGCCCCGTGAAATAATATTCGAGGCAAACAAATAAATAACAACTTTTCTCAGCAGCCACAACGAATGAGTGGAGAATGGAACACGGTACAGGAGCTGACAACACCGTGTTCCGCGCCAATGTTGTGCTGTCGTTGTCGTTGTAATAAAAACGGAAGGAAATGATAGTAAATAAAATACGGTTTGGCGCCTTTAACCTATGCAAATAAATATCCAATGTTGGTGGACGACGATACTCTTCTCCCGCTTTCTCTTCGCCCTGCTGAACTCTGGGAAATCGCAAAAGGGTGAACTTTGGCTGGCGATAAAAACCTTTTAAACTGAAAATGAAGTGCAAACCCTACAAATGCGTGGCAATAAAATCGCGAAAAAGCAGAGGAAAGATAAAGAGGAAAAAGTGGCAACGGAACGAAGCGCAAAAAATGCAACATGTTGTAAATGTTGTCGATGTGATGCGGGAGCAATTCCACTGGCAAATGTTAAACAGTAAGGATACAGTGGTTTGAGTGACACACCAAGTGTTCAATTGTTAAGAAAATATTTTCAAAACATTAAAGGTTACTTGAAAAAACCTTCCTTTATGAAGGTGAGGGAGGGGAAATATCAACAAACTTTCGGATCTGAATAAAAAATAACTATTTTATTTTTAAAACCACCCAAATTGCGTTTTAGGATTTGTTAAGTCTATATTTAAGATACTAATAAAATATAAAAATATTTTTTCTTTCTACTCACAAGCGACATAAACAAATCACATTTTGGGGTTTTTGTTTTCCCCGTTATAGGTATTTTGGGATTTTTATATACATTTATGAGATCATACATTTTTCAAAAGTAACACAATCATAAATTCTTGTATTACTCTTTTCTAAAATAAAATTGGGAATTTATAGATTTACAGATTTTTTTTTTCAAAAGTAAAATTGAAAGTAATATTCTTGAATTACTTTCAAAAGCTTTTTTAAAAATCCCACAATTCCTAAAACGGAGAAAATAAAGCCTCGGAAGCCATATTTCCAGCTGATCTTAATGAAATTTTCAAATTTTCGAAAAGTAATTTATTTATAATTTATATTTAAAAAAAACATTTTGGGAATTTATTTTTCACGATTTAGGAATTGTGCGATTTGTATTTATTTTTTAAGAGCTATACATGATAAATTCTGGAATTGTTTTTTAACATTCTTGAATGACTTTTGGTAAGAAAATCTCATTTTGGAAACTTAGTTTCCCCGTTTTAGGAATTGCGGGATTTTTATGTGAGCTATCACATTTTTTTCGAAAGTAAGACGATCATGAATTGCCGTTTTCTAATTAAATAAAATGTTTGGCCCGGAGGATTTGAGGGATTTTTATATGATGTATCAATTTTTTTAAAGTAGTCCTTGAATTGCTTTCAAAAATATTTAAAAATCACACTATTCCTAAAATGGGAAAAATAAAGCCTTGAAAATCATATTTTTCAGCCGATCTTAATGAAATTTAGCTTATCCCTTGAAAGTACAAATTTCAACAAATTATTTATATTATATTATTTATATTATTTAGCTTATCCCTTGAAAGTACAAATTTCAACAAATTATTTATATAAGCGTTTGTAAATTCCTGAACTGCTGTTTTCTAAAAATATAAATATTTAGGGAATTGTATTTGTCCCGATTTAGGATTTGTGGGATTTTATATGAGGTATGACACTTTTTTCGAGAATAATGTGATCATAAATTCTTGAATTGCTTTTATCTAAAAAAAACACATTTTGGGAATTTATTTTCCCCATTGTAGGAATTTTCATATGAAGTATAAATTTTTTTCAAAAGTACCACGATTTAAAAATTAATTTATAATCGCGTTTATAAATTCTTGAATTGCTGTTTTCTAAAAATTGGGATTTTTATATGAGGTATCACAATTTTTTCAGAAGTAATACAATCATAATTTTTTGTTTTTTTTTCTAGAAAAATCAATTTTCGGGAATTTATTTTCCCCCATTTTATATTTTTTAATTTTTTTCAATTGTTTTCAAGAGCAACGTGATTATAAACTCTTGAATTTTTTTTTCGTTATAGAAATTGTGAGATTTTTATAAAAAGGATTTAACAATTTCTTTACCGATTAACAATTCTTGAATTGTTTTCAAAAATATTTTTAAAAATTCCACAATTCCTAAAAAGGGGAAAATATAACCTATACATATTTTTCAGACGATCTTAATGAAATTTTGCTCATATTGTCAAACATAATTTTATGGTTCTAGCTACAACTTTTTGTTTGGTAAAATTTTTATTCCACATTTTACCCCACTTCTCTTTAGAAGTATAAATTTCAAAAATAATTTATATTAGGCGTCTACCTGTCATATGAATGTAGAAAAATAATTCCATTTACATGAACCACGTACCAATTTTGGTCCGACTTCCCCCCTTTTTGAGAAATTTTTGAAAAAAATTATTTATCTTTCGCGCGTTCGTAGTCAGTTAACAAATTCCGAATTTCATTTTTCCCCCTTAAATGTACTAATTTCGAAGAATCCACTTATTTTGCACGTCTACTTTGTCAGAATGTACGAATTTAAGTTTCCCACTGCAACACCATGATCGGTACTATTTCTATCCCTTTAACACCTAAATCCATTTATGTTGATAAAATATGTAGTTCGAGGAAAATGCATTTCAAGTTTCAAGATTCCAGCTGTAATATTTTGGTTTGTGCCATTTCTATCCATTTTTTCCCATTTCCCTTCTAAACGTACAAATTTTGAAAATTTTTAATTTATGTCGTGATACGCACACGCTCGATCCCACATGTAACATTTTGCTTAGTACAATTTTTATCCCTTTTTGTAACATAAAATTACAAATTAAGAAAAATCTAATTATTTCCCCTTAAAAGTAAAAAATTTCGAAAACTTAATTTTTAATGCATGTAATCCTAACAGGAGCAAAAAATAACCACACCAAATGTCACGATTCTAACTTTGGTGCCAGTTTTACCCCTTACTTTCTGGTTAGTACAATTTTTATGCCTTTTTGTCTCGTTTCCCCCTTTGAAGTACGCACTTTGTAAAAATCCTTTATTTTAAGCGTCTAGGCAATTTGAGGATTATACGCAACAATTTTCACTAGTGCAGCTTTAGCCGTTTGATTGGCACCACTTTTATTCCTTTCCTGCCTCACTAAAAGGGAGATTTTTATACCATCCACCTCCAAGATGGGGGTATACTAACTTTGTCATTCCGTTTGTAACACCTTGAAAAATCGACCTGAGACCCTATAAAGTATATATATTCTTGATCGTCATAAAATTCTCGGACGATCTAGCCATATCCGTCCGTTCGTTTGTGTGGTCGTCTGTTGAAAGCACTCTAGCATCTAAACGAAAGCAACTACGACGTCCACATTTTACATAAATGCGTCTTATTGTCGTAGATCGGTTGGGATTAAAACTGGGCGAAATCGGCCCATAGGGAAAAATTTGTCCCTCACAAGGACTAAAAATACCCATAATAATCCCTAATATTTTATCGTATTTAAGCATGTTTATACCCTACACCACTTCGTGGTCTAGGGTATTATAAGTTAGTTTCGCGCCAAATGTTTGTAACACCAAGAAATAATTGAGCTAGACCCACCTTTAAGTATACGGATCGGCCTAGAATCGCAAGCTGAGTCGATTTAACGATGTCTGTCTGTCCGTCTGTCCGTCCGTCCGTCCGTCCGTCCGTCCGTCCGTCCGTCCGTCTGCTGTCCATCTAAGCTTGTTCGCACTCTACAGGTCGCAATTGTCGTCCGATTGTCATGAAACTTGGCAGAAGTTATTTTTTGTGGCCAAGGACCATTGGTATTGAATTTGGAGGAAATCGGTTCAGATTTAGATATAGCCCCCATACAAATGTCGGTGCCGATTTGACATTTTCCGCTTTAGAAACCACATATTGTACCCGATTTTCTTTAAATTTGGTACAACATCTTATAATCCAACTATAAACACCTATGCCGAAATCGGGTAAGATCGGTTCAGATTTAGATATAGCCCCCATACAAATGTCGCTCCCTATTTCACTTTTTCAGCTTTAGAAACCACATATTGTACCCGATTTTCATTAAAATGGGCAGAACATCTTATAATGCAACTAGAAACACGTATGCAAAAATTGGATAAGATCGGTTCAGATTTAGATATAGCCCCCATACAAATGTCGATCCCGATTTGACATTTTCTGCTCTAGAAACGACATATTGTACCCGATTTTCTTTAAATTTGGCAGAACATCTTATAATCGAACTAGAAACACGTACGCAAAAATTGGGTAAGATCGGTTCAGATTTAGATATAGCCCCCATACAAATGTCGCTCCCGATTTGACATTTTCCGTTCTAGAAACGACATATTGTACCCGGTTTTTTTTAAATATTGCAGAACATCTTATAATCCAACTAGAAACACCTATGCAAAAATTGGGTAAGATCGGTTCAGATTTAGATATAGCCCCCATACAAATGTCGATCCCGATTTGACATTTTCTGCTCTAGAAACGACATATTGTACCCGATTTTCTTTAAATTTGGCAGAACATCTTATAATCGAACTAGAATCACGTATGCAAAAATTGGGTAAGATCGGTTCAGATTTAGATATAGCCCCCATACAAATGTCGCTCCCGAATTCACTTTTTCCGCTTTAGAAACCACATATTATACCCGATTTTCTTTAAAATTGGCACAACATTTCATAATTGAACTAGAAACACCTATGCTGAAAGTGGGTATGATCGGTTCAGATTTAGATATAGCCCCCATACAAATGTCAATCCCGATTTGACTTTTTCCGCTCTAAAATCCACATATTGTACCCGATTTTCATTAAAATTGGCAGAACATCTTATAATCCAACTAAAAAACCAATGGTGAAAGTGGGTAAGATCGGTTCAGATTTAGATATAGGCCTCATACAAATGTTGATCCCGAATGTTTAACCGATTTTGGCCAATTTTACATATTATATTTCACCAATAAACAGACATGGTGAAAGCGCGTCACATCGTTCCTGGTTTCAATATACCCCCATACGAATGTCCTTTCCGATTTAACATTTTTTGTCAAACACATACATTTACAGGATGCAAAAATCCTTCCCGATTTCAATTTTTTACCGAATTGAATTGCAATGATAATTGTTTGGGTGATGCCCATATGTCCATACTTTGGTATACTACTGTATAATTTGTATTTGTCTGTCGGACAATTGGATCAATTACCATATTATTTACCATATTCGTTAAATTTGACTAAAGATGAATTTATATTCATATAATTTATATAATTTGTATGAACTACATAAAATTGCTCCCATGAAATACCTGGATTTAGTAATCAAAGCGAGGTACATACGCAGGGAGTGGTGTAGGGTATTATATAGTCGGCCCCGCCCGACTTTAGCCTTTTTTTACTTGTTTTTATATATGTCTGTTTATATTGGTATGCGCATTTTCCTTATAGTAAAAACGTGTACCATAAAGTGATTCTTATTTGTAGGGGGTGAAATGGGCAAAAAAGGGATAAAAGTGGTACATATTAAACGACAACAGCTAGAAAGACGAAATTCGGTGTGTACATTCCTCTAATTGAGTAGATATATAATATAAAAGTTTTTTTCCAAATTCGTACTTTTAAGGGGTTAAAATGGGAATAGAGGAATAAAAATGGTACCAACCAAACGGCTGTACCTAGAATAATGAAGTTAGGTGTATACATTCCTCTGATTGCATAGACAAGTAAAATACACGGATTTTTCAAAACTTCAACTTTTTGGGGTTAAAATGAAAAAAGGGGATAACAATAGTACCAAGCAAATGACCGCAGCTAGAGTCATGAAATTCGGAGTATATATTCCTCTGACTGTCTAGAAAAATAAACTGATTTTTCGAAATTCGTACTTTTTGGGGCTAAAATAGAAAAAGGGGTTAAAAATAGTACCAACCAAATGACCGCAGGTAGAGTCATGAAATTCGGAGTATACGTTCCTTTGACTACGTAGACATGAAAAATAAAAGTTTTTTTCTAAATTCGTACTTTCAAGGGATACAATGGGTACGGAGGGATAAAAATGGTACCAACCAAACGGCTACACCTGGAATAATGAAATTCGGTGTATACATTACTCTGATTGCGTAGATACCCTAAATAAACAGATTTTTCGAAATTCGTACTTTTTGGTGTTAAAATGGAAAACGGGGATAAAAATAGTACCAATAAAATGACCGCAGCTTGAGTCATGAAATTCGGAGTATACATTCCTCTGACTGCATAGACACGCAAAATAAAAAGTTTTTTTCCAAATTCGTACTTTTTCTTTTACGGCAAAAATTGGTTTTATCATGAAGTTAGGGAATTTTGCACTATGTACGTCTGATAATGGATTTTCAAAATTTGTACTTGTGGAATTAAAATAGAATGGAAATACAACCAACTGTAGCACCCACTATCTACCAATATTTATGGTATTTAAGCTTTTTTAAAATATAAATATAAGAATATTTATTTTTTTGATTTGAAATAAATAATGGTTTGAAATAATTAAAATATTTTATTTATTTATAAAATTATATTTTCAATATTTGTATTTGTTTTGGTTTGGCTATATTAAAAAATTTATATTTTCCTGTAATATAGTAATACTTCTACGAAAACCGATAACCTCTGTGGAATGCAATCCATGGTGGAGGGCATATAAAGTTCGGCCCGGCCGTTTTTACTTGTTTTAAATGTTCTCGCTACAGCCGTTTGGTCAGGGTGATAGTATAATTTTTTATCTCATTTCCGACTTGTCACATTTACTTTCAAAATTTCATGAGGATTAAGAGCCATGAGTAGTAAGCCATTTTTATAAAAAAATTAAGAAAATAATTTTGGAAAAAAAATACAAAAAGAGTCATCTCATTAAATATTTGATCTGGATAAAAGATGTAGGTTCAAAAGGTAGTGCCACTTTGCAGTGAAAAATCGCGCCACTGTCTGGCGAAATATTAAATATGCAAATTGCTCCAAGTTTCAAAAAAACTCCCCACAAAACTAATTCCAGACAATTGAAAGCTGGTCTGAATAAATGACAACACACTTCGATAAAAGTCCTCGAAAAACAGTGTGCATTTATGCACAACATAATCTCCCCTTTATTTCCACTACTATACCATCAAAGTTCTTCACTGCCATTGGTATGTCCGCCCGCTTGTAATGTATGTAAAAAGGACATGTCCCCATGTCTGTGAGGGCTATACTACGAGTCTCGCCTCTCTTCCTTCTCTCTTTCTTCGCTATTCCTTTTTGTGTGCATAAGTACATCAAGAGGAGGATATGCGTACGTTCCGTGGAATTTATTATGTGCAAATATAAATAGTTACACGTAATGCGTTTGTTGTTACCATCAGCAGTCAACGTGTCTAAACACGATGATACTTCCAGATAAAAAACAACAACAACAACGAAGGAACGAACAGGAACACCGACCAAACCAAACAACTGCACAAAAGCAACATCAGATATAAACGCTGCAAGAGACTGCCAGCGACCAGAGACTACGACAACGCAGCAGAACAAGGAACACAGCATGGGCTTATGACCGGTCACAGCGACACTTGTTGTACCCTTCGGCAAGTAGTATTCTCTGGGAGTAAATCTTAAGTTAAACTTATCATCCTGGATGTCTTTTGAGGAATTGATATTGGTATGGAAAAATATTAAATGAGGCAATTTAGATGGGCGTCCAATATGGAGTGCATTTCAAAGTATTATCGGCATATGATGGGAATTCTTATATATCTTAATCCATAGGCAACCATGTCAATAGCATTAACTCCAAGGATGGTTTAAAGTGTGTATTTTCAATCGCAGAATTTCGATATTAATGGTCTATTGCAATGTTTAACAAACTCGATGACAAACTTAATTACCCCCCTATCCTATCCTACCTACATACCTACCTTCCGAATCAAAAGGAAACCCTCTTCGTAAAAAGTCTGTTAACTTAACAGAAAAAAACAACAAACATCCCGAACATGAACGAGTGAACTGAAACACCACCAGCCAGTATTTCAACGTTTTTATAGCTTCCCGGCTGTTGTTCACAACCGGATGCATGGAATGGTAGAAGACAGAACTCATTCGGTCGCTACCACTGCCACAGTTTTCCTTTGAAGTTGTAATCTTTGGCTGTGGATCTGTCGGCGAGTGTGTGTGAGTACATTTCGCTGCATGGTAAGGGTAGTTTGGCAAACACTACTTTTAAAGTACTCTGACTCGAGCAATCTGCTGGTGCGATTTCTGCACTCTTCTCAGCTGGCTTTGACAGGACTGTCGTATGATTGATTTGGTAAAAACTGTAGATGTTTTCGCATTTCGCCTGGCTGAAATCACATATCTTCCCAATCAAACAACGGAAACTTCCTATTCCGGCCACAAAGTGTCTGTTATCATCAATTCTCCATAATGGATGATAGCATCCGAAAGGGAAGGATTGAAGCGGTAATTTCCCAGCAAGTGATAGCCACTATCTGATTGGTTTGCCATTTTTTTCTCAAACCTATTAAGTTCGCAGTTCTGTCTCTGTTGCTTAAAGAGACTCGCAATTCTGTCTGTGTTGGTTAAAGAGACTAGCCACAAAATATTACACGTATGTTTTAAAGATTAAAAATCGATATTTGTAGTCAATCTATATTTGTAGTCAATGGTATTTAGTGTTTTCACTAGAGGAGGTTAATTTTATTATAATTATGAAGCAGAAAAATAGACTTTTTACAAATAAGTTACACCATTTTGGAAAGGGCAGAACACGTGCTTGAACAATGTGTAACATGCAATAAATGGCGAACTACTTTTTATACTTCACTATTTGAAAAACTAAAAATTTCATAAAAAAGTTTTCTTTTTAAAGAAAAACAAATTAATTTTGAACTCACTGTAAACTCTACATAAATTGAGATATCATAAGGAAATTTTGAAATTATGTAAAAAATATGACCTCAATATATTTTTTTAATACTAAAATTCCCAAAGTGGGGAAAATATGTTCCAAAATTTGAAATTTGTTGCTAAAATGGTCGTTATTCTTTATTAACCGGCAGTTTAATAAAGTTAGAAATCAACATATTAGGTTAAACCAGTAAAAACGGCTATAAGTTCGGCCGGGCCTAACTTTATATACCCTCCAAAATGGATTGCATTCCACAAGAAAATGTATTTTTTTATGAATATAGCCAAACCTAAATAAATAAAAATATTGAAAAAATCTCAAGTCATTCATGTCAAGCGGTACGGTTTTTGACCTCGATGGCTGCGATTGCTTTGAAAGTTTGTGTATGTATTCTTCTCATAAAAAATCATCAAAATTCTATTTTTTCATTAGTTCATAAACACAAGGTATAAAAACAATGAAAAATCCAAGAAAAAATAGGTTATGTAAAATTTATTTTTTCAATTTTTTCGGATGGTGCACACTACAAAAAAATGAAAAAATTAAATTTTTTAATAACCTATTTTTATACCCTCCACCTCCAGGATGGGGGTAACACCTTGAAATATCGAACTGAGACCCTAGAAAGTATATATATTCTTGATCGTCATAAAATTCTAAGACGATCTAGCCATGTCCGTCCGTCCGTCTGTTGAAAGCACGCTAGCATCTAAACGAAAGGAGCTAGAACGTTCAAATTTTCCATAAATGCGTCTTATAGTCGTATATCGGTTGGGATTGAAATGGGGCGAAATCGGCCCAAAGGGAAAATTTTTTCCCTCACAAGGACTAAAAATACCCATAATAATCCTTAATATTTTAGCGTTTTTAAGCATGTTTTTTTAATATGTCTGTTTATATTTGCTTGGTATTTGGTATGCGCATTCCCTTTATAACAAAAACGAGCACCATAAAGTGATTCTTATTTGTAGGGGGTAAAATGGGGCAAAAAGGGATAAAAATGGTACATATTAAACGACAACAGCTAGAAACACGATATTCGGTGTAATATAAAAGTATTTTTTCCAAATTCGTACTTTTAAGGGCAAAATAGGAAAAGAGGGATAAAAATGGTACCAACCAAACGGCTATACCTAGAATAATGAAATTCGGTGTATACATTCCTCTGATTGCATAGATAAGTAAAATACACGGATTTTTCAAAATTCGTACTTTTTGGGGTTAAAATGAAAAAAGGGGATAAAAATAGTACCAATCTAATGACCGCAGCTAGAGTTATGAAATTCGGAGTATACATTCCTCTGAGTGTGTAGACACGGAAAATAAACTGATTTTTCGAAATTAGTACTTTATGGGGTTAAAATGAAAAAAGGGGATAAAATAGTACCAATCAAATGACCGCAGCTAAAGTCATGAAATTCGGAGTATACATTTCTCTGACTGCGTAGACACGGAAAATAGACGAATGTTTCGAAATTAGTACTTTCAAGGGTACCATTGTATATAAAAATAGTACCAACTAAACGACTACAGCTAGAATGATAAAATTCTAATTGCGTAGAAACGTCAGGGGGGTAAAAATGGTACCAACCAAATGGGCGCAGTTGGAATCATGGAATTCGGTTTATACATTCCTCTGACTGCATAGACACGAAAACTAAAAAGTTTTTTTCCAAATTCGTACTTTTTCTTTTACTGCAAAAATTGGTTGAATCATGAAGTTAGGTTATTTTGCACTATGTACGTCTGATAATGGATTTTCAAAATTTGTACGTTTAGAATTCGAATAGAATGGAAATACAACCAACTGTAGCACCCACTATCTACCAATATTTATGGCTTTGAAAATATTTTTGAATATATAAATATAAGAATATTTATTTTTTGAATTGACGTATTGGCAGTCTTGCCTTATAAGCGTGGTTTGAAATAATTAAAATATTATATTTATTTATAAAATTAACTTTTCAATATTTGTATTTGTTTTGGTTTGGCTATATTAAAATAAAAAATATATTTTCCTGTAATATTACTGCACTTCTACGAAAACCGACAACCTCTGTGGAATGCAATCCATGGTGGAGGGTATATAAAGTTCGGCCGGGCCGTTTTTACTTGTTTTTGCAACAGAGTATTTTCATAATACAAAATTGTTTTGGGAAACATGGGATATATATTCTGAAAGCTCATCGGAAGACCTATTTTTTGGTACCCGAGTCAAGGACCCAGACGTAGCCGTTTGCGCACAGTGGGCTCATATATATGTATAAAAAACAGAATTTAAACTTGAAACGGAGTATTTTCATAATACAAAATTATTTTGGGAAACGTGGGAAAGGTCATCGGAAGACCTATTTTTTGGTACCCGAGTCATGGACCCAGACCTAGCGGTTTGCGCACAGTGGGGTCATATATTTTAATAAAACCAGAATTTAGACTTGCAACAGAGTTTTTTTATAATACAAAATTGTTTTGGGAAACGTGGGATATATATTCTGAAAGCTCATCGGAAGACCTATTTTTTGGACCCAGACTTTGCCGTTTATCCACTACGTTAAAAATTAATAAAAAATTTTTATGTTGAAAAAACAGAAATATGCAATACAAAATTTAATATTTTCTCTCTCTATATGTCGAGATTGATATGTTTTCCATTCAGATTTTGAATTTCGATGATATATCTTCTCCCGATCCGATTTTGTGTATATATTATCATCCACTATCAAGATTAACATAGCTCTGTTAACCCATTAACAGCCCACTGTTAACATGGGTGGTTTATGTCTCTGCTAGTTAAATTCGGAATTTATCTTCACGCACATTATTAAAATTAAGTTATTGCTAATACTAAACGAATACAGATTGAAGCTTGAAATTTAAAGTATTTTCAGCACATATTCGCTTCTTTCACTTGGCATTTATACCGGTGTCATAGGGTGGGAATAAGTATTAAAAATAATTTTTGAAAAATGTTATCCTTTGGAACTTTGTAGTCCTGTTAACGGCCAACAGGATGAGAAAATGAAAACCTAAAAACGCCAATTAACTCTATTTCACCTATAGTTTCTGATGTACATATATCATCTGGTTCAAATGTAATATGGACTGTCGGACAGTGTAATCGGCGTTTTGAGAATTTTTGCAAATGAAAAAAAAAATTTGATATTAAAAAATTGAAAATATTGCAGAGGACCTATCGGTGAAAGAGTGTTGACCAAAATTACTCAGTATGGACAAAAAGACACAAAATAGCACCTTTTATTTCTTCCCTTCCTGGCGGAGGCACTCTAATGTACACACACACACTCCGATATGTCTGTGTGAACTATATCTACTGGTAGTTTCTGTTACATTTTCCGTATGCCCGACCGCCCGCATATACACGGAAAATATAAATAAACAGATTTGTCAAGTCGTTTTCTTATTTACTTCCTCTGCACACACACGCATACACATGCACACAACACTGCCAATCTACTCCTACATCCTTACGCGTATCCGCATCCGTTTCTTCTTTGCCAGCTTCAATCTCAACGTTGACTTAACTCGCCCAGTGCCAAAGCACGTTTTATTGAGATTGATATAATTTTCTCCTGCTTCCTCGTTATTTCGTTTTTCCTTTCATTGTTGTTGCTGTTGCCGCGTACTCTTGGCTTTTAGTACTTTCTCATCGAGTTGGGTTTTTGTGTTCTTCTTTTTTTGCTGAATTGAACTTGAAAGTGGTACTTATTGAATATGGTTAAAAGATACGTGCTAACAACGACAAGACGTTGTAATCTATTCGTGTGTGAGTGCCAATGCGCCTGTATGTGTGGAGGTGTGTGTACATGAGCTTGACTTTAATTCCTAGCTACGTTTTTGTTGAAATTTCTATTGCGATTTTAAGCAAACGGGAGCAAATAGTTTTTTGCGAGGGACTTTCTCAGCATTGATACAAATTTGGATGCAGTTTGTAAGGAGTATAATTAACTAACGAATTAGTTTCATTGGGAAGTGTTGTAACGACAGATGGTAAATTAGTATCTGTTGGTTTGAGGGAAGCTTCAAAACTTCATTTTAACCTGCATCGAAGAGTATTTAATTGCAAAGGCGTTCACTTCTAATGTCATATGGAAATTGAAGTTAATCTGAGTAAATATTTGTGCATTAAAAATTCAATATACAATTGGAATTTGTCCCAAACACTGGGGTTTTTATACCCTCACTCTGCAGAATAGGAGGGTATATATCATTTGGGACAGAAGAAAAGTGTAACGCATTGAACGAGTGACTTAAGACCCTAAGTATGTTTGGACCAAATCCGTTTCACGACTTTTTAAGATGTTTGAGCCATGTCCGTCTGGCTGGCTGGTGTACACGATAACTCTCGAAAGGATTTAAGGAAACGATTCAAATATTGCATATCGCAATATTTTTCCCAAACATAGTTTAAGTTCGAAGATGGTTGATATTGTCACGCCCCTTCTGGTACCTCCCACACAAATAGCCCATATTCCAATGTTAAATAAAAACCCATATAACTTCCACACGGATAATCGTAATTAGCTATATTTTGGTATTTGATAATGTTTTTATAATCACTTTCAGTGTACGGGTCTTGCAAAACTACGTAAAATTAAACCAGTTTTAACTTCTATACTGATGATCGGAATACTGCGAAATTTGATATTTCGCAATGCTTTGTTAATGGTTACATTCTCAAGGAATATGTGTGAAATTGCCACACCCTTTCTGATACCTCCCAAACAAAGTGGCATAAACTTTAGTTACAATAAAACCGATATAACATCCATACGGGTAGTCAAAATCATTTGCAATTTGATATTTAAAAATGTTTTTATAATCACTTTGAACCTAAAAAATTGTCTCTATCCTATAGCCCCCATTCAAAGTTTGTGTACAATTTTTTTACAAATACAGATAGAAGTATGAAATTTGTAGTATATTCTCCTCTTACAGTTGTATCGTATATCACCCGGTTCAAATGTAACTACCTTTTAATACCCTACACCACAGGGTATAATGACATATATAGTCGGCCAAGCCGGCTTTAACCTTCCTTACTTGTTTAATAATTTATTTTCATACTTTTCCAAGTCTGAAAAATTTGACATGTATATCAAATGAAAATGAAGAATATCTTTTAAAAATGCTTCAAATTTCACGCATTTACCTGTATTACTTTAGCATTAACAACTATTTAAAATTCCCATTTTAAAAAGTTAAAATTTTATTTATTTTAGTTTTTTCGTTTGTATTTCTTTTTTTTGGTCTGTAATCAATATTTGATTTGAACTGGGATATTGTCCTGGCTTAAGACCATTTTGCATCTACATTTAATAGAATGCAAATTTATTTACAAATGGCATGGTGACATTTATTAATTGGCATTGTCGATCATGATTTCGACCATGTCAAAAGTCTTTACAAGTGGCTTCGTAGCGACTTTTCAACATCAAACCCGGCCTCTATAAGGAGATGATTCTCAAAAACGAACGAGAAGCACAACTCACAACAAATGAGTGTTGGCACGGCAGAAGTATTGCTGGGTAACTATACCTGCATATACACATACTTACATATGCAACTCAATGAGATGCTTGTAAGATGGCATGTGTACTTTATTACTTGGTGCTATTTTCTAAACGCAAATTCGGCAAGTTAGTTGTGCTTCTCGTTCGTTTGTGAGAATCATCTCCATATAGAGGCCGGTTTGATGTTGAAAAGTGGCTGCGAAGCCACTTGAAAAGACCTTTGACATGGTCGAAATCATGATCGTGGTAATCTGCAGCCAAGTAATAAATGTCACCATGCCATTTGTAAATAAATTTGCATTCTATTAAAAATAGATGCAAAATGGTCTTGAGCCAGCACAATATCCCAGTTCAAATCAAATATTGATTACAGACAAAAGAAAATACAAACGAAAAAACTAAAATTTATAAACATATTTCCGTCTAACTTAATATTTTAGAATTTTCATCAAAATCGACCTTCGGTTCTTGTATTTCTAGTTGATTTAAAAAAGAATTGCTCAAATACATACACCATGCCATTTGTAAATAAATTTGCATTCTATTAAATATTTTATTTATTGTTATTTTTAAGGGGAAATTTTGACGTGGTTGTACTGTAAACAGTACTGTCGCACTGTGTGATGATAGGAAATTTACTTATTCAGAGAAGTTGGGTGATATTTATGTAAATCGTAATTGGTTCATACAGGACGGTGCGACATGTCACACTGTCGTGAAATAATTATAATAGAGCGGTAGATATTTCCCAGCCGGTTACAATTCATATGCGGTTATTTGGAGTCAAAGGTCGACATCAACATGTCCTCATCCAACCGTGCATTGGTGGCACAGATCCAACATAGCACAAACGAAATTCAGTCCCAACAAATGACCATGAAAGTGTTTATGCCAGCAAATCCAGATTTTTTCGCAATCCGAGTTTTTTTAACAAAGTATTTTTCTTACAAGTGAAATAATCAATTCAGACATTTGTCCTTCTTTGAGGACAAACCCTTAAGTACATCTTAAACTTTAGCCAACAATATTACCAAAAAAAGTCACATCTAATGATTTGCTCCGCTTGCGTAAAATGTCATCTTTAACTAAATATTTTCAACAATTGATCATTTCCAATTTCTATCAAATATTCAACAGCAGTCTCACAAATATTTATTACCATCGCAAAAAAAAAAACACAAAAACAACTACTCAAACAAGAC
Source organism: Polietes domitor (assembly GCA_947397865.1). Lineage (NCBI taxonomy): Eukaryota > Metazoa > Arthropoda > Insecta > Diptera > Muscidae > Polietes > Polietes domitor. The sequence goes on from OX377620.1 coordinate 54,573,557, forward strand.
CATCGTTGAATTTGACAAAATAAAAAAAGAAATCGCCGTACTTTGCCCTTTAGCAACACATTCTTCATCGTATATTTGTATGTAGGTATGTGTGTATATTTACACTCGTGTAGAAGTACATAAATGTATCCTTGTACACTCCTCCAACAACTTCATCATACATTTCCCAGGACAGTAATTTCCAGTGACACATACTCCAAGGGACCAAAGAACGAACTGGTGAAAGAAACAAACCAAAAAAAAAGCAAAAACAACCAAAACGAACAAACAGCAACAAAAATTGTCAGCAATTTTTATGATGTCTGTGACTAGTTTCAGCGACCGTAACACACAGCGCGCGGGCAATACACTCCGTGGCACAGTGGGGGGCTTTCTAAGTGTGTGTTTTGTGGAAGGGTTTTGAGAAGGCATGTAGATATGAGTAAGTTAATGCATATGGAGGTATGGAAATTTTATTTTTTCGAGGTTTTATTTTTCGATAATGATTAAACGGTCAAGAATGGATCAGAAGTGGCAACGCTGTTATCCATTGTGTTCAGTTTTGCAGCAAAAACTCTCATTACCAAGTAATAAGGCAAAACCAAAAACCTTCACTACTTATTTTTCGGATCCGTTTCTAATTATTTTTATAAAGGGATTTGTAAAAAAATAAGTACTTCCACGCACGCTTAAAAAAAGTTGAGAAATAAGTACTTCCACGAACGCTTAAAAAAAGTTGAGAAATTAGTACTTCCACGCACACTTATGAAAAGTTAATAAATAAGTACTTCTAAACAAGTTGTAAAATAAGTGGCCTCAGGAAGATACATAATAAGTCATTATTGCTAACTAGCCAAATAATGTATTATCAATAATGGGCTTAATAAGTAATGAACACAACATTTTTATTAAATTTTATATTTTGTTTCAATCTGAATACAGAATCTAGGACTGTTTTTCTTTAAGCCTGGATATCTAAGCTGCGATAACAATAGCACTGCTATTCTCTGGCTCACCACAAAAATGTAGAAAATTATTTTTTAAAATCTGAAGTTCTATGGAATTTATCTTACCAATAACTACTTATTTAAACCATTAGAAGGAGGTAATTATTTCATACTTCAAAATAATGCAGAGAGTAACGAGCTGTCATTACTAGGTAATGCTAAAAATAATGGGGTGTCATTATCAATTTTTTGCTGGCTTGGTTGGTCATTTCATCAGGTATAGAACAACGATTTCAAATTTATACTTAAAATCTTGATTCAGTTAGAAAATGTTACTGGGCGATATTCTCAGTTCAGTGATGAGGCCCATTTTTGGATTAATGTACATGTAAATGAGCAAAATTGACGGAGTGTTGCGCCTCTACACCGTCTGAGAAATATACACAACAAATTTTATGATTCTGTCTGCAGCCATTTGGTCGTTAACAAAATTTTTCCCTTTGCCCCATTTTTACTCAAAAAGTACGATTATCGAGGGCTCTCTATATTTTTTTTCACCTCATTGTCCTATAAAAGTACAAATTTCAGTCAGAAAAATACCAATTACCATTATTTTCAAAAAGTTGCCCCCATTGTTCATTTGTGGGGTTGGTTGAGTCGAATTCACTTAATATTAGATAGATTTTTGTCGACTGTAGCTTTTGTGCGGGCAGAGAGAGGGAGGAAGGGAGGTTAGACGTTTTATGGTTGATGATTTTTAAAGATAACAACAAAATTGTTCAAATTCCGAATTCTTTGCACAGAAGACAGAGTCGGTTGGTCGTTGGTCGGACTGCATAAAGTTCATGTGTTTGCATTGCAGGGCGTGAGTGACCAAATATGTAGGCGAGTCCAACTAATGGAGGTGGTTGAGTATTGGCATACATTGTCATACATATGTATAGGTGGGTAGAGTGGGCGAGTGTAACCAACTCAATGGGCTAGCCTCCCCCCCTCCTCGTATGTGGCGTGACATGTTCACTTTTCGTATTTGCTTTATTATGCTGACCATGAAGAATGTGCTCGGACTTGTGCGTATTTGCGAATGAACTTTACTTGTAAAGATTTGATTTATCTTTAAGATTATTTGTGGCCATTCGGCCATGTGTCCAGCCAGCCAGTCAGTAGGAAAGGGGAAACGGGGTTTAGCTAGTGCAGAGAAAATGATGATGCGTTAGTTACTGATTGTTGAAGTCTTGAAATTAATTTATATTTAATTTAGTTACTATGGGATGAGAAAGTATTAATTAAATAATTATAATATATATATATATATATATTATAAGTAGGCATAGAAAATGTTCTCAAAATGTTCACGAAATTATTACACTTCGTCACGATTTCAAAAAAAGGCCTACATTTTCTATAATCAAATTACCTTCAAAAATGGTAATTACATACATATGGCTGTTGTCATAATGAAATATTATAATTTTCGTCGTATATCTATCTAATCTACCGGTAATACTGTAGAATACACTCCGTACTAGAAGTTGCATATAGATAGTTCAACCTTCCGAACTTAAAACCTCTAAAAATGGAGTATTTGGTAGCTTTGAAAAATTTAGCGTAAACTGAAAAAGATGGAACCAAATTTTGTCTCAATGAATATGTTATAACTCAAAATCCAATTTTGTTTGCATTGAAATTTTGCAACCATATTGTGTTACTCGAACCGGATAATTAAAAAAAGGTTTTTAAAATCCTAAAGGTTGAAGGGTTTCCCGTTTTTGTAGGGTAACTTTTGCCTGCACGAAATTGCACCCTTGGAAGATAGAATACATTTAGTGCAAAAAATCCGATTTTTTAGTTCCAAAATGCTATTTCCTCATTTTTCTCCCCAACTCATTTGTAAATAAATTTGCATTCTATTAAATATATATGCAAAATGGTCTTGAGCCAGGACAATATTCCAGTTCAAATCAAATATTGATTACAGACCAAAAAATACAAACGAAAAAACTAAAACAAATGAGCGTTGGCACGGCAGAAGTATTGCTGGGTAACTATACTTGCATATACACATACTTACATATGCAACTCAATGCCGCAAATTCGGCAAGTGAGTTGCGATTCTCGTTCGTTTGTGAGAATCATCTCCTTATAGAGGCCGGGTTTGATGTTGAAAAGTCGCTGCGAAGCCACCTGAATGAAACCTTTAGACAGGGTGGAAATCATGATAGTGGTAGTCTGCAGCCAAGTAATAAATGTCACCATGCCATTTGTAAATAAATTTGCATTCTATTAAATATAGATGCAAAATGGTCTTGAGCCAGGACAATATCGGAAAAAAATTGTGTTGGTCCAAAGTCAGACATTTGTTCAAAAAGGATATTATTTACAATATTCATTACATTCCAATCTATATTAGGCACAAACATAGTTTTGGCGTCATACTAAAGCTAAGAGATCACTATTTCTAATATCTAAATATCTTATCTTATATCTTAACTAAAAACACCCATGGTGAAAATGGGTCAGATCGGTTCATATTTATATATAGCTCTCATACAAATTTCGCTCCTGACTTGATTTTTTCCGCCTCAGAAACCACGTATGTTCATCGAATTTCTTCAAATTGAGCATAACACTTGAACTGGAAGAATGTATTGTGCAAGTGGGTCACTTTATTCCATGTTTGGATATAGTCCCGATACAAATATTCTTCTCGATTTGACAATTTGGTTCAGGTCATATTAGCCTATGATTAGGAAACATACAAAAATTCTTTCAGTTTTCACTTTTTTACCGAATTGAATAGTGTTCGGATATAAGGTGGAGTGTATCATATAGTCGGCCCCGCCCGACTTTATCTTTTTCTTACTTGTTTTTCTTCCCATTATGAACAAATGCGTAAAAATATGCTAAAAAAAAACATAAAAACCCAAAAATAAAATTGTTATTTTCTTTAAAATTGAAAAATACGAAATGCAGTCAGCTTTGGGCCGACTTCTAAAATATATCCGATTTTTAATGTTAATATCTAAAAATAATCCTTTTTGCAGAGCTCAAAAACAAAAGTTATTGAATTTTGCCCGATGGATTTTGATTTTGAACCAGAGTTTCACATAAAAAAAACACGTATTAAGTTTTATTTCTTATTTTGTTGAAAATCGAAAACGTACGTTTTCAATAATTTAAAGGTTTTATTAGATTAAGCTTCACAATGCACACTGGTGCCAAATCCATTTTTTATGGCATAAATTCGAAAAATAAAGATACAATCTCGTAATTTTGCATTCTTGCTAGACATAACATACTTAAAAAATAAAATTGGGCCGATCGGACCACGCCCACTACCACCTCCCATATAAACTCAATATATAATCAACATAATTGTCACTCTGTACTAGTACAGGGTGACCAAAAACTAAATTTTATGAATGCTTAAAATAATGAAACTTATTTAGCTTTGATGAACATTGTTTTTCTGAACATTATTACAAAAGCAAAATATAGCATACAAATATTCTACTTGACCCTGCAATTTAAATAATTATTTCAGGAAATAATATAAAATGCATACATTTGTATAGAAAAGTGAATAACGTTATATGCCATTTTAAAGGTACTTGCAATACCTTTAAAATGAGATGTTGATGGGTCTCATACACAAATCTGATTCAGAGATATGATCAAATATGTGTACTATGGCGAATCCAAATTGTGCTGAAATGAAGTGGCAATTGTAGGAGTTTGCCGAAAAATGCCGACGATATATTAATTCTGCCATAAACTACACGCTTAGACGAACTCTTTCACATTTACACTTTGAGCCAAGTTGAGTCCTACATATAACTTTTGGTCCACGACATTTATAGGTTATGCTCACTACGAATTACAAAATTACAACACTTAAGAAAACTAGCAAGACAACAGTAATCACAAAATGTTAAATATAATGTTTCAACTACTTACGCCGGCCTTCAATTTCAATAATATAGTCACTTCATTATTTTCTTTTTGCGCCTTAATTTTAAGTATTTTGTATAGCTGCTTTAGACCCGAATTAATCCCACTCGTTTCAACGGCAAACATTAAATGCCTCTAAGGCTTGCAGTGTTGCCACCTAGTTTTCGCCAATACATTTTCTTGGTAGCTTGGAGTGTTACCATTAAGAAAATATATACACATTTAACAATTTCCAATTTATTTTTTTTGAATTTCTGCCAAAAAATATGGATTTGGGACCATAGTGCAATGTCAAGATCAAACTTTAGTTTCTTATTGTCAATCCTGCAAGGATAACAACACAGGGCTAGAATTAAAAATACAAAATATTGTTTGTGTTGTGTATCAATTTTTTTACATTATTTTTCAAGAAAAAAATATTTTTATAATTTTTGTCATATTTTACCTTTAACTACTACACTGTCCAACAAATCAAGACTCTTTTGACTGGAATAGAATAGCGGCCCTATAATTCTGAAAGGGCATGTTAAGCAGATCATTTTTGCAGTATAATCTTATAGTCCAGCTGGTGTGAGTTTCTTTTTATCGCGGGTCAAAATTTTATTTTTTGGTCGAAGGATGCAACTAACTAAGTGAACAAAATTTTGTAAGTTAATTCTGAGAGAATTCTTTTTTGCAGAACTATATTGCGATATTATTTGAGGATCATTTCTGTTGCAGATCTTTACACTCTAGCTCCTCTCTTTATGGGTAAATTTGACACCAAAAAAAGTCCATTGAAAAAGGACATTTAAGGACTGAAATGTTCTACGAAAAAATTTGATCGGAAATTTCAGTGGGTGTCACCATAGACACTCAAGTTGTAAATAAAGCTCTTCCCACTTAAATAGTAAAATTACACGCCATCTTATGTAACAAATTACTTGGGCTAATATTCGGCCATGGTTCTTGGTAAAAAATACAAATTAGATATTTTTCGAAATTTTCTCGCGATCTATCCAAAGGATCCGGTTGATTTTTGCATGTGTAGTAAGAATTAATGTCGCTTGTAACATAAATCCTTAATTCGCGGTTGCAATTGCATTTATTTAAACTTTCTTCTTCAGGGTTTCTGAAACTATACTGACACAAATATTCCCAATATAGCCAGGAATCATATGTCAAATAAATATTTTTGTATACTCTATTGGATAGAAAGTTATGCGAGTGGTTCTAAAGACACATTTCACAATTTTTGAATTTACTGCCAACCAGCATTTATCCTATTTCATTCTTATTTTAGCTTTAATTTAGAAGCAAAATAGTATAAACGGCGATATGATGGAATTTTATAACACGATATACCCTAAATCTAGAAAACTTTTGCTAAAATAAGAGTGAAACAAAATAATGTATTTTATGTTTTCGTGTCAGCAAAATTATATATTTTCTTAAAAAAAATCAAATCAAAAAGTTCTCAATTTTTTTGAGACTGTGAAAGTTAGTCTCGTAACATTTGTTGCCATAATAAGAACCTTCAATTTTTTTCAAAATGAGTTTACATATATTAAAGGTACATACCTTCGGCGAAAATTGGAATTTCAGAAAAAAAACAAAAGTTTTATATATCGTCTTCGAGTTTAGCTTTTTGGGACCATTAGGCTATAAATACTAATTTTGAGTTCAGCTTTGATTATCTTTATACGTCCATCCTCCAATCTCCCATCAATTCAGCTAGGCTGTTAAATTTAATTAAATTTATTTATTTTCCAACACTTTTCATATTAATAATGTAATCATAGTGCAACTATTTCCGATGACAACATCGTCGATTAAATCAAATCAATTCTGAGGCGATCAAACAAGTTTGCTAGTCCCTCGAAAATCAATCATCTTTAAAAAAAAAGTCTAGCTGGTATTTGAAACTGGTCTAAGATCCATTATTTCACCAATTCCAAACTCACAAACTACTAAAAGGCGTACGAACAGGACTTTAAAATTAAAAAAAGCATATATATAAAATCATTTTGAAAATCAAAATAAGAAAATTAAAATGTTAAAAATTATTAAATTTAATTGTATTAAAATGAAATAAATACTAATAAATAAATCTTCGAAACTAGTTGTAGTAAGTACATTGAATTCGGTGAAGTATTTCTAGAGTTACATGCCGTTTAAATGGCCAAACAAAAATCACAATTTCGGTTGCCCATATCTTTTGTTTTTTCTCATCGATAATCAAATTCTCCAAATTTGCATAGAAATCGCCATCATTTTTCTTTAATTTTTTCCTAAAATTGTCTCTTTTGCCATGGAATGGCCCATATGCCCCGAGAAAAAAAATATATTTGTGATCCAACAACAAGCTAAATACTCTCATTGAATAGCTTCATGTGCATCTGTTCGTCACAATTTAGAATATCATGGTTGGCAATCGACACAAATATGATTGGCAGCCGACAATTCACAACGCTTTTGTGTCGGACGGTAGACGTTACTCAACATGTTCGTCCCCCCACTTTCAATTATACTCATCATATTTAACTTTAATTTCATTTCATTTCTGTTTGAAATGGACGTTGGTTTATTTTCTATCTGTCCCAGTCTTGTTTGAATGGGAATAACTATGAATGCAAAAACATTCATATCTATATGTTGGGGTATATATATGTATATAGTGGTCATACAGCGTACATCCTTACATACTCGTACATACTTATGTGTCTCACCAAAATATTACTGCAGATCCTGAGGTCACTATGCTGTAGTTTTATGAAAACAGAAAACATTGAGAATGAAATAAATTCATGTGCCATTTTTTACCCTACACCACATTGTGATGGGGAATTTGTTAGGAGTTTACTTGAATCGAACGTAATTCAAGCAGGAGGGGACTTATATCAACAATTTTCTAGAAAACTGGTTCCCAGACAGTTATAGAAAGCACAGATTTTAAATTATTTTTTATATTTTGTTCTTGATTGATGCACATTAGGATGGGTTACGAAAATAAATTTTAGCGTTCACTCCCCACAAATGAAGATTGGATTGTTAATTGATGATGTGCCAAAACATTTCGCTGTATTTGTGCTTCTGAAACCACTCTAAAAGAACTCATTTTCTGAATTAGTAAACTCTTCGAAGCATTTTTAAAATAAATTTGTATTCTTGTCTTAGAATAACTCATTGGTCATACTACGGACGGATAAACATTTTGTAAAAGGAGTTGTAAAAAATAAATAGAAAGAATCAACACCGAATGATGCCTAAATGATGAATATCGGACTAAAAAGGACATCAATGATTCCATTTTTATACACTCCACGAGAGTATTATGTCTTTGTGCATTTGTTTGTAATACCCAAATGGAAGGGAGATAGACCCCTTGTTAATTATACCGATCGACTTAGAATCACTTTTTGAATCGATTTAGCAATGTTCGTCTGTCTGTCCATATATTCTTGTAATCACGATACAGGTCGCAATTGTAGACAGATCTAAATGAAACTTTGCACAACGAAGTTTTTCGGCATAAGGACGAACGGTATTTAATTTCAGATTTAGATATAGCCCTCATACGAATTTCACTCCCGATTTGATTTTTTTCACTCTAGATACCACATATTTTAACAGATATTTTGCAAAATTGGCAAAACATCTTATAGTTCAACTAGAAACACCTGTAGTAAAAATGGGTCAGATCGGTTCAGATTTATATATAGCTCCCATACAAATTTCGCTCCCGATTTGACTTTTTCCGCTCTAGAGACTACATATTTCACTTGATTTGCTTCAAATTACCTTGCATTACCATATAATTCTACTAGAAACATCTGTATTGAAAATGGATTATATCGGTTCAGATTTACATATAGCCCTCATACAAATTTCGCTCCCGATTTGACTTTTTCCGCTTTAGAAACCACATATTGTATCGGATTGTCTTCAGATTTGGCAACACATCTTATATTTAAACTAGGAACATCTATGGTGAAAATGGTTCAGATTTAGATATAGCCCCCATACAAATGTTGCTTCCGATTTGACATTTTCCGCTCTAGAAACCACATATTGCACTCGATTTTCTTTAAATTTGGCACAACATCTTATAATCTTACTAGAAACACCTATGCAGAAATTGGGTAAGATCGGTTCAGATTTAGATATAGCCCCCATACAAATGACGCTCCCGATTTGACATTTTCCGCTTTAGAAACCACATATTGCACTCGATTTTCTTTAAATTTGGTACAACATCTTATAATCTAACTAGAAACACCTGTGACTAAAGCGGGCTAGATCGGTTCAGATTTAGATATAGCCCCCATACAAATGTCGCTCCCGATTTTACTTTTGCGGTATAGAAACTACATATTGTACCCGATTTTTTTTTAAATTGGCACAATATCTTATAGTCCAACTAAACAAAACTATGGTGAAAGTGGGTAAGATCTGTTCAGATTTAAATATAGCCCAAATACAAATGTTGCTCCCAAAAGTTTAACCGATTCTGGCGAAGCTATACTTTATATTTCACCTATTTCGTTCCAGGTTTTAATATATCCTCATACAAATGTCCTTTCCGATTTAACGTTTTTTGTCAAACACATACATTTACAGGATACAAAAAACCTTCCCGTTTTCACTTTTTCACCGAATTGAATTGTATTCGGATAGAAAGTGGAGTGTATCATAGAGTCGGCCCCGTCCGACTTTAGCTTTCCTTACTTGTTTAAAATTAAATAAGTGCAAATTAGTTAAAAATAATGTTTTTAAGATTTAGGAAAATTCAAAATTTGTACCACTCCTCAGCTTGTCAGAAAGTATTAGAATGTTAAATTTCGTGTAAAAATTTATTTTTGAGCAATATTTTCCTTCAACTACTCACGGACGAATCTACAAAATGAATATATTTTACATACAAAACGCCCATTCTCTGAGGCCAAGAAATAACTGTTTCTATCAACAAATCTCAATGAATGCTCTTAGTTGGACTATTACCTTTAAAAATGTAATTCGAGGCAAGTCAGATTTCTGATTTTTGTCTATGAAACAGAGCATTGTGATCCAGTTCAATAGAATATGACCAATTTTCATAGAAAACAATTTAGTTAGATAATTAATTCTCGAAACACAAGGCACGGGTTACAAAAAGTTGTAACTGAATTCTATCCACAGCCATAGCTAATGATACATTTTTTGGATTCTGATCCATGATCGAATTTAAAAAATCACTTTTTTCATTTTAGGAATTGTGGGATGTTGGGATGAAGTATCACAAAAATATATATATATATATATTTTTTTTTTCAATTCAAAAATTTGCAAACGTTTTATTTTTGAAAAACCCAAAAATGCGAAATAATGTTATGTTCTTGAGTTTGAATTCGTTTTTGTTTTTGTTTGTTGAAAACAAAAATGGTTTCTAGTTTCAAATAGAATGGCACACTTAGCATACCACCAATCTGCAATACCGCCCTATCCTACCACAAAACAAGATACAACATTTGTATATGCATACAAAGGATTCTTAAGCGCATTTCCACTATGAATAGGAGAAGGCAAAAAGGTAAAAAAAATACATAATCATGGAGTGGAAAGCACAGCAAAAAATTACATAATTTCCCGGTAGACAAAACACTAAAACGTGAACGAAACTCACATAATAAAATTAAAAAATAATAATATTTGTTGGCCTAAACTAAGAGGCCAAAAAATCTTAACAAAATTTTAAAATTAAAACAAGATTTTTAAATTTTTAGGAATTTTGTTCTTGAAGTCGTCGCCATCGTATGTGATGTTCATTTGTGATTCATTGTGTCGGAAAATATGTCCCTTCCTGTTGGGGCATTTCCTTCTTGCCGGCCACAGAAGCAACATTTGTTGGTTTACTTCGTTTCATTTATTTATTCATGTTGGTTGGTTGGTTTACGCTTTTGTTGTTCTTGTTCTTGTTGCACAAAATAAATTCTCAAATAATTCAAGTTTATATTTGTGAACAATTTGTTTTTGTCCCTGCACACACACACATACACATATGCACACACTCGTGCATCTTTTATTCATGCACAGACGACAACAACGAAAAGGATATGAATCCTTCCCCAACACAAATCCTACAGATGTTTCTCTGCCTCTCTCTCGGTTTAACTGAGTTCAAGAGTGAGTACATACATAGTACATTCGAGAGGAGTATGTTGTCGTTCGTCTGTTTGTCAGCTTGTTTAAAGTTTTATGATGTGATATGGACTGGATACATGGAAAAGGATGTGTCGTTTTCGGAAATTGTTTAAAACGTTTTATGTTTTGTTTTCGTTTTTTCTTGTTTTGTTGTTGTTGTATGTTCAGTATATGTCTGGAGTTGACTTTTTCTTTCCTTCAGTTATCATTAGTGTGAATGCTGTGCTGTGCTGTAGAGTATTTAGAAACTTAAATTTGTGAAGAACTTGAAAATACCAACCGACAATTGATACAATTTTAAAGTTAATATTGAATTTGGAATATTTTTTTACGGAGTCGCCTGGATGAAGAAAAGATTTGCTTGGGAACTTGTTGTTACAGCCTCTAGGTCGATGAAATTTCTAATTGATTCACTTTTAGTAGACAGTCTTGGAAACGAAACTTTAAAACAATATATAACTTCTTTTAGAATTTCCAATATGTGGAGTTGTTAAAAATCTAGAGTCTATGCCGAATAATGAGATCAAAGACCACGACTTTAAGATGCTGTTCGGCTAGAGGAAAACTATATTTTTATCATATTTAAACCAATGAATAGTAACTGAAATTCACAATTATTTAAGATGTCTTTTCAATAAATTAGTTAAAACGATTGTATTGCGTACACTGTAATTATTGGAAAACAAAATATGAATAAATTTTGTAAACGTTGTGATTGTATCTTTGTGGAATATAGAAAATTCATCAAATAAGAAATTTCAATAGCAAAATGTCATGTCAAAGATTAATGTATGAAGACACATATTTTAGAATGACAATAAATAACTGGTTAAACAGACTTAAATATACCCTCACTCTCAGAGAACAATTATATAGAAATCATAAGGACTTTAATTTTACTAGAAGGTACGTGGCATATGGTAGCAGCTTCAACAATAGTAAAATAATTTTAAAAAACATCATCGAAGCTTATACCAAAGATAAAACTGTACAAAATATTTTTATTTTCTAACAATTGACGAAGAAAACAAGGGCTAGTAAAAATAATGTTTTTTTAATTCTCTTACAGAGATTGTCATAAATTTTACATTTATCCAAAAATATGTTTTATACAGACATTCTTTTGTTCTTTATGATGCTAAATATAAAAAAATCATAAGGTTTTTTAGTGCTAATTAAAAACGATTTTTTTCAACAAAAAATCAATTTTTTGGAAACTGTTCCTATTCCACTGCTTCTACGTGAAGATAGTTCAGAGGAGTTGTAGACCTTACCCTTTCAGAATTGTAAAGGTTGATTTTTTAGCTATTATCTTTTTGGCAACACTTGTTTAAAAAGCTGACGCACGTTTCGTGTTTTATTTCATTGTCAAACATCTTCAGTTTGGTCTATAATTTAAACATGACTCGTCTTACAAACGAACAACGCTTGCAAATTATTGAATTTTATTATCAAAATGCGTGCTCTGTTGAGAAAGTTCAAGAAAGCCGAAGATCCACTTTTTTACCGAAAAATTGTGTTCAGGCAGAATTGTCGACTTTGGAGTAATTATCAGCCAGAAGCATTGCAAGAGCTACCAATGCATCCAGAAAAAGTCACAGTTTGGTGCGGTTTATGGGCTGGTGGCATCATTGGACCATACTTCTTCAAAGATGATGCGAATCGTAACAATGGGCTTATTGAGAGGCGAGTTCGGTGAACATTTTATTTCACGTTCGGGACCGGTCAATTGGCCGCCTAGATCGTGTGATTTAACGCCTTTAGACTATTTTTTGTGGGACTATGTTAAAGCTAATGTCTATACAGACAAGCCCGCTTCAATTGATGCATTGGAAGACAACATTGAAGCATTTATTCGTGAGATACCGGCCGAAATGTTGGAAAGAGTATGCCAAAATTGGACTAAGCGGATGGACCATTTGAGGCGCAGTCAAGGTCAACATTTGCATGAAATAATCTTCAAACATTAAATTATATGGACCGTACTAATGTTTTCATCTTGGGCAGAAGTTGTAACTTTGTTATTCCGTTTGTAACACCTTGAAATATCGACCTGAGACCCTATAAAGTATATATATTTTTGATCGTCATAAAATACTAAGACTATCTAGCCATGGCCGTCAGTCCGTCTGTTGAAAGCACGCTTGCATCTAAACGAAATGATCTAGGACGTCCAAATTATCCATAAATGCGTCTTATAGTAGTAGATCGGTTGGGATTGAAATTGGGCGAAATCGGCCCAAAGGGAAAATTTATTCCCTCACAAGGACTAAAAATACCCATAACAACACCTAATATTATAGAGTATTTAAATATATATTTTTTTCAATATCTCTGCTTGCACTTACTCGATATTCGGCATGCGCATTCCCCCTATAACAAAAACCAGCACCAGAAAATGATATTTATTCGTAGGGGGTGAAATGGGGCAAAAAGGGATAAAAATGGTACCTATTGAACGACAACAGCTAGAAACACGAAATTCGGTGTGTACATTCCTCTAATTGAGTAGATAAATAATATAAAAGTATTTTTTTCCAAATTCGTACTTTTAAGGGGTAAAATGGGAATAGAGGGATACAAATGGTACAAACCAAACGGCTGCACCTAGAATAATAAAATTCGGTGTATACATTCCTCTGTTTGCGAAGACACGTAAAATACACGGATTTCTTCGAAAATCGAACTTTTTCGGGTTAAAATTAAAAAAGGGGATAAAAATAGTACCAACCAAATGACCGCAGCCAGAGTTCTGAAATTCGGAGTACAGATTCCTCTGACTGCGTAGAAATAAAAGATGTTTTCCAAATTCATACTTTCAAGGGATGTAATGGGACAGAGGGATAAAAATAGTACCAACTAAACGACTACAGCTAGAATGATGAAATTCGGTGTATACATTCCTCTATATGCGAAGACACGTAAAATAAACGGATTTTTTCGTAATTCGTACTTTTTCGGGTTAAAATTGAAAAAGGGGATAAAAATAGTACCAACCAAATGACCGCAGCCAAAGTCATGAAATTCGGAGTATACATTCCTTTGAGTACGTAGACATGGATAATAAAAGTTTTTTTTTCCAAATTCGTACTTTCAAGGGATACAATGGGTACAGAGGGATAAAAATAGTACCAACTAAACGACTACAGCTAGAATGATGAAATTCGGTATGTACATCCCTCTAATTGCGTTAACACGTAAAATAATGAGATTTTTGAAAGTCGTACTCTTAATGCGCTTAATAGGAAAAAGGGGATAAAAATGCTACCCACCAAATGGCCTCTGACTGCATAGCCAAGCAAAATAATATTTTTTCCAAATTCGTACTTTTTACTTTTACGGCAAAAATTGGTCCAATCATGAAGTTAGGACTATGTACGTGATATAATGGATTTTCAAAATTTTTACTTTTGGAATCAAAATAGAATGGAAATACAACAAGCTGTAGCATCGACTATCTACCAATATTTATGGTATTTAAATTTTTTGTGTACATAAATATAAGAATATTTCTTTTTTGAATTCACTTGAAGTACTATTTCGATATGTAAACGTATTGATAGCTTTGCCTTATAAGCTTGGTTTGAAATAATAAAAATATTATATTTTCAATATTTGTTTTTGTTGTAGATTGGCTAGATTAAAAAATTTATATTTTCCTGTAATATTACTGCACTTCTACGAAAATCGACAGTCTCTGTGGAATGCAATTCATGGTGGAGGGTATATATCGCCGTTTTTACTTGTTAAACTTAGGATCACCATGACATTCCACCTGACCTGAATTACACTGTGTGTAATTTTTTATGTCATGGAAATATAACCATATACGGACACTACTATGTGATAAAACACCAAAAAAGACCCGTGTCTCCCAGTTTTGCCCAAAGTCATGTTCTTTTATATGGACCCCAAAGATTTGGGGCCTTGGTGTCATTTTTGCAAAAAAAAGTGATCATTTTGTCTGGCTCATATCTTGCAAACCATTTGGAATTTTGATTTACTCTCTGAGACAAAGTTGTAGCTCTTGTCATAAAGAACAAAAATTGTGAACATATAAAATAAAAAGGCTCCATCTTCAAGGTCAGTATCGCAATCGTAATTCGACTTTTTTTTTATTTTGTGAGCCTTGGTAACCCTAAGCGACAGTTTGACATTTGTACCATAGCCTTATTCGGAATGCTTTGTCTGTGTCGGCACTTTGTGGTTTTGATTCCATATATTGTGCCATATATTGTGGATTAACTGATGATAAGGTTTTGCATTTTTTGGCGATGAAATATTCTTTGTCATTTGAGCGCACGTAAATATATCAGAAAAGAAAGGGAACTAACTGGTGAAAATTTTTGCGATTATTTATTTCGAGATTATTTAAACAAATCAGTATATCTGACCCGAGAAAATGAGAGAAATTGTAGTTAAACAAAATTATAAAAAATGTTTGTTACGTTTGGTACTTTGCAAACCATCCTCGTACATGGAAGATTTTACAAAACCAAGCATTTCGTTAGAATTTGTGACTCCTCTCAGTAGAACATGATTTGTGCACCTAAATATGGATTGGGACAGTATGTATGCGCTCTCAGGACAATGTGCAAGTCCAAATCCGGATCCTTGTGTGATATGAAGTACTAAATGCTTTTGCTTATGTATGTGCTTCATTTGTGCATTTAACATTTCAGGCCATTTCTGTTTTCTTTGTCCAACACACTCCCCTTTTGGAAACTCACCCCGCCTTCTTACTTTCATATGTAAGTCTTGGTCATATACGCTGACCATGTCAGTAAGTCGGTGTGGGATTGTAACTTGCACGATATGTGTTGACTATGTGCGGGTGTGTGTGTGTTTTTGTCATAATGAATTCTATGGAATTTTTTCATTTGTTTGAACTTCCGTCCGACATCCGGTTCATATTTGCAGACATGGTCAGCTGGAGTTTAGAGAAGTCAGAATCGGAGTCAGAGTCGAAGTCGAAGTCGAAGTCCATCTGCAACATTTATGTGAACAAACGGCATAAAGTTTCAATTGTCGTCTCTGGAACATTCGACTCGTTCTTACATCGTTTTTGTTTTTCAAATTTCTTCTATTTTGTTTGAGTTTGTGCAGTTTCCATGTATGAGTTCATTGCAAAGTGTTAGTTTTTGTTTTATTTCTGTTTCATAGGATAAATTATTTTTTTGGTAATTTTTTTTGAGGGGACATTTGTCGTCAGTCGACCATCTCACTTTAATTTGCAAAATTAGTGAAGTCATTCATAAAACTTGTTAATGTGATTCCATGGTCATCACACACTGCGCATAACGACTTAAACTTGCTGCTAATGTTTGTTCGGAAATTTGACACAGTGGTAAGGAAATTCAGAGCACATTGCTGTAACCCAAAAGTTTGGAACTTTCTATTTAAAGCAAATAAAACAATTTAAACGAATGCAAAACTGCCAAGATTGACTATGTTTTGTTGATTTTATTTTTATAGAAAGGAAGTATATGGCTCACTCCATTTCAAACCGGCGCAAAAGATGTTCACATCACTCAGAATTTTCCGAAAATCTCATGAAATTTTATTCTTAAAAATAGTTCACATTTTTCTTAGGAAAAATCTTAAAACATTTTTTTGAGGAATTATAGGCATTGCAATTCCCACAGAGATTGAAAATAATGCTGACCTTTGTATACTAAAATCCATGTACCTTTCCAGTAAGACCTTTAAAATACAAATCGGACCAAACATTTCGATGTTATTGCGGATAAAAAAAATTAATTAATATATTACTAAAATGTAAAAATAATAAATAATTTTGGGTTCTGCTGAAGACTTCAGCACAACCTTTGGCCTTAAACCAAAATAAATGACAAGACAATAATAAATAATTTTAGTTGAAAACATCCAATTATTCTTCTGAAGCCAACTTAAAATAAGTTGTTTTGATAATATTTATTACATATTTTGTTAATTGCTATGCACATAACAATTGAGAAATACAAGAATTTGAATATCGTCACCTTAATTACAAAAGGGCGTAACTAACATTTTCAATTTATGTGGAAATTGCAATACCTACAACTACCAACTACAGCTCTACTAAGATGACTTTTGTAAAGCCATTTGATATCAAATTCCCTACAGGGAAAGTTGGGATCAGAGGATACTCATTTATCGAATATGAGAATGAAATATACACGGGAGACAAGAAAAGGCTTGGCTAAGTCATAAATATTTTTAAGGTTTAATGCGACTATCAAAACATTTTCAAATATCAAATTGCAACTGATTTTGACTAACCGTATGGAAGTTATATCGGTTATATTTTAACGAAGGCTTATGCCAGATTATGTGGGAGGTACCAGAAGGGGTGTGGCAATATCGCCCATATTTCAAGTGTATCAAACGTCCATAAAGTGCTTATAAAAACGTTATCATATAGCAAAATATGGGTGATTCCAAATATCCGTTTGGAAGATACATTGGTTTTCATTTAACATAGGAATATGATCTTTTTGTGTGGGAGGTACCAGAAGGGGCGTTGCAATTTCGCCTATCTTCGACCTTAAACTAAATTTGGAAAAATATTACCATGTGCAAAGTTTGAATTGATTCCTTAACTCCTTTCGAGAGTTATCGTGTACACCAGCCAGACAGACGGACGGACATGGCTCAAACATCTTGAAATGTTGTGAAACGGATTTGGTCCAAACATACTTAGGGTCTTAAGTCACTCATTCAATGCGTTACACTTTTTTTCTGTCCCAAATGATATATACCCTTCTACTCTGTAGAGTGCGGGTATAAAAATGTGTTCCCATTACACAGTGCGACAAATAGCAGTTTAATCTCTGCAATTCAAGCACCACTATGACTGTTCGTTAGTGTATCCAAATTGATGACGATTGCCTAAAGGATTTTTTTCCTGAGGTACCCGTTTTCGCGGGACGCCCTGGCGCGCTCCCCCCAACCACTTTTGTTATCTTATGGGTTTTTGTTTGTCATAACTCGAGAACGGCTGTCCCGATTTAGGTGAAATAAATGTTGAAAAAATAAGAATTATAATTCCTTTAATTTATTCCTATGCTCTTTCTCGATATTTTAAACAGTTTCGCAGATATAAATAAATTTATGAAAAAAAAATTGCGGGACTGTTTCTGTTAATGTTCAGTCTGACTACATTGCGTATGAGTGATATTACCCTCAATAACCAGTAAGTATACGTTACCTACACACACTACATTATTTTTCTGTCTCTAGAAAGAGTATCATAACTAGGATATCCAATTATTCCGACTTCTAAGATATTCGATTAATTGTTTATTCGAAAGCTAAGAATTTCCAATTAATCGAAGAAACGCCTGAAGAGTTAATCATCAAATAATTGCTCAACTCATTAAAACATAATTAATATAGGTTAAATAGCTAGAACATTTTATTTTAATGTTAGTCACTACTTTTTCATATTTATGTGTAAGTACATTTCGAAATAAAACAAGAGTTTGCGGGCATTCCTTTTCTATATGGTAATAAGCCTTGACATATTTTTCCGTTTTGAATTTTTTATGATTTTTAAAAACAAAAAATTTAAATTTTTTAGGGAATTTTTTTTTTCATAAATTTATTTATATCTGCGAAACTGTTTAAAATATCGAGAAAGAGCATAGGAATAGATTAAAGGAATTATAATTCTTAATTTTTCAATATTTATTTCACCTAAATCGGGACAGCCGTTCTCGAGTTATGACAAACAAAAGACCATAAGATAACAAAAGTGGGGAGGGGGAGCGCGCCAGGGCGTCCCGCGAAAGCGGGTACCTCAGGAAAAAAATCCTTTAGGCAATCGTCATCATTTTGGATACACTAACGAACCGTCATAGTGGTGCTTGAATTGCAGAACCACTGTTGCACTGTGTTATTTTGTCGGATCCATATTTTGGAATATTGATACAAAAAATTGTCAAAATTTTGACACATTGCAAATAAGGAAACGTGAGAAATCTGTGTCTACTATTTGTGCACCAAATAAATTTTTCAATATTTATACCCTACACCACCCAAAAGGAAACGAGATAGATCCATCGTTTATTATACCGATCGACTTAACTTTAACGATGTCCGTCCGTCTGTCTTGCTATTCTTGTAATCAAAGTCGAGATCACAATTGTGGCTAGAACTAAATGAAACTTTGCACAATGAAGTTTTATGGGATAAGGACGAACGCTATTTAATTTGAAGAAAATCGGTTCAGATTTAGATATAGCTCCCATACAAAATTTGCTCCCGATTTTACTTTTTCCGCTCTAGAAACAACATATTTCAACAGATTTTTTCAAATTTGGCAAAACAAATTATATTTCAACTAGAAACAGTCCTGGTAAAATTGGGACAGATCGGTTCATATATATATATATAGCTCCCACACAAATGTCTCCCCCGATTTGATTATTTCCGCTCTAGAAACCGCATAATTTAACTGATGTGCTTAAAATTTCAGATCGGTTCAGATTTATATATAGCTCTCATTCAAAGTTTGTGTTCAAATTTCTTTTACAAATACAGATAGAAGTATGAAATTTGTAGTATATATACCCAGTTCAAATGTAACGACCTTTTTATACCCTACACCACAGGGTATATTGACTAGATGTAGGGTATCATATAGTCGACCACGCCCGACTTTACCCTTCCTTACTTGTTTCCATTTTGTCTATGTTTTTATACATTATCTTGTAAGGAGTAAAAAGACCAGTTAGTTTTTAAAAATCTGTTAATAATTGATTGAGTTACCGACTTTTTTCATTATAACTATTTTTTTGCAAAAATACAATTTTTTGTAATTCAAGTTTACATTTCTCATAATTTTACGAATTCGAGGACCAACAACCTAAAACTAGAATTATTTTAGTAAAAAAATCCCAAATCTGGATATTTTTTTCGAAAACAGAAAACAACATAATTTTTTACGTAATTCCAAAATTATCATGGTATCTCAACATACCCGGTCTGTTTAATTAACTGAATCTCAGAAACGAATGAGAAGCATATTGAGAATACCAACATAATTTTTTGGCATATGATTGCTGACTAAATAGGGAATATTTGTGACAGATTTGTTGCAGAAACCCAAATAGAGAAAGATGAAATAAATGCAATTGAATTTTATATTTTTGCAACAATTTCAGCTTTTCATCATCATCATTTTAGCTATATCTTCCGTGAAAATAAAATTTTTACGAAAATATTCAATTTTTAATTTTCGTTTACCGTGTTCTACCGATATAGCCACATTTTTTGGTCGAAAAAGATCGATCTTCCAAAAAACTGATTTACTTCCAGTAGTAAAAACTTAGTATTATTTACATATATATATATATATATAAATCAATGTGTGTCTGTATGTTCGTATAGGACGCCAAACCAGTACGTCGATTTGCTTGGAAATTTTACTGTACCTAACTACTGGATATACTAGGTTATGATGGGTCAAAAGGGCGTGGTACCGCCCACAAAAACTACCACTTAGTACTCATCTTATATTTAAAATCAAAAGTAGAAGTAGGGTAATAGGGAAGATCAAACCCGTGCAACGCCGGGTAAAATAACTAGTAATAAATAAAATATATAAATTTATTTGCTTCTAATAAATTCTAAGTATCTAATAAATTTTGCATCGTTCTTATTTGTTTTGATAAAATTTTGGTGTTTTAATTGGACCACAAATTCGTAATATTATGATAGGTATGAACTTGTATGACAAAAACTTGATTTTTTGAAAAAAAAAATAGTTTTAATGAAAACTTCAATAATTCAGTCAATTACTAACGGATTAAAAAAAACAAAAAGGTGTTTTGCTCCATACTAAATGTGTATTTA
This sequence comes from Polietes domitor, assembly GCA_947397865.1. Taxonomy (NCBI): domain Eukaryota; kingdom Metazoa; phylum Arthropoda; class Insecta; order Diptera; family Muscidae; genus Polietes; species Polietes domitor. Next base: position 54,594,451 of record OX377620.1, read on the forward strand.
AAATAAAATAGCTAATAGTACGGTTACCTCACATAAAATCTGATAAAACATTGCCAACATTAAAAAATTACGAAAAAATAAAATATATATAAAAAAATATGTTTAAATATATATTGGTAGGGTATACGTTTCTTCGATGTAAGTTATAATTTAAATTTCTACACGTCCAAGAACACATTCTTTAATAGAAAAACTCAAGGTCATTAACTTGAAATTTGTAAGATTCCACTAAATTTGTTTTGTTAGCAGCAATTTTCGCAATCCACAAAGACAATAAAATCTTTCTGAAATGCTATGCGATGTATAATACGTTTGATAACATCCTGTAAGGTTTTATCGACAATTATATTAATTATACTGTATACATATGTGTAGTATTTTGACAACCTTTTTGACCAATTCTAAGTGGAGCCCTCCCTAATATTTACACATTCATAAATTATATTGTAAAGTTTAATTAACATAATGGCATATAATGTTTATATCTACAAACGTAGCTTTGCCACACAAACCACTGTTGTGGTTATTATTATTCTGGTTGTTGTTGTTGTTCTGGTGGTATGGAACAGCAAAAGCAGCAGTTGCTGCTACACTTGTGGCGCATATTTCCCTTTTATCACAATTTGACAATCTGCACAGTGAGCGAGTAAATCAGTCTGACATATTTTTAATGCCATTAAAAAGCATCAACAACACCAGCAATGGCAGGAGCAGCATCAGCAGCAGCGACTGTGGCAGCAGCAGCATCAACACAAAAAGGGAACAACGAGTTGTTGAGATGAGAGCAACCGAAAGCAAGGCAGGAAATGTGTCACCGAGTAATCAACTTAAAACTACTTAATATCAATGTTGCAACGTTGTTGTGGCATGTATGACAAAGTGATGTGTCTCTGAGTTGATGGCAACAACAACAAAAATACAGACAACAAAAAAGTGAAGGAGTGTTTTATGAGTTCATTCAATGCTGATGGTTGGCGTAGGAAAAGTTTACCGATGTGGTCTAGATATCTCCAGTAAAGCAGTCGGGCGGACGGGCAGGCAGCCATCCCAATCGGTTATCTAAGTTGTCATCATAATTTAGGACGAAATGTTAAAAAGGATATTCACATGTGATGATGGCGATGACGATGATGTGATGTGATGATGGTTGCTGAGATTTAATCGCGCCATTTTGTGGGCATGTCATTGGCAGGGATGGTGGAACAACTTTGACATTTTCAGGGAAATAACGTTGAGTATTTCCGTAGAAAGACATTTGGGCATTGGATAATCAATATAATAATTTTTAATGAAGGATTAGGTATTTTGTCCCATTTTTAATAAATAATAAAAATTTGTTTACATAAAGAATTGACTCTTAGATAACCTAATGCTAATAACAAAAACTAGTTTTTTGGAAAAACTTAGAAATGTTCACTACATCAAAAGATACAGACTTCAGATCGATGAGAAATTATTCTGAACTGGATTTAAAAATTTAGAAAAATGTCCTTCAGTCCTTTTTATAATTTATAAGGTTATCAAGTGAATGACCTTTCTAAACCCTTTGTTCAGAATATTTTTTATATATTATTATTCGCCTGTTTCGTAAGTCATAAATTCCCAAAACGATTTTGTTTTACATGCAAAAATCAACATTATTAAATTTCATTGAAGGTGGGCAGTCACCCCAGACAGACAAACGGATGCCGTATGTGCCCTTCAAATCTGCAAACCGAACCGGAACGAAGCAACCTATTTTTCCCCTGTCATTTGTTTGCTGTTTTTCTATGTTAACAACTAATCTTTCTTCTTTCCCAACATCTTCAATTTGAAAAAGCGAATAAAATGCGAAAAGTATCAAAATAATAGCCCACCTGACAGTCTGATGATAGCGCACTGGGAAAAATCATCCTCATCATCGTAAATGCTATTGCCAATTATTTAAATATTTTACAACCCCTCAGTTCAACCGTTCCATCGGAACGATAGGTCGGGCATTTGTCGGGGGTGAGCGAGAAAGAGCGAAAGCCATAGATATATGAAATATGTGTGGGTGATTTTAACCCTTTGGTATCCAACTTCCAACTAAGGATAAGAGGATAAGGTCGTACAAGCAGAATATACAACAATATTTATTGAAAATGCCACATAAGTGAAAAATAACTACATCGTTGGATAAGTCAGCCAGGCTGACATGCCATGTATGTCGCAGCCATGATAGCGTTCAAACCAAATGCAAAAATTCGTATATTAGATTTTGGGAAAGTAAATGGGAAAATCGATGCAAAGGGATATATTTTTACTCATTCCATGTATGAAATTGAAGTCCTAACATATTTGCTTTATGACTATTTTAGGAAATTTGTATTTCTTTAATTAAATAATTGTATTAAAATGGGAAAAATTATTATTCTATTTTTTCAATAAGAAACAAAATATTGAAAAAAAAACACATAAAATAAAATACTGAGCTTGAGAGTGATTACACAGTGCAATACGAAGAAATGTAACCATATACGGACCTCACTACGTGATAAAAGACGTGTCTCCCAGTTTTGTCAAAAATAATGCACTTTTTATGGGTCCCAAAGATTTGGGGCCTCTGTGTCATTTTTGCAAAAAGTGATCACTTCAAGCTCATATCTCGTTTCGAATTTTGATTTACTCTCTGAGCCAAGTGAACAACAAAAAAACTTTATCTTCAAGGTCAAAATCGCAAAAAACGTCCATAGGTAGCAAACAGCTCAAAGTTCAAGGAAACAATCAACAACAAAAATGTACCTAAGGTCTCAATAAACAACTTTCTAGAACATGTGAACTTCCTAGGAATTATTCTTAACACCGTTTAGGTAGGAAAAATATATATTGCAGGACTCTTTCTGTTAATGGTCAGTCCGACTACAGTGCGTATGAGTGATATTATCCTTAATCAACAGCACGTATACGCTACCTACATACACTACAGCCTATAACATTTGTTCGACAACATTTGCGAACAATTTTTGTTATTTATGACAAGAGCTACAACTTTGCTCAAGCGGTATGCAAGATATGATCACTTTTTTGCAAAAATGACACCGAGGCTCCAAATCTTTGGGGGCCCATAAAGAAGAGCATGACTTTGGGCAAAACTGGCAGATGTATATATTTTGAAAGAGTTAAAAGTTATTTTAAAGTATTTGCAAATAAACCACTTTTTCACTAGTTTCAATTTCTGTTTTAAAAAATCCACAGCTACCGGGGGTAGCACCGCAGACCTACTACGGAACTCTAACCATCTCAGCTATCCACCGTTGTGAGTGATGGATAACCAAAGCAAACCATTTTGTTAGGTAGAACTGACAATAGGAAACTTAACCAAATATTTTTTTCTAAAGGAACTTTTCAGAATTTTTGATTTTGCAGTCAACATTTACATGAACGAATTTTAATCAGAGTATCTTTAAACATGTTGGCGTATAATTATTCTGTTTAAGCGGAAGAGCGTTATTTACAAGTTTGATGTTTTTGATAACCCCAACTGAAATTTTTATGCAATTTTTTTGGTAGAACAACACAAGAGAAGAGCTAGAGGGTTAAGATCTTCCATAGAAATGATCCTCATAAAATTGCAGTTCTGACAATAAAAATTCTATCCCTTTGACAAAAAAATTAAAACTCTGACCCAATGTAAAAAGAACCTCGGACCAGCTGGAGTATAAATAAGCCTATTCAACATGCTCTTTCTGAATTTAAAAATGTGGCTATTATATATTGGAACAGTCCTAATCTGTTGGACAGTGTAATTAATAAAAAAAAAAAACAAAATATTTGAATTATATTAATAAAATATTTAATTTGTTTTTAAGCAAAAATGTCTAAATTTATAAAATTATGCAAAATTAAATATTGCTTATTTATAAAAGTAATAATAAAAACAAAGATGGTTTTTCCCGACTCCATACTAAACATTCATTCCCATTCACTTCTGAAGATGCTATTCGTAAAATGTTACAGGTTATTAATATATAATTGACCTTTTGGAACATCCTTAAAAGCAGGAAATATCCACATTTGGATTTTGAGATGCGATTCACATGTGCTTCCTACGGTAGTACTGCCAATTTTTGTTTATCTTTTACATACAGGTTTTGCCAACAAGAGGTGTTATTTTGAATCACCCGTTATTTCGGTAGCTGTCACTTTTGAAGCTTTTATTCTTTGACATTTGACAAGTAGAAACTACGCCATTACTAAAAATGAAACCATACACGCTTCAACAACGCATTGAAATTATTAAAATTCATGAATGAAAATGATCCGGAATTCCATCGAAAAATCATCTTGACTGATGAGGCCCATATCCACCTCTGTGGCTATGTCAACAAGCAAAATTGTCGCATAAGAGTTATTGTTGAGAAAACCCAAGAGTTATTGTTGAGAAGCCTCTCCATCCTAATCGTGTGACTGTTTGGTGCGGATTGTGGTCCGGCAGGGGTCATTAGACCTTACTTTTTCGAAAATGAGGTTGGATCAACAGTTACGGTGAATGGATTGCGCAATCGAGAGATGATTAATGATTTTTTATGATCGGAGTTGGATGGTATTGATCTGGACAACGTTTACTTTCAACAAGACGGCGCTACGTGCCACACAAGCAACGAAACCATTGCTCTTTTACGGCAAAAGTTTCCGGACTGTGTTATCTCTCGAAGAGGTGATCACAATTGGCCACCGATATCTTGTGATTTAACACCTTGCGACTTGTTCCTTTGGGGCCAAGTGAATGATAAGGTCTACGCCAACAGCCCAGCGTCGATTCAAGACCTCAAAGATAGAATTCGTGAGGCTATCGAGGACATAGGGCAGCCACTTTGCGATTTGGTTATGGAAAATTTCATGGAAAGTATATGGTCCTGTGAGCGTGCTCGTGGTGGCCTTCTGGCTGATGTTGTTTTTCATTAATAACGGTATACCTTCCTCTTTACTATAAAATAAACATCCGATCATTTATCTCAAAAAATGGCATTTTTCTTTGAATACCAAAATAACACCTGTTGTTGGAAAACCCTGTATAGACATATATTGTTTTCTTGGTCAGCTCTACAAAAATAAAGCAAAATATTTTTCTATTTTTGCGTTTCTTTTTCGTGGTACAGATAAGTCTCTTTCCGAAACAAATATATTTTTCTCATTTTTTGGAGATTCTTCCTAAACAGCTTTCTATCTGATTCGCAAGATTTGTGGACATCATAAGTTTCTTTAATTGAACATATAAGCAGATGTGATCAGACTTCGAAGAGAATATTCCGATTTCCTTATTTAAAAAATATAAAAAAATATCCATAGAATTGTTTACAATCCTCTCTGAGTTTAAAAAGCCCAAATACATCAGAAAGTGTTATACATAACCTTCTGACAATATTTTTGTAAACTAATGTAATCGGCTGATAATCGACAGTATTCTAAGTGAGCGAAAGTACGAAAATCGTTATTTACCCGTAAGGCACAATTTCAACATACAGTTTCTTGTGCTACAACATCTATTAAAAATTAGTATCACTTCCCAGATATTTCAGTTTTTTTATTGCACAGTGTAATTTAACGGATATACTCTGGTCACTCTGTTTTTTGTTTATTTACAAAAATGCTGAAAATTTGACTTATTTCGATACCCTACACCTTAGGATTGATTATTCGTTTTGCCTTACCATTTGAAACACCTAGAAATATACATCGGAGACCTATAGAGAGTTCAAATTTTGTACTATGGACCACAAAAAACATGAAATCAGACCACACCAATAACTTTTAACTTTATTTTTTCCTCATCCCGATGACTTTGCTATTATGAAACTTGAACGAAAATTACTACTAACAGCAGACTTCAAACTCTTTAGCAGTACGAATGCTGAATCAAGATTGTGTTATTATGACAGAAAAGCTGCTGTAATAGCAGAAAAGTGCCTGATGATAGGAAGCAGACAATCGCTTCTGCTAACAGACTGCAGACTTTTTTTTCTAAGTACATCTACGCACTCGCTACAGCCTCTAATTTGCCGGTAAAACTGGCGAATGTACCCCGTCGTGTATTTAACGTTTAAAATTTTTAAAATTATTGGTTTGAACTGGGATATTGTCCTGGCTCAAGACCATTTTTCATCTATATTTAATAGAATGCAGATTTATTTACAAATGGCATGGTGACATTTATTACTTGGCTGCAGACTGCCACGATCGTGATTTCGACCATGTCAAAAGTCTTTTCAAGTGGCTTCGCAGCGACTTTTCAACATCAAACCCGGCCTCTATAAGGAGATGATTCTCACAGACGAACGAGAAGCACAACTCACTTGCCGAATTTGCGTTTCGCACCAAGTAATAATTTAATTAAAATTATTTTTTTAATTTACAAATTTTAAGTTAGTCATCCAAGCGATTAAATTTTAATCCCAAATAAAATATTGTTGATTTTTGAGGTTTACTTTAAATTTATTTTTAGTTTGTCAGGATCGGGTAGCTTTCGGTATATATATATACATGGCCGCATTTAAAACCAACAAGTAAAAAGAGCGTTAACTTTATATACCCTCCACCATGGATTGCATTTCAAAGAGACTTTAGATTTTACAGAAGTGCAGTAATATCTCAGGATAATTATACATTTTTTAAATATAGCCAAACCTAAAGAAATTATAATAATAATTAAAATAAAAAATAATTTTATAATTGGATATAAATTTTTTATTATTTTACACTATATATATAGAAATAATACTTCAAGCCAATTAAAAAAGTATATATATAAGATCTCAATATTCGAAAAAGCTTAAATATTAGGGGATATGTAGTAGGCTGGGTCGCCGTCCATACAAATTGAAAAACAAGTTCCAGTCACCCCACGAAAATAAAATTCGGATTGTTTAATGATGATCTGCAAAGTATTTCGTTCCTAGATCAAGCCATCTGTAAGCTAAACGCTCTTGAAAATAACCCTAAAAATCATGCTTTTCCCGTATAATTTTTTGTGTTACATTTGCTCCCAAAATTTTTTCTGAAATATTAGACCCCTGAAAGCACTTTAAATAAAAATTTTGATTCTTGTCTTAGAGTACCATATTGCTCGAATTATTGTACCTTTGGATATTTTGTGGATTTTCACAGTGACTACTGCAATTTTTTTCAAATTTGGTGATAGTATTATATAAAATATAAATAGCTGCAGTCTATACCTTTCAAATGATGAAAATCGAAAGCAAATTGACGCCGCAGCCCTCATTTTTGTAAAAAGTGTTTGAACATTTTGGCTGTGAAAACCATTATCTGCATTAAATTATTTCACAAAAATGGAGCCAGTGACGTCACTATTTCGTCCCTTACTTATCATTTAGGCATCATTCGAAAGGTATTGATTCCTCCTATTTATTTTTCATTACACCTCTTACAAAATGTTTCCAAGAAATATGACTTTTTAGCTGTCAACTTGAAAATCAATATAAATGAACAATGAGTTATTCTAAGACAAGAATATTTCTTTTTATTTAAAGACCATCCAAGGGCCTATAAATTCAGAAAAAAATTGGGTAAAAATGCAACATAAAAAATTACATGGGAAAAGCATAATTTTTAGGGGTGTTTTCAGGAGCGTTTAGCTCACATATGGCTTGACCCAGTGACGAAATATTTTGTAGATCATTATTAAACAATCCAATCATCATTTGTGGGGGGGGGGTGAAAGCTGCAATTTATTTTCGTGACCCATCCTAATATGTAGTACATTTTCAGCTACAGCCCTATTTTAATTCCAAAAGTACAAATTTTGAAAATCCCTTATATCTTACGAAGAAAGTGCTAGATAACCTAACTTCATGATTCTAGCAATTTTTATCACTTTTCCATTTTTGTCGTAAAAGTAAAAAATAAAGTACGAATTTGGAAAATCTTTTTATTTTTTTGTGTTGGTACAATCCCTCTGTATTCCTTGAAATAAAAATAGTTTGGAAAAATTATTTATTTTTCTTGGCTAAGCAGTAGCAGGAATGTATACACCGAATTTCATGATTCCAGCTGCGGCCACTTGGTTGGTACAATTTTTATCCACTTTTTCCAAGTTACAATCAGAGGAATGTATACACTGAATTTCATTATTCTAGGTGCAGCCGTTTGGTTGGTTGCATTTTTATCCCTCTACCAATTTTGAAAAAATACTTTTATATTATGTATATACTCGATTAGAGGAGTGTACACACCGAATTTCGAAATAAGTACCATTTTTATCCCTTTTTGCCCCATTTCACCCCCTACCAATAAATATCACTTTATGGTGCTGGTTTTTGTTATAGGGGGAATGCGCATGCCGAATATCGAGTAAGTACAAGCAGAGATATTAAAAAAATATTCTTAAATATTATTAGGGGTTATTATTATGAGTATTTTTAGTCCTTGTGAGGGAAAAATTTTTCCCTTTGGGCCGATTTCGTCCAGTTTCAATCCAACCCGATCTACGACTATAGGACGCATTTATGGAAAATTTGGACGTCCTAGTTCCTTTCGTTTATATGCAAGCGTGCTTTCAACACACGGACGGACATGGCTAGATCGTCTTAGAATTTTATGATGATCAAGAATATGTATATTCTTTATAGGGTCCCAGATTGATATTTGAAGGTGTTACAAACTGAATGACAAAATTAGTATACCCCCATCCTGGAGGTGGAGTGTATAAAAATTGGCTGTTGTAGCCAATTTTGGTAGTCTAAGGCCAAGTGACTATAAATACCTTTTGGCTACGTTAGGTAGGGGGTTTTAGAAATGCATTTATTGATTAAAAAGTCTTCAATATCCAATACCCAATATATTTGGCGTTTGATGAGGTAAAATGTAATAATTGAATACGACTCAATCACTCCTTTGTAGGTTAATCGATATCGTACTCTTGCCAACATACCTACAATATTAATAACATTGAAAATGGGACTAAGTCTGTTATACTTATTCTCTCGTAATACATGAAATTATTTTTTTTATTTCTTCTTTAAATCGCATAACATTCGAATCTGCATTACCACTTGTTAATGTTAGTGTTAATATTGCTGTTGCAATGCTAAATAAAACAATTTGTTTTCAACAAATTAACGTTGAATATAAATTATGGCCGCATTCACTCTGTTCACGGCGATATTTTCATTTGCGTCCATTATTGTTGCTGCAGTAGTACTACGAGTACGAGTACGAACGAGTTGTAGTTGGTGCTTTTATTATGTTTGGCGAACATAGTTACACTAATACAATTTATGCTGAACTTTATTTAACTTTAATTTAATCCTTAGAGGTTTATGTTGTATATCCTTCATTCATCCTTTTGCAGTTGCTACTCCTGTGTAATGTGTGTGTGTGTGTGTGCGAATAAACCAACCCACCCCTCTAAATGGTAACTGTTGCAACAGTTAGTCCTGGGGCTAGTGCGTGGAGACTTGAGCGCGCTTTATGTCGGTTTCTGCTGCTGCCGCTCGGTCTGCTTTAAGCGGTTTTAATGCTTAAAGCTAAAGTTAAGTTTAAAGTTAGTTTGTGTTGTTAGTTCCTTTTTTTGTAGTGGCAAAGGGCAGAGGGTTAAATCCTTTGAGTTTTAGTTGCATTTGCGGAATGAATGAATGCGTTTGAGTGAAATTGAAAATTCTTGTTTTCATAGAAGAATTTATAGTACGTAATGTTGTTGTTGCTGTTGTAGTTGCTTTCTTTCGAAGAACTTTTGCTAGGTATTGTACAATTATGTAGTGTGGAAGAGGGAACACGGAGAGCATAACATAAAGTCTGTTAGAGATATGGAATGGTTGATATTCAAGGAACAAATTCAGAAACTGGTCGTATCTGATTTGCTGTGTCCTCACTGTACATGATAGGAAGGTAAGCTTCGTTTGTTATGAAGAAAAAAGTATATCACAGATATGGTATGGTTTATGACAATATTACTACAGTGCACAGGGGTTCCGTCCATACGACAAAAATAAAAAAGTTTATGTAGCGGAGTTGACAATGTAAATAGTATCTAATCCTATCAAACTTCTGCGTTCCAAGTATTTTTTTGTGATATCTATTGGCATTTCTTCGATAAAATCAATAGAATCAATATAGTGCAAGTTTGCATTGAAGTAAATAGTCAGTTGAAAGAACGCGAAAAAAGTGATATTTTAGAAGCAAAAATGACAAATAACAAGACGGCAAAAATAAATTTGTAAATGATGAAGATTCGAGTGATTGTTATTAACAATATTTTATAAATATAAAAACATGGTTTTAATTATTAGTTTTGTTTTAATGTTTTTGTCCATATATTACAGGTTCATTTGGAGTTTTAGTAGCTATTCCCCTCGACTCCTTAAATCAAATAAGTATAGAAATATAGGTAAAACTCTCAAGATTAAAAATATTTTAATTTCAGCTGCTTCTATTATATTTCATCGTTATTGATTTTTCGTTTATACTTTTATTCTTTATTATATTATTCAACATAATAGTCTATATCGTAAACAAAAACTTTTCAATTTTATTATTTCTAAGTAGGTACTTATCGCGTATTACTATGAAGATTCCATACAAGACCTTATCATTTGATAAGGGGAATTTTCTATTTTACACATATAATTGATATTTAGATTATCAATGAACTAATGTAATTTTGCATAACCTGTTTCGTTACGAATTTTGGGATTTTGAATATATCCAGTGTTTATTGTTTATAATTTTTAAACATTTATTTTGAATAATTTGTAATTTCTTTAAATGAGTTTTTGCAGTTTTGAACCACATAGGGCAGGCGTATGTATTAGTAGGTCTAATAATACTTCGTCGATATGTTTCCCAAAAGTGAGTTTTTTGCCTACTGTCACGCCGAGGTATTTGACATTCTCCTGGATAGCAATCCTCTCGTTTCGAATTTAAGCTGACGTTTGGGAATTCTTTTGGGTGATTTGTTAAATGAGTTTTACTAGGGTTGATTTTTCATTTTTCAGCTGCTTTCAATGCTATTCAAAACACCAAACCTAACAAGTTCTTACAAAACGTAAATTATTGTTCAGTGCATCTAAACACGTGTAAAATTTAAGAAATTGTAAAAGTAAATATGACCAATTTGAGGTGATAACAAGTCTAGCTTTTAAATTTTTGCCATAATGATATCCGATTTAAACCTTGTTACATGGAATGCTAGATGCATCAAAAACAAAAGTATTGAACTTTTCCAATTTCTATTATGTCAAAATATACATGTATGTTTAGTGTCAGAGAACTGGCTAAATCCAAATATATCACTTCATCATCAACAAATGTATATATAGAAACAAGTAAGGAAATGCTAAAGTCGGGCGGGGCCGACTATATAATACCCTACAACACTCCCTGCGTATGTACCTCGCTTTGATTACTAAACCCAGGTATTTCATGAGAGCAATTTTATGTAGTTCATATAAATTATACAGTTACTATAAATTCATCTTTAGTCAAATTTAGTTTAATTTCCAACTGATATTCCGGGTAAAGTGAATATAACATGATATAGAAACAACCAGATATTCCATGGGAGCAATTTTATGTAGTTCATATAAATTATACAGTTACTATCAATTCATCTTTAGTCAAATTTAATGAATATGGTAAATAATAAAGTAATTGATCCAATTTTCCAGCAGATATTCCGAGTAAAGTAAATATAACATGATATGAAAAAATTGATCAAGATCCATAGGTTTTTTAGTTTATTTTATTATTTATTTTTAGATTTTGTGCCAAATTTGAAGAAAATCGAGTACAATATGTGGTTTCTAAAGCGGAAAAAGTGAAATCGGGAGCGACATTTGTATGGCGGCTATATCTAAATCTGAACCGATCTTACCCACTTTCGCCACAGGTATTTCTAGTTTGATTAAAAGGTGTTAAGCCAAATTTGAAGAAAATCGGGTACAATATGTGGTTTCTAAAGCGGAAAAAGTGAAATCGGGAGCGATATTTGTATGGGGGCTATATCTAAATCTGAACCGATCTTACCCACTTTCAGCATAGGTGTTTCTAGTTCGATTATAAAATGTTGTGCGAATTTTAAAGAAAATCGGGTACAATATGTGGTTTCTAAAGCGGAAAAAGTCAAATCGGGAGCGACATTTGTATGGGGGCTATATCTAAATCAGAACCGATTTCCTCCCAATCCAATACCGATGGTCCAGAAAAAATAACTTCTGCCAAGTTTCATGATAATCGGACAGCAATTGCGACCTGTAGAGTGCGAACAAGCTTATATGGACAGCAGACGGACAGACAGACATCGTTAAATCGACTCAGCTGGTGATTCTAAGCCGATCGGTATACTTAAAGGTGGGTCTAGTTCGATTATTTATTGGTGTTACAAACATTTGACGCGAAACTAACTTATAATACCCTAGCCCACGAAGTGGTGTAGGGTATAATGATAGAGAGTCAAGAAGAGCAGGAGGAGTGGCTATATTAATTAGGAAAAATGTTACTCATTTTACAATTCCCATTGTTAACACATCTCTTATTGAAAATATTGGTGTTAAGATCATGACAGATTCCGGGGATATAAATATATATTCTTGTTATTTTCCTGGTGGCCGGGTTGGATCTGATGGTATTCGGAAGAAAATGTTTGCAACAGATATTCATAAACTGAGCAGTAGTCAGAAATATAACTTCGGAGGAGACTTCAACAGTCGTCACCATGTGTTGTACAAGAGCAAACTGTTGGGGGAACGTCTTGTTCGAGAAACAGGATTCCTATAATGTGACTATTATACATCCAACCGAAAGCACATATATACCGTTTCAGTTGAATCGACAGAGTTCTACTCTAGATATTTTCATCACAAACAATAATGAATCATTTGCTTCAGCTGAGGTAATAAACGAATTAAGTTCCGATTACCTTCCCGTTAGATTCACCATGAAGAGCCGATGTGACGACACAGAATCTAGATTTTTCGACTTCAAATATGCAAATTGGCTTAGATTTTCGCGGTATATGAAGAGACATCTTATTCTTCACGTTTGGGGCGTAGTTTCCAGCATAGAGTCAATTGACTCAGCATTGGAACATTTTATTAAAACTCTTAAGGAAGCAATTGTTCATAGCGTGCCTCTGAAACGTAAGAAAAGTGCCAACAAACAGTTGCCAAGAAATATACAATCTCTCATTCGGAGGCGCAACTATTATCGGAATTGGATCCGCTATAGAAACGCTAGTGACTACTATGAATTCAAGACTTTAAATTCTGTAATAAAGTGGAAGGTTGAAAGTTTCAGAAATTCGTCATGGAATAATTTTTTTTTAATTGTATTTTATTACATAAAAAATAATAGTTCACATAGTTCATTAGCGTCTCCGCGCCTTATAGGCTTAAATGGAGACTAGTTGGCAAAAATTTTCATATTATTAAAATAAAATTTTAATGAATTGTAGTCTAAAACACATTACACAATGAAACTTAACTTAGAAATACAGTTTACAATCATTAGTAAAATACACGTAATAATTATAGAAGTGTTTCTACTACGTTAAGTAGATAAGATTTAACTTTAGATTTAAAGACTGATATTTTAGCAATTTGTTTGAGATCATGAGACAATGCGTTAAATTCATGAGGTCCAGCATACTCAATTCTCTGCTTTGTTAGTTCAAGTCTGCATCTTGACGGTACAAGATTTGAACGATGTCGAGTGTTCATCTGAGATTGTTCAAGGTGTTGATGAAAATGAATGAAAAAAATTCCAATTTGTTTTGTGGATTTAAACATGAAGAGTAATATGTTATGTTTATATATTCCTTTTACAGGAAGCACGCCTTTGGCGTAGTTAGTAAACAGCCGTAGAGTAGAATAATCCATAGGTAAATTATACACAATTTTTAAAGCTTTATTTTGAGCCGACTGTAAAGATTTCAGTGCGGAACAGTCCTTAAATGCATATACTACAGGAATATATACTAAATGACAATGAATTAGGGAATAATATATCTGAAGTTTGGTTTCGGTGGACAGTTTCGATCTAAGTTTCCTCAAAACCCCAGTAGCAGCAGAAATCTTCTTCTTTAGCATTTCTATATGCATGTCCCAGGAAAGGTTAAACGTGAAGTGAATACCAAGATATTTAACCGACTGCGACTCCGTAACGAGCTTTCCATCAATAAAAACCGCTATTTCTGGCTGTCTTTTTAATAAATAAGGTCTAAATCTTATAAATTTTGTCTTATCCGCATTTATGCACAACTTATTAAGTCGGGCATATTCAAATAATATTGACGCATCATACTCAATCTCTGTTTTGAGGACTGTTGTATGTTTATAATTATATAGAAGGCATATGTCATCAGCGAACATAAAAAGTTTCCCAAAGAAAGTGATATTTGTCAAGTCATTTATGTAAATTATGAAGAGCAAGGGACCAATAATACTCCCCTGGGGTACGCCACACTTCACAGGTTTGGTACTACTTCTACTTTTCCCAACTTTTACATATTGTCTTCTATTATGTAAATAACTAGCAATGAGTTTCACTGTGGAGTCTTGAATACCAATAAAATAAAGTTTTTTCAATAAAATTTCATGGTCAACAAGGTCAAACGCTTTGCTCAAATCGAAGAAAACACCTGCTACGCCAGTATAGCCTTTATCAAGACCATTACATATTTCATTAACAACGCTAACTACAGCTGCCTCTGTGCCATAACCCTTTCGAAATCCATACTGTCTGCAAGATATTATATTATGCCTTTCAAGATAACTTGATAATTGGTCAATCATAATCTTCTCAAATATTTTGTCTATGTTTGATAAAAGAGAAATTGGTCTATACAAACTGACGCTACGCGCACCGCAAGTCTTCGGTATTGGTACTATTTCGTGAATCTTTAAGATATCAGGATAACTACTAGAATCAATCATACTATTAAAAATTCTGGTCAATATCATCGATATTAAAGATTGACGCATAGTCAACATTTTTGTTGTTATATCATCATGTCCCGAACCTTTATTTATAGGCATCAATTTCAATACAGATTCCATAGTTGCAGTATCAACTTTTCGGAAATCTAAGGCCGTAGTATTGTAAGACATCGTTTGAAAGTTATTAAAATGGTCATCGACGTTTTCGACAATATTGTTGCGTATGTTTTGAACTGTTTCATAAAAAAAGTTATTATGAGCAGTAGCTTTCTCTTTATCAGACAAAATAATTCGTCCTTGCTCGTCACTTAAATGGCTGGAATTCTTACTAGCTCTTCCTAGTTCTTTATTTAAAAACCTCCAAACTTTCTTTGGGTCACCACCACATGATGAAATATTTCCCTTATAGTACGTCTCAATCAAAGTGTTTTTAGCGTATTTGATGATCTTGGATATTCGCTTAATCTGACTAACTAAGGATATATCCGATTTCCTTTTTTTCCTCTTTTTAAGCAATTCGTTTTTGAACGTAATTAAATTAAGTAATTCTCTACTCATCCACGGCCGTAATTCATGATGAATATCTGTATGAACATTTTTCAACTCAGTACTATAATTAATCGCACTTTTCAGACAATTTACTAAAAGTTCACATTGCTCCTGACGGATCATCAATGTTAATATTGAATTCAAGATTTCTATCAATATATTTGCCAAATTTATCGTCGTTTACCCTGTATAAACTTTTATCAATATGCGAACTTGACGAAACTCTAGTTTCCAACACAGAGCATAAGTAATTGTGGTCAGTGAATTTATTTTCGATACAGTGTACCACAACATTTTCTCCACTTTTGCGATCTATATAAGCTAATGAATGTTAAAGGTTTTCCATTTAGTTTTATTTCTGGCAGTGAAATACTTATATAATCAATGAATTGAGTGCTTTCCTTGATTAAAACCTCATTGTCTACATTGGATAAAGGGTCTCCTCCTTTTTGGGACCTGACAAAAATCATAAGGAAAAAATCTAAAAACATTTCAATCTTGAAGGACAATAATTTACGTTTCTCCACAACTGCTGAGAAATGTGAAATATTGGGTAAAACCTTTTCACACAATCACAACTACTCCGAAAATTTGTCTGACTCTGCTACGGAGAATCAAGTAAGAGACGCCATTTTCGAATTTAATTTTAGCTCAGGATTGGATCAAGTTCATACATCAAAAGACAATATTACAGCTATAATTAAGAGACTAAAATCTACGAAATCTCCAGGTGTTGACGGTATAAATAATGATTGTCTCAAATCCCTTCCGAGAAAGGGCATACAATTTTTGACTATTTTCATAAACGGTTTTATTAATTTGGGTTACTTTCCGGAACAATTTAAAGAAGCAAAGGTAATTGCCATGAGAAAATCCAATAAACCGCCAGACTCCCCATCCTCATATCGCCCCATTAGATTGTTGTCCATCATAAGCAAAGTCAGGCGATATATTTTTCCAAAGAAAAGTGTTTCCTTCCTCAATCCAATATAAATGTTAACAATGCGGACATAAAATGGGAAAATAATGTTAAATATTTAAGTGTAATTCTAAATAGTAAACTAACTTATAAAGATCATATTCCATACGTTGTGAATAAATGTAACATTTTGATAAGAACTCTATACCCATTTATAAACAGATCATCGGCAATAAATATTGAAGACAAAATGTTAATATTTAAGTAATATTTCACGCTGTGATATTTTATGCAGCCCCTGTTTGGGCAAAAACTGCAAATTGTCATTTAAAAAGGCTCCAGTTACAGCAGAACAAACTTTTAAAGTTAATATATAATTTTCCAAGATTGTACTCTACGGCACGACTCCACAAGATCGCAAATGTCGATCTTGTGGTTTTTAAAATTGACAAACTTACTGCAAATTTTCAAACCAAATGTTCTTATTCCGAACAGAATCATATTGTCGAGCTGGCCTCGTTTTAGTATACAGTTGAACTTCGATTAACCGTGATGCTCGGGACCGGCCTAATCACGGATAACCGAAAATCACGGTTAAAAGAGGTAAAATTGTACATGTATAAATTTTATTATTTTTATTTATTTTTGACAAAAACATGTAAATCTGCGTCTATAAATAACTTATCATATCTCTAGGAATACATACATTTATTTAAAAAAATCTTTTATCTTTTTTTCTGTCTTATGTTTTTAGCTTTTGATTGTTCTTCCAACAAAAGAGTTTGTATGCGATATATTATAGCGATATATCTGGTTCTGAATTACTTGGACAATTAAAGTTTTCTAAAAAACCTAACAAAATACTTCTAGCCTCTATTGCCTGAGCCAATGTAGGCGTTTCGTCCGCATTTCCTCCATCTGATTCCTCGGAATTTGAATCAAGCTCATCTTCTTGGCTTTGGGTAACCATGTCTACGATTTCGTCTGCATTGTAGATCTGTTCAGTTGTAAGTTGTTCGTTTTTAATGATTTCATCCAAGTCGTCCACAAACATCGTAGCAGACTCATAATCAGCACACTCCTTTTCTCCCGTAGATTTTAGTCGACGGATTCCATGACGTTTTTTGAATTTATCCAACCAACCAAATGAATAAGTGCACTCATGAATTCAGAGTTTAACTTCAAATGGAACATTTTTGCCTTTTCGACTGAAGTTCAGCAGCAAATTTCAGTTTAAGTTCATACAATATCTCGATTTCAGTTAACTTACCTGAAATTGGAGTTCCCTTAAATATTTCTTGCCGAAACCATTCATATGTTGCGAAATCAACTTTTGGATTTTCGGATGTTTTTAGTGCATATCTGTGTTTAAGGCCAAGCATTGAATCAGTATCGGAGCAAAATTTTAAAATCCGATCTTTGTTTTTTATTTAATCGGATACAGTTTTCAGACAACATCTTAAAAGGTACTTTACGTTTTGAGTATTCATTAATCAGCTCCATTTTTTCTTTAATTGAAAGACCTTTCCTGCTCTTTTCGCGGATTTAGTTTTTGACGGTGGCATGATGTAAGGAAAACACGTCTTGACAGATCAAATTTCACACTGATGAATGAATATGAAATTTGATATGAAAATTACACTTTCATGAAAAAGGGGAATCACCGAATTTTAATATGATGTGTGTGTGTATTATACCAAAAAAACAAACAAGCAGTCATATGGACATGTGCATCACGGATAATAGAGGTAAATCACGGTTAATAGAGGTAAAAAATCAACCACTCAGCTTCACGGTTAATAGAGCCACGGTTAATCGAAGTTCAACTGTATTAAGTAGTTTTAATTAGTTCATAAAGTTTTTATCATATACCAAAAATGCCATACAGGTTTTTATAAGTTTTTGCCTCCATTTATAATATTAAATTATATCTACAATTTCAAGAAACACATATCTAAGCAGAAAAAGGAAAAATCCTCAAACTCTTTGAATTGTCTGAATTATAGTTATAAACAAATTTGTATGTTATAAAACAATAAATCGAATTGAATTGAAAATAGAAATATCGAATTATTTTCCGATTTTCATTATTCTAAGTGCAGCAGTTTAATCGGTACCATTTTTATCCCATTTTCGATTTAAAAGTACAAATTTCGAAATTTTCTCTTACTTTGCACGTCTTTGCAGTCAGAGGAATGCACAAAGAAATGTTTCTATTCTAGCTGCTGCAATTTCATCCCTTTTATCCCATTTTGTCACAGAAAGTACGAATTTTGATTAAGCCTTTTAATTTGTGCGTCTACGAAGTTAGAAAAATGTATAAATTGAATTTCAAGATTATAAAGGGTGATTTTTTAAGAGCTTGATAACTTTTTTTTAAAAAAAACGCATAAAATTTGCAAAATCTCATCGGTTCTTTATTTGAAACGTTAGATTGGTCCATGACATTTACTTTTTGAAGATAATTTCATTTAAATGTTGACCGCGGCTGCGTCTTAGGTGGTCCATCCGCTTAGTCCAATTTTGGCATTTCCACGTTTTTGAGTAACAGAGAACCAATTGGTGCGAACGGCGACGAATCGAAAATTGGTGGTCATCATTAACACTGGCCGATACAGCTGCGATATTTTCTTCAGTTCGCACTCTACGTAAGCGTGTTGGTGGTTTAATGTCCAACAATGTAAATTTGGTGCGAAATTTAGTCACAATAGCCCGAATAGCCGCTTCAGTGGGTCGATTAAACTGACCATAAAATGGAAGCGCGCAATGAACTTTCTTAACAGAGCACGCATTTTGATAATAAAATTCAATAATTTGCAAGCGTTGTTCGTTTGTAAGACGATTCATGATGAAATGTCAAAGCATACTGAGCATCTTTCTCTTTGACACCATGTCTGAAATCCCACGTGATCTGTCAAATACTAATGCATGAAAATCCCAACCTCAAAAAAATCACTCTTTAGTTGCTACCGTTGGATTTGTATCATTTTTATCCCCTTTCGGCCAGCTTTCATTAAAACTACAAATTTCCAAAACTGGTTTATGTTATTATTCTATTTTATTATTGTAGCTGCAACCATTTAGTAAGTACCAATTTTACCCCGCACGAATAACGAAAGATCACTTTATTTGTCGAGTCTACGCAGTCAGAGTGAAGTAGTTGCTTATATATATTATTCTAGCTGCATCCGTTTGATTGGTACCATTTTTATCCCCTTTTGTCCGGTTTCCTTAAAACTGTAAATCTCCAAAACAAATCCTTTATTTTTCGTCTCTACACAGTCAGTGGAATGTACACACCGAGTTTAAGATTTTATCTGCAAAAGGACAGTATCCTTTTTGTCCCATTTTGTCCCCAAAAGTACGAATTTATTTATTTATATTTTGCAAGTCAGTCAGCTGAGTGTATACAATGATTCTAGCTGTAGCTATTTGGACGGCGCCAATTTTATCGCTTTTTCCACATTCCCCCCTAAAAAAATAATATCAGAAGTATATACACACCGAATTCCACCTTACCAGCTATTGTCGTTCCACTGGTACCATTTTATCCCTTTTTGCCCCATTTCATCATCTAAAAGTATGGGCTACTTTATATTTTATCCTCTGGACCGATATTATATATCTTCTTGGAAATTTCGTTTATATTTTAGTGGACTTTCATCAGACGGACATGCCTAGATCGTCGTAGATTTTTACTTTACTATACTTTATAGGATCCCAGGTCCACATTTCAATGTTTTACAAATGGAATGACAAACTTAGTACACCCTCATCCTATTGTGGAGGATATAAAAAACTGCATAGTATCCTTTGCTCACATGTAGATAGAAGGGTTGATACTATATTGTTTTATGAATTGCTGATAAATATGTTAATAACTATGAAATATTACATTCTACACAATGTTCGTCGCTCGTCTACATGCCTACACATACACACAAGGTTGGATGTATGTATGTCCGCATAAATGACATTATTTATTGTTAACAACAATTCATTGTCAACAACAATGAGGAGCGATAAAAAAAAACAAGAATGTTAATAGAATATTGTCAATAAACACAGAGCCAGAGCAAAACACAGACAACATGTAAACAATAGACGTTTGTCGTTGAAAACGACAAAAACAAAGCCTACAGCAGCAACAACAACAACAACAACATTAATGTAAACATTACGCAAAAAGGTTAAAACGTTAATAAAATAGAAGGTATGTCATAAATTTGCCGAAGCTATTCATACGTATTTAAATATGTTCATACATATGTATGTGTGTATGTATATATGTACACAGCAGTATGTTGAACATTATGTATTTATGTCAGAAGAAGAACAAGCACACCTATGAACTGCTGTGGCAGACAATGTGTGACATTGTGCAGTGTTGATACATGGTGAGCTTCCTGTGAGAGTGCATGTCTGAATCCTTTGGCTGTTTGGCTTGGATTGGATTTTCCTGGAGTGCGTGTTTAGGCCTAATTGTCTCTGTAGGCATTTGCTTGATTTTTGTTTGTTTAACACAATAAATCTATGACGAATTGTATCTGCTTTAATTTGAACGTTTTGCAAAATATTTGCTGTTTTTCGAAGTCACTGACCTAAAGAGCAGCAGACAAAATCGTTTGAATGGTAGTGATTCGAGTCAATCTCATTCTCATAAGGCTTATTTGGAAAACAATTAGGACAACAGTCATAATCCATTTGGCCTCTTTAATTCATTTATGGCGGTTTTATGGGAGAAAAAAAATACTTTAAACGTCCAATAATACGATCAATGAGTTAGTGTAAGACAAGAATGAACAAGTAAGGAAAGGCTAAAGTCGGGCGGGGCCGACTCTAAGGCAGTACAGTTTTAACTGTCAGTTTGAACTGTTCAGCTAAAACTGTCAGTTGAAACTGTATGTGTGTGGTATATAACTGACAGTTGTACTCTACTGTTCAGTTTAACTGAGAAATATAAAATTTTTATATTTTTAACTGACAGTTTTAACTGAAGTGAACGTTTGTGGGGGTTCGCTGTACTGTCGCGTAAACAGAACCAAGTAATAGTTGATTTTATTGGAATATATAGATCTGAACCTTGCATATGGCAAGTTAAGTCTAGCGAGTATCATGATCGCGCCAAAAAAGATGCTGCCTACAACAAGCTGGCGAAGAAGTTACAAGAACTAGAGCGGCCAAACCGTCCTGCTCGTTCGAATCCATGTTAAAAACTGAAGTACTGAACTGGACGTGTGTGTACATCTCAGTTCACAGTTTAAGACGGGCAACTCACGTACAGTTATAACTGACAGTTTTAGCTGACAGTTAAAACTGTACGTGAATGGGGGGCCTATGATACACTCCACTTTCTATCCGAATACAATTTAATTCGGTGGAAAAGTGAAAACGGAAAGGATTTTTTGTATCCTGTAAATGTATGTGTTTGACAAAAAATGTCAAATCGGAAAGGACATTAGTATGGGGGTATATTGAAATCTGGAACGAAATAGGTGAAATATAAAATGTATAGTTTGGCCAAAATCGGTTAAACTTATGGGAGCAACATTTGAAATTGGGCTATATTTAAGTCTGAACCGATCTTACCCACTTTCACCATAGTTTTGTTTAGTTAGATTATAGTATGTATAGTTTGGTCAAAAATGGTAAAACATTTGGGAGCAACATTTGTATTTGTGCTATATCTAAATCTGCACCGATCTTACCCACTTTCACCATAGGTTTTTTACTTGGATTATAAGCTGTTGTGTTCGCGGCAAAAGTCAAATCGGTACCGACATTTATATGGGGGCTATATCTAAATCTGAACCGATCTTACCCACTTTCTGCACAGGTGTTTCTAGTTTGATTATAAGATGTTGTGCCAAATTTAAAGAAAATCGGGTACAATATGTGGTTTCTAGAGCGGAAAATGTCAAATCGGGAGCGACATTTGTATGGGGGCTATATCTAAATCTGAACCGATCTTACCCAATTTTTGCATAAGTGTTTCTAGTTGGATTAAAAGATCTTGTGCCAAATTTAAAGAAAATCGGGTAAAATATGTGGTTTCTAGAGCGGAAAATGTCAAATCGGGAGCGACATTTGTATGGGGGCTATATCTAAATCTGAACCGATCTTTCCCAATTTTTGCATAAGTGTTTCTAGTTGGATTATAAGATGTTGTGCTAAATTTAAAGAAAATCGGGAACAATATGTGGTTTCTAGAGCGGAAAATGTCAAATCGGGAGCGACATTTGTATGGGGGCCATATCTAAATCTGAACCGATCTTACCCACTTTCTGCACAGGTGCTTCTAGTTTGATTTTAAGATGTTGTGCCAAATTTAAAGAAAATCGGGAACAATATGTGGTTTCTAGAGCGGAAAATGTCAAATCGGGAGCGACATTTGTATGGGGGCCATATCTAAATCTGAACCGATCTTACCCACTTTCTGCACAGGTGCTTCTAGTTTGATTTTAAGATGTTGTGCCAAATTTAAGGGAAATCGTGTCGTTTCTACAGCGGAAAATTTCAAATCGGGAGCGACATTTATATGGGGGCTATATCTAAATCTGAACCGATTTGCCTCAAATTAAATAGCGTTCGATCTTGATCCACAAAACTTTTTTGTGCCAATTTTTGTTAAGATCGGACTATAATTGCGACCTGTAATTTGATTTCAACAATAGGTGGACAGAAGGACATTGCTAAATCGACTCAGAAAGTGATTCTAAGTCGATCGGTATACTTAACAATGGGTCTATCTCGCTTCCTTTTGGGTGTTACAAACAAATGCACAAAGACATAATACTCTCGTGGAGTATATAAAAACGTATATTAGTAATGCTTGCAAGGGTCTATTAATTTCGGACAAAGTTGGATTACATAAAAAATGACCGTGAAAAATATAATTTTTAAAATTATATATAATTAAATTAATTAAAAATTATATTATAATTAAAAATTAAAAAGTCCAATCTCAGGTGGAGTGTGGTTTTCGGAGCACAAATTGAGATCTAGATGAAGACTAATTACAAAATAAAATTGTTTTGTAAACATCTAGGTACATCAATTGTCAGACAGATAATATATAATTTTTTAAATTTTTAAGTAGATTTGAAAATGCAATAATTGCTTGAAATATGAACCAATTCTAAAACAATCTTCATAAGTCATTCTGAAGCTAGAATTATATTCAATGCATACAATTCTTTCGTGATTGAGTCCGAACGTTGATCCTTTGCTGATATAATTTCCACATCGCATAGACTAAGTCAGTTGTAATATCATATTGGAAATGTTTCTATAAACCTTAAAATGATTTATGATTTTGCCACGCCCCTTGTAGTACCACCATCCTTATCATAGGACCTAGTGCCTGAAGTCATGTATGACTTGGAATTTGATCATGTTTTTAACTATGTTTTATTACACAATGCAATGTTAGAAAAACTTGATCAATGTGCAACGAACATTCTCGTACCTCCCACAAAAATAATCCGACACTAAGTAAAACTAAAGTTTCTTATTAATTCCATACAGAGTGAAACTTACTTGGATAAATGTTGGTTGTGAAGTGAATAGTTGTGAAAATTTACTAAAAACGAACTTTCGGGTCATGAAAATGCCTATGCATTCTGAAAGTAGACACTGCGTACTCTGCTTTTAATTTTATGGCTTAAAAGGACGTTTATAAGGACTTGGCCAGAAAATTAGAAAGATAAAATTATTACACAATTTATTATAATTTTTTAGTACTGGAAACGCGATAAATGTTCCAAATGAAAAAGAACAATTTGGGCAATCTGAATAGTTTTTGTGAGATTAGGAAGTGCATCAAAAAATGGAAAATCATTCTTTCAAAAATTACTCCTTTATTTTCCATCCAGGCATATGGTAGGAATTTTCGAGAAAAATATATTTTATGGGCTTTACTGTTCTTCTATACATATCCCATTTTAATCTTTCTATAGGGTCCGCCAAATAACTTTTTTTTTTTTGAAAATGCTAAAAAAAACTACTGAAAATTTTCTCAAATTTCTTTTTTGATTTGAAAGTACAATCCTTCCGGTTAATAATGGAAAATAATTTCATTCAAATGGCTGCCTCGGGCACCCCACAAATAACACTAGTCAACAAATTGAAAAAAATTTCATGTACTCGGGATGCGATAATTTTTTCTGTGTAGATAACCTTGACATGAGCTCGAAAAACGCAATAAAAATTTTTTTTTTCGTTTGGTTTTTTTTTTATTATTTTTTTTTTAATTTTAAAAATTTTTTTTTGGTTAATTTGTTTCGTCCGGCATAACTCGGGAACCACTAGCCCGATTTAATTGAATTAAATTTTAAAAAATTTAAAATTACAATTCCCTTAATATGTTCATATATTGTTTTCCTATACAAGCAACAGTTTCCAAGTTAAAAATGAATATATAAAGGAAAAAACTTATTTTTTGCCTAAAAATTAAAAATTTTTTTTTTTTAAAAAATCCATAAAAAATACAAAATGAAAAAAAATGTCAAATCTTATTACTTTTACGTAAAGTCACATAACCTATGAGCAAAATGAGACAAAGATCATGAAAATCGATGCACGCGTTTCGCTTTTATTCGCAATTGAGTAAAGGTATGAATTTCAAAAATTTAAAAAATTTTTTTTGGTTAATTTGTTTCGTCCGGCATAACTCGGGAACCACTAGCCCGATTTAATTGAATTAAATTTTAAAAAATTTAAAATTACAATTCCCTTAATCTGTTCATATATTGTTTTCCTATACAAGCAACAGTTTCCAAGTTAAAAATGAATATATAAAGGAAAAAACTTATTTTTTGCCTAAAGATTTAATTTTTTTTTTTTTTTAAATCCATAAAAAATCCAAAATGAAAAAAAATGTCAAATCTTATTACTTTTACGTAAAGTCACATAACCTATGAGCAAAATGAGACAAAGATCATGAAAATCGATGCACGCGTTTCGCTTTTATTCGCAATTGAGTAAAGGTATGAATTTCAAAAATTTGCTCGACATATGCACAACTTTGTCTATGGTAAGGTTTTTTCTTTTTTATTACAAAAAAAATTAAAATTTTTGGGTGACAAAAATATATGACTTTAAATTAAAAAACAATTCGATATATGTACAAGAAATTATCCTAAGGATATCAACATTAATTAATTATAAAAAAGTTTAAAAAAAAAATATCTAAACACAAAAATAAAAACCTTCAAATTAAAAATAATTATGTGCTTTTGTCTTTCTTTTATATTGTTGTGGGTCTGTTTCTCTTATCAGGAACCAGATATAGTCCCCCATCATAGCTTCGTTCCAAAATCCTTCGTTCCAAATCCCTCATAGTTAAGGCACTTTAGTAGATTGTCCATGACTTCGTATGTTTCCTTGGTGTCAACGGCATGAGCAATTGGAATCGAAGGTTTCTTGTTGCCGTTGTGCAGTAAAATTGCTTTAAGGCTCTGCTTGTTGCTGTCGATGAAAAGACGCCACTCTCCACCGCTCATCTATGTTTGAGACCTTTAAATTGAAGCTCTCTTCAAATGAATCTCTCAATTTAGGTGAAAAACAACGCTTGTTTTTTTCAGAAACGTATTCTCCGCACATGTAACAAAAATTACTTGGATTGGTATTGCATTCAAATCCTCGCGAACGTTTGCTCATTTTAACTATCGCGTTCGTCGACACTTGTTGAATGAGTAAAATCGATCAATGAAGACCTATTTATACTGTGTATTGTTTAGTATTTTACTGACAGGTACTTATAAATGGGTGTATATTTTTTTACGGTGGCTACATACCTGTTTCACCATGTGTGAGTCTTAAATTTTCCGAATAATGACCACCCTTAAATGTGGGTTGCATTTCTGTAAAAAAATCATACAGGTAGCCAACGGAAAACCCAAATAATTAAAAAAGTCCCCTTTCCTTTTTTCCTTTTAATTGTTCACGCACATTTATTAGCGTTTATTACTTTGCTTACGCAATCATAAAAATTAAATAACCCTTTGTTTATTCCGTTTTGTTAATTATGAGAATCAAAAAAAAGAAAAAACCTTACCATAGACAAAGTTGTGCATATGTCGAGCAAATTTTTGAAATTCATACCTTTACTCAATTGCGAATAAAAGCGAAACGCGTGCATCGATTTTCATGATCTTTGTCTCATTTTGCTCATAGGTTATGTGACTTTACGTAAAAGTAATAAGATTTGACATTTTTTTTCATTTTGGATTTTTTATGGATTTTTTAAAAAAAAAAATTTTAATTTTTAGGCAAAAAATAAGTTTTTTCCTTTATATATTCATTTTTAACTTGGAAACTGTTGCTTGTATAGGAAAACAATATATGAACAGATTAAGGGAATTGTAATTTTAAATTTTTTAAAATTTAATTCAATTAAATCGGGCTAGTGGTTCCCGAGTTATGCCGGACGAAACAAATTAACCAAAAAAAAAATTTTTAAATTTTTGAAATTCATACTTTTACTCAATTGCGAATAAAAGCGAAACGCTTGCATCGATTTTCATGATCTTTGTCTCATTTTGCTCATAGGTTATGTGACTTTACGTAAAAGTAATAAGATTTGACATTTTTTTTCATTTTGGATTTTTTATGGATTTTTTAAAAAAAAAAATTTTAAATTTTTAGGCAAAAAATAAGTTTTTTCCTTTATATATTCATTTTTAACTTGGAAACTGTTGCTTGTATAGGAAAACAATATATGAACAGATTAAGGGAATTGTAATTTTAAATTTTTTAAATTTTAATTCAATTAAATCGGGCTAGTGGTTCCCGAGTTATGCCGGACGAAACAAATTAACCAAAAAAAAATTTTTAAAATTTAAAAAAAAAATAATAAAAAAAAAACCAAACGAAAAAAAAAAATTTTATTGCGTTTTTCGAGCTCATGTCAAGGTTATCTACACAGAAAAAATTATCGCATCCCGAGTACATTTTGACTGTTGACTAGTGTAATAGTCCAACGGTTGAATAGTTGAAAAAAAATGTTAGATGGCGGACCCTATATACAAATTAGTTTTGTTTTTAGACCTGTTTTTTAATGACAACTTTTGTACATATATACATTAGCGCCAGAATTTCAAAACCGACCATAAAATTAGTAGTAATTAAACAAATACGTTAACTAACATTATAACAAAAACTGACTTAAAATTTAACATTTGAATGTATTTATAGTTCATATTAGTTATTAGTTCCTATAGAATAAAACGATACATATATTTTTAAAATTCATATAATATATGTGGTCACAACCCTTAACAGCCTAACTCGAGTTAGGACACAATTGAGTTATTAGCACCATCGTATTCAGCGTATCTAAATGTATTTGCTCTAAATTTTTCATGTTTGTATCTCTTCTAGGAAGGCAATAAATCATAAAAAACCTAATAGCTTAAGTTATTTTTCTAAATTACTGTTTTGGCATAACTGCCTAAGTCAATTTAGGATTACAACAAATATAAACATTATTTTTTCATCATTGCCTAAATCAACTTAAGTCGTTAATCCAAAAAAAAACAAAGAAACAATTTTATTTTCCTAACTTGAGTTAAGCTCTTATTCCGAATTACAATTTCGTTTTTTGATAAACATAAATTGAGTTAAGGTCTTTCCTCAATTTAATCTTTCTTTTATTTAATCTGGAATAATAGCCTAACTCAACTTGAACTTTTTGACTTTCTTTCGTTCAACAATTCATAAGAGCCTAAGTGTCTTTTTCGATAATATCTTTTGACTGCGAGAATAAACAACTATTTTTTGTTAACAACTAAGTAAAGAAATTCGTTTCCTTGGAATCTGTAGCAAAGTTTTCCAAAAAACACCTTCTCCTGATTTTCAGTGAAGATTCAAAACTTTAAACTCCTGTACTGAAAATATTGAAAAAAACAGACTTAGGCTGTTATGGGTTGTGACCACATATATTATATGAATTTTAAAAATATATGTATCGTTTTATTCTATAGGAACTAATAACTAATATGAATTATAAATACATTATAAGGCGAAATTAATCTAGACTGTTACAAAAAGGTCACATAAAAACTAAAACAATCCGTAGACTTTTGAATGAGCACGTAAATCAGTTAGGTTTTCTGTCAAGCCGGACTAATAATATTGGAATTAATTTTCTTAAATATCCACAAATATAGAGGCTCTCGAGTATTAGCTAAAAAAATAGCAAAAAAGAAATAAGTATTGCCACTATATTTATACCCTCACTCTGCAGAGTAGGACGGTATATATCATTTGGGACAGAAAAAAAGTGTAATGCATTGAAGGAGTGACTTAAGACCCTAAGTATGTTTGGACCAAATCCGTTTCAGGACCTTTTAAGATGTTTGAGCCATGTCCTTCCGTCCGTCAAGCTGGCTGATGTAGACGATAACTCTCGAAAAGAGTTAAGGAATCGATTCAAACTTTGCACATTGCAATGTTTTTCCCAAACTTAGTTTAAGTTCGAAGATGGTTGAAATTTCCTCGCCCCTTCTGATACCTCCCACACAAATAGCCCATATTCCCATGTTAAATTAAACCCATATAACTTCCACATAGATATTGGGTATCGGCTATTTGTTGGTGTTCGGTAATGTTTCTATAATCACTTTAAGTGTAATAAATATGATGGGTTTTGCCACGCCCCTTCCAGTACCTCCCATACAAATCACGCAAAACTACGTAAAATTAAAGCTGTAATAACTTCTATGCTGACGATCGGAATTCTCCGAAATTTGATATTTAGCAATGCTTTTATAGTGGTTACATTCATGTAGAATATTAGCGATATTGCCACACCTGTTACCTACAACCCACACAAAGTGGCATAAACTATGGTTACAATAAAACCGACATAACATCCAAACGGGTAGCCAAAATCATTTTCAATTTGATATTTGAAAATATTTTTATAATCACTTTAAACCTACAAGTATTTACGGTTTATCCACGCCCCTTCTTGTACCTCCCATACAATTGTCTCTATACTAGGTAGAATTAAATCTATTATTATTGACCAGTCCACAGACCAAACGGCTGAATTTGTACTTTTAGGGGGTAAAATGAGACAAAAAGGGATAAACATCGAACCTTCGTCTTGACTAAACGGCAGTAGCTAGAAACATGAAATTCGGCGCGTTCCTTGCACTGACCACGCGGAAGAGCTACAAATAGGGATTTTTCGAAATTTGTACTTTTAATGGAGGAAAGAGACAAAAAGGGATAAAAGTGGTACAAATTTAAGAATTGCAGCTAGAATCGTGAAAATCTGTATTTACATTCCTCTGACAACGTAGACTTGCAATATAAATTGATTTTTCGAAATTTGTACTTTTAAGGGGCGAGCGGGACAAAAAGGGATAAAAATGGTACCAACTAAAGTATTGTAGCTAGAATCGTGAAATTTGGTATGTAAATTTCTCTGACCATGTTTTCAAAATTTGTACTTTTAAGGGTTGTGGTGGACAAAAAGGGATGAAAATGGTACTAATTTAAGTATTGCAGTTGTAGTCGCGAAATTTGGTGTGTAAATTCCTCGCACCACATAGAAGCGCAATATAAATGCATTTTATACTTTTATGGGTTGCGCGGGACAAAAAGGGATACAAATGGTACCAACTAAAGTATTGCAGCTAGAATCTTCAAATTTGATGTGTAAGTTCTTCTGACCATGTAGAAGCGCATTAAAATTGGATTTTTCGAAATTTATAGTTATAAGAGGTTAGCGGGACAAAAAGGGATAAAAATGGTACCAACTAAAGTATTGCAGCTAGAATCTTGAAATTTGATGTGCAAGTTATTCTGACCATGTAGAAGCGTAGTAAAATTGGATTTTTTAAAATTTGTACTTTTAAGGAGAGAGGAGGATAAAAATACTACCATCATTGGGATTACAGCTAGAATCATGAAATTTAGCATAAAAATTCCGCTGACCATCAAAATGTATTATTTTTCGAATAAAAGGCTCTGCGGTTGTAATTTTTTGTTAAAAACTGGGTAGAAAATGATAACAAATATATATACGAAGGGAGTTCAGCTAAAACAGGCACATTCCTTTGACTGTATATGAATGATATGTTTCCAATTTACTATTTTAGAAAAGAAAATCAAATAAATACTATCCTAAAACAGAGACGGATAATAAGAAACACCAGCCTTTTTCGCGTGCGAAGCAGCGGGTACTGCTAGTTCTTCACAACTTCTGTACTGGTGCATGGAATCCTCTATGACTTGATATTTGATCATGTTTTTACAATTGTTTTATAAACGTGGAGGCTGGGACAAATCATCCCGCCCTACGTTAATTTTAATTCCTTATAACATTCGAATATATGTTCTCTGAGAGTGAGCGTATATATAAGTCGGTTTAGCCGACTGAAGCTTACTTACTTGTTTTTTATCCAATTGGTAACTGACTCAAGTTTTTCTTTTAACAATTAAAATATGACCTTTCGATTTTTAACATTTTGTACTATAGTCCGTATAATTCAGAAATACAGACAAAGGTCGAAACTATAGCTGTCGAGATTGGCAAAGTTATACTAGGGCTAGTCAAATTTATAGTTATCGAGGCTAAGTCCAAAAAAGTCAACACAAAATAATTATTGTTTTGATACAAATATTTATATTGTAGTTGGCGACAATGTGAAAAAATACTTTTGTAATTTGAAAAAAAATTTTGTAACCGTTTACGTTATCCTGCGATTGTTATCCCCTCTTAAAGAAAAACAGTCCAACTGCATTACAAATTAAAAACTATCATTTTTCCTCTTTTAATTTGTTTCTATTTTCTCACCTCTTCAAATATCGAACTGTTTGGACATAACAATAACGACATAGTCATAAAATTAAAATTTTCTTTAGAATATTCCTCTTAATTAATAAGAGTATATTGTGTAGTGTACATTACTTATTTGTGTTTCGATGGGTCGTGGTCCACACAAATGAAGATAAATAGAAATAATGTGTGGATGCTGTTTGATAAAGTTTAAAGTTGTTTTGCAAAATATTTCGACTCTAGTTCAATGCGTCTGTGAGCTAAACATCCTTGAAAACTATGTTTTCCAGTGTAGTTTTTGTGATACATTTTTGTTCAAAATATTTGTGTGAATTAATAGATTCCTTAAAAATCATGTTTTTAAAGTGTATTTTTTGTGTTACATTTTTGTTCCAAATATTTGTGTGAATTAATAGATTCTTGAAAGACTTTAATAAAAATGTGTTTACTTGACTTGTAATTATTGGACGTTTATAGTAATTGTTGTGGTTTTTTAATAATGGCTGTATTTTATACAAACAAATTATCTGCTATCAATACATTTCAAGTGATACCAATGATGATGGAAATAAATTGAAGCTTTTTTGTAAATAAAGTTTGTAAATTTTGCTTCTGATAACACCGTTCGACAGTACTTTCTGGAGCAGACGTCGTATATAGGATAACTGTGTAATCAGTTTATATTTTGTGATATTATCTCCTTTTCTCCTTTTTACATGACATTAAATTCCTAAAGGACATATATGTTTTAATAATTTATTTTCATACTTTTGAAGGAGATGAACGCGAAATATTTTCAAACCATCATTAAACATTCCAAATGTTATTACTGGGTGGGAAAACATACGTTTTTTTCGTAGCCAACCATAATGTATCTATTTCGACAGTCAAACATCCAATCAATTCAACTTTCTTATTATCATTATGATATCAGCTCTAACTATGTTTGCAACAATCATTGCAAGGATTATCTCTTAAGCCAGATGCATTTCATAATTGTCTGTTTACTATTCATGAGATAATGAAAAACGAACAAATCTCTTTTTCGAATTCTATATAAAGATTTTCACACAATATTTGTTTATTTGCTCAGTCTTTCATGGAAAACATGCTTTGTATTCAGTTATATGCAATATATAAATCACATTACAATTAATTACAATATTTATTTCATTCCAGTTAAGCCGCAATCAACACGAATTTTCAATTCACCAGCAAATCTCCTCGCCCCCCAATGCGTATGAGTAATATTTTCTACAATTTAAGTGCTTAGGTACGTATGAGTGATTTCTTTTTTATCTTTAAAGCCTTTTTCTTAGATTTTATTGATTTCTGTTTTCCGACTTTACGATTACGACGAACGAGAGCAATACAGACGTGTTTTGATTTTAAAGCAAATCAATTGCTTCAATTGCTTGAAAATAAAACAAACTCTTTCTGACAAACTCACACACACAATTCAAACGAACCGGATGACAATTTAAGTCAAAAGAAAGAGAAAAAAGAAAGCAATAAAATAAAATACTTCAAAGAGAATTAACCCCCCTCAAGTTAAGGAAGTCGAATAACCCAAACAAACTAGAATTCACACACAAACATACACAGAGGCAGACACGATTTCTTAGTAGCCCATAAATCAATATCAATTCGGAGGCAACAGCAACAATCACTTTAAATCAAGGCAATACTGTTGATTCCATTCATTCATTCATTTATTGACGAATTTATTTATTTTGTTTTGTCGAGCATCAGTTCAACATGAACTTTAGCACAAAAGCCAACACAATTACTGGCCTACAAGAATCCGACCATAAGTAAATATCCGCCCCGGTGGGTGGTCATTGTGGCACAGTGGGACAGGGGTTTCTAAAATGGGCAACAGGTGAAAAATTTAATTTTTAAATATCAAACATAAATATATGAAATTCTCCACTCTACAAGGACAGATCAATAAGATTTTACTACACAGGCCAACAATTCTCCAAGAACTCGGAAAAAACTGAAACATTCTGTAAGTTAAAATTAAATACTTTCTGCTTCAGAAAGAGACTTTAATGTTGTGCCTATCTGTAGATTATGCGATTTTAAATCAATTTAAATCATTCTACAAAAACAAGTTTCCCATGAAAAGATTAATTTCACAATTTTTCGAAAAATAACAAATTGTATACATTAGGGCAGATCGAAAATATTTTTTTTATATGGTAATTTTAAAAAAGTTTATTTTTTTGTGGTATGAGATAAAAATTTTTATTTTTTTATTTTCATGCAAATTTCTTCTAGATATAAAAAACAGATAAATGTAATTTTTTAATTTTTACTTATTTCAAAAACCAAAGCTTCTACATTAGATTTTTGTAAAATAAATTTGATTAATAATACTAAAGTTTCATGATAGTGTTCCTAGTACTTATTCTAAAACAATTACAAACGTGAAAGCTGTCGAAATAAAAAATAATAACAATTAATTAAAATAAATTATTTTAAGTTGACTTTAAAAAATCTTTCAAATTTCTTCAAGCTATACCGAAAAATGCCACATCTTCAAAAATATATTTTTTAATTTTTTTCTAATTTATTTTTATTTATTTTATAAACATTATTCGATTTTCATAAAATAAATTTTATTAATAGTTAAAAATGTCAGTAAGACGCTACATAAGTTTCAGGATTGTGTTCCAGGAACTTAATCTAAAAGAATTATAGACGTAAATGCTGTCAAAATTAAATTAAAATAAGTTAATTAATTAAAATAAATTTGTTTAAATTGGCTTCTAAAAGTTGTGGATTGTCTCCGACTAAAATGAATCTTTGGCCATTTTAATACATTGTCTCAAAATATTTTGTCTTATTATTATCCATTAATTATTTATATTAAAACAGTTTAATTAATTCCAACAGCAATCTCGTTTATAATTGCTTTAGAGTAAGTACCAGTAACACCACCATGAAACTTATGGAGCGTTCTTGTGGCATTATTATCAATAATAAAATTATTTTTTTATATCGAAGATAATTTTTTTGTTTATAAAATAAATAAAAATTAATTAAAAACAAGTAAAAAAGGTGTTAAGTTCGGCCGGGCCGACCTTTATATACCCTCCACCATGGATTGCATTCCACAGATTTTATAAATAAATATAATATTTTCAAGTCTTCAAGCCACGGTTATAAGGCAAGGCTACCAATACGTTGACACTATATATATCGAAATAATACTTCAAGTCAATTAAAAAAGTAAATATTCTTACAAATATTTATATTTTCAAAATAGCTTAAATACCACAAATATTGGTAGATAGTGGGTGCTACAGTTGGTTGTATTTCCATTCTATTTTAATTACAAAAGTACAAATTCTGAAAATCCATTATCTCACGTACACGGTGCAAAATAGCCTAACTTCATGATTTAACCATTTTTGACGTAAAAGTAAGTTCAGTCCTTGTAAGGGAAAAATTTTTCCTTCTGGGGCGATTTCGCCCACTTTCAATCCTAACCGATCTGCAACCATAAGACACATTTAGGGAAATTTTGAACCTCCTAGCTCATTTCGTTCGGAAGCTTTCAACAGACAGACAGACGGACATGGCTATATCGTCTT
Organism: Polietes domitor; assembly: GCA_947397865.1. Taxonomy (NCBI): domain Eukaryota; kingdom Metazoa; phylum Arthropoda; class Insecta; order Diptera; family Muscidae; genus Polietes; species Polietes domitor. The sequence continues at coordinate 54,629,221 of OX377620.1, forward strand.
AGAATTTTACCACGACCCAGAATATATATACTTTATGGTGTCTCCGATGAATATTTCAAGGTGTTACAAACGGAATGACAAAGTGACCCCCATCCTGGAGGTGGAGGGTATAAAAAATTAAAAAATATATTTTTTGTTAAATTTGACAATTTTCTATAAAATTAGAAGAAATTAGCCTGCCATTAAAAAATATTATATTTATATCTCACACCACACAAAAGATAAGCAAATTATAAAGGGTGATTTTTTAAAAGCTATAGGGAAGTTAATCTCAGGAAATCATGAAATCTTTATTTGAATCGATAGCACGGTCCATATAATTTAATGTTTGAAGATTATTTCATGCAAATGTTGACCTTGACTGCGCCTCAAATGGTCCATCCGCTTAGTCCAATTTTGGCATTTCCACGTTTTTGAGTAACAGAGGCCCAATTGCTGCGAACGGCGACGAATCGATAATTGATGGTCATAATTAACACTGGCCGATACCGCTGCGATATTTTCTTCAGTTCGCACTCTACGTAAGCGTGTTGGTGGTTTAATGTCCAACAATGTAAATTTGGTGCGAAATTTAGTCACAATAGCCCGAAAAGCCGCTTCAGTGGGTCGATTAAACTGACCATAAAATGGAAGCGCGCGATGAACTTTCTTAACAGAGCACGCATTTTGATAATAAAATGCAATAATTTGCATGCGTTGTTCGTTTGTAAGACGATTCATGGTTAAATTATAGACCAAACTGAAGATATATATATATATATATATATATATATATATATATATATATATATATATATATATATATATATATATATATATATATATATATATATCTATATATATATATATTTTAAAGTACCCTATGACAAAAATACTTTTTTCGATCCACCCTAGTGTCTACCATTTTAACCATTTTTTCTAATTTTAGAACATGGCTAAATCTTAAAAAGTATTTTTTATTATTTTTTTCTTATTTATTTTATAAACCAGAAAATTACCATATATTTTTGTAAAATAATTTTTATTAATTGCTAGTAGTGTCAGTAAAACGCTTCATAAGTTTTACGACGATGGTTTAAATACTTACTCTAAAACAATTATAAACGTGATTTCTGTTGAAATTAAAAATATTTAATATTAATAATAAGAAAACTTACTTACTTAAAAACTGACTTCAAAATAGTTGTGGATGTTCCAAACTAATATGAATCTGTGGTTAAATATTTCGACACTATAACTGCCCTTTTGGTGTCTATTAATGATTTTTATTAAATATTTGTAATTTCAACAGCAATCATGTATATAATTGTTTTAGAGTAACACCATCATGAAACATATGGAGCGTCTTTGTCACACTATTAAGCAGAGCTGTTAAATTTCGATTACGATTAGTAATCAATTACATTACTTTTTAAAAAGAATCGTAATGATTATATAATCCACTATTCAACAATTTCTGATTACTAATTGATTACGATTACAAATAATCAAAAAATAATCAGGATTACTTGCGATTACCGTTACCTTTCGGTTTTAGCTGGCAAAAGAACGAGAACAGAAAAAATCAAAACTGACATATATTGAAAAGTCAAACGTTTTGACAAACAGACTACTATGACTCTCATACCGATTTCGCGAGAATCAAAAGTAATCACAAAAAATCAAAAGTAATCTAAAATAGTCAAAAGTAATCTTTTAAAGTAGTCGAACTCATTTTTGATTACTTTTGATTATTTTTCAGTAATCGCAAGTAATCCTGATTATTTTTTGATTACTTGTAATCGTAATCAATTACTAATCGTATATAACTGAATGTAATCGTATTGTAATCATTACTTCTACTTTAAAAAAAGTAATCTAATTACTAATGATTACGATTACTAATCATTACTTAACAGCTCTGCTATTAAGTACTAATAAAATAAACTTTAAAAGCCTTTTTGTTTAAAAAAAAATAAAAATAAGAAAAAATAAAAAAATAAATTTTTTAAGATTCGTCTAATTTCTGTAAAATTAAAAGAAATTTGCTTGTCTTATACCACAAAAAAGTGAGAAAATTTTTAAAATTCTTTATTTTCGATCCACCCTATTGACTCAAATGTCTATTTTTTCGAAATTGGGTAATGCAGCTTTTTTGCCACATAGAAAATCAAAAGTATATTTTTTGTTTATTAAAGAAATAAACCCTTTCCGTGGATTTGTCAAACATATTTGACAATTCCCATTGTTGCTACTTAACGGCGACCGACGAACGAATCATATATATTTTTCATATTTTGTTTCTTCTATACTCTTTACAGAGCTTCCTATTAATAATATTCTCAGAAATTTTTGGAGCAAAGCTAGTTGTTCTACTTTTTTTTCGAGTTGTAGTGTGGCGAACACCTCATAACAAAAATCTTTTATACGAGTTTTTAGCTATAGCTAATTTACCATAGATTTACAACTCGATATACAAAAATAGATAACCAGAAAAACTTTTTAAAATATTTGTGAATTTTTATACGAGTCTTTGGAGACGTTACGTAAAAAAAATATTTATTGTGATTCAAAATTCTTACGTTTGGTAGCTTATTAGTTTTTGCCCTATATATTTGACATTGATTACTTAAAAAGTCTATATCTTCTAAACGATAAACTTCCCATAAAAATAAATATTTTTCCCATCATCAGAGGACCGATATTAGCTTATACTATACAAACTTTCATGAATTTAGCTTTCCATAAAATTAATTCGACACGGAAATGATTAAAAATAAATCAAAAAATATTTTTAAGATTTTTCAAATTCCTGAGAAACGTAAAAAAAATCTCTTTAAATTAGAAAAAATGTATATTTGTATGTCATACAACAAAAAAGTTAGATTTTTTAAATTCCCCTTTAACAAAAATACTTTTTTTCGATCCAATCTAGAATTATTTTGTGGAAATTGAATAATGCAACTTTTTCGCCATATAGATAAGTGCATGTTTGGAAATTTTCATTCAAATTGTTTTTAAAAATCTAAAGTGTATTTTTTGTTTATAAAAAAAAAATAAGAAAAAAATAAAAAAATATTTTTTTTAAGATTTTACAATTTTCCACAAAACTAGAAGAAATTTCCTTAAAATCAAAAAATATTATATTTGTATCTCGTACCTCAAAATAGTTAAAAAAATAAAATTAAAATTAGAAATGATTTATTTTCGATCCACCCTAGTGTTCACAAATTTTTCATTTTGTGAAAAATCGGCAAATACAGATTTATTTGCCACATAAAAAAATTACATATTTGGACAAAATCATCCAAATTGTTTTAAAAATGTTAAGGCATATTTTTATTTAAAAAATAAATGAATAAAATTAGAAATATTTGTTTGAAATTAGAAACAAAAATTGTATCTCGTACCACAAAAAAGTTAGAAAAAATTTAAAATTTCCCCTTGACAACAATACTTTTTTCGATCCACCCTGGTGTCTACAATTTCTTATTTTTCTCATTGGATAATGTAGCTTTTTCGCCATAGAAAATACATATTCGGAAAATTTCATTCAAATAGTATTTAAAAAATCTAAGGTATATTTTTTCATTATAAAATAAATAAGAAAGTATAAAAAAATATATTTTTTTAGATTTGAAAATTTTCTGTAAAAATAGAAGAAGTTTATGTTTGTATCTCATGCCACAAAAAAATTATAAATTTTTGAAAATCCCGTTTGACAAAAATACTTTATATATATACTTTTCGATCTAACCTAATGTCCACAATTTTTCATTTTTTGAAAATCGGGAAATGCATTCACCATATAAAAATTTCTTACTTGGAAAAGTTCATCAAAATCGGTGAGAAGAGACACAATGCACATGAAATTACACAGTTTACGTAGGCAAACCCACTGTGTATCGCTGACATTTTGTGGTCAATGCCATGACAATAATTACAACAACAGCTAGAATATGAAATTAATTAAATAATTAAACCCAATCGACCGGCAGGTAGGTCAGTCGGTCGCTCAGATTAAATGACAGTGAGTGAATCACAGACACGCACAGCCCACCCATCACACATTGTCATTATTCTGGTCATGTTATGCGTATAATTTTAAGATTAATTAATGTCTTTAGTAATAAATTTCATACTCCTCCTGTATACGAACACGCACACAAATGATTGATTTAACGCTGGCATGATGATTAAAAGTGGCGGGTGGGGTAGGTGTGTTGCAGCAACACGATGTGATTTCCATTTCAATAATATTTTAAAGACAATTTAATTACCTGTTTAATTTCCACGCGACGACCGTTCTCGTTCTCTGTCTCTTTTTTTCCTCCTGGTGTCCGGTTAAATGTGATTTATTGCCGTAGCGATGGGTTTGAAATTCCCGCGTTTTCTTCTTATTTTATTTTCTCCTCATGCATCTGGAAAATGTTTAAAATAAAGGGGGGAGAGAGCGAGAGAAAAACACTAATTACTGGAGGGCCAAGCTGCTGTCCTGGGAAATATTTAGAAGATAAACAAGAGAAGGAGTTGGGGGAGGATGCGGAGGAGGAGGAGAAAATCTATTAAAAGTCTCATCCTTCTTCCTTAACGTGTCGTGTGTTTGTAGCATCAACTGTGGATGGCTGTCATTTTATAGTCGCTGCCATTAACGTAGTCGCTGTGTTTTATTTCCTTCGTAGTTCATGAAAATTTCAACATTTAAGAGACATCACGATACAGGAGTTATGGTCCCCTTAACCCCTTTTGTGACGCAGACGTCTGTTTTCGTTTTAATATTTCTAAGAAACTATTCGATATTGTCTAGGAGGTATTGGATTTTTTATTGTCTCATTGATTCTAGCGTTGGGGGTGGACATCCCAAAAGGAAATAAATAATAAAAGAGGGATGTTAAATTCGACTGGGCTTAATCATGCTCCGTAGTGATATTTTTTGTTCTATTATTAAATATTTATTGGTTATATTAAGATTTGGCATGAAACTAACGTAAACAGAACGTAACAGAATGTTGCAGAGTAAAGTAAGACTTCCATGAGTCTATATCATTCGACATGGTTGATGTAATATTTTATTTGGTGTACTATTATATTTATTATTTTGTCCTCTACCATAGGACTATTTGTCATTCTGATAATTTAATTCTTAATTTTGTCATTCTGTTCGTTTTGAAATTTTCATCGAAAAACTTAAAACCTAAGACAACCTAGTCATGGCCAACAGAGTCTATGTTTAATACTAGTATTTTTAGTAGTATTTTTTCGAAAAATGTGAAAACTCTCTTTATTATAAAGGGTGATTTTTTAGCTATTATCTTTTTGGCAACACTGGTTTAAACAGCTGACGCACGTTTCGTGTTTTGTTTCACTGTCAAACATCTTCAGTTTGGTCTATAATTTAACCATGAATCGTCTTACAAACGAACAACGCTTGCAAATTATTGAATTTTATTATCAAAATGCGTGTTCTGTTAAGAAAGTTCATCGCGCGCTTCCATTTTATGGTCAGTTTAATCGACCCACTGAAGCGGCTATTCGGGCTATTGTGACTAAATTTCGCACCAAATTTACATTGTTGGGCGTTAAACCACCAACACGCTTACGTAGAGTGCGAACTGAAGAAAATATCGCAGCTGTATCGGCCAGTGTTAATGATGACCATCAATTATCGATTCGTCGCCGTTCGCAGCAATTGGGCCTCTGTTACTCAAAAACGTGGAAATGCCAAAATTGGACTAAGCGGATGGACCATTTGAGGCACAGTCAAGGTCAACATTTGCATGAAATAATCTTCAAACATTAAATTATATGGACCGTACTATCGATTCAAATAAAGATTTCATGCATTTTTCTTAATTTTATGTGTTTTTTTTTTTAAACGTTCCTATAGCTTTTAAAAAATCACCCTGTACTTTCATCCACAACTAATTTCATTAGCTCCCTGAAATTGGAACGAAGGTAAATTCGGAATGAGTCAATAGAGTTTTACGACACATTCTGACTGATGAAAAATATTAAAACTTGCTTATTAGGGAAAATATTATGAAACAAAAAGAACGCGGAAAATGCGTAATAAAATATGTATTAATTAGCAGAAAATAGTTGGTTTTGTCTGGGGAGCTGTCGTTGTCGCATTTATATATTACATTATTATATTATATTTATCTTTGGGAATCTAAATTAATTATAGATTTATGAGAAATGGGCGTAGGATCCAATTATAGCGAAATAAAAAAACCGTTGCGGTTTCAACCCCTTAAATTAAGACTTAGTTTGTTTTATGAAATTAAAAAATATATATATAAATATATATATATATATATATAAGTCCAAATCATTGGACTTGTTTTTTAATAAATCTGTTGCACTTAGTGTTATTAATCAAATATTTTTTAATTTCTTACTTATTTTAATTAACATGGCAATTTAAAATTTCCAAATTTAGCTGGTCATAATTAGTACCTGTGTACTCGAAAGGGTTTTTTTTTTAATTTGGCTATTAAAAAATGGAACAAAATAATATTTTATGTTTTCTACTTCTTACGATTAAAAAAACATAATAATACAAATTTATCTCATTTTTTCTACCGTTCCTAAACCACTGCTTCAACTTGAAGGTAATATTCACCTACCTTCTATTTAACCGGGTATGATCGGACTTATACCGACAAAATGATGGTTAAAATTGGAATATGAATAAGAAAATTATCCATAATTTTTGGTGTTGATTTTATGAATCAGTATCAGAGGTCTCGGCCGCAAAATTTTTTATTTCAGAAAACACTTGTGTTATCAACAGAAAACTTGAAAAAAACTGAAAAAATATGTATGTGTTTGTCTAGCAAACACATTTTTTCTTATTTTTCGTCACTGCGGATTTTTTTATAATTAATTGACAGAATTATTGAAATTATTATTATTATTTTGTCATTACACTGCAAATTTCTCAAAATTTAAGGTACAACAAGAATAACTAAAATTCATCCATACTAATACAACAGGCTAATAAAGGTATGGGGACCATTTTAGTAAAAAAATGGAATACATTTTCCCCACTTTGGGAATTCGGCTATATCTATTTTTTTTTTTAACAGCTACAGTGCACATTTCTCAAAATTTAAGGTACAACAAGAATAACTAAAATTTATCCAAACAAATAAAACAGGCTAATAAAGGTATGGGGACCATTTTAGTAAAAACAAGTAAGAAGGCGTTAAGTTCGGCCGGGCCGAATCTTATATACCCTCCACCACGGAGTGCATTCCACAGTATTACCAGCAGATTAAAGGATGTCGACTATACATAGAAGTACAGTAGAAGATAAGTACATATTGCGAAAATTGTGATATTTTTATGCACAATACTATATTTGTTTACTTTTTCAAACTATAATGTATACTGCACTGTTTAAAATCTACTACTACAAATAAATACAATGCTGTAATTGTGAAAGTGAACATGCCTAATATTTAGCCATGGCGATTGTCAGTCGCCATTAGGGAGAAGCATTTTCAGTTACAGACAAAAAAATTAATTTGATGAGACAAGTACAAATTTTAAAGATATCCCCATTCGCCCCATTCTCCGCCCAAATGATCAAATTTCGAAAAAAACTTTACGTTTCGAGTCTTCATAGTCAGAACACCGAATACACACCGAATTTCATGATATCAACTTCAGCGGTTTGGAAAGTCCCATTTGTATCCCTCTTTTTCACTTATATCCCTTAAAAGTACGAATTTCGAAAAATCCCTCTATTTTACGTGTCTATGCAATTAGGGGGATGTACACACCGAATTTCATGATTCTAGCTGTTGTCATTGGTACCATGTTTTATCCCAGTTTTTTCCCATTTCCCCCGCTAAAACTTTTATTTTCTTTGTGGTGCTTCCAAGCTACAAGAGGAATGTCCGCAACAAATTTCAAATCTATGAACATCAGAAATTTAATTAATAAACCAAGGCTACCAATATTTTTATACTATATATTTATATATATAATGGATATAATACTTCAATTCATAAAGTAAATATAAGGCAGCAATCATAAATACCCTAAATATTGGGAGACAGAGAGTGTATTTTCAGCTACAGTCGAATGGTTGGTTGTATTTCCAACCTATTTTAATTTCAAAATTATATTTTTTGAAGATACCTTATCTCTCACGTATATAGACAAATTCATGATTCAACCATTTTTTTTGTCGTAAAAGCAACAAAATAAAGTACGAATTTGGACAAAAAAAATTATGTGGCTACGCACTCAGAGGAATGTATACTCCGAATTCCATGATACTATCTGCGGCCATTTTTATCCCCTTTTTTCGCATTTTACTCCTTAAAAGTACGACTTTCGAAAATTTCGTCATTCTAGCTGTAGCCTTTTAGTTTTTACCATTTGAATCACTTGATAGTACGAATTTGGAAAAACCTTTTTTCGTGTCTACTCAGTCAGAGGAATGTATACAGCGAATTTCATGGTTCTAGCTGCATCCATATTTTTGGTACAATGTTTATCCCCTTTTTCCATTTTACACCCTAAAAGTACGAATTTCGAAAATGTCCTTTATTTTATGTGTCTACGCAATCAGAGGAATATATATACCGAAATTCATTATTCTAGATGCAGCCGTTTTGTTGGTACTATTTTTATCCCTCTATCCCCATTTAACCCCTTAAAAGTACGAATTTAGAAAAAATAGTAGAGGAATGCACACGCCAAATTTCTGTTGTCGTTTGATAGGTACTATTTTTATCCCTTTTTGTCCCATTTCGCCCCCTACAAATAAAAATCACTCTATGGTGCCCTTTTATGCTACAAAGGGAATGCGCATTGCAACTATCAAGTAAATACAAGCTAATATGTTCAAAAAACATGCTGAAATACTCTAAATATTAGGGGTATTTTCAGTCCTTGTGAGAGAAAAATCCCTCTGGGACGATTTCGCCCACTTTCAATCCCAACCGATCTGCAACCATAAGACACATTTAGGGAAAATATGAACCTCCTAGCCCATTTCGTTCGGCCGCTAGCGTGCTTTCAACAGACAGAAAGACGGACATGGCTATATCGTCTTAGAATTTTCCCACGACCCAGTATATATATACTTTATGGGGTCTCCGATGAATATTTTAAGGTGTTACAAACGGAATGACAAAGTGAATATACCCACATCCTGGAGGTGGAGGGTATAAAAATGGAATACATTTTCCCCACTTTGTGAATTCGGCTATATATATTTTTAAATGCAAAATTTGCAAATGTAGTATTTTTCCCTAATTATCGTATTAATCGTATTATCTAAGTCCATAATTTTGCAGTTTCCATATCAAAATATAGAAAAAATAGGTGTGAAATAGGATAAATAACAATTGCAGTGATTTTCTCCACTGACAACTGACATATGCACAAAATCAGCCTGTCCCGCGATAATTAGAATTTTATAAAAATATCCGATTTGTATTTGTACTTTCCAAAAAAACAACATATACATTCTTTTGGTATAGGGAACTGTAAACCTTTTGATTTGTAGTTCAGTAAGTTGATTCGTTGCCGTCTTCTTCAGAAATAACATTGACAACCTTTATGACGACGATGATTGGGAAGATTTATATGATTTTTCGCCAATGGGTTAAATTTCGTTTATTAATAAATCATTTTAAAATGTTAATAAAACATAAATCACTTGCGCTAGCACATTGAAACCATTAAAGCTAACTAAACGATATCAGACACAGAGGCGTAGCGGAAATTAAACACGCCCACATCAAAAATTAAGCAACAAAACTGTGGGAAAAATTGGACATATAAATGTGAGGAAATATCGTCATTAACAAACATCAAGTCATATAGAAGCCATTCCATGTCAAGCTGTACGATTTTTGTCTGTTTGTATTTTTTACTGTTAAATTGGTCATAATTCGTGAAAAAAATTATTTTTTTTTTCAAAAATACGTATACAATATTAAATGGGGTAAGAAGGGATAAAAATTGTACCACCTCAATGACCACACGGCTGTGCCTAGAATCTTGAAATTTAGTACGCAAATTCCTCTTATAGCTTCAACGCGCCCAATAATTTTTTTTAATTCGTACTTTTTGGAGGTGATATCGGGTAAAAAGGGATTAAAATGGTACCAATCAAACGGATGGAGCTGGAATCATAAAATTCGGTGTGTACATCTCTCGAAATGCTTAGATACGCTAAATGAACGAATTTTATGAAATTCGTACTTTTAGAGGATAAACGGGGAAAAGGGGATAAAAAGGTACCAACAACACGGATGCCGCTACAATAATGAAATTCGGTATGCATATTCGTTTTCCGGCGCAGAACACTCATAAAAAGAAAATTTTCGAAATTTGTACTTTAAGGGATTAAATGGGATACAAATTGTACCATAGTGCAGATCAAACGGTTGGGCCTAAATTTTTGAAATTCAGAACGGGCATTACGTTTACAGCACGATTGCGACCAAGAAAATATTTTTGCAAAATTCGTACTTTTTGAGAATGAAATCGGGTAAAAGGGAATAAAAATGGTACCAATCAAACAGGAGCTGAAATTATGAAATACGGCGTGTATATACCTCAAAAAATACTTACAAACACAAAATGAAGGAATTTTTCGAAATTCGTACTTTTAAAGGATAGACGAGAAAAAGGGACAAAAAAGGTTCCAAAAGCACGGCTGACGCTGCAATCATAAAATTCGAACGCAAAATGAAGAAATTTTCCGAAATTTGTACTTTTAAGGAATTAAGTGGGTTAAAAATTGTACCTCCTCCCTGACCGAACGACTGGGCCTAGAATGTAGAATGCGACCAGGAAAATACTTTTGCAAATTTCGTATTTTTTAAGGGCGAAACAGACGGAGCTGGAATCATGAATCATTCCTCAAAATGTTTAGAAACACAAAATGAAGGAATTTTTCGAAAATTATGTTTTTAAAGGGAATAAGGCTGACACGGCTGACACAATAATCCTGAAATTTGTCTTACAGCGTAGATGCGAGAAATTTGCACTCTTACGATATTAAAATGGAGAAAGATTGTAATATCGCCTTTGTGCAAAATTCGTACTTTTTGGGAGGGAAATTGGGTAATAAGTGATTACAATGGTACCAATCATGAAATTCGATTTGTACATCGCATACATACAAATTAAGGGAATTTTTTAAGAAATGATGTTTTCAAATGGTACCAACAACATGGCTGAAGCTAAAATCGAGAAATTCGTTGCATATATTCCTCTGACCTTTAAAGGATTTTTAAAAATTTATTCTTTTAAGTCGATCGGAACACAAAGGGATTAAGATGATACCCAAAGCAAATTGAGGCTATTAGAAATTCCGTGTCTACATTACTCCGAGAACGTAGACGCACAACATAAATGATTTTTTAGAATTTTGAGACAAAAGGGATACAAATAGTACCTACCAAAATATTGCACTAGAATCGTGAAGTTCTCCGAATTTAAACTAAGTCTGGGAAAAATAATACTGTATCCTGGTAATCAGAGTTTGAATAAATTCCTTAACTCCCTTCGAGAGTTATCGTGCACACCAACCAGTCAGACAGACAGACGGACGTCACTCCTTCAATGCGTTGCACTTTTTTCTATCCCAAATTATTTTTTATTTATTTATTATGAATCACAATACAAAGTAAATTTATAGCTAGTTATTGCTCCTACTCTGTATTGTGAAGGTATAATTATCGCATTTTAAGAAAGAAACAGGCATATAATTTGGTACTTTATATTTCTTTAATTTGCACAAGGGAGACAAAAATCAATTCCGTGTATAAATCCCTCGGGCTACGTAGGATCTGGAATATAGAATTTGGTGTGAATATACCTCTGAATACGTAGTTGTGCAACATAATGCGATGTTTCATATTTTGTGAGCGTTTACAAGCGATTTACCCTGAAAGAAATAACCTTAAATTTGCTAGTATAATTTGATTAAAATGGTAGAATTTTTGATGTTACATTTGAAAATTCGACATTCGTCAAAAGTAATTGAATAGGAAATGTCGATAGTAAAACTGCATTGGTTCATTATAGACTTTGTTACCAGTACTTTGCCACCAACTGTACCCTCTGCTATAGACATTTAATATGCGTTTTTGTTTTTGAGAATTCACTAGAGCGCCTAGACCTGTAGATAAAGGGATTCTTATGGAACCACATGGCGGCATTGGGACCAGATATTAAGAATATAAAAAAATTAATAAAATTCATATGCTTTCTCCAAAGAGTCAACCTGAATCATTGACTTAAGTGCTGACTTTTAGGCCAGTTTACCTTCAGGGAATGTACACCATTTCAAAAATGAAGAGCGTTAAAATTTGACATGTTTTCAGACTAATGTCCTTCCGCGAGAACTTTTGTTTCAGTGGCTAGCACTTGATAAGTGAAACGCCCCCATAAGCATGTTTTTTTCGTTTGAGCTACAAATTGTGCCGGCCAGTGTTTGAAGCTCAATGACCTGAATTATTATTTTGGATTTCAAGTATTTGCATATCGCATTGGCCCTCAAAATACGTCACTGGAAATTTGAAAAAACGGAAAAAACTGCCGGCATAGTTCTGAAAGAATGCTCATCCATCGCCATCCTCAAGTTCGTGTGTATGCTTACGAAGAATACAATGTTAAAACGTGTTCCTGCTTCTGTTTCCTTCTCCGTTGCTTGCTTGCACTATAAACTTAAGAAACTTTTAGCCGCCGTTGTTTCTCGTGAAAATCTAACAGCAAAAGGATCTTTAAATGAAATGAAAAGGTTTTTCAGTGCAACGTTTTCCTTCTTGTGCAACAGAGTACAAAGGCACTCAACTCTCTCGCTACGTCCCACTCTGACGAAAAATGGAAACACTGAAGCAACAGAAACAGAAACATGAACTTAAACAAAGATGATAAAGGTATAAACGTTAAAATAACATTATTCGCAAAAAAAGGAACAGAAGAACGGCAGCATGAAGACGACACGGCCAAGAAGACGAGAACACGCTGAAAACTGCTGCAACTACTACATTCTACACTGCTACTGCTGCAAGTGTAGGTAAAGTTTCCTCTTTTCTTTGTGGCACATTATCTGTGAAATACGAAAGCAATTTCACAGATACATAGCTACGTATGTATGTCTATATGTACTTGCACACATACAGAGGGATATGCATGCAAACGAAATGGTTGGGGCTCAAAACTGCACTAACCGATGGATGATTTAAGCCAAAGAAAAACTTTACAAATTTCACTGTTCATAAGATACGTTTTTATGATATTTCCAACAACTTTTCATTTTTTAACTTAAATGGATAAAGCGAGCGAGAGAGAGTATGCACTCTGGTAAGATTTCAAGGAAAATCGGCAAACTGCTCATGGAGGGCCCCACCACGGAAGTTTCAACTAATGGTTTCCAAGTCTGAATTGTCTTGGCCAACATTCTCCACTGTCAAGGCAAACGAACATTTCTAATGAATAGCTGAAATGTTTTTGCGGTTCAGTGCTCCGAATTTTTTGTCGATTGGTATTTTCCAATATTGGCTTTGTTTCAAATGCGTTTCAATTTATATGAAGTCAATATTTAGAAGAATAAGTTGATAGCTCATAATTTTGCTGATGTGAGAGCAGAAAATCGGGACAAAGTGATCATCCTGCGAGAAATTATAATTCTCTGTTGAATATTCATTTTTATTTCTGGTAGAGGTTGTTAGTCTTAGACACTCAATTTATGATTTTCCTGAGATGATAGGATACATATGACATGACATCGGATTGTTGGGCCATTTAATTTTGATTTTAATTTTGATCTACCGATTACTTTAACTTTGAAAGGAAGTATAACATTCATTTTTATTTTCTGGTTTATTTGTGATATTTTCAAAATGGGACGTATATGTATATTAGAGTGGCTTCTTTTGTGAGGTTGTTGATGTTCCCGACTAAAATGAAAGATTTGTTTGTTTTATGTATTCTCTCAAATATTTTGCGTTTATCATTGTCCATTCGTGAGCTGGACGCGTTCAAAATAACCTCAATAAAATAAATTCACCATGAGAATGGTATTGAGAAAAAAACCGCTAGAAATTAAAATCCAACCCGAGCCTTATCAAACCTTATTAAAAACTTGCAATATGACCCAATATAAAGGACAGATTTATACTCTTTTAGCGCAATTTTTGATGAATTTTTTATAAAAACCGCAAAGTGATTTAGACAGAGTTTCGGAATGGTGCTTAAACAACTTTTTGTGTCTTAATGTCTCTAAATGTTTTAAAATTTCTTTTGGCAAATTGGAAAATATGGTTGATTATGACTACTCCATTAATAACCTTCAACTTAAATCCGTAGATGAAATAGTTGATTTGGGTGTTGTTTTTGATGCGAAGTTTATGTTTATTATTCATTTACTCGCTTTTGTGAAGAGAAATTGTCAAAAACTTTCGGATCCTTATACTGCCAAGTTAATTTTTTCATCTTTAGTCCGGTCTAAGTTGGAATATGCTTGTATTGTTTGGAATTCCTTTTGTGCTAATCATATATGTAGAATTGAACGTATTCAAAATAAATTCATGAAATTTTCTCTACGTTCTATTCATTTCACTGATCCTCAACCTTCCTATGTCGATAAATGTAGACTTATTGGTTTGAAAACCCTCGAGAATAGGAGAACTCTCCTTTCGGAAGTATTTCTTTTCAAAATTATTTGTGGCTTAGTCGATTGTTCGGAATTACTGGAACTTGTAAATTTTAAAGTTCCTTCTCGTATTTTAAGAAATAATAGTGTATTTTCTATTCCGCTTCATAGATCTAACTATTCTGTATTTGAACCAATCGCAATGGCTTTGAAAGAGTTTAATCGTATATCTAGTTTTAATTTAGATTTTTCGAATCCATTAAGTACTTTTTGTAATATATTAGATTTAATTTATTTTTAGTATTATATTGTAGTCCGTAAGGAATTTTGTATTTCCATATACTGAATAAATAAATGCAATGAATAACTTCCACATTTTTAGTTCGATTTATGTTTTAAGGGGCTCGTTGGAGAGGCATTGATAACCGATTGCAATTTTTAGAATTTTCTAACCCATTAAGGGTCGCAAATTTTTTTCTTACTGTCAATACTCAGTGGGTTAAATGTGAAGTAAAAACTGAAATATGGGGTTATTTGCATCGTAAACACATTCTTATCTTACATAAAGCTAATTTTTGGAAAGAAATTCGACCATTTCAAAATTTCTCCCTTAAAAAATAAAACATGAATAATCCACATAAACTTAAATGGGAAAAATTTAAATGGTTGTTAATGCTAAATTAACATAGATAGACGCATGAAATTAAAAGTATATTTAGCATATATTTTCTTCTCTTTCATTTGATGCCCATATCGCCATTGTATGACACGCAAAAGTATGAAACTAAACTATTGAAACATTTACATCCTTTGGAAATTAAAAGTCCTGGAAAAAAAAATACAAACGACCACGAAATAAAAAAAACTGAATATGAGTTTTCCTATTAGTGACCTATAGTTTCACTTCTATATAATCTCGTTCTTGAGAGAGTAACATCTTATGTGAAGTTTTCCTCCCAATTTATGCATTGAAAGAACAACATTTAATCCCGTATTTCAGTTTTTACATCACATTTAACCCACTGAGAACAAACAGTGAGAAAAAAATTGTCGGCCCTTAATGGATTAGGAAGTTCTAAAAATTGGAATTGGTCATCAATACCTCTTCAACGATCCAACAAAAACTCAAATCGAACTAAATATATGGAAGTTATTGCGGTTTTTATAAAAAATGCAACAAAAATTGCACAGAAATGTTAAAATTCTACCCTCTATTCTTGATTAAAATGCAAGTTTTTGATATAGTTTGATAAGGCTCCGACCAGATTTGAATTTCTAGCACGTTTTTTCTAAATACAATTCTCACCGTGAATTTTATTCAAGAAAACCCTGATTTATAGAGGTTTTTTGAACACGTCCAGCTCACGAACGGACAATGATAAAAGTGAAATATTTTGGGAGAACACATAAAACGAACTAATCTTTAATTTTACTTTAATTTGTACTTTTAAGGGAGGAAAGAGACATAATGGCATAAAAATGGTACCAATTTAAGAATTGCAGCTAGAATCGTGAAAATCGGTATTTACATTCTCTGACAACGTAGACTTACAATATAAATTTATTTTTCGAAATTTGTTCTTATAAGGGGCGAGCGGGACAAAAAGTGATAAAAATGGTACCAACTATAGTATTGTAACTAGAATCGTGAAATTTTAGTATGTAAATTCCTCTCACCACATAGAAGCGCAATATAAATGCATTTTGTACTTTTAAGGGTCGCTCGGGACAAAAAGGGATAAAAATGGTACCAACTAAAATATTGCAACTAGAATCTTGAAATTTGATATGTAAGTTCTTCTGGCCATGTAGAAGCGCAGTAAAATTGGATTTTTCGAAATTTGTACTTATAAGAGGTGAGCGGGACAAACAGGGATAAAAATTATACCAACTAAAGTATTTCAGCTATAATCTTGTAATATGATATGTAAGTTCTTCTGAAGCGCATTAAAATTGGATTTTTCAAAATTTGTACCTTTAAGGTTTACGAGGGACAAAAAGGAATAATAATGGTTCTAATTTAAGTATTGCAGGTATAGTCGTGAAATTTAGTGTGTCAATTCCAAATTGATTTTTCGAAATTTGTACTTTTTTACGGGACAAAAAGGGATTAAAATGGTACCAACTTTAGGATTACAGCTGGAAACATGAAAGTTAGTATGTAAAATCCTCTGATCATGTAGAAGCGCCATCAAATGGATTTTTTTCGAATAAAAGGCTCTGCGGTTGTAAGTTTTTGTTAAAAACTGGATAGAAAATGATAAAAAATATATATATCCAGGGAGTTCAGCTAAAACAGTGCACATCGACAAGCACATTCCTTTGACTGCATATGAGTGCTATGTTTCCAATATACTATTTTAGAAAAGAAAATCAAATAAATACTATCCTAAAACAGAGACGGATAAAACTAATAACAGATACCTGACTTTTGCGCGTGCGAATCGTCGGGTACTGCTATTTGAACATATTTATGTTTACATTTAATTTATTTCTTATGACATTTGGAATATTTATTATTAGAAATATTTTAAAGAATATGTAAACATTTTGTTTAGAGGTTAAAAGGAAAAAAAGTTTGTGATATTTAAATTATATACATTCAACAAAATAGGTCAAGGCTGAACAGGGCTAAGGAGTCGATCCAAAATGCCCTACCAGTATATCAACACTGTCCCTGTGATGTACAGCATGCATTTGTTGGAGAATATGTTCATATGTGATCATTAAGGGTATTATGGCAATACATTTATTAGTCCGTAACAGACCAAGACCATAATGACATGTTATATATTAGAAAGGTTTTTTTGTGAAGGAAATGTTGCCGATATTCCCGACTAAAGTGAAAGTTTGGTTTGTTTTATTCTCCCAAAATATTTCGCTTCTATCAATGTCCATTCGTGAGTGTGATCCTTTCAAACTAACCTCTATAAATTCTTGACAAGAATTCATGGTGTGAATGGTATTAAAAAAATCCGCTAGAGAGGCTTTTCAAACAATATCAAAGGTTGCAATATGACCCAGTATGGCGGATGATTGATGCCATACCAGGTTAAAGTGCGTGGACCAAATAAGATATTTGCAATTTGATTTGGCTCAAGACCTTATTGCATCTATATTTTATAGAATGCAAATTATTTGTAAATAATAAGTGGCCTATGTTGAACGTTTTCGATCGATTTCTCAACAAAATATTCGAACTCTTTAAGCTAATATTTCTCCCAAATGAATGAGAACCATAACTCCATTTTCGAATTTCGGCCAACAGAAACGCACCAAGCAGCAAAACATAGATTAAAAGCATCTCATTGATTTGCATATGTAGGTATATATATATACCTAGTAGTATAGGCTTAGCCGTGTCGGCCGCAAAAATAGAAGTTTATATTTTTATTTTATATGTAATTTTCAAAGTTTGATAATAAAAAAGATGCGATTTGAGTTTCTTAAAGCTACCGAAGGTTAATAGCATGTTTTGTAGCATAAAAGTAAATAAATAGCACTTTATTTATGATATTTATAATACTTGAAACTATTTTTATAATCATTTTAGACCTAAGAAATATTTACGTTTTAGTCACACCCCTTGTTGGACCTCCCACACAATTGTTTACATCCTAGGTAAAATTAAATCCTTCACAACTTTTACACCGGTGCATGGAATCCACTATAACTTGATATCATTTTTTTATATCCTCCAACTCCAGGATGGGGGTATACTAACTTTGTAATTCCGTTTGTAACACCTTGAAATATCGATCTGTGATCCTATAAAATATATATATTCTTGATCGTCATAAAATTCTAAGACGATCTATCCATGTCCGTCCAACCGTCTGTCCGTCTGTTGAGAGCACGCTAGCATCTAAACGAAAGGAGCTAGAACGTTCAAATTTTCCATAAATGCGTCATAGAGTCGTAGATCGGTTGGGATTGAAACGGGGCGAAATCGGCCCGAAGGGAAAAAAATTTCCCTCACAAGGACTAAAAATAACCATAACAATCCCTAATATTTTAGCGTATTTAAGCATGTTTTTTTTTTTTTGAATATGTCTGTTTATATTTGCTTGATATTTGGTATGCTCATTCCCCATATAGCAAAAATGGGACAAAAAAGGGATAAAAATGGTACATATTAAACGACAACAGCTAGAAACACGAAATTCGGTGTGTAGATTCCGCTAATTGAGTAGATACATAATATAAAAATATTTTTTCCAAATTCGTATTTTTAAAGGTTAAAATGGGAATAGAGGGATACAAATGGTACATTCCTCTGATTGCATAGACAAGCAAAATACACGTACCTTTTGGGGTTAAAATGAAAAAAAGGGGACAACAATAGTACCAATCAAATGACCGCAGCTAGATTCATGAAATTCGGAGTATACATTCCTCTGATTGTGTAGACACGGAATATAAACTGATTTTTCGAAATTCGTAGTTTTTGTGGTCAAAATAGAAAAAGGGGATAAAAATAGTACTAACCTAATGACCGCAGCTAGAGTCATGAAAATCGGACTATACATTCCTTTGACTACGTAGACATGAAAAATAAAAGTTTTTTCCAAATTCGTACTTTCAAGGGATACAATGGATACGGAGGGATAAAAATGGTACCAACCAAACGGCTACACCTGGAATAATGAAAGTCGGTATATACATTCCTCTGATTGCGTAGACACTTAAAATAAACAGATTTTTCCAAATTCGTACTTTTTGGGGTTAAAATGAAAAAAGGGATACAAATATTACCAACCAAATGACCGCAGCTAGAGTCATGCAATTCGGAGTATACATTCCTCTGACTGCTTAGACACGGAAAATAATCGGATTTTTCCAAATTCGTGTTTTCAAGGGATACAATGATACAGAGGGATAAAAATAGTACCAACTAAACGACTACAGCTAGAATGATGAAATTCTAATTGAGTAGAAACGTCAAGGGGGTAAAAATGGTACCAACCAAATGGGCGCGGCTGGAATCATGAAATTCGGAGTATACATTTCTCTGACTGTGTAGACACGGAAAATAAAAAGTTTTCTTCCCAAATTCGTACCTTTTCTTTTACGGCAAAAATTGGTTGAATCATGAAGTTAGGTTATTTTGCACTATGTACGTCTGATAATGGATTTTCAAAATTTGTACTTTTGGAATTAAAATAGAATGGAAATACAACCAACTGTAGCACCCACTATCTTCAAATATTTATGGTATTATAGCTTTTTGAAAATATAAATGTAAGAATATTTATTTTTTGATTTGAAATATATAATGGTTTGAAATTAAAATATTATATTTATTTATAAAATTATTCTTTCAATATTTGTATTTGTTTTTGTTTGGCTATATTAAAATAATTATATTTTCCTGTAATATTACTGCACTTCTACGAAAACCGACAACATCTGTGGAATGCAATCCATGGTGGAGGGTATATAATATTCGGCCCGGCCTTAACTTAACGCCGTTTTTACTTGTTACAGCTACAAAATGTGGAAGTTGGGACCATGCACCACGATCCTTATAGTACCTTACACACAAATTATCCTGCCCTAAGTAATATTTAATTCCCTATAACTTCCGTATATATGTTCTCTGAGAGTGAGTGAGCATACTGACTTGTTATATAAGATTTTGAGAATAAAGAAAAACGTTTTCTTGCTGGCGATGGATGTGGCACTTCTTATTTGCAAATAATTGTGGACTCGAATGAAACCACTGGTAATTATTTGTATTAGCGTATTAAGAAATTAAAATATTAAAAAATATTTGACCATTTTTATAACCTAGAGTAGGATTTTGGAGAGAAAAAAAGTGCAACACATTGAATAGTGTCTTAAGACCCTATGTATATTTAGACCAAATCCGTTTCCGTCTGTCTATCTAGCCATCCAGATAGACAGACGACATGACTACATAAGGAATATATTCAAACTTAGCACATATTAAAAGTTTCAGTTGTGATAAGACGATTTCTCGCCAAACGTGGCGAATTTAAAATATGTTTGGCGACTTTATTTTCGATTTGGAGATTTTATGAAATAGTTGGTGATTTTCTTGTCTAATTTTAGAAAATTGTAAATCTGTCCTCCGATTTTATTATATCGGCGTTGCTTTGCGGAGAAATATATTACAATTTGTATGCAAGTCATAGATATACGTTCATGTCAAACCGAAAACTTTTTAAATTACCATTTCCTATTTCTTTGCAACTTATTAGGATAACTGCACTCTATAAAATATTTGATTTATAGAGGACGAAAAAACAGATTTTTTAAAAGATATGACCAATTGCGAATTAGTACTGTGTGAAAACGCGTGGTGTCGGTTATAAACAAACCATGTACATTTTAGAATTGTGAAATAATAATAATTAAAAAAAAACTGCAATAAATGTAGACGACCTTACATTCGTTCACAAATGGCGTATGCGTATGCATTGACTTTTCTACTAAAACCGATATTTTTAAATCCATCTATATGCTTTTATTGATATTTGTTTCTTTTTCGTTCCATTTAAAAAACCTGAAATAATACTTAGGAGAAACTTGGTCCATGAAATAGGGAGAATGAGATCAACTCAATGTTAGAAACTGCTTCATGAAGGAGTAAAAGTATATTTTTAAATGCTAATTGTTTTTTAACCAGTTGTATTCGGAATTCCATACATTTTTTTCCAAGAACTAAATAAAAATGGATTTTGTCGATTTTTTTAACAAAAACTGAAGTTGTTTAAATTTGGCGGTTTTTTGGCGATTTCTGACAATTGATTTTGCAAAATAATCTGCCAACCCTGGTAGTCACTATAAAAAAACACAAAAAATTTCTAAATGTCTAATAATTCCAGAAAAAAGTTAATATAAAACAAGAATCAAGGGTCTATTATTTCAGAAAAACAGACGAAAATGCAACACAAAAAAATACAACATGATTTTTACTGGTATTTTCAGGAGCATTTGGCTCACAGACGGCTTGACTTAGGAACGAAATATTTTGCAAATCACCATTAAAGAATCCAAACTTTATTTTGATGGGGTGATTGGAAATTTTTTTGGACTGCGACCCAGTCTACTGTACGTATAGCCACACAAATTTGCATAAGCATTGGTAAAATTAAATTTGATATAACTTCCATACGGATAATCGAAATCAGTTGTAATTTGATATTTGAAAATGTTTCTATTATCACTCTACACTCTAAACCTACAAAATACAAAAATACCTTAAATCCTGTATCATTTGACATTTTATCATGTCCTTAAATTGTCAAAAAATTGTTTTAGAAATGTGGAAGCTGGGCCATGTGTTTTGCAGCTTCTAGTACCTTCCACATGAATAATGCGAAACTAAGTAAAAATCGTTTGGCTTCTTTGCTTTTAGGTTAGATGGGAAGTAGGCGTGGTTGTGGGCGGATTTAAACAAAAACTTTATATTTATCTAATTTGACAATATCAGAGATATGTGATACATTCAAAAGACCTGGTTCGTTAGTATGAAAATGTTCCACTGTGGTTTGGTAAGTAATGAGCGCTCTCAACATCCCCAGACAACCCATGCACTATGGTCACAAATTATGTTTTTGGTCACCCTGTACTAATACAGGGTGATAATTATGTTGGTTATATATTGAGCTTATATGGGAGGTGGTAGTGGGCGTGGTCCGATCGTCCCAATTTTATTTTTTAAGTATGTTATGTCTAGCAAGTGTGCAAAATTACAAGATTGTATCTTTATTTTTAGACTTCATGCCATAAAAAATGGATTTGGGACCAGTGTGCCATATTCAACTCAGAGTATGACCATCTGGCTTTATTCAGTGGCGTATTCACATCATCTTTGCTTTCAGGATTTGAGAGCAAATCCTAATGTATTGGAAGCCGGCACTAAACACTAGGTCCCTTTCTCTCACTGATTGTCCCTTCTGGTATATATATATATATATGGGATTATTCCAAATTGTATCGATATAGAACTAGAATCTTGACACTAGTAGACTGATCGAAACTCCAGTATACATGCCACTCGTTGTGGCATTTAAAAGACCAATAAACTATACAAACTTCGATAAGGCTCCACGTTCCGGTCGTGCTGCACTGTTGTGTGTGGTCTGAACGCCATATATGCGTGTGGTACACACAAAGGTCCCGACGAAGAAGGAGAAGAGTGGCACTAAAATAGTTGCAAAGTAGTCATTAATGCATTGAGTAATAGAGTCATAAGCGCCGGCCGCTGGGTTCGTGGCTCGGTAGCATCAACATATGCATGTCTGTCTGTCTGTTTGAATGTGTGAGTATGTTTGGAGGGCTTCCGGTGTTTACAGCATGTTTAACTCGTAAATGTAACACGTTGTTACCACTTCTACATTTAAAAGCGAGAAACGGGATATAAACAATTTTACGATGACAATAGTTTTGTAATGGCTGGGTAGTGGTGATGGTGGTCGTGTTAATATCTGTCTGCCTGGCTGTCCGCTGTTGGCATTGCAAAGCAACAATTCCACAAACAGACGGTGGTTTAATAGGGTCCGTCCGAATTTCGAATAGTAGGGAGGGTAGGATATAGCGTCAAGGCAACAAACACTTACAAAGACACATAAATAACAACTCGAACAACAACAGGAAACACTATTTATGTGGTAGATGCGTGCGTGAGTTAGTCAGCGAGAGAGTGTGTGTGTGAGTGTTTGTGTAAAACAACGACACCAACAACTGTAAACTATTAACGATGCAAAAACGGCAAACGGAAGTTGTTCAAACGGAAGCGGAAATTGTATTAAAATTCACTTGTTTCTTTCGTTGTGTGGCGTTGCGTTGTGTTGGGCTATCAGCCCTACTACTTTGCACTAAGCGCCAACAATTATTCACAACTATTTCGTGTACACTACAAACAACTTTCTTTGTTGTTATTCGAATGTGGCTATTTTCTTTTTTATTTAAAATTATTTTTACACTCCGTGTAAACTATTCACTTTATTTGTGTAATTATGAATGAAGCACGACACTCTTCCTTTTCCATATGGATTTCACTCATTTATTTTTATTGATAGATATTTTCATTTCATCATCATAAATCTTTTGCTTATTTTTTCAAAATTTCTTCTTTTTTTTTGTTGCTTTTGATTTTATGGTGGCACAATATTCATTCGCTTTTGCAATACCAGACGAGTAACATTAACGTCACGTTAAGTGGTCGCACGACAACTAAATTGTTTCGTTTATTAACAGTAACTCAATAGTCCTGAAAATCCTCGGGACAAATGGTATCATTTCGTCGAAACCCGAAGTGTAAACTTCGTTAAACCAAACAAAACCTCAACATACACACGACGCCCACTGGTCGATGTTGCCAGGCGCACTGTATACATTGAATGTTGCTAAGGTGGTGGATACATGTTGACAAGGGATTTTCAAATGTTGCTGGACAATAACATGTAGGTGTTGCGATGGCTTTGGGTACATTGTTCTTAACAGAGAACTGTTAAATGCAAACAATCGCAAAGGTAAAAGGATAAAAGATTATGTCCCAGATGTTGAAAATGCCATTTTCGAATTTCGAAAAAACAAAAGTTGTGCTGAATTGTGCTAGGTTTGTGCCCAATTGTGCCGTAAAAAGTTTTTCGAAAAATTGAAAATTGACCGAGATATTGCGAAAAAACTTTTTTTCCAAAAAAAATCGCTGGGATTGGCATTTTTTTTTTGCAAAAACAAAAGTTGTGCTGAATTGTGCTAGCGGAGTACATAATTGTGCCGTTTTTAAAAAAGTTCTATCTCAATCCGTTTTCGAAATAATCGCTATTTTCGAAAAAATCCTAGAATTGTCATTTTGTTTTTTCGCAAAAACAAAAGTTGTGCTGAATTGTGCTAGATTTGTGCCCAAATGTGCCGTGCCGCAAAAAGTTTTTCGAAAAAATGAAAATTGACAGAGATATGTGAAACAACTTTTTGCAACAAAAATCGCTGAAATTTTCATTTTAGGTTTTTTGGACAGCAAAGTTGTGCTAGGTTCTTCTAGAGGGGGGTGTTATTGTGCCGTTTCAAGCTAAGTTCTATCTCAAACCGTTTTCGAGAAAATCACTAATTGAAATTTTGGAGATTTTTCAAAATAATCCTCTAATTTTGTTATAATCGCGATTTTTGCAAATCCAAAAACTGTGCTGAATTGTGCTCGCCTAGCACAATTTTTTCGTAATACATCAAAAAGTGCTCATTGCAATGGTTCATAAAAATAATCGCCATTTTAACTTTTTTAGCCATTTTCCATATAACAAATTTCAAATTTCAAAAATCCAAAAGTTGTGCTGGATTGTGCTCGCATAGCACAATTTTATATCATATTCAAGAAAGCGCCAACTTTTTGTCATTTTGTTTTTTCACAAAAACAAAAGTTGTGCTGGATTGTGCTAGCCGCGTAGACAATTGTGCCGTTTCAAGCTAAGTCCATCTCAAACCGTTTTCGAGAAAATCGCTAATTAAAATTTTGGCGATTTTTCAAAAAAAATCTCTAATTTTGTTAAAATCACGATTTTTGCAAAACCAAAAGTTGTGCTGAATTGTGCTCGCCTAGCACAATTATTTCGTAATCCATCAAAAAGTACTCATTTCAATGGTTCATAAAAATAATCGCCATTTCAATTTTCCATATAACTTTGCAAGAACGCGAATTTCAAATATCCAAAAGTTGTGCTGGATTGTGCATACAACTTTTGTTTTTACGAAAAAACAAAATAGCAATTCTAGATGTTTTGGCGTTTTTGCGACTTTTACAAAAAGTTGGCGCTTTTTTGAATATGATAGCAAAATTGTGCTAGGCGAGCACAACTTTCGGATTTTACAAAAAAAAACAAATGGCAATTCCAGCGTTTTTTTTTTTTGGAAAACAAGTTTTTCGCAATATCTCGGTCAATTTTCAATTTTTCGAAAAACTGTTTACGGCACACTTGGGCACAAACCTAGCACAATTCAGCACAACTTTTGTTTTTCGAAATTCGAAAATGACATTTTCAACATCTGGGACATGGTTTCGTTCCGTAAAATGATATTGCTTGATAAATGATAAGGATAGGTGAATGTTTTTGGTACTGCATGATTTGGCGATATATATGACGCTTATCCGAGAGGTCGAATTTTTTATAACACCTCTAAATAGACTGTATTTGCCCGATGCGCTGGTTCTACGCCAGATCGATTGTCCGTTAAATTTAATTTATTCTTATAAATAAAACATAAAATTACAAACTATCGTAAATTTAGTATTGAATTATCTCAACTTAATTGAAATTTATTTCGGAAAAGCAATAATCAAATTTTAGTTTTAAAATTATATATTTTTTTTTTGTTTTAGTTTTTTCGTTTGCATTTTTTTTTTTGGTCTGTAATCAATATTTGATTTGAACTGGGATATTGTCCTGGCTCAAGACCATTTTGCTTCTATATTTAATAGAATGCAAATTTATTTACAAATGGCATGGTGACATTTATTACTTGGCTGCAGAATCACAACTCACTTGCCGAATTTGCGTTTAAAAAATCATCTCCTTATAGAGGCCGGGTTTGACGTTGAAAAGTCGCTGCGAAGCCACTTGAAAAGACTTTTGACATGGTCGAAATCATGATCGTGGTAGTCTGCAGCCAAGTAATAAATGTCACCATGCCATTTGTAAATAAATTTGCATTCTATTAAATATAGAAGCAAAATCGTCTTGAGCCAGGACAATATCCCAGTTCAAATCAAATATTGATTACAGACCAAAAAAATGCAAACGAAAAAACTAAAACAAATGAGCGTTGGCACGGCAGAAGTATTGCTGGGTAACTATACCTGCATATACACATACTTACATATGCAACTCAATGAGATGCTTGTAAGATGGCATGTGTGCTTTATTACTTGGTGCGATTTTTTAAACGCAAATTCGGCAAGTGAGTTGTGATTCTCGTTCGTTTGTGAGAATCATCTCCTTATAGAGGCCGGGTTTGATGTTGAAAAGTCGCTGCGAAGCCACTTGAAAAGACTTTTGACATGGTCGAAATCATGATCGTGGTAGTCTGCAGCCAAGTAATAAATGTCACCATGCCATTTGTAAATAAATTTGCATTCTATTAAATATAGAAGCAAAATGGTCTTGAGCCAGGACAATATCCCAGTTCAAATCATTATATAATTTTTTAATATAAAAACAAAAACGATGTGTAACGTTTTTTTGAGTCAATTGTTCAATGTTGTTATGCAATTATGAGATTTGACTTCGGATAACAATAAAGATATTTTACCGCATGTTTTGTTCTCAATTTTCTTAGCAGTTTGACTAGCTTGACTAAATGTCTACTCAATGAGAGGAAACAAGTACATATTTTCTCAAAGGAAAAAAATATTCACTCACACTAACGGAAATGTTGCTGAATTTATCCTTAGATCCAATAATTTCTTATTGAAAATGGGGAAAACATATATTATTCGCATCCCAAATGCACACAAATGTACTTTTGAACTACTTCAAAAAAGTTCAACATATGTTGCTTTTTAAGAATATTACTGTGTGAGTTTAGAGGTGGTGAAATAATGTGCTCTATTTTTCACAACATTTCATCCAAATACCTTTTGCATAAGGTATACAAAAATAAAAAGTCTAGGAAAAATAGTTTATAGATTTTAATTTTTTTGATGATGCAAATGATGAAAATATTTTAGAAAATATCATCATTTTTTTCTTGAAATGAAATACCTCGAACGGGATTTGAAAATGGGACGATAGCCGCGTACTCTACCCAAAATCATGACCATTTTTTCATGTTGCTACTTTTATTGCAAACGAAACATGCAGAGATTCAGCTCTATTCGTATTTTCGGTTTGTGTTCGAATGCAGTCATGCAGATTTTCAGCAATATTTACGTTATTGCATCCTCAGTAGCTATACACCTTCAAAAATCTAGATGTAAGATGGTGGTTTAGGTGGTAGCTCTAGTTAAGAAGTATGGACCGTTTTGAATGCATCACACCACTCCGAAAAGGCTGTCATATCCAGCCTGAAAGATGAAGATATTTGATTAGAGCTCTAGTATCAATTTTCGGTATCTCAAGTCAATTTCGTGTATGAATTGCTTCCCAATGGTCATCTGCCATGAGTTTATTAGGAAGATATATATATATATGAAAGTCTATATTCGTTGTAGCATGTTAGAAAGGCTTTGGTACATTTTTTTGTATGTCGGGATATTTGCCAAAAATCTAAAAATCTAATTTTTTCCTTAGTGATAACACTGTCCGACAGTCCATAGTATACATGATATACGTCGGAAACTATAGGTAAAAAGAAGTAATTTGGCGTTTTTAGTTATTCATGTTCTCATCATGTTGCCCCTTAAAGAGACTACAAAGTTGCAAAGGACTCAATTTTTCAAAAATTATTTTAAATACTGCAGGAATCAGTCTCTACATACAATATAGGGTAACGGACTCCATAAACTTGACAACACATGAAGTTTCTAGACATAGATATCGGTTGGAAGAGATACATGGAGCGAGAGAGGATAAGACAATGATTTTACATAGTATTACGGGCGGAGAAACTTCTGCAGGCGATGTGAGAGGAAGGAGAGTAGAACTTTCGATGTACGGCTTCCGAAAGTTTGACGTTGACGACGAGACCTTAGAACTACAGGAATATTATCGGACAGCCTCATTATATTTAGATTCCAAACCATCAACAAGTCTCACTAAAGTTTAAGAAAAGTCTCACTAAAGACATATTTACTTTTATTTCTGTAATTAATATACATATTCGCATGAATATTTTGTAAAGAAATAAACATTACAACTGAAAAACGAATGTGCGTTTAATCTCAATAAAGATCAAGCCTGCAATAATAATTAATTAAGGGAATATGGGCAAAAAATACTTCAAATTGCAAGCTTCTATATTTATTAGTTAAGTATTAGCAACAATTTCAAGTTTTTCCTCTCTAAAAGAAAAATATGAAAAAAAAACTTAATAAGATGAGTATTTTTAACAGATATTCTCTTCGCACCCTATAATTTAGGTAACTATACCTGCATATACACATACTTACATATGCAACTCAATGAGATGCTTGTAAGATGGCATGTGTGCTTTATTACTTGGTGCGATTTTTTAAACACAAATTCGGCAAGTGAGTTGTGCTTCTCGTTCGTTTGTGAGAATCATCTCCTTATAGAGGCCGGGTTAAATGTTGAAAAGTCGCTGCGAAGCCACTTGAAAAGACTTTTGACATGGTCGAAATCATGATCGTGGTAGTCTGCAGCCAAGTAATAAATGTCACAATGCCATTTGTAAATAAATTTGCATTCTATTAAATATAGATTTAAAATGGTCTTGAGCCAGATATCCCAATATCCCAGCTCAATTGTAATTATTTTTTTTTTATAAATTTATTGTTTTATTAATGCATTTTAACTATTTATTTTTTATTAATTACACAGTAATACAAAAAAGAATGAAGTATAAACTCTTGGCAGAAGATATTTTTTTACTTTCACACTACAATTCATGAAATAACGTGTAAATGCATTAACATAATTTTATGGATTTTTCCAAGCCAAAAATTCTTCATTATTTTCTTTCTTAAAATATAAAAATTTTTTCTCGAAGTTCAAACTTCATAATTAGAAATTGTTTTCCAAGCAAAAACAAGTAAGGAAAGACTAAAGTCGGGCGGGGCCGACTATATGATACACTCCACTTTCTATCCGAATACAATACAATTCGGTAAAAAGTGAAAACGGGAAGAATTTTTGTATGTTTCCTAATCATAGGCTAATATTACCTAGTCCAATTTGTCAAATCGGAAATATTTATATCGGTGCTATATCCAAACATGGAATATAGTGACTAACTTTCACAGTAAGTTCATCCAGTTCAAACATAACGTGTTAAGCTCATTTTGTGAAAATTCGTGCTTTCTGGTGCGGAAAAAGTCTGTTCGAAATTTGTATGGGAGCTATATGTAAATCTGAACCGATCTGACCTATATTCACCATGGTTGTTTCTAGTGGAAACATAAGATGTTTTGCCAAATCTGAAGACAATCTGATACAATATGTGGTTTCTAGAGCGGAAAAAGTCAAATCGGGAGCGAAATTTGTATTGGAGCTATATATAAATCTGAACCAATCTAACACATTTTTACCACAGGTGTTTCTAGTTGAAATTTTAAGAAAATTTTAAAGAAAATGTGTTGTAATATGTGGTATCTACAGTGAAAAGAGTCAAATCGGGAGTGATATTCGTATGGGAGCTATATCTAAATCTGAACCGATTTTCTTCAAATAAAAAAGCATTCGTCGTTGTACCGAAAAACTTCGTTGTGCAAAGTTTCATTTGGTTCTATCTACAATTGCGACCTGTATCATGATTACAAGAATAGATGGACAGACGGACAGACAGGCAGACAGACGGATACGTGATTCTAAGTCGATCGGTATAATTAACAATGGGTCTATCTCGCTTCCTTTTGGGTGTTACAAACAAATGCACAAAGTCATAATACTCTCGTGGAGTGTATAAAAAACTTTTTAAATATTAAATTTGGTCAAGTATTTCATGATTGAAGCAAACCTTTTAAAAAAAAAATCATTATTTCTCCAGTTGGCTTATAACTTTAGAAAATAATATTTTCTTGAAATACGCATTGCACATTTTAAAAGAAGAATACACACACACAAATTTTGAAGGATTCAAACAAGTAATGTAAAATAAAATAAGTAAGAATTTGTAAATTTTCTATGAAATTGACATTTGATCTACTTAGAAAAATTAATATTAAAATTTATGTGGCATTGATAACATTAGAGATAAGATATTCAATAGAATATTTAATATGGGGGCAACAACTGGGCGAATGAGTAATATTATTATTAATAAATGTAACGTATACGCATATGATGCAAAGACGCTTGTTAAATTTACGTGTTTTTAGATAAAAAAATGTTATTGAAATTGATAATATTAAAACGGTGTTGCAGAAGATTTCTGAACTGGTTTCGTTTTTTTCTCTGTAGGCTCAATTATTAAAGCCTAAATATCTCCTACTTCGTTTTCACCAGATTAGTAAAAAATGCTTTGTTTTTAGCTTACGAACCTGCCAAGTAAGCGCTGATTTTTGTGGGTATGTCTCGATTTAGAGCAATTGATCGGCTGGTCTAAGTTAAAAAAAGGGCTTCGACCGAGATTTGAAAATAAGATTCTTTCCACGAAAGCCGCTTGCTCTACCCCACCAACCACAGCAAGAAATATGAGATGTTCTTCATTTGTTTGTTAAAAGCACGACGAGTATGTCTGTCCAAGTTTTCTCGTCTTGTTCCTTTTAGTGCAACCAAAGCATATACCGCTTCAGCTCTATTCGAATTTATCTTTCGATATCTGCACGTCCCGGTTGCAGTATAATTGCACCAATGTTACTTTATTGCACCCTCAGTAGCTCTAAAATATTATATTCCAAAATCTAAATGTATTTTTAATTGGAATTATAGTTGTTACTGACATTTCTTAGCTAGCTCACAAATGTCCCTGGCATTATTGTTGTGAATCCATCACTGAATAAATTCAGTTATTTTGCTCAGATTTGAATTTACGTTCTCCTGGATGGTGGTTAAGGATAACATATGAATTATAACTTTTAACATTACGATCTTGGGATCTTAAAGTCAACGACATTAGATATTATCCAATACAGTACTTTCGTTTTCCGTTCGTGTCATGTGTTTTGCACATTTATTTTTCTTCCTAATCGTGGTCTATCTTTAGGTGAGCGAATGAGATTTTCTGTTTTTGGAACTTTCATTTATGGTTATTGTTCTAAACACTTTTAACATTTCATGGGAAAACTTCTCTCACCTACAGTTCCACATACACGCACACCCACACATATAGCTATATATATGCACACAACGACAACGACAACACTTCGTACAAGTCATCATTACACTTTAATCTTTGGCAAACCTTTGCTCGTATCATAAAAACAATAAACAAAAATACATTTAACAACAGTATATGTGTGTATGTGTGTAAGCCGGTGTATAATGTAATATGGATGAGAGTGTGTCGTGAGCATTAATACATTTACCACCGCCCACTTCTAAGGCACCCACACTATCAACCACTCAACTCCAGCGTGCCCCACCTACCACGGCCGCTTGTAACACACTTTTGATGATACTTTCATGCTGCTGATTTCTTTTCTTCCCTCATGCAAAGGAGGGTGGCATGATTTTTCAAAACAACATCAACAACTTGAGATGAAATGAGGTGAGATGAGATGTAAAAAAGCAACAACAACAACAGCAGCAGCAGTAGCAAGAGGTAAGAGGTGACAATAAGGTGACAAACATGCGATAGACAAAGACATTCACACTCCCTGGCACGGGGACACCACAACACACGCATGCCACACTGTCACTGTTGAACAGTAGTCCCAAACAGGAACTGCGACAGTTCCCAACAGGAACTGTGCAACTACAATGCTTCACAAATATACGGGTGATATAGCGTTTACCTTGGCAACCCAGCAAAAAAATTCAAAAGGTCATTTCTCCCGCTTTTGAATAAGTTCTTTCAAAAATTTCAAAAAAAGTCGATAATAGCTGTGTTCTTTTCGTCCCCTATATACGCTTAGCCAAATAAACGAAAACGTATATACGGTTAAACAACCTATTTATCCACAGTAATTAACACGGGGATAAACGGGCTGCCTATTTCACCAAACTTTATGCGTATAAGTTGGCAACATTTCTTTCCATTTGTGACAGTTTGTGAAATAAATGTAAAAAATAATTTTTTTGAATTCAAGCAAAACAGAAAGATATCCCTGTATATTTTGTTGCAGATTGTGAGGAGAAAATATGAGTTGTAATCCAGACAAGTCTGTGTTCAATTGGATTACTCCTTACGTCTTAACAGGAAAGTGTATTTTTACACCCTACTCAAATATTCTAAATTATTCCAAAAGCGTAATTGGTATGGATATGTATGTATATGCAATTACAAAAAAAAAACAAGGAAAAAAGGCGTTAAGTTCGGCCGGGCCGAACTTTATATACCCTCCATAATGGATTGCATTCCACAGATGTTGTCGGTTTTCGTAGAAGTGCAGTAATATTACAGGAAAATATAAATTTTGTAATATAGCCAAACCAAAACAAATACAAATATTGAAAGAATAATTTTATAAATAAATATAATATTTTAATTTCAAACCATTATTTATTATAAATAAACATAATAAATATTCTTATATTTATATTTTTAAAAAACTTAAATACCATAAATATTGGTAGATAGTGGGTGCTACAGTTGGTTGTATTTCCATTCTATTTTAATTCCAAAAGTACAAATTTTGAAAATCCATTATCAGATGTACATAGTGCAAAACAACCTAACTTCATGATTCAACCAATTTTGGCCGTAAAAGAAAAGGTACGAATTTGAGAAAAAAACTTTATTTTGCGTGTCCAAGATTCCAGCTGCGCCCATTTGGTTGGTACCATTTTTACCCCCTTAACGTTTCTACGCAATTAGAATTTCATCATTCTAGTTGTAGTCGTTTAGTTAGTACTATTTTTATCAATCTGTACCATTGTATCCCTTGAAAGTATGAATTTCGAAAAATCCGTTTATTTTCCGTGTCTACGCAGTCAGAGGAATGTATACTCCGAATTGCATGACTGTAGCTGCGGCCATTTGGTTGTTACTATTTGTATCCCCTTTTTTCATTTTAACCCCAAAAAGTACGAATTGTGAAAAATTCGTCTATTTTCCGTGTCTACGCAGTCAGAGGAATGCATACTCCGAATTTCATGACTCTAGCTGCGGTCGCTTGATTGGTACTATTTTTATCCCCTATTTCCATTTTGACCCCAAAAAGTACGAATTTTGAAAAATCCGTGTATTTTACTTGTCTATGAAATCAGAGGAATGTTTACACCGAATTTCATTATTCACTATTCCTCTATTCCCATTCTACCCCTTAAAAGTACGAATTTGAAAAAAATACTTTTATATTATGTATCTACTCAATTAGAGGAATGTACACACCGAATTTCGTGTTTCTAGCTGTTGTCGTTTAATATGTATCATTTTTATCCCATTTTGCCCCATTGCACATTTTTGTTATAGGGGGTATGGGCATACCCAATATCAAGTAAGTCCCAGCAGACATATTAAAAAATATGCATAAATACTGTAAAATATAAGGGATTATTATGGGTATTTTCATTCCTTGTGAGGGAAACATTTTTCCCTTTGGGCCGAGTTCGCCCAATTTCAATCCCAACCGATCTACGACTATAAGACACATTTATGGAAAATTTGGACGTACTAGCTACTTTTGTTTAGATGCTAGCGTGCTTTCAACAGACGGTCGGACGGACATGGTTAGATCGTCTTAGAATTTTATGACGATGAAGAATATATATACTTTATAGGGTCTCAGGTCGATATTTCAAGGTGTTACAAACGGAATGACAAAGTTAGTATACCCCCATCCTGGTTTTTCTTGACAGGAAAAATAATATATTTATTTTTTATGAACTAATGCCCCATCGATTTTAATTATTTTTTTTTGTCTAGAAGTAGCCCAACTTCATGTGGTCTCACACGAATCGAATGTTAGATAAGGATTAGTAAAACTGTATTTTCCCCAAGAAGCAGTTTTTTTCTTAGATCCGTTTTCCAGAGAATCCCACATATATACCTTATGCGGTCTGTGATGAATATTTCAAGACGTTGCGAATGACAAGGTGCTTGTGTTTATAAGAAAATTCATATTAAAATGGCTTATACATTTCCGCAATTGATTGTAGCAACATTGAATATGCAATAGTTTAAACGTTAAAAACATTGTCTTGGTTTTTCTGGCTTCAAAAAAGTTCAGCCAAAAATTGGTTTGATGTTTTAAAATTTATTTATTTATTTTTTAATTTAAATATTTACTATTTATATAATATTTAATTTAATATGTATATACAAAATTTATGTTTATTTTTCTTTGCGAAATACAGGTACTGACTTTAAATTTAGACATATTAATGTCACAATGATATGACTTTCAAATTCCATCCCTACACGGTGGGCATGGTCAGTACAATTTCTTTGAAAAAGCTGTCCGTCCGTGTGGACGGATGATAAGATGAATTAATATGAAATATCCAAAATGGTTGACATTTTGATGTATTATATTTTTAAATACTTATATTTCAATTTGAAGTGTGTACGACAATTGGTCTTTGGTCAAAAGAAATGTGCAAAATTCAAAAAAGAAGGATATTTCTTTTTTTTTATGACAAGAGTATAATTTTCTGCCAAGTAGTGAATGGAATTTCCTCTAATATGCGACGGTAAAAATATGTTTTTTCTTATAACAAATGATTGACCTCTTCTCTTCATAGTTGTGCTGGTTTCGTTCCACTGTTCGTTGCGGGTATACACTCGTGCATAAGAATATATTTTCGACACTTTTAATGAAATGACAGTAATGGAATCAACAGCGGCAACATCCATCCACCGACAAACATAACGATAACTTTGAAATGTTTATTACTGTCATATGTGCGAACCACCATCAAACCAACCTGTGAGAGTGTGTGAGTGTCGGTGTGACAGGTGAGTGTGAGTGTTCCTTTGTGTTTGAAACAAAGGAACGGAAGAAATCCTTTTTTGTTGATAATTTTATATTGCTCGGGTACTGGCACTGGCTCTGCAAAGTGTCAGAAGGAGGAAGGGAAGTTGAAACCTTTTTACTTAAAATGTGTGTTGAAATTGAAATGAATTTTACGAAAGTGATTTGCGTTGAGTCCTAGAAAATGATTCCAGTTGTTTTTTGATAAGAATTTTCTAATTTGAGTGTGTTGCCGGAAAGGAACTGGTGCTGGTGGGAGAGGGGATTCGTTCAAGTGATACTGCAAATCTACACAAATGTTGTTCCCTCTCTCTTCCGTTTGGTTAACGTGTGTTTCTAGCCACAAAAGCAGGTGTGAGGTTGTCGATGTCATTATTGTCGACTTTTAACATGATTATTTTCGGTTTCAATAAAATCACAAATGTTTATTGCAAAATATTGATCAGTGTCGCATAAGGGGGGGGGCAACTTTTTCAAAAACACTGAAAAATATAATATGCAAGACCGACCAGGAAACTTGTTTGCGCATTTTTTGCGAATTATTATAAAGAGAAGATCAGAGGATATAGCTCGTGAAACCACAATCTCTAGGGTGTATCGTATTATTTTTAATTAAGGAAGTCCAAAATTCATCTTGTATAAATTTCGGAATTTTTATAACAAATAAAAAATGTTTTTAATGTTGAGATATATTGTAAAAATAATACCAAATTCAAAATCATTTTCGACGAAAAATTGTTGATAAAAAATATGTTTTGAGGACATGATATTTCAACAAGAAAATATGAATTTTATTAGGGATATTTATACAAATTTCTAAAAAAATATTTTGTGTTGACTTTTTTGGAATTAGATTACACTGAATACGCTGTATAATTATACAGGCTAAGTCCAACATTTTTAACATAAAAGTGCACCTATAATAATTTCAATGATACGTTTTGTAAATCCCATATTTCTCATCGTAGCTCCCGCTGATCAATTTTCTTAATAGCCTGTTTATTATTTCTCCTTTTAGCCATATAAAATCTAATCAGCAGTCATTACTCCGCAAAGGACAACATGGAACCGAAAGTCGATAAGAAAATGTTGAAGCTATATAATTTGACATGGAAATCGTAGTTAATGAGTATTTAATTTCATTTAATTTATTTATTCAGTCTATGGAAATACAATATTCCTTAAAGACTACACGATTATTAAAGTCCAAAATCACTTTTGATTCGTTTTTTTGATTGATTGAATTTGAAAAAGAAAACTTTTAATTTTCAAATATTTGCGGAAGTTAGTTTGGTCAAAATTCACACAAAGAAAGCTTTTCTATTCTTATCATTATTTCTTCACGAACAACTTTCGCTAAATCAAAAATTGTTTACCCTCAACTTGGTACTCATGTCTTTGAGCTTTTGTTTTTAACATCCAAAAGGAAGCGAAATGGATTTATCGTTTATTATTCCGATTGACTGAGAATCACTTTTTGAATCGATTTAGTTATGTCCGCCTGTCTGCCCATCTAGTCTTGTAATCAAAGTACAGGTCGCAATTATTGTCCGTATCCAAAGAAACTTGGCATAAACTATTTCTGCAGGTCAATTACGGATGTTATTGAAATTAAACCGGTTCAGATTTATATGAAAATATCTCTCTCGTTTTGACTTTTTCACTCTAGAATTCACAAATTTTAAAATATTTTCAATGATTTCGATTTCGTTGGCCGAGAACGTACATGCGTTGGTTTGTCCAATAAATTTCCATTTTCATTAAGTCGCTTCACAAATTGACGCACAAACTGAACGGAAGGCCGATCTCTTCTCGAAAATTTCACCCACTACTTTGGAAGTAAGTTTTTAATATTTCCCAATTTTGTTTGAGCGTATAGCGACCCATTTTGCAAATGTCAAATATAAACCTGATAATAAAAATTATTGTTATTCTACCTTTCAAAGTCAACGTAATCGGTAATTCAAATTTTTAAATTGAATTGGCCCATACAATAATGACAAACATCTACTGTAAACATTTCAAATAAAAAACAAGTAAGGAAAGGCTAAAGTCGGGCGGGGCCGACTCTATGATACACTCCACTTTCTATCCGAAAACAATTCAATTCGGTGAAAAAGTGAAAACGGGAAGGTTTTTTATATCCTGTAAATATATGTGTTTGACAAAAAATTATAAATCGGAATGGACATTTGTATGAGGATATATTGAAACCTGGAACGAAACAGGTGAAATATAAAATGTATAGTTTGGCCAAAATCGGTTAAACTTTTGGGAGCAACATTTGTATTTGGGCTGTATTTAAATCTGATCCGATCCGATAAGAGCGGAAAATGTCAAATCGGGAGCGTCATTTGTATGGGGGCTATATCTAAATCTGAACCGATTTGACCTATTTTCACCATAGATGTTCCTAGTTTAAATATAAGGTGTTGTTGCCAAATCTGAAGACGGAAGAAGTCAAATCGGGAGGGAAATTTGTATGGGGGCTATATCTAAATCTGAACCGATTTAATCCATTTTCAACACAGATGTTTCTAGTAGAATTATAAGGTAATGTAAGGTAATTTGAAGCAAATCAAGTGAAATATGGAGTCTATAGAGCGGAAAAAGTCAAATCGGGAGCGAAATTGGTATGGGAGCTATATATAAATCTGAACCGATCTAACACATTTTTACCACAGGTGTTTCTAGTTGAAATATAAGATGTTTTGCCAATTTTAAAGAAAATCTGTTGTAATATGTGGTATCTAGAGTGAAAAGAGTCAAATCGGGAGTGAAATTCGTATGGGGGCTATATCTAAATCTGAACCGATTTTCTTCAAATTAAATAGCGATCGTCCTTGTCCCGAAAAACTTCACTGTGCAAAGTTTCATTTAGTTGTGTCTACAATTGCGACCTGTATCGTGATTACAAGAATAGATGGACAGACGGACGGACATTGCTAAATCGACTCAAAAAGTGATTCTAAGTAGATCGGTATAATTAACAATGGGTCTATCTCATTTCCTTTTGGGTGTTACAAACAAATGCACAAAGACATAATACTCTCGTGGAGTTTATAATTACCTTCAAGTGTGGAGTGTGGAGTGTATAAATACATTTTTAGTACTAAGTATATATGCAGTATTTAATCATTTGTCTATTTACAATCGTATCGGTTTAAATTTAGATACAAATGTTGCTCCCGATTTGTCGTTTTTCGCTGTAGAAATCACACATTTTCACAAATTGTCTTCAAATTTAACATAAGGCGTTACATTCTAACTAGCTTCAGATTAGATATAGCTCTCATACCAAATTTCGATGTTACTTTTTCCGCTCTAAAAATTATATATTCTAACCGATTTTCTTCAAATCAGGCATATCACGTTATATTGCACATGTACGATGAAAGTGGTTCACATTCAGATTCAAATATAGTTCCCATAAAAATTTCGCTTCCGATTTTTTTGCTCTAGAAACCACTTTTTTCAAATATCAATTAGAATCATCTGTGGTGAAATTGGGACCAATCGGTTCAGGTTTATATAGATCTGAATAACCTAACCTCTATCTGATATCCGTAAAACAAACTTTATTTTAAAATAATGTAAAACGGTCTATCTCCATACAAAATCCTTCCCGATTTCACTTTTTTCATCGAATTGAATTGTAATGGTATAAAAATATAGTATAGCACCCGCCTTACTTATTTTATATAACCCACATGTAAATTTCCCTCCTAATTTTAGCAATGATGAAAGTAAAAAAATCTGGCCCACAAAGTATCACGTTTTAGGGTCCACAAAGTCGAAACCAATTTTCAAATGTATACAGCATTACACTTTCACTGATATTTTAAGTGAGTGTTTCTTTTCTTGTTTTTATACACTCCACGAGAGTATTATGTCTTTGTGCATTTGCTTGTAACACCCACAAGGAAGGGAGATAGACCTGTTGTTAATAATACCGATCGACTTAGAATCACTTTTTGAATCGATTTAGTAACCACGATACAGGTCGCACTTGTAGACAGAACCAAATGAAACTTTGTTTTTCGGTACAAGGACGAACGCTATTTAATTTTTAATAATATCGGTTCAGATTTAGATATAGCCCTCCATACGAATTTCACTCCCGATTTGACTCTTTTCTCTCTAGATATCATATATTTTAACAGATTTTCTTCAAAATTAGCAAAACATCTTATATTTCAACTAGAAACTCCTGTGGTGAAAATGTGTTAGATCGGTTCAGATTTATATATAACTCCTATACAAATCGCTTCCGATTTGACTTTTTCCGCTCTAGAAACCACATATTGTATCAGATTGTCTTCAATATTTGGCGAAATATCTTATATTTGTACTATAAACAGCCATGGTTCAAATCGGTTCAGATTAATATATAGCTCCCACACAAATTTCACTCCCGATTTCACTTTTTCCACTCTATAAATCACATATTTTAACAGATCTTCTTCAAATCTTTCAAAATATCTTATATTTCAACTATATATCTGGAAGAACCTATTGTGAAAATGGGTCACTTTACTCCTAGAAATTTCGCTCCAGGCTTGACTTTTTCCGCCCCAGAAACCACGTATTTCACTGAATTTCTTCAATTTGAGCATAACACGTTATACTTGAACTGGAAGGACCTATTGTGCAAGTGGCTAACTTTACTCCATGTTTGGATATAGCACCGATATAAATATTCTTCTCGATTTGAGAAATTGGGTCAGCCTATGATTAGGAAATATACAAAAAATCTTCCCGTTTTCACTTTTTTACCGAATTGAATTGTATTTGGATATAAAGTGGCCCCGCCCGACTTTAATCTTTCCTTACTTGTTAAACTATGTACCGAAGACTATTTCGGGTACTACAAATTGAATGGTTTACAAAATATATATCGCTTCCTATAGTGTAGCACATTAAAATTAAAAACAAAATTATTCCTTCGTAAAAATTGTTCTACCTCAACCAGTCGCGAAAGCACGGAAATTTTACAATTTTTATGTTTTTTATACTCTCAACCTGAGTAGTAGTAGTCGGTAGCGTGCTCGGCTATCAGCGTGGGGGTTGTAGATTCGATTCCTGGCCTGCGATAGCTGGCTATAATGACCTTAGTCACCCGGCTCAATCTCTGGATCCAGAGTTAGAATATAAATTGATTGCTGAAATAATGAGGACCATCCATTTTAAGAATATCGTGGCACATTTACAGTACTTTAAACAACTAGTGTATACCTCCTCAAATTCTTTTCAATTCCGTCTCTGCTATGTATGTATATTTATAGATTGTGTAATTTATATGATATGTATTAAGGTGTTCGAAAAAATTAAAAGATGTGAATATTATAATAGAATAAAATATGTAAACGAATGGATAATAGAAAATCGATGAAAACTGGCTGGTAAAGAGTTTGCGCTTGGCCCTGGGAATATTAGCATTATATAACTTTAAAGGACCATCCCTATGAACAGATCATCTGTAAAATTTCTTAGAAAAATCTTCCAGTTCGTCTGGCTGGTTAATACAATGATATCCATATGAATTTCTTCAAGCTATCGTTTACCATATTCGCTAAAAGGCACGGCTACACTCACCTGAACTGTATTTTCAAACTATAATATAATAACAAAAAAATGGCCAAGAAAACTTAACCTAATCCACATGCTAAATATAATTAAAATTAAGTAACGATTTCCAGCAGCGAGAATAATCTGAAAAAATATGGGTGGAAAAATATATATTTTGGAGGCAAATAAATATATTTTTGGAATAAGGAAGTATGATGAATTATAGCAGAATGTATCTGCATAAGACATTTTAACGAAAAAAAATATATTCAGATTTATCAAAAATATATTTCAAAGTTGTTCTTTAGTCTGGCATTCGTACATTTTACTTTAAATATTTCGGAACCCCTTAACATACCTACGCACATATCTATGTTGTGCAGACACCCAACTCAGACAGTGTTAGCGGTGATCTTTATGTGTGAAAGTAATACAATTTGTAAAGTAATTTATTTGAAATGGTTTGGTTTCCTTTCTCCTTAAATGACTCATTAATTTCTGTCACAATATACATATACTAGTACATATGTATGTGTGTGTGAAAGATAGTGTTCAGTTGTATTTGTGTGGTTTGCTGCAAACAATAGAATACCATCAAACACTTGCCATTTTGATGATATTTAGTTTCGATAATGAAACAAAGGTTACCACTCTGGAATACAATTATTGTGGAAAACCTATCATCAGCCAGAAAGAACTTCTATCTATAATTGTATGTCTGTATGCAAGTCATCGTTGAGATAATTTTATATTAACAAAAAATGTCTAAGGTTGGTTCAGAGAATATACGCATACATTTAAAGTTTATCAGGGACACAGAGATGCAAACTTTTTTCATTAATATTTTCATTCATTAAATTTTATGTTGTATCTTTGTATGTATTTCCGCTGAATTCCAACAAGAACAAGAAATACATGATTATTTCTCATTTTTGTGCATAATTATCGGCGTTTCTTTTCGAAAAATAAGTAGTAGGTTAAGAAATGTCGGTAATAGTAAGCCCAATGAAAAGATAAAAAATTATCATAAAATTTTATTAATCTGTAGAGCATAATACTTATATTTTGAAGACTATACTTTTCTCTAGAAAATTCTTAACTTAACATACCACCCAGAGACCATTACTGCCATTGTAACAATTGTTTAAGGATATTAACCACGTTGTTTCTCATTTGTTTTCTCAACTCCTGTGCATGTGTCTTTGTAGTTGTGTGAATAGTGTGTTGTGTGCGTGAGCTCTGTATGTAAAGGCTCAATAATAGCCAATAATAACACTCACGCACAACACAGACACTGCCGAGGAGTTTACAAAAGAAGTTACTCAATTATTCTTAATGGTTGGTAAATTCAAATTTTATGAAGTTTTTTCTCTCTTTTGCCATTGTTACTTTACTTAAGTAGCAATTAACAATTTTTTTCGCTGGCTATTAAATTTTAAGCGTCTTTTTGAGAAATAAGAAATTAAAGGGGGAATATATGAAACAGGTCATAGTTACAATACTTATCATAAAAATACTTTTGTGTGTGTGATTGAGCGTTGCAAACTAACTAAATTCATATACACTTTCAGGTATAACAAGAAAAATACTGTTTACAAGAAATCTAAACAATTG
This sequence comes from Polietes domitor, assembly GCA_947397865.1. Taxonomy (NCBI): domain Eukaryota; kingdom Metazoa; phylum Arthropoda; class Insecta; order Diptera; family Muscidae; genus Polietes; species Polietes domitor. The sequence goes on from OX377620.1 coordinate 54,671,673, forward strand.
TGGTAACAATTTTGAGGTATTTTAGTGTGGTAAACTCCACTAAAAAATATAGGCATCGATTCTAAACAAACCCTGTAAATGTTTAAAGTGGAGTAATAACGGCGTATATTTTTAAAAAAATATATACTGAAAGTAGTCGACCAAAAACACAATTTTTAACGAATTTATACATTAAAGTGGCGTTTATACTAAAGGGGAAATTTCAAAATGCAAAATAGTACTTCAAGTCAATTCAGAAAAGTAAATATTCTTAAAAATATTTATATTTTCAAAAAAGCTTAAATACCACAAATATTGGTAGATAGTGGGTGCTACAGTTGGTTGTATTTCCATTCTATTTTAATTACAAATGTACAGATTTTGAAAATCCATTATCTCATGTACATAGTGCAAAATAACCTAACCTAACCGCGTGTCTATGCAGTCAGAGGAATGTATACACCAAATTCCATGTTTCTAGCTGCAGTCATTTGGTTGGTACCATTTTTACCCCCTTTTTTCCATTCGAAAAATTCGTCTATTTCCCGTGTCTACGCAGTCAGAGGAATGTACACTCCGAATTTCTCGACTCTAGCTGTTATCAGCTGGTTGGTACTATTTTTATCCCCTTGAACGACATCCTGCCAGGATGGTGGACTCGTTAGGTTCTCAAAGACGGAATCTTGTGAGAAGCTGTGTAATGTGGTAGTTGTTACACGAAAATGCAAGCAACGAAATCACAAGTAACACAAAGTAACGTAAGTAACAGGCGTTTACTTACGCGTTGGTTCCTTTAAAGAAAAACACTGACGAGTTCGGGGTTTGAGAAGTATATTTTATTATTTATTGACACGGTGGTATTTGGAAAATCACTTGTACCTTTTGCGAAACAACAAAGCAAAGTGGACATCACAAACATATTAAGTTGGCTGCAATCCTGGCCTACCAGTGTCAGGGATGTCACTTAGTTGTTGAGATCGATCAAGTCGATGTCATCATCGACAGGACCTGATCGATCGTCAACACCCCGTTTTTTTCATTTTAACCCCAAAAAGTACGAATTTCCAAAAATCAGTTTATTTTACGTGTCTACGCAATTAGACGAATGTATACACCGAATTTCATTATTCTAAATGCAGCCGTTTGTTTGGTACCATTTTTATCCCTCTATTCCCATTTTACCCCTTAAAAGTACGAATTTGGAAAAAATACTTTTACATTATGTATCTACTCAATTAGATGAATGTACACACCAAATTTCGTGTTTCTAGCTTTTATCGTTTAATATGTACCACTTTTATCCCTTTTTTGTCCGATTTCGTCCCCTACAAATAAGAATCATTTTATGGTGCGCTTTTATGCTATAAAGGGAATGTTCATTCCAAATATCAAGTAAATACAAGCAGGCATATACAAAAAGCAGGCTGAAATACTCTAAATATTAGGGGTATTTTCAGTCCTTGTGAGGGAAACATTTTTCCCTCTGGGCCGATTTCGTCCAGTTTCAATCCCAACCGATCTTCAACCATAAGACACATTTAAAGAAAATTTTAACCTCCTAGCTCATTTCGTTCGGAATCTAGCGTGCTTTCAACAGACAGACGGACATGGCTATATCGTCTTAGAATTTTACCACGACCCAGAATATATATACTTTATGGGGTCTACGATGAATATTTTAAGGTGTTACAAACGGAATGACAAAGTGTATATTCACTCCATCCTGGGGGTGGAGGGTAAAAAAATCATTATGATTTTTGACATTTTCCAGTATTCGCCGTAAACTAACGTTCTCCATGGAACATATTCATTTCTTTAGTATCTCAGGAAAGTACCTTGATTATAATTGGTACATATATTACCGAACAGGAGAAAAATCAATTTGAAAGCAGATTTTAATTTTACCGTTTGTTTTTTTTTTGCCTGGCGAAGCGGGCGTGTGTTCATCTAGTAAATAATAAACATTGTGCTGTCGATTTGACTTTTTCCGTTATATAGACCGCATATATAGCACTCATACAAAAATCGTCCCCGATACCACTTTTTCCCCGAATTCATTTATAATTTGGTAGAAAGTGGAGGGTATCATATAGTCGGTCCCATCCGTCTTTAGCCTTTCCTTACTTGTTAGACAATGAGAGCGATTCATGCCTGTTAATTAATATTGTTATCTAATTTAAATATGTTTTCTCTCCCGGGAACGATTGCAAAATGTTCAGACCCGAGTTTGGTTTCCCGTGATTCTGCGTCAATATTAGAACAATGCAGTGGGCAAAGGCCAGGGCTTATTCAAGTTAGCCGGATATGTTATTTTCGGATTTGGAGTCAAAATCAATATATCGATATCTTCAATATAAGCATGAAGAAATATTCTTAAATTACCGTAGCAGATGATTGGTGTCATTAGGCATTAAGTAATTGTTAATAAATATTTTCTGTGCGACTTTTTTTGTTTATATGAATAAATAAAATTTAATATATTCTCATTGATTTTGATGCCATATTGCCTCTATATTCTATATATATGTTATATAGCTATTAATTCTAATAGAAAATTACTTTATTACTTTTATTGAATTAATATAATACTATTACAGTAATTTTCTATTAAAAATAAGATCGATCGAAGACTTTGAAAATTTTATGACTTTTTTGAAAAAAAAAAATATTCTGTAAATGCGCTTTTTAAGGCTTAAAAGTTAGACAAATATTTTTTGTTACAGTTAATTTTCGTATACGTCGTATACTAAAATATATTAGGAAAATATAAATTACAGTAGCTACATGGAAGGCGTGATCTATTGTCCGAAACCCGATATATGTATTTCTGTTTGTAATTTGGTTTAATCTTGTAATATACAAAATATTTAGAGTTTTAGGAAATTGTCACGAACACCGTTCTCTCAACTTTGAGAATTCTGACATAAATCTATAATTATTCTTATATTTTTATACTCACCGGAAATAAAATATTTCCCCATTTCAAGGTAATGCCAAAAGCCTGGAAAGAAGAAATTCTAATTTTAAATATTAAAAATTGTATACAACATGACAAAATTCAGATATCCGAAAATCTTAGTATTTCGATACAACTCTCCCTAGTCTGTACACTAGGGTGGGTCATAAAAATATATTTCCACCACACTGGGACACAATTTGGATTTTTTTATTAAGGCTTGCAAAATATTTCGTCCGTAGGCCGCACAATGAATTATCAGCGCACAGTGGTTCAGAATCAAAATCCATCTGTCAGAATTCAATAACTTTTGTTCTAGTAGACAAGATGATTTTTAGAGGTGTGACGAAATATTTTGCTGATCATCAATAAACAATTTAATGCATTTCTGGGGGTGACCATGACCCATTCTAATATATAATAGTTTAAACTTTTGGTACAATAAATTAAGTTACATTATTACAGTATTCCATTTGTATATTGCATTTTGAATCAATGAAGAGTCGTTTTAAAATATGAGTCGGTATTGAGAGTTGTGTTAGGCCTCAAATAGGTCATCAGCTCGATTTTCATCAAATGTTTGCTCCGAGTGCCTACATCGTTGTAATTTTTGATTTCTATTCTTTCAATTCTAATTGCCTTCAAATTCCAATGAACTACTACGTTCAACTATGCTTTGTTACTTTTCTTGAATATATCTAAGTCCTGCGTAAAGGTCTCATTTACGTGTTTCCTTTTGTTGTGCATTTAAAATTCCACGAAAAATATGAATGCTTAGTTTTCTAACTTTTCAGGAATGTTTCTAAGCAAACGTATTTCAGGGAAGCAGTACTCGAAACGTGTGTTGTAATTTACCTCAACATCCAGCAGTCGGTTTGTCGGTCGGTCGGTCGATGTGAGTCGCTGCACACTCTGCCGAAGACATGGACACATAGATTCACACTCGGTTATGCGCACAACCAGACCGACAGACAGACAGACATTAAGCTTAAAAACACGTTACATGCACGTACTGTAGTAGTACAGGGAGTGTACAACATATGAAAGTAGATGGTGAAGCCCATAAATCGGGAATTGTTTTTTTGTTTCCAAAAATAACTACCTATCTATGTATGCTATGCGTAAGGAGGTAACTATGAAGAGTTGGACAATGTAGAATTAGAATTTCTAATACACAATCTCAAATTAGTGTTCCTTAATAAGGAATTCCATGTAAAACCAAATTTTCGAAGCCCCTCTGATTTTAATGAAACTTGGCGACGACGTTTGGAATTGACAGAGAGAGATTATGTTAGAGGAATATTTGAAAAATATTGGAAATTGTCACAACCCTATAACGTTGAAGTTTTCCGTATTTTTATAACGGTGATACACCATAAAGTGGATTATTTTCACAGTAGGTAAGAATATACCAAAATATATGAAAATCTGATATAGGATGTGGCTCTTGGGCGGTAATAGTGTAAACTGAGGGTTTATTTATAGAGGGCTATACCATAACTTGTAGCGCTATAGTTGACTTTCGTAGTAGGTGTTTCTACACCATTTTCAAGTGTAATTCAAAAGACACCATTTGAAATTCAAAAATTCCATTTGAAATTCAAACAAGTAAAAACGGGGTTATATACCCTCCACCATGGATTGCATTCCACAGATGTTGTCGGTTTTCGTAGAAGTGCAGTAATATTACAGGAAAATATAAATTTTTTAATATAGCCAAACCAAAACAAATTCAAATATTGAAAGAATAATTTTATAAATAAATTTAATATTTTAATTTCAAAACATTATTTATTTCAAATCGAAAAATAAATATTCTTATATTTATATTTTCAAAAAGCTTAAATACCATAAATATTGGTAGATAGTGGGTGTTACAGTTGGTTGTATTTCCATTATATTTTAATTCCAAAAGTACAAATTATGAAAATCCATTATCAGACGTACATAGTGCAATATAACCTAACTTCATGATTCAACCAATTTTTGCCGTAAAAGAAAAGATACGAATTTGGAAAAAACTTTTTATTTTGCGTGTCTATGCAGTCAGAGGTATGTATACACCGAATTCCAGCTGCGCCCATTTGGTTGGTACCATTTTTACCCCCTTGACGTTTCTACGCAATTAGAATTTCATCATTCTAGCTGTAGTCGTTTAGTTGGTACTATTTTTATCCCTCTGTACCATTGTATCCCTTGAAAGTACGAATTTCGAAAAATGTTTATTTTCCGTGTCTAAGCAGTCAGAGAAATGTATACTCCGAATTGCATGACTCTAGCTGCGGTCATTTGGTTGGTACTATTTTTATCCCCTATTTTCATTTTAAGCCCAAAAAGTACGAATTTCGAAAAATCCGTTTATTTTCCGTGTCTACGCAGTCAGAGGAATGTATACTCCGAATTTCATGACTCTAGATGCGGTCGTTTGATTCGTATTATTTGTTTGCCCTAGTTTCATTTTAACCCCAAAAAAGTACGAATTTCGAAAAATCCGTTTATTTTCCGTGTCTACGCAGTCAGAGGAATGTATACACCGATTTTCATTATTCTAGGTGCAACCGTTTGGTTGGTACCATTTTTATCCCTCTATTCCCATTTTACCCCTTAAAAGTACGAATTTGGAAAAAATACTTTTATATTATGTATCTGCTCAATTAGAGGTTGTCGTTTAATATGTACTATTTTTATCCTTTTTTGCCCCAATTCATCCCTACGAATAAAAATCGATTTATGGTGCACGTTTTTCTTATGAAATGCGCTTACTTAATATAAAGTTAGTAAAAGCAGACATATTGAAAAAATATGTTTAAATACTCGAAAATATTAGTGGTTATTATTTTTAGTATTTTTAGATCATGTGAGGGAAAATTTTTCTCTTTGGGCCGATTTCGCCCACTTTCAATTCCCACCGATTTGCAACCATCAGACACATTTAGGAGAAATTTGAACTTCCTAGCTCATTCATTCGGAAGCTAGCGTGCTTTCAACAGACAGGACGGACAGACAGACGGACATAGCAAAATCGTCTTAGAATTTTATTACGACCCAGCATATATACACTTTATGGGGTTTCAGTTGAATATTTCAAGGTGTTACAAACGGAATGACAAAGTGAATATGGCCCCATCCTTTGGTGTAGGGTATAAAAACATATTTATATTGAACAATGCGTAAAATATACAAAAATTGGGATGTCATAACGAAATTCTGGAATTATTTACAAAAATTGTCCCCGAAAATAATGGTTAACAAGTTATGGCATTTTTTCGAACAAATTATCCAAATTCCTAAAGTAGGGAACATCCACAATTGTTTACTAAATTGATGGCAATTTATTTATTTACTGCAGGGCTGTACTAATACTTTCTGAGTAAGAAACCAACATATTGGGTTTAAAATATATTAAATATTTTCCAATCGGTGTTTTGAGATTTGTGAATTTTTGCAAATAACATTTTTTATACCCTCCACCTCCAGGATGGCGGTATACTAACTTTGTCATTCCGTTTGTAACACCTTGAAATATCGACATGCGACCATATAAAGTATATATATTCTTGATCGTCATAAAATTTTAAGACGATCTAGCCATGTCCGTCCGTCCGTCTGCCCGTCTGTTGAAAACACGCTAGCATCTAAACAAAAGGAGCTAGAACGTTCAAATTTTCCATAAATGCGTCTTATAGTCGTAGATCGGTTGGGATTGAAATGGGGCGAAATCGGCCCAAAGGGAAATGGAATTTTTCCCTCACAAGGACTAAAAATACCCATAATAATCCCTAATATTTTAGCGTATTTAAGCATGTTTTTTTGAATGTTTCTGTTTATATTTGCTTGATATTTGTTATGCGCATTCCCCTTATAGTAAAAACGTGCACCATAAAGTGATTCTTATTTGTAGGGGGTGAAGTGGGGCGAAAAAGGGATAAAAATGGTACATATTAAATGACAACAGCTAGAAACACGAAATTCGGTGTGTACATTCCTCTAATTGAGTAGATACATAATATAAAAGTATTTTATCCAAATTCGTACTTTTAAGGGGTAAAATAGGAATAGAGGGATAAAAATGGTACCAACCAAACGGCTGTACCTAGAATAATGAAATTCGGTGTGTACATTCCTCTGATTGCATAGATAAGTAAAATACACGGATTTTTCAAAATTCGTACTTTTTGGGATTAAAATGAAAAAAGGGGATAAAAATAGTACCAACCAAATGACCGCAGCTAGAGTCATGAAATTCGGAGTATACATTCCTATGAGTGTGAAGACACGGAAAATAAACTGATTTTTCGAAATTCGTACTTTTTGGGGTTAAAATGAAAAAAGGGGATACAAATAGTACCAATCAAATGACCGCAGCTAGAGTCATGAAATTCGGAGTATACATTCCTCTGACTGCGTAGACACGGAAAATAGACGAATTTTTCGAAATTAGTACTTTCAAGGGATACAATGGTACAGAGGGATAAAAATAGTACCAACTAAACGACTACAACTAGAATGATAAAATTCTAATTGCGTAGAAACGTCAAAGGGGTAAAAATGGTACCAACCAAATGGAATCATGGAATTCGGTGTATACATTTCTCTGACTGCATAGACACGCAAAATAATTTTTTTCCAAATTCGTACTTTTTCTTTTACGGCAAAAATTGGTTGAATCCTGAAGTTAGGTTATTTTGCACTATGTACGTCTGATAATGGTTTTTTTAAATTTGTACCTTTGAAATTCAAATAGAATGGAAATACAACCAACTATAGCACCCACTATCTACCAATATTTATGGCTTTGAAAATATTTTTCAAAATATAAATAGAAGAATAATTATTTTTCGAATTGACGTATTGGTAGCCTTGCCTTATAAGCGTGGTTTGAAATAATTAAAATATTGTATTTATTTATAAAATTAATTTTTCAATATTTGTATTTGTTTTGGTTAAAAAAAATATATTTTCCTGTAATATTACTGCACTTCTACGAAAACCGACAACCTCTGTGGAATGAAATCCATGGTAGAGGGTATATAAAGTTCGGCCCGGCCGAAATTAACGCCGTTTTTACTTGTTATATGTAAAAAATTGCAAATTTGGAGAGAAATTACAGGTGAAGTCCGTTTGCCAAAATGAGTCAAAAAGGGCATTAAATGCGTCTAAATTATATCTTATTTACGAAAATTTACAGACATTTTGACTTTTTGTAGCCTTACACGAGCACTGGGTGTAACTATCTGTACAATCGGTACATAATTTTGCTTCTTAGCAATCATTAAAAAAATTGATATGGCCGTGGTGACCATATTGGGGGTATCACCTAGTGACCCCCATATCGATTAGTTTTCCATTCATTTCGGAAATAAATCTATTTGAAGATTTTTGTGTTATATCGTCAAAAGTTACACAATTAATTCCAAAATATCATTTCGGAACCACTTAGCAATGTTTTCTTCTGTTAAAAAATATAACAATAAAAAATTTAACAAAACTAAATTAACATTTAATGCCTTCTACTCTTACTGAATTTCTCGATGTGATCCTCGTTTCATGGCGCAGGTTCTTCACATACTACATAACTTAACACATTTGAGCACTGAAAGTATTAATTTTTCACTTTTCCAATGTGTGGCTGTGTAAATATGCGAACCTGGGAGCTCCACACACACACACATACATATACATAAAACGAAGCATTCACACCGCAAAACATTTGTAACTTATGGGAATTTAAAGAAGGCGTTTAATGGTAACTCACGAAAAAGAAAACCCGAACAAAACAAGAAATAGAAGAAAAAACAAGAGCAAGAAGAAGACGACGGACAACTTTAATGCTAAGTGGGGAAAAACCTCTAAGAAGAAGAACGGCGAACGAAGGCAGTCAGCGAATGCATGCCTGGGCATTTTAAGTACTTCCGACTTGAAAAGCATGTCACATCCGCTACTTTTTGTCAGTCGCTGGGTTGGTTGGTTACTCCGAGCAACTTCTTCGGGACGAATACGGAACACGGAACATGTGATTTGATGTGGTAAATTTTAAAAATAGAGCCTTTTTTGTTTCAAATTGAAACAAAAGTTTGTTCAGCCGTGAAAGGAGGGGCAGAGTTCACGGAGGAAACGAAGTTAATGGGGGGATGCCCTATCTTTTCTCTTATGAGGTTTGAGACAAATATTGACAAAGGGGTTAACGCTCATTTGTGTGCGTTCACATTTTTGGGGTTTCTGTTACACAAACTGCGCTCCATTATTATTTGCCGGATATCCGTCCGGGTTTGCTGTCATCATGCTCCGTGATTTCATTTCTCTTCTGAGCTCTGTGGCATCATTAAAAAACGAATTACTTCAGTTTTATAAAACTTTTGAATGATTATTTTCCGGGAAAAGGAACAGGGAGCGAGTGGGGCGGGGGTGGGGCAAAAGTCACATTTAGTTGTTGTGGTTGTTGCAAACCACATGACATAATCATCATACATTTGAAGGGACATCAACAAATAATAACTTTCACCTAAACAATAGAGCTCTGTGAGACATCATCATCATCGTCGACGTCGTCCTCGTCATTCGCATCCACCTCCCACTATGATGGCCGTCGGCCGACTTTTGTCGACAAACACTGTGGAAGAAGTCAACTTATCCAGTTGACTCAGTTGCATTTCACTCGAAAACACATACAAAGCCCCAGCCCCATGAACAATGAACGAATGATTCGAACGAATCCTCTGCCTAAAGGATTCATTTGTGTGAGTACAAAAATATTTGTTACCCTTCCTCCTCCGCCTCCTTTATTCAAACGATTCGTATGCAACAAAAACAATTCGCATTCGTGAAAGGAAATGATTACAATTCCTTTTTCATTTTAAACTGTTGTTGTTATGGCACTGGGAGGAGCAGCATGTACAGTTAATCCAACGATTTGTAATTTCACAGGACTGTAAAAGAGGATATATCTGTGGTTTTCACGAATAGCCGCTTAAGTCATAAAATAATAAATTTTCAGGAGAAAGAAAATAAATTATTTTTTTAATACTGCGGCTTCGGTAAAAGATTTTTTGATTTTCAGTGACATATCCAGGATGCGGAATTGCCAGAATAACACAACTGTCGATCGGATAATTTAAAAAATATCTGCATCGATTTAATGCGACATTGTTGGACTTGAGGAAGTAGAGTCCACAATAGCCCTCAAAATTTAGCATATTTCCCGATTCGACCAATTTCTAGTCATCGCTTTCTTCTGTTTTTTTTTCTCTGCTCCAACTTTAGTCGAACAAAAGAACAAAACAACACAAAACCATCTTTATTTACAATGATTCTTGGAATTTGTTGATGAAATGTAAAAAATGGAAAGATGTCACTGTACGATGCGATACATTGCGATACGATACTCATGCAGCTAGCAATCCACGCTAAGCGCTACAGCGAACGAGCGAATAGGCAAGAGAGAGAGAGAGAGAGAGAGCAGAAAATGTCAGGAAAACCGCAAATATTGTTTTTCATTAAATGCTAAAACTGAAAAATGAAACAGAAACTGAAACAATGGCATGCAGCATTGTGTGACAATAGCAAAAAAAAAAACAAATACACAGCTCAAACAATGCAAAACAATTAATGTTAAATAATGACAAACGTACAAACATACATACATACTTCTAGTATGTATATATTCTATATTTTTCTATGCCGACTCTATAATGAAGATATAAATACATATAAATATGGGACAGTCCATATCAAATATATAAATATAGAGTGGGTCATTTAAAATCTTAAATTTGAACTACCGATTACTTTGACTTTGGCAGGTAGAATAACATTCATTTTTATTTTAATTTTCAGGTTTATGTTTGACTTTTGCAAAATGGGGCGCTTTACGCTCGAACCAAATTGGGAAATATTAAAAACTTCCTTCCAAAGCAGTATAGGCCAAATGGCCCATTTCACTGGCCAAAATTCGTAAAACTTAAAATCTAATATTATGTTAACAAAATCGTTCGGAGCCCCTATGAAATTCGCGGCCCTTAACCTTGATGGGACCAAAATGAGTTAATTAAGTTTTTTAATATTACATAATTAAAAATAACCCAAAAAGGCTGAGTCGGAACGGTCACTATATTATACCCTACACAACATTCTAACCCCCTGCATAATTGAAATCCGCGAATTTATGGACCACTAGCTGAACCCCGCCCGCTTCGCCAGACAAAAAAAAACGGTAAAATTAAAATTTATATACCACTTATAATCAAGGTACTTCCCTGAGATATTAAAGAAATGGATATGTTCCATGGAGAACGTTATTTTACGGCGAATAATGGAAGAAATGTCAAAAATCAAATTGATTTTTTGTTAAATGTGATTCTCCTCCTTTCCATTAAATAAACAAAACACTTCATTCGTAAGAAGAAATTACATTACATTCAAAACGCATAGAAAATCAATCAAATTGTTCACTAATCAAACAACAAAAAAACTTAAAAATTAATATAATTTCCGCATTCTTGACTTAAGTCGGCTGTTGACGAATGAACATTTCTTTTTTTGTAACCTTTCTTTACTATTGTGCTAAGAAAATCCACAGAAAACGTGTTATTTTACAAAATTCAAATCAAAAATGTCCCATCTTTCAAATCCCGCCCATTTGTATATTGTCTAAGCAGGTTACAACTAAATTATCTCACACAACAATATAGGAATCTCGGTGTCGAATATACTCAAAAACAGGTTTTAATTTCGAATGGGAAGGGTCAAGGCCACTTTCCGCCCATCTTTGTACAACTATTTACACTGAATGAACTCACACAAAATTTCAGCACTCTAGATGTCACAGAACTGGCAATATTCAATAATTGGTTTTAACTTCGTATGGGAGGTGCAATGCCCACTTTTCCAATACCGCCCATTTTTGGCACAACTTCGCACATTGATGCTGGATGCACTCAGACAAAATTTCAGTATAGTATCTGCCATAGAACGGAATGTATTCGAAAATGGGTTTAACTTCGTGTGGGATGTGCCATGCCCACTTTTCTAATACCGCCCATTTTTGGCACTACTATGCACATTGATGCTAGATGCACTTACACAAAATTAGAGCACTCTAGGTGTCATAGAACGTAATATATTCGATGATAGGTTTTAACATCGTATGGAAAGTGCCACGCCCACTTATCCAACACCGCCCCTTTTTGGCACAACTGTACAGACTAATGATTAGTGAACTTTCACAAAAATTCAAGACTCTAGCTGCAGCAGTATTCAAAATATGCTAATTTATATAAAACGAATAAATCCCCAGTTTGTGTGGGAGGTGCCACGCCCACTGCAAATATCCAAAAAATATATAGCATATTTTCACCACCGGTTCACTATGAATATACTGTGAAAATATCAAGAAGATCGGTTAAGTAGTTTAGGCTGCTATAAATAACAAACATACAAACACAGATTCATTTATATATATAGATATAAATATAAAGACATGATCCTATTCATTTTTGCAATAGTAATGTGTCTATTATGAATTTTTTACCAATTTTTAATATATTTTTCTTGTGTTATATAGAATTCAAATCGGAAGAGATATTTGTATGTTGATAATATTAGGAAATTTACCACAGTATTCCACAACTTTGACATCATGTAACACAACGGGAATATTTTTTTTTTTTTTTGGAAAAACTAAATTCATTTTTAATTACTTTGATGTGTTTTTATTAAATTATATCAGCATTAAAGCGATTGTACTATGTTAGAATTTTTACTTTTGGCCACTGAAATGAAAGAAATAAGAAATTTTCGAGAAGAGGTCGTCCTTCAGTTAAGCCTTCATTTTCATCTCGATGGCTATGTCAATAAGCAAAATTGCCCCATATGGGGTTCAAGTAACCCACATGTGACTATTGAGAAGCCACTGCATCCACAGCGAGTCACTGTTTGGTGTGGATTTTGGGATGTACTGAAAAATTGTGTTGATCGGATGAGGTAATGGCGAGTCAGTCGTGGTAGTCATATGAATGTGTGAATTGTGTGTCCATTATTAAATGACAAACTTTCAACCTTTCCAATAAAACCAGAAATTTGGAAAAATAATGAGTACTTTTATATACCCGATTTTAATTTAAAATTTACATGGGTCACCCTATATTAATGCAAAAATAAATGCACACTTTCTGATGGCAGGTTTTGCGGTGCCAGATTTATTATGTACCATTTATGGGATTGTCGTTTGATCACAATCATAATGGATCATAAAACAAGCAAGGAAAGGCTGAAGTTTACTAAACCCAGGTGTTTCATTGAAGCAATTTTATGTAGTTCATACAAATTATACAGTGTATATATAATTTCATCAATTCAATTTGACTAAATTTAGCGAATATGGTAAATAATGTGATAATTAATTCAATTTTCCGGCAGATATTCCGAGTAAAGAAAATATAACATGATCTGGAAACATGACAAATGTAGATTAGACAGAGGTAATAGGATGAATCGGACGGACATTTGTGGGGGGGGCTATATCAACACTTGGGGTATGTGTCAAAACATGGGCCTATACAGTTCTTATGCACGGTAGGTATTCCTAGTGGAAATGTATCATGACCTGAAAATTTTGATCAAAATCCGATGTAAGATGTAGTTTCTAAAGCTGTAATATAGTTGAATAAGGGACCCATGTGGGTCCCCATGTCCAAAGTATGGACACAAATATTTGACTTTCATAGTATGTTTTCTTAGTTGAAATATAATCTGCAAAATTTCAAAAACTTCCGATGAAAAATGTGGGTCCTAGATGGGTAATTGTAAGGGCGCCACATAAAAACGTGGGCCCATATAGATTATTTTCAAAGTAGGTATTCTTAGTTGAAATATAACATGATCTGCAAAATTTTATCAAGATCCGATGTAAGATGTGGGTTCTAGAGCGACAATAGTGTAAACTGGGGTCCCATTTGTATGGGCCCATATATTTGACTTTCATAGTATATATTATTAGTTGAAATATAATATAATCACCAAAATTTGATAAACTTCCGTTGTAAAATGTGGGTCCCAGAGGGGTAATAATAAAAATGGGGCCCATTTGTAAGGGCGCCACATTAAAAAGTGGGCCCTTAGAGATCACTTTTAAAATTTTCTTTATTGAAATATAACATGATCTGCAAAATTTTATCAAGATCCCATGTAAGATGTTGCTTCTAGAGCGATAATAGTGTAAACTGGGGGCCCATTTGTATGGGGGCTATACCAAAACATTAACATATGTATGGTTAATGGTTATCTATAGTCTAAATGTAACATTGTGTGGGAAATTTTATCAAAATCCGACTTAAAATGTGCAGTTTAGAGCAGTAATATTGTAAGTCGGAGGTAGATTGTATGGGGACTATATCAAAACTTAGACCCATGTGGCCCACTTTCTTGTTAGCTGTTTCTAGTTCAAATGTAGCACGATGTGTAAAATGTGTATTCTAGAGCAGAATTAGTGTAAATTATGGGGATATTTGTATTGAGGCTATATCTAAATCAGAACCGATTTCCTCCAAATTCAATACCGATGGTCCTTGGCCCAAAAAAATAACTTTTGTCAAATTTCATGACAATCGGACTACAATTGCGACCTGTCGAGTGCGATCAAGCTTAGACGGACAGCAGACGGACACCGATAAAACGATTCAGCTGGTGATTCTAAGCCGATCCGTATACTTAAAGGTGGGTCTAGCTCGATTATTTCTTTGGCGGAAAACTAACTTATAATACCCTAGTCCACGAAGTGGTGTAGGGTATAATTAAAGAAACTTTGGTATCATCTATAAATTGTCTTTCAAAATTGCATTCCATTTGTAATCTATATATAAAGGGTGATTTTTTAAGAGCTTGATAACTTTTTTTTTAAAAAAAACGCATAAAATTTGCAAAATCTCATCGGTTCTTTATTTGAAACGTTAGATTGGTCCATGACATTTACTTTTTGAAGATAATTTCATTTAAATGTTGACCGCGGCTGCGTCTTAGGTGGTCCATTCGGAAAGTCCAATTTTGGGCAACTTTTTCGAGCATTTCGGCCGGAATAGCCCGAATTTCTTCGGAAATGTTGTCTTCCAAAGCTGGAATAGTTGCTGGCTTATTTCTGTAGACTTTAGACTTGACGTAGCCCCACAAAAAATAGTCTAAAGGCGTCAAATCGCATGATCTTGGTGGCCAACTTACCGGTCCATTTCTTGAGATGAATTGTTCTCCGAAGTTTTCCCTCAAAATGGCCATAGAATCGCGAGCTGTGTGGCATGTAGCGCCATCTTGTTGAAACCACATGTCAACCAAGTTCAGTTCTTCCATTTTGGGCAAAAAAAAGTTGGATATCATCTCACGGTAGCGCTCACCATTCACAGTTACGTTACGATTCGCATCATCTTTGAAGAAGTACGGTCCAATGATGCCACCAGCCCATAAACCGCACCAAACTGTGACTTTTTCTGGATGCATTGGCAGCTCTTGCAATGCTTCTGGCTGATATTCACTCCAAAATCGACAATTCTGCCTATTTACGTACCCATTGAGCCAAAAATGAGCTTCGTCGCTAAACACAATTTCTTTCTTTCTGAACTTTCTTAACAGAGCACGCATTTTGATAATAAAATTCAATGATTTGCAAGCGTTGCTCGTTAGTAAGTCTATTCATGATGAAATGTCAAAGCATACTGAGCATCTTTCTCTTTGACACCATGTCTGAAATCCCACGTGATCTGTCAAATACTAATGCATGAAAATCCTAACCTCAAAAAAATCACTCTTTATAAGAGTTGCGTTACTGACTAACTTATCATTGACCAGCGTCCAGACCAAACGGCTGAGGCCAGGGTCATGAAATTGGCAGAGTAGTTTCCAAAATATGACAGACACCGGCTAAGAAAGAGTTTTACGAAATTCGTAACCTTAGGGGGTAAATGGGATAAACATCAAACCTTCGTCCTGACTAAAGAGCAGTAGCTAGAAACATGAATGTTCCTTGCAACATGGTGTGTTCCTTGCACTGACCATGTAGACGAGCTACAAATAGGGATTTTTCGAAATTTATGCTTTTAAGGGAGGAAAAAAGGGTATAAAATGGTACCATATTAAATATTGCAGCTACATTCGTGAAGTTCGGTGTGTACTTTCCTCTGACAACGTAAACTTGCAACATAAATGTATTTTTCGAAATTTGTTCTTTTAAGGGATGAGCGGGATTGAAAGAGATAAAATTCGTGCCAACTAAAGTGTTACAGATAGAATCGTGAAATTCGGTATGTAAATTCCTCTCACCACATAGCGCATTATAAATGCATTTTTATACCCTAGACCACTTCGTGGACTAAGATATTATAAGGTAGTTTCGCGCCAAATCTTTGTAACACCAAGAAATAATTGAGCTAGACCCACCTTTAAGTATACGGATCGGCTTAGAATCACCAGCTAAATTGATTTAACGATGTCTGTCTGTCCGTCCGCTGTCCATCTCAGCTTGTTCGCACTCTACAGGTCGCAATTGTGGTCCGATTGTCGTGAAATTTGGCAGGAGTTACTTTTTTTGGCCAGGGACAATTGGTATTGCATTTGGAGAAAATCGGTTCAGATTTAGATATAGCCTCCATACAAATATCCCTATTATTTACACTATTACTGCTCTAGAATACACATTTTACATGGGATCATGACCAAATTTTCAGGATCGTGTTATATTTGAACTGGAAACAGCTCACGGGAAAGTGGACCACATGGGTCTATTTTTGATACAGCCCCCATACAAATGTACCTCCGATTTACAATATTACTTCTCTAAAATGAACATTTTACATTGGATCTTGATCAAATTTTCCACACAATGTTACATTTATACTAGAAACACGTATTTTGAAAGCCAGCTATATAGGTCAATGTTTTGTTATAGCCCCCATACAAATGGGCCCTCAGTTTACACAATTATCGCTCTAGAACCCACATTTTACATTGGATCTTGATAAAATTTTGCTGATCATGTTATATTCCAATATTGCTGATCATGTTATATTCCAATAAATAATACCTACTTTGAAAGTGATCTATAAAGACCCACTTTTTAATGTAGCGCCCTTACAAGTGGGCCCCATTTAATTATTACCTCTCTAGGACCTACATTTTACATCGGAAGTTTTTCAAATTTTGTATTTTGCATTCAACTAAGAAGACATACTATGAAAATCAAATATATGGGTCCATATTTTGGTATAACCCCCATACAAATTGGGCCCCCATTCTACTCTAGAACCACATCGTACATTGGATCTCGATATAATTTTGCATATCATGTCATATTTCAACTAAGAATACCTACTTTGAAATTAATTAATTAATTTTTACCCCTCAAGGACGCAAATTTTACATCGGATTTTTTTTTAATTTTGCAGATTATATTATATTTCAACTAAGAATACATACTTTGAAAGTCAAATATATGTGTCCATACTTTGGAATAACCCAAATGGGGCCCCCATTCTACTCTATTACAGCTCTAGAAACTTCGTCTTTCATCGGATTATGATATATTTCAACTAGGAATACCTACCGTGAATGAGAAATATATAGGCTCAGGCCCCAAGTGTTGTTATATGTCCCCTTTCAAATGTCGGTGCGATTCATCCTATTACTACCGTATAATTCGTATTTGTCTGCCGGAAAATTGAAAAGATATAGCCGTGAAATTTGCGTGATGCGGGACGAAAAGAGATAAATAAAGTACATGCCTTTAGGGGAGAAAGAGGTTATAAAATGGCCAGCTGCATCTGCGGTTGTATTTTTTTCGAAAATGATAAAAATTATTAAATAGTGCACATCGACAAACACATTCCTCTTACTACTTTAGATTTATCTACATCCATCAAAAGAAAATTCAAAAAATACTTTTCAAAAAACAGAGACGGGTAAAGCTAAAAACAAATAACTGGATTATTCGCGTGCGAAGCAGCGGGTACTGCTAGTGCAATAATATTTCTGAAGTGCGTTGTGAAAAAGCGTTGTGTGCTTTGATCAATACTTTGTTACGCAAATACAAGAACTTCCAAAAAATAAAACACTTTGAAACCACTCGAAAAACCAAATGATTCTTATTTGTGATCGTTTGCTGTGTATTTTTCAGGTGGATTTCTCAAATTATTAAATGCTGCACAAAACTGACACTTTGGATCTTCTTTAAAAAAACTGTTATCAATTTGTTGACCATAGCAGAGCTACGATTAATATGCAACTCACCATATGTGAGCACATTTTCCATATCTCACTAATTGTTGCATTTTAAAATTAATGATGCTACATATACTAGTTCCCATGGGGCATAATTGAAGGAAGTAATAAAGTGTATGTGTGAGGCTGACCACAGGATTACTGCGATTCTTAAAGACAACAACCGTTTAAAAATTTAGCATTTCATACACAACTTATCACAAAATCAACTAACTAAAAAGCCTGGGAAAGCTTGTCTATTAAAATTAGCTGTTCGTGGCCGACTAAAAAGGAGGTGCCTTGCACGCCGATCATTACTGCTACAATTAAATGGAGATTTTAGAAGATTTCGCAGGAATTTTGTTAACAACTTTGAACATGGCTTAAAAGTAAAAAATTGGAAATATTTACACTCTTCATCAGGGAATTATATCTATGAACATTTGTTTGGAACACCCAGTAGGAATAGGCACTATCTTTACGAGTATCAGTGTATCGACGTTTTGAAAGTTTTTTTTTATGTTGGTCATATTGGATGATTACTATGATGAATCGATATAGGGAACGTTGTGATCCTTTTATTTTAAGTATAGAACGTTTTCAGCAATATTAATTGAAGCACTACGAAGAACATTTTTGTAGAACATTTTAACCTCCTATTTTTATACCCTCCACCTCCAGGATGGGGGTATATTCACTTTGTCATTCCGTTTGTAACACCTTAAAATATTCATCGGAGACCCCATAAAGTATATATATTCTGGGTCGTGGTAAAATTCTAAGACGATATAGCCATGTCCGTCTGTCCGTCTGTTGAAAGCACGATAGCGGCCAAACGAAAAGAGCTAGTAGGTTCAAATTTTTCCTAAATGTGTCTTATGGTTGCAAATCTGTTGGGATTGAAAGTGGGCGAAATCGGCCCAGGGGGAAAATTTATTCCCTCACAGGACTGAAAGTACCCCTAATATTTAGAGTATTTTAGCATATTTATTGAACATAATAGCTTGTATTTACTTGATATTTGCAATTCGCATTCCCTTTATAGCATAATAGGGTACCATAGATTGACTTTTATTTGTAGGGGGCGAAATGGGACAAAAAGGGATATAAATGGTACCTATCAAACGACGACAACAGCTAGAAACACGAAATTTGGCGTGGACATTCCTCTAATAGAGCAGATACATAATATAAAAGTATTTTTTCTAAATTCGTACTTTTAGGGGGTAAAAAAATAGTACCAGCCAAACGGCTGCACCTAGAATAATGAAATTCGGTGTATATATTCCTCTGATTGCGTAGACACATAAAATAAAAATAAAAATTTTGAATTCGTACTTTTAGGGTGTAAATGGAAAAAGGGGATAAAAATGGTACCATCAAATGGATGCAGCTAGAACCATGAAATTCGCTGTATACATTCCTCTGACTGACTAGTCACGAAAAATAAAAAGGTTTTTCCAAATTCATACTTTCGGGATTCAATGGGAGAAGAGGGATAAAAATCGTACCACATAAAAGGCTACAGGTAGAATGATGAAATTTTCGAAATTCGTACTTTGAAGGAGTAAAATGCGAAAAAGGGGATAAAAATGTTACCAACAAAATGGCCACATATAGAATCATGGAATTCGGAGTATACATTTCACTTACAATTTTTTTCCCAAATTCGTACTTTATTTTGTTTCTTTTACGACAAAAAATGGTAGAACCATGCAGTTGTCTTATACTGCGTGCATGAGAGATAATGTATTTTCAAAATTTATACTTTTGAAATTAAAATAGGATAGAAATACAACCAACCAAAAGACTGTAGCTGAAAATACAATCTCTGTCCCCCAATATTTAGAATATTTATGATTGCTGCCTTATATTTACTTTATGAATTGAAGTATTATTTCCATTATATAAATACAAAAATAAAATAGTATTAAAATATTGGTAGTCTTATTAATTAAATTTCTGATTTTCATACATTTGCAATTTGTTGCGGACATTCCTCTTGTACCTTGGAAGCACCACAAAGAAAATAAAAGTTTTAGCGGGTGAAATGGGACAAAACTGGGATAAAACATGGTACCAATGATACGACAACAGCTAGAATCATGAAATTCGGTGTGTGCATCCCTCTAATTGCATAGACACGTAAAATAGAGGGATTTTTCGCAATAATTGAATTGGATATAATTGAAAAAGAGGGATAAAAATGGGACCTTCCAAACCGCTAAAGTTGATATCATGTAATTTGGTGTGTATTCTGTGTTCTCACTATGAAGACTCGAAACAAAAAGGTTTTTTTTTCGAAATTTGTACATTTGGGCGGAGAATGGGGCGAATTAATTAATACAGTCACTTTGTCTGTATCTGAAAATGCTTCTCCCTAATGGCGACTGGCAATCGCCTAATATTTTAAGCATGTTCACTTTCACAATTCCAGCATTGTATTAATTTTAGTAGTCGATTTTAAACAGTGCGCATAAGTATACATTATAGTTTGAAATAGTAAACAAATATAGTAATGTGCATAAACATATCACAATTTTCGTAATATGGCACTGCACTTCTATGTAAAGTCGACATCCTTTAATCTGCTAGTAATACTGTGGAATGCACTTCGTGGTGAAGGGTATATAAGATTCGGCCCGGCCGAACTTAACGTCTTCTTACTTGTTTGGCTTCTTTTTGCAAAGTGATAAAAACACACCTCTAAAACAGCGGTTTAACGGGTCAAAGTGTTCAACAAAAATAAATTAAATTTCTACTATGAGTCTTTGAATACACCAAAACTCAAAACACAACTTAAGTGCCAGAAATAAGTCAAAATTGAAAATTAATTTTTGGGTTTATACTTTTCCCGAATTGGTGCTAAGCTGTCGTGGTGTGAATGGAAAAAATATTCTACGGGTTAAAATGATTCAACAAAAATGTTCCTCGTAGTGTTTTTATAATATGTAATGTGTGGAATGTAAGGGGTCACAAAGTATGTAACCGCAAAATTGGAAAATTTCCCAATTTTTTGTAATTTCATTTGTTTTTTCATTACTTCAACATTGAGATACTCTGCTACCTATTACACAAATACGTACTATTAATTATATTATGACATAATAACGTATACGAACCCCGGTGTTAGGTGTGTTGGTATGTTTTGTCATATGATTGACATTGGGGTAAGATTTTGATATTTGGGTGAGAGTTTGCCCATGCCTTATAAATGCGTGGGCGTATACTAACTATTATTACATAATATTTTAATTAAGCATACGTAATGCAAACAAATTTATATTACACTGTGTGTAATATTTTAAGTCATGGAAATATGACCATATACGGACACCACTACTAGATAAAAGACCAAAAAAAAGACCCGTGTCTATTTTTATACTTTCCACCTCCTTGACATATCGACCTGAGACACTATAAAGTATATATATTATTGATCTTTATAAAAATCTATGACTAATAAAAATCTAGCCGTCACCGTCCGTCCGTCTGTTGAAAGCACGCTAGCATCTAAACGAAAGCAGCCACGACATCAAAATGTTCCCAGAATACGTCTAGTAGTTGTAGTTCGGTTGGGTTTGATAGTGAGCGAAATCGGCCAAGAGAGAAAGAATTTCCCTCACAAGGACTGAACTGATACCCCTTATATTTCGAGTATTTAAGCATGATTTTTGAATATGTATGCTTATAATTGATTTGATTTCTTTATTGCAACTTGTAATTCAAAACAATTGGGCCAATTTAAAACAAATTACAAAATGCATATAAAGGGTGATTTTTTAGCTATTATCTTGGCAACACTGGTTTAAACAGCTGACGCACGTTTCGTGTTTTGTTTCACTGTCAAACATCTTCAGTTTGGTCTATAATTTAGCCATGAATCGTCTTACAAACGAACAAAGCTTGCAAATTATTGAATTTTATTATCAAAATGCGTGCTCTGTTAAGAAAGTTCATCGCGCGCTTTTTATTGAAACATTGTGTTCAGCGACGAAGCTCATCTTTGGCTCAATGGGTACGTAAATAGGCAGAATTGTCGATTTTGGAGTGAATATCAGCCAGAAGCATTGCAAGAGCTACCAATGCGTCCAGAAAAAGTCACAGTTTGATGCGGTTTATGGGCTGATGGCATCATTGGACCGTACTTCTTCAAAGATGGTGGGAATCGTAACGTAACTGTGAATGGTGAGCGCTACTGTGAGATGATATCCAACTTTTTTATTTTGCCCAAAATGCAAGAGCTTGACTTGCATGACATGTGGTTTCAACAAGACGGTGTCACATGCCACACAGCACGCGCAACAATGGACTTATTGAGAGGCGAGTTCGGTGAACATTTTATTTCATGTTCGGGACCGGTCAATTGGCCGCCTTCTAGCTCCCAAAAACACTTTTGCCACGCCCAGTCCGCCCACAAAATTAAAATCCAAAATACGCCATCAAATTAATCTTTGTAATGATACGTTCCAAGTTTCAGAATTCTACCTAAAAAAACACTATTTATTATTATTATGTATTTATTTATTTGCCAACTTTGCGCATAAAACAAAATTCCAAATATCGACATCAAATTGATGTTTCTCGTGTCAGTAATATATGTACCAACTGTCAGTCTTCTAGCTCTCAAAAACACTTTTGCCACGCCCCAACGCCCACGAAACCACTATCCAAATTTCGACATCAAATTGATCTTTATCGTGGTCAATAATATATGTACCAACTTTCAGTCTTCTAGCTCTCAAAAAAGCTTTTGCCACGCCCACACCGCCCACAGAAAGAAAATACAGATTTAAGCATAAAATTGATCTTTATCGTGGACAGTAATATATATGTACCAATTTTCAGCCTACTACCTCTCAAAAACACTTTTGCCACGCCCACTCCACCCACAAAACGAAAATTCACATTTCGGCATTAAATTGATCTTTCTCGTGGTCAGTAATATAGACATTCCATTTCTCAGCCTTCTAGCTCAAAGAACGCTATTGCCACGCCCACTCTGCCCACAAAACGAAAATCCAAATTTCGGCATCATATTTATCATTCTCGTGGTCAGTAATATATATGTACCAATTTTCAGCCTTCTAGCTCTAAAAAACTCATTTGCCACGCCCCACTGCCCACCAAACGAAAATTCTAAATTCCAGCATCATATTTATCTTTCTCGTGGTCAGTAATACATATGTACCAATTTTCAGCCTTCTAGCTCTCAAAAACACTAATGCCACGCCCCCTCCGTCCACAGAGCAAATTTTTAAAAATTCTATACCCTATAGTTCCTTCCAGACCTGCACCTATCTGTGCTGAAAATTTCAACAACATCGGTTCAGCCGTTTACACGTGATTGCGGAACAAACAGACAGACAGTCAGACAGACTTACACTAAGGTTTTGTAATATTAATAGGGATATAGTGAAAAAGCTCTGTCTGCGAACAGCTCCCTTGTGCGGACAAATTTTGTTTTCAAAGGCCCATTCCAAAGGCCTTTCAAACGGACATCTCCACTTTACGGACAAAAACTTCACTGACGGTGAGTGTCCGCTTATGAGAGCTTTCACTATATAGGAAATCTGACCAAAATCAGATGTACTCCATCGGATTTTGACTACTATAAATTTGAACCGATGTGACTACTTTCACTACAGATCCAACAACAACGTTTTCTGTTATTATTCATTACGACAAACGAAGAAAACTGTTTGATGTAAACATATGTTCCTTCTCATAAAATAATTTGTGCAACTAATATATGACTCCATCCATGTGATAGTGATTTAATCCTAGTCTGCACGATTAATTACAATCAAAATATATTTAAATATCATAGAAAATAAATCCAAAAAATTCCATAAAAATTTAAGTTCTTCTGAAAAGCTTCCTGATTGTGATTCTTGTTCTTTTAAAATCCCCTCAGCACGCAATTATAATAAACACATCAAGCTCTTTATTAACACAATGAAAATTAAATTTTACAACAATTTGGCCAAACAAAACGAACAAAAACCAACAACGAAGAATGAAAACATCAACAAAAACTATTTTAATACCTCTCGACGCAGGCAAAAGTTTCACTTTTCCCAAAAAGTTGAGACACACTCGTCGTGCTGCCGAACAATTTCCAACACGTTCTCCTCCACATTTTGGCAGCAAGCTGGGGAAAAACAGCACCAGATTTCGAAATGAATAGAGTAGAAAGAATTTAATATAACTTTAATTTGCGGTTAATTTATATATCTCAAGTGTTGTAGACTGAGAGAAAAAAGAAATGGAATAAAATAAAATAGTTGATAACATTAAGCTAATTTTCAAAAGAGCCCAGAGAAAGGAGAACCCAACCAGCAAAGTTTCCAGGGACGTGTGCGTGTCGAAGGGATAAATATTTGCAGCAAGAAAATGCAAAGTGCCTCAATAGTCCTGGCAGTGAGAGGGGAAGGGTAGACTGTGAAGGAAGTGAATGGGGGGGGGTGGGACGAACTTAAAGGATGAAGTTAACTCAAACATAATGACAACTTTGTTGGAAAACACTCAATATAAAGATGACGACGACGACGAGCGATGCCTGACAATGATGTGAGCGAACAAGGAGTGACTGTGGATGTGAATGTGCACGAGAATGGGGATGGCAATGAATGACTGCATAAATGACTGACTGAATGAATGAATGAATACAAGTGCAAATTTTAGACAGAGAAAGTTTTCATCGACTTCCTCCGACGGCGACGAGGGAAGCGGCAATCCGGTAACTTTGGCAAGAGGAAGTGTTGGAAATATGCAATAAATTATGAGAATGTTGTCGAAGGGAAATACGAACAAGAAATACAAAAGTGATTATCACTGTAATCACTGTTGAACAAAACTGCCGAACAGCGAACAGAGCAGAGGCGAATGCCGCTTGCACCAGCAACAGCAGCAGCAGCAGCAAAGGAAACGGCAAAGACCCTGGCCAAGGCAGCGCTGAAACGATTGAAACGATAAAAATGAATGAAATGAAAAACTCGTTGAAATAAATTATTGATTAGAGAGAGAGCGAACACAGTAATTAACACAAAACGTCAGTTAGTCAGTTCGCTTGTATAATTGAAAAATAAAAACTAATGACTTCACATTAAAACTAAAACACGCGCCCATTCGACCGAACCGAAGAGAGGGCAGCAGCAGCGAGCAAGTACATTAAAAATAAACATAAATTCATGCTGCACAGTGTATCGAGGAGGCATGCTTTAACATATTTGGCTATTATATTACTTTTCTAAACCTCAGACACAAATTTGCGAAAATATTTACAATAATATTGTCGAATGCCTGTGCATCACCCTTTTCTGGCGCATTTCTATGAAAATGACATTAAAATGTTGTTTTTGTTTTATATTAAAACTCCAGTTTTTACTACTTATGACTAATTCCATGTTAAAAGGAACACAAACTTTATTTGTGTTGTCCGAAAAGTTTGCCAATTTTTATTTTTCTACATGGCGAATACAATTGCCATCTGATATTGTAAACTAGTAAACCATTCTTGTCATTAGGTGAACAATTGCGAATATATTTATGAAAGTAATTTTGCTGCAAAGAGAACATCATAAGCTTTAAATTATTTTAGGACTGATTAATTAATATTTTACAACTTTTCTATTTCTAATCGTATGTTTGAAAATTCTCCAATTTGACAATCGCTTCCTGCTCGATATAGACGGGTTTTTAAGAAGGATCATATTATAAGATTATTGATGGAATAAAACTTCACCCAAACTAACTTGACAATAGCCCTTTCTCTCATCTAAATTTCCATTGCAAATATTATTTGTCTCTTTTTTTCTGATCCAGTTTTCCATTTATCAAGGTAATTTGTCTGCAGTCCCTCTTAACGATTTCTCACTTCTGGGAAGTCGATTTTTTTATTTTTTCAATTTACCTCGTCCTTTAAGTGAAGCATCATATATCAATCAAATAACAATGACGACCACTAACTGAGGTAAATCAATTGAAACAAGTCAGGAAAGGCTAAAGTCGGGCGGGGCCGCGTATGCGTATGTACCTAGCTTTGATTACTAAACCCAGGTATTTTATGGGAGCAATTTCATGTAGTTCATATAAATTATACAGTTACTATAAATTCATCTTTAGTCATATTTAATGAATATGAATAATAATATGGTAATTGATCCAATTATCCGACAGACAAATACAAATTATACAGTAGTAATAGGATGAATCGGACCGACATTTCAAAAGGGAGCCTATAACAACATTTTGGGCATGGTCCAAAACATGGGCCTATATATTTCTCATTCACGGTAGGTACTCCTAGTTGAAAAATATCATGATCTGCAAAATTGAAGATCCGAATGGGGCTCCATTTGGGTTATACCAAAGTATGGACATATGGGCATATCCCAAACAAGTAAGGAAAGCATAAGAAGGACGGACTTTCTATCTCATTACAATTCAATTCGGTAAAAAAGTGAAATATGGAAGGATTTTTGCATCTTGTAAATGTATGTGTTTGACAAAAAAATGTTAAATCGGAAAGGAACGATGTGACCCACTTGTATGTTTATAGGTGAAATATAATATGTAAAGTTTGGCCAAAATCGGTTAAACATTCGGGAGCAACATTTGTATGAGGGCTATATCTAAATCTGAACCGATCTTACCCACTTTCACCATAGGTGTTTTAAGTTAGATTATAAGATGTTGTACCAAATTTAAAGAAAAAATATGTGGATTTTAGAGCGGAAAAAGTGAAATAGGGAGCGACATTTGTGTGGTGGCTATATCTAAATCTGAACCGATCTTACCCACTTTTAGCATAGGTGTTTCTAGTTCGATTATAAGATGTTGTGCCAAATATAAAGAAAAACGGGTACAATATGTGGATTTTAGAGCGGAAAAAGTGAAATCGCGAGCGACATTTGTATGGGGGCTATATCTAAATCTGAACCGATCTTACCCACTTTCAGCATAGGTGTTTATAATTCAATTCTAAAATGTTGTGCCAAATTTAAAGAAAATCGGGTACAATATGTTGTTTCTAAAGCGGAAAAAGTGAAATAAGGAGCGACATTTGTATGGGGGCTATATCTAAGTCTGAACCGATCTTACCCACTTTCGCCACAGGTATTTCTAGTTTGATTATAAGGTGTTAAGCCAAATTTGAAGAAAATTGGGTACTATATATGCTTTATAGGGCGGAAAAAGTCAAATCGGGAGCGACATTTGTATGAGGGCTATATCTAAATCTGAACCGATTTCCTCCAAATTCAATACCGACGGTCCTTGGCCAGAAAAAATAACTTATGCCAAGTTTCATGACAATCTTATAACAATTGCGACCTGTAGAGTACGAACAAGCTTAGACGGAGAGCAGACGGACGGACGGACAGACAGGCATC
This sequence comes from Polietes domitor, assembly GCA_947397865.1. NCBI lineage: Eukaryota > Metazoa > Arthropoda > Insecta > Diptera > Muscidae > Polietes > Polietes domitor. The sequence continues at coordinate 54,699,234 of OX377620.1, forward strand.
GTTAAATCGACTCAGCTGGTGATTCTAAGCCGATCGGTATACTTAAAGGTGGGTCTAGCTCACTTATGGAGGATCACAATGAATGTGAAATCGCATTCCTAGAGGTAAACGAATAAAATATCCCACTTCTAGAGGTAAATTCCGAAAACCTCAATGCACATTTAACCATTTGATGACTAAAAATTGTATGGCACAAAATCGAAAAATAATGATAAAATCTTGTAATTTTGCACATTTGCTAGACAAAACATACATAAAAAATGCCATATAAACTCAATATATAAATAACATATTTACTATCCCCTGTATTAGTGCAGTATGACCAAAAACAAAATTATATAAAAGCTGAAAAGAATGCAACTTATTTCGCTTTGGCGAACAATGTTTTTGTGAACATTATTACAAAAGCAAAATATAGCATACCAATGTTCCACTTTTTTACACTGCAATTTAAATAATTATTTCAGGATATGATATAAAATGTAATGTGTACAGAAAAGTGAATGACGTTATGTACAATTTTAAAGGTGCTTGCAATAACTATGGCCAGAGATACAAGCCGACCGATTTTAAGCCGACAAGCCGCCGCCGCTGCATAGATCTGCACGAGCCGCGCCGCCGCCGATTTCGTCGGCTCAAATCGACTTCAACACGCCGCCGATTTCATCGACTCACATCGACTTCAACCACGCCGCCGAGATTTGACGGAGTTCTAACTCAGTCAAATGTTACTACCAAAATAGACAACCCACTTAAAATTACAAAAGAAAATATAACTGTCGACTTAGACAACCTACTACTGTGAAATATATTGATAAGAAAAAAACCAAATAAACAGTTAAAATTTAACTAAAAATATTTTTTTTAACTTATCACCAACAGCAATACCAATGTGAGTATAAAAAAAAATTTAACAAAAATATTTTATGTTAAAAATATTGGACTTAGCATGGATAATTATCCAGTGTAGGTCCAATTTATGGTTATCGACCATAAGTCCGAAAAAGTCAACAGAAAATATTTTTTTAAAAATTTGTTTTGATACAAATATTTATATTGTTGTTGCCGACAATTAATTTTTTATTTTGGGTAAAAAAATCAATTTTTATTAACGTTTTTGTTATCGCAGCTTCTTATCCCGGCTTAAAGAAAAACAGCCTTATTAAACAACAGCTTCTCTATTGTGCTTCTTTAGTGTGTCAAAGTAGGTATAGTAGTATCATTCATTGGAAAGATTATGATATTCAAGATGTCTGGTCAAATATGCCTCATGAACTATAATATATATATATATATTGAAAAAAAAAAAGAAAAGGTGTTAAAAGCCAATACAAATTATTCCTTCCATTTTCCCAAAATTGTCAAATAAATAGGGGTGATCGAATGACAGAACGAGCCGACAAATCAGCCGAAAGCCGCCGCCGCCGACCCATTTTGAACAGCGCCGCCGCCGCCGATAATTATGGTTCGGCTTGTAACTCTGACTATGGCTAATCGAAAATTGTGCTGAAATAAAGTAGAAATTACAGGAGTTTACCGAAAAATGCAGACGAGATATTAATTCCATCATAAACTATACACTCAGTCGAACACTTTCGCATTTACGCTTTGAGTCAAGTTAAGTCCTACATTTAACTTTAGGTTATGCTCGCTAAGTTGACAAGACAAAATGTTAAATATAATCGTCAACTAAAGGGTGATTTTTTAAAAGCTATAAGAAAGTTTTTCAAATTTTATTATTTTGAGTAAAATTTTAACTTTTTATTTAGATTTGCTTAGATATCCAGCCTTAAAGAAAAACAGTCTTTGTATTAAATTTTCAAATTGGTAAGAAGTTAAGTCAAAAAATAGCGAAGAAATTTGATGTAATTGATCGATAATTCATTTCCATGACAAGGTTTTATAAATTCTATAATCTTGATCTTGTGGTATTAAATACTTTCAATATGTATGCAACATTTTGGGCCTAAGTTTGAAATAATGAATTCAATATAAAGAAAAAACTCCATATTTAGAGGTAGAATGGAAACAGTTTAAGGCGCCTGTGTGATAAATCAATCTTTATTTTCTACAGGGATGTATATAAGATAAGAATAGGTCTTAGATGTCTGAAATAATAATAAATTCCCATATATTTCGACTGGCAAAAAGTAAGAATTTAAAACTGACATGGTTGCCACTTCCCTCTGGCGACTACTTCGAAATAATTACACATTCCAAGCAGGTCAGTAATCTGAAATTACCTCCTAATTTCATATTGGAACCACTGTGGACGTAATAACCAAAAATTCTAAATGTAATTTATGTCTCAAACAACAACAACAATTCCAACAACAACTGAAAACATTAGTCTGATAAACAAATTACAGTACTCATTCATATCCACCTCGCATTCCCACGTCCCACGTTCCAACTCCCTTCAAACCACCGACCAAAAAGTAATGCGAACAACCGCCCAACATTCACCGTTCGACGCAACCGGCAATCCTTTCGATTTTTATTGATTTTAGGTAAATTTTCTGAAAGAAAAATCAAAAAGCATTAACAACCTGCATTTGTATTGAAATCGACGATTAGCCCCCCAACGCCCTACTGCTCCTTCAGAACACTCCATCATCATCAGCAGCGCCTGAAATCCACTCTAAGCCGGCTGTCATATGTTGTATTTTTACTACATTACCAACAACACCAACAAAAAGGAAATCAAATGAAATCTACGTGAATGAAAACACAAAAAACAAAAACGGGGAAATCACTGAATGTTCATTGAAAGGCCAACAGAAATCATAAAGAATTACGTTGAAAATTCAAAGTCACGCAACAATTACCGGCGAAACGTGCCTTCCACAGACACCAGCGTCAACAACAACGCCATGAACTGGTCGGGGAAGTGGCAGTGCTGGTGGGTGGCAAGTACAAGCCTACCAGAAACAGCAGCAACAACAATGGCAACATTACGAGTATTATGACATTGTTGTTCATAATGTTGTTAACTGTTGTAGCTGTTCACGTTGTTTTTGTAACAATAATGAATGAGTCTATTCTTGTTTTCTTGCTTCCTACGGAAAAAGGAATACAAATGGGGGGAAAAGTGGGCTGGCTGGCAGCAGTGTAGCTGCCCCCGCGCTAAGCGAGTGGTCGGTAATTGTTTCTTATTGAATAATTAAGGGTCATTTTTTCCAGATTGTCGACCGAACGACCGACTGTCCTTTGTTTGGGGCCATTAAATGAAGGAGTGAATGAAGGATGGTTGAAGGCGAGGACGGAGTACTATTTCAAAGGGAAATCTATATGGATGGGTTAAAGCTATATAGCAGAGTATTTAAAAACTAATGTTGGTGTTATTATTAGGCCGTCGATTTGCGGTTTGATTCGATTTTTCGATTTTGGCATTGGAAAGCTACACCACATACAAAGAAGTTAAGAAGCTGCGCCCCAGAAAACACACCTCAAGTTATTGAAATTTAAAATTCCTCAAATTTGGGGTATATTTTCGTTATGACTCAAAAACTAAAGATTTGAGAGAAGTGGCTCCAAGTTAACGAAAAAATTAAAAAAAAAAAATAATAATTGAAAAACCAAAAATGGCATAAAAATATTCGTCTAATCGCCGTGACAATGAAGTCGGATCCGTCATTTGTAATGTTATTCGCGTTATCATATATTTACTAACTTTACTTTATGAAATTTTACAATTATTGTCAAAAGTGGATAAAAATGTTGCCACCTCTTAATTTGAAGCTAGTAAAACCAATCGAACAGTTCCAATTAACCAACATAATTATTACACTGTGTCAGGAAAGGTTGACCAAAAACAAAATTTTACGAAAGCTTCAACGAAATGTGTTTATGTGAAAAAATATTTTAAAAGAAAAATATTTCTACTTGACACTGCAATTCAAATAATTAATTTTTAATTTAATTTTGTCTCAGTAAGTAATATAAAAATTCTACATGTGTACGGAAAATGTTAATGATGTTACATACTATTTTATAAGTTATTCTAATACCTGCAAATTTTCTCTCCGATTTAGATGAAATTTCAGAAATATATACTTTTCCATATGGTGAACTTCCCGATTTTCAAAAATAATTGTAGACACTTGGCTGGATAGAGTATTTTTGTCATAAGCTAATTAATACAAGTAAAAACGGCGTTAAGTTCGGCCAGGAACTTTATATACCCTCCACCATGGATTGCATTCCACAGAGGTTGTCGGTTTTCGTAGAAGTGCAGTAATATTACAGGAAAATATATTTTTTTTAATATAGCCAAACCAAAACAAATACAAATATTGAAAAAATAATTTTATAAATAATTGTAATATTTTAATTATTTAAAACCATTATTTATTTCAAATTAAAAATAAATATTCTTATATTTATATTTTCAAAAAGCTTAAATACCATAAATATTGGCAGATAGTGGGTGCTAGAGTAGGTTGTATTTCCATTTGAGGAATGTATACTCATGACTCTTGCTGCGGTCATTTGATTGGTACTATTTTTATCCCCTTTTTTCATTTTAACCCCAAAAAGTACGAATTTTAAAAAATTCGTGTATTTTACTTGTCTATGCAATCAGAGGAATGTATACACCGAATTTCATTATTCTAGGTACAGCCGTTTGATTGGTACCATTTTTATCCCTCTATTCCCATTTTACCCTTTAAAAGTACGAATTTGGAAAAAATACTTTTACACACCGAATTTTGTGTTTCTAGCTGTTGTCGTTTTATATGTAGCATTTTTATCCCTTTTTTGCCCCATTTCACCCCCTTACAAATAAGAATAACTTTATGGTGCACGTTTTTGCTATAAGGGAAATGTGCATACCAAATATCAAGCATATAAAGAGTGATTTTTTTGAGGTTAGGATTTTCATGCATTAGTATTTGACAGATCACGTGGGATTTCAGACATGGTGTCAAAGAGAAAGATGCTCAGTATGCTTTGACATTTCATCATGAATCGTCTTACAAACGAACAACGCTTGCAAATTATTGAATTTTATTATCAAAATGCGTGCTCTGTTAAGAAAGTTCATTGCGCGCTTCCATTTTATGGTCAGTTTAATCGACCCACTGAAGCGGCTATTCGGGCTATTGTGACTAAATTTCGCACCAAATTTACATTGTTGGACATTAAACCACCAACACGCTTACGTAGAGTGCGAACTGAAGAAAATATCGCAGCTGTATCGGCCAGTGTTAATGATGACCACCAATTTTCGATTCGTCGCCGTTCGCACCAATTGGGTCTCTGTTACTCAAAAACGTGGAAATGCCAAAATTGGACTAAGCGGATGGACCACCTAAGACGCAGCCGCGGTCAACATTTAAATGAAATTATCTTCAAAAAGTAAATGTCATGGACCAATCTAACGTTTCAAATAAAGAACCGATGAGATTTTGCAAATTTTATGCGTTTTTTTTTTTAAAAAAGTTATCAAGCTCTTAAAAAATCACCCTTTATAAACAGACATATTCAAAAAACATGCTTAAATACGTTAACATATTAGGGATTATTATGGGCATTTTTAGTCCTTGTGAGGGAAACATTTTTCCCTTTGGGCCGAATTCGCCCCGTTTCAATCCCAACCGATCTACAACTATAAGACGCATTTATGGAAAATTTTAACGTTCTAGCTAATTTCGTTTAGATGCTAGTGTGCTCTCAACAGACGGACGGACGGACATGGCTAGATCGTCTTAGAATCTTATGACGATCAAGAATATATATACTTTATAGAGTCTCACGTCGATATTTCAAGGTGTTACTAACGGAATGACAAAGTTAGTATACTCCCATCCTGGAGGTGGAGGGTATAAAAATCACTTTTTGGAGGTATGAGATACAAATTGGAGGGAAGAGCCAAAATGTGTGTGTTGTCAAAAATGTCTATTTTATTATTTTTTTTAGTTTCTATCAAAAATAAGTGGACTAGTGTGCGCATAGTGCTTGTGAATATATACCAAAAAATATTTCATAAAAAAGTAAATTAACAAGCAAGAAAACGTTAGTCGGCTAAACCGACTTTTATATACCCTCACTCGCAGAGAACATTTCTATGGAAATTATAATAACTAAAATTTTACGTAGGGCCTGATGATTTGTGTGGAAGGTACTAGAAGGTTCATGATATTTTGTCCTAGCTTCCACAGTTATAAAACAATTGCAAAAACATGATCAAATATAGACAATTGTGTGGGAGGTACAAGAACATTTTTCGGTTTCGGTTCTATTATAAAAACATTTTTAAATATCAAATTTCAAATGATTTTGTCTAATCGTATGGAAGTTATATCGGTTTTATTTTAACAAAGGTACCTCCCCACTTTGTGTGGGAGGTACCAGAAGGGGTGTGGAAATATCGCCCATATTCCACATGAATGCAACATATATAAAAGCATTGCCAAATATCAAATTTCATAGCATTCCGATCATCCTTATGGAAGTTATAACAGCTTGAATTTTAAGTTGGTTAGGATGATTTGTGTGGGAGGTACAAGAAGGGGAATGATTATAAAAATATAAAATACCATAATATATAAAAATAGCCGATTCTGAATATCCGCGTGGAGATGACATTGGTTTTTGGTTTGGAGTGGCAGGTACGAGAAGCGGCGTGGCAATTTCGCCCATCTTCGAACTTAAACTAAGTTTGGGGAAAATATTACCATGTGCAAAGTTTGAATTGATTCCTTAACTCCCTGCGAGAGTTATCGTGTACACCAGCCAGACAAACGGACGGACGAATGGATATGGCTCAAACAGCTTAAAAAGTCGTGAAACGGATTTGGTCCAAACATACTTACACTCACTCCATCAATGTGTTACACTTTTTTTCTGTCCCAAATGATATATACTCTGTAGAGTGAGGGTATAAAAAAGGGATTCATATTTAATATTGCGTAAAATCTAAAAAATTGAGATATAGTAGCGAAATTTTGAATATTGTGTAGAAAATAATGGCTAACAAGTTTCTGCATTATTTTCCAACGAAATACCTAAATTTCCAAAGTGACGAAAATATGTTCCAAAATGTTGGATTTTGTACTAAAATGGTGACAATTCCTTTATTTACCACCGGGATGTGGTAAAACTTTTTGAGTAAGGAGTTTTTTTTTTCAAGAAAAGGGGTTAAAAATAAAACCTTTTGCATTCAGATTTTGCAAATATTTTTTATACACTCCACGAGAGTATTATGTCTTTGTGCATTTGTTTGACTTAGAATCACTTTCTGAGTCGATTTAGTCCGTCTATCTGTCCGTCTGTCCATCTATTGTTGTAATCAAATTACAGTCGCAATTATAGTCTGATCTTAACAAAAATTGACACAACTAAGTTTTGTGGATAAAGGACGAACGCTTTTTAATTTGAGGCATATCGGTTCAGATTTAGATATAGCCCCCATACAAAGTCGCTCCTGATTCGACATTTTCCGCTCTAGAAACCACATGATGAGCCCGATATTCTTTAAATTTGACAAAACATCCTATAATCCAACTATAAACACCTATGCAGAAAGTGGGTAAGATCGGTTCAGATTTAGATATAGCCCCCATACAAATGTCGCTCCCGATTTGACATTTTCCGCTCTAAAAACCACATATTGTATCCGATTTTCTTTTAATTTGGCAATACATCTTATAATCTAACTAGAAACATCTGCGCTGAAAGTGGGTAAGATCGGTTTAGATTTAGATATAGCCCCCATACAAATGTCGGTTCCACTTTGACTTTTTCCGCTCTAGAAACCACCCGGTTTTCTTTAAAATTAGCACAATATCTAATAAACTAACTAAAGTGGGTAAGATCGGTTCAGATTTAGATATACATTTATTTATATATATACAAATGTTGCTCCCAAATGTTTAACCGATTTCGGCCAAACTTTACGTATTATATTTCACCTATGAACATACAAGTGTGTCACATCGTTCCATGTTTCAATATACCCCCATACAGATGTTCTTTCCGATTTATCATTTTTCATCAAACACATACATTTACAGGATACAAAAATCCTTTCCGATTTCTCTTTTTTACCGAATTGATATGTAATAGGATAGAAAGTGTAGTGTATCATAGAGTCGGCCCGCCCGACTTTAGCCTTTCCTGACTTGTTTGTTTTAAATTATTTTTGGTACATTATCAATTAAAATTTGTCATTTAATACATTTCACTTAAATTCACAATTTCTAAAATATATAATTAATTATCCTTTTTATATATTAAGGCTCTAGTTTTAAGGGCACATTTAATATTATTAATAGCAATTTAATCCATACTTTGATAAAATTAAATGCAATGCTGCGTTGTTCAATTTCAAACATATATTAATAAAACATAGCCTGTCAAACAGTTTATGAAATGACACCATTATGCTACTAGCTGCTATAAAAATCACTTTCAATATTATAGTCGTATGTTTGACACTTTCATAAGCACCTTTAGATAGCTTTTTACAATATAGACCCATAAAATTCTAGCCTAATAGACAGCTATTTAAACAACATATATAAATATGTTTTTCATTTTGAAGATCGCATTTAACACTATGACAAATTTGTCAATATTTTTTTCAAAATTCATTAAAACTAGTAAAAAGCGTTAAGTTCAGTCACCCTTATCTTCCATGGAGTCAATTTCACAGTATTACCGATTCTAGACTTTCGACTTTGCGCAGATGTCAACATACACGCCGACATATGTTAACTACTTTAAACAAATTGTGATGTTTAAACAATTTTAAAGAACACTCCTGCAGCAATCTTCAAAAAAATGAATATTGTTTACTTATTAAATTATTTTCAGTCCTTGTTAGGGAAAAACTTGATGCCTCTGACCAATTTACAATCCTAACAGTCCACACAATCAGGGGATCCTGAAGTTCAAGATTCCAGATAGAGACGTATTGTTGGTACCATCTGCCTTTTTTCCCTAAAATTACCAATTTGAAAAAAATCTTTTTTTATACACTCTACGCGAGTATTATGTCTTTGTGCATTTGTTTGTAACACCCAAAAGGAAACGAGTTGGACCCATCGTTTTTTATACAGATTGGCTTAGAATCACTTTCTGAGTCGATTTAGCAATGTCCGTCTGTCTGTCCATCTATTGTTGTAATCAAATTACAGATCGCAATTATAGTCCGATCTTAACAAAAATTGGCACAAATAAGTTTTGTGGATCAAGGACGAACGCTATTTAATTTGAAGCAAATCGGTTCAGATATAGATATAGCCCCCATACAAATGTCGCTCCCGATTTGACTTTTTCCGCTTTAGAAACCACATATTAAACTAGATTTGCTTCAAATTTTGAACAGTACGCTATAATCAAAGTGGAAATAGCTATGGTGAAAATCGGTCAGATCGGTTCAGATTTAGATATAGCCCCCATACAAACGTCGCTCCCGATTTTACTTTGTCCGCTCTAGAAACCACATATTTCACTCGATTTTCTTTAAATTTGGCACAACATGGATAAGATCGGATCAGATTTAGATATAAATTTTTTATATATACAAATCTTGCTCCCAAATTTTTAACCGATTTTGGCCAAACTTTATATATTATATTTCATCTATAAACATACATAGTGAATGCGGGTCACATCGCTCCATGTTTCAATATACCCCCATGCAGATGTCCTTTCCGATTTAAAATTTTTTGTCAAACACACACACTTACAGGATACAAAAATCCTTCACGATTTCACTTTTTTGCAGAAGTGAAACACAGTCATTTTTATTTATAAAGAGTGATTTTTTTGAGGTTAGGATTTTCATGCATTAGTATTTGACAGATCACGTGGGATTTCAGACATGGTGTCAAAGAGAAAGATGCTCAGTATGCTTTGACATTTCATCATGAATAGACTTACTAACGAGCAACGCTTGCAAATCATTGAATTTTATTACCAAAATCAGTGTTCGGTTCGAAATGTGTTTCGCGCTTTACGTCCGATTTATGGTCTACATAATCGACCAAGTGAGCAAACAATTAATGCGATTGTGACCAAGTTTCGCACTCAGTTTACTTTATTGGACATTAAACCAACCACACGAATGCGTACAGTGCGTACAGAAGAGAATATTGCGTCTGTTTCTGAGAGTGTTGCTGAAGACCGTGAAATGTCGATTCGTCGCCGTTCGCAGCAATTGGGTTTGTGTTATTCGACCACATGGAAGATTTTACGCAAAGATCTTGGTGTAAAACCGTATAAAATACAGCTCGTGCAAGAACTGAAGCCAAACGATCTGCCACAACGTCGAATTTTCAGTGAATGGGCCCTAGAAAAGTTGGCAGAAAATCCCCTTTTTTATCGACAAATCTTGTTCAGCGATGAGGCTCATTTCTGGTTGAATGGCTACGTAAATAAACAAAATTGCCGCATTTGGAGTGAAGAGCAACCAGAAGCCGTTCAAGAACTGCCCATGCATCCCGAAAAATGCACTGTTTGGTGTGGTTTGTACGCTGGTGGAATCATTGGACCGTATTTTTTCAAAGATGCTGTTGGACGCAACGTTACGGTGAATGGCGATCGCTATCGTTCGATGCTAACACACTTTTTGTTGCCAAAAATGGAAGAACTGAACTTGGTTGACATGTGGTTTCAACAAGATGGCGCTACATGCCACACAGCTCGCGATTCTATGGCAATTTTGAGGGAAAACTTCGGAGAACAATTCATCTCAAGAAATGGACCGGTAAGTTGGCCACCAAGATCATGCGATTTGACGCCTTTAGACTATTTTTTGTGGGGCTACGTCAAGTCTAAAGTCTACAGAAATAAGCCAGCAACTATTCCAGCTTTGGAAGACAACATTTCCGAAGAAATTCGGGCTATTCCGGCCGAAATGCTCGAAAAAGTTGCCCAAAATTGGACTTTCCGAATGGACCACCTAAGACGCAGCCGCGGTCAACATTTAAATGAAATTATCTTCAAAAAGTAAATGTCATGGACCAATCTAACGTTTCAAATAAAGAACCGATGAGATTTTGCAAATTTTATGCGTTTTTTTTTTAAAAAAAAGTTATCAAGCTCTTAAAAAATCACCCTTTATTAGATTATATAGCTTAGTTTTTATATTTACGTTTTTTGGTTACATTTTCACAATCCCGCTTTTTTATACAAAATCCCGCTTTTTTGCCTAATAAGAGATGGTCGCGTTATGTATAACTCCTTCTCTTTTTATGTAGGGTAAACTGTCCTAAAGGTCTCAACATATACATATTTATTCTTATATACAAATTTGTCAGCCATTCACTATTTCTTTGCCTTCTTCAAAAGTAATTGAACTTGTTTACTTTTGAATCTCGACACATATTATAATCTCAACAAACCTTCTTAGTGAAGGAGCGAAGCTTATTGCTATAACGAAAATAAAAAAGAAGAAAAAACAAAGGAAGTAAATAAGCGCCAAAAATTATTTCCTGTTTAACACTTATTTACGACACCATAAAGAAACACTTCGACAAACATTTACTGCCGAAATTCAGTGACCCCAACAAACACAAAACAGTTCATACAACAATAATTATGAGACGGAGTCGACGACGAAGAGACAGAGAGAAAGGGAGAGGTAGACCTTAACAAAACAGCAGCAACGATGCCGACGACAACGATAGCGAAACACTTTGTTAGCCATAAAAAATTATGGTCAAAATATTATTTTAAAGAAATGCTGTTGACGCTGCCGCAGGAGGAGTGAGTCCGGGGCGAGGGCTGGCGGAGTGAAATCATTGCGTGACTTATGGCAACAATTTGTAGAACATTTGGCGCTCATTAATGTCGAAGAATTTCATTTTGATAATAAAAAGCAGCAGCAAACACATTTGCACTTGGCACTTGGCGCTAAGGCCAACTTGCCGGTGTGTTTGGCGCTTTGGACGGACGAGGGAGTTTCGACAACCCCTGGCGGGTGTGGAGAATCAATTTAGACACCGTTTTAGGGAAGTGAAAGATTGGGCCGCCAAGATAAGATAAAATTGTTGGCGTTTTTTCTACCTTGGCGCTTTTCTCCCCCAAAAAAGAAAACAGAGAAAAGAAAATAAGGAGCTTTAAAATTTAACTTCTCTTACCTTTTGTACGAGAAAGCAACGAGATCTGAACGCGCAGCCATGCTACATAAATATTCATGTTGAACCCCTTGGCCGAGCCGAGCCGGACTGCTTTTAATCAAATTTGTATTCATGCTAAAACCTGTCATTATCCAATCCAGAACGGAAATGAGATAAACACAGCGAGTGAGTTGGCTGGCACACAGTGACGGACATGAATTGAAAATGTAAATGTTGGAACGTGTTCGCCTGTAAGTGATTCTGCTGCGTTTGAATGTTTTGGCAAGTTTGCGTTTTAAAGTTCAGCCCAAAGGTGGCCACGAAGGAGGGACACGAACAAGATGTCTTGACGGAGATTTCGATGTGCCTTTGCAAAGATTAGGTTTTAAGTAAGTTGAATTGTAAGTAAAGAAAAATGAAAGAGAACAGCTGCCTTATATATGAGTTGAAGAAAATACAATTTACAATTGATTTACAATTTACAATGAGACTAGCATTTTGTACCGAGCGTTGTTGCATGGGTTCCAAAACATAATTATTATCTATCACTTTTCAACGTACATTAGCTTTCTTTAAAAAATCGAGCTTTCTTTAAAAATCTTTAAAAAATTGATCGCCGTGTCTAATATAAATAATTTTTGTGGTTTTCAAAAGTGGAATAAGGATGGGTCACGAAAATAAATTGCTGTGGTCACCACGTAGAAATGTAGATTGCATTGTTTGGGTCAAGCCGTCTGGGAGCGTTTACCAGTGTATTTTTTATGATGAATTTTGGTAAAATTTTTATACCCTCCCTTTACAGAGTAGGCGGGTATATATCATTTGGGATAGAAAGAAAGTGTAACGCATTGAAGGAGTGACTTCAGACCCCAAGTATGTTGGGACCAAATCCGTTTCACGACTTTTTAAGGTGTTTCAGTCATGTGCTGGTGTACACGGTGGTGTGATAACTCTCGAAAAGAGTTAAGGAATCAATTCAGACTTTGTACATGGTAATATTGTTCACAAACTTTCCCAAAGTTCGAAGATGGGCGCAATTTCCACGCCCCTTCTGGTACCTCCCACACAAAGGGCCCATATTCCGATGTTAAATCAAAACCCATATAACTTCCACACGCATATTCGGAATCAGCTATTACAAATGTAATCGGAACAGTTAAAACTTTCATTGAATTTATTCCGTATATTTCAATCACAACTTCCACACAGAATATAAAAAACTGATTAAAACAGTGATCGGAACAATGAAAATGATTATTGTTTTTGTTTTCGTTTCATTTTTATCATTTCTTAGAAAGAAGTCGTGGTTTACGTGATTTGTCATCAACTCAAATCTAAGACGCGTTTTAGAGTGTCGACTTAGTTCGGAGGAATATTTTGTTTATCAACACTTCTCATTTGCCATATGTGAGTGTTGGTACTAATATGAACCCTGATTTAAGTCAATGGCAAACATACGTTGCGTAAGTTCTGACGAGATGGGGTAGCGCCCATCGAAATTGTGCAGTCAACTTTTAGCTGTAACAATAAAGGTCTCACTTGCCTTTTGCTAATTTTGGGTTCTGCTGAAGACTTCAGACGACGACGAATGGTTTATTTCACTAAATCCAATAACTTAATACAATTCATTAATCATTTCAGAAAAATCAACGACTGCAGTAATCGAGTCAGCAAATTTTTTAATTGAATACTATCGAAAAAATCAATGACTGCTGTAATCGAATCAGCAATTTTTATGATTGAGTACTTTCGAAAAAATCAATCACTGCTTTAATTCAATCATTTTTAACTATTTTTTTTTCAATAACTCCAGCTACAATTTTAGTAATTGGTTTTGCAATTTTCGTCATAACAGAAAAACTAAAGAAAAAAGTTATCAAATATACAATTTTCGTGATTGAAACTGTTTTCTATTTTTTTCTGTGTAAATATGAGTATAATCCCCACTCAGAAAAAAGTGAACTCTATAATGAGTTAAAATGAACTAAAATTTAGGAAAATTTAATTTCGTATAGCGCTAAAGCAATTTTTCTTCGCATCAAGTCCAAACTTTTTCTTGAAAGTGGTACATTAGGGGTGGGTTAGTGTTGTATGGGAATTTAAGGAGTTCGTTTTGGTTATGCTAGAATACCTTATTTTGTGAGGTTCGGAAAAAAATGCATGAGCCAAAAAATGGGGGTGGTGGGGCGAGTGTAAGAGGCCGCTCATTGTGGTCAAAGTTGAGGGAAAAAGGGTAAAAATACACAAAAGCCACATTAATTTTCCCTTCCCAACATTTCTTTCCAACAAACATACAAAAGATATTTTTTTATAAAATTTGTTCCTACCGCTCTTACTGGCCCAAGGAGGGCGTTACTGGAGTCAAATGTATGACGGGACCCCAATATTACCCCGCATTTTCTCCGCATATACTTACCTACGTAAGACTGTAAGACCGACCTCCACTAATTTTCCCTCCCCAAATTTTTTCCGAACAAACTTACGCCCTATCCCCACTTTTTAATGAGGCTCCCATAAAAAACTATTTTTTATAAAATTTGCTCCCACCACTCTACTCTAACTGCCCCAAGGAGGCCCCTAGTGGAGTCAAATGTATGACCAACCCCCACTATTTTTTTAACCCCAATATTTTTTCAGCCCCAATATTTTCTCAGAACGAATTACATTCAATCTTCAACCCTTAAGGTGGTCCCCACACATTTTTTTCATTTTTTGTATTTTTTAATAAGGAAAAGGCTCAAAAGAGCCATCTAGTCACCCCACGAGGGAAGACATGTAAGACTGACCCTCATTCCACAACATTTTCCCCAAACATGTTATTCCTCTATCTCCACCCCATAATTTGCTCCCACCACTCCAACTAGCCCAAGAAGGCCCCTAGTGGAGTCACATGTATGACTAACCCCAATATTTTTTCAGTCCCAATATTTTCTCAAAACATACCTATCCTCCAACTGCAACCCTTTAGGTGGCCCCCTTACAGTTGTCTATTTTTTATGAAAGAAAAGGCCAAACCTGCCCCGCAGTAGACCATAGAGGGTAGAAGTGTAAGACTGACCCCATAATTTTTCCTCTTAAACATTTTCCCCAAACATACCTACCCTCAATCCTTCAGGGAAAAGTTGATAGAAAAACAAAATTTGAATAAAATTTGCTCCCACCACTCTAGGGGAGTCAAATGCATTGTTATAGTCACCTGTTAATACAGCGGCTCTTTCGACAGGTGACAATTATTTTGTTTAACGAATGAATGAATTTCGATGTTCATCATTTAGTCCTGCATGTATAAATCTCCTTAATTCGTAAAGAAGACATAAATCAGATGCGTTTAATGAATGCCCCTTCCTGAGTCATCTTGGTTAACGGACCTCAAACATATTTCCTCTCCAAAATCGGCAATTTTTCAAATTGTTTTGAATATTTTTCACCCCTGTTTAAATTAATAAAAGTACTCAAACTCGAGACCCTTTGTATGCAAAACTGACACCTGTTATTCGATATTAACATATTTACGACTTTTTAGGAAGTTTAGGAAGAGCCTCCTCAAATGCGGGAAATACTCATATTGGGATGTGACTAAATACACCAATACACCAATTTTAAAAGTAAACAAGTAAAAAGGCATTAAGTTCGCTCGGTCCGAATCTTATAAATATATCCTCAACCACGGAGTGGATTTCACAGTATTACCAGCAGCGTAGAAGCGCACTACCATATTAGGAAAATTGTGATGCTTCATTATTATAGTAATAGTCGTCTGCTATATATAAATAATAGCAGTACCCGCTGCTTCGCAAGCGAAAAAGCCAGTTATTTGTTAATTTTATCCGTCTTTGTTTTTGGATAGTATTTATGTAATTTTCTTTTGGTAGATATAGATAAATCTAAAATAGTAATTTGGAAACCTCCTATTAGCTAGCACTCTTTTGCACTATTTTAGCTGAACTACTTCGTATGTATAATTTTTATAATTTTCTACCAAGTTTTGAACAAAATATTACAACCATTTATATCCTCGGTCTCATGTTTCTAGATTCAGCCAGCCAGTTTATAACTTTTTGCACTTCTTTCCCAAAATTTTGAAAAATCACTATAGGTAAAATGTGTTTTTGCTTCCCCTAAAAATTATTATTATTATTTGGTAACACATGTATTCCTTGTTGTCCCGTATCCCCCCTTTTAAGTACAAATTTTGAAATATCAATTTATGTTCTGCGCTTATGTAATTAAATGATTGTACAGCATTTGTATCCCTTTTCGTCCCGAGCACCCCTTAAAAGTACAAATTTCGAAAAATCAAACTACTGCGCTTCTATATGGTCAGAGGAATTTATACACTAAATTTCACGATTCTAGCTGTAATACTAAAGTTGGTACCATTTTCATCCCTTTTTTGTCCCGCTCGCCCCCTAAAAATACAAATTTCGAAAAATCAAATTTTACTTCGTTTCTATATGATCAGAGGAATTTACATACCAAATTTCACGATTCTTGCTGTAATACATTACTTGGTACCATTTTTATCCCTTTTTGTCCCGCTCGCCCCCTAAAAATATAAATTTCGAAAAAATCTAATTTTACTTTGTTTCTATATGGTCAGAGGAATTTACATACCAAATTTCACGATATTAGCTGTAATACTTTAGTTGGTACCATTTTTACCCCTTTTTGTCCCGCTCACCCCTTATAAGTACAAATTTCGAAAAATCAATTTATATTGCAAGTCTACGTTGTCAGAGAAATGTTACTACAGATTTTCATGATTCTAGCTACAATTCTTAAATTGGTACCATTTTTATCCCTTTTTGTCCCGCTCGCCCTTTAAAAGTACTAATTTCGAAAAATCCCTATTTGTAGCTCGTCTGCATAGTCATTGCAAGAACTCACCGAATTTCATGTTTATAGCTACTTCCGTTTAGTCAGGACGAAGGTTCGATGTTTATCCCTTTTTGGGACATTTTATCCCCTAAAAGTACGAATTTCGTAAAACCCTTTCTTAGTCGACGTCTACGTCATATTTGGGAACTACCTGAAAATTTCATGACCCTGGTTTCAGCCGTTTGGTCTGGGGGCTGGTCAATGATAAGTCAGTCAGTAACGCAACTCTTTTATATATATGGATAAAACTTCAAGTGAACATGAGGAAGCAATCTTCAAAAATGTGCCCTAAATGTTTGATGTATTGTCAGTCATTATTAGGTATAAACAATTTCCCTCAAGCCCGATTTTCCCTGGTACCACTTTTCATTTTTCGCGTCTAAGCAGTGTTTTTTTGGATAAGGTGGTAAAAATGCATTCACAGAAACTCATCACTTAGCGTGATATATCGGTTTCTCCAATTCGGCATACCGACAAAAAAACCTTTTCTCTTTCGATTTGGAAAAAATCTTTCCTCTCATTTTCCAAATACTGAATATCATGATTATAGCTACATCCGCTTGATTGGTGCCAAATTTGATTCCATTTAGACCCTGAAGACGCGAATATGGAATATCTATTTATTTTCCGCTCCTACGAAGTCAAAGCAATGTAAGCACCGAGTTTCATTAATATAGCTGCAGCCGTTTGGTTGTTGGTACCAGTCTTATCCCCATTCGCTCCATTTTTCGCCTAAAAGTACAAATTTCGAAAAATTCCATTTTGTTTCGCGTCTTTACAGCCAGGTGAATGTATACACCGAGTTTCATGATTTCAACTTCAGTGGTATGGTTGGTATCATTTTATCCCTCTTTTCCAATTATATCTCTGAAAAGAACGAATTTCGAAAAATCCCTTTATTTTACATCTGCCCGCAATTAGAATGATTTACACACCGAATTTCATAATTCCAGAATGTACGCAAAAAAAAATTATTTTCACTTTGGTTCAAATAAAACCGACACAACATCAATACGGGCAGTCACAATGATTTGCAATTTGGTATTTGAAAATGTCTTTATAATCACTTTAAAAATATTTACGCTTTAACCACGCCCCTTCCTGTACTTCCCACACAATAGTCTCTATCTTAAATTAAATGCTTAAATACAATTATTAACAAATATGGTCCATTTGGCGCACACTTCTAGTACCTCCCACAAACATATTCCGGCGCTAAGCAAAATGTAAGTCCTGTGTATGGAACACATGTTCTCTGAGAGTAGGGGAATATAAAAGTCGACTCAGCCGACTGACGTTTTCTTACTTGTTGTCACGCGCACTCTGGCAGGCCTTTCTCTGTCCCACCGGAACTGTTCAGCACAACCTCAAACACTTACTCCCCGGCACAGCCGTCGTCCTTCAAATGCCGGTGCAGTATCGCATCCTTATTGATTTAAAAATAAAAATGGCGAGAGCGTTACTTTCAACGACAAGTGTTTCAAGAATGCACCAGATTCAGGCTAGCAGCGGCGCACAGTGGTTCAATCAAAATCCATCGGCCAAAATTCAAAAACTTTTGTTCTAGTAGACATTTTTGAGTTCTGTAAGAAACCAAACTTTTTCTTTATCCTCAAGCTAAATTTTATAACAATCAGAGCTCATTTGCGGGAAATATGCGAAAAAAAATAATAATGCTAAATCATGTGTTATTAGGGTTTTTTGGGCATAGTATCGGCAAATGAACTCCGATTGTTATAAATTTTAGCAAGAACATAAAGGAAATTTTTTTTTTAGAAGTTAGTGGGAGAAAATGAGTTTCGGAACTAAAAAATCTGACTTTTTGCATTAAATGTATCCTATCTTCCAAGGGGGCAATTTCGGATGGGCAAAAGTTACCCCGAAAAAAAACGGGGTAACCTTTAACCTTTCCAAGTATGTAAATATTTCGTTAAATACTTTTGAATGAAAAAAGTTGTTTTGGTCCAAAGTCAGACATTTGTTCAAAAATAATATATTTTAAAATATTTATTACAAACGAACTATATTTGGCACAAATATAGTTTTAACGTAATAATAAAGCTAAGAAACAACAATTTCTAATAAAAATTTTAAGTGCAAATCTCTTAAAATATGTGAGAAACAGTTTAATGAAGTCAAAGAAAGAGGAGTGAATTTGGAAAAAAAAACCCGAATTCCATGATTCCATCTGCGCCCATTTGGTTGGTACCATTTTTACCCCCTTGACGTTTCTACGCAATTAGAATTTTATCATTCTAGCTGTGGTCGTTTGGTTGGTACTATTTTTATCCCTCTGTACCATTGTATCCCTTGAAAGTACCAATTTTGAAAAATTCGTCTATTTTACGTGTCTACGCAGTCAGAGGAATGTATACTCCGAATTTCATGACTCTAGCTGCGG